>OX336396.1:251716562-253143906 GCA_946902985.2 Meconema thalassinum
CTTCATATAAAAATAATCATACCTAAGAATCCTAGAATGTGCTCCTATCGTTAGTTTTCTATTCTATTTCAGACTTCAATCTGCTGGTTTCTTTTAAATCATGTAAACAAAATAGGCTAAGTAGACTGCGGTATTTCTTATGAGTGGATCAATTAATATTGTTTTACATTAGGCCTAATTGTTTAACGTAGGAATGAGGAATGGTTCACATTCGGGGGTAACACAGGGTTTTTTCTTGACACGCACAGCGCAGGGATCGACACTGCAGAGTGCGCCGAGCGAAAATAAGGAATTCCTGTATTATCGAGACTTTGTATTGCGATCAGTGGAGAGACTTGACCTTGTGTGAGCCCTTGGTGACAGACGCTACCGGCCATACGGCAGCTTCCGATACTGAACGGAACTAGAGCTAATTTGCCCTGGAGAAGCAGAACGTGGAACAGGATAGTGCCCACCCGCTGCATGAACATACCCCCTTCAGTAATAGTTGAAGAGCTTCATGCGAACATTTAAAAAGCAAGACTTGTGAAGTGAACAAAAACATACTACAAGCCACATACTTCAGTTCCCTCGGTGCCCTGCACTGAAGGTGATCTGCAAGAAATATAATTCTGGTTTAAGGGCTGGAGCGGGGTATACACTCAGCCTCGTGAGGCAAAAGTGAGAAGAGGTGAGTTCAATTCCCATCGCAGCCATCCTGGAAGTGGTTTTCCGTGGTTTTCACGCTTCTGCTCCAGGCAAATGCCGAGATGTTCATAACATAAGGCCACGGCCGCCTCCTTCCCAGTTCTCATCTTAATTACAATTCACTCACTACTAAAACATCACAATAACACAGGTTATCAGACAAATTACACAGACACCCAAGAGACTGGCTGAGTGTCGCAGTGGTTAAGTTCTCGCCTGCTGTCCCTAAGATTCGAGGATAGAATCCTGGCGCAGTTAGTTGGCATTTGAGGGTGCGCAAAGGTGAGGGAGGCGTGTCAATAGATTTACAGGCACGTTAAAGATCCCTTTCGGGGAAGACTTCTGGCACCCCTGCGTCTCTAAAAGACTCAGTAAAAAGGGACGCAAAACCAATAGCATTATTATTATTATTATTATTATTATTATTATTATTATTATTATTACACAAGTACATGGGACTAAATGACCACGAAGTACAAGCCCCTCAAATGAAACAACAAACCTAAATGAAATGAAACAGCTACAAACTGCAAGGTAGCATAAATGAACATTTTGGAACCCGCGGGTGGAAATACGGTTTGATATCAATTAAGTAGTCTCGTTTGTTTGTTTGTTTGTTTGTTTGTTTGTTTGATTCGTTCCTTCTTTCTTTCTCCCCTTGTTTCTTTCTTTCTTTCTTTCTTTCTTTCTTTCTTTCTTTTGTCTGGCTGCGGGCTCAGGGGTAACGTTCTCGCTTGCTGAGCCCAAGGTTGCAGGTTCGAAACCTGACGCAGTCAGCTGGCATTTAAGGGTGCGCAAATGCGAGGGAGCCGTGTCAGTACATTTACTGGCACGTTAAAGATCCCCTTCGGGGTAAAATTCCGGCACCCCGGCGTCTCTAAAAGCCAGGGTAGTTAAAAGGGACGTAAAACCAATAACATTATTATCTTTCTTTCCTTGTTTTGTGCTTTCTTTCTTTCTTTCTTTCTTTCTTCCTTCGTTTCGTTCTTTCTTTCTTTCTTTCTTTCTTTCTTTCTTTCTTTCTTTCTTTCTTTCTTTCCTTCGTTACGTTCTTTCTTTCTGATATAAATTTTCTATATTAGCTTCTATGGCCACGTAATTAAAAAAATAAATTAGGTTTTTACCCCGTCTTTTGTGGGGTTTTGCCTAGGTGCACCAAGTCAGGCTCATCAGCGAGCTCGAGGTGACCGTGCCCAGCCGTGAAAGCTGGGGTCGTCCGTCCGTGCAGGGTGTAGCAAGACCCGCTGAAGAGTCTGACTTGGTGTACGTGGACGAAACCGTGCTATAGACACGACAACTAACTAGAAGTATTGCTGGATTTTGATAGGAAGTTACTTGCAGTTTGATCTGGTTAAACAAGGAAGAAAACTCGCATAAAGCAAGCTAATGTATTCATTCTACCGCGAATGTCACGCAACTCTCATAGTCAACACAGTTGAGTGACGTACGTGTGTGTGACACATGCACGTGTGACTGTACCTTATCACGGAAGGTGAATACTGTCTGTGTATATCTGGGTCAGCACTGCGATGCGATGATAAAACTGATAGGATGCTAGAAGAAATAATAAAATGGATAGGATATTCACCGTCTCTTTTATTGCGGTCAATACTCACTGCCATCTTCACTCGTAAGCAATCTCATAACCTTTAACCTTTTCAGCGTTTGCAATTTCTCTCCAGTTGGCAGGTCGTGCCTCAATGTGTTCCTGGAGGAGAATTTGTAGCGAGTTGCGTGATTCTGTGTAAGCTCACGTTTACATGCGCATAATGTATATAAATGAGATAGTGGAACTTCACAATGCACCTACATATTGTTTTAGGATTGTTTTCTCTTCAGATCCACGAAATTTCCGCACAAATGTAAATCAGTCCTCATGTATGGATGCGAGACCTGGAAAGCAACCACACAGATCAACAGGAGTTAGCAGATTTTCATCAATCGTTGCCTCAGAAGAATCCTGCGGATACATTGGCCAGAGACCATTACAAACTCTTGAAGAGGACAGGAGAGATCCACATAAAACATCAGATTAAAAGGATGGATAGGTCACTGTCTGAGAATAGAGGATGCCATAGAGAAAGAAGCACTTAGATGGAAACCGCAAGGGTATAGTTCTCTCACTCTCCTCGTTAACGACCGGCAACTCAAACGTTAGGCAGAAGCACTCGGCGTCAATAACCACAGTTCGCTGCTGACCAATAGGTGATGGTTCTTGACCAGTAGCATGCTTACTGTAGCTCTTCACGTAGAGTCCAAGTCCAAAGTCCGGTCCTGGCTGGGGCAGATGACCTCGTAGTACCGCCCCTTAAAACAACAATAACTAACTAACCGGTCCTGGCTGTCGGCTCGCTTGTCAGGTCTCCAGTGTTGCACGGTTGCACGCAGCTCTTAGTTTCGCTGCTTGATCTCAGTGGCTACGGTGGAGAGTTAACAACGCTGTGCCTCGAGCTGGGAAAACCTTGGCCCCACGCAGACATGGAATGTAAACATGGCCGCCCAGTGAGCCGGTCGTTAATGAGAAAAGTGAGAGAACTATACTTGGGCATCAGTACTTCTGACTTGACGGTTCTAAGTGTTAGCTAGAGATTCCTAGTGGTCAGAAGTGAAATCACTTGCCATTCATAGGCAGCCTTTCATATAGATATAGCAACATCGCGAACGAATGTCGATTAGTCGTGATATGAATGGCTGCCTGTGATTGGCTAGTTATAGTGATATCTCTTCTGACCGCTAGGTAGCACTAGCGTAACAAACGTCAAGTCGGAAGTAATTATGCCCCAAGTATAATATCAACCTATTTTTATATTTAGATTGTGTTATTTCAAGAACAAATTTGGGTCGCAAACTTAGGTCATTATGGAGGTCATGACAACTACAGTAAGTATTCGCTGCCAAACGTGTACGTATATCCACGACACATGCTACTCTTATTTTCAAGTAGTATACTGTTCAATAAGGAACAAAATGCATCATTGTGTTCCTGTCTGGAATCTGAACCTGACAGCAGAACAAGAATATAGGCTTTGCGAGGGGGTGAGAAACAAGCCCCAAAGCTAATGCGTACAGAAGCCTAGCTGACGCGGAAATGTGTAAGAAAAACGCTTATAAGGGGTAAATCCCCGCTTATAAAATAAGCTAGCTTCCTGACCCGGTCGGAGACTGGAAGCAGGCTGTGGATTTTCATATATGCGAAGCCAGCTGCTCGCCTCATGTTGATGTAGGTCGGGACTGGAGCTCGCTCGAGATGAGGTAAATAGCCACTTACCCATTTCTTTCTATTCCTCGCGTGGCCAGCTATGTAGCGTAGTCGCCTGCTGTGCTCAAAGCAGTGGGATCGAATTTCGCCACTTAAGAGTGCTAGCACGTCAAGCCAAGTTCTGGCTCCCTGGCGTCTCTAAAATCACAGTACTCCGCGGCGGAGTCGTGTGCGTTAAAACGCGCACAGCGACCGCGATGGGGAGCTGCAACTAATAGGCAGAGTGGAGGTTCGAATCTCTGCGCTAATAGATGCTATCCTGAGTGTGTTTTTTCCACACTCCTTGCAGGAAAATGCCGATTCTCTTCAGTGAGATTATCGATGGTGACCCGTTGAATTTAAGTAACTTATTGCTAACTAGCTAAGAGTCGTACCCGTTGGTGACGGGCTAATTTATAAAAATGTTATACTCGTTGTAATCCACGTTCGTCCACTAATGGTCGTCTACGAAGGAGAGATACGTCACTGTTTCCACCAGGTCCCTCTATCGTAGCTCGCATGCTGCGTGACTGGCTCGTGTCGTACGATGAGAATAGGTATGTCAGAACGTTTCACAAAATAGTGTTAAGAGTGTTAACTATTCTATAACGTTAACAGGAAGTGCCACTGCATCATTAGACAAATGCAATCAGAAAATAAATGCTGATATTTTCGTTATTAGTAGAATGTATTCGATATAATAACTGTGGTTACAAAATTTTGTTAGCATTCCTTCATTCATTCATTTCGTATCGAACATCTATGGACCGTTTCATTCCAACTGTCTCATTCTTCGGGATTTGATATTTGCCCAGTATAACCGCATTCGTTCTCGGTGGATTTCCTTCCTTTCCTGGGTCCAAATATTTCCCGTTTAGAGCCTAGATTTTTCTTGGAAACCTTGATATGATTGAAGTTTTCTCTTGAGTGGGATGTGCTCCTGAATATCAGTTGATGTAATCCCCACTTCTTTTAGATCTCTATCTAGGTCAATGAATCAGACCCATTTGGTTTTCCTCTCCTGAAAGTATTATTATGAGATTATTATCATCATGGTATATAAAACTCAAGGCCTTAAACCAGAGCAGTAAAGAATTGCACTTTGTTCTCATAAATATCGACAATTCGTTTAAATAAATCGAATCAGAATTGTGCCGCGTCGAGCCTGCATACCAATAAAGCCGGGTGGATGGTTTATACACATGCGATTATTCTCGCATGGCCCGCTAGTTATTAATGTATTCATTAATTTTGTTACTCATATATTTATCCATTTAATCATGATTAAGTAAAAAATAAATAATAATTTATTTATTCATAAATTTAGTCGTCTAGTATTTCATACAGACCTTTATTGGTCAATTTCTTTCTTTCTTTCTTTCTTCATTTATTTATTTATGTATTCATTCATTTTTCATTGATGCATTTTTTAAATTTCTGTATTCTATTGTAATCTTTTATCAATTTATTAATTTATTCATTCATTTATCAACTTTTAAAATTATTTATTTATTTATTTATTTATTTTCTTTCCCTCACCTCTATTCATAGCTTGCCACGGTGGGTGAGTGGATAGCGTGTCGGTCTACTAACCCCAAGATTGAAGGTTCGCCCCTGGCCGTGGTAAGTGATTTTTGAAAGGTGGCAAAAATATGACACGCATGTCATACGATGTTGGCATGTGAAGGAACCCATTTGAATTCAGTAGGCCGTGTTCATAATGGCAAAATTAATCTCGGGAGTTTCCGCCAACACAAAGTTCCTCATTTCTCTACTAGAAAGCGCTATAGTGTTCAAGGAGCTTATATATCTATCCTCCTTGACTTTCATAGTGATTCAAGGAACAACGAAAAATTTGACAATCAAGCTACCCTCTGGGTGCCAAATTACAAAGCTTGCACCCGGCACCCGAGGTCATAGGATATTATTATTACCTCTATTCATGGAATGCGCAGTTGACAGCCTAGATCTTTTCTCTCTCTTTATTACTCTTGATGTGTCTGGATCAAACTAACGGTCATTATGCCATTGTTTGAAGGGAACATGAAGCGTTCTCTTCTTTGATTTCGTAAAAATTACAGACTAAGCCCTGATTTAACGTATATATTAAATGCTGTAACTATATGTTAAGAGTTGTAATTAGCGAAGAATGTGTGCGTACTGCGGACTCATACGGCATGACTAGCGTGAGATTGAAATGTAACCTACTCTCGTGCCGAGCAGTGGTCATCCCAGTTCCCTTCTGTTGCCGTAGAAATCGTCCGCTAGAAAGTTAGAAAGGTTTATTATTATAGATTAACAAACAATAAGTGTGACAGAATGATGCTCTAGATCCTGTATTCCTCTTCTTAACTTTTAAGAGCAATACTGATGACGTATACATAGAGGAGTTCTCAACGTATTTAATGACCGACAATAGAATAGAAGGTTGGGGAAGATGCCGTCATTGATGGTTGAATTAGGAATTACCACACTGTCGATTGTTGTTGATGTTATTGATTCATTTATTGGCTTTGCGACATCGTTTAAGTGTGTGTAGTAATAATTCAGGTAAAGATTGAGCCTTGATTTCGGAACCATCCCGGCATTCGCCTGGAGTAGAAGTGGTAAACCACTTCCAGGATGCTTGAGGTAAGAATCGAACTCTCCTCTTCTCCGTTTTGCCTCAAGAGCTTGAGTGTTCCATCCGTCAGAGCAGAATTAAATTTCTTGGCAGAGCCGGAAATCGAATTCGGATCTTGCGGTGACAGCCAAGAATGTTAGCCACTACGTAATAGTATTTGTAGCAGTAGTTTCTATTTCATCATCACTTTATCACTATCACCCGAACCATTAGGGGCCGATAACCTAAATATTAGGCCCCTTAAAACAACAATTATCATCATCGTCAAGACTTTCTGGCTCATAAGTATATTGTATATAACATGGAATAGCTCAATTGTAATAGGAATTTCACAATCACCTGTGATAATAATTTAAAAAATATAATAATAAAATTCGAAGCGAAAGTGCAAATAGTTAATACATTGGAAATATATTGTTCGTCAAATAATTTGGTCGGGTCTGTACAGTACACATCTGCAAAAATGATCTTGTAGGCTTTTAAATACTGTAAATGGGCTATCTAATCGCATATACAAGAGACTACGGTGTGTCCACGCTCAGCTTTCTCACAACAGGAACCCTTCCATACAGGATTCACCAGCCACTCTAATAGCAATAATAGAATGTTACTTTAACCCTAGAATGGTAGCGTTCGTCTCCGCGACGAAAACGGGATACACTTCTGCTTTCCCCACTTCTCCCTTTTGTCCATTCCCCACCAGTGTTTGGCAGTCCTAAAATACAAACAAATTATATTAAAACAAAACAAACAAAAAAACATCAAAATTACTCAAAATGTGTCAAAAAAAAGCTCAAAGTAAAAAAACTAAAAAAATACCGGTAAGTTACTTAAAGGTAAGTTACTTAAAATCTAAAAAAAAACACACACATCAATCAAATTAGTGAAAATACACCAATAAAGACCAATATTACCGGTAGTCAAAAAGGCTCAAAGTAAAAAATAAAATATAATCAAAACCTAAAAAGGAAACAATCGCAATTAGTCATAATTAGTGAAAACCAGCTCAAAAATTTCAATAAATCAATTCTAAAAAAATTGTCAAAATCCTAAAAAATAATTAACAAAAATTAAAAACAAAATTATTCAAAATCAGTCTCCATTCTGCTAGCCTAGAGAGTGAAATAAATGTTGACGTGAGTTAGTTATTGAGGTTTTAAGGGGTGGAATTACGAGGTCATCTGCCCCTAATGTTGACGTAAGTGGTATTTATTATCAGTTTCTAGAATCGTAGTCGTCGCCTATGCGAAGCGCTACCGATAACAACGTTGCAATTAGCGCTACCGTTCTAGGGTTAAGAGCTCCATCACGACAATGTGAAACAATATGCAAGATATATCATCTCCTTGCCTCACCCCTGTTTTGATTGGGAAACGCTCCGACAGCTGCCCTCGAAACTTTACTCTGGAAGTACAGGAGTATTGTAAAAGGTGGTTTGTACCAACCTAATGATTTTGTCATTAACTTACTATATTCTTGACCCCGGTAAAAACGGGAATAATGAGGGATATAGGCTACTGTATATGCATAACTTTAAGCGCGTGTGTTCTTGTAGTGTCTAGTAGCGCATATAATAGTAAAACTTCAGGCTTTCAGGGTAGGGGTAGAATTGGGATAGCTGCTCCTAGGACTTTCATTATATACACTCTCAAAAGTCATTATTCAATAGAGTGATTTGGTATAGATAAGTCTTGTTTAGCGTTTCCCAACAAATTCCCACTTTATGTTATTCAAAGGAATGGCTATTCATAGTGTTGGGGTGAATTTACTTCTGGGACAAGCATATCTTCCCAGATTTGCCTGGAATTTAAGTGGGTGGGCACATTCACTGTGTTTGGTGTCTGCACTGGGATTTGAGTCTCCGATCTCATGAACAGCTGCAGCTGCCTAGATCTCCACATTTTCAAGTTTTGATATGCGAGTCCTGCGGGTCAGATACTGTGTCCCGGTGATCTCTTCAGCTCTACCATCGTGCCGCCCTTCTTACACCCGAGTTGTGTCAAGGCCTGTTGAGTATCGGTTAGCCACTCTTTGGCTCGTGCGCATGATCTCTTGGCGGTAACGTGTACACGATTCATGTTCGTGATTTACTACGAACTATTCTTTGTCTTTATAGTATTGATTTTCACCTGACTGGTGGGATCAGGGGTCAATTTCATTATTACACTTGGAGTGTGAATCACTCGTGGCAGTCGTGAATCAAAAAGCTTTTGTTAGACATTGAGATATTCGTCTTTCCCAGCTGTGCAGTTACAATGCAATCCACCTCGTGGCCTAGTGGCTAGCATTCTTCGCCATCACCGTGGAGGCCCGAGTTCGATTGCCGGCTCTCCCAATTAGTGATGTAAAATACCCAGGTATTTATAAACCGGGGTAAAAACCCACGGCATGTACCCGGGTAAATACCCACGGCATGTACCCGGGTAAATACCCAATTTGGATAAATACCCGGGTATTTTAGATTTTTCATTAAAAATCCTGTGTTGTGGTAAATTGAACCTTAAACTATGCAAACTATTCTACATTAACTTTTTAGAAATGTAACAACATTAGATAGTTAATAAAATTAAATTTAATTAGAATTGGGACTTAAAAACAGAATTAGAATTGGGAATTAGATCAGGAGATAAAATTCAATAGTTATAACCTGAAAAACTCAGGGTTAGAATTTAACTAGGCTTTTTTGCAAACATTGAGATAAAAGTTGGGAGAAATTTATTCAGAGCATTGGCCAAGTTCTACAAAAGGTGTAATGGACAGTTTTTCAGAACAGTTTGTAAAATCATCTCTACTTAGTATAAAACAAAGTCCCCGATTCTTGGATGTCACGGGTAATCTCGAGAACCTCTGGATATATTTTGATGCGGGTTTCACAATTCTGTCAAGGATATCTCGAGGATGATTTATGTAGAAAATAATTTATTTATGATCAAAGGAAGCAGAGCAGTAACGATTTCAGTGAAAAAATAAACCAAAAAACCTGGCGTCTGAGCGCTTTTTGAGTTTATTTTGGGCAAACCGTTTGAACATATCTAAATACTATGAGTGTAAGAATTGTTCAGCATGAAAAGTTTTACATAAAATCCAAGAGAGCATATCTCTATCTTCAATACATCGCCCACTATAAGTATATTTACGTTTTCATTTCTTCCAACCATGTCCATTCTAATATTGAGGCGACAGTTTACGAACTAGCTAAGGGCGTGCCTTATCACCCCTGTTACAGCCTAACTAGCGGGCGAACCTATTACCCCAGATACAGCCAGCAGCAAACCGTCGAGTCGTGTTGAGTTAAGACTTCAGAGAAGGCTGGTTGTGTTTGGAGTTACCCTGGAAGTTCAACTCGGTTTTTCTTCATTTCGCATGTGAACTTTCCTTTCCGCAAAATACACTGTCAAGTTAAAATTGGACGGAAGAGGGATTTGTGTTTCATGCAACTCACCATTCCCTGGAAGTGCAACTTGGCTTATCTTCATTTCGTCTGTGAACTTTTCGTTCCGCAAAATACACAGTCAATTTAAGATTGGACGGAAGGGGGATTTGTGTTTCATGCACCTCGCCATTCTTAAATTACGTCTGACAAGAATTCGTTATAATTAGTAGTCCAGTCAGTGATGTTAAGCCATCATGCCGAGATGTAAAACGGATATAGGTAATAGTTCATTGACATCACAAAATAAAAAAGTGCTTATCACGTAACAATGAAACAGAGCAACAAATAATTTCTAGATTGCCACAAAAGAAAGAAAGAAAGAAAGAAAGACTTAGTTCTCGGCACCTTCAAACCGTTGCTCAAGAAGAATACCGCCTGAACCACGATCAGAAACAAGCTTATAACACTAAGAAGGAAGGTAAGATATTTTTTCTCGATGCCCCTGTAGGCACAGGCAAAACATTCTTGATTTATGTGTTGCTCGCCAAAGTGAGGTCTGGTGGTAATATTGCTCTTGCCGTCGCATCATCTGGAATTGCAGCCATTCTTTTGGAAGGAGGAAGAACTGCACATGCAACATTTAAACTTCCTTTGAAAGTCAGCAGTAATGATGGAAATGTAATATTTCAAAACAAAGTAACACTGCCAGTTTAATCCAAAATTGTTCTTTAGTTGTAAGGGATGAGGCTACAATATCGCACAAAACTTCCGTTGAAGCTGTAGACAGGACCTTGCGTGATCTAAGGAATCGGAACACACCTATGGGTGGCTGCACAGTTTTGTTCGCCTGAGATTTTCGTCAAATCTTACCAGTTGTTACCAGAGGAACGAGAGCCGACGAAGTGTACGCTTCATTACAAATATCTTACATCTGATCAGATATAACAAATTGGCACTCAAAACTAACATGAGAGTAGGCTACTCTTATCTTCAGAAGATAATAGTTTGTTTGCTAATTTGTCGGAAATGGAGATTTACCGGTCATTGACGGGAAAATTACCCTCAGTGACGATTTCTGTGCTTTAGTAAGCAGTATTCAAGAATTGAATGATAGCGTTTATCCTCAAATCCATGGCCTATCTAACAAGTCTCATTCATGGTTTAAAGAAAGTGCAATATTATCGCCGACAAACGAACAAGTTGTGAAAACTAATGACTTGGTGTTCTCCAAATTCACTGCCCAGGCTCTAGTATATTACTCAGTAGGCTAGACGCAGTAGTCGATTGTGAAGAAGCTGTTCATTACCCTTCAGAATTCCTAAATTCTTCATTTCCTTCTGGCTTGCCACCACACAAGCTTATTTTAAAAGTAGGAGTGCCTATTATATTGCTACGTAGTTTACAACCACCAAAGTTATGCAGTGGGACACGATTGGTAGTGAAAACTTTGAAAAACTGTTTCTTTGAATCAACTATCTTAACTATCTGTGGTACAGGAGAAACTGTCTTAGTACCCAGAATCCCTATGATTCCTTCAGATTTGCCTGATAGTTTCAAACGAGTACAATTTCCAGTAAGAGTCTGCTTTGACATGACTATAAACAATGCACAGGATCAGACACTTAGCGTGACAGGAGTTGATCTTAATGGAGAATGTTTTTCTCATGGACAGCTTTACGTGGCTCTATCGCTTGTTACATCAAACCGAAACCTTTTAGTGTTCACTGCTGGAGGGAAAACGACTAATGTCGTATACAAGGATATCTTAAAAGACCTCCGTTAGAAGTAGCCTATCACCTTGCATTCATAACTGTTCCCGGGCGAAGCCGTGGTGGGTTGCTAGTTCATATATAAAATAAATAATCAAATAACCAAAAAGGCTAGTAAATAGAAAATCAAACAAAGAATAGAAAATGAGAGGGAAGTACAATGTCAGTTTGAATTCTGAGTAGGATGAGCTAAGCAGTGTTGCCAACCCATATGCTTGCTGGCATACAGTAAATCTTCACCCATTATAGAGCCCACATACTACAAAAACTTCCTGACATGCATTTGTGTTATTTAGAGTATGATTTAAAAAATTAACATTTCTTTAATATTTAAAATTGAATGAAAAATAACTTAAAAGCACTTTTACTAAGCTTTTTTTTTTCAAATGCCCTTTCTATTGAATATATTTTATTACCTTTTGAGTTTTGGCATTCACTTTCAATTAATATGCAAATAGCTTACTCTTGTTACTACAAAAGTAGCTTTTCCCTCCCACATCTTTGTTGCTCATTTCCAGCATCGTCATAAAACTCGACCTTCTCAATATCTTGGTATTTATTAAATATTTATAACACAAAACAACCAAAAGGTTTTATTCAATATTTTACTTTAGTTTAAGGGAAAAAAAAAACAATTAAAGACAAGGTTACAGTGTCAAAACATAACATATAAATACCCAAAAATACCTGGACATCCATTTTTTTTTTGAAGGATCAGTATTGTTCCTGATTTCAATTTAAGGCATCAAATACCTGTGTTTCAGTCCTTGTTTGTCCAACACTTCACCAACACATCAAAAAGTGTTGTACAAAGCTCAAAAACTGAAAATACCCTCATTTTGGGTATTTAAAAGACCACTGGGTAAATACCCGGGTAAATACCCAATTTATATTTACCTTCCCATTGGGTATTTACCCGTCCCACATCACTACTCCCAATACATTTAATTCTAGTCTGGGGTTGGAACGTTTTTTTTTCTTAGCCTCGTGAGGAAGATGGGTTCTTTTCCTACCTCAGCCATCTTAGAAGTGGTTTCCCCCCATGTCTACTCCAGGCGAATGCTGGAATAGTACCACGCCACGGCCACCTCCTACCTAAAATCTTGGCTCAAATTACAAATTAAGGGCGTGGTGGCGCAGCGGTCAAGCTGTTGGTCCCTCACCATGGTAGACCGGGTTCGATTCCCGGTCAATGCAGGTGAGATTTTCAAAGTGAAATATCATTTCCTGTGGTTCGGATTCCACGGAAAATGGAGGTCCCGTGGCTCATGATCACGTAAACCTACAAGCTTCCTTCCTTTCCACTTTCCCAATTACAAATTCACACACGAACCATCACTCTGACACAGGTTATCAGACAGATTTCACACACGCGTTCGATTCCCGGCCGGACCAAGAGGATTTTAATCTCCTCAGTTTAATTCCCCTGGCTCGGTGACTGGGTGTTTGTGAGGTCTTCGAGAACGAAATACAGAAAATGAAGTACTGGTAACCTGAAAAAGTAAAACGAAAAACAAAAAAACAAGAAACAAATACCTCCTCATAGGCCTACTTGCCACTGAACAATCACGAGCGTGCCACATGTGTAATGTACATTTTCAGGTCTTTCGACCAGATAACCGCAACTTAAGAAGGCAAACATGATTAAAATAAGGAATAACCATGCTGTAAACGAGTAATGAATTATCCTTTCATGTTTCAAACTATACTATCGGATTATCTACACAATTTTGGAATTCGCTACGAATGGTACATCAACATCGGAGTCGAGCAACGTTCCTATTTATGCTGTTTCCCTTCAGGATTCTATCCTCCTTGAAATAAAGCGGTGGTATCCGCTGTATTGTTTAGGCATTATTGGATGATCCAGAATCTTGAATTGGCGCACGTGTATAGAATGTACGCCTATTACCCTTAAAAGCTGGCTTCGAAATAGGTCATTCTGAAATAACACTCGGCGATAAACGCTAAATGGCGGGACACTATTACATGTCATAGAAACGTGAAATTTTCTACGGACATCACATGTGATTAGCCACGGAGCCGGACATTTATTTTATAGAAGTGGGAAACCACAGAAAACCACTTCCAGGATAGCTGAGGTGGGAATCGAAACCGCCTCTTCTCAGTTTTGCCTCACAAGGCTGAGTGTACCCAGCCCTCAGGCCAGATTTCTTTTTGGCAGAGCCGGGAATCGAACCCGGTGACAGGCGAGTGGGCTATAGTGTCCACTTATCTCTTGTGGGAACTATTGGCTCATCAATGAATTGGATGTGAATGTTATTTAAAGTATAGTCTGCTTCAGTTAGGAGCTCCGACTTAAAGGTCAATTTCCTCGTTTTATTGTGGTGTGTGTGAATTGAGGCAAGGATTGGGAAGTTGGTGGCCGTGGCCATGAGTTTCAAACCTTCCTGGCATTTGGGAGGATTAGGATGACTGAGGCAAGAATCGAACTCTCCTCTTCTCAGTTTGACCTCACCAGGCTGAGTAGGCCTATACCCCGTTCCGCCCCTCGGACCAGAATTAAATTTCTTGACAGAGACAGGAATAGAATCCGGTTGACCACCTCGTGGTGTAGCGGCTAGCATGTTTGGCTGTCGCCCCGGAGATCCGGGTCGTGAATCGAATCCGGGTCTCCGAGGTGGAAGCCAACAACACTACTTATCACTAGGGTTTGCAGTTTTAGGTAATTTTTTTTAAATGTAAATACACATATTAATAATTTTTTCTATAAATACATGAATTCTTGCTTTTCACTTATTAGCACCTAAAAAGACATAATATTTATATATTTTTTAAATCAGTATGCTGGATCTTTCAGTTTATTGCATTTTTCTTCTGTGTTACTTCAACGGGAAAGACACCTGTGAGCTATCTAATCTTCATGCAGAGCGTATGTCAGCTTGCAGCTGTGTTTTTCTTAACTTGTCGCCCCGTCCCACTCACTGTGAACGCTGGGATGCCTTGAGTAAAAGCAACTACAAGTTACCGTCTGCAGTAGTATGTTCAAGAATTTAAGGATAATTTTACTTCTGATGGGGGCGTTCTGTTCTGCCAACCATGTGGGAAAGCAATCAAGGCTGAACAGCGATCTCAAGTTACACCACACTTCGAGGGCAAGTAACATATTGCCGCAGTATCGCGCCTTCAGAAGAAGTGTTTCGCGATAATCGTCGGTCATTTGTGATGGACAACCTGAAGAGTTTATCTCGTTGTATATTGTCAGTGAGGCATAGCATACATTGTATATTGCATATTGTTTATATTGACAGTAATAAAGTAAATTATAATTAAATATTTTTACTTTTTTTTATCACATATTTCAGGTATTTTAATATATAAAAAATAAATATTTTCCTGATGTTTAGTACCTAAAAATCCGAGCCCTACTTATCACCACACCACGAGCCATGCCTATTACAAGTGTTAAACTAATCGCTGGTATTTCCTGTTCCGGGAACCGAACTATCTCTGCTAGATGGGTCTGGATGTTGCAGCGGTGTTCGCAAAAAGATCCCGCGTCTTTTTCTCTTAATCCTGTATTTTACGATGATCGCTACAATAAAGAATGCACTTTATGGAAAGATAAAAATAAACAAACATGGAAGTATCGTTTTTTTCATCACAAGTTAAGGGCGCATTGTTGCTGTGGCGGAGTCGGGTCGTAAAAATGTTAGCGTATAGCTGCTGCAGCGCAATTCAGCCCAGGTAGTGCAATGCTGTTGAAGTACGGAGTTTTATTACTTCTAAAATCTGACGCTCAGCAGCCATCTAGTGCAGGATTTGAAGGTGGACGAGATGTGTGGTAGTTGTTGTTCAGTGAGGCAGTTTCTCTCGTTAAAATCCTTTTGTGGATGGATGCTAAAACTCTAAGTTGCAACTCTTCAGTCGGTAATGCTGGGATGGTTTCTAACATAAGGCCACAGCTGACTCCTTCCCAATCCTCACCTGAATTACAAATACAGACACTAATACAGTCATCACAATAACACAGACTATCAAAATTACACACACACCTAAGAACACGGGGCTGAATGACCATGATGCCCCTCAAATGAAACAAACAACAACAATGATAACACAAGTCAACAAAACAAAAAATGTTGTGTTGAGTGTACGAGTAATCCGACTGTCTACATCAAACAGTAACCATAACCGACATTCATAATTAATAAAGTTTGCTTTTGTACTTTATGCAATGATAAATACATATTTGTAGTGAAGAATTTCCACGATTACTCAACATCCACGAAAAAAAAGCATGGTAAGGCTTCCTTGGGAATAATATGCTTGAGAACTTTAAACTCATGGGTTGCAGAATGTCCCTTAAAGAACACATGTTACATGCTCACTTGGACCAATTTAAAGATAATTTGGGGGCACATTCAGAAGATCGAGGGGAACGTTTTCACCAAGACGTGAAGGACTTAGAGCAACGTTGTCAAGGACAATATAATGAGAACATGATGGGGGCTAATACGAGAAAGTTCGTACGCACACAGAAGTACCAAAAATATTCCGTTTAAAAGCTTGTTTGTATTGTGTTTTTTTTTTTTAAATTTGTAGATTAATGTTAACTATTTACGTGATGTAAATATATAAATTGGCGTTTGTTTTCGTTTGAACTTATAAAAATAGAGGATTTCCTTCAAATTTGAACTTTCGTTGTGATAGCTCCAAAAGCAAACGTTATTAGGTAAAGCTATTTTCTCTTTCATTAGTTAGGCATGACAAATCAAAATTAGACATACAAAACCCAGACTTAAAATTCCTGTTTACTTGTGTAATTTGTTCACTTATGATGGGTTCATGAAAGATATTTGAAGTGCAATACTTAATATTATACTTTGTATTTGATTTGTTTCATGACAAAACATTTTAACTGTCTACTTCACAATCTGAATCTGTGACCATCTCTTTGATGAATGGGGTATTTTTTTACATTTTTCTGATGGGTCTTGGTTATAGCTGAGATTACAGTTAATAATAATGTTATTGGATTTATGTCCCCTTTAACAACTGCAGCTTTTAGAGACGCCAGGGTTCCGGAATTTCGTCCCGAAGGGGATCCTGAACGTTCCAGTAAATCTACTGACACAGCTTCCTCGCAATTGCGCACCCTCAAATGCCAACTGGCTGCGCCAGGATTCGATCCTGCAATCTTGGGAACAGCAGGCGAGAACGTTACCGCTGAGCCACGCAGCCATTCGAGATTACAGTTAGTGGAGGAAGTTACTGAGATGTGAGTGGTGGTGATTGATGACATTTGGGTCACAGCCAGTGCCTGTGGATACTGTGAAAAGTGGTCAGTACTACTGTACTGACTCACTAAGGAAAGTCGTGGCAAACTACGAAGGTGGATCAAAAAGTTTCATTCATTCATTCATTAATTCATTCATTCATTCATTCATTCATTCGTTTATTTGCAATTGGGGGTGTGTCCCCCGGTGGCAAATTAGATATACATAACAAATAAATAATTTTACATAATAATTCACTAACAATTAAACTGGAGTATTTACACAAATAGTCAGTCTTTTCTTAAACACACCTATATGTTTGGGAAAAGGCTCTAAGACTGCGGCAGGTAGAGAGTTCCAATTATCAATGGCACGGTTTACGAAATAATATTTACCATAATTTGTTCGCTGTGGTCGGCCCGTAACTTTGAAAGGGTGATCGCTCCTACCCATGTAAGCAGGCGTTTCCATACGTTTGCTAAGCTCACCCCATGCTGGTTTATTTGTATACGCGTTGTACATAGCGTAGAGTCTAGATTTCATCCTCCTAGCCTCAAGTGATTCCCACCAAAGTTTCTTTAACATACGGCTCACACTGCTCCTGGGATTAAAGTCACTGAGCACAAATCTAGCCGCCTTTCTTTGTACCATTTCCAACTCATTTATGAGCCCTACTTGATATGGATCCCAAACCGCCGAGGCGTATTCCAGAATAGGTCTTACAAGTGACAAATATCCTAATTCTTTAGCAGAGGGGGACACACCCCCAATTGCAAATAAACGAATGAATGAATGAATGAATGAATGAATGAATGAATTAATGAATGAATGAATGAAACTTTTAATGCCCTCATTACAAAGTGCAGGGATTTGTAAGCTTTAGAAACTGCATATCCTATATGACTACTCCATTTCATATCATTTCTTACGTGAACGCCCAAATATTTGCAAGAATCTTCTTCTACAAGTATTTCCGAGCCAATGTTATATTGAAAATCTTGCCTTCGCACTTTCCCTATTTTTATTCGACTACATTTTCTTGTGTTTATTTTCGTTTTAGTTGCACTAACGCGCTGCAGCAGCGCGCTGTGTGTCGCAAACGTGGGCACAGCGGAGAAAGGGACAGACACTGCCCACACATATGTTAGGCAGGTCGCTGTGGTGTCTCGTCTTGTATGGTGTGAATAGCGGCCAAAAGCAATGGCGCATCGACTGGACGTTCACTCCAAATATGAGGTGCGTGCGACAATCCGTTTCCTATGGGCGAAAAGGAAGAATTGCACGGACATTCATCGTGAAATTAGTGCTGTGTATGGGGAGCGGGCCATTTCCCGGCAAGGGATCGTAAAGTGGTGTGAGCAATTCGAAGCCGGACGCACGGATATCACGGACGAATTCGCGAGGGCAGGCCCGCAACGTCCAAGACCCGTGCAAATGTCAACAGTGTGGATGCGA
The DNA here is from genome assembly GCA_946902985.2 of Meconema thalassinum. NCBI lineage: Eukaryota > Metazoa > Arthropoda > Insecta > Orthoptera > Tettigoniidae > Meconema > Meconema thalassinum. The sequence goes on from OX336396.1 coordinate 251,734,948, forward strand.
TCATTAGACAGAACGGTGGTCGACATTCCCAGACCGATGAGGAGGTGAAGGCCGCTGTCTCCGTGTGGTTGCAGAACGCTGGAGGTACTTTCTATGCATCCGGCATCGACAAGTTGGTGTGCGTTCGCAGAAATGTTTGGAGTTTCTTGGAAACTATGTGGAAAAGTGACGTTACATTGTATGTCGTTATAGGCGTGTTGCTGTTGTATAGGTGGTGTAATAAATGGCCGTAACTGGGAAGTGCAACTTTTTTTTGATCTGCCCTCGTACCTCACTCTTCGCCATTGTCGGCTGATAAGGTTTTGCCCTGGATGTTACACTACCGTCCATGAGGTTCTTATTGTTAAAATTATAGGATGGCTGCGTGGCTCAGCGGTAACTTTCTCGCATGATGTGTCTAAGATTGCAGGATCGAATCCTGGCACAGGTCAGTAGATTACTGGCACGATCATGATCCCCTTCGTGGCAAATTTCCGGCACCTCGGCGTCTCTAAAAACCACAGTAGTTAAAAGGGACGTAAAACCAATAACATTATTATTATTATTATTATGTAAAACAATAGTATTATTATTATTAATAATAATAGTAGTCGGTGTTGTGCCCTTTATTATTATTGTTATTATTATTATTATTATTATTATTATCTTTAATATGATCCACTGAAGCCTCCGTGGCTTAGGTGGCAGCACGCCGGCCTCTCACCGCTGGGTCCGTGGTTCAAATCCCGGTCACTCCATGTGAGATCTGTGCTGGACAAAACGGAGGCAGACAGGTTTTTCTCCGGGTACTTCGGTTTTCCCTGTCAACATTTAATTCCAGCAACACTCTCCACTATCATTTCATTTCATCTGTCATTCATTAATCATTGCCCCAGAGGAGTGCGCCAAGCCTCAACAGCCGGCACAGTTCATATCCTCACCGCTAGCTGGGGGCTTCATTCATTCCATTCCTGACCCGGTCGGTGACTGGAAGCAGGCGGTGGATTTTCAATATGATCCACTATAGAATAGGAGTTATCACTCAATATCATTTTCTGTGTGTCACTCTTGTTCGTCTGCGAGCTTATGTCCTGCCAGTATCTCTTGAGCCCATGACTGTGCCTTCTTCCGATCTTCTGAAAGAGGTCTCTTCCCTTTTGTGGGTTCTGCTCCTACTATAAAACCCCGGTAGTTTTTGATAATTTGTCTAAATTCATTTCTGTTCAGAATTTTGTCCTCGGGAGTACCGATTTTTTTTTTTTTTTTTGTTATGCCCAACTAAGGAGCGCGTTAGAATTTATTTAGCACAATGTTTCCTTTTTTCTTACAAATATCTCTTCGTCCGATCACAGTGGTCGCGTGTGCGTTCTTCTATCCGTCCTGTATTCATCCGTGTAGATTTGTCCGTAAATTTGTGTATATTTATTAGGGTTAAATGTTGGTCTATTGTGAATAATTTCTTTATTGATACCAATTTCTTATAGATCCTGTGTTATTTCTACCAGCCAATTATTGTAGTTTATCAGTGCTAGGTTTAAAATTATTATTATTATCCTTAATCTATCTATATACACACATCAAAAAAAGTTTTGCATCACCTCGGTTCCCAGATCTCCGGCATATAGACGTTGACTGTGTATATTGTATCCAAGATACAGTCCCTTTGACTGTTCATAGATGTCACTAAAACTGCTCAAAGATGTAAACAACCATGCATGAGCAGGGCCTATTAGACGGAGGGGGTACGACAGCCGATCAGTTCCAGTCATTCCACCAGGACGAAGGTACGCTGCTCATGTTGTCTGTAGTTCTACCATGCCTAGAAGGTCAATACCGCAGTTCGATCGCGTCCGCATTGTTACTTTGTGTCAAGAAGGGCTCTCAACAAGGGAAGTTTCCAGGCGTCTCAGAGTGAACCAAAGCGATGTTGTTCGGACATGGAGGAGGTACAGAGATACAGGAACTGTCGATGACAGGCCTCGCTCAGGCCGCCCAAGGGCTACTACTGTAGTGGATGACCGCTACTTACGGATTGCCGCTCGGAGGAACCCTGAAAGCAATGCCACCATGTTGAATAATGCGTTTCGTTCAGCCACAGGACGTCGTGTTTCAACTCAAACTGTGCGCAATAGGCTGCATGATGCGCAACTTCACTCCCGACGTCCATGGCGAGGTCCAGCTTTGCAACCCCGACACCATGCAGCGCGGTACAGATGGGCCCAACAACATGCTGAATGGACCCCACGGAATTGGCATCACGTTCTCTTCACCGATGAGTGTCGCATATGCCTTCAACCAGACAATCGTCGGAGACGTGTTTGGAGGCACCCTGGTCAGGCTGAACGTCTTAGACACACTGTCCAGCGAGTGCAGCAAGGTGGTGGTTCCCTGATGTTTTGGGGTGGCATTATGTGGGGCCGACGTACGCCACTGGTGGTCATGGAAGGCTCCGAAACGGCTTTACGATACCTGAATGACATCCTCCGACCCATAGTGCAACCATATCGGCAGAATATTGGAGAGGCATTTGTCTTCATGGACGACAATTCTCGACCTCATCGTGCACATCTTGTGAATGCGTTCCTTCAAGATAACGACATCGCTCGACTACAGTGGCCAGCATGTTCGCCAGACATGAACCCTATCGAACATGCCTGGGATATGTTGAAAAGGGCTGTTTATGGACGTCTTGACCCACCATCCACTCTGAGAGATTTACGCCGAATAGTCGTTGAGGAGTGGGACAATTTGGACCAACAGTGTCTTGATGAACTTGTGGATAGTATGCCACGGCGAATACAGGCATGCATCAATGCAAGAGGACGTGCTACTGGGTATTAGAGGTAGTGGTGTGTACTGCAATCTGGACCACAAATGCTGAAAGTCTAGCTGTATGATGGTACAACATGCAATGTGTGGGTCTCATGAGCAATAAAACGAGCTGAAATGTTGTTTGTGTTGATCTCTATTCCCTTTGTATTTAACGGTTCCGGAACTCTTGGAACCGAGGTGATGCAAAACTTTTTTTGATGTGTGTATATAAAAATCAATGTAACGTGATAGTTTGTCTGTGGGTATGTCTGTATGTCTCCTATGCGTTCATATACCATTCGTCCGATTGCGATGAAACTTGGGTGAGATGTTGAGTACACTCCAAGGAAGGTTTCTGACTTAGTAAATCCATTTTACAATAGGTAGCGCACGCGTAGATTCAACAAATGAGCGACGATGCGCGAAGCATTTCAACAAAGTCCCGTATGTGTTCATATACCATTCGTCCGATAGCGATGAAACTTGGGTGAGATGTTGTGTACACTTACGTGAAGGTTTCAAAATTAGTGAATACATTTCACAGTAGATAGCGCACAAGTAGATTCAACAAATGAGCGACGACACGCAATGCGTTTCAACAAAGTCCCGTATGCATTCATATACCATTCGTCCGATAGCTATGCAACTTGCGTAAAATGTTGTGTACACTGCAGGGAAATTTTCTGGCTTAGTACATCCACTTTACAATAGGCAGCGCACGAGTAGATTTAACAAATGAGCTACGACGCGCGAAGCATTTCAACAAAGTCACGTTTGCGTTCATATACCATTCGTCCGATAGCGATGAAACTAGGCTGAGATTTTGTGTGCACTCCAGGGAAGGTTTCTAGCTTAGTAAATCCCTTTAAAAATAGGTAGAGCACGAGTAGAATCAACAAATGAGCAACGGCGCGCGAAGCGTTTCAACAAAGTCCCATATAATTTCATATACCATTCATCCGATAGCGATGAAACTTGGGTGAGATGTTGTGTACACTCCAGGGAAGGTTTCTGGCGTAGTACATACATTTTACAATAGGTATCGCACCAGTCGATTCAACAAATGAGCGATGACACGCGAAGCGTTTCAACAAAGTCCCGTATAAAGTCATATACCAGTCGTCTGATAGTGATAAATGTTTGGTGAATTGTTGTGTACACTCCAGGAAAGGTTTCTGGCTAAGTAAATCCATTTTACAATACGAAGCGCACGTTTATATTCAACAAATGAGTGACTACGCGCGAAGCGTTTCGACAACGTCCCGTATACGTTCACATACCAATCATCCGATTGCGATGAAACTTGGGTGAGATGTTGTGTACACTCCAGGGAAGGTTTCTGGCTGAGTACATCCATATTACAATATGTAGCGCAAGAGTAGAATCAACAAATGAGCGACGACACGCGAAGCGTTTCAACCAAGTCCCGTATGCATTCATGTACCATTCGTCCGTAGCTATGAAACTTCGGTGAGATGTTGTGTACACGTCATGGAAAATTTCTGGCTTAGTAAATCCACTATACAATATGCAGCGCACAAGTTGATTCAACAAATGAGGGACGACGCGCGAAGCGTTTCAGCAAAGTCCCGTATAAGGTCATATAGGCTACCATTCTGCCGTTAGCGGTGAAACTTGGGTGAAATATGGTGGACACTCCAAGGAAGGTTTCTGGCTTAGTAAATACATTTCACAGAAGGTAGCACACGAGTAGATTCGACAAATGAACGACGACACGCGGAGCGTTTCAATACAGTCCCCTATGTCTTCATATCCCATTAGTCCGATAGCGATGAAACTTGGGTGAGATGTTGTGGACACTTACGTGACGGTTTCTAACTTAGTAAATACATTTTACAGTAGGTAGCGCACGAGTAGATTCAACAAATGAGTGACGGAGCGCGAATCGTTTAAACAAAATCAGGTATGCGTTCATATACTATTCATCCGATTGCGATGAAACATTGATCAGTTACTGTGTACCCGCCAGGGAAGGGGACTTAGTAAATCCATTTCACAATAAGTAGCGCAAGAGTAGATGCAACAAATGGGTGACGACGCGCGAAGCGTTTCAACAAAATCCCCTATTGCATTCATATAACATTCTTCGATTGCGATGAAACCTTGATGAGTTATTGTGTACACGCCAGGGAAGGGCTTCGACTTAATAATACATTTCTCAATAGGTAGCGCACGAGTAGATTCAACAAATGAGTGACAGCGCACGAATCGTTTAAACAAAACCCCGTATACGTGCATATACAATTCATCCGATTGCGATGAATCATTGATGAGTTATTGTGTACACGCCAGGGAAGGGTTTCGACTTAGTAAATCCATTTCACAACAGGTAGCGTACGAGTAAATTCAACAAATGAGTGACAGCGATGAAACTTTTGAAAGTTGTTGTGCACGCTTCCACGAATGGTTCTAAATTAGAAAATCCATTTTACGATAGCTTAGAGGCAGTTAACATGTTGTGTATCCAAAAGCACTTCAAGAAACAGAATTTCAACGCCAACACTTTCTTTGATTGGCATTGCAACGCATGCCGGGTACAGCTTGTGTCTCATAAATATGGTACAACTCAGTCTTCTAGATACGGATTTCACAATCAAGTATTCGTAAATCTTACTGATATAAAAAAGTCCTCTCGGCACGCCGGAAGGCGGAGGTAGATTTCACCGGACAAACTTGGGGATAGGCGAAAATAGGCAGAATATGCAGGTTTTCGTAGAAGGATCAGACCTCATTTATTGCGTGAAAGTATTTTATAATTGGAGATTAATTAACTTTGTTTTTCGTCATTTTATGCATGTTTTAAACATTTTATTGTCTTATGATGACGGTAACCTTCTTGTCATTTGCAGTCCATTTTTATACTTGTGGTCACACTGTCCTTATGCAAGGTTTCGACACTGATGTGTAACTATGTAACGGTCTGTTACTCCTTCACGCAAAATTATATATCCCGCAGAGATGTTGGTTGGTTCCTCAGTTCAGGGGCTGCGACAACGCGGTCATGTAACCCCGTGTACTTTGGGTGAGTGTAGAATCTGTCTGATAAACGGTGTGAATTGTGATGGCTGTATTAGTCTGTAATTCAGTTAAGGAATGCAGACGCTCAATTTCAAGCAGTAGTTCCTAATGTTGCTACCAGATACTACCGTCAACGACACCTAGCTGTGAACTTGGCTACTAGATGCCACCGCAATCAGCAACTCGCAACGAACGTTGGAACCTCCCCTCCAAAGAAAAGCATACTGAGGGATTTTTAGCGCTCTTAGAAAATCCGACGACTTTGGCCGGCTTTGAACCCGCGACCTTGGGCATGCTACCAGTTACGTCACCGAAGCCGCTTCACACTTAGTCAGATGGAAATCTGAATCTGATCTCGCGCAAGTGCGTTGTTATGGCAACGTCTGGTGGCTCATCCCTCATCAATTTAGTAGTGTTGCCATGGCAACCACTGATAAGTTAGCTTTTGGCATTTTCTTATAATTCCGAAATCATTTTTCTCATCCCTTGGCGTAATGGTGGGTCATATCAAAAATTCTTTCAGACAAAAGTTTTAGGTAATTATTAGGGGAATATTGTCCATTTTGTACGGTTTTGATATTGTGCTTATTAAGAGAGATATGATTAATGTTTCCCGAAAAACCCACTTTTTCCCACCCCTTTGGTCAATTGTTGGTGCTATAAAAAAACTCTTGAAAAAAAAATTGTTTTGAGCTTTATCCAGCACATAGTGTGAACTTTGAACGGATTCGATATTTCACATATTAAGAGAGTTATAGCAATATTTCATTTTTTCGAAGAAAAGAAGTCCCCCATTTTCATCCCCTTCGACCGATTTAGCCCAGTAACGAACTCGACCGAGATTTTATGGGTATACATATTCGGTAAAAAATTCAAAGTGATTGGTGCAAAATTACGGCAGTTATTGTGTCCACAAGAAACTGATATACACACATCAAAAAAAGTTTTGCATCACCTCGGTTCCCAGATCTCCGGCATATAGACGTTGACTGTGTATATTGTATCCAAGATACAGTCCCTTTGACTGTTCATAGATGTCACTAAAACTGCTCAAAGATGTAAACAACCATGCATGAGCAGGGCCTATTAGACGGAGGGGGTACGACAGCCGATCAGTTCCAGTCATTCCACCAGGACGAAGGTACGCTGCTCATGTTGTCTGTAGTTCTACCATGCCTAGAAGGTCAATACCGCAGTTCGATCGCGTCCGCATTGTTACTTTGTGTCAAGAAGGGCTCTCAACAAGGGAAGTTTCCAGGCGTCTCAGAGTGAACCAAAGCGATGTTGTTCGGACATGGAGGAGGTACAGAGATACAGGAACTGTCGATGACAGGCCTCGCTCAGGCCGCCCAAGGGCTACTACTGTAGTGGATGACCGCTACTTACGGATTGCCGCTCGGAGGAACCCTGACAGCAATGCCACCATGTTGAATAATGCGTTTCGTTCAGCCACAGGACGTCGTGTTTCAACTCAAACTGTGCGCAATAGGCTGCATGATGCGCAACTTCACTCCCGACGTCCATGGCGAGGTCCAGCTTTGCAACCCCGACACCATGCAGCGCGGTACAGATGGGCCCAACAACATGCTGAATGGACCCCACGGAATTGGCATCACGTTCTCTTCACCGATGAGTGTCGCATATGCCTTCAACCAGACAATCGTCGGAGACGTGTTTGGAGGCACCCTGGTCAGGCTGAACGTCTTAGACACACTGTCCAGCGAGTGCAGCAAGGTGGTGGTTCCCTGATGTTTTGGGGTGGCATTATGTGGGGCCGACGTACGCCACTGGTGGTCATGGAAGGCTCCGAAACGGCTTTACGATACCTGAATGACATCCTCCGACCCATAGTGCAACCATATCGGCAGAATATTGGAGAGGCATTTGTCTTCATGGACGACAATTCTCGACCTCATCGTGCACATCTTGTGAATGCGTTCCTTCAAGATAACGACATCGCTCGACTACAGTGGCCAGCATGTTCGCCAGACATGAACCCTATCGAACATGCCTGGGATATGTTGAAAAGGGCTGTTTATGGACGTCTTGACCCACCAACCACTCTGAGAGATTTACGCCGAATTGTCGTTGAGGAGTGGGACAATTTGGACCAACAGTGTCTTGATGAACTTGTGGATAGTATGCCACGGCGAATACAGGCATGCATCAATGCAAGAGGACGTGCTACTGGGTATTAGAGGTAGTGGTGTGTACTGCAATCTGGACCACAAATGCTGAAAGTCTAGCTGTATGATGGTACAACATGCAATGTGTGGGTCTCATGAGCAATAAAACGAGCTGAAATGTTGTTTGTGTTGATCTCTATTCCCTTTGTATTTAACGGTTCCGGAACTCTTGGAACCGAGGTGATGCAAAACTTTTTTTGATGTATATATATATATATATATATATATATAAACGTTTGAACTGACGGTGGTTTTGGGATCTGGGGGGTGTGAAACGCGAAGATATGTCGAAATTTTCCGGAAATCGAAACATGGTACCCATTGCAATAGTTAGCTTTCTAATGAAATCTACCTAAAATACTACCATCAACTACACCTATCTGTGACTTGGCTACTAGATGCCACCGGAACCATCAACTCGCAACGAACGTTGGAACTTCTCCTCCGAAGGAAAACAAACTCAGTTTTTTTTAGCGCTCTTAGTAAATCCGACGACTTCAGCCGGGTTTGAACCCGCGACCTTGGGCATAGAAGTTCAGTATGCTACCAGTTCCGATACCGAAGTCGCTTCCCACAGACAGATGGAAAACTGAATGTTATCTCGTGCAGTGGCGTTGTCATAGCAACTGCTGATGGCTCATCCCTTATCAATTAAAAGTAAAGTTGTCATGGCAACCTCTCTTGGCACTTGACATTTTCTTATAATTTAAATCATTTTGCTCACCCCGTGGCGTAATGATGGGTCATATCAAAAATTCTTTCAGACAAAAGTTTTAGGTAATTATTGGAGGAATATTGTCCATTTTGTACGGTTTTGATATTGTGCCTATTAAGAGAGATATGATTAATGTTTCCCGAAAAACCCACTTTTTTTTCACCCCTTTGGTCAATGGTTGGTGCTATCAAAAAACTTATTTGACATAAATTTTTGGCACTTATCCGACACATATTATGAACATTGAATGGATTTGATATTTCACGTATTAAGAGAGTTATAGCGAAATTTCACTTTTTCGAAAAAAGCCCCCCATTTTCACCCCCTTCGACCGATTTTGCCCATTAACGAACTCGACCGAGATTTTAATGGGATACTTATTATGTAAAAAATTCAAACTGATTGGGGCAAAATTACGGCAGTTATCGTGTCCACAAGAAACTGATATATATATAGATAGATAGATAGATACATATATACATAAATTATATATAAACTTTTGAACTGACGGTGGTTTTGGGGCCTGGGGGATGTGAAACGCGAAGATATGTCGAAATTTTCCGGAAGTCGAAACATGGGACCCATTGCAATAGTTAGCTTTCTAATGAAATCTACCTAATAGCCTTACAATATGACAAGTCTCCAGCAGCACTGCCTTCTGTATTCGGGCAATGAGGTGTTTCATTTTCTGTTCCTCCAAAGCCATTACCAACGTCTTTGGAACCACTTCCGTGGAAGAGATAACCACTGGCAAAATTCTCACGCATTTTATCCCTTAGTTTCCGTATTTATTCAGCCAACGGTGCGTACTTGTTATTTAGCCTGGGTAGTTAGCATTGGTTTCTTTTATTGAGATAGACAATATCGGGTCGATTAGCCAATATGTTCTGGTGATTATAATAGGTCTATTCCAATACATTGTATAATACTCATTTTCAAGCACGTTGGCAGGCTGGTAATTGTAGTGCACCATGCTCTTATCCAGAAGTCCACTTTTTACAGCTAGCACTTGATATACTATAAGATCTTAGCAACATCTTTGTGCCTCTTGGTATACTAAATACCAGCCAGCGTAGAGCAGACACCGATGATGTGATCGATGGTTTCCAGCGCTGAGGTGCATCTACGTCACCGACTATCTGCTACATTCTCTTTCAGGATGTGTTTTCTGTTATTATTATTATTATTATTTTGTTTCAACAATATTTTAGTCTGTTAATTAACTACGCTATTATTAAATTCGGTGTTTCAGATGATTCCTGAATATAAACTTGGTGGCTTCGGAGATGTAATCCTATTTCTGGAGGGTTGGCTAGTGTACCTAGGAAGCGTGCTGAAAGTTGACGTTTATAGGAAACTTGAACTCTAATATTGTTGATTCATGCGGCCGTGACGGCTCTGATCGACCTGCTCGTGCTCGACCTGAGGCAACGTAAAGTGTGTCAGCTCAGTTGTCAATACGGTTCCTGGAAAACAGGTTCAATCCTCCCGCGCATCGCCGTGGGTTACTTTAAACGGGTATAATCGTCCATGTTAACATGAGGTTGTCGATTGAGTTTTTGTTTCTCTTTTCACCCACTCGGAGACATCAAACCTCCAGCTTGCACCACTTGTAAGGACAGAAGAAGTCTTTGACAGAACTGCAATATTCCTGCGCGTGTATTATTTTAGTAATTGTGTACTGTTCTGTGTGGCCATGTTTTTATTTATTTTTTGAATTGAATCTCAAGACCATCCACCATCTTAAAAATAACAAACATCCATTGTTAACTCGGGATTGAATTGAGTGATATTGATGAACTCGGCACGAGGATACATTCGTATAAGTAACTTACTATAATTGAGGAAAATGTCGTCCGCCTACTGGTGTAGTGGCTAGCGTTCTTGGCTGTTCCCCCTGGACGCCCAAGTTCGATCCCCGGATCTGCCAAGAAATTTAATTCTGGAACAGGGTACCCTCAGCCTCGTGAGGCAAAACTGAGAAGAGGTGGTTCGACTTCCACCTCAGCCATCCTGGAAGTGGTTTTCCGTGGTTTCCCACTCCAACTCCAGGCAAATGCTGGGATGGTTCTAACTTAAGGGCACTGCCAATTCTATCCCAATCCTTCACCGAATTACAAATGTACTACTACTAATACTACTACTACTACTACTACTACTACCACTACTACCACGATAATACAGGTTATCAGACAAATTATACACACACTCAAGTACACTGGGCTTGCACATGGGATTTGTTAGGGAAGAAAAGTACTGTATTTATTTTAGTTCTTTTCCTCGGGTGAATCTTCAGACACCCCGGCGTCTCTAAAAGCCGCAGTAGTTAAATGGGACGTAAAACCAATAACATTATGAACATGATTTGATAATTAATTGTAGACTGTTTAATTTTTAGGTTTTAAATTAATTTAATAATTGCAGCCAAGTAGCCATACATAGAGGAGGATAATTTAAAATACATAATTAATTTTCAACACTGAATTCAGTCACTGTTTTTGGGCATTTGTACAATGTACCATGTGATATTTATCACATTATGGTTTACATACACACTTATTCGTCACTATATGAAAACTATTAAGGCACACACTTTATGGTGAAAACCATGTACTGCCAGTCGCGTTACAACATTCCTCATGCTTTGATTCGGTCCTGTCCAGCTCCTGTCTAACATAGCAGCTGTTGCATAGAAATCTTCTTCAATTTCTCCTCTCTTCTTCATATTTTCCGACATCAGCTCCCTCCCTATACGGCACTGTTTCTGGAAGTAGCAACACATAATGCAGCTCTTCCAACAAAAATTACTCCCTCGTCAAGATGTATACATATCTTGATGGGGTGTATTTGGACACCCCAATTACTCGCTTGAGAAAAGTGGCCTTCACTTTCTCCCATTCTTTAGGTCATTTTTTTTTTAAGAATTCCCATACCAAGTGTATGCCATATGTCAAAATTGGGGCAATTTTCACCCGAAGGAGCGTCATTTTTAGGTTTTAACGTTTAGGTTATCATCTCCAGTCTAATACATAATATGAGTGCGAGCTGTTTCAGGAGAACGAAGTTGATGGGTAATTACAGTATATCCGGGGGGGTATGTCAACAAAAGTATTCGAATATCATTGACTTACTTATTGGGGTCGAGATACTATGAAGGTAGCCGCTATTGATCGCCCTGGCTAGTAGCACGACATGTTTCCGGAAAAGCACAACACTGTATCTCTTCAACTAAACATGCTTCATAAACAGAACACACACCACAAAAATAAATGCAACCACGTACCGTAATACGTAAGCGAATTTGAATATTGGGAACCAATAATTTATCCAAGTGTCACCATAGAATATATTAGATTCCTCAAATTGGAAATTGCAACAGCAAGAAGGAATCGGTCGTCTTGTTAATTTTGGAGATGTGAATGGTGCCATGTAAGGTATAGTGGTTTTAGGTCACTCCCTAGACCAAACATGGGAAAACTTTTTAGGGACAGGGCCAGATGCAATACAAAACAATCTAGGTGGGCCGAAAAGAAAAACAAAACATGTTTATAGATAGATTATAAACTTATTATTCCTGAATTTTAAATCAAACAAAATTTATAGGCTACAATGGTAGAAAAGAGAAGAGGAACAGAGAACACACCTTCATTATTTGTTAGAAGAGGAAGGAGCATGTGACTGTGTTTCTAGAAGTTTTTCATAATCTGGTTGAAACTGGGATGAGCTGATTCTGAGTAGCGCAGCTAAATGGTGGTCTGTCAATGTATTTCCGACGCTATTTTTGCGAAGTCTCATTGTAGAAAACACCTGTTCACAGATATAGGAAGATACGAACATGGCAGTTATCTTCTGTGCATGATATTTCAAGTTTGGGAAGCTTGATTTTGGTAGGATCTAACTCAATTTTCGAAACGTTGACGAATAGTTGCTTCAATTCATTGTTACATTGTAACTCAATCAGTTCTAGCTGCAACTGTACTACATAAAACGCATAAAAACATTAGATTGAAACAGTTTTCACTTCTAGGTATACAGAACAGAAAGAATAACCTATATGTAATTGTAGATAATACATTTCGAAGCCCTGTTGCGGGCCAGATTAAACTAGCTCGAGGACCGCACTTGGTCCGCGGGCCATACTTTGCCCATGACTGCTCTTGACCATCTCGAGTATGCGGAACACAATGCAGCATAGTTGACATAGCGTCGTCAGTGATGAATCCCACTTTGTAGTTGTGGCTGCATTGGTCGTTGAAATCGTGTCCGGTGACATTGTGGGGACAGGGGCCGAGTCGATCTTTTGGTTTATCGAACTTTGGTTTAGTTGTTAACATACAGCCAAAGATGGTTGGGACCGTATGACCGGACCCTACCAACCAGTCGCTTCTACTTCGCACGATCGTTTGAGCTTTTGCACAGCGTGGACACTCCCGTTTGATATGATGAGTAATCTGATAAAAATTGAGCAGCAGCATAGCCGTGTCCTTGAATCGCGCACCATGACTGCATAAGTGTGGTTCTTACGGCTGCACATCATGCGAACAAGTTATTCGATTAATTAGACTACTTCGATTATTCGAAAAATGTATTCAAACAATGCGGATGGTATTCGAAGTATTCGAGAATTTGGAACAGTATTAAAAAGAACCAAAAAAACAGAAGAATTAAACTAGAAAAACTAAACTTCGCCACCAAAGATATAGCCTATACAACAACAAGAATCTATCCATTAACCCAAAAATAAAGCACTATAATACTGCAGTAAAACCGGTGATCCTAGATGGTGTGGAAACGGGCAACCTGACGAGCCTGGAAAAGTTCCTGAAGATTGAAAGGAGAATAGACTTGCTTGACTTATGTCCTGTGTCCCCTTAAGGAGCAAAGGGCTGCAACAAAGATCCTCCATTGGTCTCTTCTCCTGGCAATCTGTTTCAAACATCCAACTTTCGTAACCTGTTTCATGCTAAAGATCGTCGTCTTTTTATCCGTCCGGATTTTCTCTGTTGCAGTTTTAGTAGACTAATGATGTTTTCTCGGAGATGCGGGTTATTGGCCTACAGTCTCCAAAGCTCAATTGGGGAGCTCAATAGTGTCTGTGCTCTGCTTTGTTTACTTCACGATTTGATGTTCGTCGCTGCTCCCTGTGCTTCTGTTGTCAATTTAGATCTCTACAGGGTGTACCCAGACTCCTTCCTCCTTTCTCAACCGGGCTTGAAAGGAGAATACTGAAAAGGTTTTACTGCCCAAGAGTGGTACAGGGAAACTACAGACTAAGATATACGAAAGGGTGGAAGACCGGGAAACAACGAGCAGGAAAAGACGACTGAGTTTCTATAGACACATGGTCAGAATGGATCCAGCAAGGATGAATAAACAAATTGTTGATAAAATATACAATCTGAAGAGCAAAGGGGGCTACAACTAGCCGATGAAGGAAGAACTCAGGAATCACAGATGAAGACTGTCAAGACAGAAAACAATTCAGGGAAAGACTTACTAACATAATGGTTCTTGTGGAAGAAAAGAGAGAGTGCATGGGAGGAGGATGGACAGAAGAGAGAAAGGCGCAACACTCTGAAAGAATGAAAGAAATGTGGAGGAAGAGGGAGGAAGGAAGAAAAAACGATGAGAAGGAAATGAAGTGATATTTGCGTGGTCCTTAGTTTTGGCCGATTCGCAAGGGGGGGATCGAACAGTTCAAATATATTTAATTACCGGTTTTCGAAGATGTTCAGTACCCGAAAGTTACAGCAAATTGTGTAAAGAAATATGTCCGGTGGACGAGTTGTTCTAAGCAGGGACGAATCCGAGTGGTTGTGTAACATTTTTAATAAGTCCTAAACTGTGGTGATGACAATTGTAATTCAATTTTAAACAAACATGATAAGAATATATAAATATACACTGTGGTGTGACCTTACCTGTGATAGTGTAATATAATAAGTTGTTGAGCGCCAGATTCCTATTTAAGACAGTGAATCGAAATTTATTAATTAATCCTCGGCAGTCATCAGTAGAGTTCGAGACCACTTACCCGGGCCGTAGTGTAACTTAGTTGACTAACCATTCAGTATTTATTTATAAGGAGTAGTTAATTTGCCTATAGTATTTACTAACCACTATGAAAGAAATAGGCATTACGTTAAAGAAAATGAATTTATTGACTCAAGAACAAAATACTAATAGTTACAAAAAAGAATTTAATTTACCAACTGCGGTTTAATTATTTAAAAGAAAATGAACATTTAAATTACTTGAATAAAAAAAAGCTTGACTCTAAATTGCAAATAGAGACGGAAGTAATAATTGTTTATGCTCACCAACTTGCAGCTTTGTCATATTGAATGTTATAACAGATAACCTTAATGTTCCTTCTCATATTCAAAAAAATGTTGTAGTATGTCATAAGATACAGCATACTACGTTCCATTGTGTTGCCATCTCTAGATTTATTGTAGTATTCAACTATAAGCCATTGTCAGCTTATATATATATCTTGTCAACATTGTGGTTATTATGTCGAGACATGATGTATGCAAAATCTATGAATGAGCTTTCAGGTAGCAGTCGTGGACCTCAGTCGCTGCTCCCTTTGTATAATCTGTCACTAATGACTTGTCGTTCACTAATAATGTTGTAGACGCGGGTTACAGCTTATATCTTCCTTGTCACGTGGTGTCACAGCTTCCCTCTCTTTAGAAGCAAGCTACCCCTTCCCTTTCATGACTCCTTACTTGCAATATCATGACGCGTACGTACATTGGAAATGGCGTGTTAATTGCACCATGCGTGAAATATTTGTTCCATTCCTTCTCGAAGGAACTTGATGGTCGAACTCGTGATGGTTACTCATAGTGGGTTTCTTAGCATCCCATGACGCTGTTTGCCGTGGTGAAATAACTACTACGACGTTCTGTTTGTGACGCATAGGGTTAGTCCATATCGCCAGTCTTGTTGCAATATATAATACTTCGTCTCTTTACAAATAAATGTTAATAAAAATCTAATTGAATATAATAATAAAAACCGCTTACAATCATCTGATATAAAAATCATCTCATCGATGTACTAATTAATAAGAATAATAAATATGATAATAAATGAATGAATAACCCTTTATATCTAACAGGTATGGGATCGAATCGTTACAATCGCCCCTAAGATAAATAATTTAAATGACGTTTAACATTATTTCTCTTACTACATCCAACATAAAAAACTATAAATATAAATATTATAACCCCCCCAAAAAGACAACATACAATATACTCTTCATCAATACACAAAAATATACAAGAAATATATTCTTCACAAAAATTCACATTTTAACTTTCATTCATCTCATTCTTCCAAATGTTCATAATGTTCATTCTTCTTTATATTTATGCTGTAAAAAAATATACATAAATGCCCTTCACTTTTAATTTTCACATATATGTCAACGCTGCACTCGTTTATAATGGTGGTGATTGTATGCATGACATACCATTTTGTCTTCATATCTAGTGAACGTAGTTTTCGTCAGTCTGGTGTAGAATTACATTGTTGTATTTCCAGCTGATCAACACATTATACCTATTACAGCACACGATATGCAAACAACACAATATTCCTTTCGTCTCTATAACGGGATTACTCAAATGCAGTAAAATTTCAATAATTGAAGAAAAAAATAACTTAGCAAGATACCTAAGGCAATTCCAATTTCAGTGCATGTCATACATGTAAATATTTCCCCAAATACATAATGACATCGAAATACCTTAAAGCAGTTATTAAACAGTTCACTTAAATACCCAAGTTACTACTCACCTGCCTTCGTGGCTTAATTCTTTCTTAGGCCACGGCCGCCTCCTTTTAGATTAATACTTCCTAAGTGTCCACGACTTCTCAACTTGTCATAAAACCATAATTCCTCTTTACTACCTCTCGAAAACAATAACTTGAATTTTCAAAATCACCAATAACATAAAATCTGACTTCTTGTTCACTTTATAAAATTTAACTTAGCGTCAAGATATCTTTACTGCATCGTCATTCTTACCTACTACAACAAAATGATTAAGACTTAGACAAAATACTACTCAATAAACCTGAATTACGTATATCACTAAACTATTTCACAAAAACACATGACAAACTCCTCGGAATAAATATTTCGTTCCACAAAATATTAATGCTCTTATACTTTGAACTTAGTCTATTCATGATTTGACTTCTTGCTGAATACCTAAAAAAAAACTTAGTTTTCTCTTAAAACTTATTGTGACATTACACGTCAACACTTCCTTACTTGCTTCGATCACCTGGACTATAGCTCATTCTTGCTATACCAGAATCTCTCAAAACTCATCGTGACATCACACGTCACATACAAAAAACCTCCCCTATTCGTGGTATAATCCCACATCTTCTTACTGTTACAGGTCACCTCTTACTGACCAATAACACATTAAATTTCAGCTAAAAAAATCTTACATGCTTCGACTAATTCCTTGGAATAATAACATCACACTTTGCTTTCCTAACTATTGTCTTCCTAAAATAATGACAGTGTTCCAGTTGATAGTCAATAACACCGACACTCCTAATTGGCAAATATTCTCCCATAATCACTTCATAAAGCAAGTCCCGAGTTCTAACACAGTTCAGATACTCTCTGTTCTACCGAATTAAATGCGTAAATTACCTGCCTTTAATTGAAACTTCATTATTACCCTTAGGTATACTTACCTTACAAACTTACTCTTGTCTTCAAAAATATAAACTTATCTTTACTAACTCCGTATGACAAAAATAAAACTTAAATTTCTCGTCTACTAAAAAAATGATTTACCTTTAAAATCCTCAAAACTTCGAATTATAACAAATTCCTTTCAATATTATTAAATATTATGCCAACCATCTAATTATTATTATTATTTTTACTCTTACCTGTGTGTAGGACAACAATCTACCACATAATTAATTCGTTCTTAATCATCAGTAACTTTTTACTAAAAGTGGTTTAGCTCGATAACAAGCCTTGTAATATCTTTAAAACGTGCGTAACTGTAACTAAAACTTGGACCATATTACCTTTGTAATCTCTTATTACCTTGTGTGCATACAACCATATATATTTAAAAAAACTCCCCACATTAACTTCACGTAGTTCCGTAGACACCATTAAAAAAAACTCATTGCTCAACGGAATATACCTCGCTGACCTACTTCATCCTCCAAAAACTTCCTAAAAAAAACCAACTTCATTTGGCATCTTACCAAAACTTAAAACCACATTGCTCAACGGCATTACCTTCGTTGGCCTACTACTTCAAACTCACGTCCATTTACGTGAAAATACACACATACACACACACATATCTGTCACCAAGTAAGTTACCAGATGTCCTAATTAGTTACTACTTCCTTATTTCAACCCGATGTTGGTTAATTCATACAACGCATTACCATTAACAATTCTAAACCACTTATAAATTCCTCAAAATATATCCTCTGATAATCTCGCTGTCCTCAAAATGAAACTTCTTTAAAAATCAATACCTAATTCTTTAACTCATTCGTTTTATTACCACTGTATCATCTTATCTTCACTCACTTTTGAATTAAATCTTCATTACCATTATATTCATAATTATGGTTGCCATAATAATTATTACTTTCTTTCGATTACTTACTTTTGTAATAATCTTCCCAACTTTTTAAATTTAATTCTCACTTCATCCAACTTACCTGCAGTTTAAGGACCCACATTCAACTTACCTGAATTGCTCAATAGCACGACAACCTCTGTCTTCCAAATTAAATGATTTTAGTCAATCTAAATCAATAAGCGTAGGCACTACGCGCCCCTTACCATCCTAACTTCACGACTGAATTAAAATTACACACAGCAGGTTTCTTATCTACCTCTTTTAAATCATATTAAACTTCATTACTTAATATTTAAGTCATACGGAACAGTAACTATCGGTAATATAAATTTACCTCACTACTTTCTCTGGCATTTCACAGTTCTTACCACATTCATCTTCAATTCTATCTCTTTCTAGGATTCCATTTTCCTCTTTTCTTATAACATTACTTTCTACCTTTTTCGGACTACACTCATCAACAGTAACATTATACTTCGGCTTTCCCCCTCTCACTTCTCCAAGTCTAGCTAATTCAGTACGACACTGCACATCATATGCTTTCTTTCTCTCTTTCATTCTGATTTCTTTTTCTTCTAACAACTTAATTCTCTTCTCTTTCATTTTACTTCTAAAATATCTACCTACCTGTCTTCCTTTCACTTCTCCATTACTATCACTTAATGCTCTATTTAGCCGTGGACTATTGCTTCTGCTCTTATCTATCTCTCTCCTCCTCTTAACCTGTTTACTAATTATGTTCTTCTGACTATGACTTAACGCACGCTTCTCTGCCTCTAATAATTTCACATTAATTTCCGCTACACCATCATTAAATTCTTCCCTAGTCAACATATTCTCTTCACCTAAGATTTTCTGCATCTTAATTTCTTGAGTGCCTAGTACTTTCTTTATCTTACCTACTTCTATCCCTATCTTTTCTCTCATCTTCTCCACTTCTCTTTCACTACATTCTATAGTCTCTTCTATAGCTGTCCTGCTTTCATCTATCATCTCCGCTGATTGCTGTTCCTTACCTAAGCTACTTTCATCTATGTCTAGCATCTCTACCAACTCTACTATGTTTTCTCCTATTATATCCGCTAATTGCTGTTCATCACCTATAATTTCTTCTACAGCTATCCTGCTTTCATCTAAAATCTCCTTCAACTCTACTATGCTTTCTCCTACTATCTCCTCTGACGCTAATCTATTTTCACCTAAAATCTCCTCTACCTCCAATCTGCTTTCACCTAACATTCCCCCTGACTCCAATCTGCTTTCAATTACAGTCTCCTTACAGGCTGTCTTCACTGATTCTACTGCAGTATCCCCTAAAGTCTCTACCACCTGCCTAGTTTCCACTTCTACCAATTTGCTAAAAGTTTCACCTTGAGTTGCTATTTTATCTTCAATCACAGTTACTATTCTTTACTGAATCCTACTTTCTACTGCTTCTAATTTCTTATCTACTGTCTTAATAATATCTTTAGCTTTCATTTCTACCTCCTCCTTAATTTCACCTTTGATTTCCTGTTTCACCCCCTGAATACTCTCCTGCAGCATATCATACTTCATACTCAACCCTTCATTTACTTTAATCACACTGTCTAGTTTTACATTATTCTCTTCCAGTTTCTGATTTATTTTTCTACTATTCTCTTCCAATTTTTCATTAAGAAAGGCCTCCGTACTTCGCTTATTTTCATTAAACTTCTCATTCATATTTTGATTTAGCCTACCCATATCTTCTTTCATCTCCTGACTATTTTTATTCATCTCCTGACTATTTTTATTCATCTCCCTCAAGATATCCGCTAATGAAATTTCATGGACCTCTAAGGACTTCTGTTTCTTATCTGCCATCTCGAAGTACACCGTATAAAAATTAGCCCTTCCAAAATTTCACTTCACTTCTCTGTCCCCCAAAAGCACTGACAATTTGCACTGAAATTATACACTCCTCTCCTAAATACCGAATGGTTTTCGTGTCCGACGTTGTAGCGCCAAATGTAACATTTTTAATAGATCCTTAACTGAGGTGATGACAATTATTGTGGTTCAATTAAACAAACATGATAAGAATAAATAATATACACTGTGGTGTGACCTTACCTGTGATAGTGTAATATAATAAGTGTTGTTGAGCGCCAGATCCCTATTTAAGACAGTGAATCGAAATTTATTAATTAATCCTCGGCTATCAGCAGTAGAGTGAGACCTAATTATCCCTGGTCGTGGTGAGACAAAGTCATCTAACCAATCCAGTATTTAATCAAGGAGTATGATTGCTTTAAAGTACTAACTACAAGAAAAGTTATAGACATTACGTTAAAGAAAATGAATTTATTAAATGCAAAAACAAAATATTAATAAAACAGAATAGTGATAGTCACACAATTGAATTTAAAATTACTCAATGCGGCAATTAATTTAAAAGAAAATAAACATTAATGAATTGAATCTATCTTGAAGTTACATATTTCAGAGACGTCGGATATTTAATTGTTTGCTCACCCATTTGAAGTATCATCATAAAATAGTGTGCAAGATGATCTCGATGTTGCGTTTCATATTTCTAAAAAAATGTTGTAGTATCTCAGTAGATATGGTATTCCATACTCAATTACGTTGCCATCTGTGTTAAGACCGTTGAATAGGGATATAATCCACTATCGGCTGATACGGATATTGGTAAGACATCGTTCAGTGTCGAATCTGTATACTCAGTTCGATGCTATGCCAGGAAGCCAGGTAATTACTTCCTCCCTTCATTGAGAGCTGTTGATGAATGAATGTCTTGTCGAGGGCGCAGGTACTAATAACTTCCTTGTCACGTGGTCTTCGACTGTCTCCCACCACTGGTAAGCTTCCCTCTCTTCAGTGTTCATTCCTCCACGAGGGCTAATTGCATCACAACTTGTAATATCTTGACGCATACGTACAGTAGAAAATGGCATGTTAGTTGCACCATGCGTGAAATATTTGTTCCATTCCTTCTCGAAGGAACTTGATGGTCGAACTCGTGATGGTTACTCATAGTGGGTTTCTTAGCATCCCATGACGCTGTTTGCCGTGGTGAAATAACTACTACGACGTTCTGTTTGTGACGCATAGGGTTAGTCCATATCGACAGTCTTGTTGCAATATATAATACTTCGTCTCTTTACAAATAAATGTTAATAAAAATCTAATTGAATATAATAATAAAAACCGCTTACAATCATCTGATATAAAAATCATCTCATCGATGTACTAATTAATAAGAATAATAAATATGATAATAAATGAATGAATAACCCTTTATATCTAACAGGTATGGGATCGAATCGTTACAGTTGGACGGAGGTTAACCCCTTCCCTGTTCAACCTGATAGAATCACTTGATATCGGTTCCTTCCTTTCATTATTTCTCTCCTTATTTTTGCCGTTATGCTTTCTATTCTATTTGTTTCTACTGTGTGTTTATTACTAAGCCCCGGAAGTTCATGCAAAATCATATTTATGCAAATTTTGGGTAGTTTGACACAATGCATCATATTTTTCTCCTTTGCCTGTTTAAGTGCATTTCTCTTCTTGAGAATGGCGTATATTCTAATATCCTATTGTTTTGAATCGATTTTTATTACTTCATGTTCTTAAAGCTGTATATTTCGATTCGACCTCATTTTATACCTTTCGTCTGATCACAGAATGATACTGAAATTATTTTAATTCCTAGTACGTTTCAGTCCTTTTTGCAAGTTAATATCAATTATTTTTATTCAGCATTCACTATGTAAATATTGTAAAATTAATTTCATAAAAAAATGGCTATGAAAATTGTATATCAGTTATACTTAAAAAATAACACAATAAAATAATTATTGATGGTCAACACCGCTTGAAGTTCCGTAAAATAACATTTCCTATAATATAACAACACAGAAATCAGCGCATTTGCATTTGCAGATGATGTAGTAATTTGGGGTAATACAGAGAACGAAGTACAGGAGAGGTTGGCCACCTGGAATAACTGTCTAAAAGCACACGGATTAACAATAAACAAATCAAAAACGGTAGCGATGTCAGTCAACAGACAGAACAAGAAAGGAGAAATAAGGCTTGAAGGTACACAGCTTGAAACAGTAGACCAGTTTAACTACCCTTGGGTGCATTATTTCAAGCAATAACAGGATACAGCATATGATCAATAGCCGAACCCAAAAATCAACCCAGTTTTACCATCAAGTTCGGAACCTACTCTGGAACGAACAAGTCCCCTTGAGATCAAAACAGACGCTCTTTCAATCATACTTTACCCCAATAATATCATATGGCCTAGAAACCTGCACAACAACCAGACAGACAGCAAACTACAAGCTGCAGAAATGAAGTTTCTACGATCAATGGTCCAAAAAACTAGGAGGGATAGGGTAAGAAATGAAAAAATTAGGGAAGAAGCTGGAGTGTTCGCTACTTTGAAAGAAAAAGTGACAGGGGCCCGTTTGAGATGGTTTGGCCATGTCAAGCGAATGGACGAGGGAAGGATAGCAAAAAAAAAAAAAAAGACTACACACAGATGTGGTTGGTAGAAGGCCGGTAGGAAGACCAAGGAAGAGATGGCTAGACCAGGTGAAGAAGGACATAGGAACAAGGGGAGTTAGCTGGGATAGAATCCTGAAAGAAGAATGGGGCATGGACAGACGCAAGTGGCGGGCGCTCGTCAACTACACCCGGGCAATTGGAGTAGAAGACCGATGATGATGATGATAAACCCTGGCACTACAGCCCATGAAGGGCCTAGGCCTACCAAGCGACCGCCATTTGGCCTGCAGATATTGGGGTGACGCGTGGTCAGCGCATCGGTTCCTCTTGGCCGTTAATCTTGATTTTCGTGACCGGGGCGCTGACTCACTGTCAGTCAGCTACTCAATTGTCCTCATGAGGCTGAGTGCACCCCGTTCCAGCCCTCAACGTCAGTTTCTAAAATCCCCGATGGAGCCGGGAATCGAACTCGAGGCCTCCGGGTGAGAGGCTGGCGCGCTACCCCAACATCACGGAGCCGGCATTGACTGAATGGTAGTGTTACGAATGCTAGACAGCTTCGTCGCCCCGCGCGTGCCTCAGGCCGCCCCAGGCTATCCTGACTGTGTGTTACCAGCGATTTGCGCAACATTGAAGACAGGCGGTACAAAGAGACCGTCTCGAATATTCGTGGCCCTACTGGTGTTGGAATTCTCGAGAAGGTGTGAACCCTGGTCAATTCTGGAAACATCCATCGAGTCACCAGCCTCGCTATATAAAGCGGCCTCATCAGCGAGGGACGAACAGTGTTTTTGAGCGAGTGCGACAATAGTTGGTGACGTGACGTGCGAAATTACGAAACCCAAGTGAGGCTATTGCAGTGCGGTGAAGTGCTGTGTGGATTGCGAAACGCAGTGGACTGTTTTCCTAGCCTGCGGACGGCGAGACAGTGTACATTCAGAACAAGTGAGTGTGGCTTGTTTACTTGAGGGAGAGTGCCGCTACACCCTCATTAGCGAGAGGATTAACTGCAAGGCCGAGTGAAAGGGTGAGTCGAGCTCCAAAGAGGTAGCTTCTGTAAGACAGCTAATTGTTTCTATCTGCTTATTGTACGGTGTATATTTCTGACCTGCAATAAACCTAACATTTCTTTAAAGGAACAATTGTGTTGTTCTTCTACCCACCGTAATCCAGTTAACGAAAGTGCCACTAGGGGTGGCTCGTCACAGTCGAGTTATTGCACTAATGCCAATATTTCAAAATTCGAATGTTCGAACTATTCGTGTGTTCGAATCAAATATCCGTATTCGAAATTCGAATAAATCGATGTTCGAGTATGTACAGTCCTAGTGGTATTCCCCCGCGTCTGTCCACACTCCTCCAGAAATACTGGGATGATACCTTATTTCAAGTCCCTTGGCCTCTATCAAAGATCCAACGTTCACCACTAGGAATCATTGCCATCTGGTAGCGAAAGTTGAAACTACTTGAAATTGAACGGAACTTGTAGCTCACCCTAGGGGTGTCCGCTTGAAGCAGCTACAGCCTCTGGCGAGCCGAACATGTCCTAGGACACTCCCGGCACTAAAAGCCATACGATAAATTAAATAAAATCCAACCCTAGATCCTGATAATTACAGCTATACCCACACAACTGGCCTGTTTGCCATCTCTTGGTGAATGCAGTACATTTGAATGTGTTTGTTGGCACAGGCTAGAGTAAAATGTGGCTTTTCACCGATGTCTGTCTCACTCATGGCTGTGATTATTATGGAAGCTACTGAGGTATGGGCGGTGCTTAGTAATGACATTCAGGGCACAGTCAGTGCCTGTGGATGCTGTGAAAGGTTCTACTCATACGGTTAGTACTGCTGTTCTGACTCAGTGAGGAAAGGAATGGCAAACTACCTCACTCCTCATCTTACCTAGTACGCCTCAATATAGCGCTGCCTTGGGTTTTTGTGGGTATCTACCCACATAGCCTAACGGCGGTACTTTTTGTGGATCCAACCAGCCTTCAGGCTGACTACCTATCAGACAGACCCACGCTACTACAGTCATCACAGAACACGTGGCACATGATCGGGAGATTAACAGTCACGCGGTTAAGTGTAAGAGAGGGCCTAGAGCCCTAACTTCGCCCCAATAAAGGTACCAATATATAAATAAATAATAGGCTACTGCAGGATTTTTTTTTCATCACAGAAACAGGTTAGGCA
This sequence comes from Meconema thalassinum, assembly GCA_946902985.2. Lineage (NCBI taxonomy): Eukaryota > Metazoa > Arthropoda > Insecta > Orthoptera > Tettigoniidae > Meconema > Meconema thalassinum. Next base: position 251,760,038 of record OX336396.1, read on the forward strand.
AATCCAAAACACACCCAAGTACACAGAGCTGACGGCCAAGATGTCATAAAACCCACATAATTAAGATGGTGACTACAAAAAGCTGATAACGGACGTACGCTGAGCTAAGGTCTTTTGTTTGGGATGGGGGAGGAATTTATCCCGACCCGTCTCCATTTGTTCTTTTCAAACGAGTTTCCGTTTAGCTTAGACGTTGCACTTCCTATGAGAGATTTCTTCCCAAAGTTTTGTATCGATCTTCTACCCCACCAAGAAGCTGGGCCACCATATCGCACTTAAGCGCTCCCCATGTTAACAAATGATGTCTCTTCTGTAATTTTGATGTACGGTGCTTAGAACAGCGAGGTTCACAAAAAGAAATATCTTAAGAGGGTTCACGTTTATACGTGAAATAAACACTAAGTAATTGGTGTCAAATTAGGTCCATGTGCGGGGAAGAAGTCACATCCATTTATTTTCGAGTACTGTAAAAGTATTTAAAAATTCAAAAGTACGGTATTTAATATTAAACGAAGATATTTGAATTTATCCTATAAATCAGGTAAAACGAGGTGAAATATTGAGGATTTAATGATTTATGCCCTGAAATCAGAACAGATGGCAATCCTGCGAATAACAGTGTATTTACTTCTTCTCCAATTACGAAGCCGGGGGATACTCGCGTACCCTCTTCAGTATGTTCAGCACACAATAGAATACCTCCAGTGTTTATGGTTATGGAAGACGCTGCCGCGTTGTACAATCAACTAACTTGTACAGTCCGCCTCGTTGTGTAGTGGCTAGCTTTCCCGCTCTGCCAAGAAATTTAATACTGGTCAGAACGGTGCAAACTCAACCTCGTGAAGCAAAACTGAGAAGAGGTGGGTTTGATTCCTACCTCAGCCAACCTGGAAGTGTTTTTTCGTGATTTTCCACTTCCACTCCAGACAAATCCCTGGATGGGACTTAGTTTAAGGCCACACACACTAGTGCAGACGTCACAATGATACAGATTATCAGAAAAATTCTACACATAACCAAGTACACTTACCGGCACGTAGCTCTACACTTCATCCCACTCGCCCGGTATACTACTGCAGCGTAAAACATTTGCCACGCTGAGCGTGTCTGTGTCTGATTGTGAGAACCTACTGTCACGCGCGTCAATGTTCTCAGATAAGGAAGTATTCATCACGCTCCCCGCACCACTCTACACCCCGCTCCTACCACTGAGCTAAAAATGTCAAGTGCACAGCTAGACGCCGCTATCTATACACGGGGCCACATGACTACGATATTGCAAGGCCCATAAAGAATCAACAACTACTAACTTATGAGCAAATTCTTTAGCATAATGAGAATGGTATAAATACAATTTCCCTCTCTCTCTCTCTTGCAATTTTCTTTGAGTGAAGAAAAATGGTCATAGCAGGGCTTCGCGCGAGCACTTTAAAGCTGCATCGTTCGGAGGTATATAATTCTATTCCAGAGAATAGCGGTGGCTATAGAACATAGTATGCTGTTTATCAGGGTTTTTCTTAAACTCGGTTACGATGCCGTCTTATTTTGAGTTTTAGTGCATCTACCAACATTCTAAAAACCTTCGTAATGTCAGGTATACCAACTACAATAAAGGTGTCTGACATAGTGTCTACGTACAAGTTCACGGGACTGACAGCCATCGCCTACATGAAGCAGCAACTAGGCTACTACTTTCTGGAAAGCGCCGGTATATCGACAGCCCATTATTGCATTAACATCCAAGCTCAAAGACAGTTTAGTTCTATCAATGGTGATTTGATTTGTATCCAGCATTCGATCTCGCTGCAGTCATTTCATTGGCGAGATGCAGTCCGTGTGAAAGTCCGCACTGAGCCAACATCAATCGATGCCTCGCTAATATCCTGTCCGCCCGACACGCGTTGTTCATTACTATTAGTGCTTGGGAAGGTCAAAGGTCATTTCACTTCACTCGTTTCGTATTTGCGGTCTGACCCGAGTTGAGCCTTATTGACGGATTGCGGGTTGTGCACCGTTGTAATCTGTGAATTGTAGGAAGCGATGTTCAGTGAGGTCTTATTAATGATAACTTTCAGTCCCACAACACGAAGCTGGCTGCGTGGCCCAGCGGTAACGTTCTCGCCTACTGTTCCCAAGGTTGCAGGATCGAATCCTGGCGCAGTCAGCTGGCATTTGAGGGTGCGCAAATGTGAGGGAGATGTGTCAGTAGATTTACTGGCAAGTTAAAAATTCCCTTCGGGGCACATTTCCGGCACCCTGACGTCTCTAAAAGCCGCAGTTGTTACAAGGGACGTAAAACCGATAACATTATTATTATTACTATTAATATGAAGCTGTGCCGAATTATATTATACGGGAAATATCTGAAAAAAGGTGAAGATGACCTCGCTGTTCCACCCCTTTAAACATCATACGAGGCCTATTCAGAAATTAAGTTTACCCATTTTTTAAATAAAAAGAAAATATGGATACATGAAAATCTTAGTTACCAGACACAGCAATGTTTGAGTTTTGTTTTTTTTGCATAATCGCCACCAGAATTGAGACACCTGTCATATCTTGGGATCAACTTTTGTATTCCTGTGTTGTAAAAGTCTGCCACCAGCGCACAGTGGGTCAAAATCGAAATCTAGGGGCACAAAATTATTTTTACGTTTTAATCATGAATTTAATTTGTTTACTTCATAATAAACATCAGCTAAGACCTTTTTTAAGCTACGTCTACACATGCAAGAAATTGTCTATGACTAGGAGTTGAATAGAGCATTCGGTTATCCCTTCAGAACAATTTTGTACCCCTAATTTACTTTTAACAAAGTCACAAAGTTCCACTTTTGACATAATCGTCGAACCCAGTGCTTCAAACAGTTGTAAACGTGTGAGAACTGGTTGCGCGGCATCTTCTAAAACGTAAAATACCTAAGTAAGTTGCAAAAAGATGCAAAAAAATCTTATAACAGGCGTAAACTACAAGACTTTATCTACATTTTAACACTAAGTAGAAAGTGACGCAGAGTGACGCGACGTACTAAAAATCTAAGTGAAATTATAATTTTAAAAATAGTAGTTAAATATTATATAATGCAAATATAGCTAAAATTACGCCCATTAATAACTGAAACCCGTTACAAAGATCATACCTTCAGCTTTATGTTCCATCTTAAAGTATCACACTTAACACAAAGACAACCAAACCACAGCCATTTACATTCACCCTCCAATTCAGACTGCTCGAACAGTGGTGACAGATTTACACTAAGATGTGTTTATAACCCAGAATAATGTGCGGCAATTATATGAGAATGCTGTAGAAGTAATACATTTTTTATTTTATGAAAATAAATAATTTTGTCCTTCTAGATTTCGATTTTGACCCACTGTGCAGCGTGTGGCATTCGACTTCAGCTTTTCGTCAGTGTGAAAATGTTGACTGGAGGACAGGAATGTCTTGAGGTATAAGAAAATGTGGAAATCGCTAGGAGCCAGATCAGGACTGTACGGTGGATGATCAAACATGTCCTAGCCAAACTCCTTCAGAACAGCTGTTGTATGCTGATCCGTATATGGTCGAAACGATATCCATCTTTTCTTGCACCTCAAAAAATTCCTGTCCTGTGGTCAGCATTTTTACACTGACGAAGAGCGCTGAAGACGAATGGCACACGGTGCGCTGGGACCATTCGCAGGAATACAAAATTTGATCGCACGATATAACAGGTGTCTATATTTCGGTGGTAATTATATCGAAAAATAGCTCAAACATTGCTGTATCTGGTGCCAATAAAGGTTTTATGTAACTGTGTTTTCTTTTTATTTATAAAAGGCGAAACTTAAATTTCTGGATGGCTCGGAAAATATCACACATGATTAATTATTTGCACAAATTACCCCTCGCCTGTTTAGGTTGGTTGGTTGGTTCTTAAGTTTAGGAGCTGCGACAACGCGGTCATGTAGCCCCGTGTACTTTGGGTGTGTGTAGAATCTGTCTGATAACCGGTGTTAATTGTGATGACTGTATTTGTGTGTGTGTTATCTGTTTTTTAATTCAAGTACGGACTGCAGACTTATGCATTTTTCAAATAGTTCCTACTTTTGCCGCCAAACGCCACCGTCGACGACTACTAGTTCAGAACGTAGCTACCAGACGCCACCGCAGTCGGCTCTTGGCAACGAACGTAGGAACCTAAGAGCGTTGTTTACATTCTTAACCTATTAGTGGAAGGTTCTTTAACATGCCATAAATCTATGCCATGGGACCGCCGGCTTTACTTCCCCTCCGAAGGAAGGCATACTGAGGGATTTTTAATGCTCATAAAAATCAGACGACTTCGGCCGGATTTGAACCCGCGATCTTGGGCATAGAAGCTCAGCATGCTACCGACTACGCCACAGAAGCCGCCCTCGCCTGTTTACCATCTCTTGATGAATGTAATATTTTTTGCATTTATCTCTTGGCACAGGGTAGAGTGAAATGTGGCTTTTCACTGAAACGAGGTACATTCAGCCTCGTGAGGCAAAACTATGAAAAGGCTTGTTCGATTCCCAGTAAGCCATCCTGGAAGTAGTTTTCCGTGGTTTCCCCACTTCTACTCCATGCAAATTCCAGGATGGTGCCTAACTGAAGGCTACGGCCGACTCCTTTCAAATCCTCACCTGAGCACACTACTACAGGCAGCACAATAACACCCGTAATCAGACACACATATACACGAGGCTAATTGACCACGAAGTCCAAGCCCCTCAAATGAAACAACAACAACAACAACAACATCATACTCCGTTGAGCCGTAAATCAGCCACTTCTTTCTGCTATCAAGGTTTACCTTTGTGCTCCAATATTTGCGTCAAAATCTTCTGTGTCAACATCTTAGCATTTGCGCGAAAACAAGGCCAAATATAGTTTTTTCTTCTAATCTCTCATTAATAAAGTTGTACACTAGGGGCAGATAGCCTCCGTGGCTTATGCGGCAGCACGCCGGCCTCTCACCGCTGGGTCCGTGGTTCAAATCCCGGTCACTCCATTTGAGATCTGTGCTGAACAAAACGGAGGCAGACAGGTTTTTCTCCGGGTACTCCTGTTTTCCCTGTCAAAATTTCATTCCAGCAACACTCTCCACTATCATTTCATTTCATCTGTCATTCATTTAATCATTGCCCCAGAGGAGTGCGTCAGGCCTCGGCAGCCGGCACAGTCCATATCCTCGCCGCTAGATGGGGGCTTCATTCATTCCATTCCTGACCCGGTCGGAGACTGGAAGCAGGCTGTGGATTTTCATTTTCACTAGGGGCAGATGACCTCGTAGTTCCTCCCCTTAAAACAACAATAACTAACTATTAACTAAAGGTGTACACCCAAACATATTTTATGTTTAGCGTATGGCTTTTAGTGCCGGGAGTGTCTGAGGACATGTTCGGCTCGCCATAATTAATAGCTGCTTCAATGCGGGCACCCATGGGGTGAGCTACAAGTGCCGTCGCGTGTGGATGAGATGAAATGAATGAAGATGAATGAAACTGGGCAAGTTCAATTTCAAGTAGTTCCAACTTTGGCTACTAGACATCACTGACACCCAGCTGCGAACGTTGGAACTTGATAGAGCGTTTCTAGCCAAATAACCTACAAAATTAGCTACATACTAGCAATTGTAGGAGTAGGTTCTTTTTTATGCCATAAATCTATGACATGGGCTCGGCGGCTTTACTTCCTCTCCGAAGGAAGGCGTACTGAAGGATTTTAACGCTCTTAAAAAATCCGACGACTTCGGCCGGGTTTGAACCCGCAGTTTAGCATGCTACCGACTACGCCACCGAAGCCTAATTTTAGATGACAAAATATGGCATTTTTCGAGTTACCTTTATAAACTTTGCTATCCTGTATAACCGGGACATGTAAACTTTTCTCGAGGCAACAAACGTAATTGGACATCTGGTCACATTGTACAAGAGACCGATGACCGCGGTAAGCTTAGCATGTGACGTATACATATTCCTAGCTCATGTCAGCAAAGCTACCATGGAAGTCGTGGTCCATGGAGGGAAATAACTTCATGGCGGAACGCATTACAGGAAGTGAACTGGTTTTGTGAACTGCGGATGACTTTGCTGTTGTTACCATTTGAGGTCTTGCGACAGCGAGACGAGCTGGTTTTTTCACTTAATGACTGGCGAATGAATGAAGATAAATACAAGTAGTTCCGTGAAGAACTAAATAGCCTATTTTCATATATTTCACCTCCTGGCGTAGCGACTAGCATTCTTGGCCGTCGACTCCGGAAGTCCGGGTTCGATTCCCGCCTCTGCCAAAAATTACATTCTGGTCTGGGGGTTGAAATGGGGTACTCTCAGCCTCATGAGGCAAAACTGACAAGAGGTGGGTTCGATTCCTACCTCAGCCATCCTGGAAGTGGTTTTCCGTGCTTTCCCACTTCTACTCCAGGCAAATGCCGGGATGGGTTCTAACTTCTGGCCACGGCCGCCTCCTTTCCAATCCGTACCTGAAATACAAATACTACAACAACAACTACAGACACCACAATAACACAGGTTATCAGACATCTAAAGAAAAGGGGGGGGGGTACAATGTGTCTCTTGAAGTTAACTGAGACGAGATGGAATCCCACAATCCGTGGTTTCCCACTTCTATTCCCGGCAAATACTGGGTCGGGGGACGCCGAGCATCGTGAGGTTAGCTGAGAAGTGGTGGGTACTCATCCTAAAAGTGGTTTCCCACTTCTATTCCAGAAATGCTGTAATGTTAAATGACCTAAGGCCCCGGACGCTACCTTCCATATTCCAGCTTCAATTAATGACATCCCGCAGCGTAGCCGTGCAGTTTAAATCACGCACCACGACTGCGATGGGGAGCTACAACATGCCTGGAGGTCAGTGGCTTGAATCCTGGCGCTGACAGTGGCCATCCAGACTGTGGTTCTTCCCAGGGATTTTCTGCTCTCCCTCCAGACAAATGTCAGAATTATAACTTATGAAGTTCCGAGGTACCTACACCAATCCCGGAACCTAATCATTACAATCACATCAACCATAAGTCACTATAGAAGCACATTTATCGGACACTCCAATACTCACCCAACTATACGGAGTGGTTGGCCAAGATACCCCAAAATCCTGAAATAAATAAATTAACAACAGCGAAGCAATTGCCATGATTTACTGTAGTACAAGCTTGCCGCGGTGGGTGAGTGGTTATCGTGTCGGCCTATCAACCCAAAGTTTGCAGGTTCGCTCCTGGCCATGGTAAGTTATTTTTAAAAGGCGACAAAAATCACGACACGCATGTCATACGTTGTTGGTATGTTAAATAACGCATTTGACTTCAGTAGGCCGTGTTCATAGTGGCAAAATTAATCTCGGGATTTTCCGCCAACACAAAAGTTCCTCCTTTCTCTACTAGAAAGCCCTATAGTGTCAAGGAGCTTCGATATCTAACCTCCTTTATTTACATAGCGCTCCAGGGAACAACAAAATTTGACATGCAAGCTGCCTTATGGGCGTCAAATAACAAACCTTCCACCCGGCACCCGAGGCCATACGATATTATTAACTGTACAGTAGTACAAGCACCACAATAACACCGGTTGTCATATATACGTCACACACACATACACACATACATACATTCACACCCAAGTACATAGGGCTGATGACTGCAGTATCGCAAGCCCCGAAATTAAACATTTTTTTAAACTACGCATATTAACCTTTGAAGATACGATTGCCGGTCGTCGAGGTGGGGACTATTCTTTGTTTATTTGTGTCATGTTGTCAGCCTGAATGGTGGACAGGTACAGTCGCGTGGGTAGGATATGTCTCAGTTCCAGTTGTCGTATCATTGTTCTTCTATTCTTGGCTTCAAGAGTTCCTATAACGCGGGTTCAAACCCGGCCAAAATCGTCGGTTTTTTAAGACCGTTAAAAACCCCTCGGTATGCCTTCCTTCGGAGGAGAAGTAAAGCCGGCGCACAGTGTGTCAAAATCGAAATCTAGGTGGACAAAATTATTTTTATGTCTTAATCATTAATTTAGAGTGAAAGCAACATATATAATTTGTTTACTTCATAATAAACACCAGTTAAGACCATTTTTAAGCTACGTCTACACATGCAGGAATTTGTCTATGACTAGGTGTTGGATAGAGCATTCAGTTATCTCTTCAGAACAATTTTCTAGCCCAAATTTACATTTAACAAAGTCCCAAAGTTCCACTTTTTGCATAATCGTCGAACCCAGTGCTTCAAACAGTTGAAAACGTGTGAGAACTGGTTGCGCGGCATTTTCTAAAACCTACAATAACTAAGTAAGTTGCAAAAAGATGCAAAAAATCTTTTAACAGGCGTAAACTACAAGACTTTATCTACATTTTAACATTAAGTAGAAAGTGACGCAGAGTGACGCAACATACTAAAAATCTAAGTGAAAATATAATTTTTAAAATAATAGTTCAATATTATATAATGCAAATATAGCTAAAATTACATAACAAATACGCCCATTAATAACTGAAACACGTTACAAAGATCATACCTTCAGCTGCATCCTTCATCTTAAAGCACCACACTAACCACAAAGACAACCAAACCACAGCCATTTACATTCACCCTCCAATTCAGACTGCTCGAACAGTGGTGACAGATTTACACTAAGATGCGTTTATATCCCAGAATAGTGAGCGGCAATTGTATGAGAATGCTGTAGAAGTAATAAATTTCGATTTTATAATTATGAAAATAAATAATTTTGTCCTCCTAGATTTCGATCTTGACCCACTGTGCGGCGGCGGTCCCATGTCATAGATTTATGGCATGAGAAAGAACCTTCCACTAACTACACTTGTGGAAGCTAAAATTTGTAGGTTAGAATTTGATAACGCTCTATTAGTTCCAACGTTCGCCGCCAGGTGCTGACTGCGATGCCATCTAGTAGCCAAGTACGCACGTTTGGTGTAGTGGACGGTAGCATTTGGTAGCAAAAGTAGAAACAAATAGAAATTATTGTCTGCAGTCCTTACTTGAATTAAAACAGATAACACGCACTAATACAGCCATCACAATTAACTCCGGTTATCAGACAGATTCTACACACACCCAAAGTACATGGGGCTACATGACCGCGTTGTCGCAGCCCCTAAACTGAGGAACCAACCAACCAACTGCTCCTATTGCGCTTAGCTGTGCTGTTGCGAAACAATTAGAAACGCACCGTTATATTTCGTCCATTATTATTTTTCTATTCTCCATTCACAACATAACTTCTAACACTAGTAGCGCGTACAATGTTGCTTGACTTGCAATCAGTCTACAGTCCGTCATCGCTGTGTACCCCTGCTCGTCCGACATGGCTCTAGTTGCTATTATCAACAAACGCTGGCGCAACCAAGGTCAGCGGCAATCTTATCTTGACTTGGAAATCAGGGCTGGTATTTGAAGCCTCCGTGGCTTAGGCGGCAGCACGCCGGCCCCTCGCCGTTGGGTCCGAGGTTAAAATCCCGGTCACTCCATGTGCTGGACAAAGCAGAGGCAGACAGGTTTTTCTCCGGGTACTCCGGTTTTCCCTGTCACAACTTTCATTCCAGCAACAGTCTCCACTATAATTTCATTTTGGGGCGTGGTGGCGCAGTGGTCAAGCTGTTGGCCTCTCACCAAGGTGGACCGGGTTCGATTCCCGGTCAATGCATGTGAGATTTTCGATGTGAAATGGCATGTCGTGTGGTTCTGATTCCACGTTAAAAGGAGGTCCCGTGGCTCATGATCTCAAGATTAACGGTCACGTTAAACTACAAGCTTTAAGCGGCTTCGGTGTTGTAGTTGGTAGCATGCTGAGCTTCTATGCCCAAGATAGCGGGTTCAAACCCGGCCGAAGCCGTCGGATTTTTTAAAGAGCGTTAAAAATCCCTCAGTATGCCTTCCTTCGGAGGGGAAGTAAAGCCGGCGGTCCCATGTCATAGATTTATGGCATGTTAAAGATCTTTCCACTAATTACACCTGTGTGAAACTAAATTGTATAGGTTAAGAATGTAAACAACGCTCTTAGGTTGCTACGTTCGTTGCCAAGAGCCGACTGCGGTGGCGTCTAGTAGCTAAGTTCTGAACTAGTAGTCGTTGATGGTGGCGTTTGGCAGCAAAAGTAGGAACTATTTGAAAAATGTCAAAAGTCAGCAGTCCTTACTTGAATTAAAAAACAGATAACACACACTAATACAGTCATCACAATTAACACCGGTTATCAGACAGACTCTACACACACCCCAAGTACACGGGGCTACATGACCGCGTTGTCGCAGCCCCTAAACTAAGGAACCAACCAACTAAACTACAAGCTTCCTTCCTTATAATTTCATTTCATCTGTCATTCATTTAATCAAGGGAGTGCGACAGGCTTCGGCAGCCGGCACAGTTCATATCCTCGCCGCTTGAAGGGGGCTTCATTCATTCCATTTCCTGACTCTGTCGGTCGACTGGAAGAAGGCTGTGGTTTTTCATTTTACTTTTAATCGAATCATAAAATCGATTAATTGAAAAAATAACGTTTAATTGTTTTGTCGATTAGGCCTAATTGATGTACTTAGCTCCTTTCAGTATGGTCTCACTGAAACAAAACAGACATTTAATTAATTAAATTAATATTGTATCATATATTTAAAAAAATATACCATCATTGTAAAAACTAGGGTAAAACAAACTAAAATAAAAATGTTCCTGTCAAAAATCGTAATCATTGAATAAGAATTCAGTATCTGTGCTGAAAACTCTTATTTGTATTTTTTTCGAAACCCTTCCACTGTCACTGACTCTTATTTAGTTATTAACATAAACGAGGAAGGACACTTTGTATATTTAGGCAAAAAGTAACTTTTATTAATATCTATACTGCATTCCGAAAATAAGCGTAACTCAACTTAAGCGATGACCTCTCACTTCTTATCTCGTGTCTACTAATGAATCGATTAGCCGATTATTCGTAGTCGATTAATCGAACGAACGGTCTTTCGATTAATCGTTTTCGATTAATTTCAAATTGTTATATTAATCGCCGAACATCGCTTATTACCAGCTCTATTGGAAACTATTGGATACTATTGGATTCGAACCCGACGCTCGTCTACGGTCTCATTTTGAAGTATTACTAAACTGTTATGACCGCTCCAAAGCAACGGTAGCTTATTTTTTCTGTATTTAGAGCCAATTCGGACGAGCAGAGGTACACAGCGATGACAGACTGTAGACTGATTACAAGTCAAGCAACATTGCGCGCGCTACTAGTGTTAGGGACAGATGACTTCGCTGTTCCGCCCCCTTAAAACCCCGATAAATAACTAACAAGTTAAATATATTAATTGTGAAGTTGTCTCAAGCCTTTTAAGTGCCATTAATATTATTGTTGATTGAAAGAGTTGTCAATGAGCAGTTCGGCGACTTAGGTGGCGTAGTTGGTAGCTTGCTGAGCTTCTATGCCCAAGATCACGGGTTCAAACCCGGCCGAAGTCGACGGATTTTTTTAACAGCGTTAAAAATCCCTCAGTATGCCTTCCTTCGGAGGGGACGTAATTCCGGCGGTCCCATGTCATAGATTTATGGCATGTTAATGAACCTTCCACTAATTACACCTGTGTGAAGCTAAATAATATAGGTAAAGAATGTAAACAACGCTCTTAGGTTTCTACGTTCGTTGCCAGGAGCCGACTGCGGTGGCATCTAGTAGTTAAGTTCTGAACTAGTAGTCGTTTACGGTGGCGTTTGGCGGCAAAAGTCGGCACTATTTGAAAAATTCAAAGTCTGCAGTCCTTACTTGAATTAAAAAACAGATAGCACACACTAATACAGTCATCACAATTAACACCAGTTATCTGACTGATTCTACACATACCCAAAGTACACGGCGCTACATGACCGCGTTATCGCAGTCCCTAAACTGAGGAACCAACCTACCAACCAACAAATGAGCAGTTCCCAGTGAAAACTAATGACACACATCTACCGATTTTGTTTATCATTCCGTGACCTCTAAATCTCAATACAGAGCTCGAGGAAGCTTGCTTTCTTCCTCCCACCTAATGATGCTGATGAGCACCTCCTTGTTGTTAGTCGTGATGACAGGATTACCTTCAGGGTTTGGGGATCTGGCACGAACCTCACCGCGAAGTGTTGAAGTGCTGCATTTACCGTGCCAAATTACATGATCATTTTCTATACACGATGGACAATTTACATTCAACTAATTGGGCAGATATAAATCTGTTAGCTTGCTTTATAATACAATATACAGCGTGTTTATTTTAAACTATCATTACTGTATTCTTCTTCTTCTTCTTTCATTTGTCGTTACGCCCGTTCAAAGAGCGCGTTTGAACTTGTTAGTTGGCCTGATGGTTTTCGCCTTCTTATCCTCCCAAAATCTCTTCATGAATGCACTGTTTTGCATCTTGCGTTCTGTCGACCACTTCCTACCAGTTTTCTTTATGGGTTTCTCCCTAAATTTATGGTTGGTTAATTTTGTCCTAAAAGCTCTACGATTGTCTATGATGTCGTCTGTGATATTCATTTCTTGGAGGTCCGCCTTAGTTTCTTCTAGCCATTTTATCTTGACCTTCTTTGAGTGGATTACTTTGAAAAATCTCTTAGTAAGTCTGTCGCTGTTCATTCTGTTCATATGGCCATAGAAATTCAGGCGTCGCTTCCGTATGACATCAGTGAACCTGTCAGTGAAGGAGTAGAGGTCCGCTGTTCTCCTCTTAATCCACATTCTATTTTCTCTCGTGGGACCATAAATTTTCCGGAGAATTTTCCGTTCATGTTTTTCAATGTCTGCAATTTTAGAGTGACCACCCAGGCATACGGTTTCTGAGGCATATAAAGCTTCCGGCAATACAACTGGCTTGTAGTGTCGTAATTTTGCATTACGCGATATGACTCTTTTGTGGTAATTCCATGTCAGTCTGTACGCCTTGTGGAGTGTGGTGGTTCTTTCTACATTGGCATAGCTGTCTAGTTCTGATGGTAGTATGATTTCTCCAAGATATTTGAAGGAGGAAACCTGTGAAATTGTGCCTTTTTCCAATTCTAGCGTAGTTCTTTTGCTATTTTGATGTAGGTTTTCCATGTACTTGGTTTTCTCGTACGATATCTGGAGGCCTGCCTTTGATGCTATATTGTGTAGTCTCTGTATGGCATATCTTGTTTCATCCTTGGTCTTAGTAATGATTGCTGTATTATTATTATTTTACTTTCGAATTGAGTCACTAGTGGAAGGTTCTTTTACATGCCATAAATCTATGACATGGGACCGCCGGCTTTACTTCCCCTCCGAAGGAAGGCAGCCTACTACAGTATTGGAGTTAGTCAAAGCACCCCTGTTTGTCAGGCAGCCTACCTCGCATGTGTGTAGTGTAAATTGCATTATAATCAGGCGTCACATCAATCCTTTACTGTAGTGTGCTTCTGGAATTATTTGGTGTGGAATCTTCTCGTAATTCCTCTGTAATATTGCGACATACATAGAATCTTGTCACATGTTTTGTGCACATACCGTAACTCATTTCCCTTCAACTGTTTTTATGTTGGGCTCTTTATTATAGTTATTATTGTTTTAAGGGGCGGAACAGCGATTGGGCTCTTTGTATCTAAGTACGCTGTATATCTGGAGTCTTCAGTCTTTTGACTGGTTTGATGCAGCTCTCCATGCCTCCCTGTCCTGAGCTAATCGTTTCATCTCTACATAGCTTCCACGCTCTACATTCGAGGCAATCTGTTTAACATATTCTAACCTTGGTCTACTCCTACAGTTCTTGTCCTCTACCCTTCCTTCCATAACTAAGCGTGCTATTCCTGGGTGTCTTAGTATGTGTCCTACCAACCTACCTCTTCTCTTCATCAGCAGTCGCCAGAAACATCTCTCCTCTCCCACTCGCCTTAATACCTTCTAATTTGTAACCCTATCTGCCCATCTGATTTTCATAATTCTCCTGTAACACCACATTTCAAATGCTTCAATTCTCCTCTTTTCTGTATATCTATTGCGATTACTATTATTATTACTGTTACTTAAAATGTTTGAATTTGACGGACTTGCTCAAATATGTCCTCTGGAAAGAACTTTAATTCTGGTCTGAGAGCTATAATAGGTTACGCTCAACTTCGTGAGGCAAAACTGAGTAAACGTGGGTTCGTTCCTCATCTCAGCCATCCTAGGAGTGGTTTTCTGTGGCTTCTCACTTATATTCCAGCCAAATGCCGGGTTGGTGCCGAACTTAAGTTCACAGTTGCCTTCTACCCAATCCAAATACAAACACACACACTAATCTAGCTATCAGAATATGGCAGATAGTTATCAGACAGATTCCACTCACATCCAGGTACTCAGGATTACATGACCAGGATATCGCAAATTACCTAAATGAATCAAGAAATCAAATATATTGCCTCTGCAACGGTCGCCAAGTCACGCTCACGCCTCTAGTGAAGGCTGCAAGATCGAAGATTGGAATAGGCTATCTGTATTGATATCGGCCATCCTGAGTGTATTTTTCCTGTTTTCCCTAATATTTCCTCGTGGCAATTGTGCGTATGGTACCTTCAAGGGCTCCTTTCCTATTCCTTGAAGCTAATAATGACAGTGATACACTTAATAAATGCTAAAAAAATAACTCTCACGCAGGTACAGGCAGCTGATGACCACGATGTCCAAGACTGTAAGTGGAATATGTGTATGACATTGTGTCGACTGTGGTCTAAACGTGGTACGGGCACAAGTAATAGAGACATCGATCGTTGAGCCTGTTGAGCCGACATGATGCACGGGTATTACCGCGACTGGAGCCAACCCCTCCATTGCCCGTCTGCTGTGTGCTATTCTTAAAAAGCAGAGGAGATGAGTTAGACTGGGGCCTTACGTTCCGTTCTGTTCCGTTCGCGTGACGTACTTAATTCGCTAAACAGAGCGGGCGTACGTGCAGCTTACATTCCTTGTGCAAGTGAGTGAATCAGATACTTTACTAACGATAGGAGGTGTTGGTTGGTAGATTCCTTAGTTTAGGGGCTGCGACAACGCGATCATGTAACCCCGTGTACTTTGGGTGTGTGTACAATTTGTCTGATAACCGGTGTTAATTGTGATGACTGTATTAGTGTGTGTTATCTGTGATTCAGGCAGAAGGACTGCAGACGATTAATTTATTAAAGTCGTTCCTACTTTTGCTACCAAATGCTACCGTCCACGACACCTAGCTGCGGACATGGCTACTAAATGCAATCGCAGTCAGCACCTGGCGGCGAACGTTGGAACTAATATAGCGTTATCAAACTAAACTACAAATTTTAGCTTCCACAAGTGTAGTGGCTTTGCTCCCCCTCCAAAAGAAGGCATACTGAGGGATGTTTAACGCTCTTAAAAAATCCGACGACTTCGGCCGGGTTTGAACCCGCGATCATGGGCATAGAAGCTCAGCATGCTACCAACTACGCCACTGAAGCCGTAAGCATGAAGAGTTCAGTTCACTCTGGTGGTGCTTATTGGCTTGAACCTCTACATTGTATTGACAGGAGACGTTTTTAAGTGAGTGTAGACATTGCGATTGTTAATCCTATCTACTTATGTTTGCGTGTCTGTTAATCTGTGTTGTTGTGGTATTCGTAGTGACTGACATTCTTTACGATTGGATAGGTACCTGAGAACTGTTGGTTAGTTATTGTTGCTTTAAGGTGAGGAACAGCGAGGTCATCTGCTCTTACCTGAAAAACTGGAAATACGATACAATCTGAGCATTTTTCGTGAGGCGAGTGAGGACGCATTGAATTCCAGGATTGCGATTGAACTTCAAATCTCTAAACGGTTGGCTTCCTTGGTAGAACAGTGATAATGTTTCCGTCTCAGGTTCCCAAGATTACGGGTTCGATTCCTGGTTAAGGAATTAGGATATTTGAAGGGCGACAAAATCCACGGTACTACGTACGTAAAAGATTTCTTGTATAACATTTGAAGATTACAAGACACAATTTAATTAATTAAATAAATCTCATCCGCTGATCGCTCAGCAAGGTTATGGTTTTCACTGCCAGAGGGAAGTGTTCAACGGAACGGTAAAATTGGACAGTAGGTGGCGTCAGAGGCTACAACACGAGATCAACTCAACGGCAGCTTAGGCATTACTGTTATTATTATAACACAATGCTGGTACATCACAACATAACTATACGGGCTCCAGGGAACCAAAGTATAGTTACTGAAACAGCGAGTTCTGAGCTGGAAATTCGAAATCGCTAAGCATGAATTTCCGGATGATTTGGGTTGTTAAGAGAACTATTGTCTTCTGCATTATAGTTTACAGTTGAATATGCAGGTCCAGTTCTTCAAGGCCTTGGAGCAAGATCCTTGGGGTCACCCCCGTACTCTTGACAATGATGGGTATGGTACCCGTTGTAAATACCACTACAGTTTGTTTGGGCCGAGCAACTCACTATATTTGCTGATCTTTTCAATCTGCTTTGATTGGAGATTCTTGTTGTTAGGGATCGCAACAGCAACCAAGGTTTGCTTTATTTTGGTTGGTTGGTTGGTTCCTCAGTTTAGGGGCTGTGACAACGCGGTCATGTACCTCTGTGTACTTTGGGTGTGTGTAGAATCTGTCTGATAACCGGTGTTAATTGTGATGGCTGTATTAGTGTGTGTTATCTCTTTTAATTCAAGTAAGGACTGCAGACGATCAATTTCATGTAGTTCCTGTTTTTGCTACCAAATGCTACCGTCAACGATACCTAGCCGCGAACTTGGCTACTAGATGACACCGCGACCGGCATCTGGCGACGAACATTGGAACTAATAGAGCGTTAATCAGATCTAACCTACAAATTTAGCTTCACACAATTGTAGTTAGTGGAAGGTTCTTTTACATGCCATAAATCTATTACTTGGGCCTGCCGGCTTTACTCCTCCTCCGAAGGAAGGCATACTGAGGGACTTTTAACGCCCTTAAAAATCTCATGATTTTGGCCGGGTTTGAACCCGCGATCTTGGATATAGAAGCTCAGCATGCTACCAACTACGCCACCGAAGCCGCTTTGCTTCATTTTCCTGCTGACAACAACCAAATCCGGCCTGTTGTGTGTACCGATTGATCAGTCAGAATAGTTCGGTCCCAATACAACTTTTAGACGATGTTTTCAAGAACACTCTCTGGCTGATATTGGTGATACGGAACTTTCTTTTCTCTTAGAAGCTCAAACTTATCAGCCAACAGCCAACTCCTGATGCAAGATTTTAGCAACTGCATTATTCCTATGTTTATGCTCCATCGCCGGGAAATGCGTACTCTTGACAACCATGGTGGTACTTATCATCTTGTACAGCGGCATCTTTTACAATGAACTTAAGGTAGCTCATTGTAGGGATGACTTGGTCTTGAATTGCAAGCATACAAACCTTCAGTTTCTGTAATGATATGTCCTGAAGTGAGCCAGTAGTGTCATGTAGTTATAGGCTAACCTCATTTGGATGTATTATTGTTATTTTAATGGTGTAGCTCTCTTGTCTCCTATCTTTTCTTCTAACTTACACGAGTGCTTACCATTCTAATTCTCTTTGCGATATATATTTTGGATGCTCTGTTTGGTTTAATACACACATCAAAAAAAGTTTTGCATCACCTCGGTTCCAAGAGTTCCGGAACCGTTAAATACAAAGGGAATAGAGATCAACACAAACAACATTTCAGCTCGTTTTATTGCTCATGAGACCCACACATTGCATGTTGTACCATCATACAGCTAGACTTTCAGCATTTGTGGTCCAGATTGCAGTACACACCACTACCTCTAATACCCAGTAGCACGTCCTCTTGCATTGATGCATGCCTGTATTCGCCGTGGCATACTATCCACAAGTTCATCAAGACACTGTTGGTCCAAATTGTCCCACTCCTCAACGACTATTCGGCGTAAATCTCTCAGAGTGGTTGGTGGGTCAAGACGTCCATAAACAGCCCTTTTCAACATATCCCAGGCATGTTCGATAGGGTTCATGTCTGGCGAACATGCTGGCCACTGTAGTCGAGCGATGTCGTTATCTTGAAGGAACGCATTCACAAGATGTGCACGATGAGGTCGAGAATTGTCGTCCATGAAGACAAATGCCTCTCCAATATTCTGCCGATATGGTTGCACTATGGGTCGGAGGATGTCATTCAGGTATCGTAAAGCCGTTTCGGAGCCTTCCATGACCACCAGTGGCGTACGTCGGCCCCACATAATGCCACCCCAAAACATCAGGGAACCACCACCTTGCTGCACTCGCTGGACAGTGTGTCTAAGACGTTCAGCCTGACCAGGGTGCCTCCAAACACGTCTCCGACGATTGTCTGGTTGAAGGCATATGCGACACTCATCGGTGAAGAGAACGTGATGCCAATTCCGTGGGGTCCATTCAGCATGTTGTTGGGCCCATCTGTACCGCGCTGCATGGTGTCGGGGTTGCAAAGCTGGACCTCGCCATGGACGTCGGGAGTGAAGTTGCGCATCATGCAGCCTATTGCGCACAGTTTGAGTTGAAACACGACGTCCTGTGGCTGAACGAAACGCATTATTAAACATGGTGGCATTGCTGTCAGGGTTCCTCCGAGCGGCAATCCGTAAGTAGCGGTCATCCACTACAGTAGTAGCCCTTGGGCGGCCTGAGCGAGGCCTGTCATCGACAGTTCCTGTATCTCTGTACCTCCTCCATGTCCGAACAACATCGCTTTGGTTCACTCTGAGACGCCTGGAAACTTCCCTTGTTGAGAGCCCTTCTTGACACAAAGTAACAATGCGGACGCGATCGAACTGCGGTATTGACCTTCTAGGCATGGTAGAACTACAGACAACATGAGCAGCGTACCTTCGTCCTGGTGGAATGACTGGAACTGATCGGCTGTCGTATCCCCTCCGTCTAATAGGCCCTGCTCATGCATGGTTGTTTACATCTTTGAGCAGTTTTAGTGACATCTATGAACAGTCAAAGGGACTGTATCTTGGATACAATATACACAGTCAACGTCTATATGCCGGAGATCTGGGAACCGAGGTGATGCAAAACTTTTTTTGATGTGTGTATAAAAGTTTGTGTGCTGTGAATTATAGAATGCACAAAGACCATTCACGTATTCCGTTGCTTCAAATGTGGCCAAGTTGTTTTCGAGGTGGTAGTTGTATATACTAATTGCCTTTGATGCATCATTAGAATGGTTAAATCATATATGCTTACTAGCTCCTTACTCTATTATTGTGTTGTGGCGTGTGGCTGGCTGTGTGGCTCAGCGGTAACGTTCTAGTCTGCTGACCCCAAAATAGCGGGATCGAATCCTGGCTCAGTCAGTTGGTATTTGAGAGTGCGCAAATGTGAGGGAGCCGTGTCAATATATTTATTGACACGTTAAATATCCCCTTCTGGGCATAATTCCGACACCCCAGCGTCTCTAAAAGCCACAGTCGTTAAAAGTAACGTACAACCAACCCATAACATCATTATTACTATCTAATTATTGTGTGAACGTACTGCTGCTTTAAAGGAGAAACATCTTGGTCATCTGCCCTGGTGTGAGTTCTAAACATCTCTACATAGTATAAAACAAAGTCGCCGATTCTTGGATGTCACGGGTAATCTCGAGAACCACAGGATGGACTTTGATGCGGTTTACACCATTCTGTGAAGGATTTCTCGGGGAAGGTTTCTGTTGAAAAACATTCATTTATGGCCAAAGGAAGCTGAGCAGTAACGATTTCAGCGAATGGAGTCGAAGAAAAACCTGCCGTCCGTGAGCCTTTCAAGCTTACGCTGGGTAAACCGTTCAATATACCAGGCGATAACGGGGCGGGTTGCTAGTTCGACATCAATTAGAGAATCGCCTTCTAACGTGATCATAGCTCTGTTCACAATAACAGTATTGTTATTATTCGAATGAATTCAATTGAATTTGCTTTTAGAGGGCAGAGGTCGTTTGTGGGTGGCATTGTTGGTTTGGTAGTCTTTTGTAGTGCTATTTTGTCTTGTATATTTGGATCTGACGATGCTCGCTTGAGGGATTATTAGCCTATTTTCATTTACGAAAAAAAAAAAAAAAAGGCTCATGAGATCACCTTTGGTCCGTATGTGTGCGTCCCCACCCCTCCCTCATCCCCTCCCCTAATAAAATCCGAACGGCTGGAGCGATTTCAATGAAACACGGTAAGGTCATATTACTATTTTGGCCGACCCCGACAGTGCCCTTCACATTTTGTTACATCTCACCAAACCAACATGGTGGCTGTGCGGAATATTTGACCGGCATTTTATACCTCCGAAACTATTACTGATATCAACCTGAAATTTTGTACAATGATAAAGGACACTACTAGAAGTTAAGTATAAAACGAACTTGGCGGCCAAGCGAAGTTGAAACATTTAAATAGACTTTTCTCGTGATTTAACCATCCGAACGCAGTGAAACTTGGTACAGCAAATGTTTATATACATTGTAATGCACTGACATCTAATTTAGTTCAATTGTTTACGTAACCTCAAGATGGTGGCAGTGCAAAATTTTAAAATTAAGTTTTTATGTCTTGTGTCCTAATCATGCGATCGAAGTCAACGTTTGAATAATGAACCTACGCAATAATCATCATCTAATAGTATGTAACTCTATGGCCTACATGTATTAAAATCCAACATGGCGACCATCCGAAATATGTAGACGGTTCTCAATGTCTGTCAATCTATGACAGCAACAACTGAAAGTTTGTATGTTGATAGAGGCAATTAACATAAGTAGGATATGAAAATAGGCTATATAGTTCTTCAAGGAATTATTTGTTTTTTAATGTAATTTTGTTCATGTTAAATCAGAATGTGATTCTGATGAATGCAATCAACATGCTATGGCTAAAATTGATGCTCTGATGACCTAATTGAACCTCATAAAGCAACTTACCGGTCTTTTAATATGATATTGTCACCAAATATACTTACATGAAACGAGCCCTGCTGATGATCTTGGCGAGAAGGTTGGAGGGGGGAGGGTTATGAACTTCGGAGGTTATGGTACTCCAATGTTTCGAATAGCAGCAATAGTTCACATTTTATTATTAAACAAAGTTGGGACATTACGGTGAACAATTCTCCTGTACTCCCACACTCTCTATATCTTAAAAAATGGGCAGATAAAACCGCGACTGATCCTTCTAAATTAGAAATCTTACCAACATTGTGGAACGCAACTAGTGAACAGATTTTCCGCAGGCTCATTGCTTCCTAACACTACAGTTCTGTAATTTTTCGTTGTTTTTAAATACACAAAGCAGTTGTTTGATACAATCAATAGTGATCAATGTTCGTGATAACTCACGTCTATGAGTTGACTTTCATTCATTAGTTAGGGGCGTGGTGGCTCAGCGGTCTAGCTGAATGCCTCTCACCAAGGCGGTCCGGGTTCGATTCCCGGTCAATGCATGTGATATTTTCGAAGTAAAATGCCATGTCCTGTGGTTCGGATTCCACGTAAATAAGGAGGTCCCGTGGCTCATGATCTAGAGATTAACGGTCACGTTAAACTTCAAGTTTCCTTTGCTTTCATTCATAAGTTGGCACATGTAGTCGGCAAAACCCTCCTAGATCCTTCAATCACTTCTATTCTTTGCTTCTATGTAGCCTATAGTTCAGACATGGGCAAACTTTTTAGGAGCAGGGCCAGATGCAATACAAAATAATCTAGGTGGGCCGAAAGAACAACACGTGTTTATAGACAGATTATAAACTTTTTATTTCTGAATGTTAAATCAAACAAAACTTTTAGGCTACAATGGTAGAAAACTTAGGAAAAACTAACTCACCTTCATTATTTGTTAGAAGATGAAGGAGTAGGCTATGTGAGTGAAAGAGTGACTGTGCTTCTAAAAGTTTTCCATAATCTGGTTAAAACTGGGATGAGCTGATTCGTAGCGCGGCTAAATGGTGGTCTGTCAATCTATTTCTGACGCTATTTTTGTGAAGCTTAATTGTAGAAAACACCTGTTCACATGGCAGTTATCTTTTGTGCATGAGATTTAGAGTTTGGGAAGCTTGATTTTGTTAGGTCCTTGTTAAACTGTATTTTCGAAACGTTGAGGAATAGTTGCTTTAATTCGTTGTTACATTGTAACTCAATCACTTCTAGCTGCAACTCTGATTTTACTGTTTCACAGTCAACATTAAATGGCATGCTGGAAACATCTAAGTCTTGTTCATTAATTTTGAAGTTCTGAAATCTTCATTCGAATTTATCGTGGTGATTTTTCGCACGAAACGATATTACACAAAACGCATAAACACAATGAGATTGAAATAGTTTTTCAGTTCTAGGTAGGTAGTATAATTCGAAACCATGTCGCGGGCCGAATTAGACCAGCTAAAGGACCGCACTTAGTCGCGGGACGTACTTGGCCCATGACTGCTATAGTTAAAGGAAGGAAGGAAGCTTGTAGTTTAACGTGACCATTAATCTTGAGATCATGAGCCACGGGACCTCCTTTTTACGTGGAATCCGAACCACAGGACATGGCATTTCACTTCGAAAATCTCACATGCATTGACCGGGAATCGAACCCGGACCGCCTTGGTGAGAGACATACAGCTAGACCGCTGAGCCACCACGCCCCCTACTGCTATAGTTAGTTCTCGCATCAAGGTGGAGTTGGAATTCTCCATGTGCACGGTAGGCTATTCGTACTCAAATACTACGTTATCACCTTCTCATCCACGGCCAACGAGGGTCTCATCTAACAAAATAATAACTACGTAGAGTGTACCTCCTCTTCTATTATATGTTTCTTCCTCAGTTGGAGTAGAGCACACTGCAAGATGTCACTGCTAATTTCACTTCACAGAAATAAAGGTTGGATTTCATTAGGTTAAACACCGTAAAAAGTGGGGAGCAGAGGTATATTGGGACCGGTTGATGACAGAGAGTTCTGTATGATCCTCATTCACAGACTTAACGAGTCCACGTCACGGCGAATTGCTGCTGTTATTCACAGCATGGTTGGACCAATTCTCCATTAGTCACACCCTATTTTATTTTTTGTGTAGTGTGTTTGTTTCTCCATTTGTTTTACCTTATACACAACAAGTTTTATATGTATGTATGTCTACCCCTTATTATTCCAGTTTTCCAACGGGGTCGGGGATGAGATGCGATGGAAGTCTTTGTGGCGATGGTTTTTACGGCCGGATGCCCTTCCTGACGCCAACCTCATGAGATGAGTTAATGAGAGATGAAATGAATGATGGTGAATGAAACTGGGCAAGGATGTGGAAGGAAGCGGCCGTGGCCTGTCAGAAGGTACCGTCCCAGCATTTGCCTGGTGTTGAAAATGGGAAACCACGGAAAACCATTTCAAGGACGGCCGACGGTGGGGCTCGAACCCACGCGTCTACCGAGTCAGCAGAGAGCTTGGCCCCATGGCCTAATGCTGCGCTTTAGCCAGCGTAGCCACTACTGTCGGTACACAACAAGTTTTATATATTTTCCTTAATAAGTTGCATTTTCATTTCTTATACTTCTTATTTCTTATACTTAATTTGAAACATAGCCTCAGAATTACAACCAGATAAACAAAACAGTATACTCCAAAAGAACGTCTACACAAATTTTCCATGGTTTCCTTTTATATATATTTAGTAATCGGTACACGAGTTGTGCTCCGTTCCATCTTAAAAAAATATATATAAATTTATGTTTAGTTAGTTCCATTTGCCTTATATATTTTAATTTGAATCTGCTGTGGTATGTAATAATAGCCTAAATAACATGAAGATTTTTTTCACTACTGGTTGGTGCTTTTATGTGTATGTAGAATTTACTGACGGTCATAAGTTTTGTTATATTCACATTCATATTTATTTGAAATTATTTCAGGGTAATTGATTCCCTGTTGAGGGTAGACTATTTTCCAAGGGCTAATATTGTTGACTAATTTGTGTACTATATCATCACCATATATAATTCATTTAATTCACAGTAATGCAATGAATAAATAATAATTCGAATTTTGAATTTCTGTTGCAGGGCGAGACTAAGGGACTCATAAAGCGAAACAGTCAGTATTCCCGAGGCCAGGCGACACTGTTCGGCTTCAAGCGGCGTCCAGCCACAGCTCCTAGTTCCAGTACGATCCCCGTCGTAGACAATGGAACTGTGGAAGCTACATCGCCGCTAGCCAGCGCTGCCTCCAACAATCTCAACCTCACGTCCTCCCACGAGTCTCTAACCGGTCTTAGTCCAATTCCATCGGGGAAAACTAGTCCTAAACTAGCAAGGCCCAAGAAGGATCTTGACGGTAACAATTCGGTTAGAACAAACCGCTTTGGATTCCGAACGCCGACATCGGCTGCCATCACAAACAAGGTGGGAGATTCGAACAGTAATACTATACCATCCCCTCACATAGTAACCCATCACAACCAGGAATACAGAAATGTGTTGAATACTGAGAAACTTAAAACGAAAGTAAATGGGAGGCTCCCCGTTCCCTTATCCAGAGAGTCGTCGTCCATTCCAAAGTCAAACGCTACGCCTGATGTAAATAAAAGCAAAATCCACAAAACTTTCATTCCAAAGCCAGAGGAGCACCATGAACAAGTAGTGACATCCAGATTTACGTTACAAACCACGCACTTACCGAAACCCCAATATCCAATTAGATTGTCATCCGTAGAAGCTGATGTGAAGAAGAGTAGCAAAATAGCAAAAACTGTAGCCAATAATAGTACTAGAAAAGTGTGCCAAGGATCTGCTGGGGAGGAATCTTCTTCCAAAGAGGGGTCTGTCAATGAGGATTCGGGCATCGGAAGTCATCATAGCACGGCCATGAGCAATGGCGAAACCGATACACTCCACGGCGTTGAATTGCTGGACAGCAGCCCTACGTTTGGTTTCCGTAGGAACCGGAACCTTCAGAAACCTCGTGTCTTGGAGATGATCATTAAAGGTCAGCGGTTTGACGTGAAGGACCTTAAAGATGACGATTCTTCAGCTGATGACCCCAATGTCATAACAGAAATTTCTGTCATATCACTTCCTAGATCCACACAGAGGGTTAATAACGGAAATAACCTTATTCAGAGTACAGGAATAGTCGGTCAGATACCAACCCAGTATCAGCGACAACAGGGGAATAACACTAACATCAGGCAAGACAGTTTGTCTACCCCTTCTTCTGACGAGTCTCACGACGATGAAGGCCTCGGCAGGGAAGAAGGGGAGGAAAAAGTCTTCCAAGATAGTTCTAAAAGCGAGAAGTGTTCCATTGATAAGGGTTTGGCTACACCCAGCAGTATGGAGGGCGAGGATTGGGGGCACGGAGAGGCGATGGCAGAGGAGTTCAGCAGTTCCAGTGACGATGGTCACAACAACATCACATTCTCAACTTCAAGTCTTCAGCTGAACATTCCGGGAGCGATGCTGGATAGCACACAGACGCCACGTCCAGTCATCTTGACCATCGAGGACCCCCTGTTTGCAGCTTACGCAGCCGAATCGTCGTCCACGCTGATTGACGACGAGAAGTCGCCCGTCGACAGCTTGATCAGCAGTCCACCCACTAGCACAGCATCTGAAGATGTGACCGAGGATCAGCACAGGAGTCTTCTACAGGATACGGATTGCATCATGGGCGCCGGCGAGGCTGCTATGCAGAGGTCGGCCAACACGCTGAGCCCCGACAGTCCCGGAACACCCACCAATGCGTCCAACTCCTTATCATTGTCGGAAGGGAGAGACTTCCTCATCGATGACGAGATTGCTGACCAGCCGGGGCTCACGTTCGATGATGGAGGCACTGCAGGGGCTGACCTGGTGACGTCCTCTGGTGGATGCAGCAGTTTGCTGCTCTCCATCACTGAGAATACCACTTTGGTTGACAGTCCAGCCAAACCAGGCAAGTGTATATACTGATCGGAGCTCACTTTTATGCGGGATGAGACTGAAAGCGAGGGGAAGGGGCTTTCCTACACAGAGCATTCCTTTCGCTGCCATGGCAGCCTGCTTACTACTCGGTAGAATATATCGGCCCGTTGCGCACTCAGTAGGACGAGTAGGAATTTCGGGGAAATGTGGTTGTTAAGGCAGATATCGCTGACCATCAGACAGACAACTATGCGCCGCTCGATGGCTACATTCCTTTGCCTATCATTCAAATGAGCTCCCATCAGTACTGCCCACAAGAGATCTCTTCCGATCTCGCTGTGAGACTTTGCGTACATGTTGGTCAGATCAGAAGGAAAATATCTGCAGTGGTACCTCACTTTCCTGAGCTAATCGTTTCATCTCTACATAGCTACCACATCCTACATCCAAGGCAATCTGTTTCACATATTCTAACCTTGGTCTACCCCTACAGTTCTTGTGCTCGACCCTTCCCTTCCACAATTAAGTTCGATAATCCTGGGTGTCTTAGTAAGTCTGCTACCAACCTATCTCTTCTCTTCAGTAGCAGTTGCCAGAAATATCTCTCTTCTCCCACTCGTCTTAATACCTCTTCCTTTGTTACTCTATCTGCCTATCTGATCTTCATAATTCTCCTGTAACACCACATTTCAAATGCTTCAATTCTCCTCTTTTCTGCTGACCAACAGTCCAAGTTTCACTTAGAGTGCCACGCTCCAAAGGCTTTCAAAAATGACTTCCTAATATCTAAATCTATATTTTTGATGTCAACAATCTAAGGTATATGTTTCAAAGTGTGTGTGTGGATGTACTTTCATATGAAGGCATTAGATGAACACTGGTTGCAGGAGGCTCTCTTTGGCAAGAGGTAGAACACAGGACACTGGACAACTATTGCACAAAACTACATAGACACTGTTTAACAACCTTTGAAGTATTCACATCTTTGTGTTTGGACACAGGGTGCAGGGGAGATTGATTGTCGACACTCTGCCCCGTTTGAAGACCATCACCCACTCTGGCAATGTTTGATAGGTAAAGTACTTGCATGCTCAGTGTTTCCCATAGTTCTGTTTGAAATTTCCGTCCATTTCTGCGTGTGAATATTGCTCAATCTTCATTGTCGAACGCTCTTACTCACAGACTAAACTCGTGTGCTTGTTTCAACCCTACTGTTGCTGACAACGGCAATGTTCAGCCTGGTCAATTCACGAAAAACCAGATGTAATTAATATTTTGATATGTTTCAAGCTATATCAGCTCTTCAGCAGCAAAGCACAAATGGAAAGCAAAAATTTAAAATACACTGAAGTTATAATAATAATAATAATAATAATAATAATAATAATAATAATAATAATAATAATAATACCGTATGGTCTCGGGTGCCGGGTGCAAGCTTTGTTATTTGCGCCCATAGGGCAGCTTGCATGTCGAATTTCGTTGTTGTTCCTTGGAGCACTATGAAAGTCAAGGAGGTTAGATATCTAAGCTCCTTGACACTATAGCCCTTCCTAGTAGGGAAAGGAGGAACTTTTGTGCTGGCGGAAAATCCCGTTATTAATTTTGCCACTATGAACACGGCCTACTGAATTCAAATGGGTTCTTTAACATGCCAACAACGTATGACATGCGTGTCGTGATTTTTGTCGCCTTTCAAAAATTACTTAGCCTGGTTAGGAGCGAACCTGCAAGCTTGGGGTTGGTAGGCCGACACGATAACCACTCACCCACCGTGGCAAGCAGGCGGCTTCGGTGGCGTAGTTGGGAGCATGCTGGGCTTCTATGCCCAAGATCGCGGGTTCTAATCCGGCCGAAGTCGTCGGATTTTTTAAGAGCGTTAAAAATCCCTCAGTGTGCCTTCCTTCGGAGGGGAAGTAAAGCCGGTGGTCCCATGTCATAGATTTATGGCATGTTAAAGAACCTTCCACTAATTACACATTTGTGAAGCTAAATTGTATAGGTTAAGAATGTAAACAACGTTCTTAGGTTGCTACGTTCATTGCCAAGAGCCAACTGTGGTGGCGTCTGGTAGCTAAGTTCTGAACTAGTAGTCGTTGATGGTGGCGTTTGGCAGCAAAAGTAGGAACTATTTGAAAAATGTCAAAAGTCAGCAGTCCTTACTTGAATTAAAAAACAGATAACACACACTAATACAGTCATCACAATTAACACCGGTTATCAGACAGATTCTACACACACCCAAAGTACACGGGGCTACATGAGCGCGTTGTCGCAGCCCCTAAACTTAAGATCCAACCAAACGTGGCAAGCACTGAAGTTATGAAAGGTGGGAAGAACAATTCACTGAATATGACGAATAGTAAAGTCTGTCAAAGTCTTGAAGAACAACACACAAAATATTGAAGTAGGGGAAAAAAAAAAAAAAACACTTAATGATCACAGGAGCCAATGGAAATGATGTGAACTTTAGTTAGCTATTGAGGTTTTAAGGGGCAGAACTACAGGGTCATCTGCCCCAAATGTGAACTTTATGCTAAATTGAAAACATGGAGAAACAAGAGTTCTTAAAGAAAGACCTCTGTATTATTAAGGGATAATAAAAATAGAAGGCTTTGGTTTGTCATCATCATCATCTTGCACAGTTTCCAGCCACTGGCCGGGTCTGTTTGGAACACAAGCCTCTCCAACGTCTTCTGTCTTCCCACCATCTCTCAGCCTCCACCCTTGCCCAGTCTTCTCCTCTCTTCTTCACGCTTTCTTCCACCCCCTTCAGCCACCTGTCTCTCGGTCTTCCCCTCGGTCTCTTTCCTTCCCACTTCGTCTCATGTACTCTCCTGGGTATCCTCTTCTCCTCCATTCGTTTTACATGTCCATACCATCTAAGTCTAGATTTCTCCATACCATCCTGTAATGGTTCCTCCTTCATTAATTCTCTGGTCCTCTCATTTCTTATTCTGTCCATCTTTGTAGCTCCAATACTGCTTCTCAAGAACCTCATCTCACTGGCCTGTATTTTGCTCTTCTCCCTTCCTTTCATAACCCAGGTCTCCGAGGCATACGTCAGGATAGGGACATATTACGCCCGATATATGATCTTTTTGCTGTTCTGAGGGACATCCTTGCTCCATAACATTCTTCTCACACTCCTCCGAAATGCATCTGCCTGCCTCCCCCGCTCATTTATTTCTCTATCGTTTCTTCCATTATCTTGTATCAGGCTTCCCAGATACTTGAAACTCTCCACTTTCTTCAGCTGTTCCCCACCAATTGTTATTCCCGTTGTGGTTCTTTCCTTCTTCCTTGTTGTGATCACCATCTCGCTCTTATTTATGCTAAATTTCATCCCATACCCTTGTATTATTCCTTCCCACACGTCCAACTGTTCCTGTACCTCCTCCTCCTTGTTTCCCCAAATCATCAAATCATCTGCAAACACCATTGCTTTCATCTTTCCATCCCCAATTACTTGTGCCACTTGGGTCATTATGTCATCCATCACCACAATGAAAAGTAACGGTGACAGTGCACTTCCTTGTTTCAGGCCGTTTCTTTGTTCCAGCCAGTCAGATCTCTCTCCTCCCACTTTCACACAGCTCACGCTTCCCTTGTACATCTCCTTTATCCTCTTTATAGTCCATTTCTCTACTCCTCTATCCTCCAGGGACTTCCATACTTTGTTTCTGCATACACTGTCATATGCTTTCTCAATGTCCAGGAAGGCCATTAGTAGATCTGTTCCATACTCATAGTGCTGTTCTTGTAACTGCCTTACAGCAAAAATCAAGTCCACTGTGGACCTTCCTGCTCTGAAGCCATGTTGTTCTTCCCTCATCCCTCCTTCTATCCTTGTCCTAATTCTCTTTTCCAAAACTTTCTCGAAGATCTTTGCACAATGACTCATCAGTGTTATTCCCCGATAGTTTCTGCAATCTGTTCTACTACCTTTCTTGAAGATCGGGACAATGATTCCTTTTTTCCAGTCCTCTGGGGTCTTCCTTTCCTTCCATGCTGTCCTCATCACTCGGTACAGCCACTGTATCCCCACCTCTCCTGCTGCTCTCACCATCTCCACACTCAACTCATCCACACCCGGTGCCTTCCCTCCTTTCATCTTGTTCACTGCATCTTCCACTTCTTTCCATGTTAAGTCCTTTTCTGTTTGCAGTTCATCTTCCTCTTCCCCGATTTCTTCCTCCTCACCATCTTTTCCATTTGGGTTCAGAAGTTCTTCAAAATATTCTTTCCACATTTTCTTCAGTTCTTCCCTATTTTCTATCTCTTGTCCCCTTTTGTTCACCATTCTAACATAATCCGTAGGATCCTTCCGCCTCTTATTTTTTACCATCCCATACAGGACCTTTTTTGTACCTTCACTATCCTCCTCCATCATCTTTGTCCACTCTTCCATCCACTTCCTTTTCTCCTCAGCCACCACTCTCTTCGCCTCCTTCTTTCTTTCCTGGTACTCTTCCCTAGTCTCTACCGTCCTATTTTGATACCACCTCCTAAAGGCTCTATTCTTTTCCCTTACTATATCTTTTGTCTTCTCATTCCACCATGGTGTTTCCTTCCACCTCTTCTTACTACTTGTCCTCCCACATACTGCTTCTGCTGCACCCACTAGTGTCTTCTTAAATCTAGCCCATTCCTCTTCCACCCCTCTTTCTTCATCTGTTGGAATTCCTTCCTTTACCATTTTGAGGTACTCGACCCTTCTATCCCCCTCTTTCAGTTTCCATATCCTTATACGTCTTTCCTGGTTCTCAGTCCCTTTCTTCTCCTTACTCCCTCTCAGGTTCATTACCAGTAATCGATGGTCGCTATCCAGGTTCTCCGATGGTATAATCTTGATGTCCGTGATGTTCTTATTTAGTTCTTTCTCATACAGTATATAGTCGACCACCGACTTCCTTTGGTTTGTATAAACCATTTATTACTTGTGTAAAAGTAGAAATGAAATTAAGAAGTGAGGGCATGCGGGTGGCTTTGATTTGCAAAGAGTAGATAATATGGAATTAAGAAGTAAGGGAGTACAGGTGGCTTTGATTTGCAAAAGAGTAGATGTGGAATTAAGAAGTGAGGAAATACAGGTGGCTTTGATTTGCAACAGAGTAGATATGGAATTAGAATTAAGAAGTGAGGGCATTGATTTGCAAAAGAGTAGATGTGGAATTAAGAAGTGAGGGAATACAGGTGGCTTTGATTTGCAACAGAGTAGATATGGAATTAGAATTAAGAAGTGAGGGCAAATGCGTGGCTTTGATTTGCAAGCGAGTAGATATGGAATTAGAATTAAGAAGTGAGGGCATATACGTGGCTTCGATTTGCAAAAGAGTAGATATGGAATTAGGAAGTTAGGGCATATAGGTGACTCTGATTTGCAAAGAGTAGATATGGATTTAAGAAGTGATGGCATATAGGTGGCTTTGATTTGCAAGAGAGTAGATATGGAATTAGAATTAAGAAGCGAGGGCATATACGTGGCTTTGATTTGCACAAGAGTAGATATGGAATTAAGAAGTGAGGGAATAGAGGTGGCTTTGATTTGCAAGAGAATTAGAATTAAGAAGTGAGGGCATATGCGTGGCTTTAATTAGCAAAAGAGTAGATATGGAATTAGGAAGTGAGGGCATATAGGTGGCTTTGATTTGCAAAGAGTAGATATGGAATTAGGAAGTGAGGGCATATAGGTGGCTTTGATTTGCAAAGAGTAGATATGGATTTAAGAAGTGATGGCATATAGGTGGCTATGATTTGCAAGAGAGTAGATATGGAATTAGAATTATGAAGTGAGGGCATATAGGTGGCTTTGATTTGCAAAGAGTAGATATGGATTTAAGAAGTGATGGCATATAGGTGGCTATGATTTGCAAGAGAGTAGATATGGAATTAGAATTAAGAAGCGAGGGCATATACGTGGCTTCGATTTGCAAAAGAGTAGATATGGAATTAAGAAGTGAGGGAATAGAGGTGGCTTTGATTTGCAAGAGAATTAGAATTAAGAAGTGAGGGCATATGCGTGGCTTTAATTAGCAAAAGAGTAGATATGGAATTAGGAAGTGAGGGCATATAGGTGGCTTTGATTTGCAAAGAGTAGATATGGATTTAAGAAGTGATGGCATATAGGTGGCTATGATTTGCAAGAGAGTAGATATGGAATTAGAATTATGAAGTGAGGGCATATATGTGGCTTTGATTTGCAAAAGAGTAGATATGAAATTAAGAAATGAGGGAATAGAGGTGTCTTTGATTTGCAAGAGAATTAGAGTTAAGAAGTGAGGGCATATGCGTGGCTTTGATTTGCAAGAGAGTAGATATGGAATTAGAATTAAGAAGTGAGGGCATATACGTGGCTTTCATTTGCAAAAGAGTAGATATGGAATTAAGAAGTGAGGGAATAGAGGTGACTTTGATTTGCAAGAGAGTAGATAAGGAATTAGAATTAAGAAATGAGCATATAGGAGGCTTTGATTTGTAAATAGCAGATAATGGAATTAAGTATGTGGTTTTGATTTAAATATCGCCATCATTATCGTGGTAGTACAGATTAAATTCATGTCATTATTGTTCACATATACCATCTGCTGGCTTCATTCGGATAGTACATTATGCAACGAGCCTATAATGGCAATAATTAAGACATGAGTATGTTTATAAAACGAGCGTAGCCTCATTATAGTACAGTTTTCCGACATATAATATTTATATTTCGACATCGTCGAACATAAAGTACATTTCATCATATACTTTCAAACGTTTATCTTAGATTTTTCATGTCCCTGGTTTATCTTATTCTCAATCAATATCTCCTTTTTTTTTTTGTTTAAACAATAGTGAAGAGAGTTATGTCACATCACCTGTATAATTATACCATTATTTGTCATAACAATTCCTAAAAATTAAAAAGTATTGTTCTGTTTACTGAAAGTGTGATTTGCATTTCTGCAGTTACTCGACGGGCAGTAATAGCAGCCTCGGTGGAAGGCAGCCCTAGTCCAGTGCGTGGCCGGCGTATCAGCAGGACGGGATCGGTCGACACGCTGTCTCCCTGCGAAAGCATCGCCTCTGATGATCTCATGATGGACTTTGAGCGCAGTGAGGGAAGTGCTTTTGATTGCACTGCTGAAAGGTACTTGGCTCTTCTCAGTGTTGATACTAATTATTGTACTTTCACCAGGGTTGCCATATTTTGTGAAGTGATAAAAGTGGACATGCTTAAATGTTGTAAAATCTCCATTGGAGTACTAGTACAGTCTGTCGATGTATGGCAGTTATGGTGGTAAACATATGGGGTCACTTCAATTTTGTCCTATCTTTGCACCATTCCCTCCTGAGTTCTTCAAATCCTTGTCGACAACTATTCTTTGGTAGTTTTCTTTTCCTCTTCCCATCCATTTTCATGTTCATTACTTTCTTTCTTTACCATGTAATTCTCCCTTCTCATTATATGTCCAAACCATCCCATTCTCCCTTCTTAGATTTTCCTCTCTACACCTGTTAACTTTACTGTGCCTTTCATATGTTCATTCTTAACCTAGTCCTTCTTCATCACTCCACACATCCATTTCGGCATTCCTTTTTCTGCCTCTTTCTCATTGGTACTCTCTAGTCGCATAGTACGGTACCCCAGATGTTACCATGTAGTTTTTCCAACCAGTTAAAATCTTCTTACGACTGCTCATCACTTGATGTAAGCTGAACAAAGAAGTAATTTCACTTCAACTTCTTTGTCCTCAAATATTTTTTTTGTAAACTAAGTCCACTGCCAGCTGTATCTCATCCCTCCTGACTGCTTTAAACTGCCTACCCGTTCAACACTCGGAGGCGTACAAGACAGGTTGCAGCACCAACCGACTGTGATCCTGGCTGTCAGGAGGGATGAGATCAAGCTGGCAGTGCTTTAAACAAAGGATTCTTAAGTATCGAGATAAATGGACATGAAAGCATTACACTAAGTTAGTATTCAGTTATTACGTTATTCAATCATCATAAAGTATATAATATTAATTTAGACACATACTTACGAACAAATTTTCAATTTAAAAGAAAACAAAAAATAAATGTTGGTGAAGGTGATTGTTTTTAAGGGGTCTAGGTTATTTGCCCGTAATGATACGGATGTTAATGAAAATACAACTGACTTACATACTAGAAGAGATGAAAAGAAAAGAATAAGGGAAAAAATAGACAGGGAACACAAATGACTCCAGCCCACAAGAATGAGATGTTGCTGTTTATTTGTTTAGGGGCTTTGCAACATTGTGTACTTGGGGGTGTGTATAATTTGTCTGATAGCCCTTATTGTGATGGCTGAATTAGTGTGCGTATTTGTCAAGTGAGGATTGGGAAGGAGACGGCTGTGGCCCTAAGTTAGGAACCCTCGCAGCATTTTTCTGGAGTAGAAGTGGGAAACCACAGAAAACCACTTCCAAGGTGGCTAAGGTGAGATTCAAACCCACATCTTCTCAGTTGTGCCTCATGAGGCTGAGTGTACCCCATTTCAGCCCTCAAACTAGAATTAAATATCTTGGCAAAGCCGGGAATCAAACCTGGACATCCAGGGCCACAGCTAAATAACCATTATTCTACTTCTTCGCAGTGAATTGTCCGATGGTATCTCATGAAATGAAACTCCCTGGTATTCTAACTTGCCCTTTTCTAAGTTACAAAAGGGCACGTAGCAGTACACCATTATAAAATCATTCAGAATAGATTCCACAACACAACTTCACCATTTTAGATCAATACATGTAGCCCCATGTACTTTGGATGTGTGTAGAATTTGTCTGATAACCGGTGTTAATTGTGATGACTGTATTAGTGTGTGTTATCTGCGATTCAGGTAGAAGGACCGCAGACTATTAATTTTTTCAAGTAGTTCCTACTTGTGCTAACAAATGCTACCATCCACGACACCTAGCTACGGACGTGGCTACTAAATGCCATCGCAGTCAGCACCTGGCGGCGAACGTTGGAACTAATATAGCGTTATCAAATTAACCTACAAATTTTAGCTTCCACAAGTATAGTTAGTGGAAGGTTCTCTTTCATGCCATAAATCTATGACATGCGACCGCCGGCTTTACTTCCTCTCCGAAGGAAGGCATACTGACGGATTTTTAACGCTCTTAAAAAAATCAGACTACTTCAGCCGGGTTTGAAACCGCGGTCTTAGGCATAGATGCTCAGCATGCTACCAATACGCCACCGAAGACGATTTGAGAAGTATATCATCCAGGGTAAAGTTGATGGAAAACGGCTGAGGGGACGTGCCCCAAACCGGTACCTTGACCAGATAAAGAGTCTGACTAATATGCCACTTCAGAAATTAATGCACACAGCAGCAGACCTCAGTGTATGGCGGGGTATTGTTAACATACTTGGGTGAATGGTCACGACGTTCGAAATCGAACTACGACCAAGAAGATGATGTCACTGGCAGATAAATCTTCTTCAAAAGTGTTAATTCTGAAGTCTTCTCCTAACGAAGACATTTGAAAGGAAGTGAATGTTCAGAAGCTGAATTATAAGCTGGAGCAGAACAGAGTGTGATGGTATGGACAGGTGAAAAGGATGAATGATGAAAGAATGCTGAAACAAGTGCTGGAGACACGGATGACTGAAAAGAGAGAACGAGGAAGACCTAGAGTATGGTGGATGGATTTGGTGAAGGGCATTGTGAGAGAACGGAACCTGGAGTGGAGTTCAGTGGTTGAGGAAGGATGATGGACAGAGTAAAGTGGAAGGGTGTCTGTCATATTTGCTCCGACCTGGCCCAAGCTGGAAAACTGAAATTGATGATGATGATGGGGCACTTTCCTCTTTTTCATATTTTCAAGAAATCGTAAATGTTTTTTGCGCCGTTTATCTGCAGTGACACTTCAATTTTGCCCACTTTACAGAACAATACAGTTCCATCGGTTGAGAAATCTGACACACTGTTTTAAACAGCTTGCAGTTGACTAACTATGTATACTATTTATGAACAAATTTAATAGTTCCGCCTGATCAATACTATTATATTTGTTCATAAATAGTAGGATTTATCAATACAGAACCAAAATGAACTTACAAAGTTTCTTGACTATATATAAGTGGTCCTGGCATGATGTTATCTCCCGACGTTTCACCAACAACTTTACTGTGTACGGCATTATCAAGGGTCCATTCCTTTCGTTAGTTAGGAGTAGAATGAGGACCAGCTCCACTGCTCGCAGTATATATACTCTGTGAGCTGAGCGTTCTCTGCGCAGTCCGGCTAGAGCGTCTGACCTCACGTACATGCTGCAGGGTACAGTGTGCACACTGGCTGCGGTGGCGGACCTCGTGTGGGCTGGGTGTTCCCTGGGTGGCTGCCCTGCTGTGGCAGGAGAGTTCAGGTTGATGTGTGCATGATATCTTGGCCTTGGAGTTCGTGAGGGCCAAAATCCATGTATTACGTACTCGTTAGATTTCTTCCTTCTAATTGAAATTGTCGAGGTGTTTGAAGATTTCTAAAGCTTCCCGTTGCAGCCTGGCGTGGTAGTGTGCGGTGGTGGAGATAATCTCTGTGCCCCGTGCTTTACATCGTGGCCGTCCAAGAGAGAATGCTCAGCGACTGATGATTTGTCAGTTTGACCCAGGCGGATGTGTCTGTTATGTTCCTTGAGTCTGGTGGCCACGCTCCCCTTCATGGTTCCTATGAACACCTGCCCACAGAAACACAGGATTCAGTCGACACCTGCAGTGGAGTGTGGATGGAGCTTGTCCTAAGTGGGTTGCAGCAATTCCCGGATTTTAGCAGTGGCTTTATAAACCATCTTCACCCTATTGGTCCTTAGTAGATACTACTAAGAAGAAGAAATCTGTTGATATCAAATATAGATTTAGGTATTAGAAAGTCTTTTTGATAGCCTTTGTCTGGAGCATGGCACTCTATGGAAGTGAAACTTGGATTGTTGACACAGCAGAAAAGGGGAGAATAGAAGCATTTGAAATGTGGTGTTATGGGAGAATGATGATCAGATGGGTTGATTGAGTAACAAATGAAGAGGTATTAAGACGAGTGGGAGAGGAGAGATGTTTCTGGCGACTGCTAATGAAGAGAAGAGATAGGTTGGTAGGACACATACTAAAACACCCAGCAAACTTAGTTATGGAAGGAAGGGTTGAGGACAAGAACTGTAGTGGTAAACCAAGGTTAGAATATGTCGAACAGATTGCCTCGGGTGTAAGATGTGGTAGCTATGTAGAGATGAAACTATTAGCTCAGGACAGGGAGGCATGGTTAGCTACATCAAACCAGTAAAAAGACTGAAGACTCAAAATACAACAGTTGCTATCCATTAGTTATCAGTGGTATCAACCTTAGAGGTAACCTTGTAGAACTCACAAACAACTGACCCATTTTTAAGCTAGTTTTAGGGCTGCCATTTATTAGTAATACTGTAGTTGGTTTCAAGTTAATAGCTAACCTTGATTAACTCCTTACAGCTATGGAAATTAGGCTGTGTAGTTTTTAACAGAACCTCTATTTTGATTCCTATACAATGATGCTACTCATCATCAATTTCCCGTAATTGGCCAGCACCTTTATGACATCTTTCCATTATCCAGCCACCATTGGCTCTCCTCAATTGTTTTCCAATCCAGGATCGTTTTTATCATAATGTTCTTAATTAAGTCCAACCACTTTAGTCTGGGCCCACGTCTTGCTCCCTTCCTTCAGCCTTGGTCTCAATTATCCTTTGCTCTTTCATTCTCTTGATGTCCAATACATCTCGGTTTATTTTTCTTCATTCTATTGTAAAGTTTCTCCACTGTGATTTCCTTCCTGACATGCTCATTTCTTTTTACCTTGGTCCTTCTTGTCTTTTCTATCATACAGTGCAGTATACAGTTGATTGGAAAGCAACTTGCATATCAATTGCACATGCCTCAGGCTCACAGACTGTCCTCTGTACGACTGCGCAACCAGAGCCGACCGGCCAAAAACTGTGGTGTAAACTATACTCTCGACTAGCACATCTGTGTGAGAACTCTTGCATAATGGGTTGTGTGCGTCCCATGTGTACAGACTACCCGCCCGGCTCTAGTGCTACGCGGGCTGTACGCGATGCCAGGAGCTATAGTCTTGTATATTTGTTTAAAAGCACTTTATAAACAATTTTTTTTTTTTGAGTCGTTTCGGCCATCAATGGACCACGATGTTCTTCACTCATATGATCACTGTAAAGCTTGTTTTCTTGTCTGCCAGTAGATCTTCATTCTTAACGAATGTTCAGCTCTCCTTTCTTCCGTCCACTTGCAGTGAGGGCGAGGCATCACAGATGTTAAAGGGTGTAGATTACTAGTTGATTTAACCGCCTTTCTGAACAGGTTCCTATCCCAAACCAGAGCTTGATTGATTCGAGCTTCTGTTAGGTCCTTTTTAACTTGCATCGACCATTTACAATAGGAATTTTTTTTAGAGATTGATGAGTGGATTCGATATGAAAGTCGATGATGCTCCATCCGCTCCAAATGTCCAAAGAAAGACATTCTCCTTTTTCTCATCACACTCACCAAATCGTCTATATGTTCAAATAATTCATTGTTATGTCTTCTTCTGTAAGTACCATTATCATTAACAGGTCCTAATATTTTCCTTAGAATTTTCCGATCCTTAAGTTCTAATTTTCTCAATGGGCCTTTGTTTGTCATCTGTAAGCATTCTGCAGCATACAGTGCTGACGGCCTAATTACTGTATTATAATGACAAAGTTTGACATTCCGGGACAAGCTTTTACTTTTGTAAATGTTTTTGCAGGTTTGAAAGGCACCTTCCAATTTGTTACATCTGCTCTCAATGGCAGCTATTTCTGAATTATTAGGGGTAATCCATTCGCCTAGGTATTTAAATTTTCGGACTTTTTTGATTTTTTGCAGACCAATCGTGATGAATTTTGAGGCATCTTTGACATTTGTGATAAAATTAGTTTTATGGAAGGCCACTTTAAGTCCAGTTTTAGCAGCTATGATTTGTAGTTTATTAAGTTGGTCAGTGGCCTCTTCCATTGAATTAGCGAACAAAGCAATGTCATCTGCAAAAGCGAGACAGTTTATAAACAAATAAATATATTTCCGTTGACTTTTCAAGAAATGCAAGATTTTTCCTGTACTATTGTGATGATTTGGAAGATGTTGGTACAATCCACGCCATCTAACTCCCTCTGGTTTAGGAGCTTGAGTTTTGTGAAACATACACTTTATTTATTTATTTATATATGTTACGCCCTCATTGGAGCACTTAACCAAAACAAGTACATACATGTCTCAAAAACAATATTAAAGATTCAGCTTCTTATTTTTCTTCTTTTCCCAAAACATTTTCATTCTAGTCGACCTTGCCGCTCTCTCTGCATCGTTTATGCTGTAAGTTTTGCGGGTAAAGGTTTTTAAAGGAAGTTTCTTGTTTTTCAAGATATTCTTCTCATCTTTGTTAGCAATTTGGGACATTGTCAAGCCGAGTTCATCCTGATCATTTTGAATTTCCATAAACCAAAGAGTTCTTTGTTTTACTTTTGAAAAAATAATTAAATAATACTTTTAATTGTCTGGTATCCGGCAGGCGTGAGATATGACCAAAAAAAAGCAATTCGCCTTTTTCGCATAGTATCGACTATAGACTCAGTTTCTTTATAAACCACTTCATTTGGTAATAGATGCCATTGACCATCCACCTGATGTTTTTTATTAATTATACACTTTAGTGTATTATATAATATGATTATCTGTGTGTGAATTATTCGGTTTGCGGATTAACCGTGCACGTTTTCGCCTAATTAAAAATAATTTAGCATCCATTATACAGCACAGAAAAGTCTCTGTGATTGATACTGTACTGTAAATTGAATACGTTTGAATTTATTTTTCGTACATATTTTTGCAGTGTAATGTCAGTATTTTTCATACTTATTTTTGCAGTGTAGTCCCTGCGGGGGTAAGTTATTTTTAGTACAGTACTTTGTGACGGGGCGACGACTTCTTGCTTTGTAATAGCGAAGTGTAAGTTCCGTAAGGTGATGGGGATAGGCTTATTTCAAGGTTGCTGGAAGGCAAGATAGTGCTGTCTGCATTCCATTAAGTCAGGGGTGTTCACCTTTTTTTAAGTAAGGGATACATTGTCAATAGTTGGGGGACCTTGCGTGCAAATGTCACTCCAGGGGGTTTAGGGGTATGGATTTTTTTAAACATATGGGTGCAATGTGGTGAGTTTTTTGGCTGTCTGAGCTTAGTTTTCTTAGTATTGTTGCCATTTTCTATATTTATTTATAGTGGATAAAAAAAAAAACCTTTAAAATAGAAGTACTATGATATTCAATGACAAAGAGTGAGTATTTATGTTCATTTGACACTATTAATCAAATTCTGAAATACAGTTCATGATAATTTGGTTTAGTGCGACGACTGGAAGAGCTCTGTACCGGTACTTAAAATTTCTCTACACATAGGATCGAACTTAGTTGTACCAATCATTAATAAGTAGCCTATTTTAAGTGTTCATCAGCGAGTCAATGACCTTGGGTAGGGGTGCGCGTGCACTGCTTTGTCCAGTTGGCTTTAGTTGTTTCAAAGTTTTGGTGACACAGCGCGGACGCCGAACAGCAGGCCGGACAAAATAGTTTCGCTGGCTGTCCTGCATTAAGGGATCCGCTTAAATGGTCAACGGCTGTTGTCATTGTATCGCCGAGTCGGGGCGATGGCTGCAACCATCTGAGTCCCGTAAAATTAATTGAGGGGAGGGAGGGTTTGGTAACCCGAGGCCAAAGTGGCCTGAAGTCAATTAACCTAGTACTATTCTATTGCGCTCAATAAAACATGGATTCAAACAGCAGTAGGTAAAAATAAAATATATTTCCAAAGGAAGAGTGAAATACAATGCCGAATGGCTAAGGGAGGGAACACTTTATATACACTCCTGCGTTTAAGAAGGGGGGAGGTCAACATTAATCCCACTATTAATGGCAACGCCGCATTATCAACCGACCACGTTATGTGACTACATTTCACAAATAAATATTTCTTTCATGTTAAATCATTTTTCAAATAATATCCGAAACACGAACATCTATAAACAACCAAGTGATATTTCATTACATCTTTACAAATGCCATTTCGAGAATCGTGTAGTAAACAGCATGGATGCTGTGCCTCTGCGGTCATTATAAGACCAAAGTTATGCCATCTATGACAAACGAAAATCAAAGGACCGATTGTCATTGTTACACTATCTGGTTCCCATAACCAAAATCCTGACAGTTACATTTTAGACTTTTAGTTATCATGTTTTATTACACAACGATCTAAATCGGAAATATCAATTTTATCGGGAATGTTCAAATCTTCAGGGCCCTCAACCTACGCATGCGCTGCACCCTATCTTAACAAGGCTTGTTCCCTAGCAAACATTCAATTAAATAAATAACAATCATGGGCCCACTTTAAATAAATTAGCAAGAAATTACACACATAATAAATAAAATCTCTGGAGCAAGAGATGCTCATAACAAGCCAAAAGAAAACTCAAGTTTGCAGCATCATTGTGCAGGGCGAGGGACAAAACGCCACTTGCCCTCCACAAGCTAAACTAAGAAATCATTGTCCGGAATGTTGCAATTATATGTCGATCAGCAACGAGTTCTTATAATTAGATGGTTTAACAGTTTTACCTTATTCATGGCCTAAATCAGAGAATGTGGCCCGAGGCTGCCACTCACGTTCTTTCACAGAAATTCACATCATGAAAACTTAATAATTTCGGCAGT
Organism: Meconema thalassinum; assembly: GCA_946902985.2. Lineage (NCBI taxonomy): Eukaryota > Metazoa > Arthropoda > Insecta > Orthoptera > Tettigoniidae > Meconema > Meconema thalassinum. The sequence goes on from OX336396.1 coordinate 251,801,722, forward strand.
GGCTCCGAGACAGACCACGCCACTACGTCTTGCCTCTACAGAATCACATCAAGGAGTTGTTCTTCCAAGCGTTGGCTTGGCTTCTTACCAATCCGGCAGCCATCTTGCGCATGCTCAGATATCATTTTTAACCAGTAAACAACTGAAGATCGGCCGGCACAACTTACATTGTCAACCTCATGAATTAATTTGTCTTTAACACCCTTATGGCTGAATCAAGTTCAGAACTAAAGTTAGCTTGGCAACACAATCAGCACAGATGTGTCAACCACTGATTGGCTATCCAGTCTTGTGTTAGTTTAATTTAGAAAGCGCCAAATTTCAGAAACAGTTCACATCAACAATGCACAAAACAGTCAACAATGGCTACATTCTCCCAAATGTAGACTGGCAATTTGTTTATATATTTAGTAATCAAATTATTTTATAGAAATGTTCTTTCCCTCCTCTTGATCCAGAAATGATTATTTGTCACATTAATGACAGAAGAAGGGGGGCGGGGTCACATGGGGGCGGCATGGGCGGCGGCGGCGAAGTATTGTGAGTCGAAACCAATCGGCTCAGTCATACAGTAAGATATGGTACGTTGTGGTGTGAACAATGTCTGGTGTAAAACGTAAACGAGTAGTGCTAACAATCAAACAAAAATTACATATCATTCAGAAATTAGGTAGTAATGGGGTCTCTGCAAGCAAATTAGCCAATGATTACGTCTCAAGGTAAGGAAGCAGATGAGTAACCAAAAGTAGGGAACCATTACACACTGAACCCGCTGATGAGCCAGCTTGGTGTTCCTAGGCGAAACCCCACACAAGAATGGCATAAACCTAGAAAAAATGCTGAGTTTCATTACACACTTCTTCATGTGGGTAAGTTATTTTTATAAATATACAAGCTGTATCCGGCATGCGTTGCAATGCCAATCAAAGAAAGTGTTGGCGTTCTAACATTGTTTGTTGAAGTGCTTTTGGATTCCCAATATTTTTTTCTTTTTCCGTTAACCTCCTCTAGACTATTATAAAATTGATTTACTTTCTCAATAAAAATCACGGGAGCATGCTCAACAACTCACCCAAGTTTCATCGCAATGAAATGAATGGCATATGAACGCATACGGGACTTGGTTGAAACGATTCACGCGCTGTCGCTCATTAGTTGAATCTACTCGTGCGCTACCATATTGTAAAATGGATTTACTAAATCAGATATCTTCGCGGGAGTGGAAACAACATTTCACATAATTTCATTGCAATCGCATGAATAGTATATGAACATATACAGAACTTTTTTTAAACGATACGCGCGCCGTTACTCATTTGTTGAATCTACTCGTGCGCTACCTATTGTAAAAAGGATTTACTAAGTCAGAAACCTTTCCTGGAGGGTGCACAACAATTCACCAAAGTTTCATAGCAATCGAATGAATAGTATATGAACGCATACGGAACTTTGTTGAAACTATTCGCGTGCCGTCGCTCATTTGTTGAATCTAATCGTGCGCTACCTATTATAACACGGATTTACTAAGCCAGAAACCTTGCCTGTAGTGTACAAAACCTCTCACCCAAGTTTCATCGCTATCGGACGAATGATATGTGAACGCATACAGGACTTCGTTGAAACGCTTCGCCTGTCGTCGCTCCTTTGTTGAATCTACTCGTACGCTACCAATTGTTAAGTGGATTTACTCAGCCAGAAACCTTACCTGAAGTGTACAGAACATCTCATCCAAGTTTCATCGCAATGGGATGAATGGTATAAGAACGCATGTGCGACTTTCTTGAAACAAACGCACGCCATTTTGTTGAAGCTACTCGCACGCCATCTATTGTAAATTGGATTTACTACCCCTATAACTTTTCCGAGACTGTTTACAACAACTCACCAAAATTTGATCGCAATCGGATGAATTGTATATGAGCGCATCGCCAACAGGCATTTGTTTAAACTACTCGCGCGCTGTCTACTGTACATTGGATTAACTATGCCTATCATGATTTCGGAGGTGTGCACAACAACTCATAAAAATTTGATCGCAATCGGATGAATGGTTTATGAACGCTTAAAAGACGAACAAGCGAACATCCTTTTTTATATATATATAAGATATAAGATTGTAGCCTACTTTATACGGTACTGTATTTAAAAAAAAATAATAGAAGGCATTATTCTTGCATTAAACACATGTTTTTGGATTATCCATGTCATTCACCCCGGTCATTATCCCAGATAAAGTATAGATTTGGGAATATATTGACTGAAAGTCATAGATAGCTATAAAGAATTTATTAAACCAAAATTAAATGAATGACGTCTTGCCACCTTTCAAACAGTGAATTTAAAAAAAAAAGGGGGTTCTAACTTTAAATCAGTGAAGTTAACAGAACTAAGTCCGACTTGCAACTGACAATGCAAATGAGGTCACCGCCTTGTAGATCTTCATGGTCGTTGTTGGCCTGGCTATCTCGTTCCTGAAGTTGACATCCCGGGTGCTCTTTCATAGTTCCAGGTACCAATCCTACCTAGCAAAGCTATCTGATCACTAATTGAACAGATGATGTTGCCTAGCTGAGTGAAATAGAATTGTTTCACCCTTCTTTGATACTCAGCACATTGCTGGAAATATCCTGTATTAAGTCTCCACTGAGTTTACTTGTTAATTCTTATCATCTGCTGGTTACAGATAAGTTTTTAGCTTTAAGCAGATGTATGACTTCTGAGCAAGATTCAAGTTTGAGTTAAGAACGAACAGATTGAATAGATGAGTCAATCATTCAATGGATGCCGGAATTCTCCTCGTTATATACGGCAATTATACCTCCCACCATCGATATGGGATCCACCAACTTCAATGTCTCCGTATTGTTCTTGATATGACGCTTCTTCCTCATTGGCTGAAATAATTTCCTTTATTCAGAACCAGATGGGTGTTATTTTGGTGAAGGTCTCTTCCAGTGACACACTTCTTTTTGGGGTCATGTAGCAGTATAGGCTTAAGAGTGAGCAAAACTTGGTTCATGAAGTACCTTTTAATTCCAGAAATGGCCACCGAAGAGGTGAGCGCTATTGTCCCGTAATCTGCATTACCGACCATGCTACAGAGGAGATCGCGTACGGTGGCAGGTGAGAGAGAGAGCGTTTTGCACATGAAGAGACAGAGACACTCGCTGCGATGTCGCCAGACTGCTCTTCCCGCAGTGTTGCTAATTGCTATCAATGAGTCAATCATTTAATGGATGCCAGAATTCTCCTCTGTCCTGTCTTTTCTGAACGGCAATCGTCAGTTTTTCTCAGAGTTCGATACTAACCCTCCTTTGGACGCGTAGATTACTATTGTAATCCAGGTTCATTTGTTTTATATCTAAGAACATAATACACTAGATTTTATATTACATAATACAGTAATTTTATATTACATCAATTGCCACTATATAGCGTGTCAGTGGTGTACCAAATAGTCAACTGTATTCCTCGCGACTATTTGCGAAACTACGCTTGAGCTCATGGGCACACGCAGGGGGAGGGGGCAAAGAAGAAATCCCCAGAATATTTCGACTGTTCATTGTCACACCAGTTTATTTCATTAATTGAAGTTACTGATAATAGTTAACTGATTTAGATTTAGGGATAATTCCACAGTTATTTACTTCCGTAGTAATTTGGGATTATTTGATAATATCTCCAGTTATTTAGAAAATCGGCGAACTGGATTAACAGTACCATTTTAATGAACTGCTTGATTTTTATTTTACATGTTCCTAAGAAATGAACATTATGACGATGATCCACAAAAGAAAAAAATACTCCTCCCATTCATGCCATAATAGTACATCATGCAACGAGCCTATAATGGCAATAATTAAGACACGAGTGTCTTATTTACCATTATAGGCGAGTTGCATACAACTGTTTATGTTCGACGATAATTATAACTATTTATGTTCGAACATAAAATAATATTCATAAATATCTGTTGAGATTTCGCCAGTTTTATTTACTGAACAGAGAGCATCGTATAGAATTGGGAAACTGAATATATTAAGGAACACTTAATTGTAGAAAAAATACTCATCTGTTCGCAAATATTTCATGTTTTTACTCAATACAGGAAACTGCCAAATTTCTTTCATAAGTTAAAATTAGATAAGTTTTTCATGCTGTGTCAAAATAGTTGGTATTTCATGTATTTGTCATGGAGGAAAGAAAGAGAGGAGTTGCCCAGAGCTCGTGTCAGTGAAGCCAAGCGCCGAGTCCAAAGTGGGCGTAACCTAGTGTTTTGTGACTTGTATGCGGCAGAGCATTGTGCGTGGTTATATCGGAGGTTTTTCCTAATAATGGCGTGTAGTGCTTATGGTGGTACTAATCGACAAAACAGAACATACCAAGAAGCATAAAAATATAGTAGGCCTATTATTTACCATACTCGAAAGTTACAATATCAATTGAAGCTGAACCGTTGCAAGTTGCATCCATGCAATTCTGTTGCAGGTTGAGTTTATTAATATTATATTGCACTAGCCAGCGCAGCGAAGGCATCTCCTTCCGGTTCTTTCCTCTATGGTATTTGTCTATGATTAGTATATTTATCGCACTCCATCCTTCTTATAAAATCGAAAATCAAAATTTTAAAACAAAAAAAGAACTAATGAAATACCCATTAAAAATTGGCCTACGATTGTAATCCACGCGACTACGGACGTTGCATTTTCAATCCGACCGTCCTAACCAATGGAACTTCCAGTACTCCGGGAACGTCGCTCATTTTCCAGCACCTTGACCTTGTATAGTTTTGACTTACATTACGCTTCATCAAGGTAATAAATGCAGTATGTCCCTGATTCACCGATCTCGTACATTACGGTACCAGTACCCTTCAAAATACAGTTCTCGCAGCTATGATGTCACTCCCTTCCGTGAGTAGCTTTTTCTCGTCATGCGTTTTCTAATATTTTTAGTGCTACGCTTATCTTATACTGAATGTTCACAATTAGTTAAAATATAAGAAACTACCAGAGTATTATTGTAGGACAATACTGTTAAATCACAATAGATCTGATTTTTATACAGGGTCCTTTTTTTGGTCTAGCGACATACCAGCGCAGCAGGAACATGCATTCGTAGCCGGGTGACTCATTGCCGAGAGATATAGCGCTGCTATGTTGCTAGATGGACGGGCAGATGACCACATAGTTCCGCCCCTTAAAACAACTAACTTGCTAGATGGATAAAAAAAGGAAGGACCCTGTACTTATTAACAAGTGTATGACAAAAAAAGTTTCACAATAAGTTATACTTAAACTCGTTGAATTAATAACACTGTATACAGAAGATGAACCTACTAACAGTACGTTTAAAAAACGGAAGTACATACAGTAAAATCCTATTCAACGAAAGCAATACACCAGCTGTAAGTCTCGTTCTCAGCGCTAGAAATAACTCTTCAGTCTGCATTACCGACCCGTTACGCCTGCGTTGTTGCGGCAAAGTAGCGAACTTCTACGGCAGCAGCATCACGCCTGAATGTGTAAGAGCATTAAAAACAGTTCTTTTATACAAACATGTTGGAGAAAAACAAGATTCATCACCTTAGAAGCATTCATTAATAAATAATCTTTACAACCATGTAACTTTTCATCACTTTTGACATTTACATTAACTTTTAATTTCATTTGATGAAAAATAGGCCTTGTCTTATGGAGAAATTGCTTCTCAGTTTCAATGGTAAAATATGTAATGTTCAATACAAACTAATTTTGAAAATTAAATAAGTGCTATTGAAGGTATTTACGTGATTTGAAAGTGACGTTTTATTTTATTTCAGCCATTGAAATATTTAAAACGTAGATCTTAACTCTCTCTCAATGCTATGAGCAAAGCCCGCAAGGAGCGGCCGTCCGGCTGACTTTAGCGCCCTCTTAATCCTTAAAAAGTTCTGAAGGCTGCTGTTTTCTAGTCTTCATTGTTTCTATATACAGTATTTCTTTTTAGAATTCCTCTCATCGCTATCAAGGGTTTACTATTTTTGCTGCTGCCCTGAGTCATCTTCCGGTATCTGCTTAAGAGTTTTATTGCGGTGTCGGTTTTCCCTAGTGGTGTTTATTGTGACTTGTCGGCTCGCCACACGAACTCAAGAAATATATTAGGGGGGTTATAAATTCACTATCTGAAAGCCCGGGTTGACGTCTATTACAAAGATGGATGAAAATGGACATATGATTTTATAGTACCCTTCAACACAATAAATATATACATACACTTTGGTTGCAATTTCATCTATCTAAGTACTTCAGATTCAATTGTTTTGGGTGTGGTGTTGAAACACCACAAGGTCAAGGGGATAAAGAAATAATATTTCATTTTCAGGAATATTAACAGTTCCAAAAGAAAATTCGTTGAAATATGGCTGAAAGATTTATCCATCAGCATCTTTTTGTAGGTGGTTAATATACAGACCTCTAACATTTAGAGGGTTAAAAATCTCATTTCGTTGGTCTGTATTTTATCTGCCTGTCTCCACTTCATATTATGTCAGTGTGGGGTAAATAGTACATCTTACACATCACCTCTCTACATATCCTTGTTGCCTACTTCCCTCCTCCAGACCATGTTTTGACATAAAAGTATATATATATTATATTTTCGTATCCAGGACAATACAATTATTAATAAATTTAAAACATATTTACAATAAACACACAAATTGTGTACATATCAAATTGATTTTGAGGCCCAGGATTCGGCAGTCTTGATTTCAGGAGCATTTGCTAAAACCAGGCCATCCAAACATGCAGGCTTCAGGCAATTTCGGGCAGACCAAGAGGTGTTCAACATCTTGAATTTCTCCACATTCGCAGGTTACATCTTCAGTAATGTAGCCCCAATGCGTCCCTCCAGTTCACAGTCTGTTCAAAGTCTTCCACGTCTGGTAAGGTAGTTGAAAACTATCAGCCGACTCTTCCTTTCGGTTTTGGACATTACTTCCAGGTGTCCTGTTTCGCCATAGTTCTATACGGTGAACAGAAGATGTTGTTGCAATTGCTTCAGTTGTTCGAAGAAAGCTCTTTCTTGACTTCAGCCTGGGATGTGTTGCTTCACTTCCAAACATGGGATGCATGATATTGAATAAAGCTTTCAATAAATCGGCAATTTCGGTACGCCAGTAATCTGGCAATCTCTAGTCCTCGCACGGAAAATGGATTGCATCGCACCATTCACAAATCGTAGTTCATACATCTACCATCGGCAAGGATTAATCAGACTTGTGATAGCATCATGAGAAGCATGAGATTTAAAAGAATCACTCAACATATTAATGCACACAAAAAGCAGACTCCTCTGATAAGCCTAGATCGACTTCTGGGATTATGAGGGTTAATCTGATTGAGAACATATTATATTGCATGTCTGTAATTACATAAATCAGCTGTTCTTCCACTGTATTTACCTCATTGATTTTCTTGGGACATGCAATTCAGCTGCAGTATTTGCTGCATTATGTTGCAGTCTGAGGCAGATTACAGTATGTAACTCCTTTTAGCCTGTCTGCTGTTCCTTGCCTTGCATCGACCTGGCTTTGTCGAACAGCCCAAATCGAACAAGCATCTATAGTACCTTGAGCACTTCCATTGATGATTTTAATCTGTTACAAAAACAGTTGAAATGTGTATCAACAGAAACGGCTCATGTGCCAACATCTTTCTGGAGGGAACTCAGCTGCAATCTGTTTCTAACTTCAAGTACCTTGGAAGTGTTGTCTCAAAGGATAGCTCTATAAAGCAGGAGATCCTTAACAGGACCCAAAGAGCTTCTCTTTTTCTTGTCAAGCGAGAAATCTACTATGGGATGACAAAATACCCCAGATAGCAAAATTAAGCATGTTTCACACCTACTTCATTCCAATTCTCACCTATGGACTTGAAATATGTACCCTACTGAACAAGGCTAATAGTAAAATCCAGGAAACAGAAATGAAATTAATCAGAACAATGAACCAGAGGACCAGGAAAGATAAGATTAGGAATGAAATTAAGAGGCAGGAATTTGGTATCAAAATACCTGTCACTGAACTCCTAGGAAGACTCAGATTACAGTGGTTTGGACACGTTAGGAGAATGGACAGAAATATTTCGACAGAGAAGTGAGAGGGAGGAGACCGGTAGGAAAGCCAAGAAATCAAAGGATACACACAGTGAAGTCTGAGATCAACAAACGGAATGTGAAATGGGAAGAACATCAATTCTACTCCGACAGAAAGAAATGGCGAGCGCTTGTGTACCACACCCAAGAAACTGGAGCTGGAAAATGATGATGATCATGACTGCTATTAGCTCTCCAGTAAAGTAGGTGTGGCAATGCTGAATGAGGGTCTTCACGAGTAGGCAGCCAGAAGCACAGGGTGTGAACTGTTGGATCATGTGCTGGCCCACCTAACTGACCCTGGTATAGACCAGGGGTATTCAATCTACTGTTACTTGTGGGCCACATTAATACAGTAGAAGCCCGATATAGAGCAAGTGGCTTCGGAGGCGCAGTTGGTAGCATGCTGAGCTACTATGCCAAAGGTCGCGGGTTCAAACCCGGCTGAGGTCGTCGGATTTTTTAAGAGCGTTAAAAATCCCTCAGTATGCCTTTCTTTGGAGGGGAAGTAAAGCCGGCAGTCCCATGTCATAGATTTATGGCATGGTAACGAACCTTCCACTAATTACACTTGTGTTAAGCTAAATTATAGGTTAGGTAGCGGCTTCTATGGCGTAGTTGGTAGCATGATGAACTGCTGTTCCCAAGATAGCGGATTCAAACCCGGCCAACATTGTCTGACTTTTTAAGAGCGTTAAAAATCCTTCAGTATGCCTTCCTTCGGAGGGGAAGTAAAGCCGGCGGTCCCATGTCATAGATTTATGGCATGTAAAAGATCCTTTCACAGACTAAACTTGTGTAGAGCTAAATTGTTAGGTTAGATTTCGTCGGAATGCTCTATCAAAGTTCCAACGTTGACCACTAGGTATCATTGATATCTGGTAGAGAAAGTTGGAACTACTTGAAATTGAACGGAACTTGTAGCTCACGCTCTGGGTGTCCGCCAGAAGTAGCTACAGACTCAGGCGAGCCGAACATGTCCTCGGACACTCCCGGCACTAAAAGCCATACGATAAATAAATAATAAATAAATAGGTTAGATTTGACTTACACTCTTAGGTTCCAACGTTCGTCGCCAGGAGTCGACTGCAGTGGCATCTAGTAACCTAGTTGGTTGTTGATGGTGGCATTTGGTAGCAAAAGTTGGAACTACTTGAAAATCGAATGTCTGCAGTCCTTACTCCAATTAAAAACCAAATAACACACACTAATATAGCCATCACAATTAACACCGGTTATCAGACAGATTCTACACACACCCAAAGTAAACGGGGCTATATGACCGCGTTGTCGCAGCTCCTAAACTGAGAAACCAATCTGATATAGCACGGTTGTCGGGCAACATGCTTTACCCCTACGTTATAGCGTACCCGCAATATATCGAGAGTGGGTCGTGTAATGACAAACTACGCATGGAAAGTTAGGAAGAACACATAATGCAATGCAGTGGGTACATATTGTACTATATACTGCACTGCATTTAAATTTAAAGAACATCAGAATACATGTGTAAAACATTTCAGAAACTTACCAAGTAGGGTGCAGCAATTAGACAAACTTAACTCAAAAGTTTATTCTCTTTTTTTAATCCATCCCCTGATTGTTCCTTCAGGCACTCGCATGATAAACTTGCTTTCATTTCACCATTCTTCACACAATCAATAATTCTTAGTTTAAAATTTGAAAATACACTTATGTTCCATCTAGTCAATACTTTTAATGTTTATTTACACACTAGGATATGTTTCGAGCCATAATATTTTCTGAGAAAATTTGCCCCTTCATTAGCTAGTACAATTATTGGCCAGTCATTGTGATACTAAAATTGATGAAAATGGATTATGTGGATGAAATGTGATGTAAACATATACGATTGTTGCACTCGCACGTTATAAGAAAATCCTTATAATGACCTAGCGATTATCACTAGGAACAAAGAAGAAACTAAGCATGCTATTGAGACATTATACAGAATAGCATCACAAGCAGGCCTTCGTATATATATCATTTGAAAAAACCAAGTACTTGCAGAATTTTCAGCAAAAGAACAAGAAAGAAAAAATAGAAACAGCATATGGAGCAATATCACAAGTAGAATTTTTTTAATACCTTGGAGAAATAATTCTTTCTTCAGGATTGGACAGTTTGGATTCAAACTAACATGGGATCACTATAATAAAAGAGTAATGTCACATAATGCAAAACTGAAACACTACAAAACAGTTGTACCACCAGAAGCATCAGACACCATAGCTTTAGGAGGTCATTCTAAAATTGCAAATATAGAAAAGCAAGAACATAAAATTCTTAGAAAAATATTCGGCCCCACACAAGAAAACTGAATTTGGATTAAAAGACTAAATTCAGATCTAGACCGTCACACAGATAGTTTCAGCAACACTGTACGAAGAAGACGTTTAACATTTTATGGACACCTCTTCAGGATGGACGATTATAGACTTACGAAAAGGTTATTCAGTGTAATAAATTCTCAGAAGTCAAGGATAGCCTGGCTGGATGAATCAAGAGAGGACCTGCAAGAGTTGAACACCGGAGAAAATATTCTGAGAAACCGCAAATTCTTCAGGACCGCAGTAACAAAGCACAAGTTTAGGGTGAAAACTAGTGGCAGGACTGGAACCAAGTGGACAGAAGAACGGAAGAAGCAGCACAGTGACTTCATGAAGAGATTTTGGGAAGATAGGGACGCGAATATCATCAAGCCGAAAAACAAGTTCAAGCGCGCTCTATAATGGGCAAAACGCAAAAAGAAGAAGAAGAAGATTACAAATAAAGCTAAAACACTGGAAGTACACTTAATTTTCAGCAGCAAACAATCAATCACTAGGTAAAACTGCTTTAATCTATGAAACTTCCCTAATTAATATTCCTTTCGTTCATATCTGCGTCTAACTGCCTCGATTAGACTATTAAATCACTGCACTGCAGTCCAATATTTTTTGACATGAGTATCAGTTGATGAAGAATGCCTGTTTAATATGTTGCAATGATCAGAACTAGTGTATTCTTTATTAAGACAAACTGGACCGAATGCATGAAAAATGTTGTCTGAAAAGAGAAAATATCAAACATACTTTACTCACTCAAAGAACGCACTTTCAGTTTCTGTGACATCGCAACAAGCACACAGAAATCTAGACAATGAATGAATAATTTAAGATCCACGTGATAGTTGTGCTCATTTAGGTTATTGTCAAACACTGTTGTTGATTGCATTAAAATGAGATGTGTATTCAAAGCTTCTGTCTAGCAACAATCTTGATACAGTATGTATGTTGATAAGACAGACCAAAGGTTGAGTTTAATTATGTCCATCTCTTTTGGTTACTGTATAAAGAGCTTGAAGTTTGCATCTGTAAATTATTCTGCAGGAACACTACATGCAGACTGTAGTTTTTTTAAGTTTTTAAAATACCACTGAGAGTGCAAAAATCATTCATAAATGATACAGTATTTTATTTTGGGAGACATAGTTCATACCATTGCGTTATATCCGAATCCGCGGTATATCAGACCGCGGTGTATCGGGCTTCTACTGTCTTCTTCTGCGCGAATTGGTCTCCTAGGACCATGCGGAACCAACAGTTACTGGCTTTGATGTTTGCCCAATAACTCTTCATGCGTAACGATTGAGCGAGTCTTCGTTGCTGCGACCAGACGTGTCTGGTAGGTGTTCTTTCTTCTCCCTCAAAACCCCGTGTATGAGTAATTTTCCTAATTTCCCATCGATCCTTGAGATTGGGAAAACCTAATTCAGCCAAGTCCTCTTCCGCCTGTTTGTACCAATTGAACCTTGTTGCCTTTTTCTGCAAAAACGTATAGATTTTATGTGTTAACCTAGTTGGGTTAATTCTGTTCAAATGCCCATGAATTAGAATCTCTCATAAGGATTGTGTCTGTGATTTTAGTAATTTTCAAATAGACGTCAGCATTATGTATTTGGAAGGTGAATCCCATCTTCTACTGTATGTTTGTATGTTAGCATATTTTTGTTATATAGCCTACCATACTTAAACATTTTCAGCAGTTTATCCCCATTAATTTGGTTTGACAGAGTCTACCTATGTTCACCAGCTAGCCCTCCATCCAAAGGCCGTCTCCCATAGCCTGTCCTCTCAAGACTGATCTCATACAGAGCTTCTGGTTTAATCACTGTTAAGTAGTGACAAATTTTACTGTTCCAGGACAAACTTTTTCTTTGTTATAAACAATTTGTGTGTGTTGAAAGGCGATTTCCAATTTGTGAATTCTTGTAGTATTAGCTCATGGTGATATTTGTTGTCCTGCAGCCGTTTGGATGGTTCTGTTGGAGCATTGCAAACCCTGGATGAATCTTCTCTTGAACCAGAGATTGAGGATCTAAAGGAGCTGTCGACTGCAGTTGGCTGCTTCATGAGTGCTGCTGGGTAAGTGGCTCTGCACATACTTCATTATTGTTACCTTGTCTTGCCGATGGCCTCAGAATTGATACCAATTGGAAAGGAAGGGAGTACTTGCAGAACATGAAACTGTACCCACCCTTTACTCGTGCACCTGCTGAACACAGCTGATATCCAAAATAACTCTCCGGCGGTCGTCGCTGGCCAATACTCTTATCCGAGTGTATGTTTCTTTCCTGCATTGCTAATTTATATTCATGTATTTGATGTCGCTGGTGACTCAACAGACCAATTCTGACACAGAACATACGGTCGCACACAATGCAGTTAATGGAAGGTGGAGGACGTGGCAATATCTGGCGCAGCTTTCTCCTCTGACGAGTTTCCATTTCCTGCCTTTGGCGTTCTTCTTCAAAATGTGAAACCGCAGCTGAGGTGGCTGCACGCCAATGTGCGCGATCTTCCGCAAGAGTACGCCAAGTATCAGGATCAATGGCTACACTCCTCAAGGTTTGTTTAAGCTGATCTTTGTAACACTTCTGAGGTGCTCCTAGAGGTCTCTTGCCCGTGCTGAGCTCGCTGTACAGGATTTTCCGTGGAAGTCTGTCGTCATTCATGCGTTGGACATGACTGATCCATCTAAGCCGGTGACTAATTATGATGGCCTTTATGCTCTTCATCTCTGCTCTCTCGAGAACCGCAGCATTCGTTATATAGTCAACCCATTTGATGTGCATAATGGAACGGAGTTTCTGCAGGTGAAAGCGTTCCAGTTTTTTGATGGTGTGGTGGTATTGGATCCAGGTCTCACATCCATAGAGCAAGGTAAAAATGAAAACAGCTTGGTATACCATTAGTTTTGTACAGATTCTTAGATCTTTACTCTGGAATACACGACGTGAGAGACGTCCAAACGCTGCATGCGCAGCACGAATTCTGTTATCCACGCCCTTCTCAACAGTACATTGCGTAGACAGAATACTCCCAAGGTATGAGAAGTGATCGACTTGGTCCAAAGATGTACCAGAGATAGTAATATCAAAACCTGGGATAGAGGTTCCAGGAACTGGTTGAGCTAATACTTTGGTCCTCTGAATGTTTATGGTAAGGCCAAAACGTTCATATGCACTCCTGAAACAGTTGACAGACTGTTGCAGCTCTTCAGATATATGGGCTGGTGACATTGTCATCGGCATATTGCAATTCTGTAACCTGGTGAATATTGGTTAATCTTTTGGAACGAAGTCTGGTCTGGTTGAATAGCCCTCCATCATACCGATATTTAATTTACACACCTGTGTTGTTTGCAGATGCTGTCCCATAGAGCATGCCTGCCAGATATAGGGCAAAAAGAGTAGGTGCAAGAACACAGCCTTGCTTGAGCCCATTTGTGATCGGAAATTCTCCTGAGACATCATTCTGATACAGTACCTGCCCGACCATACCGTCATGAAGAGCCCGAGTCAATCCAACGAAATGCTCCGGACATCCAAAACGCACCAAAACCAACCACATTGCATTTCTGGGAACAGTATCGAAGGCTTTTTCAAGATCGTAAAAGACTAAGAACAGAGGTGTCATTTGTTCTCTGCATTTCTCCTGCAGTTGTCTTATACAAAAGATCTTGTCAACTGTTCCTCGGGAAGTACGAAATCCACACTGTGATTCAGGAAGTAGTTTGGAATCGATTCAGTAGGATTCTGGCAAAAACTTTTCCTACTATGGAAAGGAGGGAAATACCGGCGGTACTGCACACACAATAGTCGCTTAGCCCGATGACTGCTACGCTCGCCTGTAAACCACGAGAACATTCAGAATCATTTTTACCATACTTCTCATTCGTTGTAGAGTGCCAAATCGATCTCTGGCATGTTCTGCCGTCTGTTGGGCATCGTGCAGCACTATTTGAGTTTGTATTTTTGCTTCCAGAAGTTGCGTAACTGAGCATTTTTGTAGACGTCTGTCCTCATTCCTGACCCGGTCGGAGATTGGAAGCAGACTGTGGATTTTCATTTTCATTCTTGGTGTTCAAAAGTGTATGCGATCAAGAAACGATTTCCACGATAAAAGTAAGTTAATGTACAAAAATCAAGTATTAGATTTTTATTACTACGGACAGACTTATGCCATGGACATGCCCCCAAGTTCGCAGGCCTTAAAGCTTGTCCAAAATTGACTTCCGTACACAATAAACCCCACGTCTTTCCAAAGAATGAACTCGAGACTCTCTTTCCAATTATTCAGCAATGTGACCGTGAATGCTATTATGTTCTTCCGGCAAACTAACTCCGACATTTTTAGCGGCAGTGAGAATACAGAATTATTCACGAGAGACATGAACATTCTAGCAGATGCGCTTAACTCTAGAATACCAACAAACGCACTCTACAAAGATGCCCTTTCCCACAGGACATTAATAGACTTTTACGAAACCATTAGCTCAGAAAATAACACATTTGCCTCAAATAGGACAAATCTCTTAGAATCACGCTAAAGAGTATCTTAGAAGTCGCTCAATATTTATGGTCCAAAGGCATTAGGTAAGTGTTGACAGAAAAATTCTATCAGGACCCCTTGGAACGTCATTTTGGAACTTTAAGTTCCATAAATTATGACGATCACCCATCAACTGTAGATTTTCTGCATTTTCATTTGTTACAGTGCGTGTATGTTCCAATTTAGATGGCTATATCACCTAAGTTAGAACCACCTCTCATGTCATTTGTTAATCAAATGTGATTATGTGCGAAGCAAACCGAGGAACTAAACAAATCTGTTAACTTGTCTTTGGAGGACAAAATTAGAGACAACGTGGTAATGACCGACTGAGATAATGATCTTCCCCTTCCTTATGAAGACAACATTCCGAAACAATGCTTGGTTTACTATATAGCAGGGTATATTGTCAAGCAACTAAAAAAAACAAAAAACAGCTGTGTGAAGTGTGCAACAACCCATCAAAGTGGAAGGCAGTCAGACACAACAGCTGCAACTTTCACTAACATAAAGGACTTTGGCTCAATAAATACTCTTACTTACCTAACCCATCCGTCGGACAATGTCTTCAACATTCTTTTACAGGTCGATGTAGTCGTTGAAAAGAACTGCGAACTCGGGGGACGTGACCATGGCATAAACCTGTTCAGTAGTAATTAAAATCTAATACTCTTCCTTCTCAAATTTGTGGGGTGATAGGCTATATTTCATGAGTCTCAGCATTGATGAGATTGTTTTAGGACCGTATGATTTAGGATATATAATGGAACATAAACTGGACCCTATTGGAAAATTCGTTTCTTTTGTCATGAAGTGCCGCTTTTTCTTTCGTACGAAAGAAATTAGGAAAGAACAGTCACCTGCTAAGTCTGCAAAATCATCGCGTAAGCTTTCCAAAGTGTCGGACAACTAACAGCTATAAGTTATATGGGTGAGTTTATATTATATTTACTGTATTTGTGCAGTAGTGAATGGTCTGTAGCTTATGATTTTTTACACATTGTTACATTTTAATCCCCGTCAGAATGTTGTTGTTGTTGTTGTTTCCTATGGCTAGCCCGGATTCCAATCCATCAGCTTTCTTGCGTTCCAATAGAGTTGTGTGAGGTTTCCAGAAGTTCTTGCAGTCACATCAAGTTTGTTGCAATGTAGCAGGTGTCCCTTATCCATTTTACTTCCAGGTTCGTGACAAAGTGTGCATTCTTCAGATCTCAGGATGTTTATTCGTTTCAGATGAGCTGCAAGGCAGTCGTGGCCAGTGTTAAGTCTGAAGAAGGCTACAGCTTCTTTTCTTGGTGTTAATTTATATTGATCCCATTTAGCATCAATGTCTTTCCATAATTTGGTTTCTGCTGTTTTCTTTGCCATTTCTTCATACCTGTTTTTGATAGTATTTTTCAAGATCCCTTTTGCTGACATAAAATCAGTCTGACTGACAGGTTGTTGTAGTGTGGTACCTTTTTTTTGCTAATCTGTCTGCCTCTTCATTTCCTGCTATTCCAACATGAGAAGGGATCCACTGAAATGAGATCTGTTTGTGGAGTCTTTAAAGGGTTTTTATCATACAAAAAATTTCTTTCAGTTCTTTATTTTGGGGCTTATAATTTGACGAGATAGCTTGGATGGCTGCTTTTGAATCTGTAATGATAACGCATTTTTGATAATCAATGTTTCTGCCTAATAACTGATGGAGTGCATGTGAAATTGCTCTTATCTCAGCATCAAAGTTTGTTTTGTTTTGGCCTACTGGGAAGTAGAGTGAGAAGAGAGATGAATGTATTCCTGCTCCAGTTCTATTTTCTTTGTCTTGTGAGCCATCTGTAAATATTTTTAGCCATTGATTAGATGGATATCTTTCTTCTATTGTACAGAGGGCCAGTTGTTTTAGATCTTGTGGTGAAGAGTCTTTCTTGCAGACCTCTTCTAACAAAGTAAGATCTGTAGTCACTTGTATATATTCAATGGGATTGACTGGCATACAGAGTGGTTCAAGTTTTATTTGCAGATTGCTCTTATTGATGAATTCTTTGGCGAGGCTTAAGGGATCTTTTTGCGTTTTAAGATTGGGGCTAGAAACTGGTTTTTTGATCCATGTCATTTGAGGCAGTCTTTGTATACTGAGGTATGCATTGACTGTTTGATGTTTCATCTCTTCTTCTATTGGTAAGTTGTGGGTATATAATTGCAAGGCGGTTATAGGTGTGGTTTTTATTGCACCTGTTATGATTCGTAGGGCATTATTCTGACACCTCTCGAGGCGATCAATGTTTGACTGGGGTGCTGTAGAGAGTACTTCACTGCCATATTTTATGATAGGTTTGATGTAAGTATTGTAGGTTTGTTTGAGTGTGTCTTGAGTGCTCCCCCAAGTAGCTCCTGCTAGTCTCTTCAGTAATTTCATCCGTTTGCTTACCTTATCCTCCACATGTTTTATGTGTTTGGTCCAGTTCAGCTTCTTGTCCATGATGATACCTAGGTACTTTGTACTTTCACTTTTTGGAAGGTCTTGATTACTAAATTTGAGACTAAAAGTTGGATTGTGGTGTCTCAGGGAGAAAAACTGGTATACTGTTTTGGAAGTATTGATTTCCATATTATTGTTTTCGGTCCAGTTTTTGAGTTTTATAAGTGCCTGGTTCATTCTGTGTTCAAGAAGAATTTGCTGATTTGGGCTGTTACGTGCTGTGGTCCAAATGATAACATCGTCTGCAAACATGCTGATATTCACATTACCTACTTTCTTCATTGTTTTTGGAAGATCGTTGATGTACACATTGAATAAAGTTGTGCTTGATACAGCTCCTTGTGGGAGACCTAGTTTTGATTGCTTGCAACCTGAAGTTTTGTTGTTGTAACGAACATTGATCATTCTTTGTGAAAGGAATCTTGAAAACCAGTTTAACATACATCCATTTACTTTGAAGTTGATAAGTTTCTTTAGCAGCATGTTTCGCCATACAGTATCATAGGCTCCTTTAAAATCGATGAAAACTGCAAGAACACTTTCCCTTTTGTTAAAGGCTTCTTGAACAGCTTGTGTAAATCTCATTATTTGGTGGGAGGAGGACCTGTTTTGTCTAAACCCTGCTTGTTCTTCTGATAGAAGAGATTTTGTTTCCAAGTACCAATTGAGTCTATTTGTAATCATCCTTTCTAGAATTTTTACCAGAATGGAGGTAAGTGCTATAGGTCGGTACGAGGGGACTTGGTTTTTTGGCTTGCCTGGTTTTAAGATTGGAATGATGGTTGCTTTAGTCCAGTCTTTAGGTAGGTTATCATTTGATGTCCAAAATTTGTTGAATATGTGTAGCAGTATGTTTAGAGCAGATGGACCTAGATTTTTTATGAATTCTGGGAATATCTCATCTGGTCCTGGTTGTTTTCTGACTTGTGTGTTCTTTATTGCTAACATTAACTCTTCCATTGAAAATTTATTGTTAAAGATATCATCTGCATTATTATTCATGAATTTTTTGACTATTTTTTTGAGAGTCTTGTCTTCTTTCTTTTTCTGTTTTGATAGTCTAATTGAAGTGAATTGTTTACAGAAGTGGTTTGCTATTTTATGACAGTCTGTAATTTCCTTATCATTTATCATAATAGGATTCAAAGGAGTGACTACGTGTTTGTTGTTTAGAGAATTGATAAGTTTGTGAGCTTTATTGCTGTTTGTCCTATAGTCAACCGTTGTTAAAAATTTATTCCAAGATTCTCTTTTTGATATTGTTATTGCTTGTTTTAGTTTTGCTGTTGCTTGTCGCCATTTCCGTACATCATTTTGATCCTGACTAAGTTCAGCTGTTCTTCTTGCTTTGTCTCTGGCGGACTTAAGATTGTTCAATTCATCTGACCAGAAAGGTTTATATTTTGTTTGGGCACCTCTGGGTATGCACAGTTTGGCTATGTCTTTTATGGCTGTAGTAAATTTATTCAGGATGATGTTAGGAGGTGCATCAAGATCAATTTCCGACATTTTTGCTTCAAGTTTGTTTCTGAAATTTTCCCAGTCTGCCTTTTTAAAGTTCCACCGAATCTTCTGGTCTGCACTTTGCGCAGGTTCACTGTATGATGTAATAGTAAGAAGGGACATTCTATGTCCACTGCCTGGATCTTCGAGTACTGATCGATGACTGTGGTTTGTAAGATCTGTTGAGACTAATATGAGATCTGGGTTAGTTGTGGAACCAGAGTGGTGAATGAATGTTGCTGGGTCTTTGTTACTATATAATAGCTCAAGAGAGCTGCTCTCTATAAGGTCTTTTATTGTTTTACCAGCTGAATTTGTGTAGTTGTAGCCCCAGACTGGAGAAGCTGCATTGAAGTCTCCTATAAAAATAGTAGCTGTTTTGATTTCTAAAAGGTGAAGATTCAGATTGTTATTGTTTGGAGGACTGTAAACACAGAATATTGTTATTTTCTTGTTGTTGATCCATATGGATAATTCAATAATTTCTGATGTATCTGTTGGGTCCATTTCTTTTACAATTCTGAATTTTGACATGATGTTGTTCTTCACTGCTGCAAATATTCCGCTTGCTATTTGTCTTGTTTTGAAGAGAGTGTAGATGGTATACCCTTGGATCTTTAAATATTGTATGTTTTCAGGTGTAGTGTTGGCTTCATTGATTAGAAGGATGTCTATATCTCTGTCTATCATGATTTTCTTTACTACCAAAAGTTTCTTTGTTGATAGACCACCTGCATTCCATTGCAGTATTCTTACTTCGTGTTGTTTTGCTCTGAAAAGAGCAGTTTTATTTGTTTTTCTCTATTCTGGAACGTTTTTGCCAAAATTGTTACTCGTTTAGCACCACCCAGGGGACACGTACAGCTTAAGGTATGCTGCGGACGTGAGTAACTTCATTACTTATTACTTATTATATGAACCTATGACGTAACCTGATGTTTCATAATTTACTCAATGAACGTCAGTGTTTTATGTACTCAGTGCGGAGAATTTTGTATTTGGGTCATCTTGTCTAATACAACGTAGTGGAAGTTGATAACTGAAAAGTAACATTCTACTGCTGGTACTGATATCGTCCGCACTCAGCGTCAGCCGACGCTAGAGCCGCCTAGCGGCTGGACCATACAAACTGCACAAGCCACGTCACTTTCTCTTCTATACGCTATGGTAGATACCGCTCTGCAGCATTTTCACTCACTTCCTCAGGTGTGCCAACGTCATCATTTTCTGCAAATCCCACTTCTGCAAAACACTTTACGACTGTTTGAAGTTTGATCTACCTCATCACCAAACTGATCCAGTTAACAACATCCAGTATGGAAACTGAGCGTGCAAGGGAGTAGGTGTTGTCATCTGTATCAACACTTCTGATTAGTGACTGCATCAATAAATGCCTGTAGTGAGACTTAAAGGACTAAATCACTCCTTGGTCCATAGGTTGAACAACACTGGTTGTGTATATCCATGACTGTTGCCATTTTTGTATTATTTATTTACACTGTTTATGCCCACATTGGAGTACCAAAAATCAAACCTTATATACAAAGCCTTCAAATACTAAGTTCAGTTCTTAATACGAGGGTTGCTTTTTTAGTTTTGGCAACGATGCTGCTGCTTTATGTTGCAACGGTGTTGGACTCTGCCTTTGTTACCAAAAGTTGCTAACCTGTATCCCCTTCCTTAGAGCACATGACCTCATCCGTTCCCTCCCCCATTCGTATGCAGTGGTGCCTGTTAGATGAGTAGTTGTGGGCAAGCGCTTGCGCAAGACGGTCGCAATGTAGAAGTAGGGAACGTGGATAAAAATTCAGTGTGCTAGGGGTCGCACAGCTCGAGAGTGCCACCAAGGACTGCACGAGGCGTGCGGTGCAGCTGCATTACCTTACAGAACGGTAGCCAGATGGGTTGCTGTCTTTCGAGATGGGCGCAAACTTGTGGAGGACATGCCTCCATCTGGTCACCCACCAATAAGTGATGAAAATGTACAGATGGAATCCGCGTTAGTGGAGGCGGATCGGAACATAACGCTTCGTGAATTAGCGCAAGATATAGGACTGGTGAATTCGACTGCCCTCCACATTCTGAAGGACTGTCTGAAAATGAGGAAAATTGCGTCAAAATGGGTTCGGTATGACTTAACCGACATGCAGAAATGGGTGAGATATGACGCTTCTCGTAAGCACTTGCAGCGTTTTGAGCGCGAAGGAGAGGACTTCTTACGGCGTATCATAACCATTGACGAGACGTGGGCTAAATCTTATGAACCACAATGATTGGCAGTACCACGGATCACCACGAAATCAAACAGTTCGACAAACTCCCACCAATGTGAAGGTAATGTTGATTCATACCTATGATTGGGATGGTGTGATCATAAAACATACCATTCCCCCAGGGCAAACCGTTAATGCGGCGTACTATTGTTCGTTTCTGCAAGACCATCTCCTAGCAGCTCTGAGAAGGAAACTGCGCCACCACATGGATGCTTCACCCATTGTTCTGCATGACAATGCTAGGGCACACTCAGCAGGAGTTGTGTCTGCATTGTTGAATCGCTGGAACTGGAAGGTGCTCTATCAACCCCCCTACTCTCCCGACTCAAGTCCCTGCGACTTTGATCTCATCCTGAAGATGAAGGAGCCACTGCGCGGTAACCGCTAACCTACAATTGGAGATGTTGTGCAGGCTGCCAATCGCTCTCTTCGCACCATCGATAGTGCCAACGGCTTCTGCGTCGCTGGGAACACATTGTAAACAGTGCTGGAGACTACATCGAGGGCCTATGAAACTTGGAACCTTGTAGGTGTGTTATTTATCAATTTATGACATACTGTAGTTGCCAAAACTAAAAAAGCAACCTATGTACTTGATAACTTTTTTCTTTCCCAAGACTTCTTCATTTTGGACGATCTTGCAGCCCATTCTTCTGCAGATATAACATATTGCTTACGCTGTGAAATATTGAATGTTAGTCGAGTGTATTTGTTATTCAGAAGCCGTTTCTCTTCTCTATGTTCAATTTGATGCTTAGTAATTTTCATTTCATCTAAATCCATTTAAAGAAGCTCTGGAAGTAGAAGAGGAAGCTGAGAAGCCATTACAACTAATATTGTAAAGACTGTAGTGTATATAGATTGAATTAAGTGCTCCAATGTGGGCGTAAACTATGTACATAAATAATAAATCCATTTGTATTTCTTTAAACCATGTGAATTTTGCTTTACTGTTCCAAAAGAAGTCAAAAAGTTGTTTCAGGAGTCTAGTATTTGGCAAGCGGGATATGTGTCCAAAAAACGCACTCCTTCGTTTTCGCATCGTCTCAATGATAGATTCATTTCCCTTGTAAAGTATTGAATTGGGCAAAAGTCTCCACTGGCCCTCAATATGGTGTTTTTTATTGATTACTAGCAACCCGATCCGACTTCGCCCGGGAACAGTTATGAATGCATTATGTGATAAGCGCTTTTTTTTTTAATGTCAATGAACAACGACCAATATCCGTTTTATGTCTCGGCATGATGGGTTAAAATCACTGACTGGACTATTAATTATATTATCATAGAGATGCATGACCAATACATTCTTGTCAGACATAATTTAAGAATGGTGAGGTGCATGAAACACAAATCCCCCTTCCGTCCAATCTTAACTTGACTGTGAATTATGCGGAACGAAAAGTGCACAGGCGAAATGAAGAAAAGCCGAGTTGCACTTCCAGGGAAACTCCTAACACAACCACTCTTCTCTAAAGTTTTTAACTCAACACGACTCGACAGTTTGCTGCTGGCTGTATCTGGGGCCATAAGCTCGTCCGCTAGCTAAGCTGTAACTGGGGTGATAGAGTCGCCCCTAGCTAGCTCGTAAACTGTCGCCTCAGTAAATGAATGGAGATTGTTGGAAGAAATGAAAACATAAAAAATAAAAGAGAATGCGATGTATTGAAGATAGATATATGCTCTCCCAGGCTTTTTTGTAGAACTTTTCATGCTGAACAATTCTTACACTCATAGTATATAGATATTTTTAACGGTTTTCCCAGCGTAAGCTTAAAGAGTGCACGGACGCCAGTTTCTTTTTCGACCTTTTTACTGAAATTGTTAGTGCTTGACTTCCTTTGGTCATAAATAAATTATGTTCTACAGAAACCTTCCTCGAGATATCCTTTACAGAATGGTGGAAACCGCATCAAAGTCCATTCAGTGGTTCTCGAGATTACATGTGTCATCAAAGAATCGTGGACTTGGTTTTGTACTAAGTAGAGATTATACGCCAATCAGTATAATTTAATATAATATAATCCCCCTTCCGTCCAATCTTAAAATGACTGGGAATTTTGTGGAATGAAAAGTTCACAGGCGAAATGAGAGTTGCACTTCCTGGGAATGGCGAGGTGAATGAAAATCAAATCCCCCTTCCGTCCAATCTTAACTTGACTGTGTTTCACAGGCGAAATGAACAAAACCCGAGTTGCACTTCCAGGGAAACTCCAAACACAACCACCCTTCTCAGAAGTCTAAACTCAACCCGACTCAACGGTCAGCTGCTGGCTGTATCTGGGGCAATAGTTTTGCCCGCTAGCTAGGCTGTAACAGGGATGACAGACTCGTCCTTAGCTAGCTCGTAAACTGTCGCCTCAGTAGATGAATGGACATGGTCGGAAGAAAATAAAACGTAAAAACACTTATAGTGGGTGATGTATTGAAGATAGACATATGCTCTCATGGACTTTTTTGTAGAACTTTTCAAGCTGAACAATTCTTACACTCATAGTATTTAGATATTTTTAACGGTTTGCCCAGCGTAAGCTTACAAATCGCTCGGACGCCAGATTTTTTCTCGACTTTTCCACTGAAATCGTTACTGCTCAGCTTCCTTTGATCATAAATAAATTATTTTGTACAGAAATCATCCTCGAGATATCCTTTACAGAATGGTGAAAACCGCATCAAAATCCATCCAGTGGTTCTCGAGTTTACCCGTAACATCCAAGAATCGTGGACTTTGTTTTATACTAAGTAGAGATTGTCCGAAGAATCCACCTATCAACCTTCTGTAGTTTGACAGTTGTTGATTGGGTGTTTTAGTTTAAATAAAGTTTCACTTGCCTATGTTGCTTCTGGCTTAACGACGGAGAAATAATGCCGAAATTGAGCATTAATCGAAAGAGACTGTTTCTTATATGTTGGCCAGGTAATCTGTTGTGCTCGTCGCAATTTTAGTGTTGTTGTTGTTGTTGTTGTTGTTGTTGTTGTTTCTTATGGCTAGTCCGGATTCCAATCCATCAGCTTTCTTGCGTTCCAATAGAGTTGTGTGAGGTTTCCAGAAGTTCTAGCAGTCACATCAGGTTTGTTGCAATGTAGCAGGTGCCCCTTATCCATTTTACTTCCAGGTTCGTGACAAAGTGTGCATTCTTCAGATCTTAGGATGTTGATTCGTTTCAGATGAGCTGCAAGGCAGTCGTGGCCAGTGTTAAGTCTGAAGAAGGCTACAGCTTCTCTTCTTGGTGTTAATTTATATTGATCCCATTTAGCATCAATGTCTTTCCATAATTTGGATTCTACTGTTTTCCTTGCCATTTCTTCATACCTGTTTTTGATAGTATTCTTCAAGATCCTTTTTGCTGATATAAAATCAGTCTGACAGGTTGTTGTAGTGTGGTACCTTTTTTTGCCAATCTGTCTGCCTCATTTCCTACTATTCCAACATGTGAAGGGATCCACTGAAATGAGATATGTTTGTGGAGTCTTTGAAGGGTTTTTATAATACAAAAAATTTCTTTCAGTTCTTTATTTTGGGGCTTATAATTTTAGTGTTCTACTATCTATTGATGCTCTTTCATTGGCATTCCATGGCTGGCTGCGTGGCTCAGCGGTAACATTCTCGCTTGCTGGGCCCAAGGTTGCAGGTTCGTATCCTGGCGCAGTCAGCTGGCATTTGAGGGTGCGCAAATGCGAGGGAGCCGTGTCAGTAGATTTACTGGCACGTTAAAGATCCCCTTCGGGGCGAAATTCCGGCACCCCGGCGTCTCTAAAAGCCTGAGTAGTTAAAAGTGACATAAAACCAATAACATTATTATCATCATTGGCATTCCAAGATATTTAAATTTTTCCACAATCTTTATTTTCTGGGCATTATGCAGTGCAATATGTGATGTGTCAACTTGAAAAGATGGCATCATTTCTGTTTTCTCAAAATAAATTTTCAACCCAACTTTTTCTGCTAATCGTTCCAATTCCTCTACCTGAAATTTAGCTTCTTAGATACTAGCAATTGCTGATAATGCTAGATCATCTGCGAAGGAGAAACAATTTAGTCGAATATTTTTTCCAATCTTAACATTCGGTGGACAGCTTGCCACAGTGGGTGAGTGGTTAACGTGTCGGTCTACTAACCCCAAGCTTGCAGGTTCGCTCCTGGCCGTGGTAAGTGATTTTTGAAAGGGGGCAAAAATTACTACACCATGTCATACGATGTTGGCATGTCAAAGAACCCATTTGAATTCAGTAGGCCGTGTTCATAATGGCAAAATTAATCTCGGGATTTACCGCCAACACGAAGTTCCTCATTTCTCTACTAGAAAGCTCTATAGTGTTCACGGAACAATGAAATTCGACATGCAAGCTACCCTTTGGGTGTCAAATAACGAAGCTTGCACCCCACACCCGAGGCCATACAATATTATTATTATTATTATTATTATTATTATTATTATTATTCGGTGAACAAACCTTATTCCATTGATGCATAACTTTTTCCAGCACACAATTAAACAACAATGGAGATAATCCATCTCCCTGCCAAAAACCAGTATGGATTACAAATTACTCAGACGTTTCACTTCTAAACCTAATTCTAGATTTAGTATTCTTAAGAGCGACCGCAATAAGGTTAACAAGTTTTCGATGTAAACCAAATTCAGTAAGGACATTTAATAGAGATTTGCGATGGATACTATCATAAGCTTTTTGAAAATCAGCGAACGTGATCACTAAATCTTTGCTCCTAATCCTGTGATGTTTTATAATCCATTTGAGACTGATAATTTGATCTGGACAGCTTCATCCTGGACAGAAATCACCCTGATATTCACCAAGTTCGTTATCAATTTGGTCGTGAATTCTGGAATATAAAATCTTCGAAAAAATCTTACACGTGTCATCCAGCAACGATATTCCTCGATAATTGCTAGGATCTGCTATATCACCCTTTTTGTGTATGGGGGTATGGGGTGTATAATTGCAATATTCCACTCTTCAGGCAATTTTTCTGTATTCCAAATGTCAATAAGATGTTTATGTAGGTTATGAATAGTCTGTACATTAGCATTTTCGTCGGTGTTAAAAACGTCTTTGGGTTCATAGGCAGAAACTAAATTTTGCAGCTTCAATTTCCACTCGGCCAGCACATTTCCATCCACGTCTTTGGACTCGCCGCATACTTCGGTTGGTTCCTCAGTTTAGGGGCTGCGACAACGCGGTCATGTAACCCTGTGTACTTCGGGTGTGTGTAGAATCTGTCTGATGACCAGTGTTAATTGTGATGGCTGTGTCACAGTGTGTGTTATCTGTAATTCAGTTAAGGACTGCAGACTATCAATTTCAAGTAGTTCCTACTTTTACTACCTAGCTGTGAACTAGGCTAATAGATGCCACCGCAACCAGCACCTGGCGTTGAGTCATCTTAATATTCCCTCCTTCACAACCCAATGACAGTGATTTGTCGTTGTGTATCACAACTGGCTTGGCGTGGTGTCGGGAGGCCAAATATTTGCGGTAAACAGGTCAGGTTACAAACAATTAGTAATTGATTGGGTGAAAATGCTGTATTCAATCACCAGCAGCTAAGTACGTTGCCCTGCAGGTTTGTCGGACAGTTTACCTATCACAGTAGGTTTACACCAGGGTTCAGCGCTGTCTCCCCTTATGTTCATCCTAGTCATGGACATCATTAAGCGTGATCTGCAAAGAGATGTCCCGTGGACATTACTATACGCAGATGACATAATGATTGGCGCTGCAACTAGGGAAAATTTACTACAAGTTCAAACATGGCATGACAGGCTATAACAATTTGGTCTGCACCTGAACATACAAAAGACCGAATACCTGGAAATCATTCCATCCCCAGGATCTATTCAAATTAGTGGTACATTCCTGGCCAAGGTGGACACCTTCCGGTATCTAGGATCCCGGCTGCAAAGTGATGGATGCATCAGTAATGATGTACAAGGAAGAATCAATGCAGCATGGATGCTATGGAGAGATGTCACAGGGGTTCTGTGTAATAAGCAAATACCAACTTTACCTGAAGTCTAAGATCTATCGTACACTCAAACGACCAGTTGCACTGTATGGCACTGAATGTTGGGCTGTCACTAAAAGTGCTGAACATTTTCTCCACGCAATGGAAATGCGGATGCTGCGACGAACAACGGGCATTTCACTGTGAGACCACTTGTATAACGATAATATCTGGCGACAATTTGGCGTGGTCCCAATTCCTGATAAGATGGCTGAACAAAGACTCCGATAGTATGGCCATGTGTTGAGAGCAAGACGTAACACTGTGCTAGATACTGCCTACCAACTGAAGGTTGATGGGAGAAGACCAAGAGGAAGACCCAAACAACGGTGGAAAGACACTATCAACAGCGATATGAAAGCTGCAAATCTCCAACCAGAAGATGCAGCTGACCGAGTGAAGTGGCGCTCCATGATCCGAAAAGCGGACCCCATCCCAATGGGAAAACGCGAAGAAGAAGAATATGAAGAAGAAGAAGAAGAAGAATATGATGATTAGCGAAATTCTCGCACTAAGAATACCATTTACTGGGGAAGAATGTAGAGATATTGAGAATCAGGTGGTCTATTGGGGTGTGACGGCACAGCAGTCAAGGGGAACCAGGTTCAATTCCCTGTTAATACACGGAGGATTTTTGAGGTGAAATGCCACGTCTGGTGGTTCGAATTTCACATAAAGAGGTGATTTAGTTGCTTCCTTCTGGTTCTCCAGCACGTGTCCATCAGGTGAGGGAGCTTATTACTCATCTGTGAACAGTTCTGTCTTGCCAGACAGAAGAGTATTTCTAAATTTAATGATGCCTATCAGCTCTTCTGTTACTAGGTCAAGGGATTAAATTGTCCTTGATTTTTAGTATCTTCCATCGCCTGGACGAAACCTTAAAGGAGACACACAATTTCCTGTTTTTTAACCGTCCATCGGGTGCAGATAATCTGTGAGATTAAGTGGGAGTACTTTTTCCCTCCCAGGCTTATGTTTTTGCATAAATGATGCGTGCATTGCAATAGCTTCCGCACTTCCTGACTTTTGCTTGAGGGTGAAGCTAATTGAAAAGTTTCCTTTTATGGCCGCTAGAATGCACTAGCCCAATTAGGATTATTTTACGCGAAACTTTTCTGCCAGATGTCTTGGTCTATGTGGGACTCCATTGGTTAGCCTACCGTTGGCATTCTATAAGCATCGAATTTGAAGAATGACCAGTTGATAAGACGATAAATGTTTATTTTAAAGCATTTGTAACAGCCTATTGTGTGAACTAAAGAACAAAACGATCTCACATAGTACCTGTACTCTATCTGTTGGTGCTAGTTCAGGATGTCAATTAATACTTTTATTGCAGCCAAATAGCAATCAAAAATAAAGAATGAACATGTACACCAAAATTGCGCTCTGGGGATTTGAATTGCATAGTCTTTGATTGATTGTTTTCTTTTACTACAGAGCTCTAAGTGGTAGCGTTCACACGCTTGTCCACATAGTTGGTATACACACGTCACTGTAGGGTCATGGAAAGATTTGTTCATCATCATCATCATCATCATCACCTTCCTTCCAAGTATTGGGCCAAATGTCCCGTTACGGTCTTGCTCTTTCCCTCGATCTCCTCATCGGATTGTCCTATCGATCTATTTCCCCGTGGATGGTGGCGAAGGATCTCCTTTGGTAATCTTCCTGGTTCCATCCTTTGGAAATGATGTTTCCAGTTCTCTTGGTAGTCACAAATGTATGTAGTTACTGGTTTCACATTTAGTTCCTTCAGCACATCCTCATTTCTCTTATGATCCCATTTAGTATAGCCTGCTGTTCGGCGCATGAAGGTCGTTTTGCGTGATGTGAGTCTGGAGATGTCCCGAGATCTTATTGTCCATGCCTCAGTGCCATAGCATAGGGTTGGTCTGGCTAATGTGGTATACAAACGCAAGCGTGTATGCCTTTGGACAAGAGATGGCTTCATGACGTGATTGATAATTCCTGTTCTTCTGGTATAATTTGTTATTTTTGTAGTTATGTCTCGTTCTTCTTGAAAAGATAAATGGTATCATAAGTACTTGAATTCGTCAACTCTTTATAAAATTTTACCATCCAGACAAATTTTACTGGGCCATTACTTTAGTCTTTTCAGTAGAAATGCACATGGTGAATTTTGATGCCACTTTCTGGAGGTTGAATAGTTACTGACCACTGCAGATCATCTTCAGATGCTGCTGCCAATGCTACATCATCAGCAAATAGTATAGCATCTAAAAATTTTAGATGCCTGCTGATTGGTATTGAACCATGTCTTTCACACCTACATTCCTTTATTATAGCATTCATGTAGGTTATGAATAGCAATGGAGAGAGTCCACATCCTTGTCTTACCCCTCTGCTGATTGGCTTCCACTCGGATTTATGATTACTTAACCTTACTGCTATAAGAGTACCACTATACATGTTGTAAATGTTATCAATTAACTGTTGGGGGGCACAATCTCTGGCCAATATGTCAATAAGTATGTTTCTATCAACAAAATCAAAGGCTTTCTTAAAATCAACAAATGATATGTGTGTTTCTAAATTGAACTCCTGCGTTTTTCGATCAAAATTTTTAAGTTGAAGTAGGCATCTGCACATGTGCGACCTTTTCTAAACCCATGTTGTTCATTCCCTATTACCTCAGAGTAATGTTTCAGTAATTTATCTTTAACAATGTTTGAAAAAATGTTGTAACCAGAGTTAAGTATACTTATTCCTCTATAATTTTCCAAATACAATTAAGGTGGTGAAAACCGTGGACAGCCAGACGTGTAAACACATGCCTCAACTCAATGTTGGATGTTGCCCACGTCCAATCGATTATGTCTCCAGTTCCATAAAATCCTTCAGATATGTTTTCTCTTTCTTTCTTTCTTCAATGATTATCAATATGATAAAATTGGTCCGGCCAGATCAAACATAAAATGCCAGCGTTTCGCCCCAGTGTGCCGTTGGGCTCGTCAGTTGGTACAGACACACCTCACCAATATGTTTGGCTAGCACATACTGAGAAGGCCATCACAAGACACAAAATACAAATAGTATTGACGTCACGAGTGCCAATGTGCTACGGAAGTCAAGCTCCCTTTCATAAAACAAAAACCTTACCTTGGCAATCCAAATACGTCAATACTACTTGTATTTTATGTCTTGTGATGGCCTTCTCAGTATGTGCTAGCCATGCGTATTGGTGAGGTGTATCTGTACCAACTGACGAGCCCAACGGCACACTGGGGGCGAAACGCTGGCTTTTTATGTTTGATCTGGCCGGACCAATTTTATCATATTAATTGATAATTTATCTGATCAAACGGAAATAACATCATATTCCCATTCGGGAATATTCATAACCTATTTGGATTGCCAAGGTAAGGTTTTAGTTTTACGATGGTAGTAGTTTTTCCGAGGTTCTGGTGTTTGGTAGCGATAAATAGTTTCTAAGGTCTTCAACCAAGAATGATTCAATTATACTCTTTGATAAAGACAAAGAGTTATAACTAGGGCTCGGATTCGAGCTTATTTGCATATTTTTTTCCCTGAATAGTACACATTGAAAGAAGCCTTTCGGTGGTGTTTTCACCTCTCTGGGACCAACAGAATTGAAATTTATCGAGCATATAAATGCATAAAACCGCGGTTTTCAGATTAGAAGCATATAAATGCATATTCTTGTGGTTTTCGTCTAAATAGTTTGTTTTTCTTCGAATTCCCCCTCGAATTCGGGCCCTGACAATCCTTAACCCTAGAACTGCGGACCGTCTTCCAGGAAGACGGTGTGGTGTTAAATCAAGTGCGACCGTCTCTCTGAAAGACGGTCTCGGTATTCAAATATAGTACTACTGTTAGCCATCAGATAGCACTAATTTCAAGTCATGCTGGTTCCCGATGCTTTTATCTTTCGTTGTGTTACTCTTTGGCAAACAAATGACAATAAGCAGGTTATTATTTGGCTGCAGAAGTGGAAGTACTTTCATGTTGACATTGAAGTTGCATTGAGCAAAATGGCAGCCAACAAGCCTATGTAGATGATTCAGAAATTGAGCGCTTTTTTTTAGTAAATAACAGGAATTATTTAAAACTGGTTCCTGAAATAGTAACAAAAAAACTGTGAAATTTTCATTTGTGATGTGTCTGACAAACATTTAACTTGGCAATATGGTTTCCTAGAGCAGAAAAGTTAATTTTATTTCTTATATTTGGTAAAATACTTTTTATGATTAATTCAAACTGATGAGTCTGAATGATTCGCCTCTATAAAAATAATATAGAACAGTCTTTCAGCTTTCTATTGATGTATGATAAGTTATAGGTCTATTCATGAACACAGTTTGCTTACCGAAAAGGCAGAAGGTGAATCTCTCATATAGGCTATGTGCATAATGGAGAAATGTCATATTGTAAAAATATTTTTTTAGTAAATAACAGGATTTATTTAAAACTGGTTCTTGAAATAGTAACAAAAAAAACTGTGAAATTTTCATTTGTGATGTGTCTGACAAACATTTAACTTGGCAATATGGTTTTCAAGAGCAGAAAAGTCAATTTTTATTTTTATATTTATGCAATATTTTTTATGATTAATTCAAACTGATGAGTCTGAATGATTCACCTCTATAAAAATAATATAGAACAGTCTTTCTGCTTTCTATTGATGTATGGTAAGTTATAGGCCTATTCATGAACACAGTTTGTTTTACAGAAAAGTCAGAAGGTGAATTTCTCATATATATGCATAATGGAGAAATGTCATACTGTAAAAATAACTTTCTTTTCTAGTAAATAACAGGAATTATTTAAAACTGGCTCCTGAAATAGTACCAAAAAACTGTGAACTTTTCATTTATGATGTGTCTGACAAAAATTTAACTTGGCAATATGGTTTTCTAGAGCAGAAAATCATTTTTTTATTTTTATGAAATACTTTTTATGATTAATTCAAACTGACGAGTCTGAATGATTCACCTCTATAATAATAATATAGAACAGTCTTTCAGCTTTCTATTGATGTATGATAAGTTATAGGCCTATTCATAAAAACGGTTTGCTTACAGAAAAGGCAGAAGGTGAATTTCTCATATACCGATATGTGCATAATGGAGAAATGTCATATTGTAAAAATAACTTTCTTTTTTAGTAAATAACAGGAATTATTTAAAACTGGTTCCTGAAATAGTAACAAAAAACTGTGAACTTTTCATTTATTATGTGTCTGACAAACATTTAACTTGGCAATATGGTTTTCTAGAGCAGAAAAGTCATTTTTTTTATGATATACTTTTTAGATTTATTCAAACTGATGAGTCTGAATGATTCACCTCTATAAAAATAATATAGAACAGTCTTTCAGCTTTCTATTGATGTATGATAAGTTATAGGCCTATTCATGAACACAGTTTGCTTACAGAAAAGGCATAAGGTGACTTTCTCATATAGGCTATGTGCATAACGGAGAAATGTCATATAGTAAAAATAATTTTCTTTTTTAGTAAATAACAGGAATTATTTAAAACTGGTTCTTGAAACAGTAACAAAAACTGTGAACTTTTCATTTATGATGTGTCTGACAAACATTTAACATGGCAATATGTTCTTTTAGAGCAGAAAAGTCAATTTTATTTTTTACTTTTTTATAAAATACATTTTATGATTAATTCAAACTAATGAGTCTGAATGATTCACCTCTTTAAAAATAATATAGAACAGTCTTTCAGATTTCTACTGATGTATGATAAGTTATAGGCCTATTCATGAACGCATTTAGCTTACAGAAGAGGCAGAAGGTGAATTTCTCATATATGTGCATGATGGAGAAATGTCATATTGTACAAATAATTTTCTTTTTTAGTGAATAACAGGAATTATTTATAACTGGTTCTTGAAATAGTAACAAAAAACTGTGAACTTTTCATTTATGATGTGTCTGACAAACATTTAGCTTGGCAATATAGTTTTCTAGAGCAGAAAAGTCAATTTTTTTATATATATATTTTTTATATAAAACACTTTTTATGATTAATTCAAACTGATGAGTCTGAACGATTCACCTCTATAAGAATAATATAGAACAGTCTTTCAGCTTTCTATTGATGTATGATAAGTTATATTCATGAACACAGTTTGCTTACAGATACTAAATTCCCATAGTGTGTATTTTATGGGAATGTTCTGCAGCATTTGACGGATAAACCTGCAGCAGTTCTAGGGTTAAGGTTCGAAAACAGAAATAATTATTGAAAAGCCTATCTGGTGCTAATAATAGAACCGCAGGCTTTTAACCTTTTGTGAGGTCGTTCTCGTCATTGAAACTTTTATTGACTGATTTAAGAAAATCATTCAAAACTGAAAACATAGAAAATTTCTTGTTGTACAGACCAATGCAGATCCACTTCATTGACTCGCCTAATTCTGATCATTTTGTAAATGAACTTTTAAACTGTATCTATTATAAGAGCACTTCTATTATATATACTTGTACAACTTGAATGCGAGTATATTGCAGTGAATCATACATACAATTAGAAAATAAAGCTCATATTTAAAGGTATGTTATTGTTTTTTTTCGTTTCACTTTCCTTTCTATAGTTTTTATCGGTGTTTTTCGAGCATATTCTGCATATTTAACCGCATTTAATGGGGGTTTCGAGCATATCTATCGAGCATATAATGGGTTTATAATGGGGTTTTCGAGCATATATTGGGTTTTTCGAGCATATCTCCCGAGCATAAAACACATGGTTTTCGAGCATATCTGGAGATTTTATCGAGCATATCGATCCGAGCCCTAGTTATAACTATACTCATACATTTAGGAGAAAGTAGGCTAAATGTTCTTTACTGAACATCTTGTTGTTAGTTGGTTGGTTCTTAAGTTTAGGGGCTGCGACAACGCGGTCATGTAGCCCCGTGTACTTTGGGTGTGTGTAGATTCTGTCCGATAACCGGTGTTAATTGTGATGACTGTATTAGTGTGTGTTATCTGTTTTTTAATTTAAGTACTGCAACTTAGAATTTTTCAAATAGTTCCTACTTTTGCCGCCAAGCGCCATCGTCAACGACTACTAGGCCAAGTTCAGAACTTAGCTACTAGACGCCACCGCAGTCGGCTCTTGGCAACGAACGTAGAAACCTAAGAGCGTTGTTTACATTCCTAACCTATCCAATTTAGCTTCACACAGGTGCAATTATTGGAAGGTTCTTTAACATGGCATAAATCTATGACATGGGACCGCCGGCTTTACTTCCCCTCCGAAGGAAGGCATACTGAGGGATTTTTAACGCTCTTAAAAAATCCGACGGCTTCGGCCGGGTTTGAACCCGGTTGTTAGTTGGAAAGCAGTTTCCATCTTCAGAATCCTTGATGTTACGGATTTCTTTTCATTTTCTGCAATCCATTCCCCGAGGTGTTTAAATACCCTCACTCTGGGGATTTTATTAGTAACCTGCCAATGTTAAGTTCATGTAATGCATCTTTGATGTTAGTGATATATTTAGTTTTTTTCTTCAAATAATATTTCCGGTCCGATTATTGATCTCTATTAAATTTGAACACAGTAATTTTGTTGTTAATTCATTTTAGGGGTTTAGGACATCTTTGTCATCAGTTCCATATATTTGGGCGTTTGTTGAATTCTTCTGATGACCTGTGTTCTTGAGGTGACTAATGGTGTATATTAGAGTTTCTCAAAGTCCTGGACACCTCGGACCCCAACCTAAAAACGTACAGACTTCGCGGACCTACCCCCAACAACAAAAAGCACATCTTATCCTATTCTACAATGATACATACTGATTTTTGCTTATATCGAAGGCACATAAATAGTATTGATCCTCGATTAATTTTAAATACTGTATTTTTTCTCTAACTGTTATAACCTTCAATAACTGTGAATATGATTTTAAACAATGCAAACTAATCACACACTTACACAAACCTCGATTAAGCTGATATATAAACTGATTGTACAGTAACTATGGGTAGTCCAACAATGTTTGATTCAACATAATCCTTCTATGCTTTGGTATGAAAGAAATCAAGATACATTGCAGATTGCAAGATGAAATATATTTTATCAAATTAAAAATTACATAAGTTTACATGTAATGATGATCTTAATTGGCAGGATGTACAAAAAAATGTTAGCCCTAGTCCAGTGAGATTATTTCTCGTAAGCCTAGTCGTTTTAGAATTAGAAATAAAGAATTCGGAAAAGTATGCAAATATGTTTAACTAGCAAGCCGCCCGGTTTCTTAAACCCTTACCCAGCGTAGGCTTAAAAGGCGCATGGACGGCAGGTCCCAGACGCAATTCAGTAAAGCCGAGGTGAACAGCGTAACTACAAACACATACCTAGGTTATACTCTTCTCTGAAGTGTAAGCTCGACACGACTTGACAGTATGATGTTGGCCGAAGCTGGGGTGATAGGCTCGCTCGTAAACTTGCTCCGAAGCTAGTAATTTATTATATATGAATTGCAGCCGAATGGCCATGGCTCGGTATTTTTGATTGAACGCCCGAGGGCTCCCAACAAGTTCAATTTCAAGTAGTTCCAAATTTGGCTACCAGATGCTACTGTCACCAACACCTAGCGGCGAACGTTGGATTTTATTTAAATTTCCACTAAATAGAGATTTTTGAAAGAAATTAACACGTAAAATCACTTATCGTGGGCGAAGTGTTAAAGATGGAGATATGCTGTCGGGGACTTTTTTGTAAACGTTTTCATGCTGAACAATATCCTTACACTCATAGTATAGCCTGTATATATATTTAACGGTTTACCCAGCGTAAGCTTAAAAGGCACACGGACGGTAAGTTTTTCTTCGACTCGATTGACTGAAATCGTTACGGCTTGGCTTCCTTTGGTCATAAGTGAATGTTTTTCAACAGAAACCTTCGTTAAGAAATCCTTGATAGAATGGTGAAAACCGCATCAAAATCCATCCAGAGGTTCTCGAGATTATCCGTTACATCCAAGAATCGGGGACTTTGTTTTATACTATGTAGAGATATCCAAAATACTTATAGCACTTATAAAATATATTTTAAATAGTTTTTAAAGATATGGTAGGCCAAAACATTTAGTCAGCGATGATGGAGCAAGTTCAACGTGTATCAATGGGTGGGATAAAGCTGTTTCTTTGATTAAATTATACGTCAGGTTTTGTAGATGATCGTTGAAATTCTCAATCTGAGGGTTGTTTCAACATTCTTAAGACGATTTCTTCTAATAAGTTTAATGTTGCAAAGCGTTGAAAATGCTTGCTCACAGAAATAAGCAGTGCAAACAGGCATGGGCCTAAGATATTTTGGTGCTTTGTTTGCTAACTTTACGTAGGGTACTTGGTTTTTGAATCGTAAGCGAAGTGTGTCATTGATTTAGGGCCTATGTTTTATAAATATTTTGAATTTTTTAGGCTTGTCGCGGACCCACTTTGAGAAACTCTGGTGTACATAAATAAAGCCCTGTGCGGATGCGGCTATCCGTGGATAATGTTTGGAGTAAATTTAGGGATAGTTTTTAGAATTCAATCCGAAGTTGTTGAATATCATTACTAGGACCCGGATGTTTATGACATATCATATCTTTTTCGTTATGTGTTTTCCATGAGAAATGTAAGATGCTGATTTAAGCTAATCTCATTCAAATTTTGCCATTAAGTATAATTGACACTCCGAACTAAAAAGGGCTGTATAACATTAATTTTAAACATACCGCATGATATACAAAGTCTAGAAAAACGAATTTCTCCTGAATTGTCCAAATGTGTTGCTTTAATACTTGATGCTTTATCTAATAAAAATAAGTTATTATTGTTCGTTCGTTTCCGAGTCCGGTTAACAATTCCAAAGTTTTGCTGCCGCAATTGCCTTATCACTTCCATAGTGCAGGGATTGTCCAGAAGAGGGCAGATGAGCAGGTGTCTTGGATCTTGTTCGGCTCCACATTCACAAGAAGTGTCCGCGTCCGCCGGAAGAATGCCCCATTTCTTCAAGTTAGTCTTGCATTGGGGAACGCCTACTCTTAGACGACTAAGGGCCGGTTCAACCATCTCCGGGAAAAGGACCAGGTAACTTGCCCTCGGAATAAACTGAGATTTCCGTTCGACCATCATACCATCTATACATGGTAGGGAGTTCGCTGCCAGGAGCTAGTTTTTCCTTGGGTGTCATATCTTGGGAGACTGAACTCCTCGATCTGTTAAGACGCTTTAGTTATTATTGTAATGCCAGTAGATTCGGATAACAAGCGTGCGGGTGCGGGGCGGATGTGGATAACGCTTTGTTTATCAGCGCAGGGCTCTATAACATAACCCAAAAGAAACCGGACTGAGAGCGCGCTGCCATTCGTGGACGCAGAAGGGAGTTGTCCCGCTAGATGGGGTAAATAGAGACCTTCACTAATCAACTGCCCAGACGACGTTAGCTTGCATGTGAGATGTGACCATTTGATCGTAATGTTGTTTTTCTCTTACTGTTCTCGTGTTCCGTCAGCGAAGTCATAATGTCAGATTTAAAAGAACGCCGGGGGTGATAGGCAACCTCTTCAACACGCTTGCCATAATGACTGCCTTATAGCAGGCGTGTTTATCGCGGCATTGCTCAAGTGTTGAAGAGGTTGCCTATGTGCATGGCGATCTATGTTGGACCGAGTCATCTCACCACGTTTAAAGCGTCCAAACCATTCAAAAACTTGTGTGCGGCTCACAGCATCCTCCTTGAAAGCCTGTTAAAGCATTTGGTAAGCTTCTGTTGCCGAATAGTCAAGCAGGAAACTCAATTTAAAACACACTCTTATGTTCTTGCTCGTACTTGTCGCAAAATACTGTATGTAGGCTTACAACATAGTTATCTAAATGTATGTAATAATAAGTAGTTCCGTGAAGAACTTAATATCATTTGTATACATCCTACTGGTCTTACTTAGGACACGAGAAATAAAACGAAATTTAAAAAAGTGCACAGCCGCCATTTTAAGTTCTCATAAAATTCCATTAAATTAGACGTCAGTATATTAAGGCTTGTATGAAGATATACCGTGCCAAGTTTCACAGTGCTCGGATGAAAAGTCGTGAGAAACGTATATTTTAATGTTTCAAATTCGGTTGGCCGCAATGTTCGTTTTGTACCTAACAGGTATATTAAAGTCACATAGAAGAGCGTTAAAAATCCCTCAGTATGCCTTCCTTCGGAGGGGAAGAAAAGCCGGCGGTCCCATGTCATAGATTTATGGCATGTTAAAGAACCTTCCACTAATTACACCTGTGTGAAGCCAAATTGTATAGGTTAAGAATGTGAACAACGCTCTTAGGTTCCTACGTTCGTTGCCAAGAGCCGACTGTGGTGACGTCTGGGTGCTAAGTTCTGAACTAGTAGTCGTTGATGGTGGCGTTTGGCGGCAAAAGTAGGAAGTACTTGAAAATTGATCGTCTGCAGTCCTTACTTGAATTAAAACAGATACACACACTAATACAGTCATCACAATTAACACCGGTTATCAGACAGATTCTAGACACACCCAACGTACACGGGGCTATATGACCGCGTTGTCGCAGCCCCTTAACTTAAGAACTAACCAACCAAAGTCACATAGATGAACTTCCAGTAGTACCCTTTACCACCGTATAAAATTTCAAGTTTATACCTGTTACTGCTGTGGGGATATAGAATACCAGTGAAATATTTCGCGCGGCCGCCATGTTGGATTGGTGAAAGGCATGGTCGAGGTCGGGCGACGTAATAGTAT
Source organism: Meconema thalassinum (assembly GCA_946902985.2). Classification (NCBI taxonomy): domain Eukaryota; kingdom Metazoa; phylum Arthropoda; class Insecta; order Orthoptera; family Tettigoniidae; genus Meconema; species Meconema thalassinum. Next base: position 251,840,782 of record OX336396.1, read on the forward strand.
GCACTTACTGAGTTTCATTGAAATCCCTTTGGCCGTTCAGATTTTATTAGCGACACACGCACGGACAAAAGGTGATCTCATCATAATCATCAGTGTTCTACCCTAGGACAGGTCCTCACATAGCAGACTCCAAGCAAACCTTTCTCCTGCTACTCTCTTCGTTGTTTCATACTTTGCATTGATCCTTTCACTGCCAACCATTTGGAATCTTCTCCGTCCTAATCGTCTTCTACCATTCACCGTTCCTTCCATTGCATCCATAATTGAACAATTTCTTCTCATCCAATGACCAAGCCAATTTTGTTTCCTCATCCTGATTACCTTTAATATATTTTCTCCTCCCCAACTCTCTTCAGCATTCGCACTTTCTCTACCCATTTTATCCCTTCCATTCTCCTCCATATCCACATCTTAAACGCCTCCATTCTTTTTTCTTCCCCTTTTCTCAACGTCCACGTCTCAGCTCCCTATAGTGCTACACTCCAAATTAAGCATTTCGCCATTCTCTTCCTCAGGCCTTTGTCCATACCCCCCACAAAGCAGCCTCCGTTTCATATTAAATGCCTCCTTGGCAATTGCAATGCGTGTCTTCACCTCTTCTTTGCATCTCGTGTCTTCAGTTATTATGCGTTTTTTTTTTCATAAATGAAAATTGGTTAAAAATGGATGTTCGTGATGACAGCTTTATTACATTTTCTAAGTAAGTTAAATGTGACAATAGAAAATGCAGACGGGTCTTTATCTACTTTTTCCTGACTTGAAGAAATCCGTCATCTTCTGCGTCATTTTATGTGCACGTGCTTCCGCCACAAAGTTCTCAACCACGTTCAGTGATGTATGAAACAAGTTGCACTGTAATTTTACGTGAATTTTCGAGATAAAGAACATGTTGAAGTGTCAGAGCTATAAGTTAAGCTTCGAGATATCGAAAAATTCGAGTTATAAAATTTGTTTTAAAGACCAGCAATACACATGTAAATTGTAGGAAGTTTGTTCGTGAAATAATATATACTACGAGTTATCAAAAATTCGATTAATAGAGGTTCGAGATAATATTGGAGAAGTATTTAAAGTGGGAGTGAAGATTCAAGGAGAAATAATTTCAACTCTGATATTTGCTGATGACATCGTCATCTTGGCCGACACGCCTGAAGATTTGAATGAGTTTTTAAATGGTATGGATTCCGTCTTGAGGAAAGAATTCATGATGAAAATTAATAAATGTAAAACAAGTATATTGGAATGCAGCCGAAATAAATCAGAAACCTGTATGGACATTAAATTGGCAGGTGAAAGGCTAAAGGGTGTAGGAGACTTCTGTTACTTAGGAAGCAAAATTACCAGTGATGGACAAATCAAGAGGATATAAAACGTAGGTTGGCTCAGGCAAGGAAAGCATTTCTACAAAAAAGGAATCTGTTGACATCGATTATAGATTTAGGTATTAGGTAGTCATTTTTGAAAGCCTTTGTCTGGAGCGTGGCGCTCTATGGAAGTGAAAACTTTGGTGCAGCAGAAAAGAGGAGAATTGAAGCGTTTGAAATGTGGTGTTACAGAAGGACGATGAAGCTCAGATGGGTAGATAGGGTTACACACGAAGAGGTATTAAGACGAGTGGGAGAGGAGAGAGGTTTCTGGTGATTGCTAATGAAGAGAAGAGATAGGTTCGTAGAGCACATACTAAGACGCTCAGGAATAGCAAACGTAGTTATGGAAGGAAGGGTCGAGGACAAGAATTATAGGGGTTGACCAAGGTTAGAATATGTTAAACAGATTGCCTCGGATGTAGGGTGTGGTAGCTATGTAGAAATGGAACTATTCGCTCAGGACAGGGAGGATTTGGATAGCTGCATCAAACCAGTCTAAAGGCTGAAGACTCAACAACGAGATAATATGGAGGTTTGACTGTAACCTATTAGTTTGAAGATATGGTAGACGGGGTGGAACGTTGTTTATCTAGGATCTTACATCAGTACTGTTACAGGTCAGGGAAAATTCAGGGGGGGGGGGGGATCCTGTCAGGAAAATTTTCTGCAATGTCAGGGAACTATTTTAATTTTGATTTCTTTCTTACCTTAGCAATAATTTTGAAAGAATTCGTGCCATGTGCGTTACTTACCCATCGTATTATTTGACTATTAGGTCATAGTTTTTATGTCATTAGTTATAACAATTGCAATAACTTTTTGAATGTAAGGAGTCTCATTGTGAACTGAGTGTACGGACGAAGAAAGTAGTTCAAAATAAAGTTCCTTGAATCCATTTTATTTATTTCTTTTCTGTTATCTGGCCGTGTTTTTTTTTAGCATAACCGATTAATTAATTAAAATGTCAGATGAAGCCAGTTTATTTCATGCCTTATGAAATGCTCACGTCATCTGAAACTTGGCTAATTCTTAGAATTAGCTTTTTGTTAAAATTCTTTCCTTAAGTCTTTTCTTTACAATCTCTGAAAAGAAACTCTTTTTTGTATGAAATAGCTTACAAATCTCGTGTAATGCAGTAGCTGAAAAGGAAAACTGAAGAAAGGTTAGCATGGACGTGTATTTAAAAAAGAAATCAGGGTATGTCGTGGGATTCGGAAGATGTAAATCAGCAACTATCGTTTGATCAATTCGACGGCTTTTATTTTTAAAATATGTTCATACTGTGATCAGATTAAAGTATTGGTGGTCAGGTAAAATGGGATCTTAAGTCAGGGAAAAGTCGGGGAAAATGCAAATCTTGGTCTTGTAACAACCCTGTTACATCCATCAGGTCCTTGGCCCTTGATAATGTAGGCCTTATTATCTGTGCCAGATCGCTCTTGATGGCATTTTTCGATACGCATGTGCTTGTAGCAGGACGCATTCTTTATCCTGGAACACATCGTGGGATTTCGTTCATTTAGCGCAAGGTCCTTAACTGTTAATATAACGGCGTAACTTAAGTGGAGGCATTTTAATTGCTAATGAAGAATAATAATGGCCTTGTGTGTGAAATCCTCTACATTGCGAATCTTCTTCATTAGATTTCGCCTAACCTGACTTGAGCGGTTGGAGGCACATTTAATAATTCGTGATAACGCCCACGAATGTTGTTTCCTTTGACGGACTGCTTGACACGGTGGATGTCGGACTACCAACCACAAGATTGCAGGTTCTCTCCTGGCCGTGGTAAGTGATTTTTGAAAGGTGACAAAAATCACAGCACGCATGTCAAACGTTGTTGGCATACTAAAGAACCCATTTGAATTCAGTAGGCCGTGTTCATAATGGCCAACATTAACCTCGGAATTTTTTGCCAACACAAAGTTCCTCCTTTCTCTACTAGAAAGCGCTGTAGTGTCAAGGAGCTTAGATATCTGACCTCCTTGACTTAAATAGCGCGTCAAGGAACGCAAGATTCGACATTCAAGCTGCCCTCTGGGCCTCAAATAACAAAGCTTTCACCCGGCAACCGAGGCCATACGATATTATTGTTATTATTATTTGACTAGCGGACCCGTGCGAGAAATCTCGCATGTTCATAAACCACACTTTCCCCCATAGGTTTATAATGAGAGACTTCAGGAGAAAGGTTATGTTTTTATTTCAACCGAATAATTATAGAACACTATTTACATTTCAGGATAAAGGTCCTCAGAATGTTGACATGAAACAGCCGTCACAGCGGCCCGTGGACAACAATTATGGAGCGTATTTTCCTACATCAACGGTGTTTGCAAATCGCACACTTCGTACATTCTTTTAAAAGTCATTTTTTAAAGAAATTATAGATATTTATGAAATTATAGTACAATACGTCAGTGCTAATGTCTATTCTCTTTCATTTGAATGCTCTTTTGTCACGATCGGCGGTTTGTGAGCGCCGCAAGAGGGATGTATACTACTAAAATAATATATATGATGGACTTGGACATTGTGGTCATTTAGCCCGGTATATTCGGGTTAGTGTAGAATGTACTATGTTATGGTGTTTGAAGCCATTTTCAGTGTTGCCTTAGTAATCTAAATTTGATGCTTTTCAGTCGGTCAACACGATTCTACCAAATTGTGATGGGTTTTCCCTAATCCTGAAAAAAAAAACCGATTGATCCAGTAGGGTTTCATTAGCTTGCTGTGTCGAGCACGGCGTTCATCCGACCACTTTGCACCGATTGTCCATTTCTCATCTCGGAAAGTCCCGAAAGTCGCGATTCTTGTTCGGAAAAGGTCTCGTTTGTCACGTCATCTGGTCGTAGGCCCATTTCTTGGAGATCTTTCTTGACGTTAACGTACCAGGGAACTGTTGTTTTTGGTTTTGAGTCGAAATTATTAAATATACGTTTTGTCCATCTAGAGTCGTCCATCCTTCGCAAGTGTCCGTAGAAGCGAGCCTTGCGTTTGCGCATTGTGTCCGTGATCTTCTCTATCTTAGAATAGATTTCTTGCCTGGATTTTCTTACGTAGATCCCGTTTTCTTAGTTTCGACCAAGTATGTTGTGGAGAATCTTTCTGTCTTTCTTTTTAATATTTATTATTCTCATGTAAATTGTTTTAGGATTAGGGAACAAGATTAACCCATCACAATTGGGTACAATCGTGTTGACCGACTGAAAAACATCAAATTATGAATTATGTGATAGCCTGTGTTATTATGGTGTCAGTAATACTGTGTATTTAAAATTCAGGTGAGAATTGGAAAGGAGGCGGACGATGCCTTACGTCAGGTACCTTCCCGGCATTTGCCTTGAGTAGAAGTGGGAATCGAACCCACCTCTTCTCAGTTTTGCTTCACGAGTCTACGTGTATTCCGTTCCAATACTTTAAGATCGGAATGAAATCCATTGGCAGATCCGGGAATCGAACACGGATCTCCGGGGCAACAGCCAAGAATGCTAGCCGCTACACCGCCAAATGGTCTCCCAGGTCAGCACTCAGCTGCCTTTCAAGTTTCTATCAGGATCTAAAAGCCTTTAAGGACATTCCTCTAGTCATAGGTGACTTTTTACACGCACCATGCCTTACATTTTAGGTAGATTTCATTAGAAAGCTAACTATTGCAATGGGTACCATGTTTCGACTTCCGGAAAATTTCGACATATCTTCGCGTTTCACATCCCCCAGACCCCAAAACCACCGTCAGTTCAAAAGTTTATATATAATTTATGTATATATGTATCTATATAATATATATATCAGTTTCTTGTGGACACGATAACTGCCGTAAGTTTGTACCAATCACTTTGAATTTTTTACATAATATGTATCCCTATAAAATCTCGGTCGAGTTCGTTAATGGGCAAAATCGGTCGAAGGGGGTGAAAATGGGGGGCTTTTTTTCGAAAAAGTGACATTTCGCTATAACTCTCTTAATACGTGAAATATCGAATCCATTCAAAGTTCATAATATGTGTCGGATAAGTGCCAAAAATTTATGTCAAATAAGTTTTTTGATAGCACCAACCATTGACCAAAGGGGTGGAAAAAAGTGGGTTTTTCGGGAAACATTAATCATATCTCTCTCAATAGGCACAATATCAAAACCGTACAAAATGGAAAATATTCCCCTAATAATTACCTAAAACTTTTGTCTGAAAGAATTTTTGATATGACCCACCATTACGCCAAGGGATGAGAAAAATGATTTCGGAATTTTAAACAAGATGTTCAGTAAAGAACATATAGCCTACTTTCTCCTAGATGTATGAGTATAGTTATAACTCGTTGTTATTATCAAAGAGTATAATAGAACTATTCTTTGTTGAAGACCTTAGAAGCGATTTACCTCTACCAAACGCCACAACCTAGATAAAAACTGCTACCATCATTGAAGAAAGAAAGATAAGAAGTATATCAAGAATGTTATGGATCTGGAGACATAATCGACCGGACTGGCTGCGGGGCTCAGCGGTAACGTTCTCGCTTGCTGGGCCCTAGGTTGCAGGTTCGTATCCTGGCGCAGTCAGCTGGCATTTGAGGGTGCACAAATGCAAGGGAGCCGTGTCAGTACATTTACTGGCACGTTAAAGATCCCCTTCGGGCCAAAATTCCGGCACCCCGGTGTCTCTAAAAGCAGCAGTAGTTAAAAGGGATGTAAAACCAATAACATTATTATTATTATTATTATTATTATTATTATTATTATTATTATTATTATTGCATATACGACCTGCCGTGGGCAACATCCAACTTTGAGTTGAGGCATGTCTTTACACGTCTGGTTGTGCATGGCTTTCACAACCCTAATTGAATTCAAATAACATTTTCAAGTAACGCAAAATAGGCTGTTACAAACCCTTTAAAATAAAAAGTAAAAATGTATCGTAGTATCATCTTGTCATTCTTCAAATTCGATGCGCATAGAATGCCAATGGTGTAGTAATCAATGGAGCCCCACGTAGACTAGTCGTGACATCTAGTGGTGAAATATCGAACAATATAATCCTAACAGAGCGAGTGCATTCTAGCGGCCATAAGAAGAAACTTTTCAATAAAATCTGGAAGTTAATCTAGTTACCTTTTTGGCAGCTAGATGTCTCGAGTAAATCTGCTGGCGAATTATGTTTTAATTAAATATATATTTTACACCATAATATGCACAATATAACGCTTAATTTTAAAACATCTGAGTCATTACAAAACAATAAACATATAACATTTCAAGCAAAAAACCTAGCTCTGATCGGGTTTGAACCATAGGCATTTGAGCGATAGGCTAACGCTCGACCACTGAGCTAATTGTGTCAACGAATATCGTTCTATATAAAATGACTTACATAGAACTTGTTAGCAAATAATGATTTATACTAAACGATTTCATCACTGGAGTATATTATTTATATATAAAGCATTTCATACAAAGTTTATTTATTTTGTATCAGTACGCTATATTGCATGCAATACTCAAATTAGTGAAATATAAGTCAGGCACAAGATATCCGCTGCCATCTTGTCTTATTACTGAATCAGCTCAGCTTTTTAAAATCACGTCTGCACTATAGTATTACAAAATAAACTTTTAATTTCGAACGTGCCTCTTCCTTTAGAACAGTTAAAACGATTCTCGGCTCAATAATCGGAACTGGTGGGTCCCATGATATGGATTATAAAGTTTGCATAATTCGCACGGCCGCCATCCTGAAATGGTATGGCGGACGACCTTGTAGTTTGGTCACAAGACGCATCCTATACGAAGGTATGTTGTTACCAAATTTGGTAGAGATCGGATGATTTGGTTAGTCGTTATTTGATTTTACGTTTTGAACGTTTGAGTGGCCGCCATTCAGTTTTAGTAAAGATGGCGGCGATATAAAACATGACACTGAGGTGTCCTTTGCTAGTGCTACCTTTGTACCAAATTTCGTTCAATTCGCATTCACCGTGTTCGAATTGATAGGGGGGGACAGACATTCAGAGCACACACACACACACACACACACACACTCACACTCACACAGACTCACACACACCCACACACACACACTCACATACACACACACAGACAGACACACTTTTTTCGCCCTGTGTTGATCTCATAAGTCTACTTTCATTTTTTGCAAAAATCGAAAGTAGGCTAAAAATGCAAATTGCCATCAGAGGTTACCATAACAACGCTTTTAAATTGATAAGGGATGATCTATCAGAGGTTGCCAAGACAACGCCATTGACGAGATCACATTCATTTTTAGCCTACTTTTCACACTTTTCAAAAATGAGGAAAAAGTAGACTTATGAGATCGATCCGGGAAAATGTGTCTGTCCTTCTGTCTGTCTGTCTGTCTGTCAGTCAGTCAGTCATTCTGTCTGTCTGGCTGTGTGTGTGTGTGTGTGTGTGTGTGTGTGTCTCCCCCTCCCCCCTATCAACTCCTAAACGGCTGCAGCAATCGAAACCAAATTTAATATGAGTAAAGTTGTATACCGGAATATCTCAGGCCCATATTTGAAAAAGATGCCAGTGTTACCAACTGCTAAAAAAACACACTAGAAATTTGAGCTCCATGTTGGATATCTTGGAAGGTATACATGGGAGCTATTATAAAATTGGCACACATGTAGATAATACTATTTCAGTTTAATTTCCAGGTGGCCATACATGACAGCGTTGCCGAAATATTTTTAAGCCTTCTCATAAGTCCAATATTTAAATGCATATAACTTCTACACTATCAATTGGATTTCAACCAAATTTTGTATGTAATATGTGTACATAAACAGGTATGACTGAGTGTATTCTTAAGAGCCACCAGGGCTGCCAACTGTCAATAAATGTTATCTCTATTATTTTATCTAAATACCAATATATCTGAAAGTATGCAAGCCGACAGGTTTAAACTATGCACACGTAAATTACCTGACATTTTACATTAATTTGGAGTAACTTATATACGTCAGTTCTACCAACATGATTCTAAGCCTGCTGATAGGACCAATTTTTAAATACATGTAACTTCTATACCAACAAATGGATTTCATCCAAAATTGGTACAAAAAGATATAATATTTCAGATTATTTCTGACCAGCACTCGCATGACATTGTTTCCAACATGCTTTTACGTGTACTAATAGATCCAATGTCTAAATCCATGTAACGTCCTTTGAACTTCAACCACATTTTGTATTCTGTACCTTAGAAGATGGAAGTGAGAATATATTCAGTCACCAGAGCTGCCAACTGTATTGCTCTATTAGGCTACATTATGCCTAGTATACCTTATTTCGAACTAATTAAGACATTTCGATATTACCCACTTAATTTCGTCATTATTCTAGATAGTTTCATATACTGTAGATTAATCTATGGCATGAATCCTAATTTTAAGAAAAGTAGGCTCTTTAGTTCGTCACGGAACTTCTTGTTCCATCTGACTATTAGGGAAGCGGCTAACTGGTAGCATGCTGAACTTCTATGCCTAAGGTCGCTGGTTCAAAGCCGGCCAAAGTCGCCGGATTTTCTAAGAGCGCTAAAAATCCGTCAGCATGCTTTCCTTCGGAGGGGAAGTTACAACGTTCGTTGCAAGTTGCTGGTTGCGGTGGCATCTAGCAGCCAAGTTCACAGCTAGGTGTCGTTGACGTTAGTATTTGGTACAAAATTAGGTACTACTACAGTACTTAAAATTGACCGTCTGCAGACCTTACCTGAATTACAGACTAATACAGTCATCACAAATAACACCGTTTATCAGACAGATTCTACACACACCCAATGTACACGGGGTTACATGACCACCTTGTCGCAGTCCCTAAACTGAGGAACTAACCAACATCTCTGCGGGAGATAAAATTTTGCGTGAAGAAGTAACAGACTGTTAGATAGTTACACATTAGTTCCAAACCTTGCATAAGGACAGTGTGATCACAAGTATAAAAATGAACCCCAAATGACAAGAAGGTTACCATCCCCATAAGACAGTAAAATGTTAAAAATTGCATAGAAAGACGACAAAATGTTAACTAACCTCCAATTGTAAAATACTTTCTCGCAATAAATGAGGTCTCATCCTCCTACGAAAACCTGCATATTTTGCCTATTATAGCCTATCCCCTAGTTTGCCCGGAGAAATCTACCTCCGCCTTCCGGCGTGCCGGGAGGAATTTTATTTATTTTAAAATCTAGCCACCCGCCCCGACTTCGTCCGGTATATTTAACTGTTTACCCAGCGTAAGCTTAAAAGGCGCACGGACGCCAGGCTTTCCTTCGACTCGATTTGCTGAAATCGTTACTGCTCGGCTTCTTTTGGCCATAAATGAATGTTTTTCTACAGAAACCTTCCTCGAGAAATCCTTTACTAAATGGTGAAAACTGCATCAAAATCCATCCTGTGGTTCTCGAGATTACCCGTTGCATCCAATAATCGGGGACTTTGTTTTATACTATGTGGAGATCTACAATAATATTTATACTATGTGGAGATCTACAATAATATTTATACTATGTGGAGATCTACAATAATATTTATACTATGTGGAGATCTACAATAATAAGCAACATCGTTTGGTCCTTGCTGATGTAGCTTTGTTTGTGATTGCTGAGGTTACTTTCTCTGGCAAGTCCGCTTTTAGTTAGCATGTTAGAAAAGAGTCAGTCGGTCGCTAACCACATAGCGTGGCTATGAGATCATCCACTGGAAGAGACATGTTACCTACTAGTCAGTAGTCAGGTATGCCAGCGTGATTCATCGCTCTTTAACCCTTGGTGGGATTGTGGTCTCTATATTATCTGTCATAAGGACCGTTTATGCTTTCAAAGATGCTGATAGTTGAATCTTTCAGCCAAATTCGGAGCATTTTCATGCCTCAGTACTAGTATTTCTAATAGTCAAATATTAGGATATACGTATCTACTTGACGAAATCTGCTGGGTAAAATTTAAAACATTAAAATTAAGAACATTAATAATTCAAGTGTAAAAATATAAATATAGATTAGAAATCTTGAAAAACAAGATGTTCGGGAAAGAACATATAGCCTACTTTCTCCTAAATGTATGGGTATAGTTTTAACTCTCTGTCCTTATCATCTCCTAATTTCTTCCTATTTGAAGTGCAAATTGGCACACAGGATTTGAACAGTGGCGTTCAAACCATAGTTTATAATTTACCCCAGCATTTTGCAATTTCATCAGCAAACACTCCAAACACCGACTACTTACAATAATTGAAACTTCGTTGCTCTAATAAGGCCCATCTACAATGCGCAGTCGGCAGTCCGTAGTTGGTAGTCCTCGGTCGGCAGTCGCGATCGACTCCGTGTAGCCTATACTATAGGCACCATACACAACATGAAGTTGCAGTTGGTAGTTGGCAGTCGCGAATTTTATCCTTGACTGCCAACTACCCGACTGCAGCAATCTAATAGCCAATCAGAGCAGATCAGAAACTGACGTCACGTTGTTGTTCTGTGTCGTATACGAATGATATAGGACTAAGTGAAGTAACTTCGCAACCCGTTAATTTATAGGCTAATCTTAAATACACGGTATAACAAAATAATCCATCTCCAAATCATCCATATTGCAAGTTTTGAGGTTATCAACAACGCCTCTGTGCATAAGGAATAGACGAATGTTACTGTATTATTACTCCTAGCAGTCGTTAAGACTGGGTTCACTACCTGGCCGGTATAGAGCGCTGCTCGAATCTATAGTTTCTGCATAGTACAACTGAAGGCTGGTAGATGTCACTCCGGTGGGGAATGTCGTTTTTTTTAATATATAAATTCCATTGCAAAAAGCACCATATAACCCTTTATTTTATAACGTCTCAGTACTCAAGAAACAATGAATATAAAAAAAATCAAGCAAAAAATTCTACTCTGATAGGATTTGAACCCCGGCCAGCCACATGAGAGACGGGAGCTCTAACCACACAGCCAATCGTACACTCATAACTCACGCGTTATCGATCAAATACATTTCTAAATTCGAACTCCCCGCTCCAGAGACAGTCTTGGCACAACAACAACACCGATTATAAATACTTCTCACCTAAAATCAGCATTCGAGGTGGTAGCTGAGGCCTTCTAGTAGCAAATAAATGCTACAAAGTAATACCAAACCTTCTTCAGGTCTATTTCCTTCACTCTCCCAAATCACTACCTAACTTTACCTACTAAAGGTCTGTACTTTTCTCTAATTTAAGAAGCTGCTGCACAACTTAAAACCTCTTACACACACCGCAATATCACATACAGTTTAACCATGGCGAGCGTAGAGAAAATTATAACAACTACAGCATCGGCAGGAGTGTGCACTGGCCCACAATGGCCAACAGGCACATCCTGTTCCGAACCTAAGCTGGAACGGATCTGCTACTCTCTATTTCATCTTACACTGCCCCTAAAAATTGATTAATTGCCCTTGTATTTAGTCAATTTAACCAATAATATTTTGATCCTAGCAAAACTAAACTCAAGTCACTCACTGCAAATACTCTGGCCTAAAGTCACTCATTAGACTAAAGCCAGAGGTAGCGTCTTGAACTAATAGTATTATTATCATTATCTCCACACTTCATACCATCAAACTAGAGTGAAAGGAGCCCGGTTCACGGGCACCAGACTCTTAATTTTCACCCTGCATTGCACCTTTCAGGTGCTTTGCTATCACAGCCTGAGAGTAGTAGTACTGTATTTGACACGCAGGAATTACCCCCCTTAATTGGAATGACCAGGCCCATAAAAAACATACCCAGAATAGTATTCCGTGACCACAGTACTAAGTTTAGACATGGAAATGATACACTTGCGTTCCTTAAATGAACAACTTCTATTGACATTTCTTAACATTACATTTACAATAACATTAACAACGAGATTAGATTTAACAAAACAGGAAGATGTGGAAATAGTTCACGTTCCCGGTACTTGCCTTCGCACGGAGAAAAACTTATGTAATCCAGTATACATTTCACGACAGTTACCCAACTATCAATCATATAGGTCTCATTATCATCGAAGGAATAGCCATTAAAATCTTTTAATTACAAGAATAACTTCATTAGAAGACAGAACTTAGTAATGGCTCCGTCGATCGTTCTCTATTCACATCCCAGCTGACTGTCGTACGTAGAAAGACTTATGTAGACCAGCATACATTTCACGACAGTTATCCAACTATCAATTATATAGGTCTCATTATCATCGAAGGAATAGCCATTAAAATCTTTATATTACTCGAATAACTTCATAAGAAGACAGAACTTAGCAATGGCTCCGTCGATCTTTTTCTGTCCACATTACAGCTGACTGTCGTGCATAGTTAAGAAACACAACAGAACAACCAAGAAAAACAAAACAGCAATAGACGTCAAAATATCAGGAAGACTGGTCATGCGCAAAAGATACATATAGCAGACCCAAGGTTACAATCAACTTCTTACCGTGGTGCAGCTCTCTAGCGGCAAAACAGAGAACTGATATCTTCACTGCAGGCAGAGTCCTAGAGACCATCGACTAAACAGAGCAGTAAGAGTAAAAAGTGACGTAATTACGGCACAAATCTCCCCCTCTACAAGCTTGACGTTGGTTCAACAACCACGTCAATGAAAAAAGAAGTTACATCATGCTGCATGCAAACCTTCATGAAAAAAAAGTTGTTTTTTTATTACAACATATTAGAATATGAACACTTCATGCCAAATAAATTCTTTTCACATTCTTCCACCAATTTCAAATCATACTAGCTTGTCGTTACCAGGTTTTGACATGTCAAGAACGTTTGCTAGTACCATCTCGCGTCTTACAATGGTACAAAATTACAAATACAGGTTTTCTCGTACAAATACAATATAAATGTATCTTCGAAGTCTTCAAACATAGACGAAGGTAGTTTCCCATTCGTACAGATCCATTGGCGACAGCTTAGTCATCTGGGCTCAGGATTGCCTCACATAATACATCAAAGAATCTTCTCCGCAGAAGCAATCTCCAAATAAATAGGGCTGAAATCAATTTCGCTTGGGACAGTACCATGTAATGAAGATCTTACAACTAACACACAATAAAATGATTTTCGAAACAGCATAATATATAAACTTTCAATTAAATCCGGCAAGAGTTTCGACAAAATCGAATTCCAAGAAAAGGAAAAATTTCCACATCTTTTACAATCAAGGTTTTAAGTTTTACAATCTTTTTTTTTTTTAATTTATGTCATGTACTCAAATGTAATAAATATTTATCATCTTTAACAATCAAAATAATCATTTCCATAATACCTACATTATTTCCAAATAAAATGAACTCTTTTATTAACAGAAAACAAATACTTTCCACCTACACAGATATAGACCTAAATGAAAATGAGCTTGCTTGCCAAAGAAAATAATAAAAATTTCACAGAACTAACTAAATGCAGGTTAAATCCTTCATCGCCCATCTGTTTCCACTCATAGAAACCCTGACCAGACACACACCAACCAGAGAAAAAAAAACAAAGAAGAATCGCCCATAAAATTCGACCAAACAACGAACAAATTCCCAAAAACGAAAAATATAGCAGAATCAGACGACACGCACAAACCAACAAAATAAACACACAACCCTTTCATAACACCACTCACATAACCTCCATTTCACACAATCAACAAAATTACAAATTACCACCCACAAATTACCCAGAAAATACCACAATATCACCAAGTTCTCGTTAAAACGCCTATTCAAACACAATGACACAAATACATCACCCTTTAATACTAACAAACACTAAACTTACAACTAATAATTACTTTCTTTCACCTAAACCAGATCCCATACAGAAAATGTCAAGGATCGTAAAGTAATTCACTTAAACTAATACTTACCTCATTGAAAGGTATTTTAACAAATACTAGATTATACTTTCGGCAATAAATTAAAATAATAAGTTAACCCAAAAAATCGCTAGAAACCTAACCTTATTTGACACCATAACAAGAAAAGGAACATCCCACCCAAATTAATATGCAAAGCTAACATCTCACACTCAAACATACATTCACTCGATAAACAAAGGTTGTGTCCATTTTAAAGATCTGCACAAATTTAGGAAATTACATACATAACGAAAAATTAGCAAATCCAAAAAAAAACACAAAAAAACGATGAAAGATCTCGAGCAAATCCCAAGATCAACCAAAAGACTCTACAATAAATTAATAACCAGACCACACGTACAGACAAACAAAATCACATAAGAAAGCTTACATTCCTACATCCATAACCTCAAAAATCACACCTTACATACAACAAGTTACCACCCACAAATATCCCAAAACTCTACCAAAAATATAAATAGGATCACATTAGAACACCGACATACACAAATAAAATTACCCTGAAACACTATTAATATGTCGACCCATCATCAAAATTAACCTTATCTTCGACCAACAACAACAATTACCTTTCGACATACTTCTTATGACCTCAACTCACCTGTAAGTCTTTACATTCCGAAATCAACAAGCGATTTAAAGTGCACTCTAGACACTTACTTGGAGACTCAAATGGAATTGTTTTGTAAATACCTACCATCACATTTTTGAACACCTTATATCACCCAGTCAAGTCCCATTCCTTGATAATATTAGGATCGTAAGATGCCCAATGATATCCTAACGAGATCCCATTTTATATATTCTGTTATACATTAAAATACCTTAAAACCATTAAATATAATAAAACACTCAACTTATTTTACCATCAAAAGCAACAACAAACCACCCAATTACCAAAACAAAGCTGAATATACACGATCACTCAACGTCCACACATACCATGCACACGAGAAAATGATCTAGTCTTTCTAGTACAATTTAAAAAATTGTACTCACATAACAAAATACCCATACCATGCACACAAGAAAATGATTTTGTCTGTCTAATACAATTTAGGAAAAATACAAATCACACAACTCAAAATTCAATAATAACGGTTCACAGTGGCATCACACCATCGACGTAGATGATCATATGATCCACAAAGATCACATCTCCTACCTTTGTTGCTACCCCTATCGGGTCTCTTGAAGTTATGCCCCTGAGGAGTCTCCGCACCTACACGAACTGGTACTAGTTATCTGCTGCTATGCTGAAAATCGTTACTAAAAAAAAAAAATCTACCCTGGTCAGGCTGGTTATATCTGTCAGCATGCTGCCTCTCTTCACGCTTCTGAAAATAATTAGTATCAACAATAGCTCCAGAAAGGGGAAAACCAGTAGAACATAACCTCCCTGGACCATCCATGCGCCTTAAATTAGCTTTATTAACTTTCTCTGCTTCGAAGATAATATCGTTGAACTCTTTATAGCTTTTGGGTTTGGTATTCATAGCTAACGATAATCTATAATTAGGATTAATTCCCTCCACCATTGAAGTAACGATTTGTTGTTCAGACAACCCAACAGCAAATAACCTAGCATACCATCTGATGTCCATAAAATAATTACTTAATGTTTCGTCCATGCGTTGTACTCGAAACAAATAATCCCTTTGTAAATCAGACAACAGACGAGGGGAAATAAAATAATTTAAAACTTCAGATTGAAAATATTCCAAAGAATAATTAGCAGACATGCACTCTATTAACTTGTCTCGAAGTAAACCATTCGTACATGGGTATACGATCCTAAATATTTGCAACTCGGATAACCCATACATGACCGCAGCATCTCTTAATTCTATCACCTTCCTTAAAAATTTTACCAATAGGTCACTATCAGTGCCATCGCACACATGGAAGTCTTTTAGAATTAAATTCACAGGGTTGGGAATATTTTGGAACCTAACACTATTGTCAGGCATGGCATTCATCGGTACGTTACTCTGAGACCAAGCACAATTTCTCAATAGAGGATTGAAAATATCACAATCAATCGCTTCACTTTTATCTAATAGGCTCCTCCCAGTCTGCACAGACTTGCTAACACCAGAACAGCTATAATTCAGATTAAGTGGAGTCCTAATCGCAGAAACATTAGGTACAGAAGTATTAACCGAGATACATTTTTCTATGAAATTGCTTTGCTTGTTCACATCGGTCCTAATTGTACACGACCTACCCCTGGATAAACTGATTGACGACCCTACCAGACTATTAACATCAGAAGTATTCCTATTTTCAAAATTATCTACCATGTTTTCATTTTCACTCAATGACACACGTTCTAAATTCTCGATAATATTAAGACCATCACTATTTTCACACGCTTCATCACAATTATTAATACCACTATTCGCACACACAATAGAATCATTACTCTCACCTTCAGAAACCTCAGCAAAGATTTGGTCATAATACTCAACAAGTTTAGCTCGCAATCTAGATAACTCTTCAGAAAATATCTTATCACTTCGTGACCAAACTTCAATCAAGTCGTGCAATCTATTAATCCAATGAATGGATCTGTACTTAATACGATTCAATTGCGAAGCAGACTGATTTCCAACACAATTCAAACCACCTAACGAATCCAATAAGCAAGAAACAGAGGGTACAATGTCAGACTTACCTACATCCCAACAGATATTGTCATGAGAGGGAATGACAATAGGCACACCTTTTAGTTTCCTTAAAGCAATGACATCCAATTCACGATGATAGGATGGAGATCCATTTCTAATCAATATCTCATAGGCTACCTCACTTTTATTCAAGTATGAAATGGCAGGCATAGCTCGATTATCCATTTGGTTTTGGTGTAAAATAACATGAAACAAAAAATACAATAATTAGAGATTATATAAAAATATCATAAACACTTTACGTAATTTCATTCAATATCTAATCACTTCCATGTCTATAACCAGCAAGTTAACCTCAATTAAATATAAATGTGGTAAATAATCTGAACCACGCTCATGATACAAGTTGACACGCAGGAATTACCCCCTTAACTGGAATGACCAGGCCCATAAAAAACATACCCAGAATAGTATTCCGTGACCACAGTACTAAGTTTAGACATGGAAATGATACACTTGCGTTCCTTAAATGAACAACTTCTATTGACATTTCTTAACATTACATTTACAATAACATTAACAACGAGATTAGATTTAACAAAACAGGAAGATGTGGAAATAGTTCACGTTCCCGGTACTTGCCTTCGCACGGAGAAAAACTTATGTAATCCAGTATACACTTCACGACAGTTACCCAACTATCAATCATATAGGTCTCATTATCATCGAAGGAATAGCCATTAAAATCTTTTAATTACAAGAATAACTTCATTAGAAGACAGAACTTAGTAATGGCTCCGTCGATCGTTCTCTATTCACATCCCAGCTGACTGTCGTACGTAGAAAGACTTATGTAGACCAGCATACATTTCACGACAGTTATCCAACTATCAATTATATAGGTCTCATTATCATCGAAGGAATAGCCATTAAAATCTTTATATTACTCGAATAACTTCATAAGAAGACAGAACTTAGCAATGGCTCCGTCGATCTTTTTCTGTCCACATTACAGCTGACTGTCGTGCATAGTTAAGAAACACAACAGAACAACCAAGAAAAACAAAACAGCAATAGACGTCAAAATATCAGGAAGACTGGTCATGCGCAAAAGATACATATAGCAGACCCAAGGTTACAATCAACTTCTTACCGTGGTGCAGCTCTCTAGCGGCAAAACAGAGAACTGATATCTTCACTGCAGGCAGAGTCCTAGAGACCATCGACTAAACAGAGCAGTAAGAGTAAAAAGTGACGTAATTACGGCACAGTATTAGCAAATAATCACTTGGCCTGAAGATTTCTTCACTGGAGTGTATTTCAAACCGAGTTCATTTCATATTAAGTTCATATAATTTTTATCAGTAGGTTATATTGCATGCAACATACTGAAATTAGTAAAATGTAGGTCAGAACGAGAGGTCAGCTGCCATCTTGTCAAATAGCCGAGACGATTCAGATTTTTAAAGTCACTTCTAGATTATAATATTACAATATAAACTTTTAATTTCGAACGAACCACGTCGCTTAGAACAGATTAAACGATTCTTGGTTCGATGTGCACAAGGAATAAACGAATGTTACTGTATTATTACTCCTAGCAGTCGTTAAGACTGGGTTCACTAACTGGCCAGTATAGAGCGCTGCTCGAATCTATAGTTTCTGCATAGTACAACTGAAGGATGGTAGATGTCACTCCGGTGGAGAATGTCGTTTTTTTAAATATATAATTTCCATTGCAAAACGCACCATATAACGCTTTATTTTATAACGTCTCAGTACTCAAGAAACAATAAATATAAAAAAATCAAGCAAAAAAGTTCTACTCTGATAGGATTTGAACCCCGGCCAGCCACATGAGAGACGGGAGCTCTAACCACACAGCCAATCGTACACTCATAACTCACGCGTTATCGATCAAATACATATAACGTACTGTATTAGCAAATAATCACTTGGACTGAAGATTTCTTCACTGGAGTATATTTCAAACCGAGTTCATTTCATATTAAGTTCATATAATTTTTATCAGGCGGCTTCGGTGGCGTAGTTGGTAGCATGCTGAGCTTCTATGCCCAAGATAGCGGGTTCAAACCCGGCCGAAGCCGTCGGATTTTTAAGAGCGTTAAAAATCCCTCAGTATGCCTTCCTTCGGAGGGGAAGTAAAGCCGGCGGTCCCATGTCATAGATTTATGGCATGTTAAAGATCTTTCCACTAATTACACCTGTGTGAAACTAAATTGGATAGGTTAAGAATATAAACAACGCTCTTAGGTTGCTACGTTCGTTGCCAAGAGCCGACTGCGGTGGCGTCTAGTAGCTAGTTCTGAACTAGGCCTAGTAGTCGTTGACGGTGGCGTTTGGCGGCAAAAGTAGGAACTATTTGAAAATTCAAAGTTGCAGTCCCTACTTGAATTAAAAAACAGATACACACACTAATACAGTCATCACAATTAACACCGGTTATCAGACAGATTCTACACACACCCAAAGTACACGGGGCTACATGACCGCGTTGTCGCAGCCCCTAAACTAAGGAACCAACCAACCATAATTTTTATCAGTAGGTTATATTGCATGCAACATACTGAAATTAGTAAAATATAGGTCAGAACGAGAGATCAGCTGCCATCTTGTCAAATAGCCGAGACGATTCAGATTTTTAAAGTCACTTCTAGATTATAATATTACAATATAAACTTTTAATTTCGAACGAACCACGTCGCTTAGAACAGATTAAACGATTCTTGGTTCGATAATCGGAACTGGTGGGTCCCATGTTATGGATTATAAATTTTGCATAATTCACACGGCCGCCATCCTGAAATGGTACGTTTGATGACCTTGTAGTTTGGGCACAAGACGCGTCCCATATGAAGGTAGGTTGTTACCAAATTTGGTAAAGATCCGATGATTAGTTTGGTCGTAATGCATTATTAAGTTTTGACCATTCGATTGGCCGCCATTACCTTTTGGTAAAGATGGCGGCAATATAAAACATGACACTGAGGTGCCCTTTGCCAGTACTACCTCTGTACCAAATTTCGTTCAATTCGGTTTAACCGTGTTCGAATTGATAGGGGGGGACAGACATTCAGAGTACACACACACACACACACACACACACACACAGACTCACACACATACACACACACAGACAGACACACTTTTTTTCGCCCTGTAGTGATCTCATAAGTCTACTTTCATTTTTTGCAAAAATCGAAAGTAGGCTAAAAATACAATAAAAAAGAAATATAAAAATGAAAATAATGAATATAACTATAAAAAATTGTAAAAAAAAACCAACTAATTAATTAATTCAATTTAAAATATCAAAATTAAATCTATAAGAACATACATTAATACACACATCAAAAAAAGTTTTGCATCACCTCGGTTCCAAGAGTTCCGGAACCGTTAAATACAAAGGGAATAGAGATCAACACAAACAACATTTCAGCTCGTTTTATTGCTCATGAGACCCACACATTGCATGTTGTACCATCATACAGCTAGACTTTCAGCATTTGTGGTCCAGATTGCAGTACACACCACTACCTCTAATACCCAGTAGCACGTCCTCTTGCATTGATGCATGCCTGTATTCGCCGTGGCATACTATCCACAAGTTCATCAAGACACTGTTGGTCCAAATTGTCCCACTCCTCAACGACAATTCGGCGTAAATCTCTCAGAGTGGTTGGTGGGTCAAGACGTCCATAAACAGCCCTTTTCAACATATCCCAGGCATGTTCGATAGGGTTCATGTCTGGCGAACATGCTGGCCACTGTAGTCGAGCGATGTCGTTATCTTGAAGGAACGCATTCACAAGATGTGCACGATGAGGTCGAGAATTGTCGTCCATGAAGACAAATGCCTCTCCAATATTCTGCCGATATGGTTGCACTATGGGTCGGAGGATGTCATTCAGGTATCGTAAAGCCGTTTCGGAGCCTTCCATGACCACCAGTGGCGTACGTCGGCCCCATATAATGCCACCCCAAAACATCAGGGAACCACCACCTTGCTGCACTCGCTGGACAGTGTGTCTAAGACGTTCAGCCTGACCAGGGTGCCTCCAAACACGTCTCCGACGATTGTCTGGTTGAAGGCATATGCGACACTCATCGGTGAAGAGAACGTGATGCCAATTCCGTGGGGTCCATTCAGCATGTTGTTGGGCCCATCTGTACCGCGCTGCATGGTGTCGGGGTTGCAAAGCTGGACCTCGCCATGGACGTCGGGAGTGAAGTTGCGCATCATGCAGCCTATTGCGCACAGTTTGAGTTGAAACACGACGTCCTGTGGCTGAACGAAACGCATTATTCAACATGGTGGCATTGCTGTCAGGGTTCCTCCGAGCGGCAATCCGTAAGTAGCGGTCATCCACTACAGTAGTAGCCCTTGGGCGGCCTGAGCGAGGCCTGTCATCGACAGTTCCTGTATCTCTGTACCTCCTCCATGTCCGAACAACATCGCTTTGGTTCACTCTGAGACGCCTGGAAACTTCCCTTGTTGAGAGCCCTTCTTGACACAAAGTAACAATGCGGACGCGATCGAACTGCGGTATTGACCTTCTAGGCATGGTAGAACTACCGACAACATGAGCAGCGTACCTTCGTCCTGGTGGAATGACTGGAACTGATCGGCTGTCGTACCCCCTCCGTCTAATAGGCCCTGCTCATGCATGGTTGTTTACATCTTTGAGCAGTTTTAGTGACATCTATGAACAGTCAAAGGGACTGTATCTTGGATACAATACACACAGTCAACGTCTATATGCCGGAGATCTGGGAACCGAGGTGATGCAAAACTTTTTTTGATGTGTGTATATATATATAGAAACAAAAAAACAATAATAATAATTTGAATTAAAATGTAAAAACACATAAAAATGAAAAATAGTTTTGCCCTGTAAATGGTTAAGGTTACTTAGGTTTTGGTTGAATAATTCATTTTTCTCTTTTCTGATGTTTTGGGTTCTCTGCATATTGAAATATCATAGGAAGTTGGTTTGGAGCAAAAATGTTCATCTGTTTCCGGAATAAAGGTTTTTGAAGTTTGTCAACATTGGCAAACATCTACCAAATCATTATTTGCAGACTTTGACAGCCATTTCTTACAACTTTTATCTTTAGACAAATAGAGTACATTATTTCAGAATTACTGCACCGATCTACTTGAAATTTTCGCAGTATCTTTATGTGTATATGTGCATTAATCTGGCCTCCGTGGCTCATGCGGCAGCACGCCGGCCTCTCACCGCTGGGTCCGTGGTTCAAATCCCGGTCACTCCATGTGAGATCTGTGCTGGACAAAACGGAGGCAGACAGGTTTTTCTCCGGGTACTCCGGTTTTCCCTGTCAACATTTCATTCCAGCCACACTCTCCACTATCATTTCATTTCATCTGTCATTCATTTAATCATTGCCCCAGAGGAGTGCGTCAGGCCTCGGCAGCCGGCACAGTTCATATCCTCGCCGCTAGATGGGGGCTTCATTCATTCCATTCCTGACCCGGTCGGAGACTGGAAGCAGGCTGTGGATTTTCATTTTCAATCTGGCCTAGAGTAATGGCTGCAGCGTTTATGTAACTTGAAAAATTGCATTGTTTCAAAACTTTTTAAACTTATCAAAAGCGGCTTCGGAGGCGTAGTTGGTAGCATGCTGGGCTTCTTTGGCCCAAGATCGCGGGTTCAAACCCGGCCGAAGTCGTCGGATTTATAAGAGCGTTAAAAAATTCATCATTATGCCTTCCTTTGGAGGGGAAGTAAAGCCGGAGGTCCCATATCATAGATTTATGGCATGAAAAAGAACCTCCCACTAACTACACTTGTGGAAGCTAAAATGTGTAGGTTAGTTTGATCACGCTATATTAGTTGCAACGTTCGCCGCCAGGTGCTGACTGCGATGGCATTTAGTAGTCACGTCCGCAGCTAGGTGTCGTGGACGGTAGCATTATGCAGCAAACGTAGGAATTACTTGAAAAAAGTAAGTCTGCAGACCTACCTGAATCACAGATAACACACACTAATACAGCCATCACAATTAACACCGGTTATCAGACAAATTCTACACATACCCAAAGTACACGGGGCTACATGACCGCGTTGTCGCAGCCCCTAAACTAAAGCACTAGGGTCATGATTCTAATTTGGACTGCAAGCCATAAAATCTTCTTCAATTGTAAGTTTCAACACTTTAACTTCAATAGTTAGGTCATAAATTTACAGTACAGTAGAGTTTGATAAATATTTTGTTTTCAAAATATCATTGTAATGTTGGTATCAGTGAATGATAATGCCTTTTCAGTACCTTAACTGTTTTATCTTATGACGTTAAATGATGATAGATTTCCATTACATTGGTTCAGTAGTTTGTGCGGTAGGTGCATATTAAGAAACTGAACTGTTTGTTCAACTATTTGCCTGTACGATTGCCGCTTCCGTTGGTAAAGTAAAATGTGTCTGGTGTGTTCATTTTTCTCTATTTGACACTCCTTCCTGCCTTGAAAATTACCAAAACGAGCTGTTAACGTCAGAATAGTTCTTTTTCGCAACAATCTAACTACAAACAGAAGTAAGAAAATAATTACGTTGGCTGCGTGGCTCAGCGGTAACGTTCTCGCTTCCCAAGGTTGCAGGATCGAATCCTGGTGCAGCCAGTTGGCATTTGAAGGTGCTTAAATGCGAGGGAGTCGTGTCAGTAGATTTACTGGCACGTTAAAGATCCCCTTTGGGGCAAAATTCTGCCACCCCGGCGCGGCGTCTCTATCATTATTATTATCATTATCGTTAATTCACCCTTAAGGAGAGCGTTAAAACACAATCAATGTTCAGGCTATGTTTTTTTTCTGTCCCTTTCTTCTGTCTTCCCAAATGACACTCACATATTTACTATGCTTTCCCCTTCTCTCTTCTGTCCACTTCTTTCCTGTTTTTTTTTCTTTTCTTTGAGCGTTTGCTCAGAACCATTAACATTATTATTATTATTAGACTATTATTGTTCAGAAAATAATTGTTAAATGAAAACTAAGGTTTCATAAAGCAGTGGTGCCAATCCTATGCAGAACGGCGCGGATTATGCACCGACCGTATACAAAGGTGTACAGTTCATATTATTGTAGTAACGCTTTCGTGTTGGATTAGCAAATTAAATTTAAATGCATGTCGGTCAATCAGCACGATTGCACCCAAATTGCAATTGGGTGTTATTCCATAAACTTAAAAAAACAAAACACACAAAAACTAATTAATCACATGTAATTATTTTTCATGCTGTGAAGGCCACTGCAATGCTAATGGACTATGAGACATACAGCTGTCTTTTCTCAAAACATTGCTTACCTTGCATATCACAGTGTTTACGGAAGAGACCACCTCGTGTTGTAGCGGTTAGCATTCTTCGCTGTCGCTCAGGAGCTCCGGGTTCGATTCCCGGCTCTGCCAAGAAACTTAATAATTTTGGTCTGAGGCCTCGTGTTGCAAAATTGAGGTAGGTGGTTGGTTCCTCAGTTTAGGGGCTGCGGTCATGTAGCCCCGTGTACTTTGGGTGTGTGTAAAATCTGTCTGATAAACGGTGTTAATTGTGAAGGCTGTATTAGTGTGTGTTATCTGTAATTCAGGTAAGGAGTGCAGACGATCAATTTCAAGTAGTTCCTACTTTTACTACCATATGCTACTGTCAACGACATCTAGTTGTGAATTTGGCTACTAGATGCCATCGCAACCGGCACCTGGTGCTAAAGGTTGGAACTTTAATAGAGCATTAATTTAATCTAACCTAGAAATTTAGTTAACACAATTGTAGTTAGTGGAAGGTTTTTTACATGCCATAAATCTATGACATGGGCCCGTCGGCTTTACTTCTCCTCCGAATGAAGGTACACTGAGGCAAAATTGAGAAGAGTCGATTTCCATTGTGGTTTTGCCAATTCTACTCCAGGAAAATGCCGGGTTGGTTCCTAACTTAAGGCCTACAAGTGTGAAGTTATCGATGATAATTTCATAACGTATCATTATGTAAAATAATTACAATCTCGTCGCAATCAGATTTTCTACTAACAATTTGTCATTAATTTTAAGCTTTGCGTAGTTAATGACAACTTTTGCAATATTTTAAACATATAAACCTATTTAAAAACCTGAAAAGAAAATTATGTTTTTGAAGAACAAAAATTACTGTTTAAAAAAACTAAAATCCGGTCCTTAGTAATCAATGTCATTCTTATTTTGTTGTTTAGCTAGGGTTTGGTTTCCTTTTACCATATTTAAAATAAAGAACATCGTTATGCTAGATAAAGGGGCTCATGAGCCTCAGGGGCAGTTCTTTACTAATAAATTCAAATTCTCCCCCCTACCCAACCCGCAGGGTCTCACGACTAGTGGGACGTGGGTTGGTGACCACGAACCCCAGCTGTGTCCGGCATTGCTTCTACTTACTTGTGCCAGGCTCCTTTCTGTCGTCTTTTCTGTCGACCTCCCTTGGTCAAATGAGTCCTTGTCTCATCTTTCCTGATCCCTCATTCTTGGAAGGGTCAGACCTCTTGCTTTTTCTTTTCTTGATATCTCCTGCCTTCTGCTCAAGGCCTTCAAGGAGGCGGGGTGTGTGTAGCCCCACTGCGTATGGTGCAGTCTGAATAGTGCTACACCCTCAAGGGTTCACGGCTGGGGAGGTAGGGATTCGGCGACCGAAGAATTCCTGAGTTGGGGTCCGCTTTCCCCCCCTTATTCCGGTGTCTCCCGAGCGGACCCTCTCCTCTTTCCCTCTCCTATCTGCCTTTCATGTCTCCTTCGTTCCAAGTCCCTCAATTCTCATTCTTCGAGGATTGAGGGCATTTCTTTTTCTCATGTCATTTATTGCTGTAATTCCTTTTTTTGTTTTCCATTTGTACTTCTTTGTTTTTGTTATAGATTTAATTTCATTTTTCATTTTGACTCATCACCCAAAGCGTTTGGGGTCGATAACCTAGACGTTAGGCCCCTTTAAACTAAAATTCTCTCTCCTTGAAATCGGCCTTCACTCATGACCTGTCCGCATGACCTTCGCCTGGATAACAACTAATTACATGATATCTTGTTAACGTTTCTCATTTGATGTTTGTACGCAAAACCAGTTTGTCACGCCTCGTCCTCGTCAAAACTGCTGACTCATCCCAGTGGCATTTCCTGGTTCTGATCTTACACACAGTAGCAACTGGTTGACTTTATTATGTCTTTCCGAATGCCCCACCCAGCCCACCAAATGACTTGGGAGCTGTGTTCTCACGACTGCTGCATATCGTATGTCAAAACTGGTTCCTCGGTCACGGTTGAGGTCCGAGTGCGTATGTGGGTTCTACTCTGCTTACTTCATGTATAAAACAATAAGCGTGTGCTACCTGCTTGTGTGGTAGTCTTTAGACTGAAGAATTCTTGACAAAATATAGAAATCAATTAACAAAGTGTGTTTTAGTCATCAATCTTCAAACGTTTTTGAAAACGGCTATTCCATATCTTCCGAACATCCCTACGCAAGTATTGCACTCAAAAGCCTGTCAAACATATGTTCTGATACCTCGTGGTGTAGCGGCTAGCATTCATGGCCCTCGCTCGGAGGTCCGGGTTCGATTCCCGGCTCTGACAAGACATTTTTATTCTGGCCTGAGGGCTGGATAATGGTACACTTGGCCTCGTGAGCCAACATTCAGAAGAGAAGGGTTCGATTCCCATCTCGGCCATCTTTGAAGTGGCTTTCCGTAGTCTCCTTCACTTGTACTCCATGCAAATGCTGGGATGGTTCCTAAGTTAAGGCTGAACATAAATCAAAACAATAAGAATTTTAATATTGGCTGGTTCCTTAGTTTAGGGGCTGCGACAACGCGGTCATGTAGCCCCGTGTACTTTGTGTGTGTGTAGAATTTGTCTGATAACCGGTGTTAATTGTGATGGCTGTATTCGTGTGTGTTATCTGTGATTCAGGTAGAAGGACTGCAGACGATTAATTTTTTCAAGTACTTCCTACCTTTGCCACCAAATGCTACCATTCACGACACCTAGCTGCGGACGCGGCTACTAAATGCCATCGCAGTCAGCCCCCGATGGCGAACGTTGGAACTAATGGAGCGGCATCAACCTAACCTACACAGTTTTGCTTCCACAAGTGTAATTAGTGGAAGGTTCTTTTTCATGCCATAAATCTATGACATGGGACCGCCGAAAGCAAAGTTGAAAATCAAAATCAAATTTTTATTCTGAGCAAACTCAAAAAATATGTTTTACGTTTAATAGACAGGCTAATTTTAAAGCCTAAAGGTTTGAGTGTGTTTCATATTGTAGCTGAAGGTTTAGCACCCATTAAAGAAAAGAAGAAAAGTCCAAAAATTCTTATAAACATGGGAAATATAAGGTAAACGGTGAAGATAAGCACAAAATAAAAACGCAATTTTGAAAAATGGATACAAATAGTTAAGATTTAAACTTTTCAAAATTCAAACTTCGCTTCTAATAGCAAGATGTGTGTGTTTCCTTGGAAATGTTTATAATTGTTGTAACAAGTTTTATGACAGGCACAGTTATAATATTAAAATTGTTATTGGCTCCTTAAGGGGAGGTGGTACCCCCTATCTTAGCAATGCTAATTTCGCCTACTTCATGTACACCTTTTGTGATAACTATCAATAATATCATTTGAAATTTGGTATACATACAGCATAAGGTGTTTTGCGCCAACGGTAGTTTTTAGACTTGGAATAACAAAGGAAGCTTGTAGTTTAACGTGACCGTTAATCTTGAGATCATGAGCCACGGGACCTCCTTTTTACGTGGAATCCGAACCACAGGACATGGCATTTCACTTCGAAAATCTCACATGCATTGACCGGGAATCGAACCCGGACCGCCTTGGTGAGAGGCATTCAGCTAGACCGCTGAGCCACCACGCCCCCTTGGAATAACAACCCGGCTGAATGTATATACTTTTTTTTAACGGATACCTATTTTTAACACATTGTAGCCAAATAAAATCCACAGTTTTTAAGTAACGTTGTTAAGAAAACTCCAAAATACGTAAAACAACCAATAGTACAGGTGATTGAAGCCTCCGTAGCTTCGGCGGCAGCACGCCGGCCTCGCATCGCTGGGATCCGTGGTTCAAATCCCGGTCACTCCATGTGAGATTTGTGCTGGACAAAGAGGAGGCAGACAGGTTTTTCTCCGGGTACTCCGGTTTTCCCTGTCAATATTTCATTCCAGCAACACTCTCCACTATCATTTCATTTCATCTGTCATTAATTTAATCATTGCCCCAGGGGAGTGCGACAGGCTTCGGCAGCCGGCACAATTCATATCCTCGCCGCTAGAAGGGGCTTCATTCATTCCATTCCCTTACCCGGTTGACTGGAAACTGGCTGTGGATGTTTTTTCAGTACAAGTGATTACAATGTTATACCCTAAATATTGGTACATTTGCCTAAAAAAAACTCAAATGGAGAGAAGACAAAGGAAGAAGTTGAGATTACCTTTAATGCATACCAGCACCATATTCTGGATCATCGAGGTCATCAGCATCTTCACTGGACCTTTTCTGGTTTCTCACTACGTGTGGTGTTATTACAGTAAAATTCACAGTTTGTAAAAGATTTTCTCTTTGAAGAACCAGGGGTACTTATGGAGGAGCATGATCCTACAGGTGACTCTTCTAACCTAACACTTCCTTCACTAACACTTGTATTTACACTATTTACACTGACAATATTATTTGTATCGACACCTGTATTTATAGATGTGACTTTTCCTCTACCAGGACCTGCTCTTCGATCTTTTCGAATTTTAAAAACTGTCTATTATGACTTGTTTACAACACGTTTTTCACACGAGGAGAACAAACAATGAACAGAAGGAAGCGGGCATACGTGACACAGGCTAGCAACAATTCAAATGAACACAAACAAAAACATTCCCTTTGGTGATGAACGACATACTTTCACCACAGGAAGTAAACTATCAGTGTATATTTAAGCATTTCAACTCAATCTGAAAAGGGGGCGTAACGTCATTTAAAACGTTTTCGAGGGTGTTAGGAATAATTGTGGCTAATCCTATTACTCACACATAATCAAATACACCTCAATTTTTAAATGTCCATAGTAAAAAGAATATGAATTTTTGTACCAGAGAGGGGGGGGGGGGGTACCATCTCCCCTTAAACTGTATGTTCCCCCTTAAGGTGCGGCCGCCTCCTTCCATATCCTCACCTGAATTACAAGTTCTTATTAGGAAATAGTATAGCTTAATAATAATTATAATAATAATAGAGGTTGAATAAAAGAGTGATGTCGCGTGATGCAAAATTGTAACATTATAAAACCGTTGTCCTTCAGAACGCATAACTTCAGGCGGCCATTCAAAATTCGTAGGAATTGAAAAGCAAAATTTAGAAAAATATTGGGCCCTCACAAGAAAATGGAATTGGAATCAAGAAACGAACCGAAGACCTCTATAGTATCACATACAGTTTCACAAAAATTGTACACAGATATTGAAGTTTTTTGAGCACATAATTAGGATTGACAATTGACTAACAATAAGATTATTCTATATAATTAATACCCAAAATTAGGCTGGCGGAAACGAGGAGGACCGGGGGGGGGGAGCCTGAATGAGTTGAACATCGGAGAGAACATCATGAGAAACTGAGAAATCTTCAGAACCTCAGTAAATAAGCACACATTTAGGGTAATAATAATATCGTATGGCCTCGGGTGCCGAGTGCAAGCGTTGTTATTTGACACCCAAAGGGTAGCTTGCATGTCGAATTTCGTTGTTCCTTGAAGCACTATGAATGTCATGGAGTGTAGGCGGGAACACCCGAGATTAATTTTGCCATTATGACCTCGGCCTACTGAATTCAAATGGGTTCTTTGACATGCCAACATCGTATGACATGGTATCGTATTTTTGCTGCCAAAAAAAAAAAAAAAAAAAAAAACACTTACCACGGCCAGGAGCGAACCTGCAAGCTTGGGGTTAGTAGATCGACACGTTGACCACTCACCCACCGTGGCAAGCTACATTTATTAGGGTGAAACCTATCAGCATAACTGGCACTAGATGGACAGAAGAATGCAAGAGACAACACAGTGAGTTCATGTAGAGATTTGGGAGGAGAGGAAGGCCAAAGTCATCTACGAATGGGCATAACGAAGGAAGAAAGAAAGAAAGAAAGACAGAAAGAAATAGTTGTTGAATAGCTGGGGGAGAAAATAAACATATCTGTGTGATCCCTTTACGTACAATAAGTGCCTTCGAGATGACCTTTAAGTTTTATTATTTATTTATTTATCTATACGGAAAAGACCCCTGACCTTTTATGGACACTTGGCACGTCTGGATTCTGAAAGACTCACCAACAGGATATTCACAGTAACAGGAAGAGGCAAGACTTCTAAGAACAATTGGATTGCATCAATTAAGTCAGATATGGAACAACTAGATATGCCAATGGAACAAACTCGTGACCGTCTGATTTTCTGTCAGGTCATCCGACAGGGCGTTTTCACAACGTTCCTTACAAGTAAGAAGACTACAGAGCTAAGTGGACAGAAGAAAGAAGTTTGACTAATAGTCAAAAAATGAGGGACTGTTCGAAGAAGAAGAAGAAGAAGAAGAAGAAGAAGAAGAAGAAAGCAACAACTGAACCGAAGAGTAGATACGAGCCCCGTGGTCCTAAGTGTAGGCCTAAACGATAAAGAAAGAAAGAAAGAAAGAAAGAATAATAATCACACATTAACAGTACTTATAAAGGTGACTGGCTGCGTGGTGCAGCGGTAACGTCTCGCCTGCTGTGTCCAAAGTTACAGGATCGAATCCTGGCGAAGTCGGTTGGCATTTGAGGGTGTGGGAATGCGAGTGAACCTGTCAGTAGATCTACAGGCACGTTAAAGATCCCCTTCGGGGCAAAATTCCGGCACCCCTGCGTCTCTAAAAGCCTCAATAGTTAAAGGGGATGTAAAACCAATAGCATTATTAATAGTACGAAAAGACATGTAAAGGACCATGTCTGCCCAAAATCCTTATTGACAAAGTGTAATGAAAAAGGAAAATAACACCGTAAGTCAATAAATTGCAATTCTTGATTACAGTGTTACATTATAACCTTCTTCAACAACCAGAAGTTGATACAAATGAAGTTGCAGGATTGACATAAAATTGCATTAAAAAGTCTGATTTCAAAACTATTTCCAAATTGTTAACTAGCTAAAATGATTAAAAATACTAACTAAATTAAAAATCAGATCAGTTATAATTTTTATATTAACGATGCGGCTTCGGTGGCGTAGTCGGTAGCATGCTGAGCTTCTATGCCCAAGATAGCGGGTTCAAACCCGGCCGAAGTCGTCGTATTTTTAAGAGCATTAAAATCCCTCAGTATGCCTTCCTTCGGAGAGGAAGTAAAGCCGGCGGGCCCATGTCATAGATTTATGGCATGTAAAAGAACCTTGCACTAACTAAACGTATGTGAAACAAAATTTGTAGGTTAGGTTTGATTAATGCTCTTAATTTCCAACGTTCGTTACCAAGCGCTGGTCGAGATGGCATCTAGTAGTAGCCAAGTTCATAGCTAGGTATCGTTGACGGTAGCATTTGGTAGTGAAAGTAGGAACTACTTGAAGTTATCGTCTGCAGTCCTTACTTGATTAAAAAAATAACACACTAATACAGTCATCACAATTAACACCGCTTATCAGACAGATTCCACACACACCCAAAGTATACGGGGCTACATGACTGCGTTGTCGCAGCCCCTAAACTAAGGAACCAACCAGATTAACGATGAAAGATAAATCTCTTGAAAAGACAGCTCGAAGTGGAAATTTCAATGATGTGGAACTCATGTAATAGTCCATTGAAAGTTTTTGACGTTGGGATGATTTGTAATGTGATCATATGTTTACGTTGAAATGAAAACTCGATATGTTACTGTGAAAATAGCCAGTCCAATAAAATAGAGCAGTTATAAATGAATGTTTGATCATTACAATTTATTGACTTACGGTATTATTTTCCTATTTGATTATTATTAGTCTATTATTATTATTATTATTATTATTATTGTTATTATTATTACTATGCTCAAAGTAAGGCACATTAATGGAACGAGCTCATTAATGATCTGGATCAGGACCCATGGGGTCTGGGCTACAAAATTGTCAATAAGAAGCTCGGCGGCATTATGGTGTCTACTGCTGCTATGACGGCATCCCAGAAGGAAGCTATTATAGATGAGCTATTTCCTAATCATCCAGAGAGATTTCCCGATCACATTCCGGTGATGCTTGATGATATTCCGCTATTCACTAGAGAGGAATTACAAACTACAGCACGATCTTTTCAGAATAAGAAGGCACCAGGGCCGGATGGAATTCCTGCTGAAGTGTTAAAGATGATATCCGAAGAGGAACCAGATGTTTTGCTGAACATGTATAATTGTTATTTACTACAGGGAGTCTTTGCGACCCCGTGGAAAGTGGCCAGGCTTGTGCTCATGCCTAAAGGCAAAAAAGATCCCACTACTGCTTCAGGTCAGAGACCTCTATGCATGTTGGACATGGCTGGCAGACTGTTTGAGAAGATGATTAAAGGAAGGCTTCAGGCAGCGATTGTTGCTGCAGGAGGTCTGTCCCCCAAACAATACGGTTTTGTGAAGGGTAAGTCCACCATCAGCGCCATTGAAGAAGTGGTGATGGCTGTAAGATCCATTGAGCATGGCAACCACTTCTCTAGGAAAATGTGCTTACTGGTTACTCTGGATGTGAAAAAAGCCTTCAATTCTGCCCGGTGGATTGACATAATAGCTGCACTTGAAACAACATTTAACATTCCTCGCTACTTGGCGTCTGTTCTGAGGAATTATCTTTGTGATCGTTGGATACAGTATGACACAGATGAAGGAGTCAAGAGTCGCAAGGTAACAGCGGGGGCGGCTCAAGGCTCGGTGTTAGGTCCTGATTTATGGAACGTAAATTATGACAGCATT
Organism: Meconema thalassinum; assembly: GCA_946902985.2. NCBI lineage: Eukaryota > Metazoa > Arthropoda > Insecta > Orthoptera > Tettigoniidae > Meconema > Meconema thalassinum. Next base: position 251,873,702 of record OX336396.1, read on the forward strand.
TTACGGATGGAGTTGCCAGAGGACACTTCTTTGGTGGGATATGCTGATGATCTTGTTGTGCTCATTATGGAGCGCTCCATGGAGGGTCTGCAACTTAAACTTAATCAGGTAATGCGGAGATTTTCCACCTGGATGAATGAACATGGTCTCCAACTAGCAGTTCATAAAACAGAACTAGTCCTTGCTACTAAGAAGAGAGTTCCACGAGTTGTACCAATGCTAGTAGATAATCAAGTGATAGAAACAGCTCCTGCTGTTCGTTACTTGGGTGTTATGATTGACAGCAAGTTAACATTCTGGAATCATATCAGCAAGATTGCTGATAGGGCTGCTAAACAACTTGTCGTGGCTCATGGCTAATATTGGCGGCCCTTCACCATTGAAGAGGAAACTGCTGATGAGAGTGGCGGAATCAGTTATTGTTTATGGTGCAGAGATTTGGTCAGTAGCTCTTGGCTCTGAGATGTATAGGAAGCGGATAACCTCTGTTCACAGAAGAGCTGCCCTCAGAATAACTTCTGCCTATCTTACCGTGTCTGGACCGGCAGTGCTAGTAATAGCTGGGGCGATACTCATTTACATCCTGGCCAAGGAAAGGCGCCGTATATACTTGCGCAAAGACGAGCATTCTAAGATACGCGTGAAGAGGGAAGAAAGAGACAGATCTCTTCTGGAATGGCAGGAAGAATGGGAACGTGAACATCGTGGCAGGTAGACCGCTAGGCTCATCAAGCAACTGAAGCCATGGTTGTCGAGGGAACATGGTGAGGTTAATTATTACATTACCATGTTTTTCTCTGGCCATGGTTATTATGAAGCATACCTCCATCGAATGGGAATTTCACAGAGTTCACGGTGTCGTTATTGTGACGATCAATGGGACGATGTTCAGCACACATTCTTTGCATGCTTGAGGTGGAGAAATCTTCGAAGGCTTCTGTAGACAAAAGTTGGTGTCATTACACCAGACAATGTGGTGGATAAAATGCTCAGCAGCAGAGAAAGTTGGGCACAGATTGCTGTCTATATCTCTGAGCTGCTGAAAACAAAAAAAAAAGAAGAGGAACCGAGAAGATTGGTTGCTGAAGACAGTGAAGATGATGAGTAATTTCATTATCATCACGTTTAATGAAATTGACTGAGACCTCTGGACGTAACAGTGGCTCCACCCTGAAGTAAGGCTGAACAGACAGTTCCGGGGAGGCCTTAAGCCAAGTATAGGGTTTGTGGTTTTTTAGTAGGTAAAAATCCTGCACAGTTGTAAGTCCGGAAGCTTGCATTCTGTCTTTTGAAGATTTCCCCACGTTTCCCTAAAAAAAACAAAAAAAAACTATGCATTCGTTATACTAATACTCAATGGTTACCGGTTCTAAGTAGCATTCCCTCACCACATTTAAGAAGATGTCAGTCGTTGCTGTACACCTACAAAAGAATCAACACGAATCCACTATTACCAATACATATAGAACTTCCAGTTCTATCAGATCTTGTATTAAAAGTCCAGCCACCCGTTGCGGCGAACAGCAGATAGCTTGCGGAACAACAACTTCAATATCAAAGTTGCCTGGATTAATCAATGGCGGAACAAACTTCCTTGACACATCATGGATGATTAATTATTAACCCTTGGGAAAGACCTGCAGGGTTTCACTTACAGTATCTAGGCGTCACTGGTGCTTGTTGAACCGGATTAGAACTGTCCAGGGCAGGTGTGGAGGTATATACTACTTCATTGGGGTTGGAAGTCCTCTCCAAATAGCGACTGTGGAGAAAAGAAGCAGACTATACCTGTATATCACATAGCGCTTGATTGTCCCCTCAGAGCTTTCAGTGGTACACTGGAAGATCTACACAGGCTATCTCGAGAGGCTGTTGACTGGCTTCTCCATTTGGATCTGCAGCTGTAAATTAATCATTTCTTACAACAAACTCGAGATTATGTATTATTATTATTATATCATTTTTGCCCTTATCGACAATGTTTGAACTTAAATATCTCATGATGACACAATATTCACTTCTCTCCCTTCTCTTCCCAAAATCTCTTCTTCCTTTGACTGTGCTCCTGTTTCCGTTGTTCTGTCCACAATGTTCCCGTCTTCTTCTTTTCATTTGCTTTAAATTTTGTATTCTTAATTTTGTTTCTGAATTCTCCTCTGTCTCCAATCATTTGCCTGTCGATCCCCACCTGCCTTACGTCTTCCTCTATTTCATGATGCCAATTCGTTTTCCTGCTTGAGTTGTTTGCTACATCAAATATGTATTACTGTGTAGCCTTTATTTGTAAATAGCTATGTATCACTTCATCATACGATAAATAAATAAATAATAATTATTATATACTGTACTTATAAATTCATGGTTATATTAGCCCTGGTCACTTAGTTAATTTAGGGTTGGGACAAAAGGTTAAGAACCTCTCAGCTAGCACATCTGCTGACGCTTCTACTTCAAGTGTTTCAAATGCGTTTTTTCCTCTAGCTCTGTTGAAAAGAAGGGATTAAGTGTAACGGACACGGCATCTTATCCTGCCTGTCTTACAACAGCAGCAAGTTCCGGACGGCGAAAGTAGTGGCTGGTGAACACGTAACGCTTCGTTGTATTGAGGTAGTGGCTTCCGGCGATCTTACACTGTGTCAAATGGCGAAATCTTAACTTCATTGAAGATCTAGATAACTGTACGCCTCGTAGCGTAGTAAATAGCATTCTTGGTTCTCACCGCAGAGGCCCGGGTTTGATTCACGGCTCTCCCAAGAAATTTAATTCTGGTCTGAGAGTTGGAACGAGGTGTCCTAAAAGCGGTTTTCCGTAGTTTCCCACTTCTTCAGCAGGCAAATGCCGGAATGGTTTTCACACTCTCACCCAAGTGCGCAGGGCTACATGACCACCATTTTTCAAAGCCCGTAAATGAATCAATAACTACTGTAGATAAGGGCTGCCTGAATGTTATTTTTATCGTATGGAGGATGGGTGAGGCACTGTACTGTAGATTATTCGCGCCCTGACAAATTGAAACATAAGGAGCACCAAATTGATTGTTGTTGTTGCACGTTTGATTAATTTTTTATAAGAACATTTTTCAGAATAATTCCAGGTTTATTCTCGTATGAAAATAAGGTCTATAGTTCCTCACAGAACTATTGTCTTCGTTTAAGAACTAGATCTAACGTTAAGAGAATATTGTGTTATTTTTTATTTATTTATTTTTTTAATAAGTTTTTCGGATAAGATGCGCTGAAGATTGCTCCAATGCGGGCTGAAACATGTGTGTTTAAAATAAATGGATGATGTTTCGTTGTATTGATAAACGTTCTGTTTATTTGCCAGCAGAAAATAGGATTGTTTATGGGCACAAACGCTAGAGTGTATTTTTCTCAAAACTATCCGGTCTTGACTTGCTTGCACAACCCCACACATTTATTTTGAGCGGCTTGTTTTATAATGTTTGTTCTCTTTACAGGTAAGTCCAAGTTTCCTGTCTGTAATGAAGTTGTCCACTGTACTGCTCTGGTGAGTGAAATACCAGTTCATAGAATAGGTGAAATGTTTTACGTTGCCGTCCGTACTTTAATGGTGCTTGTTGAGCCTTTCTGCACCAGAGGTCCGGGGTTCGATTACCGCCTCTGCTAAGGAATTGTATTTCTGATCTAAGGAGTGCAACAATGTCTCGTGAGGATAATTCAGAAGAGGTGGCTTTGATTCCCTGCTCAGCCACCCCAGAAGTGGTATCCTATTACTACTCCAGGCAAATGCTGGGGTGGCACTTAACGTAGGGCCACAGCGCAGCTTTCCAATGAAAATCCACAGCCTGTTTCCAGTCGACCGACCGGGTCAGGGAATGGAATGAATGAAGCCCCCGCGGCGAGGATACGAACTGTGCCGGCTACTGAAGCCTGTCGCACTCCCCTGGGGCAATGATTAAATGAATGACAGATGAAATGAAATGGGGAGTGTTGCTGGAATTAAATTTGTGACAGGGAAAACTAGAGTACCCGGAGAGAAACCTGTCAGCCTCCGCTTTGTCCAGCACAAATCTCACATGGAGTGACCAGGATTTGAACCACGGACCCAGCGGTGAGAGGCTGGCGTGCTGCCGCCTAAGCCACGGAGGCTCTCTTTTCCCAATCTTAACCCCAATTACTGGTTGTTAGTTGTAACTCTTCAGTCGGTCAACACGAATTTGCCGAATGACTGGATGGGGGTACAATGTATACAATATAAAATACAGTATGTATGTCTACCCCTTATTATTCTCGTTTACAACGGGGTTGGGGATGAGATGAGATGAATGTCTTCGTGACGCCACAATATAAAACACAGTAATAAGTAAATGAACACTCTGAAAACATTACATGCATTTTATGATCACTGTTAATAATGATCATTTAGGATTATGCGTTTCGACCGTCAAGCAGTCATCAACAGATCCTGTTCACTGGGGTTGAGGTTTAAATGTATATGTAAATATTGTGTGAGTGGACTTATAGTATACTTTGTATGAGTTAAGTTCATGTTTATATTACGATTCGTAGTTTGAATCTCGTTAGTTTTATAAGGATTTGTGAACTACTGTATGTATGAACACGTGCATAGTTCAACACAATATGATCAAATAAAATTAGAACTTGCAATTGAATTCTATCATGCATATGCTTATTTATCCCAGCACAGCCGCTGGTTGTACACGTGTATGCTTTAAGCGTGCCCAAGGATCATGTAAGTATAAGAGATTCGTCACTTTTGCTTATAGAATTTCCGAGAGAGAACACCGCCTGAGGCTATGGATTGTACTGGCAAGTCTGGCAACATAAAAAGTAAAAAGCCATATGAATGTAGCCTTTATTACACGTAATTGAACAGTATGTTCTGCGATGAGTTATTGATTATTGATGAAAATACACAAACATAACTGCGCCTTTCGCTAGGCGCTGAAATATACGTCCAGATAGGAAAATAATACATTTTGATATATATCAATGTTGGCAATAGATTTGTCACGAAGGACACAGTTATGCCGTTCTAGAGCTTAATTCACCTCTAGGCTAATTAAAAATGCTCTCATACTCTACAGTATTGTTGGGATATTCGATGAATATAAAGAAAACTGTCCAAATGCACACACTATATTGCCATAACCTCACTTTTTGCCAAGCATGCCCGCTGCCACCCACCCCTCCCCGTAGGCCTAAATCACAAATGTTATTGCAATGCAAAGGAGAATGGGTAAGAAAACAAACAAGACATGAAATGCACACATTTATTCTCTCTATATTTTTTTCGAGAGTAGTCCATATTGCCCACTAGTTTTACACATGGTCAACACCAGGAAGATGAAAATTGCCGTATTGTTCTTACTATCATTATAATTCTTACATCCCGGTGCTTGGCATTTTGTCCTCCCTTGCAGTGGCATGATTGACTCTCAATTCAATTCAAATAAACAATCAAAATACTGAACAAATCAAAACAACCAACACCACCACGAGGAAAATAAATCAAAACAGACTATTCCCGCTTCCGCCAGTCGGTTTGATGTGAACGTTCATGAGTGCCAACTACGGAACCTTAGTGCTAAAATTAATTCTTCATTGGTTGGCAGAACATCCAGTACAGGGCCTTACCCCGACCCACGCGCTCCCTATGATCTGTCATCCCCCTGAGCGTGCCTACTCACGACTGACTCGTTTGGAGCGCATCAGTGAAGATTGTCGCGCGTGGCATCTGTTTGCAGAAGTTGTGAATAACTGATTTAAAGGTACTGAGGCTGGAATGACTTACAAAAGTGGTGTATTTATGGATTCTGGAACTATGCTCATTACTATTGCAAGCCATTTAACCCATCTGCCACAGCCTCGACAAATGGTCCCTATATGCTTGCAACGGGTCTTCAAGATGGGATAGGACCCTACAATACTGCCTGCTTAGATGTCTAGGTTTGTTGAGAATTTGCACCATGTGCTTCCTCCTCCTATAAAAGATTTCCCAATTTATGCCTACATTGCCTCATTTTCGTTACGACTGTGGATTTACTTTATTTAGCAGTGCAAAATGTGAGGGTCTTTCTAAAAAAAACATGGGTTTGTTCAAATTCGTTCGATTGTCTTTCTATGGATTATTTAATGTCGAGAGCTCTGCCCTTTCCTTCGTGGTGTAGAATTTTCAGGTCTGTTTCCATGTTAGTGAACCTATGGTTGTTGACATACATGGTTCACATATGGCTGAGTGTTTGCTGTGTTTTAATCGCATGTTTGTGTTGTTTGTAACGTGTTCCAATCTGTCTTCCACTTTTTTCGACATAGTCTTACGCCCTTCATCTTTACATGTGAACAAATATACACCTAATTTTGAACACTGTTTTTTTTTCTTTGTTAAGATGCTATTATGTAGGTGCTTACCGAGTGAGTTGTTTATTGTGAAAGCTATATTGAGTCCTTGTTTCTTGACCATATTAATTATTTTTTATGTATTATTGTTCACGAAATTGAATCATACGTATTAGTTCTCATTTTTGGTAAGTGAATAATCCTAGTTTTGTTCTTCCGTTGATTTGTCTGTATCTGGTCAACCGTGTTGGGCAAAAAATTGTTCTCTGCTGCCACTTGTTTTATAATTTCAATTTCTTTGTTGATGTTTTCTCCTATAAATCTTTCATTTGGCAGTTTATTTATTAGTTTATTTTATTGTTTTCATTGTATACTGATAACCAAATTATAGCACCAATATTTACGAGATTCTGTTAAACTTTCATTTTGTTCCTGTCTAGATAAACACATCAACTTTCTTACTAAAAGTAAACTACAATTTGGTTATTACGGTCTAAAACTTAAGCTACTTCATCCTAAGGTATGAACGTTCTTTTTAGCATCTTTACACAAGCAACACATTTTGATACTGTGTTCACTAAGATAACCTACGGTTTCTCCTTGAGGCATTCATAATTGGACATCGTTTCAAAACTAAAGAGAAACAAACTGTAGCAAAATCTGTAAAATTGTTAGTTTGAACCACATAGCGCGAGCAATCGAGGGTTAACAAGGAAAGAGGACATTTACTGCAGTGAGAGCCCTGCCTATAGAACGGAGCCTCGCTAAGGCCGTGTGGCGGCAGGGGCTCTGGTACTAGCAGCAGCGTTGCGCCCAAGTAGTTCAACACATTTACACTTTTTAACGTATTTAATAATCATAATTACTTCCATGAATTTCAGAATAGTTGCTGGAAATGCTGTTTGGTACAGGCCGGACGTTTGTTTTAGACGAGTGAAAAATCTTAATGGAAGCCTGGAGGCGAGTTACTACAGTACCTGTGTTGTTATCAGCTGCCCCAAGCGGTCCGATGATTGACAAATCTGTCTCACACTGCTTTTGAAGTACAGTCATTGGCAAATATAATGACGTTCTGTTCGTAACTACGTAACGTGTACTTCCGCTCACACAATACTTCGACGTTGACTGTACTGTCAGCAAGTCGGTGTCGCCATGTGCTCAAGTCTGGAATTCCATTACATCAGATCGGTGGTGACAAATGTGAAGCGATAGGGTGAGAGAGTGACTGTGTATAGGCTCACCCGCAGGCTTCAATGTCAAGGGCAATCGTCTAAAACAAACGTCCGGCCTGTACACTCGCTGTAATTCTTCCTCACTGATATTTCGTTCTCGAGAGCCTCCAGAGTACGTGGATTGTTTATGTATATCTTTTGCTTGAAGTTCCCCCACAAATAAAAATCGCACGGCGCTGAAACTTACGAACACATTTACTGAAAGACTTCTTCTTGAGATGATAAGTTTCCACTAGGAAAATTTGATGTTTTGTTCTATACCTAACAATGTTCACGGAATACGATGTAGGCTACAGTATTACACAGCAAGTCTTAATTGTCACAACTAAGGTCTTGCCAGCTGAGTAGCCTACGACAGCATTCTACGCTTGCCACGGTGGGTGAGTGGTTATCGTGTTGGACTGTCAACCCCAAGCTTGCAGGTTTGCTCCTGGTCTTGTAAGTGATTTTTGAGAGGCGACAAAAGTCACCACACGCATATCATACGTTGTTGGCATGTTAAATAACCCATTTGGGTTTAGTAGGCCGTGTTCATAATGGAAAATTAATCTCGGGATTTTCCGCCAACACAAAGTTCCTCATTTCTCTACTGGAAAGCGGTATAGTGTCAAGGAGCTTAGATATCTAGCCTCCTTGACTTTCATATAGCTCCAAGGAACAACAAAATTCGGCATGCAAGTTGCCCTCTGGGCGTTAAATAACAAAGCTTGAACCCGGCACCCGAGGCCATACGATATTATTATATTATACAGCATTCTAGGCTTCCCGACCCACTGTTGTAATCGGTGCATTCTATAAATTTAGCGGCGATTCATTGCTATCTGTCCGCGGCACGGCCTTGGGAAATCTCCGTTCGATAGGGAGAGCCCTCATTGTAGCTTCGCCTGAAGAGCTGCCACTGAAATTGCAGCGCCAGATCGAGATACTGTGGACAGGTTTAATCTAATGTAAGAACTCAACTGTATCTCAACACCCTTTTTCGATGTCGACGAATTGGAGAATACACACACTTTGTAAGAAGGGTGTCGTATTCCTTTGCCAAGGCAGGCCGTGCGAACAGAAGTGCAGTTTCATTACGTGAACAAGGCAAACCCAGTCAGCTGAGCAAGTTCTGCTGTTGTGAAAATTTATTTCTAATTTACTTTCCTTACCAGTATTTGCCACAGCAATCCTTATATAGTACTGGATTTTAAGAGCAACCACAGCACGTATCAGATTACTGCTTCCCCATAACAATAATATGTTGAGAATGAGGATTATTAGGTCTACCATGTTGTCAGGTTGCCATTCACCGTAGGTCGTGACAGCACAAGTGTTTATAAACTGATTTCTTGTACTATACATTTTTATTTACTATTGTTGAGTTTGTTGGAATAAAGATGTCCCACAAAAAAGCAAGGAAGTGTTATACAGAAGCTACTATATCCCGATACTGACCTATGCTTCAGAAACGTGGACAATGAAGAAAAGAGACATAAGCAGAATACAGGCAGGTGAAATGAAGTTCCTGCGAAGTCGGATCGGAGTAACAAGAAGAGACAGGGTGAGGAATGAAAAGGTCAGGGAAATGGTGAAAGAGGAGCCCTTGCAAGGTAGGATTGAGACATCAAGACTGAGGTGGTATGGACACTTAAAGAGAATGGATGAGAAGAAGATTCCCAAGAGGATACATGAGATGCAGATGCAGATGCAGAAGAAACGACCAAGGGGAAGACCAAGAGATAGATGGCTGAAAGGAGTGGAGGAATGTGTCAAGAAGAGAGGTGAGGACTGGACCAGAGTGACAGCGGAGAGGTGGTGGGAAGAAAGGACTAAGTGGCGAGGCTTATGTTCCAAACAGACCCAGCCTGGAGCTGGAAACTGTACAAGATGATGATGATGATGATGATGATGATGTTGAAAGATGCGCAAGGTGAGGTACTGTTCGTTCAGTTTTAATATTTGTTAATTCATTTTAGGGGTTTGGAACATTGTAGTCATCAGGTCCGTGTAGTTGGGTGTGTGTTGAACTTGTGTGATTGATAACCTGTATTTCTTTGATGACTGCATTAGTGTGTGTGCTATTGTATTAGGGACAGGGGTAGCGGCTTCGGTGGTGTAGTCGGTAGTATGCTGAGCTTCTATGCCCAAGATCGTGGGTTCAAACCCGGCCAAAGTCGTCAGATGTTTTTAAGAGCGTTAAATATGCCTACCTTCGGAGGGGAAGTAAAGCCGGCGGTCCCAGGTCATAGATTTATGGCATGTAAAAGATCCTTCCACTAACTAAACTTGTGTGAAGCTAACTTTCTAGGTTATATTTCGTTGAAACGCTCTATCCAAGTTCCAACGTTCACCACTAGGTATCAGTGACATCTGGTAGCGAAAGTTGGAACTACTTGAATTTGAACGGGACTTGTAGCTCACCCCATGGGTGTACGCATTGAACCAGCTACAGCCTCTGGCTAGCCGAACATGTCCTCGGACACTCCCGGCAATAAAAGCCATACGCTAAATAAATAAGGGTCAGGGATGAGGCGGGTGCGCCGGGACTTGAAGCAAGGTACTATCCAGGCATTTTCATGGAGAGAGTGTGGGAAAACCGCACTTAGGGTAGCCGCCGTCAGCGCCGGGATTCGAACCTCCGATCTAAGGACTTGTTGCAGTTGCCCTCAAGATCGCGGTGCGTGATTTAAGGAAAGGAAGATCCTGAGGAAAATTCTGGGACCTCAGAAGACTTCTGATGGAACTTGGAAGAAGAGGGAAAACGAGGAGCTCTACAAGTGTTCTGAAAAGATCACAGACACAATGCGGAAAAGAATACTGAAATTCTATGGACAGCTGGTAAGATTGGACGAGAACCGACTAACCAAAAATATCTTCAAATACATCATGGGATTGAAGCCACCTCTAAGTGGGTAGAAGAGGTCAAGAGGGATGCAGCAGAAGTTGGAATTACTCCAGAGTTGATCCACGATAGAAGTGAGTTGAGAAGAAAGGTAGACAATTAAAATCATTTGAAGAGAAACCAATTACAAAGAGACCCGTGCGGATCATTTCCGAGGAGGAGGGAAAGATAAGGAGCGAAAGAATGATGAGGTTCTGGGAAGAAAAGAGAAGGAAGGCCAAGAAGCCTTAAGTTCTATGCGGTCCACAGTTGGCCAAATTCGAAAGAAGAAGAAGAAGACCCATTAAAACAGGAAATGGGCAAGTCAAGGCGATCCAGCGTGAAAACAAAAGTGACCAGTATTATTTAGGTCTATCGAGTGTGATGTTGGTACTGCTGTACATGTTGTCAAAGCTGCTTGTTACCTTCGTAATTTTAAGACCTAATACAGAAAATCTCAAATCGGCCCACCAATGCTTTCTCAGTCACTATTCGATTGAGAGAAAGATCATGTGATGGCTGCCCATGCTCAACGAAGTCATTTCGTTCATTACTTCAACAATCGTACATGGATCATGATATCAAATATTTCCCTTCTTCTTCTTCTTCTTCTGCTTTGTCTTCGTCTTCTGTACAGGCCAACTACGGACCACGACATTCAACTATTTTGTTTGGAGTGGGTCTTGATGTTTGCTCAGTAGTCACGCATCCGCTGGCTGTGTTGTTCCTTTCTCTCCTTTGTCCAGAGGGCACCTGTCTTCTTCCTTGAGGAACCTCATTTGCTTTAGTTTACTCCTGAGAGACTTTTGATCTTTTATGCCTTTTTCTGTAACTCCCAGCTCCAGCAGATCTTTGTCCACTTGTATCAGCCACGGTGATTTGGTCTTCCTTCTTTGCCAGTATAAGAGTAGGTGGTTGGTCAGCCTGGTTGGATGCATCCTGGAGACGTGTCCATAAAATGCTAGACGTCTCTTCCTGGCCACGTCTGTAATTCTTTCCGAGTAACTATAGAGCAACTGGTTGGGTCGTATTTTGTATTCATTCCCTTCCTCATTAGCTTCCTCTCTTGGATTTCTAGTTTGTCCGTGAGTCCTTTCCTGTTTAATATGAGGCATTCAGAGGCATATAAGGCTCCAAGGCGGTTGACTGTCTGATAGTGCTTCATTTTGGTGAGAGGCACTTCTTATTGTAGGTGGTTGGTTGGTTACTCAGTTTAGGGGCTGCAACAACGCGGTCATGTAGGGCCGTGTACTTTGGGTGAGTGTAGAATCTGTCTGTTAACCGGTGTTAATTGCGATGACTGTATTAGTGTGTGTTATCTGTTATTTAATTCATGTAAGGGCAGCAGACTTTTGAATTTTTCAAATAGTTCCTACTTTTGCTGCCAAACGCCACCGTCAACGACTACTAGTTCAGAACTTAGCTACCAGACGCCACCGCAGTCGGCTCTTAGCAACGAACGTAGGAACCTAAGAGCGTTGTTTACATTCTTAATCTATACAGTTTAGCTTCACACAGGTGTAATTAGTGGAAGGTTCTTTAACATGCCATAAATCTATGACATGGGACCGCCGCGCCGGCTTTACTTCTCCTCCGAAGGAAGGCATACTGAGGGATTTTTAACGCTCTTAAAAAATCCGACGGCTTCGGCCGGGTTTGAACCTATCTTGGGCATAGAAGCTCAGCATGCTACCAACTACGCCACCGAAGCTGCCTTATTGTTGGTGTTCTTAGTCATTTTCCGTTCATTATATTTTCATTAAATTGCAATTGGGTTGTACATTACAATCATTATTGTACTGTAATGGCTAGCATTCTTGGCTCTCACTGCGGAGGCCCTTAACCGACAGGTTCACTGATGCCGTGCGCAAGAGACGTCGGAAATTCTATGGCCATATCGATAGAATGGACAGCGACAGATTACCCAAAATATTATTTGAAGTAATCAACTCAAAGAAGGACAAAATAAACTGGTTAGAAGAAACTAAGGCGGACCTCCAAGAAATAAATATCACAGATGACATCACAGACAATCGTAGAGCCTTTAGTACAATAGTAGGCAAGCACATATTCGTGGAGAAACGTGAAAAGAAAACTGGTAGGAGGAAGTGGTCCACAGAACGCAAGATGCAACACCGTGCATTCATGAAGGGATTTTGTGAGGATAAGAAAGCTAAAACCAAAAGATACAGTCAGTCTGAGAGACTAGACTTTATATAATTTCAAATGATGCATGCTACATATGCTACACATGTTAGAAAGGCTCAGGAGGGCTTCTCGCTTCGCTCGAAGCCCCAGGACTCTTTCAACAGACTCCATTACCCATTAACTTAAGCTTCCCGTGCACTCTGCTGCATGACGTCACGCACTCGCCGTCTCCGTATCGCATAACGCCTGACCCCAGGAGTAAACTCAGACTCAACATACTCCATTACCCTTTAACTTAGGCTTCCCGCGCGGGGACGGCATGACGTCACGCACTTGCCGTCTCCGTTCGCAGAACGCCAGACCCCAGGAGTTAAATCAGACTCAACAGACTCCATTACCCTTTAACTTAGGCTTCCGGCGCGGGGGCTGCATGACGTCACGCACTCGCCGTCTCCGTTCGCATAACGCCAGACCCCAGGAGTAAACTCAGACTCGGTGCATATGCACTGAACAACATGATGACGTCATACACGCCGTAACCGTGACGCATAATAGTAGACCTAAGCATAACGATGAAGTCGACAAGATCATTTGAAATGATAAAATAATACACCCCTGTTTGTTTGTTTTTTCAACAATAAGTTTCCCTTGTAGCTGTTGGGAAGATCATCATCGTCATAACAAACACTCGTATCGAGTAGGTTGGCCTTTCAATCCGGAATGTCTCTTCATCGGTGAGTTCGGAGTGGGACGTGGATTGGTGACTACGGGACCCCAGCTGAGTACGGCATTGCTTCCACTTACTCGTGCCGGACTCCTCTCCGTCTTCTTTCCTGTCAACCTCCCTTGGTCAACTCTTGTTCTTTTCCGATCCCGACGGTATTAGGGTATCCGAGGCCTAGGGAGTATTTCACTTTCTCGCCTTAATTGGCCCTTGTCTCATCTTTCCTGATCCCTCATTCTTCGAGGGGTCAGACCTCTTGTTTTCTTTTCATTCTATTTCCTTTTCTCTTTAAGACCCCACTGTTTTTTGTTAATTGGCCCCCCATGTATTTAAATTACCTAGGCGAATTTTTTGAATCTACACTACATTTTGTAAGTATTTTCAATCTAATTTGCATTTTGCAAGTCCTTTCGATCTAAATTGCATTTTGCGAGTATTTTCAACCTCAACCGCATTTTGCAAGTATTTTCAATCTGCATTGCATTTTGTATGGTGATCATTTTGTTAGTATTTTGTTCCTCAATTGCATTTTGTGTGTATTTTGAATCTAAATTATATTTTGTAAATATTTTCAGTCTAAATTGAATTTTGTAAGTATTGTCAATCCAAATGAGTATTTTGATTCTACCATACATTTTGTAAGCATTTTCAATTTCAATTGCATTTTGTAAGTATTTTAAATTTCAATCGCACTTTGTGAAGATTTTGAATCTGAACCGGCCTTTTTCAATCTAACTTGCATTGTGTATTTTCAATTTCAATTGCATTTTGTAAGTATTTTGAACCTCAGTTGTATTTTGTACGTATTTTCAATCTCATTTGCATTTTGTAAGTATTTCGACTCTACGTTGCATTTTCTACGTATTTTGAACCTAAACTACAGGGCGCCCGAGAATGTTCTCCGCGGTGGGTACGTGCAGCTTTGAGTGGTTGAGTCATAAGTTTTAGTTGGCTGCACTGCACTGCACTGCACTGTGTCCTTCAAAGCGGGACTTCCCCGTGTGAGATGTCGATGTGCATCGCGATAAGCGCGCGAGCCTGCAGGTCTTCAGCGTGTATTACAGTCAGCGAGCGTTCGGATAGATTATTATTGGAAGAGTGCAACATTATACAGGCGGTAATGTTTACTACTGAAGAGAGAGTTTTTTTTTGGTGGAATACTTTTTTCGCGAAGGCGATCGGTTTACAGAAAATGTAAAATTAAGATTTCAGGCGCAGTTTCCTAATTCAAAGTGTCCAAACCGTGATACCATTCGGGATTTGGTAAGTAAATTTCGTGTGACTGGCTCAGTTCACGATGTACCGGGAACAGGCAGGCCTACGCTTTTAACAGACGAAAAACTTGATGAAATCTCCGATATAATGCTGCGAAGCCTAAGTAAATCAACACGAAAATTAGCTCAACAAACAGGAATCTCCAAGTCGACAGCACATGAAGCTGTAAGAGACAAGCTTCAGTTGTTCCCTTATAGTTGGCGATGTATGGAAGATAGACATATGCTCTCGCGGACTTTTTTGTAGAACTTTTCATGCTGAACAATTCTTACACTCATAGTATTTAGATATTTTTAACAGTTTGCCCAGCGGAAGCTTACAAAGCGCTCGGACGCCAGGTTTTTTTTATCGACTATTCCACTAAAATCGTTACTGCTCGGCTTCCTTTGATCATAAATAAATAATTTTCTACAGCAATCATACTCGATATATCCTTTACAGAATGGTGAAAACCGCATCAAAATCGATCCAGTGGTTCTTGAGTTTACCAGTAACATCCAAGAAACGGGGGCTTTGTTTTATACTAAGTAGAGATGATGCAAGCGGCAGCCGTGCTACCAACGTAACTGCTGTAGCTAGCTCTCGCAGACGCATGTAGGCGCTGCGGAGAATAATCCCGGACTCACTGTACATTATGTGCGTATTTTTCTATACATTCCTTTTTTTTAATATTTTCTTTCTAAATTCCCTTTTGTAAGTATTACAACTCTCCATTTTGTGAGTCGTTTCGATCTTAGTTCCATTTTGTAAGTATTTTCAGTCTCACTTCATTTTCATTATGGTTTCCATTTCATTGTAATTTTCGCTATCACCCAGACCATTAGGGGCCGATAACCTTGATGTTAGGCCCCTTATCACAGCCTAATGCGCGAGGCACACAATTTGCCGCAGTGATGACATGTCCTGTAGTTCCAGGTGGGGCATCCACGTTCCTTCCATTTCTTCTAAAGAGCTCTCTATCCTTTCTGCGCTGCCTCTTATCTTCTACCGTTCGTTGGCTGTTTCCTTCAAAATGTATTGCACCATGATGAACAAGTGATCTCCAGGTAGAGCGATCAAGGGATAAGGTCTCCCAGTTACTGATATCTGTCTGTTAGGTAGTTAGCCCGAAGGCTGGTTGGATCCTCAAAAAGTATCGCCGTTAGGTTATGTGGGAAGATACCCACAAAAACCCAAGGCAGCGCTATATTGAGGCGTACTAAGCAAGAAGAGGAGTGAGGTAGTTTGCCATTGCTTTCCTCACTGATTCAGAACAGCAGTACTAACTCTAAGAGTAGAACCTTTCACAGCATCCACAGGCACTGACTGTGCCCCGAATGCCATTACTAAGCACCACCCATACCTCAGTAGCTTCCATATAATCACAGCCATGAGTGAGACTGAGACATCGGTGAAAAGCCACATTTTACTCTAGCCTGTGCCAACAGACAAATGCAAATGTACTGCATTCATCAAGAGATGGCAAACCTGGCCTTATTGATATCAATGTGACACATTTGCAAATTAGCTTTTAGTACGTCTTTGAATCGCTTCCGCTGACCTCCCACACATCGCTTACCCTCTGTTAATTCAGAGCACCTGTTTGGGAATGCGATTATTGGGCATGCGTATTACGTGTCCTGTCCATCTCAGCTGACGTTTTATAATCATAGCTTCAATATTAGTAGCCTGTGCTTTTTCAAGAATGCTGGTGTTTGTACGTCTGTTTTGCCATGTCACATGAAGAATTCTCCTCAAGCATCACTGGGAAGATAGAGAAACATTAAAATCGGAAATAAAAAGGAAATTGGTGTGCGCTGCTGCGTTCCCAGGTTTCCGGTCTCAATCGATGATCACACCCCGGGGTGCATTAGCCATGTATCTTCCATGATATAGCACTGTATGAGGGGAGATGTTCTTCCCATTTATGACGCTAATAAAAATTCAAAGTTGATGGCTTTTGCCTGTAGTTCTGTATGCAGGATGACGCAATGCCATTTCCTCCAGCTCGAACCTTGCTATTGTCTTTTTTTGTTATTATCTGAAACAGGTGTAACGTTTTTAAGAAACGAGTGCCGTTAAACTTGGCTGCGCTAGGGTTTGTTGATCATAGCAGTTGGGAGTCTTGCGGGACGAGCATGGGGGCACAGTGTTGAAAGCGGCTTCGGTGGCGTACTTGGTAGCATGTTGAGCCTCTATGCCCAAGGTCGCGGGTTCAAACCCGGCCAAAGTCGTTGGATTTTTAAGAGCGTTAAAAATCCCTCAGTATTCCTTCCTTCGGAGGGGAAGTAAAGCCGGAGGGCCAATATCATAGATTTATGGCATGATGAAGAACCTTCCACTAAATACACTTGTTTGAAGCTAAATTATAGGTTATATTTGATTAACGCTCTTAGGTTCCAACGTTCGTCACCACCAGGAGCCGACTTCGGTGGCATCTAGTAACAAAGTTCATAAATAGTTGGTCGTTGATGGTTGCGTTTGGTAGCAAAAGTTGGAACTAATTGAAAATTGAATGTCGGCAGTCCTTACTTCAATTAAAAACAGATAACACACACTAATACAGCCATCACAATTGACACCGGTTATCAGACAGATTATACACACACCCAAAGTACACGGGGCTACATGACCGCGTTGTCACAGCCCCTAAACTGAGGAACCAACCAACCAACACAGTGTTGACAGAGTACAGTGTCCACATAAGTCCAGGAGTGCTAAGCGAAACAGGAGCGGATGTCACCACGGAGAGGAGAACGATGGAGCTGAGTCATAATTCTACCCGCGCGACTGTACCTGTCAACACTTCAAGCTGACATGTAAACAAAAAAATTATTTTCTATCTTGGCCGACGATACTCGTATCTTGAGCGGGTAATACGTTGGAGTCAGTACATGTTTTAATTAGAAATCGTAATATCGTGCACCACGACCGCGCGGGCAGATAACCTACAGTAAGTCCGGAGATCAAAGGTTTGAATCCCGGCGCTGACAGTGACTATCCTGAGTGTAGTTTTTCCCCGGGTTTCTCCACAATCCCTCCAGGCAAATGCCGAGATAGTACCTTATTTGAATTCCCGGGGCGCCTATCTCATTCCTGTCTCTAATACAGTTGCACACACACTACTAGTCATCATGTAAATACAGGTTATCAGACACTCAACATACACCCAACTACATGGGGCTGATGACCTAGATGTCCCAAGATCCTAAAATGAATTTACAACAATAATGTATAAACCTATCTACAGATAGAGCCCTCCCTATAGAACGGAGCCTCGGATGAGCCGTGTGACGGCCTGGGCTCTCTGGTTAGCCGCCTGTCAAGCAAGGCACTGGCGTTAGCAGCAGCGTAGCGACCAACTAGTTCAACACATTTACACTTTTTAACGTATTTAATAATAATCAATACTCACATGAATTTCAGAGTAGTTGCTGGAAATGCTGTCCTTTTTCTAAACACACATTGCACCAACGTAGGAAGTTTTGATACACTCACTGTAATTCATCCCCACTGATATTTTGTATAGGTGCAGTTATTTCGTTCTCGAGAGCTTTCGGCTCACGCGGGTTGTTAATGTATACATTTTGTTTGAGGTTCCCCCGCAAGTGAAAACCGCTCGGCGCTGAAACATACAAACACATTTACAGCAAACTTCTTCTTGAGAAAATAAATTTCCACTAGGAAAATTATATGTTTTGTTCTATACCTAACCATGTTCTCGGGGTACAAGATAGCCTACAGTACTTAACACCAAGTCTTAATTATCTCAACTAAGGTATCTTGCCGATGGTAATAAATGCAATGACAGCATTCAGGGCTTCCCGCCTCTCCCTTGTGTAAACGACAAATAGGCTACAGGGCGTCTCAGAAAATGTACTAACACTTTGAATGACTATAAAATGATTATTTATGAACATAGAGACAAGTTTAAGGGCTTCAATTATAGAAGAGACATGTAATTAATGACTCATGTTCGCAAATGTTCAAATTGAATACCGTCAGTGTCCAGGAGTTCGACAAACCGCCACCAACGCACTGGACCATTGTTCGCATCAGAGATAAATTTGAAGCAGATGGAAACGTTCACAACGTCAACAAGAAACGTTCTGGACGACCACGGACATCCACCAGTCCTACAGAAGAACAGGTGCAGGAAGCCCTCACTCGATCTCCACCGAAATCACTACGACAAACGGTTTGAGAGACACACATCTCAAAATATAGCGTCCATCGCATCATGAAGCGTCTGCGCTGGAAATCCAACATTCCAACACGAAATTGGGAATTGACAATGTCACGAAATTCCAAATTAACTTTGTCGTAATGTTTGCGAATCCATTGCTTCGCGTTATCAGCTTTGTCTGGACACTGAAGGTCATCAATTTGAACATTTGCGAACATGAGTCTTTAAATACATGTCTCCTCTATAATTGAAGCCCTTAAACTTGTATATATGTTCATAAATAATAATTTTATAGTCATTCAATGTGTTAGTACATTTTTTGAGACACCCTGTACTAGTCAACTGGCGGTGACTAATCACTTTCCACCCGTCACACAGGTCGGCGACGCTGTACTATAGTGACGGCTCTCACTGCATTATAATATCTTAACTGATGATCATGAAAACAGAAGCAACATTAGCTGTTCTCGTATGATTGGTTGGTTCCTCAGTTTAGGGGCTGCGACAACGCGCTCATGTTGCCCCGTGTACTTAGGGTGTGTGCATAATCTGTCTGATAACCGGTGTTAATTGTGTTGGTTGTATCAGTGTGTGTTATCTGTAATTCAGGTGAGGACTGCAGACGATCAATTTGAAGTAGTTCGTACTTTTGCTACCAAATGCTACCATCAACGACGTCTAGCTGTAAACTTGGCTACTAGATGCCACCACAACCAGCACCTTGCGACGAACGTTGTAACTAATAGACTATTAACCAAATCTAACCTAGAAATTTAGCTTCACACAATTCTAGTTTGTGGAAGGTTCTTTTACATGCCATAAATCTATGACATGGGCCCGCCGTTTTACTTCCTATCCGAAGGAAAGCATACTGAGGGGCCCGATATTGGCGAGCCAGGCTCTGCCTGTCACAAGTCAGGATAAAGGGTGAGTGATAGAGGTGTAACACCTCTTTAAAAAAAAACCTTGGGCCAACTGACCCAGCTGGTAGTAGCCTACCTTGTAAGGGTCCCTTGCCACGAGGACGAGTTGGAGGAAAAAAAAAAAAGACTATTGAACAAATCTTGGATGAAGTTGATGAGAAACGGACCTTATTTTGTTCATTAGAGAGGAGAAAAACTAAATTTCTTGGACACGTCTTATGGCATGGCACATTTCTCCCGATTGTCTGCGAAGGCAAGATCCTGGGGAAGAAATCGAGAGGAAGACCGCGTCTCTCATACCTTAGGAACACAATCACTCAGCTTCCTGCGTCATGATGAAGAGTGCTGATGAATAAAGATCGTGGTCTGTGGCCGCAGCGACAAAGCTTAGCCGTTAGATAATGATGATAATGATAAAAAATCAGACGACTTCGGCCGAGTTTGACCCCGCGATCATGGGCATAGAAGCTCAGCATGCTACCAACTACGCCACCAAAGCCTGACAACCTAGCAAGACCTCACTGAAATGAAGACAGTTTCACGTTCTTGGCACATTCCATGCCTGTTGACTGATGGAGCATGAACTGAGATAGTGAGACAGGGCGCAGGTTCCGTATGTCACTCGGCAACATCGACCGCAAGCTGCCTCCTGTAGTGACCAACTCTGCGGCTTCTATGTCCTCGGGGAAATCTACGAAAACAGCGCACCTAGTTACAAACTAGGAGAAAGTTTATAGGTTAGCGAGACAAAATACCCTCTCAGAGTAATCAAAACTGTGGCAAAATCTAATTTGATTTGGACACGGAAAATAAATAAATCAAAACTGTGAAATGGGGAGTGTGGTACGCCAAATAAAACAGCGAAACTTTTTAATATTCTATCGGAAACTAGCTGACCCAGACGAGAACTCTCGCATGCGTATAAACCACCCGCCTGGCGTTATTGGTATGCGGGCTCGACGTGGCTCAGTTCTGGCAGGAGCTATCATCTTATTTTATCATCTAGGCTTACAGGATGGAGCCGCGTCGTATATCGGTGATTGTTTCTTGACGTTTCGGCTGTCATTGCAGCAACCTTAATCATGGGTAGGTACGAGTTGGGAAACAATCACCGATATACGACGCGGCTCCATCCTGTAAGCCTAGATGATAAACTAGACACTGGCCGCGAAAGCCTACGATCTAAATATGGTCGTATTTGTTTAAACGCACTTTTTAAACAAACTGTCGATATTTATGGAATCAGAGTGTAATTGGTCGCTGCTGTGGGTGATTCTATTTCTTTTGAATGCCTATGTGCTACGATCGGTAACTTGTTAGCGCCCCATATGTATATACCTCCCGCCTGGCTTTACTGTTATGCGGGCTTGACGTGACTGAGTCCTGGCAGGGGCTATCGTCTTGTAAACGCACTAATAAACAAATGAATATACGAGTATGTCCGTTGACTCTTCAAGAAATGCAAGATTTTTCCAGTTCTATTGAGACGATTAAGAAGATTTTGGCACAAACCACACCTTCTAACTCCCTCTGGTTTAAGAGCTTGGGTTTTGTCAAACATACACCTTGTTAGTCTTGATTTTGAATCAGCTTACTTGAACAATTTATTTCTGTTATTCTACCCCGTAAATAGCTTATTTAGTATGAGGAGAAAATAAAATGTACTCTTTGTGTTGTAACTTCAAATCAAGAAATACGTATTTATATACATGGCTATACAGACTAACTAGGAGGCACGCATACACACACACACACAGCTGCAGATTCTGAGATTTCATCACAAGCAGATATCTAGTCCTTCCAACCAAGTGAGTGCCGCAGGGGTTACTTGATGTAGCTCCTACATAGGCCCAGTGAATGCTCGTAGAGGACATTCTTTGACGATGTGGCTGATGGTTTGCACTTCAGCACCACAGTTGCAGCAAGGAGACTCCAACCACCCCCATTGGTGAAGTGCAGAAGCAGTTCTTCCAACGCCGCATCGTATCCTGTTTAGTCTAGTCCAGATGGTGCGTGGGAGGTTGAACCCAGGAGGTTTTGCTGTTGGGTCATCGATGTTGATTAGACCAAGTGGGTGTAATCTGGCCCATTCTTGCTTCTATGCTTCGTCAGGTCTAAAAGGTATGTCAACTAGATTCCTGGTCGTCTTCCAGGCAGGTTTCCGGGATTTCAGTCTCGCTACGTCGTTTTCATCTGTATCCTGGTGGATGGGAAGTGAGCTCAACGTACGTAGGTTTTAACCTTAAAAGTACCCTACACGTGTCCTCCGGGTGGTGCTAATCGAGCAACAACAGCAAGATGCCGCCGTACTGCCCTACAAGGCCTCACGGATATGACAACCGTGCAAAGAAATCAAGAGATACGAGAGAGAGAGAGGAGAGAGAGAGAGAGAGCGAGAGAGTGTGTGTGTGTTTTTTTTCTCTAGATTTATAATCACAAAATGGATCAATTTATTTCACCTTAAAAATCAAACATAGGGCGCGTAACCATTATACACTTGTTACGATCGTGTAATCATCAACACTGCTGCTGAGTACTGAACGATGAAAGTTATCATAGGTACGGTTGCAAATGAATGGCCTGCTGCAAATGGCCGCATCGCGACTTGTGTGAATGTACAGCGCTCGAAAAAAGTTTTGCATATTGCGATTTAGTGGCTTGTTTATTTTTCTATCCGTATGTAATCATTTTATACACAATATAGGGTACATACAAAGAAAGAGAACACACAATCTGCTCTGCAAAAGAGTCAGTGCCACACAACGAAAAACAAAAGTGATAATGTGGGACTGAGCACACAAACGTCCTTTTCATGTTGGGGCATATCAATACCGTGTATGGCCACCACGAGCTCTAAAAGGCATGCTTGCAGACGACGGGGCATACTTAAGCTTCAATCAGTTGCTGTTTGTTGGAGGATTGGGACGGTGCAAAATTGCCATAAAGGTATGGAGGGAACTTGTGTGTGTGTGTGTGTGTCCATTTAAATGTTATTGACAGTAATTTTCACTCATTCCGTTTAAACCACTGAAGCCGAGGTATTGTGTTGATATATTCCTCTCTGCGGATGTAAGGAATGGATCTATCGCAGCCATACTGCGTACGGTGTATTTTGATGTTTGCTGTTTCTGAAATGCCATAATACACCGCTGAGGAATACTCCAACACATGTTATACTAGGGTGCACGAATACGTTACGTACGGTATATTAATCGACATTCACCAATTACAGACGCGGTCATATTTTTAGTCCACTCGATCCGGGAAAATGCGTGTCTGTCTGTGTGTCCTGTCTGCCTGTCTGTGTGTGGAGCCCCCTATCAACTAAATGGCTGCAGCTATTGAAAGCAAATTTGGTATGAGTCAAGATCTACACCTGAATATCTCACAGCCATATTTCAAAATTTCGTCAGTGCTACCAACTGCTGAAAAAATGCAATTGAAATTTGAGCTCTATGTTGGATGTCACAAAAGATATGCATGTGAACTGTTCCAAAATTGGCACACATATAGATATTGAATGTTTGCTAGTGTACAGTTTCTGGCGCTGTGCTCCATTCCACCTGTTCCCAAGCTTTGTTCCGCTCCATCTGGTAATGTCAAAGCATTCCCTGACCCCAACCACCGCGACTTCAGCCCGATCCACTTCACAGAGCAGGATGACCTTTCTCTAGCACTCACTCATTTGCGAACTGCAGTAAGATACGGAAAGGCTGAATACCCGGTCAGGTGCAAACATGTTGTTCAACTTCCGTGGTGATCCCTGTCTCAAGGGGTGGAACATTGATGGCATCTGTCCCCAACGACTTCTGTAGAATGTTTCTTGATTATTTTAACTCCCTCATTCCTTCAATGTACCGCACCAACTGCTTGGGCCTTATCTTGGATGAATTTCTCTGCCAGTTAAAGTACATAGAAGTTACTTTTGAGTACGTCTTCTCTTAAAGCAGACGACCACCTCGTAGTGAAGCGGACAGCGTTCTTGACTGGAGGTCTGGGTTCGATTCCCGGCTCTGGCAAGAAATTTTAATTCTGGCGTGAAAGCTGGGGGTACACTCAACCTCAAAGAGAAGGGCTCGATTCCCCCCCCCCTCCCATTTCTACTCCAAGCAAATGCTGAGATGGTTCCTACCTTAAGGCCACGGCCGCCTCCTTCCCATTCCTCTCTCCACTTTACACATACACGCACTAGTACAGCCATCACAATAACACAGGTTATGACACGCACACCCAAATACACAGGGCTATATGACCACGATGTCGCAGTTCCTGAAATAAGCAACAACAACTCCTAAAACAGAGTTTTTTTAAGCCCCTACTCTAGCGGCAACATCTCAAGATACAGGCATTTTCAGACAACTTCTTCTAACGAGTGAAAATAAGAAGAGTCCAATGCATCAGATTGCCATTCCATTAATTGGCTTCAAGGAAGATTGTGAGCCACGGGACCTCTCTTTACATGGAATCCGAACCACAGGACATGGCATTTCACTTCGAAAATGCCACATGCATTGACCGGGAATCGAACCCAGTCCACTTGGTGAGAGACCAACGGCTTGGCCGCTGCGCCACCATGCCCCTAGTTGGCTTCATATAGAGTTGCTCCACTGATGATGTCGCTGCCTTGTAGGAATCTTGAGAAGAGTCCTTCTGATAAGGGGTACGTGATGGTGCAGTGGTCAAACTGCTTGCCCCAAGGCGGACCGGGTTCGATTTCCGGTCAATGCGTGTGAGAATTTCAAAGTGAAATATCACAGACTCAACGCAAAAATGGATATTCCGTGGCTCATGATCGCGAGAATGACGGTCACATAAAACTACAAGCTTCCTCACTTTCCAGTTGTTCTGAGCTATTCTAGGTACTGTGATATCCGTGATCTTGAAAGGCGACCCTAGAGATTGTGCCATTTGCCAGGTTTTGGATTTTGTACAGAAAGAACCAAAATGACTGTCTTCCATCTGAATGGCTTGTGTGTGGATCGTTGTTGTTTCTTTTAGCGACATCGTAGCCCCGTGTACTTGGGTGTGTGGAATCTGTCTTATTACCTTTGTCATAAAATAATGGAATGCAGTCGAAAGAAATCAGAAACCCCTATGGACGTCAACTTTGCAGGCGAAATGCTAAAAGAAGTAGGGACTTGCTACTTAGGAAGCAAAATAACCAGTGGTGGTCGACGCAATGAGGATATAAAAAGGTAGGTAGGTTCGGTCGGGCAAGGAAAGCATTTAAACAGAAAAGGAATGTGTTGGCATTAAAAAATATAGATTTAGTTATTAGAAAGTCTTTGTCTGGAGCGTAGTATTGAAGTGGGACATGGACTGATGGCGTAGCAGAAAAGAGGATAATAGAAGCATTTGAAAGATGAAGATCCGAGGGTAGTTGTTGTTGTTGTTTGAGTCTTCAGTCTTTTGACTGGTTTGGTGCAGCCTTCCATGCCTCCCTGTCCTGAGCTAATCGTTTCATCTCTACATAGCTACCACACCCTACATCCGGGGCAATCTGTTAAACATATTCTAACTTTGGTCTGCCCCTACAGTTCTTGTCATCGACCCTTCCTTCCTTAATAAGCTTGCTATTCCTGGGTGTCTTAGTATGTGTCCTACCAACCTATCTCTTCTCTTCATTAGCTGTCGCCAGAAACATCTCTCCTCTCCCAATCGTCTTAATACCTCTACGTTTGTAACCCTATCTACCCATCTGATCTTCATCATTCTCCTGTAACACCACATTTCAAATGCTTCAATTCTCCTCTTTTCTGCTACACCAATAGTCCAGGTTTCACTTCCATAGAGCACCACGCTCCACACAAAGGCTTTCAAAAATGACTTCCTAATACCTAAATCTATATTCGATGTCAACAGATTCCTTTTTTGTAGAAATGCTTTCCTTGCCTGAGCCAACCTACTTTTTATATCCTCTTTGCTTCGTCCATCACTGGTTATTTTGCTTTCTAAGTAACAGAAGTCTCCTACTTCCTTCAGCTTTTCACCTGCCAATTTGATGTCCATAGAGGTTTCTGATTTATTTCGGCTGCATTCCAGTATTTTTGTTTTACATTTATTAATTTTCATCATGTATTCTTTCCGTAAGACGGAGTCCATACCATTCAAAACTCATTCAAATCCTCAGGCGCGTCGGCCAAGATGACGATGTCATCAGCAAATCTGACTTGAAATTATTTCTCCTTGAATCTTCTCTCCCACTTTAAATGTTTCTCCAATTTCCTTCATTGCTTGTTCAATGTAAAGATTGAAAAGTATGGGTGATAAGTTGCAGCCTTGCCTTACACCTTTCTGAATACCAGCTTCTCTCTCAAGTCCTTCAGCTCGAATGACTGCTGTCTAGTTTCTGTATAGATTGTAGAGCACCCTCCTATCCTTGTACTTTATTCCAATAGATTTCAAAATGTCAAACATTTTAGTCCAATCAACGTTATCAAAAGCCTTTTCTAAGTCTACAAATGCCATGAACGTTCTCTTATCTTTCCTTATTCTCGATAGAGTAACCAATGAAGAGGTAGTAAGACGAGTGGGAGAGGAGAGATGTTTCTGGCGACTGCTAATGAAGAGCAGAGATATGTTAGTAGGGTACATACGAGTACTAAAACACCTAGCAATAGCAAACTTAGTAATGGAAGAAAGGGTCGAGGACAAGAACTGTAGGGGTAGAACAAGGTTAGAATTCATAAAAAAGACGTTGGGTGTATCAAAGTACACCCGTTCGCGCCTGGTATATGTGCTGGCTAGGGGAAAGAAAATTCATAGAAGATCTCCGCCTGCAATTACATCTACCCTCTACACATGCGTATCAGTGCTTGCTTATAGACCTTCAAAGAAACGGGAAGACATATGGCTGGTGTTTTACACAACAGACGCAATGTTAAACAGTGATTGGAAAAAGCCAGGATATGAACTAAGACACTTAATGACGCGTTTCGCAGTTCACGGTTTTCACCACCGGATATGCAGCAGAGCCAACTATCATGAACCACAAGATTTACAGTGTATATGCAAATTGTGCGGAAGAAGCTGTGAGAGGTACCACTCAATGTTTTGCGGGAAAAGACTAGTGTCGCTGACTTAATTCTGTCTCGATGTTGAGAACTAATATGTTTTCTTTGCACATTGTGCGAATCTTTTGTCTATTATTAATATTTTAAACAGATTGCCTCGTATGTAGGATGTGGTAGCTATGTAGGAATTAAACGATTAGCTGAGGACAGGGAGGCATGGAGTGCTGCATCAAACCAGTCAAAAGACTGAAGACTCAAATAAAAACAACAACAACAACACCCACTTTTGTCATTGTGATGGCTGTATTATGTATTTGTAATTGAGGCTTTGCTTTGGGTAGGAAAGCCTCAGTGGCTTAGGCGGCAGCACGCCGGCCTCTCACCGCTGGGTCCGTGGTTCAAATCCCGGTCACTCCATGTGAGATTTGTGCTGGAAAAAACGAGGCAGACAGGTTTTTCTCCGGGTCCTCCTGTTTTCCCTGTCAACAATTTCATTCCAGCGACACTCTCCACTATCATTTCATTTCATCTGTCATTCATTTAATCATTGCCCGAGGGGAGTGCGACCGGCTTCGGCAGCCGGCACAGTTCATATCCTCGCCGCTAGATGGGGGCTTCATTCATTCATTCATTCCATTCCCTGACACGGTCGGTCGACTGGAAGCAGGCTGTGGATTTGTATTTTAATTTGGGTAGGAGGTAGTCGTTGACTTCGTTAGCTACCATCACGAGGCTCAGTGAATTCCGGTCCAGCCGGAATCCAACCCGGATCATCGCCGTGACAACCACCACGAATGCTTAGTCAGTACGTTACGAGGTGGATGGACAATGCTCTGTGTGCTACGGTAACACGATCTAAATAAGGGCAAAAGTTGGCGCTGTTTTAAAAATCCAAGACATTTCTCGTAATTTAGAGAACATAGGAGCAGCCTTATCAGTAAGGCTAGGACCTACAGAAACGAGAAATATGCACGCAAATATGCCCTAAAACTACTGAAATATGATCCAAAAAAGGTATCGGTACAATATATTTACATGCTTTCTAAAAACAAGTGTTAATACTCGTAAGGTAGTGAAATGTTATTTTTATTATTAATTCTACATTCAAACAAACAAAAAAAGATAAAATCTACGCTTATTTCATGAATAGGCCTACGATAAAAATGTTTCCTCAAATTTTGATCGCAGAATGTTTCAATAGACTCGCGGAAAGCAGCATATTCTTCACATTTTCTCGCGTTAAAAACTGCGACACAAATCACATTTCCGGTAAAAGAGAAAGAAAATGCCCTAAGTTCAAGATACTACAAAGTTTTGTTATAGTTAAATATTTTCTGATAGTCTGCAACAACTGGCAATTTTTTTAATTGTTAGCGCTGCTAACGCACAGAAGCCTTGCAGCGGCCAGCGGATACCATATTTTAAGTCCATCACCTACCCATAATATATATCCAAAATATGACCTTATAACATTTATAACATTAACATTGGTGAAATATGACAACTATGAAAGTGACCAAATATGCATTTATGTGTTCTATAAAATACACCTGAAAGGAATCCGGAACATTCAACTCCAGCTTAATTACAGTTTTTAATGAAAATGAGCCGGCCCCGTGGTGTTGGGGTAGCGCGCCTGCCTTTCACCCGGAGGCCTTGGGTTCGATTCCCGCCTCCGTCAGGGATTTTAGAAACTGGCGTTAGGGCTGGAACTGGGTGCACTCAGTCTCGCGAGGACAATTGAGTAGCTGTCTGACAGTAAGACAGCGTTCCGGTCATGAAAACCAAGATTACCAGCCTAGGGAACCCGATACGCTGACGCAATATCAGCAGGCCGTATGGCTGGGCAGCGGTCGCTTGGTAGGCCTAGGCCCTGCAAGGACTGTAGTGCCAGGGGCAATAATAATAATAATAATAATAATAATAATATCGTATGGCCTCGGGTGCCTGGATGCAAGCTTTGTTAATTGACGTCCAGAGGGCAACTTGCATGTCGAATTTTGTCGCTTCTTGAAGCGCTATGAAAATCAAGGAGGTTAGGTATCTAATCTCCTTGACACTATAGCGCCTTCTAGTGGAGAAATGAGGAACTTTGTGTTGGCGGAAAATCCCGAGATTAATTTTGCCATTATGAACACGGCCTACTGAATTCAAATGGGTTCTTTAACATGACAACATCGTATGTCATGCGTATCGTGATTTTTGTCGCCTTTCAAAAATCACTTACAACGGCCAGGAGAGATCCTGCAAGTTTGGGGTTGGCAGTCGAACACGATAACCACTCACCCACCGTAGTGCCAGGGGTATTACTAATGAAAATGTAGTCAAGGAAAGAAGTATGACATTTCCTAAACATCTGAACCTGACTTATCGGCCTCCCCTATTGATACGCGCTTACTAATATTAAATATCTGATACTGTAGTAATTAAAATGCAGGACTGTTGGAGCCGCTGCAGCTACAGGAACGTGCCCTCCACGGTATTGTGAGCGCATTATGCAGACGGAGACCGGAGACCTGCTAAGTAGACCGGACAGAGCTAAGCTAGCAGGCTGTTCTTTTGTGTTCTGGGGAGTCGCTGACCTGCCAGGAACTTCGGCCCTGGGACGCAGTCCTTTTCTGTTCGAGACAGAGTTTGACGTTATTAGTTTAATAGCCCTTTCTCCTTATCTTAACCGAAGTCAGGTTCCTACAAGAACACAAGTGCTTTGGTACTGATGGAAGGGATCACCTACATTTCGGTCAATCAAGGGAAAAGAAAAAGAAAGTTGATATTGACCAAAGTACAGACACAATTCTTATTTATTTAATTAATTATTTGATTTTACTTACTTTACTTTTATCGTTGTGGCCATTAGTGATCACTTTCGTGATGTTTATAGTGCGTTTTTCTTTTGTGCCGCATTTGTCAGTTAAATGCTTTTGAGACCACCGAACGAAAACATATGTACTTATTCATTTCTGTTAACATTATAATGTTTATTACTAGTGTTTAATCTCTCTCTCTATATATATATATCTAAGACTCTTACCTCAGCGTGTTAATAGGTCATGCGCCTCCAGCTTACGATCGCATACTGAAAAGGGTGTCGACTTGCTTGCTGCCTTCCTGTATGACTGACGTCACAGCTTGCCCTGGCCAATCATCGCCCGCCAGCTTGGCTTCCAGACGTTTCCATGATGTTATTATTTAAGTGGCGGCGTTTTGCTCTCCATCAGCATTCCTTCTTCAAACCTTCTACGGTCTTCTTCAACTAGCGAGAGGCATTCGTGCCTTCCGCCCTTCTCCGGGGCCTTCTAAACTTCAGGCCTAATCTGCATTTATGAGTGAAACTACCAGGAAACGCAACAGCAGAGAGCTTCAGCACTGAGAAAGTGCATTCTACGTTTTTACTCCAAACCGCAAGAAGCTGCATCAAATCGCAGTTCTAAATGCCATGTTATTTGGCATTCAAGAAATAGCATCAAAACCTAACGATGTTAGCCAATGTACAGCGCTGGTCGCCCTGGCGAAGTTATTTTCCTGATGCTGGACATTTCAAATTCTACTACCAAAAAATCTAGTGTTGGCCACGGCAGTCTCCGTCAGCATGCTTCTAGTCATCGCCACTAAAGATAAGTTTGTGCCTTTTTTATTATTATCTTAATCATCTTCGTTTTAAGTGTTTGCTAGCAAGTGCAAGAATATTAAATTTGTGTGTGCATCAAGCAGAAGGAACTTTTGAGTAATAGCCCATGGCTGGGCCAACCTAATTAAAATTAATGAACATTTGAAACTGCCCCAGGCGGGCCAGCATAACTAATTTTTAATTAAGGCTTTATTAATGTGTTTGCAAGTTTCACCCTAAAAATAAAAGTATTGTATTTACTCTCAATGTTCAGTCTAGTATTGAAAGAACCAGGCCGCATTTCCTTAGCCCAATCCTTTCAGTCTAATCTTCTCTCAAGGAAGTTATTTTGTCCAGGCCTTAAGCCTGATGCTGTCCTCCCGTTTATGTTGATGAATCTGGGCTGTTCTCCACATAACCATTTTGGTGCCTATAACCGGGATGCTTGTAAACATTCTGTTTAACCAAATCTTCAAAATTCTTAATGTTGGAACTAATTCAAAATTTAAATGCCATACTGAACATTGAGTGTGTTAATATTTTAAAAATTGTGTTTTCTAATCTACTTCGAAAGTTTCAGCTCGAGTGTATATGGTTGGCACTGAGAAGGGAGACAAACAGCAGGCCCGTATTTCACCGCAGGGGAAGCCGCACTCTCTTTTCTGGCAGACTGTCAACTTCTTCCGAAGCAAGGTGTACCGGCTCACAGTATAGTCGTGAGTACACAACAAACTTTCATAATGCCGATTGACGAGAAACTCATTAATGCCAGAGCTTCTGTCAAAGGCAAGTTAACGCGTTTTCGCACTTTTCTAGATGAGCTCCCGGAAAAAGAACGTAATAGTGACATAATTTCTCAAAGACTGAAAGGTTATGAACAGGCCTTTGAAAAATATGATGAGATCCAAAGTAATATTGAGACCAAGGATCCCGATCAGCAAAGTGACCGTTGTGAGGTTGAAAATCTATATTATAAGGGGTTCGCAGACGCGAAGCAGCTTTTAAGAAGTTTAACATTGCAGGAAAAGCAGGAGAAAATTCCTTCAGAATCTTCTTCTTTTCCTTCCCGCGTTATATTACCGAAAATAGAATTACCTAAATTTACCGGAGATGAAGCTACATGGGAACCATTTTTTGAATTATTCAATTCATTGATTCACGAAAACGATTCTCTTCCTTCAATACAGAAGTTTCATTATTTGCGTTTGTCCTTGCAAGGCAACGCACTTTAACTCATCCAAGAGCTTACGTTGACAAATGAAAATTATGAAGTAGCTTTGGCACTTCTCAGAGATCGGTTTGGGAACACTCGTTTAAAAACTCAACGTCACATACAGGGTTTATTCAATTTACCTATTGTTCAAGCTGATAATCTTGCCTCGCTTCGTAATCTGATCGATGCTGCGGAACTTCATATTCGTGCGCTTGCAAATTTGGACCAACCAGTTGACCATTGGGATCTATTTTTGATTCATCTTATTTCTGTTAAATTAGACACTAAAACTTTAAAAGATTGGGAAGCAGCTCTGTCGCAACATTCATTGTGTACCTATGAAGTTATTATTAAATTCTTAAAGGCGAAATGCCAAATTCTCTCTGCTGTAGCCAGTCAAAAGAGTAGCGCTACCTTCAAACCTCCCTCTAATAGTAAGGACATCAGCCCCACTCAGAGAGTACTAAGGTCACATGTCTTTTCTACCAATATTCGGTCTTCCAATCAAGCACAAGCTTGTGTTTTGTGTCAACAACCACATAACTTGTACCAATGCGCTCAATTCAAATCTTTATCTGTGGATGAAAGACGCAAATTAATTACCACCCACAAGCACTGCTTTAATTGTCTATCAGCGACACATATGATAAGCAATTGTCGTTCTGAATGGTTATGTTTTCACTGTAAAGCAAAGCATCATACTCTCCTGCATAGGCATGAAAGATCGCGGTCATCAGCAACCAATAGTTCATCCGCTAAATCTCATTCTGAGACTTTGCCGAATAACGCTCAGTCTTTTACTCAAAGCTCTGTTTCGTTCAGTAAAACTCAAGTTTTATTGTCCACTGTCCAAATTCTAGTGAAGAATGTTCACGGAAAATGGGTTTCTGTAAGGGGATTGTTAGATAATGCTGCAACTAACAATTTTATCAGTGAATCGCTAGTTCGCAAGTTAGGTCTACAAATATGCCCTACTTCTATAGAAGTTACAGGAATTAATGGTTCCAAATCGCAATCTCTGAGTTATGCTAAAGTGGATGTAAAAGATTCCAATAATCTTGGCATTCATTTAAATTTAGATTTTTTAATTATAAATTCCATAGGTAATGACACCCCCATTACTTCTTTTCAAGTCCAGGGTTGGAATATTCCGCATCATTTGCAACTTGCAGATCCGAATTTCAACAGAGCTTCATCTGTAGAAATTCTTTTAAGTGCCAGCATTTTTTGGCAATGTTTACATCCGGAAAAGGTTAAAGTTGCCCGTGATGTTTTCTTTCGTAGAACTGATTTTGGTTGGATTGCCACTGGGCAAATATACCGCAACCCCGTTCAACAAAAATCTCATTGTTATTTTGTTGGTGCTGATTTAAATCAAGAATTAATTAAGTTCTGGGACATTGAGGATATTCAAGTCACCTCACCTCATTCTCTCAATAATGAGATCTGTGAAACACACTACGTAGAAACCACTGTTCGCACTACTGAAGGCAGATTCGTGGTTACTCTTCCTCGCATTTTTAACCCCCCTGTTATTACAGAATCACATTCCAGAGCTCTCAAAGCTTTATTCGCAATTGAAAATCGCTTTAAAAAAGATGCTCTCTTAAAAACTCAGTATACTTCCTTCATGGAAGAATACGAATCAGCGAATCACATGGAAGTCGTTGCAAAATCTGAAGAAATTAGTAATCCTCCTAAAGAAATAGTATATCTTAATCATCATCCGGTTTGGAAAAATTCTTCCACCCGAGAACAGATAAGAGTGGTTTTTAATGGGTCATCTCCAGATGCTAATGGTGTTTCTCTCAATGACACTCTGCATTCTGGACCCGCTATTCAGACAGATCTTACTTCAGTTTTACTTAACTTTCGTCTATTCCCCATTGCTGTCCTTGCTGACATCAAGCAAATGTATAGGCAAATTCTAGTAAATTCAGAACAACGTGATTTGCAAAGAATTTTGTGGCGAGACGACAATGCAAAACCTATAAAAATATTTCGTTTAAGAACAGTGACATACGGTCTTAAGCCGTCTGCCTTTCTCGCAATACGATCTCTTCACATGTTGGCCGAACAAGATGGTCATCTTTTTCATCCTCTAGCTTCTGAAGTTTTGAAAACTGCATTTTATGTAGATGATTTTCTGTATTCTTTTCCTAGTATCTCTGACGCACTTCTTGTTTGTGAAGATTTAAACTCTCTTCTTTCCGGTGGTGGGTTTACCCTTCATAAGTGGAACTCGAACTCAACCGAATTTTTATCTAACTTTTCACAAGTAACTCCTGTTGACAAATGTGTTGCGCTTCCTACTGAGGAATCAGCTATTAAAACCTTGGGTGTTTTTTGGTCTCCTTCTTCAGATACCTTTTGCTATCAGGTACACTTATCTGAGTTTCACCCTCAAACGAAAAGGCAATTATTATCAGAAATAGCAAAAGTTTTTGATCCCTTGCAGTACATTGCTCCGGTGGTTATTACTGCAAAAATTTTCTTGCAAAAACTTTGGTTATTGAAAATTGGTTGGGATGAGGAGGTACCCTCCCCCCTTTTGGATGAGTGGTTGAAATACCGCAAGAGTTTGTTAGATCTTTCTCAAATTTCTATTCCCCGCACTTTAATTTCGGACCTTTCATGTCAGTATTTCGATTTGCACGTATTTGCAGATAGTTCTGAAAAGGCATACGGTTGCTGCGCCTATTTAGTAGGCCGCTCTTCCAATACTTTACCAGGATTTTCCAATTTAATTTGCGCAAAATCAAAGGTAGCCCCACTCAAATCCATATCTTTGCCTAGATTGGAATTATGTTCTGCTGTAATGGCTGTGGAATTAGCCAGCAAATTAAAAATCAGTTTAAATTTGAAATTTTCGACCACATGGTTTTGGAGTGATTCTTCCATCGTGTTAGCTTGGCTTTCAAAACCTTCTTCGCATTGGACCACTTTTGTGGCTAATCGCGTTTCTAAAATACAAGAGTTGTCTCATTTTGACCAATGGAATCATGTTCCGGGAAAAGAAAACCCCGCTGATATAATTTCACGTGGCTGCTTGCCCAAGAAATTAATTTCTCTTAAATTATACTGGAATGGTCCGGCGTGGCTCAGTCAGGATTTCTCTTGTTGGCCTCGTTCATCTAATCCACTCGCAGAAGATGTTCCTGATGCTCGCATTGTTACCGCTTCCCTTTTTCTAACTTCTATTGCTACTAGTCTGTTTCAGCGTTACTCTTCATTTAATAAATTAATTCGTGTGGTGGCATATTTATTTCGATGGAAATTTCTTGTTCTTGATCAGCCTGTGAAACCGCAACCCTTTCTCACTAAAATGGAATTGGAATTTGCTACTCGTAGAATCTTGTTTCTCATGCAACAAGAAGTATTCTTTCTTGAGTATCAGACGCTTTTAAGCAAAAAAGCTTTACCAAAGTCTAGTAGGCTGTTACCTCTCACCCCTTTTTTGGACCAAGATGGATTAATAAGAGTGGGGGGTAGGCTAGAATATTCTAGTTACTCAGATGAGAAAAAACATCCCATTATTCTCCCTTCTAGACATCCTATTACTACTCTTATCGTAAAGAAATTTCATTATCAGAATTTGCACGCTGGCACCCGCACTTTGCTTTGTTTAATTCGCGAGAAATATTGGCTCATTAACGGTGTTCATGAAGTTTCTTCTGTTATTCGGAAATGTATACCTTGTTTCAAATCTAAGCCCCCGCCAATCACGCAAATTATGGGAAACTTGCCATATTTTCGTTCCGAACCTAGTAAGCCTTTCGCCCTAACGGGTATCGATTATGCCGGTCCTTATGTCTATCAAGTTAATTCCCCTTTATCTAAGCGAAAGTTGTTAGGTAAACTTTATATTTCTTTATTTGTGTGCATGGTGACAGGAGCCATTCACCTTGAGTTGGTTACAAGTGCTTCTACTCCTTATTTTATAGCAGCCTTTTCTAGATTTGCCGCTAGAAGGGGTGTTCCTTCTGAGGTTTTCTCAGATAACGCAAAAATTTTTGTTAGTACTTTTGATCTTTGGAAAACTGCGCTTACCTCCCCTTCTGCTAAGGAACAGTTTTCTAATTTTTCGCATGCTAAGGGATTCAAATGGCATTTCACTCCCCCATACGCCCCCCATCATGGTGGTCGTTGGGAATCTTGCATAAAGCTCACGAAGAGACAGCTGAAGAAAACCCTTGGTTCAGCCATCCTTTCCTATGAGGAATTCAATTCTTTAATTATTCAGGTTGAGGGTATTGTAAATTCTAGGCCGCTCACGCCTTTGTCTAATGATCCTAAGGATCTTCTTCCCTTAACACCTGGTCATTTTTTAATAGGCTGTTCTTTAGCTTCTACGCCTCCTTTGCTGAGTCGACGCTGTGATCTCAGGTTGCCTATTTTCTGGAGGAAGTTAGACTCTTTGCGAAACTCCTTTTGGCGCCGTTGGAAGCTGGAGTATCTCGGCTCACTTAACAGAAGAGAGAAGTGGCGGCTTTCCCAGCCTGATGTGCGAGTGGGAGATATGGTTCTTTTGCGAGATCCAAGTCCCCCTCTCGTATGGAATATTGGTAGGGTAACTCACTGCCATTTGGGTCGGGATAATCATGTGAGAGTTGTAGATGTTCTCACTAGTAAGGGTGTCTATACTAGACCAATTTCTATGGTTGCTATCTTGCCTGTTGAGGCTTAGTGTCATCTTCTTTATTGTTGTTCACGTTTTTGTAACTGATTCTTTGATTGTTTTCTTTCGGGGGTCTCGGAGCATGATCACTTTCGTGATGTTTATAGTGCGTTTTTCTTTTGTGCCGCATTTGTCAGTTAAATGCTTTTGAGACCACCGAACGAAAACATATGTACTTATTCATTTCTGTTAACATTATAATGTTTATTACTAGTGTTTAATCTCTCTCTCTCTATATATATATCTAAGACTCTTACCTCAGCGTGTTAATAGGTCATGCGCCTCCAGCTTACGATCGCATACTGAAAAGGGTGTCGACTTGCTTGCTGCCTTCCTGTATGACTGACGTCACAGCTTGCCCTGGCCAATCATCGCCCGCCAGCTTGGCTTCCAGACGTTTCCATGATGTTATTATTTAAGTGGCGGCGTTTTGCTCTCCATCAGCATTCCTTCTTCAAACCTTCTACGGTCTTCTTCAACTAGCGAGAGGCATTCGTGCCTTCCGCCCTTCTCCGGGGCCTTCTAAACTTCAGGCCTAATCTGCATTTATGAGTGAAACTACCAGGAAACGCAACAGCAGAGAGCTTCAGCACTGAGAAAGTGCATTCTACGTTTTTACTCCAAACCGCAAGAAGCTGCATCAAATCGCAGTTCTAAATGCCATGTTATTTGGCATTCAAGAAATAGCATCAAAACCTAACGATGTTAGCCAATGTACAGCGCTGGTCGCCCTGGCGAAGTTATTTTCCTGATGCTGGACATTTCAAATTCTACTACCAAAAAATCTAGTGTTGGCCACGGCAGTCTCCGTCAGCATGCTTCTAGTCATCGCCACTAAAGATAAGTTTGTGCCTTTTTTATTATTATCTTAATCATCTTCGTTTTAAGTGTTTGCTAGCAAGTGCAAGAATATTAAATTTGTGTGTGCATCAAGCAGAAGGAACTTTTGAGTAATAGCCCATGGCTGGGCCAACCTAATTAAAATTAATGAACATTTGAAACTGCCCCAGGCGGGCCAGCATAACTAATTTTTAATTAAGGCTTTATTAATGTGTTTGCAAGTTTCACCCTAAAAATAAAAGTATTGTATTTACTCTCAATGTTCAGTCTAGTATTGAAAGAACCAGGCCGCATTTCCTTAGCCCAATCCTTTCAGTCTAATCTTCTCTCAAGGAAGTTATTTTGTCCAGGCCTTAAGCCTGATGCTGTCCTCCCGTTTATGTTGATGAATCTGGGCTGTTCTCCACATAACCAATTAGGGACCGCGAGATCTCAACTGTTTTCTTCGTGTTAGCCCACTATGCCTTCATCCTTTCGGAATGGGATTTCTTTTTATTTTATTCTTCTACTTTCTTCAAATTTGGCGTACTTTGGATCACGGGAAACAAATTAACCTGCTGGTTAGTTCTTTTTTCTTTTCCCAGAACTTTTATCTTTTCGCTGTGGTTCCTCTTCCTCACTTCCGACCAGATGTTCTTGGCTTTTCTACGTTATATTTTCCTGGAACCCCTTGAATTTATCAATCGTATCTCGAAACACCTCTCTATTCCCCTTCTTCCATGTCCTTTCTTGTTTCATCCACCCAGTTTGTAGTCGCTTTTATCTTGGCGATGTAGTTAAAGATTATTTCGTTTTTTTATTTTATAATTGGTTTTTATTATTTTATATAAATTTGTATTTTTTATATTTTTTAAATTATATTTTTTATTGTATATTGTTATTATATTATTGATATAGCATATAAGCAAATTTGACGGAGTTGCAAGAGTTGGTTGGTTCCTTAGTTCAGGGGCTGCGATAACGTGGTCATGTAGAGTAGATAATTATTTGTTCGTGATCTAATGCTTGTGAGTTTTTAATGTACTTTTACAGTATGTGTGATGTGGTTCTTGTTGCTGTATTGTTTTGTGTGTATTTAAAGTTCTACTACTGTTGTAATGAATAAAGAGTGCCCTGTTCCTGTTTCGCATGCAAACTGGCAAAGGCAGTCACGAGATGACCTACATTAGTGACCAAAATCCTCCCACTGTCTTTCCAGACATTCCTGAGGAATTGTTTATCTAACCTTGGCGTGTTATATGGGTATTAAGAGAGCATTCCTTCTGCAAAGGAAAATAAGCTAAAATACATTTTGTAGGCCTTGGTGAAACAGTCAGGTTAAGTCCTAGTCTTCCAGCTAGAGCTTTGACCGATCTTACAACTGTTCGGTGATCCCTGGACCTGAGTGATTCGCCTATTGTTTGTGTTGCTCCATTAATAAAGAATATTATCATCAGTGAAGGTGAATTCGAGTAACACATTATGAATACACAAAATGAAGCTGATGGCATGGACATATATCGACGGACGCTTTTTAAAATTAACCGGTACACAGTACTTCTTCCTAATAGAGAAAACTCCAACTTCAGGATTTGTCTTAGAGGCTGGAAACTTTAAACCTAACTTTTTAATTAATTAAGCTTATGACAAAGTACACTAACTATATAACATAATTACAAACAACGTTCATCTATCAAACAATCAACTTGGCACCTGATACATTTAGAGTTTTAAATCCAAATTGTCCAGCCACTCTATAGCGAAAGCTCTGCGTGTTTTCGGATATCCGGAAAAATTTTCGCCATGCGGATATAGTTTGCATGGCTGTGTGGATAGCGGATTAGCTGCGGATAATGTTTGGAGTAAATCTGCGGATAATTTTTAGAATACAATCCGAACTTGTTGAATATCATTACTAAGACCCGGATGTTTATGACATATTATCATATTTTTCCGTTACCGTATGTTTTTTAATGACAAATGTAAGATCATGATTTACGATAATATCATTCAAATTATGTCATTAAGCACAATTAACACTCCGAACTGAAAAGGGTTGCAATTCTGGCTGTAGGCGAAGGTACCCCAGTATCGGACACTTGGGTTATTTTTGTATAATAACTTAATGAAAGGGTCAAATTAAAATTTAAAATTATTTTTGATAACTTGATTTGATTCTGTTTCATTGTAGTAAATCATCTTTCTACATTATATACTGATATCAAATAATTTAAAACATTTATAAAATCTCACATTTTTCACAATTTAAAAACAAGGCACACCGTTTCGCACAGTCTCAATATTGTAAGATTATTATATTATTATACTAATGTATGTACAGTATATCCACATTAATTTTTAACACATATGTCACATTGATAATAAGGAAGTTTCCCTTCAAGGCTGGCACAGGTTTCATGGGCCCAACCTGGATCCAGTCTTCACTAAAATTCTCAACACAAATTATGCAGTCAGTTGTTTCGCAATCAAAATTCAGTCCCTGCCTTGATTTTTTTTTTTGCAATTACGCCAAAGACTTGTAAATTCAGGTCAACATGCCTTATGTTCACAATGTGCTTTATATATAATATAATAATAAATTAAGGGAAAGGATTTCCAGAAATTAGCATATAAATTAAATTATTACATAATTGTGACGTAAATTTAGTTCTAAAAATGTTCTTAACATGTTTAAATCAGGGCTTTGCTCATCAGAAACAGTGTTTTTCAATGCACTCATGGCATGTTGCATTTGTGCCTCTATCCCTGAAGAAATTAATTTCAATCTGCAACCTAATGTACTTTTAGGGACACAAAACTGCTCACTTGTTTTCCTAATGCTCATTTTACTCCCTCTTACTTCATCATTTGCTAATTTCTAGTTTTCCATCACCCAGCTTCCCCGTTCTCCCCCCCCCCCCCCCCCCCCCCCATATTTGTCTCAAATATTGAAAGAATTGGCAAAAAACTTTCGGGTACGTTTGTCCGATACTGGGTGCCGGAAGCTTGTCCGGGCCATCATACGTAACACATTTAAACAAAAGCTAAGCCATCATCCACATTTTTTAATTAACATATGGTTAACAATGAACAACCCTTAAAATATTTCAATCGCCAGTATTAAGGTCCAGAACGGGTTCACAAAATTATCTTCGTGCAGCAAGAAACAGTCACAGAAGAGAGAGCTTCTTACCATGTGCTTGCTTCTTTGTTCACGGACACACAATGAATGGTCACCCACCGACTTACCTCGTGAAGGGTCAGTACTACCAAGGTAATCTGTGAGTACTACCATCACAAAAGTTCCCGCAACATTTTACTGAACATCAGAAACTGACACTTTTGGCATGCATAGCCCAAGAAAACACCTTCTCCTCAAAACAAAATGTGTTACTTTAATATTAATTTTATCTAATTGAAAATATTATTGTAATGCCAGTAGATTCGGATAACAGCCGTGCGGATTCGTGGCGGATGCGGATAACGTTTCGTTTATCCGTGCAGGGCTCTATCTAGAGCGTATTAGAGGCTTGCACACAGTCTTCCAGCGATCCCAAGTAGTCCTATGCCCTGTTACAACACTCTGTAACAATGTGACGGATGTTCCGTCTTGGCGCACCACAGTCACAGTTAGGCGACGTTTTCATGTCCCACTTATGCAGCAACGAACCACTCAGCCCATGGTTGGTTCGTAGCCTGTTAAGGGCAACCCACGTTTTACGTGGCAGATCAAAACCTGCTGGTGGGTGTGTTGGGTACAAAGTAGTGATTGCCATTCCTTCGGAGCTGCGTTGTTCCACTCCTGTTTTCATTCTGATGAAAAGTTAAACCCTCTTCTAATCAACTCTTGGGCTTTTAATAAAGAATGATGGAGAACGTGATTTTAAACGACTAAATTTATGAAGTATGTCTTCATGAATTGGGAGAGCTACGTTCATGGATATTTTTGTGAACTCACGGGTCAGATGGTTATAGCGCCCTGCGCGGATAAACAAAACGTTATCCGCATCCGCCACGCATATGCATGACATTTTCCGCATTCCCATGTTTGTTATCCGAATCTACAGGCATTACAATAATATTTTTAGTTAGATAAAGCATAAATTACTGAAGCAACATATTCAGACATTTGAGGAAAAAGTCGTTCCCTTAGGCTTTGTATGTCATGTGTTATGTTTAAAATGAATGTTATACAGCAAGAATTCCACCCCTTTCCTGTTCGTAGTGTTAATTATGCTTAGTGACATAATTTGAATGAGATTAGCTTAAATCATCTTACATTAACCATGAAAAAAAAGTCCTCTCGGCACGCCGGAAGGCGGAGGTAGATTTCACCGGACAAACTTGGGGATAGGCGAAAATAGGCAGA
The DNA here is from genome assembly GCA_946902985.2 of Meconema thalassinum. NCBI lineage: Eukaryota > Metazoa > Arthropoda > Insecta > Orthoptera > Tettigoniidae > Meconema > Meconema thalassinum. The sequence goes on from OX336396.1 coordinate 251,915,054, forward strand.
ATATGCAGGTTTTCGTAGAAGGATCAGACCTCATTTATTGCGAGAAGGTATTTTATAATTGGAGCTTAATTAACTTTGTTTTTCGTCATTTTATGCTTATTTTAAACATTTTATTGTCTTATGGGAACGGTAACCTTCTTGTCATTTGGGGTCCATTTTTATACTTGTGGTCACACTGTCCATATGCAAGGTTTCGACACTGATGTGTAACTATGTAACGGTCTGTTACTTCTTCACGCAAAATTATATCTCCCGCAGAGATTTTGGTTGGTTCCTCAGTTTAGGGGCTGCGACAACGCGGTCATGTAACCCCGTGTACTTAGGGATGGCTGTATTAGTCTGTAATTCAGGTAAGGACTGCAGACGGTCAATTTCAAGCAGTAGTTCCTAATGTTGCTACTACAGTAGGTACTACCGTCAACGACACCTACCTGTGAACTTGGCTACTATATGCCACCGCAACCAGCAACTCGCAACGAACGTTGGAACTTCCCCTCCAAAGGAAAGCATACTGAGGGATTTTTAGCGCTCTTAGAAAATCCGACGACTTCGGCCGGCTTTGAACTCGCGACCTTGGGCATAGACATTCAGCATGCTTGCTACCAGTTACGTCACCGAAGCCGCTTCACACTTAGTCAGATGGAATTCTGAATATGATCTCGTGGAAGTGCGTTATCTTGGCAACGTCTGATGGCTCATCCCTCATCAATTTAGTAGTGTTGTCATGGCAACCACTGATAGCTCTTGGCATTTTCTTATAATTCCGAAATCATTTTTCTCTTCCCTTGGCATAATGGTGGGTCATATCAAAAATTCTTTCAGACAAAATTTTAAGTAATTATTAGGGGAATATTGTCCATTTTGTACGGTTTTGATATTGTGCCTAATAACAGAGATATGATTGTTTCCCGAAAAACCCACTTTTTCCCACCCCTTTGGTCAATGGTTGGTGCTATAAAAAAAACTCTTCAAACATAAATTTTTGGGCTTTATCCGACACATAGTATGAACGTTGAACGGATTCGATATTTCACATATTAAGAGAGTTATAGCAATATTTCACTTTTTCGAAGAAAAAAAAAGCCCCCCATTTTCACCCCCTTCGACCGATTTAGCCCAGTAACGAACTCGACCGAGATTTTATAGGTATACATATTCGGTAAAAAATTCAAAGTGATTGGTGCAAAATTACGGCAGTTATCGTGTCCACAAGAAACTGATAAATTATGTATAAACTTTTGAACTGACGGTGGTTTTGGGGTCTGGGGGATGTGAAACGCGAAGATATGTCGAAATTTTCCGGAAGTCGAAACATGGGACCCATTGCAATAGTTAGCTTTCTAATGAAATCTACCTAAAACAAAATGGAAAATTACTATATGGTACCGGTATGTCATAAACATCCGGGTCCTAATAATGATGTTAAACAAGTTCGGGTTGTATTCTAAAAACTATCCGCAAATTTTCTCCAAACATTATCCGCAGCTTATCCGCTATCCGCATCCGCGCAGGGCTTTAGCTATGACCTTGGTGGTTCGATATGGCTCAGCACAGGCAACCAGAAAAGGGGAGTAGATTTTACTGTACCACTGATGATGCGCATTGTCTGATTCAGGACAGTGTCGATCTTCGTTACATGTGGGCTGTTCAACCTTACTGAAGAACAGTACTCTGTTGTTGGATATACCAGCCCCATCGTTTAATGGCCACTACCCTCATAAAATAGCCTTCCTGTCGGCCAAGGGACACTTGTAAGGGGAGGCAAATAAAACACGAGTCGTTGGTCGCCAGTGGGGATCCGTTAGGCGACGGTACTAGAAAACCTATGCACCCTGCATCGTGGCTGTGTGCGTCAAGTGAAGCACCAAGGGGGTGGGGAGCTGAAAGTCCAGGGATCGAAGGTTCTAATCCCGGCGCTGAGTGTATACCATGATATCCCTCCGCGCATATCCTCTCCCTGTTCCTCTTTGCGCGCAAAGGGTTGGGTATTTCAAACTAGCTTAACCACAAGCGACTTTATAGTGTGCGGATCATTGATTCACTTCAATTACCAATTTATCTACGGGATATTCATTGAACCGGCCACGGTGGCTGAGAGCACTAACGCGCTAGCTCGTTCCTCGCTGGCATCGAGAGAGCGTGGGTTTGAATCCCACTTCGGCTGTCTTGAAAATGGTTTTCGAGGTTTTCCATTTTCACCACCAGGCAAATAATGGGACATTTCCTGTCATCAGCTCCATGCCCGACTTCCTTTCAAAATCCCTTCCCTAACCCTTCCTTAATTAGACCCAAGTTAGCGGTCGCCTGGACGATCAGCCTGTCACCATCTCCAGATTTATCTCAGGCTGCTGTATCCATCATATACAGTATATAATACGCTAAAGTATATGTTTCACAAAACTCAGAGGGAGTTAGAAGGTGCGGTTTGTACCAAAATATTCCAAATCGTCTCAATAGCAGAGAGAAAATATTGCATTTCTCGAAAAGTCGACGGAAATATATTTATTTGCTTATAAAGTGTGTTTAAACAAATGAACAAGACTATAGCCCCTGCCAGATATGTGTCGTGTCAAGCCCGCATATCAATAAAGCTGGGTGGGTGGTCTATACACATGCGAGGGCTCTCGCATGGGTCCGCTAATTTAAAAATAATGTTTGCACCTCTTGCTTAACTTCTCTGCACTTTTAAAGTGCTTAAGGCTACTGGTAATTGAAACTCTACAGCAGTGATTTGAACAAGTTTAATTGTAAAAACTATTTTGTACTTGCTTTCATCATAAGTATTACCAACCATTAAGCTTGCATCACTTTAAAATCAAATTACTCGGCAACTCTTTAGTATCAATGGGATGGACTTGTAGGCTACCGAACGAAATACAGTCTTCATCATATATATACAGTATATAATATATATTATATATTATATGTATATGTACAGGGTTATTCAGCTAAGAGGGCCACCTCAAATATCTACGGAACCGTTGAAGATATCGACATTCTGTTTTCAAATTCGTGAATCGTATTAAGGGGCTCATAAAACACGATTTCGTCCTCAGCACATACGTAGTTGCCGAGAAACCGGTAGCAACTTTGGTTTTTTAAATGGGACTATACTAATTTCATCCGCTAGAAAAGCTAAAAATCGAGTGGCGAGTTCTGTTACTGTATGTACTTATTTTGCGAATCCGACGAGTACTTTTAGAGATAAAAGAGAAAGCTATGCGCCAGCCTCAGGAATATCGAGTGCATGATTCCCTTGCGTGATCCATTCTTTGTTGTCATATCGAATTTATTCCATTGTTTGAATACTGTGATGTATAACTTTTCAAAATCCAGTCACTAAAACACATGCGCCTTTCTCTCTCTCTCTCTCTCTCTCCACCTCATCAAGAATCCTTTCAGAAATATCTTAAACCACCTCAATGCATAGGACAATTAGTATGGACATTTTATGCTACTGGCAGACCTGCGACAGTGGCTGTACATATTAAAATCAGAAATGCAACAAAACGTTCCCATTTAGTTTATTGCGAACGTCTCGTCTAATGTTAATTCTTAAGAGCCTGATTTAACCATTAAACACTTTGAAAATGTACCCAACATCTTATTTTATGGTGATATTCCGCAGTCTCATCGTTTATATCATTTGAACTGAATAGGTTTTGCGTGGCTTGTCTCGTGGATCACAATGATTGCAAATGTTCTGAAGAATCATTTTTACAATATCTGCTTCGTTTTTTTGCTGGTATATTCCTCCTCTTTCACTCCTAGACAAGTTGAATGCACTTCGTTGAAGATCAATTCGTTCCAGTGACTTTTGCTAATAAGTTTTTTCATTCCATTGAGCTTGGGAATTCGTTATTATTAGCAAGATATTACTGCCCTATATGGTTTCGTAGCAGTTTCATAATTACTGCTATGCTTCACAGTTATTAACAAGAAAAGTACATCCGCCTGAATCAATACTATAAAGAAAAATAATAATTATTAAACTTGTTTTCAGTACCTGTTTCGAGGATTAATTACATTTTATCCCCTTCATCAGCTATTGAAAAACACAAAACAAAGCGTAGCACAGTAATAAGATACGAATTTAAATCTAATATGGTGCACCATAAAATTTAGGTTATAAGAAGAGAATAAAATGAAATGAAATAGAAGGTGACGGTGATCAGCTTGCAGGTGCTTGTGACAAATAATAGTTCCGTATTGAAGCTTGAAACGGTAGATATGGAACACCAATACTTCACCAATCCGTGTAGATCTATAATAAATGAAGAGCCTGTATTCAATTTTAGCCTTTTCAAAACAAAATGGCTTCAAGAAAATCGACTTGATGGAATGTGATCTCTTGGCAAAGAGATGTTAGGACAATGTTACATTCAGAAAATGAATAGACAAATCATTTTCTCATTGCCAAGAGATCGCATTCCATCACGTCGATTTTCTTGAAGCCATTTTGTTTTGAAAAGGCTAAAATTGGATACAGGCTCTTCATTTATTATAGATCTACACGGATTGGTGAAGTATTGGTGTTCCATATCTACCGTTTCAAGCTTCAATACGGAACTATTATTTGTCACAAGCACCTGCAAGCTGATCACCGTCACCTTCTATTTCATTTCATTTTATTCTCTTCTTATAACCTAAATTTTATGGTGCGCCATATTAGATTTAAATTCGTATCTTATTACTGTGCTACGCTTTGTTTTGTGTTTTTCAATAGCTGATGAAGGGGATAAAATGTAATTAATCTTCGAAACATGTACTGAAAACAAGTGTAATAATTAATTTTTTCTTTATAGTATTGATTCAGGCGAATGTACTTTTCTTGTTAATTACTATTCTAGCATATCAATACGGAACCACCATGAGTCATTTAAATAATGTAATGCTTCACAGTGCCTGTAATCTTAATAAGCTATACTTCTTTCATATGCTTTCGTCAAGAGTAGTCAAGAATTGATTGATGCCTTTCACTTGCTGTGATTCATTCCACGAAGACTTTAGGATGCGTGTCAGAGCATAACTCGGCTGTTACTTTAATGCTTAATATTTATTGTTGTTTGAGTCTTCGGTTTTTGACTGGTTTGATGCAGTGCTCCATGCCTCCCTGTCCTGAGCTAATCGTGTCATCGCTACATAGCTACCACACCCTACATCCAAGGCAATCTATTTAACATATTCTAACCTTGGTCTACCCCCTACAGTTCTTGTCCTCGACCCTTCCTTCCATAACTAATCTTGCTATTCCTGGATGTCTTAGTATGTGTCCTACCAACATATTTCTTCTCTTCATTAGCAGTCGCCAGAAACATCTCTCCTCTCCCACTATTCTTAATACCTCTTCGTATGTAACCCTATCTACCCATATGATCTTCATCATTCTCCTGGAACACCACATTTCAAACGTTTGAATTCTCCTATGTTCTGTTGCACCAATAGTCCACGTTTCACTTCCATAGAGTGCCACGCTCCAGACAAAGGCCTTAAAGAATGACTTCCTAATACCTAAATCTATATTCGCTGTCAACAGATTCCTTTTCTGTAGAAATGCTTTCCTTGCCTGAGCTAACCTACTTTTTATATACTCTTTGCTTCGTCCATCACTGGTTATTTTGCTTCCTAAGTAACAGAAGTCCTTTAGTTTATCACCTGCCAATTTGATGTCCGTAGAGGTTTCTGATTTATTTCGGCTGCATTCCAATATTTTTGTTTTACAAGTAAGTTATGTAAATTAGAAACTACAAAAAAGTAAGAAAAAAGCATAGCCTGAGTTCATTTTCCCATGAGGGTAATGTGAGTGTCTCCGATGAAGAGGTCGGTTTTGATCCAAGGGTATGGGCAGAATACAACTTAAGATTAGTGATTATAACTAACAGACGAGTGGGAGAGGAGAGATGTTTCTGGTGACTGGTAATGAACATAAGATATACACACATCAAAAAAAGTTTTGCATCACCTCGGTTCCAAGAGTTCCGGAACCGTTAAATACAAAGGGAATAGAGATCAACACAAACAACATTTCAGCTCGTTTTATTGCTCATGAGACCCACACATTGCATGTTGTACCATCATACAGCTAGACTTTCAGCATTTGTGGTCCAGATTGCAGTACACACCACTACCTCTAATACCCAGTAGCACGTCCTCTTGCATTGATGCATGCCTGTATTCGCCGTGGCATACTATCCACAAGTTCATCAAGACACTGTTGGTCCAAATTGTCCCACTCCTCAACGACAATTCGGCGTAAATCTCTCAGAGTGGTTGGTGGGTCAAGACGTCCATAAACAGCCCTTTTCAACATATCCCAGGCATGTTCGATAGGGTTCATGTCTGGCGAACATGCTGGCCACTGTAGTCGAGCGATGTCGTTATCTTGAAGGAACGCATTCACAAGATGTGCACGATGAGGTCGAGAATTGTCGTCCATGAAGACAAATGCCTCTCCAATATTCTGCCGATATGGTTGCACTATGGGTCGGAGGATGTCATTCAGGTATCGTAAAGCCGTTTCGGAGCCTTCCATGACCACCAGTGGCGTACGTCGGCCCCACATAATGCCACCCCAAAACATCAGGGAACCACCACCTTGCTGCACTCGCTGGACAGTGTGTCTAAGACGTTCAGCCTGACCAGGGTGCCTCCAAACACGTCTCCGACGATTGTCTGGTTGAAGGCATATGCGACACTCATCGGTGAAGAGAACGTGATGCCAATTCCGTGGGGTCCATTCAGCATGTTGTTGGGCCCATCTGTACCGCGCTGCATGGTGTCGGGGTTGCAAAGCTGGACTTCGCCATGGACGTCGGGAGTGAAGTTGCGCATCATGCAGCCTATTGCGCACAGTTTGAGTTGAAACACGACGTCCTGTGGCTGAACGAAACGCATTATTCAACATGGTGGCATTGCTGTCAGGGTTCCTCCGAGCGGCAATCCGTAAGTAGCGGTCATCCACTACAGTAGTAGCCCTTGGGCGGCCTGAGCGAGGCCTGTCATCGACAGTTCCTGTATCTCTGTACCTCCTCCATGTCCGAACAACATCGCTTTGGTTCACTCTGAGACGCCTGGAAACTTCCCTTGTTGAGAGCCCTTCTTGACACAAAGTAACAATGCGGACGCGATCGAACTGCGGTATTGACCTTCTAGGCATGGTAGAACTACCGACAACATGAGCAGCGTACCTTCGTCCTGGTGGAATGACTGGAACTGATCGGCTGTCGTACCCCCTCCGTCTAATAGGCCCTGCTCATGCATGGTTGTTTACATCTTTGAGCAGTTTTAGTGACATCTATGAACAGTCAAAGGGACTGTATCTTGGATACAATATACACAGTCAACGTCTATATGCCGGAGATCTGGGAACCGAGGTGATGCAAAACTTTTTTTGATGTGTGTGGGTGGTAGGACACATACTAAGACACCCAGGAATAGCAAAGTTAGTTAGCCTATGGAAGGAAGGGTCGAGGACAAGAACTGTAGGGGAGACCAAGGTTAGAATATGTTAAACATATAGCCTCGGATGTAGGGTGTGGTAGCTATGTAGAGATGAAACTATTAGCTCAGTACAGGGAGGCATGGATTGCTGCATCAAACCAGTCAAAAGACTGAAGACTGAACATCACAACAGCATAACTAACAGTCTACTTGTGATTTAAGGAGTACTAGCGGACCCGTGCGAGAACTCGCGCATAATGGGTTGTGTGCGCCCCATGTGTACAGACTACCCACCCGGCAGTAGTGCTATGCGGGCTGTACGCGGCACAGTTCTCCCAGGGTCTATCGTCTTGTTTATTTGCTTAGAAGCACTTTATAAACAAATAAATATATTTCCGTTGACTTCTCAAGAAATGCAAGATTTTTCCTGTACTATTGAGACAATTTGGAAGAGTTTGGTACAAACCACACCTCCTAACTCCCTTAGGTTTAGAAGATTGAGTTTTGTGAAACATACACCTTAGCTTATTATATAATCAAGATAGGACAAATTTATGTTGACCGACTGAAGAGTTACAACTGATAGTTTGTACAGGCAACACTGAAAACATTCGCCAGTGGTCGCTATATGAGCCAAAAGCTCACGGTTGTTGAAAATTAGCTTGGGTTTTAAATAGCATGTGGTTTTGACCTTGAGCGTCGGTATACTTTCCCAAGGCAGTTTTGAGGGGACGAGCTTCCATGACTTTGTGAAGATACAGGGAGGAAGAATTCATGAACTTTCCTCAGCAGTGAGAATTTTGCTTCACGCGCCAGCAGTCACGTTGGCAATGATTTCTGTGCGTGTTGAAGATGTCCGTCGAAACTCGTGAAAACGTCTTTAAGACATTTTAAGACGTTTTCACGAGTTTCCAAGACATCTTAGTTTCGGTATACCCTGTATTACTATCCTGTGGTGTTCCAGGGTTGTAACCTATTATATCAATGTTTGGTGCAATTATTGTGAGACAATGAATTCCAGGAATGATTTTTAGTTTGGTTTGTTGAAACTCCACGTGGTTAGATCGAGGGCGAATAACACTATGAAAGTGAATACAATGAACATACATATCCAAAAGTTATACTGTACTGCTACGACGGAACATTTCCAGACTATTCCCTCGTATCAATAACAATGAGATAGTTTTAACCTGTATTAGATAAAAAGAAAGAAAAAAGAAACGAGTTCTTCTTGCAGCTTACAACAGCTCGAAAAACCTGAGTTCCACGTATTTAGATTTTGTGAAGTGCTTTCTTACTGTTTCAGAAATGTTCTTCTTCTCTCGAATTGGCCTACTTTATATTCAACTGGAGTGTCTTGATCTTCGCCCAGTATTGACGCATTTTCTGACGGTGTAACTCCTTTCTTTCAGTTGGCCAAGGGGTACCTTTCTTCCGAGGTTTCTCCTGAAAACCACGGACTTCCTTCAAAGCACGCCTCACTATCTGACTGTCACGCAGATCTGATATTCCCAGTTCGTTAATATCCTTCTCAGTTTCCGTCAACCACGTGGTACGGACCTTCTTATTGTGCCAGAAACTGAGCAAACGATTGGTCAATCTTGTGGAAGGTAATCTCGCGATATGGCCGTATAAGGCTATTCTCTTGTTTCTCGCACATTCAGATAGTTTCTATAAATGTTCGTAGAGCTCGGAGTTATGTCGCCTATGAAATTCTTCCTTCACAGGACCGTGATCTTCCGGAGAATTCTCCTCTCTCTCTCTCTCTCTCTCTCTCTCTCTCTAATTTCCATCTTCTCCATCAGACCCCTTCGGTTTAAAGAAAGACACTCCTTCAGAAATGTTCATTATATCTGAAAATACATTTACGCATGAATCCAGTTGTTATGTTTTATACTCATACTAGCCACCCGCCCCGGCTTCGCCCGGTATCTTTAACGCTTTACCCAGCGTTAGCTTAAAAGGCCTATTGTTTTCGTTTTTTTTTGTCTAATCTAAACTTGATGGTGTATTCTGCGGAACGAAGGCTGAAACTGGGATGATAGGCTCGCTCGCTATCTACAGGGTTATAAGTATATATCACCACCCTCGCGCGTCCACTCGGCTGTTGCATGTGCATCGGCCGACCGCAGCTGCTGTAATTGCCGCGCGTTGATGGATGCAGCTAACGAGATGAGTGCTCATAGACGGAGAATTAAGTCATCCGCGGTCGGCTGATGCACGGGCAAGAGCCGAGTGGACGCGCGACGGTGCTGATATATAAATATAACCCCGTAGCGCGTAAACGCTAGGAAATGAATGGAGATTATTGAAAAAAAATTGAAAACGTAAAAACACTTATAGCCTAGTGGGCGATGTATTGAAGATAGAGATATGCTGTTCCGGACTTTCTGTAGAACTTTTTATGCTGAACAATTCCTACACACAGTATTTAGATATGTTTAACGGTCAACCCAGAATACGATTAAAAGGTACACGGACGGTAGTTTTTTTATAGACTTGATTCACTGAAATCTTTACCGCTCCCCTTCCTTTTGGTCTTAAATAAATTATTTTCTACAGAAAGCTTCCTCGAGAAACCGTTTACAGAATAGTGAAAACCGCATTAAAATCCTGCAATGGTTCTCGAGATTACCCGGAACATCCAAGAATTGGGGACTTGTGTTAAACTATTCTATGTAGAGATAAACGAGTCATATTATCGTGTGAGTATTTTGCTCAACGTGCGACCACTCGCGTAACTTTTTTTTTCTAGCGACCACTGGCGGGTAAAATAGGACATTTTTACTTGAATGTCCCATTTTTCCGCTTTCTAAATCTGGTAGTCATTCTAGTATTGTGACGGGGAGGGGGGAAATCACAGTGTTGACAATCCGCGCAACGGAAATGAGAATCTGCGGTGCTTGGTAAGAAGACGGCAAGCAGGAAGTAGAGAAGTAGGAGTAGGAAGTGGAGGATTTGTTGCTCAGGTGAGCAGAGGCCCGCACAGTGCGGTGGAGCACGTCGCGTTCGTTCTCTGCTGATTTAAATTATTTAGCTCAGCTGCCACAAGCATGGCGCGGCGTGACGTGTGAGTACATCGCGCTTTGTTCGTCCAATTCATCTCTGTGTCGTGATCGGCTTGCTTTTAGACAGTATCGCGAATAAATAATATCCAACCTGTAGAGATTTCTTTTTTAGTCTTATCAATTTTGTATAATGACAAAATCCCACAAATACTTGAAATATCTTAAAACGGCATGAACATACTAATATGGGTATAAGGAGACTTCTGCTACTTAGGAAATAAAATAACCAGTGATGGACGAAGCAAAAAGGATGTATAAAAGTAGTTTGGCTCAAGCAAGGAAATAATTTCTACAGAAAATAAATATGTTGACAATAAATATAGATTTAGGTATTAGAAAGGCAATTTTGTAATCTCCGTCTGGAGCGTGGCGCTCTATGGAAGTGAAACTTGGACTGTTGGCGCAGCAGAAAAGCGGAGAATAGAAGCGTTTGAAATGTGGTGTTACAGGAGAATGATGATCCGATGGATAGAAACAGTAACAAACGAAGAAGTATTAAGGTGAGTGGGCGAGGAGAGATGTTTCTGGTGACTGCTAATGAAGAGAAGAGATAGGTTGGTAGGACACAAAGACACCCAGGAATAGCAAACTTAGTTATGGAAGGAAGGGTCGAGGATAAGAACTGTAGGGGTAGACCATGGTTAGAATACTCGCAATGGTGGGTGAGTGGTTATCGTGTCGGACTACCAACCCCACAGCTTGCAGGTTCGCTCCTGGCCGTGGTAAGTGATTTTGAAAGGCGACAAAAATCACGGAATGCATGTCATACGTTGTTGGCATGTTAAGGAACCCATTTGAATTCAGTAGGCCGTGTTCATAATGGTAAAATTAATCTCGGGATTTTCCACCTACACAAAAACAAAAATGTGCTCCTTTCTCTAATAGAAACCGCTATAGTGTCAAAGAGCTTAGATATCTAATATCCTTGACTTTCATAGTGTTCCAAGGTACAACAAGGCACAGGTCATACGATAGTTTTATGGTTAAAATATGTTTAAACAGATTGCCTCGGATGTAACGTGTAGTAGCTGTGTAGAGATGTAGCGATTAGCTCAGGACAGGGAGACATGGAGGGCTGCATCAAGCTAGTCAAAAGACAGCAAACTCAAACATCAACAATAAAAACAATGTATAATTATGACGAGTCAATTAGCTTGTATCCAGTGACATGGACTCGTCCACAAATTACGGAATCACAAGGAGGGTTGAGGGGGTTCGAAGGTTATGATTAGGTTGATGACGTGTTGGGTAGGGGTAAACGGAATGATTACGTAATCACTTGACAACAAAAAATCATCTCATTTTACGCTCTACGCGGCTTTCATGCCACGCTGTCGGAAGGCGCGAGCGAGGCCACCGTGTGGTGGGACGTAGGAGTTACGTTAGTTAAATGTAAAGGTCAGTGTTGTCTTATTTGTAAAATTACCAGAAGCCTTGCCTTGTTCTATCTATTTACATCATAAATAGGTTAAAAAAATGTTTGATGAAAAAGATAGTAGGACTTTCGTCAATTGTTCATAATTATATTTCTTGCGGGCACCTACCTCATCCCTGTCCCTAATACAGCAGTCATCACGTATATATAGGTTATCAGACAAGTTCAACACCTACCCAACTACACGAGGCTGATGACCAAGATGTCCCTATAATTAGTTAACAACAAGTACAGTATATTTCACTAACACGATGTAGACAAAGGGAACCTGGTTCAGTGAGATACAAAAAGATCTGCTGGAGATTGGGAACTCATGTGAAGATATCCGGGAATGTACCAAGCTTAAGAGAAAACTACTAGAACATCAGAGTTTTCAGCTAAAGCCGACACAGAAAAGGATCATTCTCATAATCTGTGTTAGGGTCCAATAACCTAGATGTTGGGTCCCTCAAGACAAGACTTCATCATAATCACAAAATGAAGTCGATTATACCACAAAACGTGTTGGCCTCCCCTGGCATGTACTATGGTTCTCAAAAGTTTTCGAACTGTAATATTTCGTTGTTTATGTAGCTACAGTATATGATTTAAAACGATGCGTTAGTAATTTGTGAAGTTTTCTTCCATCAATGATAGGAACGTTTTACGCGCAGCGCTGGCACACACACGCATGAGTGTGAGTGACACGTCGCGTGGGAACTGTCACCCATGTTCAATGTCTTTAGACGCCTCGAGGGTAAATGTTTGGTGGCGACGCGCCAGCTCAACGCTCCCTGTTCTCTGCTCTCCTCACCCCGAAGGGGTTGAAACTGCTTGAGTAGGGATGCTTGTGAGTTGTGTTAAATGTTAGATTACTAGAGTGAAATACCAACGTCATTTTAAGTTGAATAGAATAAACCTTCTGAAAATGAAATTGAATGTGTTTCATCAAAGGACGCCACGTCAGCAATGGTAGATAACTCCACTTGACCATCTCTCTGTCATCTCCATACATTCACCTCCAAAGTATATACAGTACAGTAGGCCTATATACATTTACTTCCAGCCAAAAGAGAAGAGCGGCTTCGGTGGCGTAGTTGGTAGCATGCTGGGCTTCTATGCCCAAGGTCGCTGGTTCAAACCCCGCCGAAGTCGTCGGATTTTTTAAGAGTTAAAAAATCCATCAGTATGCCTTCCTTCGGAGGAGAAGTAAAGCCGGCGCGGCGGTCCCATGTCATAGATTTTTGGCATGTAAAAACCCTTCCACTAACTAAACTTGTGTGAAGCAAAATATGTAGGCGAGGTTTGATTAATGCTCCTAAGTTCCAACGTTCGTCACCAGGCGCTGGTTGCGATGGCATCCAGTTGTAGCCAAGTGCACAGCTAGGTGTCGTGGACGGTATCATTTGGTAGCGAAGTAGGAACTACTTGCAATTATCGTCTGCAGTCCTTACTTGAACTAAAAACAGATAACACACACTAATACAGTCATCACAATTAACACCGGTTATCTGACAGATTCTACACACACCCAAAGTATACGGGGCTACATGACCGCGTTGTCGCACTCCCTAAACTGAGGAACCAACCAACCAAACAAACAAACAAACAAACAAGAAATAAAACAAATCAATAGAATTGGGAATGAAAGCAGACATAATATAGGACAGAATAACTTTTATAGAAGACTAGCTGTACCCGGCATGCGTTGCAATGCCAATCAAAGGAAGTGTTGGCGTTGTAACTTTGTTTGTTGAAGTGCTTTTGGATTCCCAATATTTATTTATTTTCCGTTAACCACCTCTAAACTACTGTAAAATTGATTTACTATCTCAACAAAAATCATGGGAGCGTGCTCAACAACTCACCAAAGTTTCATCGCAATGAAATGAATGGCATTTGAACGCATACGGGACTTTGTTGAAACGATTCGAGTGCCGTCATCCATTTGTTGAATATACTCGTACGCTACCTATTGTAAAGTGGATTTACTAAGTCGAAAACCTTTCCTGGCATGTACACAACAACTCATGAACGTTTCATCGCAATCGGATGAATGGCATATGAACGCATGCGGGATTTTGTTTAAACGATTCACGCGCCTTCACTCATTTGTTAAATCTTCTTGTGCGCCACCCATTGAAAAAACGGATTTACTAATTCATACACCTTCGCAGGACTGTACTCAACTCACCAACGTTTTGTCACAATCGGCTGAATGGTATATGAACGCATACGGGACTTGATTGAAACGATTCACGCGCTGTCGCTCATTAGTTGAATCTAACCGTGCGCTACCAATTGAAAAATGGATTTACTAAATCAGAAATCTTTGCGGGAGTGGAAACAACATTTCTCTAAATTTCATTGCAATCGCATGAATGGTATATGAACGCATACGAATTTTTTAAAACGATACGCGCGCCGTTTCTCATTTGTTGAATATACTCGTGCGCTACCTATTGTAAAAAGGATTTACTAAGTCAGAAACCTTTCCTGGAGTGTGCACAACAATTCAACCAAAGATTCTTAGCAATCGGATGAATGGTATTTCACCGCTACGGGACTTGATTTCTTTATTTATTTTATGTCTTCGGTAGTGGCGAAGTTAGGGCTCATGGCCCTCTCTTACACTTGACCACGAAATATGGTACCAGTACATAGCTTATGACAATTTCGAAAATACCAAAAAATATTATGATGATTAATAAGGAGTAAATTAATTATGCTAATACTAATATTAGTAAAAAAAAGGCACATGAATAATGATAGTAATAATTATAACAATACAAATAATAATAATAATAATCACAATCCCGTGAGGGTTTCAGCCTGTTCCCCTATCGGGCGCGTCCCAGGTGGCGGATAGGGAGGCTCGCCGGACTCGTCCGGAGGGGTTGAGGGAAATAAAATACCTCTCGCGGACCAAAAACAGGCACAGCTTGACAACATCTTCAGCAACCTCTGAAGCTCACTACTTCAGTTGTAACCATGACACCGACATAGATCGATGTCCCCACTACTTTCAACTTGTTAGCATGATGGAAACAACCTACAATATAACTACCCCAGGCCCTAGTAGACATACTAGTTATTTTTCTCGGTCATCGGATTCTGGGGGACCGAGAACATCATGCGGGAATGTATCGGAGCTTCCCAAATCTCTTCGCCCAAAATGCAAAACTTTCATTGGTAGCTCAAACATCAACACACTTCGGAAAACTGGCAAGTTAAAACAATTAACAGACATGTTGGATAACTTCAACATCCAAATTTTTGCACTACAGGAAACCAGATACACGGATGAAAATCATTTTGAATCAGGAAATTATAGAATTTATAAAGGCAAGCCAGCAATCTCCCTCCATATGAAGCCACTACAATTTGGCACTGGATTCGCTGTCAGAAAAAACATTATAAACTCAGTGCTTAACTTTTCCTCGCCTTCTGAAAGAATTTCAACACTATCCGTTAAATCAGGAAACAAAGCTTATACGCTTATTAATGCGCATGGACCCACCAACAACTACAATCGTAAAGATCCACAAAAGGTGGAAGACTTCTGGGAACTGCTGGAAGAAACTACAGCCATCATTCCAAATCATCACATAAAAATCCTATTGGGAGATTTTAATGCCCAAATTGGTAGAGAAAGGAGATTCAGGACCATTGTAGGACTATATCCAGCACACAATAGAACTAATAAAAATGGAGAAAGATTACTTGATTTTTGCAAAACTTTTGATCTCAAACTAATGTCAACACATTTCCTGGCACTTCCACACAAGAAAAAGACCTGGAGATCCCCTAATTTTCACTTAGGAGAATTTCAAATAGATCATGTGGCTATTTCCAAAAAGAATCAAAAAGAAATTATGAATGTCAAAGTCAAGGAAGTAGTCATTGACTCTGACCACCATCTATCCTTAATCAAGCTAAAATTTCAACCAAACAGGTCCAAACCAAAAATAACAAAAAATCTGCGCGTCGATCCAGAATTTCTTAAACAGAACGCCAGTACTTTCCAAGAAAGTATCCCTACTCACGATTCTTCTGGCTGGTTAGAACTCAAAGATATACTTTCGAAAGCTTCTCAAAACATTGGCACACCGCCCAGGAAACGCAAGCATAGGTGGTGGAACGAAACCTGTGACAAGGCTATAAACTTCAGAATTAAAGCCTGGCAGAATTGGAATTCTTACAAAACGGAACAAAATTGGCACGAATTCACCAAAGTACAGAAACAAACCTCTAAAATCATCAGATCTGAAAAACGCAAGTACGATCACTACAGATTGGCTGAAATTGAACAAGATTTTACTAAAAACAATACACGAAACTTCTACAAAACATTCAGAGAAGAATTATCAAATTATCAGGCACCCAGTCTTTGCTTCAAACGCCCGGATGGGACATTGGAAACAAATAATCAAGAAAATTGCAAACTTCTAGCAGATTATTTCAAGGATCTTTTAAACTGTGAATCCCCTAAAGAACAACACATCTTTGAAAAAAAAACATCCAACCAAGATTCAGAACTCCCAACATTGGAAGAAATTAAAGAAATAATCCATGGACTCAAAAATAATAAAGCCCCAGGGGAAGATGGTATAATTGCCGAAATGCTGAAGATAGGTGGTGAGAACGTAGCCCGGAAAATCCACTCAATTCTTGAGAACATCTGGATCACCGAAGAAATACCTGAGGATTGGAAATGTGCGCTAATCCATCCACTGCACAAGAAGGGGATAAAACCAACATCAATAATTATAGAGGAATTTCCTTGATACCAGTTATTTATAAAAAATTCTCCAAAGCCCTGCTCACTAGACTTGAGAAACAAACAGACCGTCTGATTGGAGAATACCAGGCAGGTTTCCGAAAAGGAAGATCATGTACGGAACAAATTCTTAATCTCAAAACTATCCTACAAATGCGCAAAACCAGACAGACAGTCATTACCTTTGTAGATTTCAGAAAAGCATATGACTCTATAGATCGTCAAACACTTTTCAATGCTCTAGACGAATTTCAAGTGGATAGAAAAACAAGAGAATTAATCAGACAAACATTAAATGGCACTACTTCAAAAGTTAAATTCCTCGGCGAAATATCTGAGCCTTTTGCAATTAACACTGGGGTCCGCCAAGGAGACGGATTATCTCCGTTACTGTTCAACCTCGTACTTGAGAAGATAATCAGGACCTGGGGAAAGGAAACTAAAGGAATAACCCTTGGCAGACTACTCAAAGATAGAATTCATGTACATTGTTTGGCCTTTGCTGATGACATAGCAATCCTTTCTAATAACAGGCAAGAAGCAATTCATTCCATTGAGAAATTACATGAAATTGCCATCAAAACGGGACTTCAAATTTCTTATGAGAAAACTCAGTACATGGAAGGAGCCTCACGATACTTAGACGGACAACCTATGAGAACTAAATTCGGCAAAATCTTTCAAGTGAACGAATTCAAATATCTGGGAGAAATTATTCAGCCCTCTGGTTTAAACCGTGAAGCAAATAAAGAGAGAATTTCCAAATTACAGAAAGCTTACAGAATCACTTGGAATATGTATAACAAAAAATCAATATCTCGGAAAGCAAAACTTAGACATTATAATACAGTAATCAAACCGGAGGCGTTATATGCATCAGAAACCTTAATCATTGGTGGCAAATCTTTAACCAAAGAGATGAAAAAACAAGAAAGGAAAATTTTACGAAAAATGTTTGGCCCAGTTTTTATAGAGGGAATCTGGAGGAAAAAGTCATCCCAGGAAATATATCGCCAATGTGAAAAAATGTCTCATACTTTTCGGAAAAGACGATTGAAATTTTACGGGCACATTATCAGAATGAACAATGGTAGATTGACTAAAAGAATTCTCAACTTGGCCCTCTCACTAAAAACCAAGAACAGCTGGCTACGTGAAATTGAAACAGATCTCCAGGAAATCAACATTTCAGACAATATTATACAGGACAGATGCAAATTCAGAACCCTAATCGACAATCACCAAATTGAAGACAAACCCAACACCAGGGCCACCATAACTTGGACAGAAGACCGAAGAAAGGCGCTCAGCGAGAGGATGAAGAGATTTTGGAAGGAAAAGAAGGCCAACACATCAGCTAAACAGGTTCAACCGTGCTCCTGAGTCGGGCATAACGATGCAAGAAGAATAATCACAATGTCACAGACCTTTCTATAATATCCTAGATATAATCCTAGCTCAGTCATACGTCCTATCATCCATCACCATTCACACGGGGCAATCAGCAGTATTCAACAGGTAATCTCGGCATGCGGCCTTAAATTTATTTATTGTTGTGGAATTTCTGATATCGGGAGGAGTTGAATTCCATAGTCGAGACCCAGCTACAGCAAAAGAGCGGTTAAACATGGATGAGTGGTTGATGGGGATGGCGAGGGAAGAGCCAGATCGAGTGCTTCGATTATGATATGAGGACAAGTAACTAAATTTTGATGACATGTACGTGGGGGTGATTTCATGCAGAAATCGATAGATGGATGTCAACAAGTGAAATTTAATTTGTTTAAGCGATTCGAGTGCCGTCGATCATTTGTTGAATCTACTTGTGCCATACCTTGTAAAGTGGACGTACTAAGCCAGAAACCTTCCCTGAAGTGTACACAACATCTCAATCAAGTTTCATCGCTATCGGACGAATTGTATATGAACGCATACGGGACTTTGTTGAAACGCTTCGCGCGTCGTCGCTCACTTCTTGAATCTACTGGTGCCCTACCTATCGTAAAGTGGATTTGCTAAGCCAGAAACCTTGCCTGAAGTGTACACAACCTATCACCCAAGTTTCATCGCTATCGGACGAATGGTATTTGAACGCATACAGGACTTGGTTGAAACGCTTCGCCCGTCGTCGCTCATTTGTTGAATCTACTCGTGCGCTACGTATTATTAAGTGGATTTACTACGCCAGAAACCTTCCCTGAAGTGTACACAACAACTCACCCAAGTTTAGTCGCTATCGGACGAATGGTATTTGAACGCATACGGAACTATGTTGAAACACTTCGGGCGTCGTCGCTCATTTGTTTAATATACTTGTGCGATACCTCTTGTAAAGTGGATTTACTAACCCAGAAAGCTTCCCTGAAGTGTACACAACATCTCACCCGAGTTTCATCGCTATCAGACGAATAGTATATGAACGCATACGGGACTTTTTTTGAAACGCTTCGCGGGTCGTCGCTCATTTGTTGAATCTACTCGCGCCCTACCAATCGTAAAGTGGATTTACTAAGCCAGAAACCTTGCCTGATGTGTACACAACCTCTCACCCAAGTTTCATCGCTATCGGACGAATGGTATGTGAACGCATACAGGACTTTTTGGAAACGCTTCGCCCGTCGTTGCTCATTTGTTGAATCTACTCGTGCGCTACCTATTGTTAAGTGGATTTACTAAGTCAGAAACCTTTCCTGGAGTGTGCACAACAATACAACCAAAGTTTCATAGCAATCGGATGAATGGTATATGAACACATGTGGGACTTTGTTTAAGCGATTCGCGTGCCGTCACTCATTTGTTGAATCTACTCGTCCGCTACAACTTTCATATTTATTCACCTTTTAAACCGTCACTGGACTTCAACAAATAATTCAAGACCAGAATTAGCCAAATCGGTCCAGCCGTTCTCGAGTTTTAGCGAGACTAACGAACAGCAATTCATTTATATATATATATTTATATATAGATTAAGGGGGCTCATACACCGTCAGTGGGAATTTTCGCATCCAGTTACGAATCATATCATAGCTTTACTAATATGTAACATAGTTATGAAAACTGACATATGTAGGCTACGGTAAATACATAGAGAGTTTATCTAATTTAGAGAGAGGAGCAGTATATAAAGTATTTCGTGATATATTGAAAGGATAATATTCATGATATTTTAAACTCCGTGAATCACAAAAACACGATTTAACGAGAAATGCCAGTCTGAATAGAATGATTTTTTTTTCATGTAAAGTAAACGCATAAATAGCGAGGATGAACCACCGTGAATATTACATTGTAAATAATATATTTTTAAAAAATATTAAATTTGTCTTTCAAAAAATGAACAGTTTTTTGTTTTTGTTGGTTCCTTAGTTTAGGGGCTGCGACAACGCGGTCATGTAGCCCCGTGTACTTTGGGTGTGTGTAGAATCTGTCTGATAACCGGTGTTAATTGTGATGACTGTATTAGTGTGTGTATCTGTTTTTTAATTCAAGTAGAGACTGCAACTTTGAATTTTTCAAATAGTTCCTACTTTTGCCGCCAAACGCCACCTTCAACGACTACTAGGCCTAGTTCAGAACTAGCTACTAGACGCCACCGCAGTCGGCTCTTGGCAACGAACGTAGCAACCTAAGAGCGTTGTTTACATTCTTAACCTATCCAATTTGGTTTATGTTTCCAAGTATATCTCAATTATTTTTTAAGATAATTTCATAAATGAGGTTCATCCTCTAGGGATCATATGTTGTAATGTATCTGCCTAGTTTCATAGTTCACGAGATATTGTGTTTCTCCTACCAAAAACGCAACCTTTCGGGTAAACAGCTTTGAATATTAAACACTCCATTGACAGATAGGCGCATGGTCTCACGTAATACGCTATATCTCTGCCAAAATGTTGAATTTCTTATAAAACTTAACAGATATATTGAGAAAGGTATTGTCTTTCATTTAAACGTAAAAAAAACTTAAATTTTGACAACCGACGGTGTATGAGCCCCCTTAAGGTAGGGTGCACACCAAAACGTAAGATTTCGTCGAATTAAAGTTTCATATGGTTTCATGTTGTTGAGGTTATAAGTTAAGTTATTGTCGTACCATTGCCCGAAAGTTCTGTTTTGATTATTTGTCTTTTGTTTGTGTTTATAGTCGAGTGTCAAAGAGCCAATCTCCAGTTTGTGTCTTTTTTCCTCATTGTTGGGCCAAGTAACTCTAGGAATTGAACGAAGAGAGACTTGGACATCCTATAATAACAGTTCAAATGACCTTCAGAAAAGGAGGGAAAGCCTCGACCAAAGACACTCTTGTAGTAAATAGCGAACCGCTAGTAATCGCCAGCAGTTTTAAATATTTGGGAATAACACTTCAGACTACGGGTACGTACTTCAGTCATCACCTAGAAAAAAAAGAGCGGCAGCAGCTACAAGCGCCACCTATGGCTTAGAAATAATTTCATAACATCTAAAAGTCAGAGACCTTGAAAGGATAGAGTAAAATCACTCTTCATCAAATGCGTTTTACGAGTAGAGAAGTCAGCACCATCAAGAATGGCATATGTACTCGCCAGTAAACTTTTTACATTCAAGATATCACACTCTGGCTACAACTGCCATCTACTAGCGCATACACGGATCTTCTAAAACAAGGGGGAAAATAGAAGGAAGGAAATCCACCCAGAATGCCATGATAGAGAGGAATTGGACCAAAGAAAACTAACCCCAGAGTCATCTCATAACACGGCTTGCTATCCATAATTTTCATCATAGGACAGTCTGGCCCCATGGCGAATTGGTTAGCTCGCTAGGCTTTGGCCCTAAGGGTCCCGGGTCCGATTCCCGGCTGGGCCATCGGGGATTTTCATCTCCTAGAGTTGACTACTCTGGCCCGGGGACTGGGTGTATGTGGCGTCTTCATCATCACTTCATGCTTATTCGGACGCGCAGGTCGCCCACGGGTGTTCACTAGAAAGACCTGCACTCGGCCTCCCAGGAGGCTACACGACAAAAAGAAAACCATAAGATATGCATTGTGAAATATTTCCACACACCCAACGACAACTGTGTACTGTATGTTAACTGTGTAATGAAAAGTGTGACAGATACCAAATAACACGATGTCGCGATAGAACAAAGTCTGTCTAGGGGCCGATAACATAGATGTTAGGCCCCTTAACATAACAATTAATCATCATCATCTAGAACAGAGTCAATTGATGAATATTTTAATTAATGTAATGCCTATTCGGGCGCCCATTTCTATTATTATTAATATAAACTTTGAATATCTCATCATTAGCATGATTTCACGAGCTACAACATAGAAAGTGCTCTGTAGATCCATACATAATGGCTGAACCCAATACCAGAGACCAAATGAAAAGTGCTACTATACGTCAACTCCACTTTTAATATTTTAGCAAAATAGAACTTCATCAACATACAACTGGCAAGACTTTCATAAAGATTTTTAAAAGTTTTATCACAATAAGCATTGTCACAGGGAGGAGCCAATCAAGAACTAAATGACTACTGTCAACCAGCAGAGTTGACATGCCTAAATAGTATGACTACTCAGTGTATTACAATGTATTTAAACATGTGATTTTTGTTACTTATAAGTGTTTTAATATGTATTTCTGGCTGAAGAAGGACTCATAAGTGTCCGAAACATGTACCAGTGTTAACATCTTGAATACAACTAGTATTGAAAAGACGGAACAGTTTATAAATTATTAAGTGAACCCAATACTTCCTTCTTTTTTTTCTTTCTTTCTTTCTTTCTTTCTTTCTTTCTCATCGACCACCATGAAATAAACACTTCTTCGTCAGAAGACATGATGAAATGTTTTCCTATTTATGAACTGAACATTGAAACGAATTTCAAGAAATCAGTTTCTTCAGTGTGCACAGTGCCTTACACAACATTTCAAGGGTTTTCAGAAGAAAGAAAAGAAGGAACGGAGTAACATCCGGACAGGAGAGAGGGAGAAAAAGCAAATCTAAGCAATGAAGAACTCTTGGAAAACAAGAAAGCAAGCAGGAAACAAATGAAAATGACTGCAGTGAGTTATTTTACGCGGTTCTAAGATGGACATGATCGAGAAAAGGGGAGTGGTATAGATCGCGATACCTTACAGAATTCCCCTAGACACAAAATGGTTGCATCCATGACGTCATGGGCGACACTGAAGGTTTAAACGTTGCATGCATGTTAAAATGTGTGTGTCAATAACGATGTATATGCAAACACAAACCCATGCTTGTAGTACAAGCAGTAATTTTCGTCCAGACAGTCGTCTAACCTAGCAGCGGCGAATGGCTTCGTCCAGACAATCGTCTAACCTAGTAGCAACCAATGGTTTCTCCCAGTTGTCGTCTAACGTAGTGGTTACCAATGGCATCGCTCAGATCGTCCTCTAACCAAGTAACTACCAATGGAATCGCTCAGACCGTCCTCTAACTAAGTAGCGACCAATGGTTTCGTCCAGACAATCGTCTAACCTAGTAGCAACCAGTGGTTTCTCCCAGAAGTCGACTAACGTAGTGGTTATCAATGGCATCGCTCAGACCATCCTCTAACCAAGTAGCTACCAATGGTATCGCCCAGACCGTCCTCTAACTAAGTAGTGACCAATGGTTTCGTCCAGACAATCGTCTAACCTAGTAGAAACCAATGGTTTCTCCCAGAAGTCGTCTAACCAAAGGGCGGCCAATGGTTTCGTCCAGACCGTCGTCTAACCAAGCATGGATCAATGGTTTCGTCTCACCATGGCTTTAGAAGAGTACAGTGCAAATTTTCAATTAAAATGAACAACTAACAGTTGGGAAGTTATTAACATTCCTAACTCACCACCAGACTTCGCACTTGAGCACATCTGACTGCATCCGCATAAACGACACACTATTTGAAACCTCATGTAGCCGAGTACGAAGGCGCCAACGACTACGCTAAAAGAATTTTCTAGACACATATACTTGAACTGAGAAAAGAACGAAGACGAAAACTGAAGTGATATATTTAACTTGTTGTTGTTTTAAGGGGTGGAACTTCAATGTCATCTGCTGCAGGGATATAAAATAGTATTTTAGTACTTTTCTGAATTACATTTTGGAAACAAGGAACAAAATAAATTTTGGAAGGGTTAACCTCCGTAACTAACTCGCACAAGCATTCCCCCAATGTTATCAGTTGCAGGGATATTTCCCTACGCGTAGACAGCGTACAATAGTTCAGTATTTAACGTAGGGAATGTCCTTGTAAACCCATACCCCGGTTCTTTGGTCCTTTTTTCAAATTCAAATTAATAGAAATATTTTAGATTTAAAAAAAAATATAGCCTATATTACACCTTTTTTTTGGGGGGGGGGATTATATTCGCAATTGAGGGGATTGCCATCCTTCGCTATCCTGTGTACCGACTCATTGAGTTGTCATGTTTCCCGCAACAACTGCTAGTGCAGCAAATCCACGGCCTTCTAATTAGGTTGTACGGAGCTGACACTAGAATAACCCAAGGTAGTTGGAGTGCCTACCAAGCCGCATGGGAATGGGGAAGTTTCCTCCGTATCCCTTAGGAAATTATGCCCAAGCTGGCTCCCTAAATCCTTAGAATTCTTAGGATAGCTGGACTATGTGTGACCTAGGGGTTGTTGCAATGTGGGTCGGGAATTGTGACACGACTTTTATTACCCAACAGGGAAATAAAAATGACCTTCGTTTACCATAAATGCATTGCCTACCGCGTGGAAGAGTGAAAGTGTATCTTAACTGGTATTGCTTGGCTTACTTCCAACTGCCTTGCAAGGAAAATGCAGTCGGTGATACAATCAAACGTTATTCTAGAACAACCTTGGTGTTGTGGACGCCTCATGATTTATAATGGGATTTTAAGTAATCTGTTCACTTCTAAACGATGAAATAGTACAGTTGGATTGATTCGCATAAGTAGTGGGGTGATGCCGATTCCAAGCCACTCTAAAACCCTCCTTGCCCCACTACTAAGCCTCAGCCATGTTAAATATTTCTCGAACGCGTGGTCCGATTTTGACAAATGAGGTATTGTTGGACTCGGGCTGACGTCTTCTTTGCTATGGACCACTCGTTATATTTTTCAATTTTTTTTTGAAAATTTTTGTTTTCGAAACTAGGTGATAGTTTGAAAACTAAACATGATAGAACGTTGTGCCATGGCTCAAACGAACAGTCTTTATGACCTTTATTTTCTATAATGAAACTTTTTTATTTTTTATATTTTTTTGAAAACACTCGAATTTTGAAAATCCTATATTTTGGAAACTAGGAACTCTACAAAAAAAATTGTTTAACGTAAATCAATGGTCCCTACCCCCTCTACCCCCAAAATAAATTTCAATTATCTAGGATGAAAACCTGCAGTAGTGTGGTAAGGACAGAGCCGCTCCACTTAGCAAGTGGTGAGCCCCTGCGACCTTGGAATGGAAGGAGTGATGCTAGGAGGGCGTGCTTGGATTCGTTTTTTTCGTCTCGTCGTGCTCTTTACGGGAATGTCGGTGTCGAAAATGTGAAAATCTGGAAACACAGTCTTTTTGGGGTAAAAACGTGATTTTAGACTTTTTGCTATATCTCGCGAACCAATCATGCTAGAGGTGTGTTCGACAGGTCCAAGGACTCGGGCTGACGTCCTCTTTGCTATGGACCAATCATTGTAATTTTAAAAAAATTTGGGAAACTCGATTTTGGGGTAAACACGTGTTTTTTGTGATTTTGTTGATATCTCACGAAGCAATAACGCTAGAGGCATGTACGATGGGTCCAAGGATTCGGGCAGACGTCCTCTTTGCTATGGACCACTCGTTGTAATTTTAAAAAAATTTGGAAACGCGATTTTGGGGTAAACACATGTTTTTTGTGATTTTTGCCGATATCTCACGAACCAATAACGCTAGAGATGTGTACGAGGTGTCCTAGGACTCGGGCTAACGCCCCCTTTCAAATGTGGTAGATAGTTTTTCCAAAAAAAAATTCACAAAGGGCCTAACGCCATACATGTTGAGAAAAAAAATCTTTACCGTTACCTGTTTATAATGTTTATAAAGCGTGGTGGTTGAGAGAGACGATACTGCTGGATGTGTGTGTTTCAACAAACCTGTCGCTGACCACGGTGGCTGTGTTCAATAGATCAATTGATATTTCGACGAGTCGGTGTATGACAGAGCGAGGGTGCGTTTTCTGATATTTTACCTTTAACGTGTAAACGGTGATGAGAACTAGGTTCTATGTTGGTCGAAGCGAGTACAGAAAACACACAATTGCAAACGAGCAGGAGGTGAATGTCATTTGAGCTTATTGGAAGGCGTTGATCTGATTTGACAACAGGTGCAATGGAAAAATGATCATCGTGGTGGCAGGGAAGTGCGAAAGGCGTGCACACATGTGTGAAACCACAGGCACGCTAAACCAGTGACATCCTGTCTTGCTTCGTACGTGACAAAATGCAAGTTCATGTGAAATTTGATCTACCGCAGGTGTTCAGGTTGGACGTTAGCTGTCCACGTGCCTGATAACAGAATGTTCAAAGCGTGGGAATCGCTGAATCAGTAAAAAGTATGATGCAACTTGTCGGAATGATGTCACAACCAATAGAGAGGCAAGAGCTGCAAACAGCAGTGGTGGGAGGTGAAGGGAGGGAGAGGGGAGGGGGTGATGTATGAGAGAACACAGGAGGAAAGGGAAAGACAAACATGTATGAACATGCATGAAGCGCGGAGCGCTGTATACATAGAGCTATAGGTGGTGTACAACATGGGTGAATAAATAAAAAGTACACAGGTTCACACAACATGTAATTTATTGATCCAAGAATTAAACGTAGAGTTAAACCCTAACCATTTGACGTAGAGTTTATTTCCTTTTTGTTTCAACACTTTTTCCACAAGATAATGCTGTTTTCTGAAGTTCATGTAGATAAAATCTACCTTTTATGGGTTGATGGTTGAGGTCCTCGAGTAAATAGGTGACTGGAGTGTCCAAGTTGACTCGACGAATTCGAAATAGTTCAGTCCCCCACTGAGGCGTGTAGCCCTTATTGAACGCAGACTTAAATTTGCTCACACGAACAAAATCCCCAATGTTCAGTCGGTGACGTTTAGGATCGGCTGTTTTTATGGGGTTAAACAGTTTATCCAATCGCTGAATATTTTTAGTTACGAGACGTGGCTTGGTCCCAATCGTTCTATGTTTGGTGTCATTGTAACGTGATACTAGCTCAGGTAACATGTCCAACCAGCGATACGTGCCCTGAGCGGTTAACGCTTTCCACATATGGGTTTTCAATGTTCGGTTGAACCGCTCGACCACACTGGCTTTGAGATTGCTATACGTGGTGTAATGGTGAATACCCTTAGATTTGAGAAAACTGGAGAAGTCCTTGTTGAAAAATTCTTTTCCCTGGTCGGTTTGTAGCAGCTGAGGTTGACGTTTGGAGTGTTGAATAATATGTTGAAAGGCCTTGGTAACTAGTGGACCAGACTTGCGACACACAGGTTCAACAAAGGCCATTTTGGAATAGACATATTTTACAATAGGTAGCGCACGAGTAGTTTCTACAAATGAGTTACGGCGCACGAGTCGATTCAACAAAGTTCCGTTTGCGTTCATATACCATTCATTCGATTGCGATTGAACTTCAATTGTTTGGTTTTCAAATGCAGTGGTAGATAGTCGTTATTTTGTAAAACATTCTTACTTGCAGTAGTAATAAGACTCTATGGTTTCGCTAACACATAGATAGACTGTATTATTGCCATGGTCAAGCACTCACATTAAGATCATTTACAAAATCATAAAATGAAAAATAAAAAAATCTTGTTTTGAAAATATCGTTTTTCAACATACACAAAATAAATATATAAAAAATTTGTAAACAGCAAAATGGAAAATCCATGGTCAAGCACTCACATTAAGATCATTTACAAAATCATAAAATGAAAAATAAAAAATCTTGTTTTGGAAATATCGATTTTTTTCAACATACACAAAACAAATATATAAAAAATTTGTAAACAGCAAATTGGAAAATCCATGTTTCCATATAGACAAAATTTAAAAACCTTAAACGGACATTTAAGAAAATATATGCAAATGGGAAATTGACAAATGTGTAAATATGAAAATGGAAAAATCCATGTTTCCATATCATGAAATTGAAAAACATCAAACTGTCATTTAAAAAAATGCAAATGGAAAATTGACAAATTGCAATGTGTGAAATGTGAAATTGAACAAATGGCTATCATTATTTAAAAAAAAAGAACATGGTGCTCTATGGTTGAGGTGTGAATCAAACCCTGTCTACTTATTTGGACCACTCGAGACTGAGTAGACTAGTTTTAGTTGTCATACCACTTTTAAAAGTTTTTGTTAAATCTAGGAATTGAATCCAAGAGCTTGTAGGGGGGATCCAAGGTTGTAATATGTTAAACAGATAGCCTTGAATGTAGGGTGTGGTAGCTATATAGAGATGAGACGTTTCGCTCGGGGCAGGGAGGCATGGAGATCTGCATCAAACCAGTCAAAAGACTGACGACTCAAACAACAACATGTAGAGCTCACCAAAATAATGTTGTGTAACGGTAAATGTTAGTCAACGAACAGTAATGCATTACTAAAACCCATGACACGATACCTAAGAGCTTTTCTAAAATTATTTTAAAATGCCTTTAACCCTATATTAAACACCCAGTTCACAAGACTCATAACTGCAATGTTATGGTCAAACAAAACAAAATCTATATTTCAAAACAAACAAGTGGTTTAGTCAATGTATACTGGAAAAAGTTTTATAAACACTCAAGTCCACAAAAATAATTAAATTAGTAACTGTCAGGTTGACCGAGTGGTTATGGTGTTTGACTTAAGTTCAAATTTTCTGTACAAGAAAGCAAGGGTTCGAATACCTTACCTGATATAACTATTGCCTCAACATGACTTGACCACACTGTATTATTGTGTACTCGGTACACAAACCATAGATAGAGTGTATTGTTTAAGGTCACTCTCTTTGCGAACATAGTCAGAGACTGTTGATGGTTAACAATTGCATTAATAGTGGGACATAGGGATAGCAATTAAGAAAAACAGACAATTCCCATACACTTTTTTTTTATTTATTTAATGTAAGTACTTGTACAATAGTTATATACAAACTACAACTCTCTTTTGTCTATTACTATCTAGTCCTTTTCCATCCACTTGCATAACAAGGCAGATGACTTTGTAGTTCAGCCCCTTAAAACAACAACAACACTACCTCTTGCATAGTCTGTGATGTTGATGACTCTTGAGGCGTGGAAGATGGATACAACATAACTTTTACAACAGGGGTTAAACGTTGCTCAACAATCAATGCACTATTTTGAGTAGCAACATTTTTCTCTTGTACTAACTTATTAGCATTCTGATGATTTTTTGCCAACACCATTAGTGTTTTGTCTGGAGCACTACATTGATGATCACTCACACTTAAAACCACACCATTTCTACTTTTCATATTGCCTCGACATCTTGTTGACCTCTGTTTTGAGCATCGCCAGAATATTATTCCTTTTACATTTTGTCGTCTATAGTTATATGAGTAGCCTTTATAGAGTACACGTTGTTTACCTCTGTTAGTTGTAGTAAGTTCCTTAGTAGTAACTAACCTGTTAGTATGATTTGCACACTACAAAGGTTATCTCTGTTCTGGTAATAGAATTATTTAGCGTTGGCTTTTATATTTAATATGTACAGTTAAAAGTGATAGAAAAGTGGTAGCAAAGTGGTAGAAAAGTAGTAGAAAAGTGGTAGCAAAGTGGTAGAAAAGTGGTAGCAAAGTGGTAGCAAAGTGGTAGAAAAGTGGTAGCAAACTAGAAAAGTGGTAGAAAAGTGGTAGAAAAGTAGTAGAAAAGTGGTAGCAAAGTGGTAGAAAAGTGGTAGCAAACTAGAAAAGTGGTAGCAAAGTGGTAGAAAATATTACATGTATTGTTAAGAAATAGTTTAAGCGGTTACATGGATTCATTACACTATAATTTTAGCATCACGAAGCTCATTTTCTATATCCAAAAGTTCTTCCTCATATTTAGTATGACCAGCCTGTTTACAGGTATGCAAGTACTGAAGCCGCTGGATTAGCTTATTGGGATTGTTCCAGTAAACAAATTTAACAAATGATTTTTTTGGGTGTAAACCATTATCATCATCATCATCATCATTATCATCATAATCATCATCATCATGGTTATCATCATCAATATAATTATCATCAATATAATCATCATCACTATTACTATCTAATCCTTTTTGTTCATCTTGCAATGCAACAACCTTTGGCATAGTTTGTGTTGTCTTTGATAGTGTTAGAGGTTTCTTAGACGTTAACGACTGTCCTAACATGTCTTTTTCAGGAGATAATAAATGCTCTTTAACAAACAAAGCACTATCTTGAGCCACACTATTTTTTTCTTGGTCTTGCTTTTTTACCTTGGTTAGAGTATTTTGTCCATTTAAATGACTATTATTTTGAGATTTACAATGATGATCGATTGAAATAAGTATGTTGGAGCCTTTTGTCTTAATCATTCCTCGACACTTTTTAGATCGTTGTTTCGAACAGCACCAAATAACAGTTCCATTTTTATTAGTTCGTTTTACAATATATGCATATCCTTTATAGTAAGCACATGGCTTACCATAGCTAGTCGTTGATACTTCCATGTCAACTGTTCAGCATAAACTAATCTCTAGTAAAGTTAACTCGATAATAAAAATGATTGTTTGTAGTATGTGCAGTTTAAAGTAAGAGCAAAAGTGAGAATCAAATGGTATAAAAGTGTTAGCAAAGTGGTGGAAGAGTGGTAGCAGTTTATAGTAGTCATGATCTTTTTTACTAGAATGTGATTTGAGTAAATGTAATTTCTAATCCTTAGCAGTGAGTAGTCAGTTAGTCTTGGTTCAGACAAGCGTAAACAGTTCTCCAATGAATCAGAGATCAAGATTTTCATTATGAAACAGTTGTGTAACCAATTAGGTATCGGTACTTGATAGCTTCACACATGAACAAAAATTCCAACATATCTGACTTGAATTACATGATTTGAAAGTTGACAAAGAATATCCAATCAACCATTGTAGTTACAATGTCAAACACACAAAGACAAAATCAGCATGAAATTTTAAGTTACAGGAAAATTCTATGAAATAGACTATGCAGGAAATTTGGAAATACACATCAAAAGTTTGCAACACCATCCTTCTAGCATATATAAATTTTCGACATGGAAAGTGTGCACTGCTCCTAACATTAAACCAATTTATCAATAACACAATTCAACAATCAAAACATTTTGTGTTGAGTCTATCATTTAATGCATATATTCTGTCTACATTGAACAGTATCAAAAAACGCCATTCATAATTAATTAAGTTTGCTTTAATTCTTTATGTAATGATATATACATATTTAAAGTTTTGGCTGACTGTTCAAGGTGAATCGGCTTTGAACACATAAGAGAGGGAATATTTTAAGACTTAACCTCAGCTCACCTAACATAACCTAAATTTACCTAACCTTACCTTGTCATATAGGTAAGAAACGGGTCAAGCTATGCTTTCGACTACCGAGTTTCAGCTACTTTTCAAGGTTACTCTCCCGAACATTGCCGGAGACTGCTGATAAACACTTTTATTCTCACGGCAGCGGCGCGCAACGACTTACATGACGCGCTCCCCCCCTTTTCATTGATCCCTGTTGATTTGTCCCTTTGGACTGGTCCCTGGTGACTAGCCTCTTTTGGACGGGCCCTTTTTGAATGGAGTCATTTTTGACGGGTCCTTGTGGACAGGTCCTTTTGGCTGATCCCTTTGGACCGGACCCTTTGACATAATTTGGATAATTGCATGGGCCAGTCCATAGGTTATCCAATTATCCAAATTATGTCAAAGGGTCCGGTCCAAAGGGATCAGCCAAAAGGACCTGTCCACAGGGACCCGTCAAAAATGACTCCATTCAAAAAGGGCCCGTCCAAAAGAGGCTAGTCACCAGGGACCAGTCCAAAGGGACAAATCAACAGGGATCAATGAAAAGGGGGGAGCGCGTCATGTAAGTCGTTGCGCGCCGCTGCCGTGAGAATAAAAGTGTTTATCAGCAGTCTCCGGCAATGTTCGTGAGAGTAACCTTGAAAAGTAGCTGAAACTCGGTAGTCGAAAGCATAGCTTGACCCGTTTCTTACCTATATGACAAGGTAAGGTTAGGTAAATTTAGGTTATGTTAAGTGAGCTGAGGTTAAGTCTTAAAATATTCCCTCTCTTATGTGTTCAAAGCCGATTCACCTTGAACAGTCAGCCAAAACTTTAAATATGTATATATCATTACATAAAGAATTAAAGCAAACTTAATTAATTATGAATGGCGTTTTTTGATACTGTTCAATGTAGACAGAATATATGCATTAAATGATAGACTCAACACAAAATGTTTTGATTGTTGACTTGTGTTATTGATAAATTGGTTTAATGTTAGGAGCAGTGCACACTTTCCATGTCGAAAATTTATATATGCTAGAAGGATGGTGTTGCAAACTTTTGATGTGTATTTCCAAATTTCCTGCATAGTCTATTTCATAGAATTTTCCTGTAACTTAAAATTTCATGCTGATTTTGTCTTTGTGTGTTTGACATTGTAACTACAACGGTTGATTGGATATTCTTTGTCAACTTTCAAATCATGTAATTCAAGTCAGATATGTTGGAATTTTTGTTCATGTGTGAAGCTATCAAGTATCGATACCTAATTGGTTACACAACTGTTTCATAATGAAAATCTTGATCTCTGATTCATTGGAGAACTGTTTACGCTTGTCTGAACCAAGACTAACTGACTACTCACTGCTAAGGATTAGAAATTACATTTACTCAAATCACATTCTAGTAAAAAAGATCATGACTACTATAAACTGCTACCACTCTTCCACCACTTTGCTAACACTTTTATACCATTTGATTCTCACTTTTGCTCTTACTTTAAACTGCACATACTACAAACAATCATTTTTATTATCGAGTTAACTTTACTAGAGATTAGTTTATGCTGAACAGTTGACATGGAAGTATCAACGACTAGCTATGGTAAGCCATGTGCTTACTATAAAGGATATGCATATATTGTAAAACGAACTAATAAAAATGGAACTGTTATTTGGTGCTGTTCGAAACAACGATCTAAAAAGTGTCGAGGAATGATTAAGACAAAAGGCTCCAACATACTTATTTCAATCGATCATCATTGTAAATCTCAAAATAATAGTCATTTAAATGGACAAAATACTCTAACCAAGGTAAAAAAGCAAGACCAAGAAAAAAATAGTGTGGCTCAAGATAGTGCTTTGTTTGTTAAAGAGCATTTATTATCTCCTGAAAAAGACATGTTAGGACAGTCGTTAACGTCTAAGAAACCTCTAACACTATCAAAGACAACACAAACTATGCCAAAGGTTGTTGCATTGCAAGATGAACAAAAAGGATTAGATAGTAATAGTGATGATGATTATATTGATGATAATTATATTGATGATGATAACCATGATGATGATGATTATGATAATGATGATGATGATGATGATGATGATAATGGTTTACACCCAAAAAAATCATTTGTTAAATTTGTTTACTGGAACAATCCCAATAAGCTAATCCAGCGGCTTCAGTACTTGCATACCTGTAAACAGGCTGGTCATACTAAATATGAGGAAGAACTTTTGGATATAGAAAATGAGCTTCGTGATGCTAAAATTATAGTGTAATGAATCCATGTAACCGCTTAAACTATTTCTTAACAATACATGTAATATTTTCTACCACTTTGCTACCACTTTTCTAGTTTGCTACCACTTTTCTACCACTTTGCTACCACTTTTCTACTACTTTTCTACCACTTTTCTACCACTTTTCTAGTTTGCTACCACTTTTCTACCACTTTGCTACCACTTTTCTACCACTTTTCTACCACTTTTCTACCACTTTGCTACTACTTTTCTACCACTTTGCTACCACTTTGCTACCACTTTTCTATCACTTTTAACTGTACATATTAAATATAAAAGCCAACGCTAAATAATTCTATTACCAGAACAGAGATAACCTTTGTAGTGTGCAAATCATACTAACAGGTTAGTTACTACTATGGAACTTACTACAACTAACAGAGGTAAACAACGTGTACTCTATAAAGGCTACTCATATAACTATAGACGACAAAATGTAAAAGGAATAATATTCTGGCGATGCTCAAAACAGAGGTCAACAAGATGTCGAGGCAATATGAAAAGTAGAAATGGTGTGGTTTTAAGTGTGAGTGATCATCAATGTAGTGCTCCAGACAAAACACTAATGGTGTTGGCAAAAAATCATCAGAATGCTAATAAGTTAGTACAAGAGAAAAATGTTGCTACTCAAAATAGTGCATTGATTGTTGAGCAACGTTTAACCCCTGTTGTAAAAGTTATGTTGTATCCATCTTCCACGCCTCAAGAGTCATCAACATCACAGACTATGCAAGAGGTAGTGTTGTTGTTGTTTTAAGGGGCTGAACTACAAAGTCATCTGCCTTGTTATGCAAGTGGATCGAAAAGGACTAGATAGTAATAGACAAAAGAGAGTTGTAGTTTGTATATAACTATTGTACAAGTACTTACATTAAATAAATAAAAAAAAGTGTATGGGAATTGTCTGTTTTTCTTAATTGCTATCCCTATGTCCCACTATTAATGCAATTGTTAACCATCAACAGTCTCTGACTATGTTCGCAAAGAGAGTGACCTTAAACAATACACTCTATCTATGGTTTGTGTACCGAGTACACAATAATACAGTGTGGTCAAGTCATGTTGAGGCAATAGTTATATCAGGTAAGGTATTCGAACCCTTGCTTTCTTGTACAGAAAATTTGAACTTAAGTCAAACACCATAACCACTCGGTCAACCTGACAGTTACTAATTTAATTATTTTTGTGGACTTGAGTGTTTATAAAACTTTTTCCAGTATACATTGACTAAACCACTTGTTTGTTTTGAAATATAGATTTTGTTTTGTTTGACCATAACATTGCAGTTATGAGTCTTGTGAACTGGGTGTTTAATATAGGGTTAAAGGCATTTTAAAATAATTTTAGAAAAGCTCTTAGGTATCGTGTCATGGGTTTTAGTAATGCATTACTGTTCGTTGACTAACATTTACCGTTACACAACATTATTTTGGTGAGCTCTACATGTTGTTGTTTGAGTCGTCAGCCTTTTGACTGGTTTGATGCAGATCTCCATGCCTCCCTGCCCCGAGCGAAACGTCTCATCTCTATATAGCTACCACACCCTACATTCAAGGCTATCTGTTTAACATATTACAACCTTGGATCCCCCCTACAAGCTCTTGGATTCAATTCCTAGATTTAACAAAAACTTTTAAAAGTGGTATGACAACTAAAACTAGTCTACTCAGTCTCGAGTGGTCCAAATAAGTAGACAGGGTTTGATTCACACCTCAACCATAGAGCACCATGTTCTTTTTTTTAAAATAATGATAGCCATTTGTTCAATTTCACATTTCACACATTGCAATTTGTCAATTTTCCATTTGCATTTTTTAAAATGACAGTTTGATGTTTTTCAATTTCATGATATGGAAACATGGATTTTTCCATTTTCATATTTACACATTTGTCAATTTCCCATTTGCATATATTTTCTTAAATGTCCGTTTAAGGTTTTTAAATTTTGTCTATATGGAAACATGGATTTTCCAATTTGCTGTTTACAAATTTTTTATATATTTGTTTTGTGTATGTTGAAAAAAATCGATATTTCCAAAACAAGATTTTTTATTTTTCATTTTATGATTTTGTAAATGATCTTAATGTGAGTGCTTGACCATGGATTTTCCATTTTGCTGTTTACAAATTTTTTATATATTTATTTTGTGTATGTTGAAAAACGATATTTTCAAAACAAGATTTTTTTATTTTTCATTTTATGATTTTGTAAATGATCTTAATGTGAGTGCTTGACCATGGCAATAATACAGTCTATCTATGTGTTAGCGAAACCATAGAGTCTTATTACTACTGCAAGTAAGAATGTTTTACAAAATAACGACTATCTACCACTGCATTTGAAAACCAAACAATTGAAGTTCAATCGCAATCGAATGAATGGTATATGAACGCAAACGGAACTTTGTTGAATCGACTCGTGCGCCGTAACTCATTTGTAGAAACTACTCGTGCGCTACCTATTGTAAAATATATGTCTATTCCAAAATGGCCTTTGTTGAACCTGTGTGTCGCAAGTCTGGTCCACTAGTTACCAAGGCCTTTCAACATATTATTCAACACTCCAAACGTCAACCTCAGCTGCTACAAACCGACCAGGGAAAAGAATTTTTCAACAAGGACTTCTCCAGTTTTCTCAAATCTAAGGATATTCACCATTACACCACGTATAGCAATCTCAAAGCCAGTGTGGTCGAGCGGTTCAACCGAACATTGAAAACCCATATGTGGAAAGCGTTAACCGCTCAGGGCACGTATCGCTGGTTGGACATGTTACCTGAGCTAGTATCACGTTACAATGACACCAAACATAGAACGATTGGGACCAAGCCACGTCTCGTAACTAAAAATATTCAGCGATTGGATAAACTGTTTAACCCCATAAAAACAGCCGATCCTAAACGTCACCGACTGAACATTGGGGATTTTGTTCGTGTGAGCAAATTTAAGTCTGCGTTCAATAAGGGCTACACGCCTCAGTGGGGGACTGAACTATTTCGAATTCGTCGAGTCAACTTGGACACTCCAGTCACCTATTTACTCGAGGACCTCAACCATCAACCCATAAAAGGTAGATTTTATCTACATGAACTTCAGAAAACAGCATTTCCTCAGCATTATCTTGTGGAAAAAGTGTTGAAACAAAAAGGAAATAAACTCTACGTCAAATGGTTAGGGTTTAACTCTACGTTTAATTCTTGGATCAATAAATTACATGTTGTGTGAACCTGTGTACTTTTTATTTATTCACCCATGTTGTACACCACCTATAGCTCTATGTATACAGCGCTCCGCGCTTCATGCATGTTCATACATGTTTGTCTTTCCCTTTCCTCCTGTGTTCTCTCATACATCACCCCCTCCCCTCTCCCTCCCTTCACCTCCCACCACTGCTGTTTGCAGCTCTTGCCTCTCTATTGGTTGTGACATCATTCCGACAAGTTGCATCATACTTTTTACTGATTCAGCGATTCCCACGCTTTGAACATTCTGTTATCAGGCACGTGGACAGCTAACGTCCAACCTGAACACCTGCGGTAGATCAAATTTCACATGAACTTGCATTTTGTCACGTACGAAGCAAGACAGGATGTCACTGGTTTAGCGTGCCTGTGGTTTCACACATGTGTGCACGCCTTTCGCACTTCCCTGCCACCACGATGATCATTTTTCCATTGCACCTGTTGTCAAATCAGATCAACGCCTTCCAATAAGCTCAAATGACATTCACCTCCTGCTCGTTTGCAATTGTGTGTTTTCTGTACTCGCTTCGACCAACATAGAACCTAGTTCTCATCACCGTTTACACGTTAAAGGTAAAATATCAGAAAACGCACCCTCGCTCTGTCATACACCGACTCGTCGAAATATCAATTGATCTATTGAACACAGCCACCGTGGTCAGCGACAGGTTTGTTGAAACACACACATCCAGCAGTATCGTCTCTCTCAACCACCACGCTTTATAAACATTATAAACAGGTAACGGTAAAGATTTTTTTTCTCAACATGTATGGCGTTAGGCCCTTTGTGAATTTTTTTGGAAAAACTATCTACCACATTTGAAAGGGGGCGTTGGCCCGAGTCCTAGGACACCTCGTACACATCTCTAGCGTTATTGGTTCGTGAGATATCGGCAAAATTCACAAAAAACATGTGTTTACCCCAAAATCGCGTTTCCAACATTTTTTAAAATTACAACGAGTGGTCCATAGCAAAGAGGACGTCTGCCCGAATCCTTGGACCCATCGTACATGCCTCTAGCGTTATTGCTTCGTGAGATATCAACAAAATCACAAAAAACACGTGTTTACCCCAAAATCGAGTTTCCCAAATTTTTTTAAAATTACAATGATTGGTCCATAGCAAAGAGGACGTCAGCCCGAGTCCTTGGACCTGTCGAACACACCTCTAGCATGATTGGTTCGCGAGATATAGCAAAAAGTCTAAAATCACGTTTTTACCCGAAAAAGACTGTGTTTCCAGATTTTCACATTTTCGACACCGACATTCCCGTAAAGAGCACGACGAGACGAAAAAAACGAATCCAAGCACGCCCTCCTAGCATCACTCCTTCCATTCCAAGGTCGCAGGGGCTCACCACTTGCTAAGTGGAGCAGCTCTGTCCTTACCACACTTCTGCAGGTTTTCATCCTAGAGAATTGAAATTTATTTTGGGGGTAGAGGGGGTAGGGACCATTGATTTACGTTAAACAATTTTTTTTTGTAGAGTTCCTAGTTTCCAAAATATAGGATTTTCAAAATTCGAGTGTTTTCAAAAAAATATAAAAAATAAAAAAGTTTCATTATAGAAAATAAAGGTCATAAAGACTGTTCGTTTGAGCCATGGCACAACGTTCTATCATGTTTAGTTTTCAAACTATCACCTAGTTTCGAAAACAAAAATTTTCAAAAAAATTTGAAAAATATAACGAGTGGTCCATAGCAAAGAAGACGTCAGCCCGAGTCCAACAATACCTCATTTGTCAAAATCGGACCACGCGTTCGAGAAATATTTAACATGACTGAGGCTTAGTAGTGGGGCAAGGAGGGTTTTAGAGTGGCTTGGAATCGGCATCACCCCACTACTCGCATAGTTCAAAATTGCGGGCTCGATGGCATTTCAAGGACGCATGTGATAACCTAGTGTGCATTGATAACTCGACATATTTTATAAGGTGCTATAAGGTGCGTTTAAAAAGTAACGAGCCGGAGACTTGAATGTGCAAACCGGTGATGACATCGGCTAATCGTGGCGTTTGTAACGAGGTGTGGTTCCGACCAGAGCGTGGAAGGTCACAGCCCGTCGCTAGAGGGCACGCCTGCACGTCACGTGACGATACAAAGCGAGCAGCAACATGCATCAATCGTCCAACCAAGACCATGACAGTAGGCCATTTGACATGCTTCCTGGTGTGGTTGAAGACTGTGGGGCACCCATTGGGCACACACTTTCCGCAAATGCAGTCGTTCCTTCATGATGGTGTGCACACTTCCGACGCTCAATCCGACCACAGCGGCTATGGCGTTTACTGTCACTCGGCGGTCCTGGGTAATGAATGCATCAACCAGCTGGACGTTGTCATCGGTAATGCAGGGGGGGGGGGGGGGGGGTTGACCCAGACCGGGCATCATCGGCTAACGACACCCGTCCTTCCCTGAATCGCTTGTGCCACGCCTTGACCCTTCCAAGGAACATGCAGTGTTCGCCGTACACTTGTGACATTCGGCGATGAATGTCCGTTCCCCCTACTCCTTTCGCTGTCAGAAACCGAACACCACCTCTTTGTTCTTTGTTTGACGCCTCCATGTTACTGTTTGCAATGTGACTGGTAACGTTGGGCGATTGATGCATGCTGCTGCTCGCTTTGTATCGTCACGTGACGTGCACGCGTGCCCTCTAGAGACGGGCTGTGACCTTCCACGCTCTGGTCGGGACCACGCCACGTTACACACGCCACGATTAGCCGATGCCGTCACCGGTTTGCTCATTATAGCCTCCGGCTCGTTACTTTTTGAACGCACCTGATAAAATAATTCAGAAAAAAATTCCGACAACCGGATCTCAGAAACCACTGCAGTGTAAAGGGACGTGGACTCCCATAACATTATTATCATCTTTAACGTGCCAGTAAATTTACTGGCACGGCTCCCTCGCATTTGCAAACCCTCAAATGCCAAGTGACTGCGCCTGGATTCGATCCTGCAACCTTGGGAACAGCAAGCAAAAACTTTATCATTGCACCACGCTGCCAGGCTCACAAGTAAGCTTTAGGGGCCGATAACCTGGATGTTAGGCTCCTTAAGTCAACAATTATCGTCATCTACACAAGTAACCG
This sequence comes from Meconema thalassinum, assembly GCA_946902985.2. Lineage (NCBI taxonomy): Eukaryota > Metazoa > Arthropoda > Insecta > Orthoptera > Tettigoniidae > Meconema > Meconema thalassinum. The sequence continues at coordinate 251,954,921 of OX336396.1, forward strand.
ATAGTAACAAATGAGCATTCAAAGTATAGAGAATAACTCGCAGAAATGACAAATTGCACTCTGATTTAATAAATATCAACAATTTGATTAAAAAGTGCCATTGAACAAATAAACAGGACGATAGACCCTGCCAGAACTGGGATGCGTCAAGCCCGCGTATCAATAAAGCCGGGTGGTTTATACACATGTGATTGATTGATTGATTGATTGATTGATTTTATTTTCACGGCTGCACTTAGAGCTTAAGAGCTCCTTTACAGTAGCGCCCTACATAAAATAAGGTTAGGGCTTATTATACAAATAAAACATTTCACTTACATTCACAATATAAATAATAATAGTCTAACAATAGTAACAAAAATACAGTAATAATACAATAATAATAATAATAATGATAATGGAAAGATTATTTACAAGAGAGAGCATACAGACACAGTATCAGCCCGAAAAACGAGCATCATATACTGTACAAGAAAAGCTATTAAATTAGACAGGTTGTCAGCTATTGTCCTGATGTTATAATTTAACTAAAAAAAAGTATTTTAACATAATGCAGTAATCAAATGTGAGAGGTATACTGCTCCAAGAAGCAGGATGAGAGATGTCTTTTGAAAGCTGCAGTGCTTGCAATGTTGACGAACTTATATAAATCGAAGGTGTTGAAGAGGCGTGAGGCGGTGCAAACAAAAGATTTATTGAACTTCATGGTTCGGTGTATAGGAATCTGGAGTGTTAATTTTGTGGATCTATTTTCTCGATTATGAACAGAATGCATTGGTGTAAAGGCATTGTAGAGATATAACGGGGTCTTGGTATGTAATATTTTATGTGTCAGAATGGCAACTGATGGCTGCCTGCGCTCGTGGAGTTTCAGCCATTTCAGCTGCACGTAGTAAGGTGTGATATGTTCATCTCGCCTTACATCCAGAATGTACCGAACACATGCATTCTGGACTCTTTGTAATTTGATGTTCTGTGTTTCTGAGAGTGATCGCATGGGACTGCTAGTTATTACTATTATTTTTATTATATTATTATTTTTATTATTTAGCATTGGTCTTCTTATCTTCCCAAAATTTCTTCATCCTTTCGCTTTGTGCCTGTCTTTTTTCTTGTGTCCATGCAGCTTTGAGTTTCAAATTCAGTCCCGTAGGGAACTTGGGTGGAAACTTGTATGAATTTACTTTCTGTATATATGCAGTCCGTGTCGTTGTTAGTGGGTCAATGTTGATTTCAGTAAGGTTCTTTTGGTTTGTCGGGTTCCATTGACTATGAGGAAGATTTTCCTGGTCAGTCGGGAGTTGTCCATTCGAGCTTTATGTTATAATATTATTATTACTATTACTATCGTACATTCCCTTTTAAGAGAGCGTTTGACCTTGAACAATTTTCATGACAACCCAGTCTTGCGGTGACGTTCTTCCCTAATCCTCTTCATTCGTGCACTTCATTCATTCTTTCTTCCGTTCGTCCGTCCACGTTTTTCCTGACATCTTTGGTAGCACTTCTTTATCAAATTTATGTTTCATTTCTTCTTCTTCTTCTTCTTCTTCTTCTTCTTCTTCTTCTTCTTCTTCTTCTTCTTTTGATTCGGCCATCTAAGGACCATGTCATTTCAACTGTTTCTTGTTGCATCGACCTTTAACATCCTCCCAGTACTTTCGCATTACTGTAGTTCTCGATGCTGTTGTTCCCTTTCTGCAGTCCACTTCTTGCCAGTTGGAAGCTTTGGCTTTTCTTGGAAACATCGGTGTGCTGTTAGTTTTTGTTTAAGGGGGGCACGTTATTATTATTATTATTATTATTATTATTAGTGTATTGAAATTGTTCAGAGCTAAGCATACCTATATCAATAATTTTATTTATGATTTTTCCCATGCGTAAATACACGAAATTCTTGAAATACGGTAGGCCTACCAGTTTATTATCGTTTTGGCGTATTAGTTAGGGTGGAATCGATGGTATGTTGAATGATGGTATTAGGACTTGTATGTGTATAACATCAAGTTAGATTCATACTTCTTGAACAGCATGTGCCTATAGGGACCCCACCCTTTCCTTTATTGAGGGTGGAGTCTACTATCGAATCAAATGTGATCAGCACAGGGGACCAAAGTGCCTTCCTGGGCGCTTAAGTAAATAAGGTATCAGGAATACCGCTTCCATCCGGATGTTGCCTCTTCAATGGACTTGTTTCAGTAACTCTCAATCCTAGCTTTGAAGACTATGGGGCTCGAGGTTAGACTGGCATTGTTGCCAGGCTCCTCTCTTTTGTCAGTCACTTCTGATCTCTATTGGTCAAGCCTTGTTCTCTCCCTACCATGACGGTAGTAGGGCATTGTCATTCTTTTATCATTTCGTTTGTCGATACTGTAGCTCTTCGAGGGATCGTACCTCTTTGCCTTTTCCCTTTTTAGTAATACCTGTGCTGTACCGAAAAGATGCTGATTACCATCGATATTTTGCCCTTCACCTCCAACGCAACCGAGTGCATTAAGAGTCCACGTTGACCACCTCGTGGTGTAGCGGCTAGTGTTATTGGCTGTCACTCCGGGGGTCCGGGTTAGATTCCCAGCTCTGCTAAGAAATTTTCTTTCCGGTGTGAGGGCTGTAACGGGGTATACCCAGCCTCGTGAGGTAAAACTGAGAAGAGGAGAGATCGATTTCCACCTCAGACATCCTGGAAGTGCTTTTCTGTGATTTTCCCTTACTTCTACTCCAGGCAAATGCTGAGATGGTTCCTAACTTAAGGTCACCGGCCACCTCCTTCCCAAACCTATCCCCAATTACAAATATACACACTAGTACAGTCATCACAATAACACAGTTTATCACACAAATTCCACACACTCACACACCCAAATACATGGGGCTGTATAACCAAGATGTCGCAAACCCTGAAATATAAAATAACAACAAAATAACGGAGTCCACGTTTGAAATATGAGTCTTTAAGTTACAAGATTCGAATCATAGAACTGATACAACCATCCTTAATGTGGCTTCTTGTTATGATTTTTTTTATACACATTCACTCCAGACATTGTTGCCAACTCGGATTTTCAAAAATCTCGTCAAGCGCTAACCAAAGTCGCTAGATTCCGATGTTATCAATAGAGAGAAAATATATTTTGTCGCTAGTGGAAGTTTAAATCCTTATCTAAACAACAATACATTTCAAATATTTTGTCACCAAATTATTCGGAAAAGTCACTAGATCTAGCACAAAGTCACTAAATTGGTAGAACCTCGCCAGGAAATTGTCGAGATGGGATTTGATCCTATCCCGAACCTTGGTCACTACAGTTAGGTTTACACACTCAACTTACCACAATAAAATTATTTATCACACACATCCGTTGCACACGCAAATACACGGGGCTGTTTACAGAAGTTATCCTTGGAACAACAATGAAAATGAAAATCCACATCCTGCTTCCAGTCTCCGACTGGGTCAGGAATGGAATGAATGAAGCCCCCATCTAGCGGCAAGGATATGAACTGTGCCGGCTGCCGAGGCCTGACGCACTCCTCTGGGGCAATGATTAAATGAATGACAGATGAAATGAAATGAATGTGGAGAGTGTTGCTGGAATGAAATTGTGACAGGGAAAACCGGAGTACCCGGAGAAAAACCTGTCTGCCTCCGTTTTGTCCAGCACAGATCTCACATGGAGTGACCGGGATTTGAACCACGGACCCAGCGGTGAGAGGCCGGCGTGCTGCCGCCTAAGCCACGGAGGCTTATTGGAACAACAATAACAACGATAAATACAGCACATTCTTCTAGATATTGCTGCCGTGTCTGTGGGGGTCGCCGCCCAGATAATACCGATTGGCTCGTCAACAGACGATCGGTATATCCTATCTGCACCCCTTACTTGCATGCATACAGAGTTAGTTTTGGGTGATCTTCGACGATAGTGAATAGAGAAAGTTTCGGGAATATAAAGTAAATGGGATAAGAGGGGGGGGGGGGGGGCGGAGAATAACGACCATAACCCCCACACCCCGCTTGAAACCCCCATGGCATTTCAGCTTGCTACCGACTACGCCACCGAAGACGCTCAACTGCTTAGACCCTACTATAAGGAGTGGTCAAAAGGTTTCCGTTTGAGGGCGTTTCTGGAGCGAATGCAGTGAATGCCAAACAGACAGAACACCGGAAGGCGAAATGTCCGGAAAACTGTGACAAGGGGTACTGCTGCTTCATGATAACGTACGTCCCCATACCACAAACGTTGTAACGCAGAAAGTACGCCAACTCAAGTGGGAGACACTGGAGCATCCACCCTTGATCTCTCCCCATGTGATTATCACGCCTTCGGTTCTTTAAAAAGGCCTTGAAGGGTAGACGATTCCTGTCGGACGAGGATGTACAGCAGTATGTTACGGACTTCCTCACGCAGCAGGACACAGTGTTTACCACACAGGGATCTTCAACCTGGTGTGTCGGAGGATGAGTGCCTAAATGATCACGGGGATTTTGCCTGATTGGCATACTGATTCTGATCTGTACGGCCGTCAAACAGGTACTTATGGTCACACCTTATACGTCCCAGTAGCCCAGTAGCGTATTGCATCCTAAAACATCACCATTATAGCATCGCCAATAATTCATCTTATTAAATGTTGTTACTGGTTATGAAGTTAACCAGTGGCCTTCACCTATTCAAAGCTCCCTTAAAAATTTACTATTTTCCCCCCATATTTCTTCTTTTTTAGACGGACTAGAGCTTGTTGTCATTGCAAGGGTTGAAGTTATGCACTTCATAAGCATTCTATTGGCAAGATATTATTTCAGCGCAATGACTTCATTGGTTTTATTATTTTTTATCTTTCTACATTGCTGGTGAAGTATTAAGTGTTTCCATCATGTTTCATGGTATTCTCAACTGTTGCTGCCGTACAGAACCGGTACATTTGTATTTCATTAGCATCATTGAGATTGTCTCGTCGATGAGCACTTCTCAAGATTTTAACTAACTCTATTGAAAGTGTTCCTAGTTCATAAGACTTTTTACATCATTTTGTATTACTTTAGGCGTTAAAATTGTCAATCTATCTTTATGGTGCACCATATAGGCCTAAGATTTAGTTTTAAGGGACTTTTTAGTGTTACGCTAAACAATTATCTTGTGTCGTATTCATTCATATCGGCTGATGAAGGGCCCAAAACTAATTAGGCCTCGAAACATGTCCCACCAATGCCCACACAGTGATTATATTTTATAAAAGTATAAGGTGCGTTCAAAAAGTAACTAGCCGGAGGCTGTAATGCGCAAACCGGTGACGACATCGGCTAATCGTGGCGTGTGTAACGAGATGTGGTTCCGACCAAAGCGTGGAAGGTCACAGCCCGTCGCTAGAGGGCACGCGTGCACGTCACGTGACGATACAAAACGAGCAGCAGCATGCATCAATCGTCCAACCAAGACCAATACAGTAGGCCATTCGACATGCTTCCTGGCATGGTTGAAGACTGTGGGGCACCCATTGGGCACACACTTTCCGCAAGTGCAGTCGTTCCTTCATGATGGTGTGCACACTTCCGACGCTCAATCCGACTACGGCGGCTATGACGTTCACTGTCACTCGGCGGTCCTGGGTAATGAGTGCATCAACCAGCTGGACGTTGTCTTCGGTAATGCAGGGGGGGGGGGGGGTGACCCAGACCGGGCATCATCGGCTAACGACACCCGTCCTTCCCTGAAGCGCTTGTGCCACACATTGACCCTTGCAAGGGACATGCAGTGTTCGCCGTACACTTGTGACATTCGGTGATGAATGTCCGTATCCCCTACTCCTTTCCCTGCCAGAAACCGAACAAGACCTCTTTGCTCTTCGTTTGACGCCTCCATGTCACTGTTTGCATGCTGCTGCTCGCTTTGTAACGTCACGTCACGTGAACGCGTGCCCTCTAGCGATGGTCTGTGACCTTCGACGCTCTGGTTGGAATCACACCTCGTTACAAACGCCACGATTAGCCGATGTCGTCACCGGTTTGCTCATTACAGCCTCCGGCTCGTTACTTTTTGAACGCACCTTATATTGATCAGACGGAACTTTTAACCTGTTCATACTAATTAGTTTATCAATAAGGAACCAGAATGAACCCTTTAAGTTCTAAAATATATAGGACGCATAGTCGTTCAGTGGTTATGCATTTGGATTAATTAAAGAAGAGAAAGTTGCTGGAAGTTTCTTCGTTCTCTCGGGTCTGCTCTGCTCTGAGTCACCAGACTTGCGTGTAATTAGAAGTGAATGCCGTTGTTATCATTGCATTATTCATTAGCAGCTTTCTTCGCATAAGCAGAATAATAGAAAGCGCTACATTGTGATATGCGAATATTCATATTCCTGTTGTGAAGTTATCTGTAGAATACTTGTTTATTTAAGAAAAAGTTCAACACTTCCTGCTGCAATTTTTGGGATGCTCCTTCTGGGATCTACTGTACATAGTCTATATGTGCAATCTCTATAAATAAAGTAAATTTCATGTCTGAATATTTTGAATTTTTGGCTAACACTTTGTATTATATTATGTAATCACATAAAAGGGGGTTCGAAAATTGATTAGGTTGATGACGTGCTGGCGTAAACGAATTGATTACTTAACAAATAACGAATATCAACTTATTTTACGCTCTACGCGGATTTCTAGTTGTGCTGACGGAAGGCGCGAGTGAGCAGCTTCGGTGGCGTAGTTGGTAGCATGCTGAGCTTCTATGCCCAAGATCGCGGGTTCAAACCCGGCCGAAGTCATCGGATTTTTTAAGAGCGTTAAAAATCCCTCAGTATGCCTTCCTTCGTAGGGGAAGTAAAGCCGGCAGTCCCATGTTGTAGATTTAATGGCATGTTAAAGAACCTTCCACTAATTACACCTGTGTGAAGCTAAAGTATAGGTTAAACATTTGACTAACGCTCTTAGGTTCCAACATTCGCCGCCAGGAGCCGACTGCGGTGGCATCTGGTAACCAAGTTCTGAACTAGTAGTCGTTGATGGTGGCGTTTGGCGGCAAAAGTAGGAACTACTTGAAAAAAATGAATGTTTGCAGTCCTTACCTGAATTGAAAACAGATAACACACACTAATACAGCCATCACAATTAACACCGGTTATCAGACAGATTCTACACATACCCAAAGTACACCGGACTACACGACCGCGTTGTCGCAGCCCCTAAACTGAGGACCCAACCAACCATCTTAGTACTTAGTGCCACGAGCCGATTTGATCGACTTTTGATCCCCGCAGGAAAAAAGCGCGTTGGTTTTGTTATATATCACTTCAGTGTTTCATATTCTTGGACAGTTGAGGTTTCAAGCTTGTCTGAAGAGACTCATTACTTCGGACCGCGTGCACCGGATGTTCAGGTCACTGCACTTTACCGATGGAAGTAATTAATGCAAAATATCATTAATAATATTTTGGAAGGTTTAATAATTATAAACAGCCTCCGTGGCTTAGGCGGCAGCACGCCGGCCTCTCACCGCTGGGTCCGTGGTTCAAATTCCGGTCACTCCAAGTGAATGCTGGACAAAACGGAGGCAGTTAGGTTTTTCTCCGGGTACTCCGGTTTTCCCTGTCAAACTTTCATTCCAGCAACACTCTCCACTATCATTTCATTTCATCTGTCATTCATTTAATCATTGCCCCAGAGGAGTGCGTCAGGCCTCGGCAGCCGGCACAGTTCATATCCTCGCCGCTAGATGGGGGCTCCATTCATTCCATTCCTGACCCGGTCGGAGACTGGAAGCAGGCTGTGGATTTTCATTTTCAATAATTATAAACTTAAATTAACTTGCTTAAACTCAAAACTAAATTAAGTTTTCACATATGGCATTTAAATAATACGGTAGACATACATATTTCTCAGAACCTTGGCATAAATGTTGAAAAATATGCTTTCTTGAAAATCAATTGTTAAATTAAATTAATTTTGTAAAGAAGAAAATTAGAAACATATTTCCATTTATGAGGGCGTATTTTGTATAGTACAGCAATAATATTAGCCTACATTTAACCTTTTAGAAAGAATGTGTATTTTATGAATATTCAATGCATAGTGAATGAAAATCACATTTCAACAAGTATTTCAGAAAACGGCTTGGTACTAAGGGGGTTAAAATCATTGTATTGAAGAAACGTATATTTTGTGTAGTTATGTACTCCTACAGTACGACTTATTTATGGTTAGTTTTTCTTGATGTTTAGCCACAACCAAGTATCAAAGACCCGTGCTTTTATGTCACGTCTTTTATGATAATTCCAGACCTTTCAACACTATCGTAGCCACTGTTCTTTGTCAGTCTGGGAGAACTAATTAACTTCACTTACATTACCTTGATCGCTATTGGTTTTGCAAACCTTGTCTACATGCTGTCCAGTACGGAGAGGAATCCCGCTCATCAGCCAACGAACTGGAACTCTTTGTGTTGACAGTGTAGCTTTCTTTGTTTAGAAACAGCAGCTTTAAATGATGTAACTCCTTGTCATTTGCTAGTATGCTTCACCTTAAAATGATTTTACGGCGTGCCTTAACAAATTAAGCTGCTACAGTCGCGCAGTAAATTTTTCGATTATCAGTTAGTCCACTGCAAAACATGGCCATGCCCATCAGCCATCTTAAGATATTCATTACTGTTTTCTGAATAAGAGAAACAAGGCCTTCAAAAACATCCCGCGCTTTGTATGATAAAATATTGAAATCCGGAAAAGGAACGTCAAGTTGTTCAAGAGACAACTGCTGAAAAAGTGTACACACCGACCATTAATATCAATAGAAATTGGTTGTAGCTGTTTATCTTAAAGCTGCGGCAGTACATAAAAACGATAAGTGTAAATAACAAAACGAATATATTACTAGGGCTAGGAATTGTAGGTGTAAAATTTTGGTAAAAAAGGTCCATAATAAATAAGAGGGTTACATTTCACGCTAGCAACTCAGTGTTAAAAGGACCCTTTAATGTTATATGCTAGACCTTCCATGAACACTATTCCTTTAGGGGATATGGGCTTGGGAATTTACGTACATTAGTTAATTAGTTATTGCTGTTTTAAGGGGCGGAACTACGAGGTTATTTGCCCCTTACGTACATTGTACCTTCAGGAGATATAGACTTGGTAATTTATGTACCATCAACCTCTAGGGATATGAGCTAAGAATTTTAGATACATAAAAAAGTATGAAAATACATTATTTATTCCTAATAATTACAATTCTTTTCTTAATCATCGAATGTGTATTTAGGCATTTTGATAGTTGGTTCCGTTTAACCTTCACGAGTATTGGACCCTTCTTCTTCGTCCTCCTCGGTAGTTGAATTGATGATATACATGGGTTGTTTTTTTAGGTTTGGCACCTTAGTTATAACTGGATTAATAACTCACTTAGATGGTTCCAAGTTTCACAGGCCCTCGATGTAGTCCCCACCGTTGCGTTCAACGTGTTCCCAGCGATGCGGAAGTCGTTGGATCCCGTTGGCACTGCCCAATCTATTGATGGTACGAAGAGAGCGCTCGGCAGCCTGCTTAACGTCTTCAATGGTACGGAAGCGCTCCCCGCGCATTGTCATCTTCATCTTTGGGATGACATTATAGTCGCAGGGACTGATGTCGGGAGAATATGGGGGGTGATAGAGGACCTCCCAGCCCCAGCGATCCAACAATGCCGACACAACGCCTGCTGTGTGTGCTCTAGCATTGTCATGCAGAACGATGGGCGGTGTAACCATGTGGTGGCGCCGTTTCCTTCTCAGAGCTCCTCGGAGATGGTCTTGCAGAAACGAACAATAGTGCGCCGCATTAACGGTTTGCCCTCGGGGAACAGTATGGTGAATGATCACACCATCCCAATCATAGGCAAGAATCAACATTACCTTCACATTGGTGGGGGTTGGTCGAACTGATTGTTTCCGTGGTGATCCGTGGTGCCGCCACTCGTTCGATTGGCGTTGTAACTGTGGCTCATAAGATCTGTCCCACGTCTCGTCAATGGTTATGATACGCCGTAAGAAGGCCTCTCCTTCGCGCTCATAACGCTGCAAGTGCATACGACAAGCGTCATATCGCAGCCATTTGTGCATGTCGGTTAAGTCATGCGGAACCCATTTGGACCCAATCTTTCTCTTTTTCCGTAAGTCCTTCAGGATGTGGAGGACAGTTGAATGCGCCAGTCCGGTATCTTGCTCTGATTGACGAACCGTTACGTTCCGATCCACCTCTTCTAACGCGGACACCATCTGTACATTGTCACCACTTACTGGTGGGTGACCAGATCGAGGCATGTGCTCCACACGTTCACGCCCATCTCGAAAGGCTGCAACCCATCTTGCTACCGTTCTGAACGGTAACGCAGCTGCACCGCACGCTTCCTGCAATCCTCGGTGACACTGTTTAGCACTGCGACCCCTAGCACACTGAATTTTTATTCCCGTTGTCTGCTCATGCTTGGAAAAAAATTGCGACTGTCTTTCGCGAGCGCTGGTCTCACACTACTCACCTAACAGGCGCGACTGCGCACGAGCGGTGGTGAGGACCGGCGAGGTCATGTGCTCTGAGGGAGGGGATGCAGGGCAGCAACCGTCGGTAAAAGTGGCAGCGCCCAACATTGTTGCAACTTGCCACTAAAGCATTGGTGCCAAAACTAAAAAACCAACCCATGTATTTATTGACCTCTACCATATCCAATCCATTAGATTAGCAGTTTTCCTTTTCTACCACTACGAGCGCTAGTAAAAGTCAATGAATTGTTTTCACTTAAGCCCTTATAACTACTTACGGCGTCAAGATTTTTCAAAAATCAAAAAATGCCTTAGGCTATTCAACCGAGAAGCACATTAAAGAAAGATTTTTGTAAATTAGTTAATTTGGTAAGGATTTGCATAAAAAAGAAAACGAGTAAATAAACAAGCTATATATATAATTCGTTGAGGCCATCTAGGACCACGTTAAGTCTTGCTACACTTGGCAATTTGTTTCGCTTTCCCTCATTCTCTGTGAGTGGGCCATCTTGCGCTCCGCTGTCCAGGTGGTACCTTGTCTTCTTTTCGGGTTCGGTGTCTCGTCTCGGGTTAGCCCATTAGTCAGTATCTTGTTGCGGATGAGATCTCTATTATTGATGCCTTTATTTTAGGCCGTTTTTCCGGAACTGCATTTAGGCCGGAGGTGATTTTTTTTTTTTTTTTTTTGGTGTGATAGAGCTCTCCAAGACTCACAATTTGAAACCTTTCCGGACCCTTTAGCCCTTTAACGTTTGGCGCAATTGACGAAATTGCTTAATTTTACATTTTTACCCCTGCTTTGTCTGCTAAGAAATGTTTTCAACGTTTCATTTAGTCGAAAAAGATTTTTTTTTAAATGTTGCAAATTTTAATTGGATATATTCATACAAACATAACCAAAATCAATTTTAGTTGGTTGGTTCCTCAGTTTAGGGGCTGTGATAACGCGGTCATGTAGCCCCGTGTACTGTGGGTGTGTGTAGAATCTGTCTGATAACCGGTGTTCATTGTGATGACTGTATTAGTGTGTGTACCTGTTTTAATTCAAGTAAGGACTGCCGACATTGATTTTTTCAAGTAGTTCCTCCTTTTGCTGCCAAACGCCACCGTCAACGACCAACTAGTTCAGAACTTAGTTATCAGATGCCACCGCAGTCGGCTCTTGACGACGAACGTAGGAACCTAAGAACGTTAGTCAAATGTTTAACCTATATATAATTTAGCTTCGCACAGGTGTAATTAGTGGAAGGTTCTTTAACATAAATCTATGACTTGGGACCGCCGGCTTTACTTCCCCTTCGAAGGAAGGCATACTGAGAGATTTTTAACGTTCTTGGGCGTAGAAGCTCAGCATGCTACCAACTACGCCACAAGAAAAACAATTTTACATCATACTGTATATAGGCTATATAATGATACAAAATTCACTCATGTTAGCCTATCATGTACAGGTGGTGGTCCTGTATAGAACTAAATCTCACAGGGGCCACTGTGTGTAGCAGCCAGTTAACCAAGACACCGCCACTAGCAGCAGCGTAGAATCCAACTAGTTTATCACATTTACTCTTAATTGAACTCTAAATGGTATTAAATAAAACCACCAATAGTCAGTAAATATATTATAAGTTGTTTAATATAAGAGGACTAGTTTCGACCACTATGTGGTCATCATCAGCCATCTATGACATGGTGGGTGAGTGGTTAACGTGTTGGTCTACTAACCCCCAAGCTTGCAGGTTCGCTCCTGGCCTTGGTAAGTGATTTTATTTTTGAAAGGCGGCAAAAATTACGACACCATGTCATACGATGTTGGCCTGTTAAAGAACCCGTTTGAATTCAGTTGGCCGTGTTCATAATGGCAAAATTAATCTCGGGAGTTTCTGCCAACACACAAGTTCCTAATTTCTCTACTAGAAAGCACAATAGTGTTCAAGGAGGTTAGATATATTCAAGGTACAACGAAATTCGACATGCAAGCTACCCTTTGCGTGTCAAATAAAGCTTGCACCCGGCACCCGAGGCCATACGATATTATTATTATTATCAGCCTTCTTATCTCTTCCGAACATGCTATTAAAAATATAAAGTTGCGAGTAATTGAAACTTTGTGGCAATTTAGAGATTCTCTTAAAATATTCCAAAACGATCGAAATGAGATCTGTCGCAAATTAATTTAATCAAAAAATAAACATATCTTCTAAGAGGACTTATAAAAGTGGCGTGTTGCAGTCAAGATTTAAAATCAAAAGGAATTTGTAATTTGTACAACTAAAAGGATTTGTATGCGTTAAAATCAAATATAAATGATGTTCTATTATTTGTTCGTTGGGTGTGCTTCTTGAGATGTACTGTTTTAATACTGATTGCCCAATCTGCAATTCTCTTGAAAAAGCTTACTTCGAAGGCATATGGCAATTGGATATGCACAGCCTTAAATATGCCCTGGCTCATTTTAGGATGGAATGTTTATTTTATATGCAGTAGATGTTGTATGAAATGTTTGGTATCATGTCGCCTTCATAGAAGTTCTATTTGGGCACGTTTGTCTTGACTTCCAGAAGCTTACCTAATGTTGTAAAAAGAAATGTATAGTCACTGACTATTAGTCAGCCAAGGGGATTTACCTTGAAGATATTTGAAAGTATTCCCGTTAAGAAATTATAAGAAGTCCCCTCATATTACTCCTGTCAAATGAAGACTACCTAAAATAATTCAGTATGTTGTTTCTCATGTTAAGATACTGTGGACCGTGGAGATAGCTACGACGGCACAGACTGCTTCTTTTCATTACTTCTTGAGTGTTCTCTGACGGGCTACACAGGGCTAGCGTTTCTTCTCCCCTGTTTCCCAACCTCCCTTGGGATGCCAACTGTTTACTCCTTGTCCTCGTGCTTGGTCGATTCTTCTCCCTCGTGTGGAAGGCGATCGATTACATCGTCCCCTACTACGGGAGATAAGAAGCTTACGCTATTTCCCCTCTTCTGGATTGTGATCAAACTGCGGACTTCCTGTATCGGCAGAGTCGTTCTGAGGCGAAAGAAGCTCCAAGAGATTGAATTCCAGTACGATCAACTTCTTCACTGCTGTCAATGTGGCATAATCTCGACATGATAAAAGTGGCCATGAATGGCTCAGTCAGTTGGAACTGCTGTCAAAATTGGCTACAGTATATCGCATAACCGTGAGTGGGCTTGACATGCGCTGTTTGGCATTTGTGGCGTATAGTTCACGAACACCCAAACTCCACAGACATATGGATCTGATTTCCCACAATAATAATAACAAAAACAACGGAGTTTTTTTTCTTCTTTCGAAACATGAAGGTACGATCAAATGTTATTCTCCCAATAGCTTTGGTTAATCAATAAACAGCATGGCCACAGTGTACATCTGGTTGACATAGCCTACTCTCCACGAGGCTGTTCAAAAGTTTCATGATATGTTGTCCCATTATTCCATTTCGGAACTTCTAAGGTCATGAAGAGCATGGAGTGTGGGTTTCCTCAGTCCCAGACTACTTCTGAGAAACATCCAGGACAAACTCTTTGAGATTTATGTCCGACAAGGTAGAAGGCCATTTTATACGCATGATATCATCCTCTCCAGTATTCCTGTAACTCCATCAGATCTGTTGGAACTAGTGTTACCATTCCATAAAAACAAAGAATGCTGAAAATGTTATCCTTCAGCTGACAGACAGGCGTTGTACCGTGTAAATAAATTAGCGTTCACACGTTGTAATTCTCCTTCCGTAATGAGGGATATCTGCTGCCGTATATTGTTTCAGCACTTTCAGTCTCTTCTGTGAAAAGATAAGTTCTTTAATCATGATTTGTTGGTGAATTTACCATTAATTAATGTACTCTGTTACGGTTTCTACCTCAACGCAATCTGCGAACTGAGTTCGGTTGGCTGGCGGAAAATGTGCGCGCGCGTGGTAGCTGGCCGCTAGCCCCGCTCCAGCAAAGAAAAATCACCTGTATAAAACTTATTTACATTCTTGTAACTCAAAACTAAACGCACGTTGAATAGGATAGCTAAAGGTAAACACCGAGATACGAAAATAAGGTTATTAATTTATGTTCCTAGAATATTTTGTAAGTTTAGGGTCTAGATTGAAAAGTTTGTTATTTTTTCGATCTACAATCCTAATTACCACAAACAGCAAGTTACTACGTAGATACCGGTGTGTACAGAGCAGGAATGGTGTGAATTCAATACCCGGCAACTGTATACGCATACCTTGCATCTAGTAACGTATCATTCGCTGGAACACACGCATTGTGACCCTGTAGCGTAGCAGTGCAGTGGGGAGCTGCAACAGTCCGGAGATCTAAAGTTCGAATCCCAGTGCGACTCTCCCTTCAGGAACCAATCCCAATTCTAGGCCCAAATAATCATAATTAAGCCGACTGATACACAGGTTACTGTATTAGACAAATTCAACAAATATCTAAGTACACGGTGCTTATGACCAAGATGTCCCTAGATTCTAGAGTGGATGATCAATCATCATGCATTGTATCTTTTTCTCCTTTGCAGATGAAATATACTGTGGTTGAGGGAAAATTATTATATACCCTAACTTTTCTGAAACTCCAGCTTGTCTCTATTTTGCAGAACTGCCGTTGACCCTGCGACTTAATGCATCTACTCTAGAAGTCTTGACAGAGACAATTATAAGGACGGAAGGTTACAGATTGTTCCACGTCTCTTGCCGCCGCTCCTGCTAACGCTATTATCGAGAATCGAATCGACTCGCTAAAAGCTTCATCGTGGGTCCTCTCTGTAGCTTTCGGAGCATCTAATTGTTCAGGACGGGCCCGTAAATCTCAATGACTGTTTTTCAAGTGTAGGGATAAATATAGTGTGGTACCTAATTTCTGGCCTCAGCCAATCCTAGTCCATTCACATGCTCTAGTTCAGACCAGGCTATCAGGCAGATTAAAATATTCATACACAACTACTCGGGTCCAAGCTCTGTGAACTTGCGGGGTGAGGTGAAGTGGCAGGTGGGAAGAGAAGGGCCTGTCAACAGCCCGCTGTGTTATATGGAATTCATATCTATTACAATGCTGCTGACATATGGCCATTGATCAAACCACTGTGGTGTTGCGATTGAGTGAGTGAGTCACCGACTAATGTATTTGTTTATGTTACTACGCACGGACCGGGAACCCTCATCACTCGTCACCATCACTCCTTATTTTGTAAGTGTATATATATATATTATTTATTGTCTTGTAGCTATCATACGCTAAATAATAATAATAATAATAATAATAATAATAACCATTACTCATCATAGTCCGCGATCCACATTCCTCTCAGGTTCACGGAGCTTGGACCCGATATAGGTAGCATATCGCTAAAGCCGTGCGTTTATGCGGATATAGTTTGCATGGCTGTGAGGTTAGCGGATAAGCTGCGAATAATGTTTGGAGAAAATGTGCGGATTGTTTTTAATTTTTGTTTGTCATGTAGCCTCCTAAGAGGCCGAGTGCAGGTCTTTCTAGTCGACGCCCGTGGGCGACCTGCGCGTCGGGATGAGAGATGGAATGGATGAAGATGAATGAAACTGGGCAAGGATGTGGAAGGAAGCGGCCGTGGCCTGTCAGAAGGTACTGTCCCAGCATTTGCCTGGTGTTGAAAATGGGAAAAGGGGCGTGGTGGCTCAGCGGTCTAGCTGTATGCCTCTCACCAAGGTGGTCCGGGTTCGATTTGCGGTCAATGCATGTGAGATTTTCGAAGTGAAATGACATGTCCTGTGGTTCGGATTCCACGTAAAAAGGAGGTCTCGTGGCTCATGATCTCAAGATTAACGGTCACGTTAAACTACAAGCTTCCTTTTTGAAAATGGGAAACAACGGAAAACCATTTCAAGGACAGCCGACGGTGGGGCTCGAACCCACGCTTCTACCGAGTCAGCAGAGAGCTTGGCACCATGACCTAACGCTGCGCTTTAGCCCGCGTAGCCACTACTGTCGGCGTTTTTAAAATACAATCCTAACTTGTTGAATATCATTATTAGGACCCGGATGTTTATGACATATCATATTTTTCCGTTAAGTTTTTTTTTCATTTTTCTCATAACAAATGTAAGATGATGATTTAAGCTAATCTCATTCAAATTAAGTCATTAAGCATAATTAACACTCCGAACAGGAAAGGGTTGTAATTCTGGCTGTTTAACATTCATTTTAAACATAGCACATGACACACAAAGCCTAAGGGAACGACTTTTTCCTCAAATGTCTAAATGTGTTGCTGTAGTAACTTATGCATTATCTAATTAAGCATATTATTGTAATGCCAGTAGATTCGGATAACAAACGTGGGAATGCGGAAAAAGTAATGCGGATGCGGGTCGGATGCGGATGACGTTTTGTTTATCCGCGCAGGGATCTACATCGCATTGACGTTGCTGGGTGAATATTATCGCCACTAAATCGACGCCTTTTGGACCCGGCCCGCAGCTCATTCCTCTCAAATGGAGTAGTTGTTTCACTCGCCATTTGCAGTGCTTTCGTTGACATACCCTTGTGACGTGAGGCGCGCGATTTGCATACAAGTGGGAATATTAACTTGATCGCCATTTTCATACCTCTCGAAAATAGTTAAGGAAAATAGCTGGACACTATTTCGATACTTAGATAATTCTGCAATTTTTATTTTAAAGTAATAAGATATTATTGCCGCAAGTAGCATATTTTAAAGTGGTCGCAAGGCCACGGCTCTCTTGAAGCTCAAAATCGCAGGTTATCGGTAAAAATGTGCAATATCAGTAACAGTTTGCTTATACAGTGAAGTCCTTCTCTAAATGACCGAACCTCGATGCGCCGCATGATGGGCAGGCCACTGTGTGTAGCAGCGTGTAGAGCAAGGCACTGTGGCTAGCAGAAGCGGAGCGCACAACTAGTTCATCACATTTACACTTTTTAACGTATTTAATAATCATCTTTAGGTACATGAATTTCAGAGTAGTTGCTGGAAATACTGTCCTTTCATTTCTAAACACACATTGCACCGACGTAGGAAGTTTTGGTACACTCGCTGTAATTCATCCGCCCTGATATTTCGTATCAGAGCAGTTTTTTCGTTCTCGAGATCCTCCAGAGTACGCGGATTGTTTCTGTATACCTTTTGTTTGAAGTTCCCCCACACGTAAAAATCGCATGGCGATGAGACTTACGAACAATTTACTGTAAGACTTCTTCTTGAGAAGATAAGTTTCCACTAGGAATGTCGATGTTTTGTTGTATACCTAACCATGTTCACAGGATACGAAATAGGCTGCAATACTTCACCATAAGTGTTAATTATCTCAACTGAGGTGTCTTGCCAGGTGCGTATGTAACACGTGGATGGTTATGCACTTGTGTGAATGGCCTCGGTGGCGTAGTTGGTAGCATGCTGAGTTTCTATGCCCAAGATAGCGGGTTCAAACCCGGCCGAAGCCGTCGGATTTTTTAAGAGCGTTAAAAATCTCTCAGTATGCCTTCCTTCGGAGGGGAAGTAAAGCTGGCGGTCCCATGTCATAGATATATGGCATGTTAAAGATCTTTCCACTAATTACACCTGTGTGAAACTAAATTGGATAGGTTAAGAATGTAAACAACGCTCTTAGGTTGCTACGTTCGTTGCCAAGAGCCGACTGCGGTGGCGTCTAGTAGCTAGTTCTGAACTAGGCCTAGTAGTCGTTGACGGTGGCGTTTGGCGGCAAAAGTAGGAACTATTTGAAAATTCAAAGTTGCAGTCCCTACTTGAATTTAAAAAAACAGATACACACACTAATACAGCCATCACAATTAACAATTCTACACACACTCAAAGTACACGGGGCTACATGACCGCGTTGTCGCAGCCCCTAAACTAAGGAACCAACCAACCAACCAACGGCTGTACAAGTCCTGGAAACTTTTGGCATAGGCTTCTTTAGGGATAGCCTTCAGTTGGGTCGTCACATTACGTTTGATGTCCTAAATGTCCGAAAACATATGGCCCTTCAGGGCCTTTTGGCGACACTGGACCCCACCACTCCTTACTTTGATGTTTGCCTTCGGGGTCGTACCTCAGGCACCAGGTCTCGTCGCCCGTGACGATGATTTGCAAGACCATTCCATTCCACGGAACATTCACCCTTCTCACTGCCACCGTCGAACAGGTGTGCATGATAGGTTGCATAAATTCACTCTTCTCACTGCCACCCTTCGATCAGGTGTGCATAGCAGGTTGCATAAGTTCACCTTTCTCTCTCGCTTTCAATTCAGAGTTTTGACGACCCAACTGAAGACTATCCCTAAAGAATACTATGCCAGGAGTTTCCAGCACTTCTACAATCGTTCTCAGAAGTACATAACCATCCACGTGGATTACTTCGAAGGACAGTAACTGCTGTTTCAGGTAAGCACACAATCCGTTCGTAATATAGACCCATTCACCGAACTTTTCGGCCAGAGGTTGTAAATGCTATGAAAGTATCCAGTCCGCCGCGTGGCCCTTAAGAAATTCCATCATTTAGAGAAGGACCTCACTGTAGTAAGAAAAAGGAAAGGAAGGAAGATTGTAGTTTTACGTGACCGTGAATCTTGTGATTATGAGCCACGGGACCTCCTTTTTACGTGGAAGCCGAACCACAGGACATGGCATTTCACATCGAAAATCTCACATGCATTGACCGGGAATCGAACCCGGACCGCCTTGGTGAGAGGCATACAGCTAGACCGCTGAGCCACCACGCCCCCCCCCCCCCCCCCTGTAGTAAGATGTTGACTGTTAAATCAATAGTGTTAATATTGCCCTTTATGTGATCGAATCGTAAACGGTTGAAATAAAGACGAGATATGGTCAGGAAGAACCTTTCTTTCAATTACTGCTTATTCATATATGACAGAAAAAGTAGACATAACCCCGAAAGAGTGGGAATGCTAGTATATTTTTGAACAATTACTTGAAAAGGTGGATTGTTTCAAAAACTCATTTCATGTCGACCGGCGCCTGGCGTATTGCACAACATGAGCGGCGCATTGTCCGAAGAGAGGACATGTGTAGTGCTTCCCGCAGCGACAGTTCTGCTACGGTACTGGTAAGAGGTGCATCGTAGTGGGCGAGTGAAATGGCGCGGCAACTAGAAACATACTCCAAAGTGGAAGTACGTGGTACCGTACGATTCTTGTGAGCAAAACGGCTGAATTGCACAGAGATTCACCGTGAAATTGTGGCGGTGTATGGACCAAATGCAATGTCACGGCCAGCAATTGTGAAATTGAGCACGGAACATGTGTGTACGGGAAGTGAGACCATCAACATCGACCACAGAAGACAATATTAGGTGGGGGGATGAAATGATTCGCATCAATCACAGAGTGTGTATCCCAGAAATTGCACAGCAGTTCGGCGTCTCCATAGGCAGTGCTCATGTCATCGTGCGAGACCATCTGCAGTATCGGAAATTGAACTCACCTTGGGTGCCGCGATCTCGGACACCCGCACACAAAGACTCACGGTTCCTGGCGTCGCGTCGTTGGCCTTCCTTCAGCGTTACGCTGTTGAAGGCAACGAGTTCCTAAGCCTTATCATTACAGGTGATGAGACATGGGTGCATCATTTCACACCGGAAACAGAGAGGGCCTCTATGGAATGAAGACACACATTCTCGCCGGTGCGGAAGAAATTCAAGGTTACGCCATCGGCTAGGAAGGTCATGGCCACTGTGTTCTTCGATTGTGAAGGCGTTCTGTACACAGAGTTTATGCGGTAGGGCATGGCCATTACTGCCGATGCTTATTGTCAAACATTGATGTCACCGCGCAACGCAGTAAAAAACAGGAGATGTGGAAAGTTAAGCCGAGGTATTGCTCTACTGCACGACAATGCAACACCGCAAACAGTGCGCGCAACACAGACTTTGCTGCAACGTTTTCGATGGCAGGTATAGAAGCATCCGTCATATAGTCCGGATCTGGCACCATGCTATTTTCATCTGTTCGGCAAGCTGAAGGACCATCTGGGTGGACAGCGATTTAACAATGACGGACAGGTCCAAGCAGCGGTTCTCCGATGGCTCCATGACCAAGGAGCGGACTTCTATCGTCAAGGTATTGAACAGTTAGTAGACCGTTGTTTACAGAGACTTGGTGACTATGTCGAAAAATAGCGTGATGCATCTGTGTCCCTTCGCATTTTAGTGTGTTATTCAATAAACGGTACTTGGTGTGCCATACTCATGTGTAACTATCTTTTTGAATGCCCCTCGTATTTTGAGTGTAAGATTGCTCAGCAGAAAAGTTGTACAAAAAAGTCCGGGGCAGCATATCTCAATCTCGAATACATCGCCCACTATTAAGTGTTTTTACGTTTTCATTTCTTCCAACAATCTCCATTCAGTGGAAATTTAAATTAGTAGCTTCGGAGCAAGTTTACGAGCTAGCTAGCGAGTGAGCCTATCACCCTAGCTTCGGCCAGAATCAAACTGCCGAGTCGTGTCGAGTTAAGACTCCAGAGAAGAGTATATAGTATGTGTTTGAAGTTTCGCTGTTCACATCGGCGTTTTTGAATTGCGTCTGGGACCTGCCATCCGTGCGCCTTTTAAGCTTACGCTGGGCAAACCGTTAAAGATACTGGGCGAGGCCGGGGTGGGTTGCTAGTGATTAATATTACATAGTTCTCTCAGATCTTTATTTTTAATAGATTTATTCAAACTTGAAAGGTTGACGGTGTCGAGTATAGAGAAAAAGATCATGTTTCAATATTGAGTATCGAGAAAAAATGGTATCGACCCTTCCCTAAAGTTATACAGAACGGAATCTCGCCGGGGACATGTGACGGATGGAGAGCCAGAGGACTAGCATTTGCCGATTACACAAGAGCGGGTCGGGAGGCCCCGGATGCTGTCATACGCAGCTGGCAAGGTACCTTAGTTGAGTTAATTAAGACTTGAGGTGAAGAGCTGTAGCCTATCTCGTATCCCGTGAATATGGTTAGGTATAGAACAAAACAACGAAATTTCCTAGCGGAAACTTATCTTCTTAAGAAGAAGTCTTCCAGAAAATGTGTTTGTGCGTTTCAACGCCGTCCTATGTTTACTTGTGTGTGTGTGGGGGGGACCTCAAGGTTCACAGAAACAATCCGCGTACTCCGGCGGCTCTCGAGAACGAAATAACTGCACTGTTACGAAATATCAGTGAGGATGAATTACAGCGAGTGCACCAAAACTTCCTATGTTGGTGCAACGTGTGTTTAGAAATTAAAGGACAGCATTTCCAGAAACTATTCTGAAATTCATGTAGGTAATTATGATAATAATAATATAATATCGTATGGCCTCGGGTGCCTGGTGCAAGCTTTGTTAATTGACACCCAGAGGGTAGCTTGCATGTCGAATTTCGTCATTCCTTTGAACGCTACGAAAGTCAAGGAGGTTAGATATCTAAACTCCTTGACATTACAGCGATTTCAAGTAGAGAATGGAGGAACTTTGTGTTGGCGGAAAATCCCGAGATTAATTTTGCCATTGAACACGGCCTACTGAATTCAAATGGGTTCTTTAACATGCCAACAACGTATGACATGAGTGTCGTGATTTTTGTCGCCTTCAAAAATCACTTACCACGACCAGGGGCGAACCTGCAATCTTGGGGTTGGTAGTCCGACATTATAACCACTCACCCACAGTGGCACGTTAAACAGTGTAAATGTGAACTTATTTATTTATTTATTTAATGTATGGCATACATGAAAATTATTTACAATTTGACATCAAGTTCCGAAACGTAATGAAGTGCCTGTGGTGTCCCTAGGAAGAAGTCGCTGAAGTCACCACTGTATGATGTTTGTGGGCATTCCTGAACTAGGTGCCGAACAGTCTGTCTTTCAGCACCGCACTCGTAACATGACGAAGATTTTTTCCTCCACTTGTACAGGAGATCGCCGCATACACCGTGATTGGTCCGGATTCTATTTAATGTGAACTAGTTGGGTGCTACGCTGCTGCCAACGCCAGTGCCTTGCTTGACACAGTGCCCCGGCCGCCACGCAGCCTCCGCGAGTCTCCGTTCGATAGGGAGGGCCCTCACTGTACAAGTGCACTCGAGGATCTTCCTCCTCATCAAAATGTATGATTTGTGAGCTGACGTGTTGTTGAAGGATCCGTTGAATTATTAAGCTAGCGGGTGCCCTGTAGCGGGTGTAATAAGCGGAGTGACAGGTGTGTTGACCCCAGCGTGACAGGTTGAAGGTTTTATCTGGACTGCGACACTAGTTCATTATTAAAATAGAGTTTCACGCGTGGTTACTGACGTCACACCTGCCATCTGGCGAATTTGTCGCTGATAATCTGCCAGAGAGCTGTGTAGCAACAACGTTTATTTTACAACAACCTTGCTCCCTTTCAAGACATGGTTGGGGAGTACAGGCCCTTTTTTTAGCGTATGGCTTTTAGTGCCGGGAGTGTCCGAGGACATGTTCGGTTCGCCAGTTTTGTAGCTGCTTCGAGACGGACACAGTACCGTTGGGGAGGAGAGTTGGAAGGGAAGGGCGAGGAGTTGGAAGGTAGCGGCTGTGGCCTATAGTTAGGGACCAACTCCGGCATTTGACAGGCCCTATGTTTATTGGCGAGTGAAATATCATAATGGAAGCCTGGAGGCGAGTTACTACAGTATATGTGTTGTTGTCAGCTGCCCCATGCGGTCAGATGATAGACAAAAGTAACTCACGCTACTGCTGAAGTACAGTCATTGGCAAATATAATGGCGTTCTGTTCGTAACTATGTAACCTCATACAATACGTGGACTGTACTATTCTGCACGGTGGTGTCGTGACGTGCTTAAGTCTGGAATTCCATTACTTCAGACCGGTGGTGACAGTTGTGAAGCGACAGGGCGAGATAATGACAGTGTACAGGCTCACCCGCAAGCTTCAAGGTCAAGGGCAATAGTCTAAAATAAACGTCTGGCTTGTCACGCATTAATTGTAACTGCTACTTTTGTAGTACCGAGCTGGTTTTAGACATTACTAGTTAAAATCTGCTACTGAAACGCCGTTACCTTTAATAGTAACGGAAATATTCCTTGCATTTTTAAGACGGAACAAACAATGCCACTATAGTGTTACTCATTTTCATTTCAAATTCACATTTATTTCCATTTTTTTTTTTGAATTTTTATTATTTATTTATTTAAGTTGTTTAGACCCATAGGATCACATAAAACAAATTATGATTTGCTGTTGTTATTTTTCTTGGTCTTCCAAAACTCCTTCATCGTTTCGCTATATCGAACTCGACGTTCCTCCGTCCATCCTTGCCCCGATCTTCTTGTTCGATCTTCAGGTGTAACTTCCCAACTGTGTATCTTATATCTGAATGTCATTCGATATCTATTGGTGTGGTATTGGCACTTCTGAGATCAATTCGGACCTCTGTAATCCAAACTGTTGTCAGAATTCTCTTTAATTGGTCGTCATTCAGTCTCATGATGTGGCCGTAAAAATCCCAGTCGTCGTTTGCGGAAATCTGTCTGTGATTGTGTGTGATTGTAGAAGATATCCTTCATCTGTGAGTTTAGGACCCAAGATTTTCAGGATGATTTTTCTCTCCGCCTTCTTAATGTTTTCGACGTCCCCTTTGTAGTTCATTCTTCTTCTTTCTTCGAATGAGCCAACTATGGACTACGTAGGTTAACCAAAATGGTTTTCAGTTTGATGAGTTGGGATTGGTTTCACGTTCTTAAAAGTCTTCTTCCTAGCCCATATCTCCTTCATTTTCTGACTTTGTAGTTCTTCTGACCTCTTTGGTCTCTGCCCTTTCTTAAGTTTAATCGGTGGGTCTTCTTTTAACATATTCCGGAAAGCTTGTGTATCTTGTATAACGGATTCAGAGATGTTAAAGGTTTGCAGATCTTGTTTAACTTATTATTAATTTTATTTACGTACCGTATTTATTTATTTATTTATTTATTTATTTATTTATTTATTTATTTATTTATGTATTTATTTCCGTTTATCCAAGTCTGATTTTTACCTCGGACTCTACAAAGAATGACTCATCTTACCCCTATTACCCCCTTGGGGCGTATTTGTGATTCTAGATCAGAGATATGTCCAGGCGCCTGGACCCAGGTGACCTCTGATCGTTTCTCATTAGGATAAGGTTACACTACGATTTGAGAAAGAACTGATTGTGGGCCACCGGGAAATTCAGGGTATAATAATTTTGAATTTTATCCCCAAGGAATCCATTTACGAGTCGTAAATCTACAGGGATGAGACTTGTCACAATAATCGTTTATTATTATTTCCAACCTAATCGAACAGTCGAATTTCGAAATATTCACATTAGTGAAATGACCAGACTATTCAGTCAATAAGAGAATGAATCGACTACCAAGCCGAATCATTAAAATGTTGACATAATTATAATTAACATATAAATAAAGAGATAATAATAATAGTAATAATAATTATAATAATAGTGATAGTAAAGTTATTGGTTTTACGTCCCTTTTAACTACTCTGGCTTTTGGAGACGGCGGGGTGCCAGAATTTTGCCCCGAGGATCTTTAACGTGCCAGTAAATCTACTGACATGGCTCCCTCGCATTTGCGCACCCTCAGATACAAACTGCCTGCGCTGGATTCGTTCCTGCAACCTTGGGAACAGCAGGTGAGAACCTTACCGCTGAGTCACGCAGCCAATCGAAATAAAGAGAAAATAAAGCATAAAGCATGGTGGGCACTACTCCTGGAAAACCTGGAAATCCTGGAAAACTCCTGGATTTTTATTAGGTCTGGAAAACTCCTGGAAAGCTCCTGGAAAATGACAAAAATATTGAAAACTCCTGGAAAATAGTCACTGTTAATTAATTATAAAAATCTTTCCTTGTTAAATCATACTCCCGCTGTGGCTTTGGGTGAGCACTCTATTGTTAACGAAAGAAATTTCCTCAGGCTACCTGTTTCTGTGTGGGAGAACACGCGATAGTATTTTTGTAAAACATAGGGTATTGAGTATAGACAACTTCTCCGCAATAAAATGTCAGGAGGCATTCTTTTCTCTTCTTTTTAAAGCGAATATTTGAGTCACAAAGGCTTTTTTTAAAACGACAATTAAATCATTTGTGTGTGTAGGGTTGCGTATCAATAACGCAGTCACCACTAATTTTTGTCAACATGTGTGTAAGTAAACCAAACACAACTGCTTTATTTTGGTCTTGAAGTAGGCAACCGATAAAGCCCCCCCTGGACTCGCGCTTATTTTTAAATCTGGAAAAATGAGAATTACTCCTGGAAAATTTCTGGAAAACTACTGGAAAATCGTTGACCGATTTGAGTGGCCACCATGATAAAGTGAAAATGAATGAATGAAATAAATAAATAAATAAAGAAAGAGAAAATGATATTTATTTATAGGGATTTATTAGGCACTTTCAGTGCATACAAATGAAGGGGGAGCACTTCCGTCGGAATCGTATATCAACTTCTCTACAGAAACTTGGCTATGCGTTTACAAGACTTCAAACAGAATATCACGTGGAATTCAATTCGTAACATCAAGTGTTCCGTACGCCATGAGCTGATCCGAGATACTGGACAACTGAACATTCAGTCGAAGGTTTCTTACTTAAATATTGTGACTGCTATTGTGTCTAATAAGTTGTGAAAATAACCTCATAAATTACAAGAAATAGGCTTTAAAATTATCATGATAGGTATTTTAAATTAGTAACTAAGTAAATGATTAATGTCCGGTATTAAAAACCTCAGCTATGGTAAACATTGATTCTGCCCCTTTCCCCGCGTGCCCCACTAATAAAATACAGTGCTTTAGTGACTCTACTGTTTTTAAGACTGCTCAATATTTTAAAAACTTACCGACCATTACCACCATTCAGCCATTGATTCTGATCAGAGGGTTGGGACGGGGTACACTTAGCCTCGTGAGGCAATACTGAGAAGAGGTGGGTTCGATAACCACCTCAGCTATTCTAAAAGTGGTTTCCGAGGTATCCCATTCTTTTCCGCGAAAATACCAAGATGGTCCCTAAATTAAATCCATGGATGCCTTCTTTCCAAAACTCGTCTCAGTTTCAAATATGCATTATTCTACACACACCACTATAACACAGGTTAATAGACTAACTCTGTATTTGTCTCCCCAGTGGCTTTAGTGACGTAATTGGTAGCATGCTGAGCTTCTATGCCCAAGATCGTGGGTTCAAACCCGGCCGAAGTCGTCAGATTTCTTAAGAGCGTTAAAAATAGATCTATGGCATGTTAAAGAAACTTCTACTAATTCCACTTTTGTAAAGCTAAATTATAGGTTAAATTTGGCTAACGCTCTTAGGTTCCAACGTTCGTCGCCAAGAGTGGAGTGCGGTGGCGTCTAGTAGCCAAATTCAGAACTAGTAGTCGTTGACGGTGGCGTTTGACGGCAAAAGTAGGAACTACTTGAAAAATTCAATGACTGCAGTCCTTACTTGAATTTAAAAAAAAACAGATAACACACACTAATACAGCCATCACATTTAACACCGGTTATCAGCCAGATTCTACACACATCCAGAGTGCACGGGGCTACATGACCGCGTTGTCGCAGCCCCTAAACTAAGGAACCAACCTACCAGTGTGTCTCCCAAGTATACGAAGCTGTAAAGTACACTATGTCAGACATAAGGTAAACAGAGAAAATGATGCACGGGAAGATAAATGAAAATACACGAGTATTTGGCCCCTATTAAAACCCGTTCGTTGTAACTTCATTATTTTTTGTTTGTAAAATGTTTAATCAAGTCGTTTCTTCTTCTCCTCTGTTACTGTATGTTTATCATATCCGTATCAGCCGGATGTCTTACGTCGTTAACAGTAAATATTTAACGATTGGTCTGCCAATTCGCCTTGCAAGCTAGCCTATCTCCCTGTGCGCAAAATTACTTCCTGTCGTACACGCAGGGCGCGTGCTGCTGATTGTTTTTATCTTCACTCGCCCTCCAATGGAGGGTTTGAAGGGATTACCAGCACACGCACTGTGAATCACTCATTGTTTGTAAATACAGTAGCTCACTGTAGTAAAGTCATCATTACTTCCGACTTGACGTTTCAGTGTTACCTCAGAGTTATCTAGCGGACAGAAGGAAAATCACTTTAACTAGCCAATCACAGGCAGCCATTCAAATCGATATACAGTATAACGACAAATCGAGTTCCGTTCTCGATGTCGCAATTTAGCGAACGAAACTCTAGCCTAGTACTAAAATGTCAAGTCGGAAGTAATGGTGGCAGTCATCGTAATTTCTCTAGTTTTGTTACGGATCATCGCAATAAACCTGTAATAATTATACCTAAACGAAGGCAGTTCATATGAGAGATGGCTTGGTAACATTAAGAAGGACCTGCAAGAAATGAACATCCAGGACAGACACAATATACTTACATCTGATGGGTTCCAGGAGTCAAAAACAGCGATCAAGACATCGTTCAGATGATAATAATAATAATAATAATAATAATATCGTATGGCCTCGGGTGCCTGGTGCAAGCTTTGTTAATTGACACCCAGAGGGTAGCTTGCATGTCGAATTTCGTCGTTCCTATGAAAGTCAAGGAGGTTAGATATCTAAACTCATTGACACTACAGCGCTTTCAAGTAGAGAATGGAGGAACTTTGTGTTGGCGGGAAATCCCGAGATTAATTTTGCCATTGAACACGGCCTACTGAATTCCAATGGGTTCTTTAACATGCCAACAACGTATGACATGACTATCGTGATTTTTATCGCCTTCAAAAATCACTTACCATGGCCAGGGGCGAACCTGCAATCTTGGGGTTGGTAGTCCGACACTATAACCACTCACCCACCGTGGCAAGCATCGTTCAGATCAACAGGAAGAAGCTGCAAGCAATGGAATGAAGGAATATTGGTGCCAAAGGAAAATTAAATCATGAAGAGTTATTTACGTGGTCCATTTAAGGGCAGATGACCTCGCTGTTCCGCCCCTTAAAACAACTAACTAACTAACTAACTACCTACGTGGTCCCTAGTAGGCCAAAACCGATTCAATAATAATGATAATAATTTTCATTTGAGGTGCTTGACATCGTGGTCATTCAGCCCCGTGTACTTGGGTGTGTGTAGAGTGATAGAATTTGACTGATAGCTTGTATTGTTGTTGTTGTTGTTGTTGTTTGTAATTCAGGTTAGGGAAGAAAGCAGCCGTGGTTTTAACTTAGGAACCATCTCAGCATTTTCCTGAAGTATAAGTGAGAAATCACGGAATACCACTTTCGGGATGGCTGAGATAGGAATCGAACCCGTCTCTTCTCAGCTAAGGCTGCGTGTACCCCGTTCCAGTCCTTAGGCCAGATTTTATTTTTATTTGGCAGAGCTGGGAATAGAACAAGGACCTCTGGAGCGACAGCCAAGAATGTAATAATCATCTCTTCTATTTTTTTTTTTTATTATTATTTTTTTATGGCTTTTTGTTGCGGGAGTGTCCGAAGACATGTTCGGCTCGCCAGTTTTGTAGCTGCTTCGAGGTGGACACCCAATGGGTGAGCTACAAGTACCGTTGGGGAGGATGTAAGGGCGAGGAGTTGGAAGGTAGCGGTTGTGGCCTATAGTTAGGGACCAACCCCAGCATTTGCCTGGAAGGAAGATGGGAAACCACAGAAGACCATCTTCAAGGTTGCCGGCGGGGGGATTCGAACCACCTCGCCTCCCGGATGTGAGCAACTGCCAGCAGTCATGCCGTAATGACCACGGCTAACTCACCCGGTATCTCTTCTAATGATTATATGAAAAGGCACAAACAAGTAGCCAAAATAATTCACTTACATTTGGTATAAAAGTATTTATTTGAATATAATTTGCCTTATTATACTGTAAGTTCTTGTAGACCTACATTTTAGGCACAAGTTCTTATGGGACAGATGAGTTACCTCTACATAGTATAAAACAAAGTTCCCGCTTTTTGGATGTAACTGATAATCTCGAGAACCACAGGATGGATTTTGAGGCGGGTTTCACCATTCTGTAAAGGATTTCTCCAGGAAAATGTCTGTAGAAAAACATTCATTCATGGCCAAAGAATGCCGAGCAGTAACGATTTCAGTGAATCGAGTCGAAGAAAATCCTGCCGTCCGTGCGCCTTTTAAGCTTACGCTTAGTAAACCGTTGAAGATACCGGACGAAGCCGGGACGGGTTGCTAGTTACTGATAAAACCACACCAGCAAACAGCTAGATACCATTGCTCACTGCTAGGGGAGTCTGTGACATGT
The DNA here is from genome assembly GCA_946902985.2 of Meconema thalassinum. Classification (NCBI taxonomy): domain Eukaryota; kingdom Metazoa; phylum Arthropoda; class Insecta; order Orthoptera; family Tettigoniidae; genus Meconema; species Meconema thalassinum. The sequence goes on from OX336396.1 coordinate 251,984,697, forward strand.
GGTCATCTTAGATTTGCACGTGAACGGCCCTTGACAAGTTTGTCATATTATCACTAAACTGTTGAACTTGGTTATAATGACATCGGTTTCAGCGACATATCGGCTATATAATTTCATATTTTCTGCGGTACGGACGTATTCGTCATAAGGAATATGTGTCACAGCTTTGCTTAATACGACAAACGTTCGAGCATGTACCTCGCATATAGCGTAATTTTCAACCTCAGTCTGCAAAAAGATTTTCCACGTCATTTGGGATGGTTCAAGGAAGTTCATAAGAGAACATTTTACTCTTAAGATATTAAAAAAAAATTATACCTGGCTGCTTGGTGCAATGGTAATGTTCTCGCCTGCTAAGTCCAAGGTTGCGGGTTCGTGTCCCGGTGGACCGTTGACATTTGATGGTGTTAAAATGCGAGGGAGCGATGTCAGTAAACTCATTGACATGTTAAAGATCCCCTTCAGGCAAAATGCTGGCACCACGGCGTTTTTTACAGCCGCAGCAGTTAAACATGACGTAAAATCTATATCATCCTAAAATTTACGTGTCCACACGTTCACGTCTAAATATCTTAAAGAGAAAGGACGGGAGTATTTGCAGGAAGAGTTCGGAGTGAAAAGTACAGTATGTTGAGTTTTAAAGCCAAATGAAAAATAGGGAGATGGCATGTATCGATTCTCAAGATTTATACCTTTGTCGATATCACTTATTCCAACCCTCGTCTTGTATAACACGGAATCATTTTATGTATCACTGACGCTTGGTTGTATTCATTCTTCCATCAACTCTTCTGCTACAGTTGCCGTAAAGGTATCAGCTGTCGAGACCATTTCGGAGACCTGTCATGTGCGGGTTCTTGGGTGTGGTTGGTGCGGTTACGTCACTTGGGAAGCCTCTGTGGTTTAGCAAGTCAAACTTGTTCCCGTACTGCTGACAAGCTGGGTGTATGTTGCATATTTGGAGCAGGAAATGCTGCCATGTACAGTGTAATTCTGTCCTTTAATAATATAGTCAAAAGAAGTAAAGCGGTTGACTAGGTTTCGCGGTTCCTTTTCTTTTTAAGAATGTTAAAATAACACTCAAATACCGAAAACTGATAATAAGAGAAAATTAATTTTCCGTTGAAACAGAGTGTATTGTATGTAATGACACAGCGGTTGGGCTGAATCTGTGTCATACTTTTGTTTTCTTTTCTTTCAGTTGTTTCTGTTACCGACAGCAGTGGCTACGCTCGCTAAAGCGCAGTGTTACCTCTGCTGACTCGGTAGGTGCGTGGGTTCGAGCCCTACCGTCGGCCGGCCTTGAAATAGTTTCCCGTGGTTTCCCCATTTTCAACACCAGGAAAATGCTGTGACGGTACCTTTTAACAGGCCATGGCCGCTTCCTTCCACATACTTGCCCAGTTTCATTCATCTTCATCCTTTCCATCTCTCGTCCCAACGCGCATGTCGCCCACGGGCGTCGACTAGAAAGACCTGCACTCGGCCACATGACAAAAAAAGTTTTTTATGGTTTTATTTATTTCTTTTGAATCCAATATTTGACATTTAATAGGCTAGCCTATATTTACCAGTTGCTTCAACTAATGTGAATTGTAAAGATTTGAAGCCATTCTTTGAGTGTTGCCTATACAAACTGTCATTTGCAGCTCTTCACAACTATGTCCAATGACAGGGCGGGGTACAAAGCATAAATATGTAAAGCGGCTTCGGTGGCGTAGTTGGTAGCATGCTGAGCTCCTATGCCCAAGGTCGCGGGTTCGAACCCGGCCGAAGTCGTCGGATTTTTTAAGAGCTTTAAAAACCCTCAGGATGCCTTCCTTCGGAGTGGAAGTAAAGCCGGCGGTCCCATGTCATAGATTTATGGCATGTTAAAAGAACCTTCCACTAATTACACTTGTGTGAAGCTAAATTAAGGGGTAGATTTGACTAACGTTCATACCAGGAGCCAACTGCGGTGGCATCTAGTAACCAAGTTCAGACCTAGTTGTTCGTTGACGGTGGCGTTTGGTAGCAAAAGTTAGAACTAATTGAAAATTAAATGTCTGGAGTCCTTCCTTAAATTAAAAACAGATAACACACACTAATACAGCCATTACAGTTAACACCAGTTATCAGACAGATTCTACACACACCCAATGTACACGGGGCTACATTACCGCGTTGTCGCAGCCCCTAAACTGAGGAACCAACCAACATAAATATGTAAATACACTCCAGGGAAAAATTACATGTATTAGTTAATTATCACCCTCAAGTGGCCATCATCATCATCATCAGATCGTTATCACTGTGTTGTGGTTTAAATTTTCACTAATATTTAAATTTGAACCTCAACAAATTAAATAAACAGTCCCTAAAATTGCATTGATTGCTTTGTAACCTATGGTTTCTCTCTTTTCCAGGTAAGTGCCTATCGCATCCTGAATTTATGAGCTGTTGACAAGGTAAGCTTTCTGATTTAACAACGAATGGTATACACGTTGTTTAGAATTCTACATGAGTACATACGCTTGTATTTTGCTTCCAAGATGAGTGCTCAATGGTTGGAACAATCAAAGCTTTGGCTGTGGGGATTCGAGCTGAAATCCTCGTAACGAAATGCTTTCACTGACTTACAATTAGGAAAACTCAATGAAACATGTCTCTCTTGGATTTATTTATTTATTTATTTATTTATTTATTTATTTATTTAGCGTATGGCTTTTAGTGCCGGGAGTGTCCGAGGACATGTTTGGCTCGCCAGAGGCTGTAGCTGCTTCAAGAGGACACAAATAGGCTGAGCTACAAGTTCCTTTCAATTTCAAGTAGTTCCAACTTCGCTACCAGATGTCACTGACACCTAGTGATGAACTTTGATAGAGCTTTACATCGAAATCTAACCTAGAAATTTAGTTTCACACTAGTTTAGTTTGTGGAAGGATCTTTTACATGCCATAAATCTATGACATGGGATCGCCGGCTTTACTTCCCCTCCGAAGGAAGGCATAATGAAAGATTTTAACGCTCTTAAAAATCCAACGACTTCGGCCGGGTTTGAACCAGCGATCTTGGGCACAGCAGTTCATCATGATACCAACTACGCCCGGGAAGTGGGAAGCCTCGGAAAATCACTTCCAGGATGACTGAGGAGGGAATCGAATTTCCTCTTCTCAGTTTTGCCTCACGAGGCTAACGAGGGAAGTACCCCAGCTCGAACGGCTAAAACCGACTGGCAGTGCACTAACATACGAAGATATAGCTGTTTCTATCACTTGATTGTCTACTAGCATTGGTACAACTCGTGGAACTCCCTTCTTAGTAGCAAAGACTAGTTCAGTTTTATGAACTGCTAGTTGGAGACCATGTTCAATCATCCAGGTGGAAAATTCTCCGCATTACCTGATTAATTTTAAGTTGCAGACCCTCCATGGAGCGCTCCATAATGAGCACAACAAGATCATCAGCATATCCCACCAAAGAAGTGTCCTCTGGCATCTCCATCCGTAAAATGCTGTTATAATTTACGTTCCATAAATCAGGGCCTAACACCGAGCCTTGAGCCGCCCCCGCTGTTCCCTTTCGACACTTGACTCCTTCATCTGTGTCATACTGTATCCAACGATCACAAAGATAATTCCTCAGAACAGACGCCAAGTAGCGAGGAATGTTAAATGTTGTTTCAAGTGCAGCTATTATGTCAATCCATCGGGCAGAATTGAAGGCATTTTTCACATCCAGAGTAACCAGTAAGCACATTTTCCTAGAGAAATGGTTGCCATGCTCAATGGATCTGACAGCCATCACCACTTCTTCAATGGCGCTGATGGTGGACTTACCCTTCACAAAACCGTATTGTTTGGGGGCAGACCTCCTGCAGCCACAATCGCTGCCTGAAGCCTTCCTTTAATCATCTTCTCAAACAGTTTGCCAGCCATGTCCAACATGCATAGAGGTCTCTGACCTGAAGCAGTGGTGGGATCTCCTTTGCCTTTAGGCATGAGCACAAGCCTGGCCACTTTCCACGGGGTCGCAAAGACTCCCTGTAGTAAACAACAATTACACATGTTCAACGAAACATCTGGTTCCTCTTCGGGTATCACCTTTAACACTTCATCAGGAATTCCATCCGGCCCTGGTCCCTTCTTATTCTGAAAAGATCGTGCTGTAGTTTGTAATTCCTCTCTAGTGAATAGCGGAATATCATCATGCATTACCGTAATGTGATTAGGAAATCTCTCTGGATGATTAGGAAATAGCTCATCTATAATAGCTTCTTTCTGGGATGCCGTCATAGCAGCAGTAGACACCATAATGCCGACGAGCTTCTTATTGACAACTTTGTAGCCCAGACCCCATGGGTCCTGATCTAGATCGTTAATGAGCTCGTTCCATTTATGTGCCTTACTTCGAGCAATGGCCCGTTTGAGAGCCCTCCTCGCCACTCTACACTCTTCTATCGCATTTACAAACTCGAGAGAATCTCTGCAGAGCCTTTGTGCCCTTCTCCATAATCGAAAACACAATCGTCGAGCCTCTGCTATTTCACCATTCCACCAATAGGCTGGCCGTTTGTTCGGAAAAACTTATTTTTGGGTATGGATGCTCCGCAAGCCTTAACAATGAGATTAATGGTCGATCTAACCAGGGTCTCTGCAGAACCCACGGGGCTATGTTGAAACAAATCCTCCAGAACTTGTTTCCCTTGTGCTATTACTGCAAGAAGAATTTCACCATCCATGTGATCAACGTTCCATCTAGACGGTATCGGAATTTCATTACATGCCAGTCTGCAATGTAAGCAGCAAGATCTGCAGAGACAAACGTTAGGTCTGGTGTGGTTCAGTTTTGCCCAGGCCGACAAAATGTTGGAACATCACCGCTATTTAGCAGCACGAAGTCCAACCTAGCAGCCTTCTCTAAAATGGCCTCTCCCGTTTGTATGAGCCAAGCCCCACTGAACTGCTCGACCATTAAAATCACCGGCCACCAGAATACCCCCAGTTACTGTACCTTGGAAATCCTCAAGGGCAGATAGTGGGGTCTCAATCTGCCGAATCGATTCATTGGGTGTGAAGTAACAGCTTGCATAAGAAATATTTCTGCTCTTGACCCAGACAAAGCCATTTCCAGCACCAAACTTTTCAATAAAAACTCTGTTTGGATCCGCTACCCATACAGCAGCCGTCCCACTTTCATCCGAGTACCAAGATGGAATATTCCTGTTCTTATATTGTTCGCTAATAAGCACATCAATATTCTTTTCCGCGGCAAACTGAACAAAGAGATCGTTAGCCACCCTGCTACGATGGATGTTGCCTTGTAGAAATCTTAGCATTTTGACTGTTTAGCACTCTTCAATGCACGTCGAAAGACAGCACACATACCTGACCCGATTACATGGTCGTCATTCTTGCCTTCTCCCGCGCAAATCGAGCATTGTGGGGCCGTCGTGCAGTGAGCTGCTTTATGCTCCTTTCCGCCGCATCTGTAGCACAACTTCGACCTGTCAGTACCCGTACATTGTCTTGCCATATGACCATAGTCCGTACAACGAAAGCATTTCAGCACATTGGTCCCTTTTCGAATACGGCAGCTAACCATGCCTATCTTAATATGCTGATCAAGGAGCATTTAATTTGCCCCATTGGAGTTTACCACAACTATGGCCATTCGCTGTTCTCTGAAATTGGGCTTGGTAATAGTAACTTTTATTTCACCCATGTGATCCTTAAGCCGGTCCTCTAATATTGCCTGGACTTCCTCTGCTGTTGTAAGACAGTCCAAATCCCTAATTTCCAAGGTTATGATAGGAGCCAACATTTTGACTTCACCCATATCCTCTGCTGCTTTGGAAATCATCTCCCTGAACTTAACTTTATCACCATTTTTCCCTTTCATTTCAAGGAGCACCGCACCAGTCGACGTTCTGCGAATAGATTTAAGGTTTACGCCACTGCCATCAGATGTTGCTTGCTGACGCAATGATTGAAGAACTTCTGCACATGTCTTCCTCTCAGTAGGCTTGATAACCATTGACTCGTTGCGTCGCCTATCCTTTGTTTTATTTCCCTTCTGATATAGAGAATGATTACTTCTAAGTTCTCCCTTTTCGTCCTCCAGAATAACCTTACGGATATGACCCCTGTGTTTCCTTGTTCGAACTGTTTGCCAGGCATCTTCAGGTAACTTCTCCACGGGAGGTTCAATGACCACAATTTCAATTGCAGATCTGTTTTCGGAATTGACTCTGCTCTCAATAACAGTAATCATTGTTTCTCCTTTATTTGCAGCTTTCTCGCATATGGGAGTTCTAGGTCGAGTGATAGTAGTGACCTCTGTTGCCAATCTAGTTTTGCGGCAGTGATCGAGGACATCAAAAACATCTGCTAACTGCGCTAGGCTATTCTTGATGTTATTACTCACATTTCTTTGAGTTTTGGTAGCTGCCATCATGATCTTCAGTAATCCTATTCCTTTCAGAATCTCTGACATTTCGACATTTACCTTAGTCCGCAGTGAATCTCAATTAATCTGAACCTCCATTCTCACCCGAGATTATTGTACTCTGCCCCGCAATGACATTAGATACAACGTCCAGCTCCCTAGATGAAGTAGTACTTGTCGACGCCACACATCGCGCGCCATTGGAATCTCCCACTTGGGCCTGAGCGCTGGTTTCTGCGCCGCTTACAATCTCGGTGGATTCCACACACAATCTCTCTGTCACCAATCTCTTGTCTTCTGTTGGACATAACCTTACTTTCTACAAGCGACGGGGATACAATTCTTGAATAGATGGAATAATTACTTACTTAGCCACCTCTCAGGTAGAGAAATCATTTCGTCGTGCGGAAGAGGCACTGCTACACAAAACCCAATTCTTTCAACTAATATAGTCACTGAAATATACCGTCAAATTCACTTAAACCACGAAAGCCAAGACGCACCAACCGCTCAGTACGACAACCACCAACCAATCAAATCAAATCAAATGGAAAATAGTTTGGTAATAATAATAAAATAAAGAAACAATATTTTGAATACACTAAAGTACATTTTTTTAATAATATGAAAGAAACCTTTAAGTTCCCTTGAAGAAGATTATGTAAACTATGAAATATTAAAATATTACTTTGCGACTTTTTTTTCGGCTGAAGTCTTTTATTATTTCACTGAAATCTAAACTTGCTAAACGGTCATGGGAGGTCATAGCTGCACTGAAAAAAGGAATCTGAATTATACATTAGTTTTAAAAGTGTAATTAATTAATTAATTAATTAAATTTTTAAAAATCCATGGCGCGGAGCCCCCTGGACCACGGGGCCCTGTGCGGTCGCCCTCCTCGCCCTCCCCTAGATCCGCCCTTGTTGATAGCTATTGACATAGGTACAACTGTAAACTTTAAACCCACTTTCAGTCGGATTTCGCCGTTCGAGGTGGGGTACTTCCCTCGTAAGTGTACCTCGTTCCAGCCCTCAGACCAGAATTAAATTTCTTGGCACAGCGGGGAATCTAACCCGGACAGCCAAGAATGCTACCCGCTACATCACGGGTTGGTCTGATGTTTTCATTAATCTGTCAGATATACTTATTTTTGTTGGGATCGAGTATATAAGTAAAACCGGTTGAGTTCATTTAACTCCTGGGGTAAGTGGCTGGCCCCGCAGTACTGGAGGTCACGGGTGCGATCTCATCTTCCAAGGAGTCACTTGACCTGAGTCAACAATGTTGAGGGGAAAGAAAAGGGCACACGCAGCAGGATGGACTGACAGCGCATTCCAGTTTTTTTAGTCGGTATGCTCGGGAGAGCAAGCTTACGGTATGAATCATTCCTTTTTACGATTCTCACGTGATGGGGAATCGATATTAGTCTAATAATTGAAAGCTGTCGGTTTAATATTTATGTCTTCCCTTTTAATTCCCTGACGCTATGTTACCTGAAATTACCTAAATTCAAATACCTCAGCCATCTTCCGTGGTGTCCCACATCAATTCCACACACATGCACAGTGTTGGTATCTATCTGGGGAACTGCAGAGATATTAACCATTATGAAGGTGGTATTAAATATTATCCGTGTTGACTGATATTAATCTCAAATTATAAAAGCCGCCTTGTCAAACACTAGAAAGTAGTTTAATAACTAAATTAACACGTACATGTTTAGTTATATCAATGTATTTTAATCTACGTTGCCGGCGGTCCCATGTCATAGATTTATGGCATGTTAAAGAACCTTCCACTAATGCACCTGTGTGAAGCTAAATTGGATAGGTTAAGAATGTAAACAACGCTCTTAGGTTTCTACTTTCGTTGCCAAGAGCCGACTGCGGTGGCGTCTAGTAGCTAAGTTCTGAACTTGGCCTAGTAGTCGTTGACGGTGGCGCTTGGCGGCAAAAGTAGGAACTATTTGAAAAATTCTAAGTTGCAGTACTTAAATTAAAAAACAGATAACACACACTAATACAGTCATCACAATTAACACCGGTTATCAGACAGATTCTACACACACCCAAAGTACACGGGGCTACATGACCGTTGTCGCAGCCCCTAAACTTAAGAACCAACCAACCAATCTACGTTGCATTTTGTAAGTTTTTTCGATCTAAATTACCTCTCGCGATTGTTTTCGACCTCAAAGATTACAATCTGAATTGCTTTTTAGTAAGTCTTTCAATGTAGGTTCAGGGCATTTTAGTGAGTATTTTGAATTTCAATTGCATTTTATAAGTATTTTCAACCAAAACCGCATTTCGCAAGAATTTTAAATCTAAATTGCATTTTGTGTGGTGGGCATTTTGCAAGTATTTTGATTCTCAATTGCATTTTGTGGGTATTTTGAATCTAAATTACATTTTGTCAAGTATTTTCAATCTAAATTGCATTTTGTAAGTATTGTCAATCCAAATAAGTAGTTTGAATCTGCCGTACATTTTGTAAGCATTTTTAATTTCAATTGCATTTTGTAAGTATTTTGAATTTCAATTGCATTTTGTACGTATTTCGACTCTACGTTGCATTGTGTAACCTACTTATTTTGAACTTAGCCTACATTTTGTGCGTATTTTTCAATCTATTCTTTTTGTGAATCTTTTCGTTCTAAATTCCCTTTTGTAAGAACATTTTGTGAGTTGTTTAAATCTGAAATCCTTTTTTACGTATTTTCCGTCTCACTTAATTTTCGTTCTGGTTTCCATTTCATTGTCATTTCCGCTATCACCCAGACCATTAGGGGCCGATAACCTAGATGTTAGGCCCCTTAAAACAACAATCATCATCATGTATGGGTACTTTTAGGTAAGGAACATGGTCGCCCAGTGATGGGGTACTGCAAAGAGTCTAGTACATGTGCTTACTGGATTCTTTGTGGTGGCCCTGCAATGGGTGACAGGGGACTTTGCTCTCTCGTAGTTGTTGTTATGGTGATGTTATGTTCTTATGATGTGACTGGTGATGTTATGTTTTGAGATGATGTAGAGATATGCTTGTTGGAAAAGATGTGAATAAAAGAAAAGACGAGGATTGTATGATATGAAATGTATAAATGTTTGCTTGGGATGATATATAAAAATGCCATTATGAGAGTTATGCATATTGACAGTACGTATTATGAGATTCTGAAGATAGAAAGGCTAAATAAAGTTTCCCTTGTGTGCCAACACAACATACGACCCCAAAATAACCACACCGCCCTTTTCGACACGTTACACGAAGTTATGATTGATATAACGAAACATGTAGGCCTACGTGTTAATTTAATTATTAAACTACTTTCTAGTGTCTGGCAGGGTGGCTTTTATAATTTGAGATCTATCTGGGGACCTCCGACTTGACTCTCTATTTGGATGTGCTGCTTTGGTTTTAAATTCGTCGCCTTCTGTGGTCTCGGGGCACGTATTGGATTCGAATCCTAGAGGTCCTGGGTTCGATTCTCGGCCTGCGAGAAATGTAATTTTGGTCTGAGGGTTGCAACGTGGTACGTTGAACCTCGTGAGGCATAACAGTGAAGAGATCGGTTCGATTCCCATCTCAATCCTAGAAGTGATTTTCCGTAGCTTCCCACTCCAGGCACATATCGGGATGGATCCTAACTTAAGGCTATGGCCACTTCCCATCCTAGGTTCCATTGCAAATACACACACGAATACAGCCTACAAAACAGTCAGTTTCCATAATCACCCAAGTACACGAGACTACATGACCACGATGTCGCTGAACCCCTAAATTGAGGGGCTTGGGCATGGTGATCATTTAGCCCCGTGTACTTGAGAGAGTATGGATTTTTGTCTGATAACCCGTATTATTGCGATGGCTGTATTAGTGTGTATTTGTAATTGAAGGTGAGGATTGGGAAGCTGGTGGCCGTGGCATTAAATTGGGAACCATCCCGGCATTCGCCTGGACTCGCCCTCCAGTTGATGGGGTGGCTACTGCATCTGCTGGCCCTTCCGCTCACACGACCTTCAAGGGAAGGGAGCGAAGCCGGCAGAAGCCAAACACGCCAATGTGGAGGAACGTCCTTATACTAAGAAAAAAATCATCGGCAGAGAAGAGAGAAACGGTTCACAAGGGGAGGATACGATACATAGGTCACTGATTCGAACCATCGTTAGTACACGGATAGGGCATAACCAGGCGTATACCAGCTGCAAGTAGTAAGGTGCGCTTCTCAGCCGTTTCCGAGAAATTAATTAATTGCAATTACAGTGCGGCGTCTATGTGCGTTATACGCTAGCAAGAAGCTAACTAGCTCGTGGTGCAGCGGTAAGAGCCCTGCTTTGTAAGCGCGGGGTCACTGGATCGAATCCCAGCGGTGAGCCTTTGCAATGTGTTGTGTTATTTTCTTTTTTATATATAAAAAATTGGCAATTCGTACAACTGTAGGTGTCGTGAATAATGTTTATTTTGCGTGAATTGTAATAACGTGTTATGTGGGGGAGGGGGGAAGAGATTCTGAAATCATCGTATGGGGGTCAACATTTGTGACATAACATAATTACAGTATTGCCATTGCAAATACATTGGTATTATACACGGTCAGGTGTATTCTATTATATGTATACATTTACAAATTGAAGGCCCGGTCTGTTCCGTTCATTGCACGTCTGTGAACCATCAGACCATCTCGAGAATGGTTAAAAAGAGAAAAACACAACACACTGCAAAGGCTCACCGCTGGGATTCGATCCAGCGATCCCGCGCTTACGAATCAGGGCTCTTACCACTGCACCACGTGCTAGTTTGATTCTTGCTAGCATACAACGCATATGGACGCCACACTGTAATTGCAATTAATTAATTATTCGGAAACGGCTGAGAAGCGCACCTTACTACTTGCACCTGATATACATCTGGTCATCCCCTACACGTGTACTAAAGATAGTTCGAATCGGTGACCCATGCATCGTGTCCTCCCCTTGTTGGTGCCATTTGCTTCTTCTGCGGACAAGGCTGCACAGCCACTTGCTGGAGCGGTGCTAGCAGGAGCGTCCTTGTTTTGCAAGGAACTGATGTTTGTGGGGAAGGGACCACCCACTACCCCAAATTGACGTAAGCGACGGTCACGAAAGAAAAATATTCGGGACGTGTCAGGGTCGGACATCCCGTCTTCGGACAGGGAGAAGTCCCTCGACACCGCTAAGTCCCTCGACACCGCTCTCGCTCTTCTCCGAGAGTGAGACAGGTTAAGTCCGACGAGGACTGCGTGCCATATAAGAAAGCGCTCCCTCCTTCATCTTCGGATGGAGATGTACAAATCGAGGTGTGCTCTCCTCCCTCATCATCTCCACCTAGAGATGGGGATGGGTGGCAAACGGTCAAGCGGAAGTCCAAACTATTGCACTGGATAGCTCGTGTAATGAATTAGGAGTGGCTGTAGGTCCCTGTATAATCCGGACACCTAGCGAGGTGCCTCCGTGGCAAGTCTGGAACGGGGTACACTAGGCCTCGTGAAGAAAACTGAGAGGAGGTGGGTACGATTCCCACTTCAGCCATCTCGGAAGTGGTTTTCTGTGGATTCCCACTTCCACTCCAGGTAAATACCTAACTAAGACCACGGTTGTCTCCTTCCCAATCCTAGTCTCAAATATAAACACACACGCTGATACAGCCATCATAGTGACGCGGGATGTCGGACGAATTCCACACATACCCAAGTAAATGGGTCTAAATGACGATATCCAAGCCCCTAAAATGAAAAAGTAACAAACACTACCGGCAGCCAGAATTGTGGTGTTATTTTTATACCGAGATACATAACTGGCCGGAGGGGAAGTAAAGCCGGCGCGGTGGTCCCATGTTATAGATTTATGGCATGTTAAAGAACCAATTACACTAATTACACCTGTGTGAAGCTAAATTATATATAGGTTAAACATTCGACAAACGCTCTTAGGTTCCGACGATCGTCGCCAGGAGCCGACTGCGGTGGCATCTGGTACGGTAATCAAGTTCTGAACTAGTAGTCGTTGATTTATTTTGCCATTATGAACACGGCCTACTGAATTCAAATGGGTTCTTTAACATGCCAACAACGTATGATATGCCTGTCGTGATTTTTGTCGCCTTTCAAAAATCACTTACCTTGGCCAGGAGCGAACCTGAAAGCTTGGGGTTGGTAGTCCGACATGATAACCACTCACCCACCGTGGCAAGCGTAACCTACGTAAATACACCCTGAACCGAAAGCGAAAATGTAGCAGCGAGAAGCTTGGGCAAGATCAAGGGAATTACTCGCGTGTGGCGGAGCTCTTTCCGGTCATGGAGGGAGGCCGTCATATTGTGTAGGCTAAGGATAGGTCATACAAGATCCACCCACTCGTACATAATGAGAAGGGAAGACCCCCAATTTGTAGCTGTGGAGTCATTTTCACCGTGGCCCACATTTTAACCGAGTGTGTGGATCTTGCTGACTTACGAAGAAACCTTGGTTTGCAGATGACACTCATTTTAGCCGATGACGCGGTGGCTGCTGATCTCGTCATCCGATTTATAAATGAGAGTGGGTTAGGGCCAGCAATCTAAATTTTCCAGTGTGCAATGACTCAACGACTTGTTCGATCTGAGTGATAAATTTTTGTTTTTTCGTAATTTTTGTTTATTTTTATATTATTATTGATCTAAGCCCACTACGGAGCGCTCATGACTAGTTCTTCTTCGATGCTCTTTTCCGTTCCCAATATCTCTTGAGCCCTGCTGATAATTTCTCCTTTCTCTCCTGCGAAAGGCGCTACCGACAGTTAGGGACTCTAGATTGTGGGGTCCAAGATTCTACCATAGCACAAAATTTAGAACGATCTTCTACATCAAGGTCAGCAATTCCAGCCGAATCCAAGTCCTTTAGTACTTCATTAATACACAGGCTTCCAGTCTTGTAGCTTTTAACCAAGGAGAAGATCTTCTTGGTAAGACTGTTGCTGTTCATTCGTTGTAGGTACCCGTACAACTTGAGCCTCCTATGTCGCATACTTGTATTGGCTGATTCTAACTGTCGATATATGTCAGAATTAGATTTCAAACGGTAGGTTCCATCTGAGAGCAATCTCGAGCCATGGATTTTCCTGAGGATACGTCTTTAGGCTTTCTCCAGGTCATCCATGGTGCCTTTTCTGTTCATCAAGAGGGTCTCTGCGGCATACAGAAACTGTGGTCTGACAGCAGTTCTGTAGTGACAGATCTTAGCATTCCTCGAAATGCATTTCTTGTTGTACAAATTGTGGGATAGTTGGTATGCTGCGTTGAGTTTGGTACGCCTTGCTAAGATGGAGGTGCCATCTCTACCATTGGGGTGGACCCATTCACCAAGATAACGATAGCGATTGACTCTTCCAATCGTTCCATGTATGGTCGTCAAAGGGGTGTTTCCGGAGTGCCGATTCTCAAAGTACTTGGCCTTATCGTAAGATATCGGTAATTCAAACTTCACCGCTATCTCGTGCAGGGCTATGCCAGCATCCTTAGAGTTGTTGGCTAAGATTGCAATGGCATCTGCGTAGGCAAGGCACCTGATCTCGATTCTTCGGGTTCCAGCTCCAATGGCAACTGGTTTGATTCCTAGATTCCTCAATGTGCATTCCCAGGTCTTGATGACTTTATCAAGCACCAGATTAAACAGAATGGGCGAGAGGCCATCACTCTGTCGTACTCCGGTTTTTGTCGTACTCCGGTTTTGATCTTGAAACTCCGAGATAGTTCTTCTCTGAACTTCACCTTAGAGGTTGTATCCGAGAGAGTCTGTTTGATGAGGGTGCGTGTGTTATAATCCTCACCTCGTTCTTGGAGTATTGAGAAGAGTGTCTGTCGGTCGATGGAATCATAAGCTTTTGCGAAGACGACGAAAACCACAGTGATGTTCGTACTCCTTACTTGTTTTAGTTGGAGAATGGTTTTCAGATTGAAGATCTGCTCGGCACAGGACCTTCCACGCCGAAATCCTCCTTGATATTCACCAATTGTTTGATCACATTGACTTTCTACATTGTCCAGTAAAATCCTGGAGAGCACTTTGTATGCTATTGACAGCAGATATATCCCCCGGTAGTTGTTGACATAACTGTGATCGCCTGTCTTATGTAAAGGGTGTATGATAGCCGATTTCCAGTCATCAGGGATCCTGCCAGTCTCCCAACATTCAATTAAGATCTGGTGTAGGGCCTCTGCGATCGTATTTCCACCTGCTTTCAGGGCTTCTGCAATGATGCCATATTCCCCGGGTGCCTTGTAGTTCTTAGGTGTCCACCTCGAAATTTTAAATTCCATTCCAAATTTGTATTCTTTCATCTGTGTTAAAATGGGAGGATGACCTCGTAGTTCCGCCCCTTAAAACAACAATAACTAACTAAGCTTGGGCGAGGGTGAATATATGCAACCTACCATGGATACCTGTTCGCCGGGCGAGACTCGGTAGCGCCTGCTACTGAAATGAAACTTAACTTTTGCCACCATATTGAAACGGTGAAACAATTCGAAACAGCAATAGTGCTATGATTTCCCCTGGTATATAAACTATGTTCGTGCAAAATTTCAGCTATATCGGTTGAGTAGTTTTTGCGTTAAAGAGTAACAGACACCTCTAGACTTTTATATATTAGCATAGATATAATTATGTTCTATTTTTCAGAGCATATTCAGGCCAATTTTTGTGCAAAGATACATAGGCCTACTTATTTTGATATTTTAGTGCATGGACCTCAGAGGTCTGGGACCACGGGTACATCTGAGATTCCTGCCAACTTGAAACCTGATGAAAGTGTAGTCACATGCCTTCATAAGAATGGAGAAAATTCAGATAACATCGGCTTTTGTTCTTGGAGGATAACAATGGGCAGTGCGGTGCCATCACACGCATATCAAGAGAAAGGGGACAAGACTTGTCAGCTCTGGGAGGGACAGAGGAAGATTGATGGTGAGAGGAGGGGGACGGTAGCATCTCGCACCAAAACTGGCGGCTAAAAGTAGTGAATTCTTTGCAATTGAACACAAGATAACAGTGTACGTCTTTGATTATCAGTAGAGATACCGCTTGCCATGGTTGGTGAGTGGTTATCGTGTCGGGTTACCAACCCCAAGTTTGCAGGTTCGCTCCTGGCCGTGGTAAGTGATTTTTGAAAGGTGACAAAAATCACGACACGCATGTCATACGTTGTTGGCATGTTAAAGAACCCATTTGAATTCAGTAGGCCGTATTCATAATGGCAAAGTTAATCTCGGGATTTCCCGCCAACACAAGGTTCCTCCATTATCTACTAGAAAGCGCTATAGTGTCAAGGAACTTAGACATCTAACCTCCTTGACTTTCATAGCGCTCCGAGGAACGACCAAATTCGACATGCAAGCTGTCCTTTGGGCGTCAAATAGCAAAGCTTGCACCCGGCATCCGAGGCCATACGATTTAAAAAAGTAGAGATACTGGTTTCCGCAAGCAACGGATTCACGAAATGTGCTTATTATGGCTAAGAGGACGAATGCGCTTCAAGAGCCTTCTGTTTTAGAACAATGTGTTGTAGTTTTATACTCGCGAAATAACGCAAAATTGTGCTTTGTGTGTTTGAGTCTTCAGTCTTTTGACTGGTTTGATACAGCTCTCCTTGTCTCCCAGTTTTGAGCTAATTGTTTCATCTCTACACAGCTACTACACATTACAGTACATCCGAGGCAATCTGTTTAACATATTCTAATCTTGGTCTACCTCTACAGTTCTTGTCCTCGACCTGCCATCTTGACGTCAATAGGGGTTTCTGGTTTATTTCGGCAGCATTCCATTATTTTTGTTTTACATTTATTGATTTTCATCATGAATTCTTTCCTCAAGACGGAGTCCATACCATTTAAAAACTAATTCAAATCCTCTGATTAATCAATGTCATCAGCAAATCTCAGAGTTGAAATTATTTCTTCTTGAATCTTTACTCCTACTTAAATTTTTTCTCTAATTTTCTTAATTACTTGATGAATGTAGCCTATAGATTGAACTTTGTTTTTTATTTGTAAAATGTTCGGTTTTGATGCAAAATTAATGTTTCAATATTTCTCTTTCCAACGAAAGTTGTCTATAATTCCTGCACTAATACATTCAGGACTCATACTTGCCCTAATAAGCAATTATCGGGCTACGCCTTGTGGTGGACGAATTTAAAAAACACTTCTTCTGAAACATTGTCAAGCATTAAGCTGTGCAAATCGTCTATGTTTTGGCCGTGTCTTTTGCAGGGTTCCACCTGGGTGCACCAAGTCTAGCTCATCAGCGGGCTCTTGCCTTGTTACATTTTGATTTGACCTATCCATTTTTTTAAAATCCCAGAAATCAATTGCCTCCCAACAAAAGTGTTTGCAAATATTTTCAAATATTTTGCCGTGCAAGGTTCACTATCCTAGCGGGGTCGCAGTGGATGAGCCTAACTTGGTGCACCTAGGTGGAACTCAGCAACAGACATAGCAAATATCTAGAATATATCTAGAAGTTAATCACTTGATCGTGAAAGCCAATATTCCATATTATTATTCAGCTTTCTTGCCTGTCCCCCCAGTGGTCTGGTTTCGACTCTCGACTTTGCCAAGAAATGTAATTCTGGTTGGAGGGTTGGAACGGGGTACACTCAGCCCCATTAGGCAAAAACGAGAAGAGGCTCCTTCAATTCCCATCTCGGACATCCTAGAAGTGGTTTTCCGTGATTTCCCATTTCTACTCCAGTCAAATACCGGGATGGTTCCTAACTTAATACCGCGGCTGCCTCTTAACAATCCTCGCCTCAATTAAAAATACACACGCTACTATAGACACTACAATAACACAGGTTATCAAGCAAATCCTGTTATATACAGTATATATACCCAAGTGCACAGGGCTAAATGATCACGATGTCTCAAGTGAATTAACAACAACAAAAACAACAACAAGTGTGCTTTAATGTAGGAATTTTTGTTGGCATTTTAGGGATATTTTTCATTAGTATACCGATAGTTGGCGAGCCTCCGTGACTTAGGCGGCAGCATGCCGGCCTCTCACCGCTGGGTCCGTGGTTAAAATTCCGGTCACTCCATGTGAGATTTGTGCTGGACAAAGCGGTGGTAGACAGGTTTTTCTCCGGGTACTCCGGTTTTCCCTGTCACAATTTCATTCCAACAACACTCTCCACTATCATTTCATTTCATCTGTCCTTCTTGTAATCATTGCCCCACGGGAGTGCGACAGGCTTCGGCTGCCGGCACAGTTCATATCCATTCCCTGAATCGGTCGGTCGACTGGAAGCAGGCTGTGGATTTTCATTTTTTCACACCGATAGTTGGCCATTTAAAGGATCTATTTGGTCGTGAATATCCGCCCCCAAATGTGTAACACTGCTGTTTGATATCCGAGCAACAGCTGTTCTGGGTGAAATGCTAGCCGTGACCTTGCTGATAATGTCACAGGTTTATAAATGATAGCGAATTCATTTTGACCGCGACCGCGTATTGGAATGCCATGTTCACAGACTGCACACATGACCGAGAAATGGTCGATGGATGATACCTCCCTGTCTACTAGCAATTTGAGGACGCTCCTGGTGTGCATTGAGTCTCAAATAATAGAAGTAATTACCATTGGACAAAGGCGGAGGGGTTCAGAGCTTATTACTCTATCCCAGCATGGCCCAGCTGGCCGCCCACGTGTCATGATATGCAAGCCCAATTATGTTTAGCATTGTTAAAAGTACTATGGGTCACACTATTACAGGCACCACAAGAATATAGGTCAACAGACAAATATAGATAGCTATGAAGCCATTTTTCAGTGTTGCTTTATTGATAATCCACAGCCTGCTTCCAGTCGACCGACCGGGGCAGGGAATGAATGAAGCCCCCATCTAGCAGCGAGGATATGAACTGTGCCGGTTGCCGATGCCTGTCGCACTCTCCTGGAGTGTTGCCTTATTAGCAATTGATATTGCAACTGAACAGTCGGTGATTACTTTTTTGTGTTCCTTGTGTCGTGTTTCGAACTGTTTTCCGCTCTGCCCTACATACTGTAGTTGGCCTTACAGCCTTCTTCTTGGCATATGAACAAATACACACCTGACTTCGATGTAGGTTTTTCATTGCTAGGTTGCTGTCAGGTATGTGCTTAACACATACTTCGTTCTGAATGCTATATTGAGTCCTTATTTGTTGAAAATATTCGTTATTTTGTCAGTGTTTTTATTCACGAAGTTGAGCCGCACATAGTTACTTTCTTTTTGGGTTTGTGAATTGTCCTCTATTTTGATTGTGTTGACCGACTGAAAAGTCGCAATATCAATTAACAGACAAATTCAACTCACACTCAATAACGGGGGTGATGACCATGATGCCCAAATCCTCTTTAATAGTGAATTAAGTGTATTTTGTGGGAAGGGCTCAAAGGAGCCCGCCTCTTACTGTGGCGTGTTTGATCGGGATACGCTCTACTTCGCGAGGATAAATGAGAAGAAATGGGTTCAGTCCCCACCTCATCCACCTTAGAACTAATTATCTGCGGTTTTTCCATTTTTACCCTAGACAAACGCTATCTACCACGAATTTTCCGTTATTTACGCGTTTCAGACTTTTATGACGAATGCGCGCAAAGATAATATGTCTCTCTGCACGCTTATAACCCAGCGGCTTCGGTGATGTAGTTGGTAGCATGCCGAGCTTCTATGCCCAAGATCGCGGGTTCAAACCTGGCCGAAGTCTTCGCATTTTTAAGAGCGTTAAAAATCCCTCAGTATGCCTTCCTTCAGAGGGGAAGTAAAGCCGGCGGTCCCATGTCCCATGTTAAAGAACCTTCCACTAATTACACCTGTGTGAAGCTCAATTAGGTTAAAAATGTAAACAACGCTCAGGTTCCTACGTTCGTCGCCAGGAGCAGACTGCGGTGGCGTTTGGCGGCAAAAAATAGGAACTACGGCACTTGCAAATTTCAAAGTATGCAGTCCTTACTTGAATTAAGAAACAGAAACACACACTAATACAGTCATCACAATTAACACCGGTGATCAGACAGATTCTACACACACCCAAAGTACACGGGGCTACTTGACCGCGTTGTCGCAGCCCCTAAACTGAGGAACCAACCAACCAACGCTTATAACCCGAGAACGGCTTGGTGGATCAACGTAAAATTTGGTATTTATATAAATTTTTACAATTCCCTCAAAATATCGTAGAAGGACGAGACAGCTCATTTTGAGTTCCTCAATGAGGGGAAACAAACCTCGGAAGGTCCCTGCGAGACCCCGCAAACCACATTTTAAGGCCCTAGAACTAACAGTTTCCGAGAGATATTTCCCAAAAGGAATCTCCTCTGTTGGCGGACGCATCTTGAACGTTGGTGGTCCTGGAGGTTTATTCCTGGTATAGCCACTATAAGATTAATCTAAAACCGGAATGCATTTATAGAATCCGATTTGGGGAGATCAACAAGTTTGGTAGTATGGCTATTTGTCGTATCTTATCGATTGCGCCTTAAGTCGCACTAAACACGTAGATTTTGAGTCTTTTTTGTACAGGACGGATAGAATCGTGAAATTTGGGATGCATGTGGTAGTTGGATGCACAAAACTGCCTGCCAAATTTCACGATTGTTGCTGTCCTACAAGTATGGCAAAACGAAAAGAATGTGTGAGGAATCTTATTTCAGTCGGTTATACCTTAGACAGAGCCAGATTCTTTAGATTTGTGATTTTTTCCCCCTGCATGTTTTTACAATGATTTTCCACTCTTAATGGACAGTTAAAGCCTCCGAACTGCGCAGCTCTATCCAAGTTGTACAGCACTATGTCGAATCTCCATCGATTACACCTTAAATTGAGTTAACAGAGTAGATTTTTCGCTTGTACGATCTGAAATGTAAAGAGTATTCCTATGTTGAGAAAACCGACAGTAGTGGCTACGCTGCCTAAAGCGCAGCATTAGGTCATGGGGCCAAGCTCTCTGCTGACTCGGTAGACGCGTGGGTTCGAGCCCCACCGTCGGCCGTCCTTGAAATGGTTTTCCGTGGTTTCCCATTTTCAACACCAGACAAATGCTGGGACGGCACCTTCTGACAGGCCACGGCCGCTTCCTTCCACATCCTTGCCCAGTTTCATTCACCATCATTCATTTCATCTCTCGTTAACTCCTCTCATGAGGTTGGCGTCAGGAAGGGCATCCGGCCGTAAAAACCATCGCCACAAAGACTTCCATCGCATCTCATCCCCGACCCCGTTGGAATCCGGGAATAATAAGGGGTAGACATACATAAATTCGTATGTTGAGAAAATCCTAAACGAATACTGATCAATCCGAATTAGGTTATTGTCGTGGTGATGATTGATTTATTTGATCGTCGATATCAAATGCCCTTAATTAAGTACCGTAGTTAAATTCATGAACATTTAACGGTTCTTCAAGTCAGAAGTATCTTTGAAAAGAGCTCAATCTACCATTGTTGAATCTCCCTTTTTGCAGAGCAAGAGTGAACATACTTTTCTCAGCAATATTGGCGAGCAACATACCACTTTTAAATGGCATAAAAAAGGGAATGTCATGCCCCTTCTAATCACTTGAGCAATTAGACCTATTAAATAATTTATTTGATCCCAAACACACAATTATGTTATTTTGAAATTGTAGTCGTTCTTATAGGTCATTTAACTAATGAAAATGTTTCGCAAATCATAACAAATTATATTCAAATTACCTACACGTTTCGATCCAAAAATGGGACGTTCTTCAGCAAATTAGAATCAAACCTTATTAAACGAATCTAATAAAACTGTTGAAAAATTAAATTAACTAAAATATGTAAGGATGAATTAAAGAACCTAGAAATCAATGAATATAAACGATGTCAATATAAACTATATATTTTTACAACAATAAATATTTGATATCTAATGAATAAGTGTTGGTGTAAAATGTAAAATACTGAAATCAATTTTCAAATAAAATGAAATGGATATCCTTACAAATAATTTCGTTAAATAGAGGTTCTAAATATCTCTACTTGGTATAAAACAAAGTTCCCGATTCTTGGATGTTCCCAGTAATCTCGAGAACCACTGGATGGATTTTGATGCCGTTTTCACCATTCTGTAAAGGATTTCTCGAGGAAGTTTTATGTAGAAAATAATTCATTTATAACCGAAGGAAGCCGAGCAGCGACGATTTCAGTGAATCGAGTCGAAAATAAACCTACAGTCCGTGCGCCTTTCAAGCTTACGCTGGGTGTAACATTAAAAATACCTATAATACAATGAGTGTAAGAATTGTTCATCATGAAAAGTTCTACAAAAGTGTCCGTGACAGCATATCTCTATCTTCAATACATCGCCCACTATAGGCTAAGTGTTTTACGTTGTAATTTGTTCCAACAATCTCGAGTCAATTAGACTACTAGCTTCCTAGCTAGCGAGTGAGCCTATCACCTCAGTTTCAGCCTTCGTTCCGCAGAATACACAGTCAAGTTTAGATTGGACGGAAGGGGAATTTATGTTTCATGCACCTCGCCATTCGCAAATTCGTTGCACATGCTATCTCCATGATGATGTAATTAATTTAATCCGTTATACTGAGGCTGAAAACGATATAGGTCGTAGTTCATTGAAATCGAAAATAATACACCTTTTAAGCTTACGCTGGGTAAACCGTTAAAGATACCGGGCGAAGCTGGGGTGGGTTGCTAGTTTAAACATAATTCTCAAAATACACTCAGCAGGTGCATTTTCAAACTGATCATTGGAGCCGTAATGGATGGTTGGAATATTGATTGGCGGGGCATCTTATCCTTCCCTAAGGTCCCATCCCAGTTTTGTACCGAAAATAAGGTCCCATTAACACCAACCTACACATATGGGGTACCTACAGGTTCAGCATAACCCAATGCGTAAGCGAAACGCACTCACTTACTCTTTAAATGCCTCACAATTAAATAAATACCTTAAAACATGTATATTTACAATGAAATAATGAAAGAATGCAACACGGAAACCATGGTAACAGAACCTCACAGGTCCATCTATTTCTGTAAGACGCAATGCAATTCCAATTATTACATTACTGTGAAAGTTTCCAGACGGATATAAGGTTATCACGGAACCAAATTAAGCTGTAAAATTCATCAATACATACAGTATAATGCGCTTAAGGGGGTCAAGGGGCACTCCAGAATTTTTTCACGCAATCTTCACGTGTGAATGTGGTACGAAAGGTCTTATTCACCCGACTATAAAGCGTCTCCGAAAACCACATTTTAAGGCCCTTAAATTAACAGTGTATGTGATATTCCCAGAATACTAAGTTCGCTCTGATAAACTTATGAAGGAATGACAAACCCCTAACCACTGCACCAGTAGCTGAATTGATAAAGTCTGATTATTCATACCAAGGATAAATCAGTCATAGCATTCATGATTGAGATTTTGCTAAGTATACTCTTTACAACTAGAATATTCACGGGCGAAGCAGCGACGGGTAATGCTAGTCTTATATAATACGCTAAGGTGTATGTTTCACAAAACTCAAGCTCTTAACCTCCCCCCAGGGGCTCACATCTAGTGGGGCTTGGGTTGGCGACCACGGGACCCCAGCTGAGTCCAGCATTGCTTCCACTTACTTGTGCCGGGCTCCTCTCCGTCTTCTTTCCTGTCGACCTCCCTTGGTCAACTCTTGTTCTCTTCCGACCCCGACGGTATTAGGTTATCCGAGGCCTAGGGAGTCTTTCACTTTCCCGCCTTAATTGGCCCTTGTCTCATCTTTCCTGATACCCTCCTTCTGTGAGGGGCCAGCCTTCTTTTTCTTTTACCTCCTGCCTTGTGCTCAAGGCCCTTAAGGAGGCAGGGTGTATGTAGCCCCACCACTTCTGGTGCACCGTAGATAATGCTACACCCTCAGGGGCTCACGGCTGGTGAGTTCGGAAGTTTGCGACCCCGAGGGATTCCTGAGCTGGGTCTGTTTTCCCCTTTTGTCCCTTACCTTTGGGGCGGACCTTCTCCTCTCTCCCCCTCTCCTCTCCTCTCCTCTTTTCCTTATATTTCCTTTTATCTTTAAGATTCCCGCACTGTTTTTGATACTTGGTTCACCGTGTATCTAAATTCCCTTCTAGCGATTTTTAAGGCATTTTTAATCTACGTGGCTTTTTGTATGTTTTTCGATCTAAATTACATCTCGCGATTGTTTTCAACCTCAATTGCATTTTGTAAAGATTGACAATCTAAATTGCTTTTTAGTAAGTCTTTCAATGTAGGTTCCGGGCATTTTAGTGAGTATTTTGAATTTCAATTGCATTTTGTAAGTATTTTCAACCAAAACCGCATTTCACAAGAATTTTAAATCTAAATTGCATTTTGTTTGGTGGGCATTTTGCAAATATTTTGATTCTCAACTGCATTTTGTGGGTCTCTTGAATCTAAATTACATTTTGTCAAGTATTTTCAATCTAAATTTCATTTTGTAAGTATTGTCAATCCACATGAGTCGTTTGAATCTACCGTACATTTTGTAAGCATTTTCAACTTCAATTGCATTTTGTAAGTATTTTGAATTTCAATTGTACTTTGTGAATAATTTGGATTGGAACTGGGATCTTTCAATCTGAATTGCATTGTGTATTTTAAATTTCAGTTGCATTTTGTAAGTATTTTGAACCTCAATTGCATTTTGTACGTATTTTCGATCTCATTTGCATCTTGTAAGTATTTTGAATTCCAGTTGCATTTTGTAAGTATTTCGACGCTACATTGCCTTTTGAACGTATTTTGAACCTAGCCTACATTTTGTGGGTCTTTTTCAATCTATTCTTTTTGTGAATCTTTTCGTTCTACATTCCCTTCTGTAAGACCATATTGTTAGTTGTTTCCATCTGAGTTTCTCTTTGTACGTATTTTCCGTCCCACATAATTTTCTTTCTGGTTTCCATTTCATTCTCATTTTCGCTCTCACCGAGATCATTACGGGCCGATAACCTAGATGTTAGGCCCCTTAAAACAACAATTATCATCACCATCATCAAGCTCTTAAACCAGAGAGAGTTAGAAGGTGCGGTTTGTACCAAAATGTTCCAAATCGTCTCAATAGTACAGGAAAACACTTGCATTTCTTGAAAAGTCAACGGGAATATATTTATTTATAAAGTGTTTTTAAACAAATAAACCAGACGATAGCCCCTGGCCGAACTGTGTCGCGTATAGCCCGCATAGCTCTAGTGCCGGGCGGGAGTCTGTACACAGGGGGCGCACACAACCCATTATCCGAGAGTTCTCACGCGGGTCCGCTAGTTTTAATTAATTATCTATTAATCAATATGGCAATTCTCTTATATTTCCTTTTGTTTTTGTTTTTTATGGTTCATTTAACAGGTATTTCGGATTGTTTGTTGTGTTGTCGTTAATGTTGTTGTTTTTCCCCTCCTTTATAAAAAGTAATAAAATTATTTTTTATTTGGTGTAGAAGATCATAGTTGTTCGAATATTAATCTTGTTCTCTCTCCTCTGCTTATCCTGGCGCAGTCAGTTGGCATTTGGGGGTGCGGAAATGTGAGGGACCCGTGTCAATAGATTTACTGTCACGTTAAAGATCCCTTTCGGGGCAAAATTCCGGCACCCCGGCGTTTATAAAAGCCGCAGTAGTTGAAAGGAACCTAAAACAATAACATTATTATATTACGGTATTGTATCTCCTATGTTTCATATCACTACCACTGAGCTATCTTAAATATCATTTAGTTTGGTAATGGTAGTTAGATAGTTACTATTGTGTTAAGGGACAGAACAGCAAGATCATCTGCCCCAATGGCAGTTAATCTATGACATTAATTGATTAACAGGCAATAACACAACTGCAGTACATTTATACTTTTGGCTTGGTAAGTAACAAAGGCTGTTCGAAGAACGGGTACTAGTGCTTCGTGGCGCAGTGGCGAGTACCATTCTTGGCTGTCACACCTGAGGCCTGTGTTCGATTCCCGGCTCTGCAATGAAATTTAATTCTGGTCTGAGGGGTGGAACAAGTTTTTACTCAGCCTCGTGAAGCAAAACTGAGAAGAGCTGGGTGTTATTCCCACCTCAGCACTACTCCAAATGAATGCCGGGATGGTTCGTATCTTAAGGCCATTGCTGCCTCCTTCCCAATTTTCACCTCAATTACTACTGACGCCACAATAACACAGATTATTATCAGACAAATAAATATATACAGTATATGCAGGCTATTTACAACGCTCCAAATAAGACTGGCTCGCTCACACCCAAGTATACGGGGCTGAAGGATTGGTTTCCATGCCCCCTGAAATGAAACAACTACTGTAAGTACATGTATAGATTTTCCTTCCCTTCAATCCCTTGTGTATGTACTGACACGGATCTCTCACATTTAATTTTGCTCGCTAAAGGGAAATTTCAACCCACCTCGAGGGAAAATTTATTATCACAATTCGATCTGACATCGGTGGTCCCAGCGTGTTTTGTTTTTTTGCCTGCTCAAGTCGGGTATGAACATGGATAAAGAAATGTATAAACAAAGCGTTGAATGTGGAGTCATTGCTGTTATCTTTTCTTTTTTGTTATCGTAAGAACAGACATTAATAGAGAAGGAAAGCAGGAGAACCTTGGCCGTGCCTCAGCGCTCCGAGAGAGAGGCGAAGCGGCTCAGTCGTCAGTCGGCCGCTAGCGTTGTAGCTGGAGGGTCGCATTGTCTGTCTGTGTGTGTTGTGTCATAGTGTTTGTTATTGTGGTGTGTACTGGATATCCCCGCCAACATGAAGGAACCTCTCTGCGTCAACGGCGTCGTCAATGGTCATAACGGGTGAGCGAGCCAGCCAGTCTTGTTTGTAGCCTTGCCTTGTAGAGAGTGTATTGTTTGTTACCTGTCCAGCGATGCCAAAGTGAGTGAGTCCATTCCATTGTCTTAGAATTCCTTATCAGGCCGTCAAATTGCGTGCTTAGTTTGTCCTAGTTGTACCACAAAGCATAACACCGTATTAGACCTTCAACAGTAATGTCGGCTATAACTCGGAATATTAATAATTAATATTGGATAAAAAAAAAACCAATAACTCCAAACATTCGAACACTACCTACCTCTCAAAAAATCACTTTCGTAAATTGTTTAACTTAGTTAGTTAGTTATTGTTGTTTTAAGGGGTGGAACTTTGAGGTCATCTACACCGTGTTTAATTTGTCAATAAATGGCAGTCGATCCTATGCTTTTGGTATAACGGGCGATGTGTGCTTTCATCTTCCGCATTATTCGATTTCAAGAGACTTGAATGTACCTACATATTGCCCTTGGCAATACTGAGTCACTGGCATTTCCGAACTACAGTTTGATTAAACTTGCTTTTGCACATTCGTGGTTTTGCCATGTTACGATGGATATGTACCTGTTAGTATACTGTTTAACTTCATTTATTATTTAATAGCAAAATTGTATATTTAGTTACCGGTACTATAAAACGAGTGTCGACTGTTATTGGCGTATTAGCTTGCCAAGATTGTTTTGTGTGTTTTCTTTTAATCTTACATACTAAGACAGCCATGTTTTACAAACATGAAGGCAAATTTTCTTTATCTAATTACATTCGCTTTGAACACCTGTTAATACTTAAAAATGTTCTCTTCTTTATTGATGAAACCTGTTTCTTTGCAAAGGAAAAGATTGACGTACCTTATTTTTGAAATTATCAAGACTGAAATGGGTTACTTTCGAAAGGTAAACAAAGAGGAAACTTTACTTCAGATTAATAAGCCACTAAGAAAAGAAGACTCTGTGACTTCAAGAAAGTACACGAGTTTGCGAGTGATTGTTTAATAAAATTAAAGTAATAACTTTATTTCTGTACCGTTAATTGGCGTATTTTTCGTGGAATATGTAGCGTCGCCTCCAGGTGGACTTGGGGGAAGGTCACGAACCTCCCCACCAGAAGGAGACTCTGCCTATACCCAGTTGCATTCCTGGATTATTTTGAAATTTGAAAAATAACAAGATAATTACGAAGTGTTGTAGACATGCATTGCTGCCATCATTCTAGTCTAATGCAAATTCTCTGCTGAGCCATAATAGAACAGTTGTGACCGTTTAACATGTGTTAAATACTGTTTAAAATCATAGGTGAACTTCTTATATTCTTGATTCAAGAGAATGCCTACTATGAAATAAACTTTTTGCCCGCTATATTAAGTGGCGATACAGTATGTTTCTCTAATTGGTGTATTGAGAAAAGTGTATACATATCTTAAGCCACGGAAATAAATATTCCACTATAAATAAATCCTGTGAATTTCATAGTGAACGTATTGATTTTTGTTTTGTACATCATAAAGGTGGTTGCACGCCACGAATGTTATAATTGATTATGACGCGTTTGTAATAATGCATCGTTTTAAAATGTGTTTTAGGCAGTACGGTATGTCTAAAGAAAAGTAATGTTGGATCAGCTCAAGAAACATGTTTTATTACAAACAAACAAAAAAGCCGTTGTATTGACAGGAGCGGAAGAAAACGACGCTTTATTCCTTGTTAATAAATTAAAGTATTTAACATTCTGCAAGGAAAACACATAATTGAAAGTAAGATACGCTAAAACGTTATGGTGGCTCTGAAGGGAAGAATTGTAATATTTATTTGCCATGAATGCTATCAAAAGTGGCTGGTGGATACGACTTGGAACGAGTGCCCGCCCAGTGCTTTTGTTCTCCCCTCCACTCGATGTCAGGTGCTAAGTCTGCGGTATCTGTAAGTTCGCGGTGACTCAATACACGTGTTATCTCAGGGGTGTACAACAAGTAGGCAGACCTGCACACACAGCGAGCCAAATGGTGTGGAATATTCAGTATGCTAAACGTTTACTTGTGGCCTAATTCTATCGATCTAACAAAATGTTGTGTTCAACTATTAGGTCGTGTTGATTAATTCTGAATCATAAATCAGCGTGGCTTTTTCACATGCATCAGACGTCATCGTGGCTTTTACATACCTAGTTTCATCTTCTGGGAGACATTGCCAGTTAAAACTACCAACCCTGGTCACTACTGCACCGAAAATATGTGATAAATTACGTAAACATTAGTTCAAACGAATTTAATTAGTTCTTATTTTCAGACTGTAGGTGTAGGAGGATATCAGTAAGGAAGACCGAATTATTAGAAGATACTGGTACTCCATAATAATTATATTAATCATAATAGTGTTGCCTATCCTCACGTTAGCCTATGGTAAATCTGCTTACGTTAGGGTTTTTAATAATGCTAGTTGTTGGAAGGTATTGACTAACTCTTAGTACAAATCCTTGAGCATCGATTGTTTAGCGATATAAGTTGCCATGGTCTCCAATAAGACACCGTTATGTTGAAGAGTATTAATCTGTAGGTAGCAAGAGTGGAAAATATTGTCGAGATGTTGAGGACTTTGTGATGTCGACCTACCGACCACCAACCGTACACAATGAGTTTGTATGAGAATTCTGAGTAGTCGGACGTTGTAACCTATCGAGGAAATGACCACGTTCAGTGTTGCTTAACTGTGACTGTATTTTTTTCTTTTGTTATTTCGGTGTAATTTTTAGCTTGTTGAATTAATTTTCGAAGAATTGTTTGTCTTGATGGCTACAGTGGTGTGTATTTGCAATAGATGTCCCGGGTTACATATTCATACTCCGCTGTGGGTTGGGTTATACTGTATCTGCCACGTATGAAGGTATACTGTCCCGCAGGACAAGGAATACAGTTCCCCTTACACTCACCGGCAGTTAGCTCTGCACTTCCCTATTCCACTCTTCCGGTATACTACTGCAGTGTAAAACATTTGCCACGCTGAGCGTGTCTGTGTCTAATTATGTGAACTTACTGTCTCGCGAACCCGGCCGAAGCCGTCGGATTTTTTAAGAGCGTTAGAAATTCCTCAGTATGCCTTCCTTCGGAGGGGAAGTTAAGCCTGCTGTCCCATGTCGTGTATTTATGGCAATGTTAGAGAACCTTCCACTAATTGCACCTGTGTGAAGCTATATTGGATGGGTTAAGAATGTAAACAACGCTCTTGGTTTCTATGTTCGTTGACAAGAGCCGACTGCGGTGGCGTCTAGTAGCTAAGTTCTGAACTTGGCCTAGTAGTCGTTGACGGTGGCACTTGGCGGCAAAAGTAGGAACTATTTGAAAAATTCTAAGTTGCAGTACTTAAATTAAAAAACAGATCACACACACTAATACAGTCATCACAATTAACACCGGTTATCAGACAGATTCTACACACACCCAAAGTACACGGGGCTACATGACTGCGTTGTCGCAGCCCCTAAACTTAAGAACCGACCAACCTTACTGTGTCGCGCGTTAATGTTCTCAGATAGAGAAGTATTCATCACGCTCCCCGCAACGCTCCACAACCCCGCTGAGTTCTAAACGCCGTTATCTGTACACATCAATGTAGGCAAATAAATCTGAAAAAATGCAGTGTGATTTCTTGTGACCAGGTAAGTTGGGATAAAATTATAGCAATCCTCAGGATGAACTTCTATTTTCTAATATTTCTTGACGGACTAAAATAAAGTCGCCTTCATTAACATTAGTATTTACTGGAGATTGTACGCTTCAACGAACTGACAGCCCCCATCATCAATGCAAGCGTTTTGAGTGGCACCGTGAGTGTTGTGAGGATCGCCCAGCAATGGCTCCCATACTTGGTCTCGTCTTTGATAGTTTATCACACTATATACAGAATCGCCTTAATCGTTTTTACGACAGTACATCCTGTCCTGTTCTAGCGTAGTTCATGAACTGTGGCGATGTAAAGAAACTTTCCATTTTCCCCCAAGGTCTCTTTCGTCTAAGAGAGAGCTGGTGGCAAGACAATCTTTCCTGCTTTAAAGCACTGTTGTGAAACTGGAAAACGTAAGTTCCCATGTCTCCAAAGATCTCCCTCCCTGGATTGAACATAGCCTACTGTTTACAATAGAGTAGAAATTAAAATGGATTTTGGCTTTAATGGCCAATGAAACACATGTTGTGGAGTTTCTCCCTGGTGTATCAAATCGGGCTGGCTTCAACAGCAGACGCTTGCTACATCGTGTCTGGATCTCACTAGCAAACTGTATCCTTCGTCTCAGAATAACTCTTGTGTGGCGGAGCTCCTTCCCGATGGAGATGGAGTCCGTCATTTTATACAAATTAAGTATAGGTCCACCCAGTGGCGGATCCAGGCCTTGCGGGTCCCTGGGCGATATTATTAAGTGGGGCCTACGATAGGAAATAAAAAAAATATCAAATGGAAAGTAGTTTTGTAATAATAATAAAATAAAGAATAGTTACTATATTTTGAATACACTACAGTACATTTTTTTAATAATATGAAAGAAACCTTGCAGACCCCTTGAAGAAGATTATGTAAACTATGAAATATTAAAATAGGTCGAACATCAATTCCCTTCGATTTTCCTTAATTCCACTCGGTCCTCCTAGGGACCCAAAATTGAGTTCCTAAACTCCGCTCAGGCTTTGGCAAGGGGTCGGCAAAGGGGTTATCCCCAATGACGTAAACAAATGGCATAACCCTCCTGATCGCATACCAAGGGCCGGGTCAAACAACTTCTGCAGCGCATGAGCGAATTCTTTAATGCAGCTGATTTTTCCGTCAAGGCTGGAAAACAGTATTTTCAGCATCCGCAACTGATATCGAAAGTATTTCTTTAGATACAAATTATACACCTATTATTATCTAAATTTAATTTTATAATGTTTAACTAGGTTAAAAATCATACAAACATTTAATCATAGTCATGTTAAAAACAATGCATAAAATGTGTAGAAGGAAAAAATTGACTTCAGAGCGCTTGACCGATGGTGTTCGCAAGACATTGTTGTGCCATTGGTCAACCGCTCTGATGTCAAGTCCGCTCATTCGTTAAATCAGGTGTAAAGTGTTTGGCACATTATAACTTATATGGCAGAAAATACAAGTGATTTAAAATTAATCATAATATTCTTTTAAATAAGTCTGCCAAGTTTTCTATTTTTTTTCTACAAATTTTATGCATTGTTTTTAACATGTGTATAATTAAATGTTTGTATGTTTTTAACCTGGTCAGACATAATAAAATTACATTTAGATAATAATAGATGCATAATTTGTACCTAAAAATAGTTTCGATATCAGCTGCGGATGCCGAAAATACTGTTTTCCAGCCTAGAACGAAACAATCAGCCGCATTCAAGAATTCGCTCATGCGCTGCAGAAGGTGTTTGACCCGGCCCTTGGTATGCGAGCAGGAGGGTTATGACATTTGTTTACGTCATTGGGGATAACCCCTTTGCCGACCCCTTGCCAAAGCCTGAGCGGAGTTGAGGAACTCATTTTTGGGTCCCTTGGAGGACCGAGTGGAATTAAGGAAAATCGAGGGGAATTGATGTTCGACCAAGCGGAATTGATGCCCGCCCTTAAAATATTACTTTGCGACTTTTTTTTTTCCGGCTGAAGTCTTTATTATGTCACTGAAATCTAAAACTTGCTAAACGTTCAACGGAGGTCATAGCTGCTTATATATATAAAAGTTTAGAAAGTATAATTACATTTTAAAACATCCATGGGGGGGGGGGGGTGCTGGGCGGTCGCCCTCCCCTAGATCCGCCTCGGGGTCCCCCGCTCGTACCTGATGAGAGGGGACCACTCCCGTACTTTATACTTTTGGGGTCGTATTCACTGAGGCTCAAATTTTAAGTTTTAACAGATTTTTTGGATCTTGCTGTCATATGAAGATACCTTTATCTGTACGACTAGCAACCCGCCCCGGCTTCGGCCGGTGTCTTCAGCGGTTTACCCAGCGTAAGCAAAAAGGTGCATGGACACCAAGTCCCAGACGCAATTCAGAAAAGCCAAGGTGAACAGTGAAACTCCAAACACACATATACTGTTCTCTAAAGTCTTCACTCGACACGACTCTACAGTTTGATGCTGGCTGAAGCTGGGGTGATAGGCTCGCTCCGAAGCTAGTGATTTAAATTTCCACTGAATGGAGATTGTTCCAATGAAGGAAAATGTAAAAAGCAGTTATACTAGGCAATGTATTAAAGATAGAGATATGCTGTCGCTGACTTTTTTTTGTATAACGTTTCATGCTGAACAATTCTTACACTCAGGCTGTGTCCCAATAGTACAATTTCAGCCGTAGTGAACTAGATAGTCGACTACTTTGCCGGATGTGACGTCAGAAGTCGTGATCCAATACTGCTTAGCACATAGCAATCAAGTCTGTAGAATCTAGTGAACGAAAGTGCATGCTAGATTGTCGACTACGTCAAGGAAGTTATAGAAATTGTAGCTTATCGGAATTGTAGGTCATGTAAATTTTAGGTTGTCTTTGACTTAAGCCAAACACAAACCATAATTAGGGCTCGGCTAAAAAGTGATCTTCTTGGCGCATCCATGATCGTATAATTCAGGTATTGTTTATTTAAAACAGCAGATGAAAGCGCAAAGAGCTTACAAGGAGTAGCAGATCACCGCCATCTTGAGTGTTGGTTTGGTACCAGCATGTAAGTTCAGTGCGTTTCAGAACACAAGTCTATGAAGGAGGCTGTGATCAAGCAGACATGTCCCAAATCTCCGTAGTGCATAGCACATAGTAGCTAGCAGCTAGTCAATAGCAGACAACTTGAGTATACGCT
The DNA here is from genome assembly GCA_946902985.2 of Meconema thalassinum. Taxonomy (NCBI): domain Eukaryota; kingdom Metazoa; phylum Arthropoda; class Insecta; order Orthoptera; family Tettigoniidae; genus Meconema; species Meconema thalassinum. The sequence goes on from OX336396.1 coordinate 252,017,801, forward strand.
GCCGAAGTCAACGTCACTTCCTCTCCGTCGCTAAGCAACTGGAGCAATACAACATGGCTCCCTTGTAGCTTGCTTCAGTCTTTGAGCCGTCATTATTTCCTATTTGTATCGTATAAAACTACATGCATGGATGTCCAGAGGGAAGAAATCATAGAAAAGTATATTTTCCACAGTAATTTAACATAGTTGTCCAGTAAAGTTGTAAAATATTGCGTACGATATGCACATTAAGTCTTAGAACATAAGTCGTTGAGATGTGGCCTACGATATGTACCTTAAATTAAGTGAAAACATGAAAATATAACATTTCTGGATATTGTGAATCTCGTCCCGTATGAATGACCAATACTATGGAAAATAAAGTACCGTAGGCCCTACCAGTAAGTGACAAATAAAAGGAACTTAAGGTCTATGAATGCATAAGGGAACAGTTTAAAATATTTGGATGAGAGTTTAGGCCAAATCTCATCAACAGCTATAGAAGAAACAAAGACTGCATTTCAATACAATTTGTGTGTTTACCACAACGCCGCGTTTGTCTGAAAACGAATCAAATTAACAAAGCCTAACCTGTGTGCTCACTAACAGGTTAGAGAAGTCTACAATTAAGTTCTATCGTCCTACCTCATTCTAAATAATGGGGCACTTTTCGTATCCTAGCTCTAAATATAATCAATACAATCACAAGACTTGCCACTCCATCACTTCAGAAATAAGCAGTATTCATTGGCTTGAATAATGACACTATAGGTACGGTACGGTACTGTAACTTTGTTGCAGGGTGTAGGCCTACATGATAATGTTTTCTGAAAGTGCAAAAAATAAAATATTTAGGCAGAAATGTTCAGTCTGGAATAGGCCTAATTGTTATTTGGAAACACAATTCACTGCTTAAATAAATTAAGGGAAAAATCACCACTCAGAAAAATTGTAGGATAAAATGCATTGGTGTTAGTGAATCAGCTGTAAGGTTACGTAGGTTGTCGTTTATAATACTTACAGTACAAAACATATTTAATTAAAACTACATGAACCAAAAACCCCTTTATGTGACACATATGTCCTAAATATCTATCTATATTAGATATACTTTATCCACCAAATGATAAATATTTATAATTTGCAGTACTCGCCATGCAATACTTGCCTCAGGAGTGAGGTCAACTTTATTCATACTATCTCGCAAAATTCTCGTACTTTATCCATTAAATTTCACTTCTATTTTGTAGCTCTAACACTGTAGATGATCTTCACGGGAGGCGTTTGCCTTATTTCACGCGTATTACACATTTTTTTATCCACAAAATTCAAGACGCTGCGCAGAGTTACTGCAGCTTCCTATGTATAAAAAACCTAGCAACCAGTTGTTTGGGACGAATGTGGCTGCGCCCATGTGGTTGCTAGGCGCGTCACTTCGGCAGCGTATTGGGACACAGCCTTATAGTAGGCCTATATAGATATGTTTAACGGTTTACCCAGCGTAAGCTTAAATGGCTCACGATCGGCAGGTTTTACTTCGACTCGATTCACTGAAATCGTTACTGCTTAGCTTCCTTTGGTCATAAATGAATGTTTATCTACAGAAGAACCTTCCTTGAGAAATCTATCACAGAATGGTGGAAACCGCATCAAAATTCATCCAGTGGCTCTTGAGATACCCGTGACACCCAAGAATCGGGGACTTAAGTTTTATACTATGTATTGAAGATGTGTTTTATACTATGTATTGAAGATGTGTTTTATACTATGTATTGAAGATGTGTTTTATACTATGTATTGATGATGTGTTTTATACTATGTATTGATGATGTGTTTTATACTATGTATTGATGATGTGTTTTATACTATGTATTGAAGATGTGTTTTATACTATGTATTGATGATGTGTTTTATACTATGTATTGATGATGTGTTTTATACTATGCATTGAAGATGTGTTTTATACTATGCATTGATGATGTCTTTTATACTATGTATTGAAGATGTGTTTTATACTACGAATTGAGGATGTGTTTTATACTACGAATTGAGGATAAGTTTTATACTATGTATTGATTATATGTTTTGTACTATGTATTGATGATGTGTTTTATACTATGTATTGATGATGTGTTTTATACTATGTATTGAAGATGTGTTTTATACTATGTACGGTATTGAAGATGTGTTTTATACTACGAATTGAGGATAAGTTTTATACTATGTATTGATTATATGTTTGTACTATGTATTGATGATGTGTTTTATACTATGTATTGATGATGTGTTTTATACTATGTATTGATGATGTGTTTTGTACTATGTATTGATGATGTGTTTTGTACTATGTATTGATGATGTGTTTTATACTATGTATTGATGATGTGTTTTGTACTATGTATTGATGATGTGTTTTATACTATGTATTGATGATGTGTTTTGTACTATGTATTGATGATGTGTTTTATACTATGTATTGATGATGTGTTTTGTACTATGTATTTTGATGATGTGTTTTGTACTATGTATTGATGATGTGTTTTATACTATGTATTGATGATGTGTTTTGTACTATGTATTGATGATGTGTTTTGTACTATGTATTGATGATGTGTTTTATACTATGTATTGATGATGTGTTTTGTACTATGTATTGACGATGTGTTTTGTACTATGTATTGACGATGTGTTTTATACTATGTATTGACGATGTGTTTTATACTATGTATTGACGATGTGTTTTGTACTATGTATTGATGATGTGTTTTGTACTATGTATTGATGATGTGTTTTATACATGTATTGATGATGTGTTTTGTACTATGTATTGATGATGTGTTTTGTACTATGTATTGATGATGTGTTTTGTACTATGTATTGATGATGTGTTTTGTACTATGTATTGATGATGTGTTTTATACTATGTATTGATGATGTGTTTTGTACTATGTATTGACGATGTGTTTATACTATGTATTGACGATGTGTTTTATACTATGTATTGACGATGTGTTTTATACTATGTATTGATTATATGTTTTATACTATGTATTGGCGATATGTTTTGTACTATGTATTGGCGATATGTTTTATACTACGTATTGATAAGTTTTGTACTATGTATTGATAAGTTTTGTACTATGTATTGATAAGTTATATACTACGTACTGATAAGTGGAAGAAGCAAATGTAGAGGACTGTGACAAAGTTAAAGTGTTGTTGCTCCATGTTGGGACGAACGATTTGAAGAAGAGGGCTACAGCTGATTACATCATGGGGGAGCTCTACGAACTAGGCAGAAAAGCTAAAAGCAATTTTAGAAATGCAAAAATTATGGCATTGTTCGTCGGGGAAATGTTCCGTTGAGGCGAGTTAAGACTGTAAATGACGCATGGACTGGGTATGTGCACAACTGGGATTAGTGTACGTAGAAGCTAACTGCTGGATTGGTGGCCGTGACTTCGCCCGAGACGGGCTGCATCTAAATCAACGGGGCGCTTTCAATCTAGGGAGCCTACATGACAGGGTCATCGGTTCGTCCCGGCTTTTGTGAGGAGGAGCAGGTCCAGAGGTTGCCAGCCGATGGGAACAGAAGGAGCTATTTCGAGATATTTGCTGCGGAGGTAAGACTCTAAGATTACTGCAGGTTAATTGTCAGAGTTTAGGAAATAAATTAATTGAATTTTGGAATCTTGTAGAGACGTATTCTCCGGACATTGTCATTGCAACTGAATCTTGGTTATATGAGGACATAAATAGTAGCGAAATAATTTAAGGGACCTACGAGATGTACAGAAGGGATCGGGGGAAGCGAGGTGGTGGGCTATTTATTTGTGTGCGCAAAAATATAGCTAGTTTCTTAAAGTGGGCTGATATGGATCATGAAATGTTATGTGTACAAATTTCGGATAAAGGAAATAAATTCCCTCTTCAGGTGATAGGGGCGTATAGAGCACCGAAAGATAACCTTTCTCTCCTCGAAACACTGTATTATAAAACTTGTACGGGTAATGCTATGAAAAAGAGCATAATAATTGCTGGAGATTTAAACCTCCCCAAAGTAGACTGGTCTGGTGAGTCAACTAGCTGTGGTCAGGCTCAGAGCGCTGCAAATAAATTCTTCAGTGAGGGGGGGATTTTCTCAAGTAGTTGACTTCCCAACTAGAGACAATAATACCTTAGATGTTTATCTCGTAAGGCCTGTAGACCTGTTTATTAACTGTCTGAAAGTACCAGGAATTAGTGACCATTCTGGGGTTGAATTAAATATTAGATATGGGGACATTACAAAATTAGACTCTGATGTAGCAAAAAAGATCATATTCCAGTATCGCAGGGCGGATCAGGGCAAGTTTCTGGGGTATTTGAATGAGCTATTTGTAGGATGAGCATCGGAAGGAAATCACATTAATATCCTGTGGCCTAACTTTTTGAAAATTTTAAATAGCGCTGTTGATAAATTTGTCCCATTTAAATTGCTGAAACAAAACCCAGATCCTGAGTATTACACACGAGAAATTAGGAGTCTAAAACGGAAAATTAGGAAATTATACAATAAAAGACATGATAGTGACAAGTATATGTTGAAATTTAAGTCCTTATCAAGAGAGCTCGTCTTAAAAAAGAGGGCTGCTCATGACAGTTATATGCAAGGTTTACTTGGTTCGGGAGGTGAAGGGTGGAAAAAAAATTACAGTTATGTTAGGAGAAGAAAGGGAAATTCAAATAATTTGTCGATGATAATGTCCGGTGACGGTAAATTAATTACTGAGAAACAGGCCATTGCTAATGAATTAAATGTCTTTTACGGTAGTGTGTTCAATAAATCCAATAGCTGTGTGTTGGACCTTAACGACGAATCAGGGGCTCCCCTGTTCCAAATAAATCAGTCAGCAATTGTAAAGCTAATACAAAAACTACTTTTCAATGTATCAAAGGGTCCTGAAAATATTGTTAGTGAAGTACTTAAACTAGGAGGTAGGGCCGTGGCACGATACTTGGAGGTGATGTTTAATGTGTCCATAAACAATGCGCAAATCCCAGATGACTGGAAAAGAGCTACGGTAGTCCCAATATTTAAGGGAGGGAGCAGACTTGAATTGGGCAACTATAGGCCGGTTAGCCTTACGTCCGTCGTTTGTAAACAGATGGAGCATCTCATTTTCGACTACTTGAGGGAACAGTGGGAAACATTATCATGGTTTAATGATAGGCAACATGGATTTCGGAAAGGTTACTCAAGCGAGAGTCAGATGCTATCACTTTTTCAAGACATTAGCGAATCGTTAGACCATGGAGTTTCAGTCGACGCCGTGGTTATAGATTTTGCGAAGGCATTTGATGTCGTTCCGCATGACATGCTACTCCATAAATTAGCTTCGACGAAGATTGATAGAAGAGTAATTTTATGGATCCAAGAATTTTTGACGGGTCGTTCCCAGAAAGTGAAAGTCGAAGGCATATTCTCGGATGAAATTACCGTAACGTCGGGTATCCCTCAGGGCAGCGTAATCGGAACTTTGTTATTTTTGGCGTTTATAAATGACTTACCAAATGGGATTCGCAGTGACTGTCGATTGTTTGCTGATGATTGTGTAATATATCGAAAGATACATGACTCACAAGACAATGCAGTGCTTCAAGAGGACCTGAACCTGGTCTATAAGTGGGCGATTGTAAATAAAATGAAAATAAACACAAGAAAATGTAGTCTCTTAAAAATAGCGAAAGTGCGAAGGCAGGATTTTCAATATAACATTGGCTCGGAAATACTTGTAGAAGAAGATTCTTGCAAATATTTGGGCGTTCACGTAAGAAATGATATGAAATGGAGTAGTCATGTAGGATGTGTAGTTTCAAAAGCTTACAAATCCCTGCACTTTGTAATGAGGGTATTAAAAGGAAGTAGTACCTCTGCTAAAGAATTAGGCTATTTGTCACTTGTAAGACCTATTCTGGAATATGCCTCGGCGGTTTGGGATCCATATCAAGTAGGGCTCATCAATGAGTTGGAAATGGTACAAAGAAAGGCCGCTAGATTTGTGCTCAGTGACTTTAATCCCAGGAGCAGTGTGAGCCGTATGTTAAAGAAACTTGGGTGGGAATCACTGGAGGCTAGGAGGATGAAATCTAGACTCTGCGCTATGTACAACACGTATACAAATCAACCAGCATGGGGTGAGCTTAGCAAACGATTGGGAAAGCCCACTTACATGGGTAGGAGCGATCATCCTTTCAAAGTTAAGGGCCGACCACAGCGAACAAATTATGGTAAATATTATTTCGTAAACCGTGCCATTGATAACTGGAACTCTCTACCTGCCGCAGTCTTAGAGCCTTTTCCCAAACATATAGGTGTGTTTAAGAAAAGACTGACTATTTGTGTAAATACTCCAGTTTAATTGTTGTATAATTGTTATTGAATTGTTATGTATAATTATTTATTTGTTATGTATATACAATTTGCCACCGGAGGACACACCCCCCATTGCAAATAAATGAATGAATATGAATAAGTTATATACTACGTATTGATAAGTTTTATACTATGTATTGATGATATGTTTTGTACTATGTATTGATGATATGTTTTGTACTATGTATTGAGGATAAGTTTTATACTATATATTGGTGATATGTTTTATACTACGTATTGATATGTTTTGTACTATGTATTGATATGTTGTATACTATGTATTGATATGTTTTATACTACGGTTTTGTACTATGTATTGATATGTTTTGTACTATGTATTGATATGTTTTGTACTATGTATTGATATGTTTTATACTATGTATTGATGATATGTTTTATACTACGTATTGATAAGTTTTGTACTATGTATTGATGATATGTTTTATACTACGTATTGATAAGTTTTGTACTATGTATTGATATGTTTTGTACTATGTATTGGTGATAAGTTTTATACTATGTATTGATGATATGTTTTGTACTATGTATTGATAAGTTTTATACTATGTATTGATGATACGTTTTATACTATGTATTGGTGATACGTTTTATACTATGTATTGGTGATATGTTTTATACTATGTATTGATAAGTTTTATACTACGTATTGATAAGTTTTATACTACGTATTGATAAGTTTTATACTATGTATTGAGGATAAGTTTTATACTATGTATTGAGGATAAGTTTTATACTATGTATTGAGGATAAGTTTTATACTATGTATTGAGGATAAGTTTTATACTATGTATTGAGGATAAGTTTTATACTATGTATTGAGGATATGTTTTATACTATGTATTGATATGTTTTATACTATGTATTGATATGTTTTATACTATGTATTGATATGTTTTATACTATGTATTGGTGATATGTTTTATACTATGTATTGGTGATATGTTTTATACTATGTATTGGTGATATGTTTTATACTACGTATTGATAACTTTTATACTATGTATTGATATGTTTTATACTATGTATTGATATGTTTTATACTATGTATTGATAAGTTTTATACTACGTATTGATAACTTTTATGCTATGTATTGATATGTTTATACTATGTATTGATAAGTTTTATACTATGTATTGATGATGTGTTTTATAATATGTATTGATGATGTGTTTTATACTATGTATTGACGATGTGTTTTGTACTATGTATTGACGATGTGTTTTGTACTATGTATTGACGATGTGTTTTGTACTATGTATTGATGATGTGTTTATACTATGTATTGATGCTGTGTTTTGTACTATGTATTGATGATGTGTTTTATACTATGTATTGAAGATGTGTTTTATACTATGTATTGATGATGTGTTTTATACTATGTATTGATGATATGCTCAGTATCATATTATATGTTTTGTACTATGTATTGGTCATATGTTTTATACTATGTATTGAGGATATGTTTTATACTATGTATTGGTGATATGTTTTATACTATGTATTGATGATATGCTCAGTATCATATTATGTTTTGTACTATGTATTGATGATAAGTTTTGTAGTATTGATAAGTTTTGTACTATGTATTGATGATATGTTTTATATTATGTATTGGTGATATGTTTTATACTATGTATTGGTGATATGTTTTATACTATGTATTGATAAGTTTTATACTATGTGTTGATGATGTGTTTTATACTATGTATTGATGATGTGTTTTATACTATGTATTGATGATGTGTTTTGTACTATGTATTGATGATGTGTTTTATACTATGTATTGATGATGTGTTTTATACTATGTATTGATGATAAGCTCAGTATCATATTATATGTTTTGTACTATGTATTGGTCATATGTTTTATACTATGTATTGATGATATGCTCAGTATCATATTATATGTTTTGTACTATGTATTGGTCATATGTTTTATACTATGTATTGATGATGTGTTTTATACTATGTATTGATGATATGCTCAGTATCATATTATATGTTTTGTACTATGTATTGGTCATATGTTTTATACTATGTATTGAGGATATGTTTTATACTATGTATTGATGTGTTTTATACTATGGTTGGTTGGTTCCTTAGTTTAGGGGCTGCGACAACGCGGTCATGTAGCCCCGTTTACTTTGGGTGTGTGTTGAATCTGTCTGATAACTTGTGTTAATTGTGATGACTGTATTAGTGTGTGTATCTGTTTTTTTAATTCAAGTAGGGACAGCAACTTTGAATTTTCAAATAGTTCCTACTTTTGCCGCCAAACGCCACCGTCAACGACTACTAGGCCTAGTTCAGAACTAGCTACTAGACGCCACCGCAGTCGGCTCTTGGCAACGAACGTAGCAACCTAAGAGCGTTGTTTACATTCTTAACCTATCCAATTTAGTTTCACACAGGTGTAATTAGTGGAAAGATCTTTAACATGCCATAAATCTATGACATGGGACCGCCGGCTTTACTTCCCCTCCGAAGGAAGGCATACTGAGGGATTTTTAACGCTCTTAAAAAATCCGACGGCTTCGGCCGGGTTTGAACCCGCTATCTTGGGCATAGAATCTCAGCATGCTACTTTTATACTATGTATTGATGATATGCTCAGTATCATATTATATGTTTTATACTATGTATTGATGTGTTTTATACTATGTATTGATACGTTTTATACTATGTATTGATGATGTGTTTTGTACTATGTATTGATGATGTGTTTTATACTATGTATGTGTTTTATACTATGTATTGATGATGTGTTTTATACTATGTATGTGTTTTGTACTATGTATTGGTCATATGTTTTATACTATGTATTGAGGATATGTTTTATACTATGTATTGATGATATGCTCAGTATCATATTAGTCGAAGACGGCGTAGCTTCTGATCGTGTCATCCGCTTTATGGGAGAGAGCAATTGAAGGTATTATTTCCTATTTCCTTGCAAAATCCCTTCCCTGAACCGTCCTGAAAATAAAATGACCATTGGCTACAGTATTATATGACTGAAATAATTCGTCTTCTTTAATATAATTGAAGTATTTTTTGTATTCTGTACATTATTGTTATTAGATTATTATTATTTTTAATTAGGCAGCCACTTCTAAATTGTTAACATATTAAAATTTGTATATTAACTGTGTCACAAGGGGCAGATGAGCTTGCTGTTACGCCCCTTTATACAACAATACAACATACTCCTCGTAATGTAGATAAAAGCCCCCTTAGCATTGTCCTCCTAATAGAAGCACCAAGAAGACGGCACCAAAAGACATGAGCAGGATATTGAGCTCCTTTACTCAAAAGGCACAATAGCCTAAGCTTTACTACCCCAGCTTAACGTTTGCTGATGAGCCCTACTTGTACACCGCTGTGAAACCCTGTAACATTCATTTTGATTGTTTCTCGGTAAAGTCTAGCGTGGCATAGTTAATATTACGTAAGCTTATGCATTATACTTCTCATTTTTTTAGCAAGATAGAACACATGGTTTTACTCCCGCCCAATTTTTGTTTAAGCATCTTAACGTGTTGACGACTGAAGGACAACCCCCATGGTATGAAAATGTTCCGTTTTTTTTTTAAGACTTAAAGATCATGTGGCCGTGAATCTTTATCAGAGTAGAAATAGGTCAAATACCCCAGGTCTTTATTGAATGGGAGTTGCTGAAGGTAGGCAGGCCGGCCCAGACACTTCTGCAATTGTAGACGTGGGCGAGATATATGCAAAACATGACGTAACGAGTGGTTACGGTTAAGCCGGAAGGAGTAAATACGTAAGTACAGCGATAAGTAACAGCTTGTTTAACCGTTCATTATCTTGACGTACGATTATAATGCATCTCTGATAACGGTGAACGGTTTTCCGTATCAATTATGTCAAATTACTGAAGCTTTTAAGTCAGTATTTGAATAGGAATATCTTTCCATCAGCAGTAATCCCTTATGCTTGCCATGGTGGGTGAGTGGTTATCGTGTCGAATTTCTAACCCCCCAAGCTTGCAGGTTCGCTCCTGGCCGTGGTAAGTGAATTTTGAAAGGCGGCAAAAATTACGACACGCATGTCATACGATGTTGGCATGTCAAAAAATCCATTTGAATTCAGTAGGTCGTGTTCATAATGGCAAAATTAATATCTGGATTTTCCGCCAACACAAAGTTCCTCATTTCTCTACTAGAAAGCGCTGTAGTGTCAAGGAGCTTAGATATCTAACCTACTTGACTTTCATAGTGCTTCAAAGAACAACAAAATTCGACATGCAAGCTACCCTCTGGTTGTCAAATAACAAAGCTTGCACCTGGCACCCGAAGCCATACGATATTATTATTATTAATCCCTTATGATGTTACTTCTTTCCTCTTCTAGGTATGTGCTATTGCATATTTTAGGAAGAGGCGTAGTGGTCTAGTCACACGCCAATCATCAAGGTTCGATACCTAGTTGATGCATGTGAGATTTGCAAAGTGAAAAGTCACATGCTGTCGTTTGGATACAACGTATAGATGAGTTTCGTAGTTCATAATAGCATAAAACTGCAAGCTTGCTTTTGCATGTTTTTTCGACCTTTAATTCATTTTTGTTGAAAGAGTCGCATGCATTGCTATTTGAGGAACATTTGGAGCGTTTCCCGTCATATTTCATGATGTATCAATGTATGTATTTTATTCAAAGCAAGAGCAAATTTTAAATGGCTTGATACATTTTGTTTGTAATGGGTGGTTCCCTAATTTTGAAAAAAAAAAAAAAAAAAACACCACCATGAGATTAATAAATGCACTTGGATGACCAGTTTCGGTCGTCAAGCGATCATCATCAGATCCAATACACTTACGCTATTAAATCTATGTCTACAAGTATGGGTGATAGTATTTTAATTTACAATATGTACACATTTAGTTGGAATAGGTAGTAGTTCTAAACTAAACCACGAGTCAATATTTGTTAGTTATACTGTATGTGATATTGTGTTAAGATACTGAAAATGGTGATTGAACTTCAAATTTGCTTGCTAGTGTGATTATTGTTCATGGTCATGTTAGAGTGGATTGTCTACTTAGCTGCTTGAGTGGTTTGTGGTCCAGATGCGAGCAGCTACTCTCGTTAACTGCCTGCACTGAACTGGGAGGAATATCCTGTCTGCGAGTATTTCCTGTCTGCGAGTATTTCTTTATCTTCCTAGGCTCCCCCCCCCCCCCCCCCCCCCCCCTTCCGCATTCCTAACTGTCCGTGATCATTGAATATGTAACATATGTTAGCTGCCAAGTCTAGAGCTTCCTAATATGATGTATGTTACAGTATACTGGGCATCTTCAACTATTCAAGGCCATTTTTCATTCTCGTCACTTTTAAGCTAAGCCCTATAAACGCTACCCGGTTTAATGAGAATGTCCTGGAACTTTTAATACTGCCGTTAATGCCGGCCTTAGTTTATTGAACATAGGGTACAACGTACAGCCTCATCCAATAACATATTTCCCTTATCTAGCTTGGCTACAACGTTACGATGTTCCTGGTTTCCAATGGGGGAGGGGGTTCTAGTAGTGTAAAGAGGGGTGAATGAATTCTCCATGAATGAATGTGTGTTCGTTTAAATTATTAGCTAAAATAAACAACCCCAATAATTCAAACAAACACATTCATGGAGAAGTATTTATTAAACTCCTTGTGGGATTGGTAGTGACCTCGGGACCCACAGCTGAATTTGCCATTATTTTAATTTGCTTTTGCCGGACTTCTGGGTAGGTTTTTGCTAGGAATTAACCTTACCCCCAAGGGAAGATGAAGAGAAAAGGAAAGGGAAGTGGGTTTCGGAATGAAGAACAAGAGTGGATAAATAGGACGAGAGTCCAACTCCAAACAAAATGAATTCAAGCCAATATTCAATGACTAGTGTCACCGCAAAGCTCGTGAAACACCTAAAGTGGGTATGGACCTGGCCGTAGCTAACGGGAAATGCGGCTGGAGCTTGGGCTATTTCCAAGAAAGCGACGTTTGTGCTTTCCCTTCCCAGCTTAAAATTGGGTAATATGGGGAAGGGTGGTAGTCTGGCAAGACAAAGAATGACAGATTTATTGTATATCCTTTCAAAAGAGTTAGGTTTAATCGACGGTTTTGAAAGGCGAAAATAATTTGAATTGGCCGTGATATCTTTAATTTTGGGTACTGTTTTATCTCCGTTAGACCAACCAAATACTCCCAGAAAGGGAAGCGATGAAGCAATATGAATGCTTTTAGTAAGGATTTTATTTCTTCTAGATGTGTTGGAAGAATGCCAATTGTTGCACGTAAGATAAGTTGAGCTCGTAACCAGCGGAGTGCCGATTAAAAGTTCAAACCAGAGGAAAACTATGAATTTGGAAAACAAACCATGAGTTATAGAGAAAATTTCGACGAGCAGGAAGCTTGCTGAGCTAGCTATGCTCGCCTCGATGGCTTATTAGAATTAGTTATGAAGACTAAAAAGAGCTTTAAACAATATTTTTGAAGTTTCCAGTTAAATGCAACAAGTAGCGAAACTTTAATTACTTACTTAAGTTATTTTATTAAAAGTATCATAAGCCAAGGAAGAGCCAGGGAAGACAAGGACCTGCCTGACCGTTATTCTCTAGGAATTTATAAAATGAAAAAATTGAATTAAATTTATTTAACAATACTTGGAGTTGACGTAACAAACCATATAAGGCTGATTAAGATTACAATTAATAACGATGAACAATTTTAACATACAAAAGTCTGAGACTTAATACTAACAAATTGTAAATTTTTTAACGATGTTAAAGGGGATGCAAGTTTAAAACTTACTTCGAGCACAAATTTGAATAAGATTTTAAAATTTGTGCAAAAAATAGCAAACTTTAAAGTTTATAACGAGATTTATAAATAATTAAAGATATGACAGAGAATCAGGTACAATATATGCACTTTGAGAATTCCTATGTGGAAATCTTCAAGTATGAGCAAATATTGAATTTGAAATTATAACAAGAAAAGAGAGTTAAGAAGTTTCTATAACTTCTTGTATTGAAGCAGGGATCACGAGAAAAATGGGGCCAGTTACCCTTTCGTGAAACCTGAAAAAGGAGAGTTGGAAAACTCACTTGTGTGTAGAAATAATTGCATTCCCTAACAAAAGAGGAAAAAATATGATTTAAGATGTGTACTAGATACAGATTATATAGAAATTACTTATGGAAAACAGTACAAAGACGGGAGGGCACTTCTATAGTGTCACCTCATTGAAAGAACCTAAATTTTACAATTATTATAATATGTTAGTGAAGAGTTTGAGAGGTGATAGGAGGATTAGGAGAAAGTTTATGGACGTATTTATTGCTTTCGATCGAACGCGACACGGATGGTTGTTGAACTAGCACTGTTATGCGCTGTAGTCCGTTCAGCATAGAGATGTTGAGGAACTTCAACAGTTAGCTGCTAGATGCCGCTAGGTTGATCATGGAAGTTATATCTACAACAAACTTACAAAGAATGTAAGCAAGGTGCTCAAATAAAAGAACAGGTAAGAAATCACTGTTGGTGTTTGAGAAAAAAAGGGAAGAAAGAAGTTAAGCAAAGAGCAGCGAAGGCTAACTCTGTCTTATCGTGTATTCCAAAGAATACACCAGCTTCCTTCGTTCATTTTTTCAGTCCATCTTCCTTTGTCAGCTCCTGTTCTCTTCCTAACCCGACAGTATTGAGTTTATTGAGACTTCTTCGTACCTTAGTTAATCCGTGTTTTTTTTTTTTATCTCACCGGATACCCTCTTTGAGTTAGACCGTAACGTTGGTACTATCTTTTGTTTGCAATTTGCAATTACTTCATATAACTTTTGGTGCAAATTGGATGAGTGCTTTACGAGTTAAACTATCAACAGATTAGACTATGGTAATTTTAATGTTCATATTGACTTATTTAGGATAGGCTCCATCGACTTGTATGAAAAGTATAAAGGACGCATGTTTCTCCATACGAAGTTTGATGATAATCGTACCCAAGTTGTGTGAAGTTATTATTGGGGCCATACACACAGACTGACGTACAATTCGCCTCAGATTCCTATTAAGTTAGAAAATGAAAGTAGAACTTTAATTTGCGATAATATTGCCGCCAGGAATGATTGTGAAAGGGCATTTTTTGGAAGTCATCCCAAGTATTTCCACTTGGTCGACTACCGTCCCGAAATTTACGTGGAACGATCGAAAGAAGATCCTATAAAAATATCCACTCAAGATGGACGGTCACTACGACAGACGCCAGATCTTACCGTTTAGGCGTCGCATTGTTTAGGAATAATTACAAAGATGCTTTTAAGAGTTGAAACTTGTTTGCCATTCGGTGGTCGGGCAAGAGCATAGTAGACACATCACTCTTGTTGCTCCCGGGCGATATTGACATAAATGCGTCACACCTCTAGGGTGGAGTGGCAGACCACGCCTTTTTACACAGCAGAGATGTTCATGGTCACTATTTTGTTTCATCGTTTCTTTGATGCTAAACCTATCTGCGCTTTTCAATGCGTATGCGTTATCTGAATATTGTATCCACAGAGTTTAGATCGTCGGTCTATTTAGACTGCTACTGTATATTACTGGAGTTTGTGGTTTGTAGCAATTGCGATAGAGGTTAAATTTGTCCAAAATTCATCACGTAATGTATCTTAATGTTCTATGAACTCTGCGAGTGGATTTTAGCGATATTTAATTAGTGATAAAAAGCGAAATTAGTTCAAAACCCGAAATGATTTGTTTTCTGTGGAATGAATGTAATTTTCATGATTGTCTACGAAATACTCAAATCTCTACACAGTATAAAACAAATTTCCCGATTCTTGGATGTAACGGGTAATCTCGAGAACCACTGCATAGTTTTTGGAGCGGTTTTCACCAATCTGTAAAGGATTTCTCGAGGAAGGTTTCTATAGAAAAAAACATTAATTTATGGCCAAAGTCGAGCAGGAACTATTTCAGCGAATGGAGTTGGGGAAAACCGGCCGGCCGTGCGCCTTTTAAGGTTAACGCTGGGTAAACCGCCGTTAAATACTTTAATTCAGATTAATATCTATATACTATGAGTGTAAGAATTGTTCGGCATGAAAAGTTCTAAAAAAAAAAAAAAAAAAGGCTGCGACATCATATCTCTATTTATGATACATCGCCCACTAGAAGTGTTTTTATGTTTTAATTTCTTCCAATCTCCATTCAGTGGAGCTTTGGAGTGAGTTGACAGACCTATCACCCCAGCTTCGGTCAGCATCTAACTGTCGAGTCGTGTCGAGTTAAGACTTAGAGAAGAGTAGGCTATATGCGTTTGGTGTTCCTCTATTCACCTCGGCTTTTCTGAATTGTGTCTGGGACCTGTCGTCCGTGTGCCTTTTAAGCTTACACTGGGTAAAGCGTTAAAGATACCGGGTGAAGACTGGGTGGGTTGCTAGTTTTAAATAAAATAGTGTAGAACCGTAAGAGTTCTCGAAATTGGCATTCGTTAGCTAAATTTGATTTTCTTATGGGACTGTGGTTGGAATGTCTTAACGGAAGGGAATTCTTTCGCGTTCAACCACCAAAATGAGTCATTTTTGCAGAACCGAAATTCTTGTATGTACGATTAGGAAGTAAATTTGCATATTTTATATCTAGATAAGTGCATGTAGTCCGGCACGTTGCGTAGTGTCTAGCACTCTTGGCTGTGATAGGTGACAAATGGTAAGGTTACATTGTTAGTAATGTATTTAAGGTGTCGAGGAATATAGTCTCATTTGATTTTTTCCTGCTACTTAGACTGCGTATTCCCTGTATACTTGGATGTGTATGTAATCTGTGTTATTGACGTGAATGTACATTTGTACTTACTTGCAATGATGCAGCTATTTAGTGGTCAAGGACTTAAAAGAAACGTGTCGGCTGTTTTTTCCATCTCCTAAAGGATAATTACTCGTTAACTACAGAGGTGCGTGTTGCAGCTATAGTAAGTGGCGGACCTGTCATGTTCCCCGGACACGATCATACTACCGGTAGCTCTCCTCCCCCCTCTCTCTCCGAGATGCTCATTATTTGCTAGAAAAAAAATCGCTTTTAAAGGCAGTGGCAATTTTTGGCATTAACTAACTATATTGGAGTAAATTGTTTGGCATTTTGAAAGGATTGGAATAAAGTACAGGGATATGAAGGTGTTCTATAAGGTGCGTTCAAAAAGTAACGAGCCGGAGGCTGGAATGCGCAAACCGGTGACTACATCGGCTAATCGTGGCGTGTGTAACGAGGTGGGGTTCCGACCAGAGCGTGGAAGACCACAGCCCGTCGCTAGAGGGCACGCGTGCACGTCACGTGACGATACAAAACGAGCAGCAGCATGCATCAATCGTCCAACGCTGCCAGTCGCATTCAAACACTGACATGGAGGCGTCAACCGAAGAGCAAAGAGGTGTTGTTCGGTTTCTGACAGCGGAAGGAGTAGGGGGAACGGACATTCATCGCCGAATGTCACAAGTGTACGGCGAACACTGCATGTCCCTTGCAAGGGTCATGGGGTGGCACAAGCGCTTCAGGGAAGGACGGGTGTCGTTAGCCGATGATGTCTGGTCTGGGGCACCCCCCTACATTACCGATGACAACGTCCAGCTGGTTGATGCATTCATTACCCAGGACCGCCGAGTGACACTGAACGCCATAGCCGCCGTGGTCGCTCCACGACAATGTACGACCTCATACGGCCATCACAGTCGCGGCACTCCTGCAGAAATTCAAATGGGAGGTTCTCGGCCACCCTCCATACAGTCCAGACCTCTCTCCCTGTGATTACGCCATGTTTGGTCCCCTGAAAAGGGCTCTGCGGGGCCAACGATTCACCTCAGACGCGGACGTCCAGTTGTACATGCGGAACTGGTTCACATCGCAGCCCAGGGAATTTTATGAGACAGCCATTCACCGCCTCGTGTCACAGTGGGACAAGTGCCTCAACAGCCAGGGCCAATACTTCTAAAATACAGGTACTGGTTTCTGTAACTATGCCTCTGGCTCGTTTCTTTTTGAACGCACGTTATATATATATATATATATATATATATATATATATACACACAGAAACCAGACGGCAGTTATTCAAGCAGAAGGACTTGAGAGAGAAGCTGGTATTCAGAAAGATGTAAGGCAAGGCTGCAACTTATCACCCTTGCTTTGCAATCTGTACATAGAAGAAGCAATGAAGGAAATTAGAAAATTAGGAAGGTTCAAGGAGAAATAATCTCAACTCGAGATTTGCCGAGTCATATTCATCTTAGCCGATTCACCAGAAGTTTTGAATGAGTTTCTAAGTGGTATGGACTCGAGTCTTGAGGGAGGAATTCATGATAAATATCAATAAATGTAAAACAAAAATAGTGGAATGCAGCCGAAAGAAATCAGAAACCCCTATTGACGTGGCTTGGCAGGTGAAAAGCTAAGGAAAGTAGAATATTTTTGCTACTTAGGAAGCAAAATAACCAGTGATAGACGAAGCAAAGAGGATATAAAAAGTAGGTTGGCTCATGCACGAAAAACATTTTTACAGAACAGAAATCTGTTGGCATCAAATATAGATTCAGGTATTAAAACGTCATTTTTGAAATCCTTTGGAGAGTGGTGCTCTATGGAACTGAAACTTGACTGTTGGCGCAGCAGAAAAGAGGACAATAGAGAGGCATTTGAAATGTGCGTGTTGCAGGAGAATGAGGATCAGATGGGTGGTTGGTTGGTTCAGTTTAGGAGCTGCGACAACGCGGTCATGTAGCCCCGCGTACTTAGGGTGTGTGTAGAATCTGTCTGATAACCGGTGCTAATTGTGATGGCTGTATTAGTGTGTGTTATCTGTAATTTAGGTAAGGACTGCAGACGATACATTTCAAGTTGTTACTACTTTTGCTACCATCCAAAAGAATGAAGACCCAATCAACAAAGAGGCGTAAGGTTGGACCCTTTGCGCACTCATCCTTTGATAGTTGGACATTTCTTTGCTTCTTTTCTTTTTTCTTTCTTTCAGTCTGTGTGGTGCAGTTGGTTTGGCGTTGACCTACAAATCCCAATACGGTAATTCAATTCCAGGTCAGTACCAATGGTGTTCATTTCCGTCAGCATCGTGTCAGTAGGATTTAATGACACGTTAAGAATCACATCCATATGAATATTCTGGCACCTCGGTGGTTCTAAAGCTGCAGATTTTAATTCCTTACAACTTTTTTTAAAAATTGTATGTTGTTTTCTACAGATTTGACCGTTTTGTGTTTGTTGCTTTGGTTTTAGACGTATCGATGTAGTTGGCTGGTCAAGAGCAGTACTGACCAAGGTGCGTGACTTCGACAAATTTTCTTGTTTTCACATGGTCTGTAATGTGTGGGCCGCACCTGATGCGGATTAAATGACCCCTGGTTCACAGGTGCTCCGTAATTACCGCTTTGAAGTCCAGCTTGGAAAGTGAAAGCTGTATCCGTCCGAGCATGTAGCTAAGTTCTGTGTCGTGTTCCAAGTACACTTTTCTTTTCTTAACCCCGGAGACCTCTAGACTGTGCAAAAGTCGCGAAGTATAACGTATAGCGTTAAGGACGTTCAACCAGAATATTATTACCGGTATTATTAGATAATATTATCATTTCACCGCATCAGTGGGCACAAATCAACTTAACGTCGACTTATTTGCAAGACGGTATGGCAACTTCTTTTAGGGTGGCACATTGAGAAATGAGCGAACTATGAAACAGGTCTCCAAAAATGACGGCCTTCTGCATGATATGTAGACTATATAGGATGTATTCCCATTTTTTCTTGGTTGCAAGCCAATGATATAAGGATGATGCCAGTAGAAGAGATGCCCATGGGCAGCACTACTACACTTGTCTGTCTCCTCATTTGCCGTATCTCCCCTGCGAAGGGCTGGTTTGTTGTAGATTATGGGAATTGGGCACTGTCTGCGATAATCAAAGGTTCTCTTACGCACTATGTCCACAAGAACCAGGTTGCTGGTATGGTTTTATCAGTCTCATATCAACTTGTGAATAAGACTTTCCAAAACTGTGTCAGGGACATATTGACAGTAAGGCGAAGTATTTTCGGATCATTTATTATTATTGCATGCGAATTGACTACTTAGGATCACGGTACAACTCCATTTCTTTATCCTCTTGCGGAGTTTTCTCTGTGCCCAGTGCTCCTTCATGCGTTCGCTGGCCTGCTTCCGTTGTTCTTCTCTCCAGGTTCTTCCGGTCTTCTTAGTTCTTTTTGCGGCTGGAACCCCTTACAAATTTTTCACTATATTCCTAAATGTATTTCTGTTTAACAATTGGATCTCTGAGATGTTGAACTTTTCCGTATCCCTTCTTTGTTTCCTTAATCCAATCATCGCCTATTGTTAGTTTTGTTAGCGTGTTTTCTTTCTCCTCGTCCTCTTCGCCATTCTTGCCGTCTGCAAATGATTATTTTTGCTGAACTTCAGAAGGCAACTGTCTTCTTCGTCGTGGAATTATATATATATATATATATATATATATATATATATATTTTTTCGGAAAGACATGGCGTGAGAGGATGTGAGGGGTAGGTATTGATACTCCGGATACAAAAGTCCTAGGTTCGATTCTCGACTCTGTCAAAAAAATTCTGGTCTAAGGAAGCCTTGGGAGCCAAAACTGTGAGGAGTCGGGATCGATTTTCGCCTCAGCCATCCTAGAAGTTGTTTTCCGTGTTTTCCCCATTTCTACTCGAGGCAAATTCCGGGATGGTTCTTAACTTTAGGCCACTTCCATTCCAATCCTAGCCTCAATTGCAAATGCACACAATACTACAGACACCGGTATATTGATTGTAAGGTAGAACTTTCTGTGACAGGTTCAAATGAATCATTTTGGCTACTTGGCTACTCTTTTGAGTAATGAGCAGATGATAATTGCATGATATGTTGTTGTTTATGTAATTGCTTTAAAGCGCTTGAGAGTTGTCATCCAATTACTTTTGTTTTGTGCAGAGCTGTGCCTGTTGTTATTGTCAAGTAATCTAATCTGTCCTACTGGGGGCTTTGTTGCGAAAGAAAGTTAAACTAATCACATTATTAACTTTTTAACCAAATTATCCGCTTGAGTTTGTTACGTCTCGGCAGACTCTTCATTTGTTCTTCAAAAGAAATATCGCTGTAAATCGTGACGTCACATGCCGTGGCTCCTCGGCTATTGTTATTCTTGTTGCAGCGTTTTCTTCTCCACTCGCCTCTTCGCCATTCTTGCCGTCTGCAAACTTATTTATGTTTAACTTGGGAAAAGGCAACTTTCTTCTTCATCTTAAGAATTTCTTTTTCTATTGCCTGTATTATTCTCTTTGTGTGTGAGGTCAGATCCAATCCTATCAAGCTGGTTCTGGTTGTTATTGCACTCTGAAGGTACGGTTATTGAAGAAGCATCACTCGCATCTGAATTGTTTGTTCCCCCTCTGCGTTGGCACTAATGTCTTGTGAATAGGCACTGATGTCTGGTTAAAATGGCGCTATTTAGTAAAATAACCAAATGTCATGATCTTAATGGTATTTATCGAGATTCCTGTGGTCCAGGGTTCGATTCCTAATTTTGATTCTGCCATAAATTTTAATTCTGGTCTGCAGGGGTTCACTCAGCCTCATTAAGTAGGCAGTACTGCTTCCGGGTTTCACTGTGTATGGATTTACATGGTACATTCTGGCCTCATATTTGACAGATCTCACGTGGTCACAGAACGTCTAGTGCATAAAGGGCATGCATGAGCTGCTTCCTTTTGGCAGACTTATCGAAAATTCGAGTTAGAGATACGTATAAAAGACGTAAAAATATTGTGGTATACTGGTTGCAAAATACTGTATGTAGGCTTACAGCATATAGGTGTCTAAATTTATGTAATAAAAATAGATGTTCGTAATGATGACGGCTTTATTGCATTATTTAAGTGTAGAAGTTGCATACGATTGACTCTACTAGAGTAATCGGTAGAAAATTCTAATTAGAACTGCAATTAGTCCGAATTGCTCCGGGCTTAGGACACGAATTTATTTACTCCCGTCCCGTTTGCGGTAACCCTCCAAGGAACCTTTTCAATCTATATATTACAATGAGACAAGTTGCATTGCAAAAAATACCTAAATATTCGGGATAAATATCAAGTTTAAAGAAGTGCCATAGATATAATTTAAGCTTCGAGATATCGAAAAAACTAGAATTATAGAAATTCGACTTAAAGAGAAATAGAATACAGTGCATGTAAATTATAAGAAGTTTGTTTGGGAAATAATAATTACTTCGAGTAATATAAGTTCGAGATATCGAGGTTCGGCTGGATCCCCCTCTTGTAGGTGTTGAGATAATAATAATAATAATGTTATTGGTTTTACGTCTCTTTTAACTACACTGGCTTTTAGAGACGCCGGGGTGCCGGAATTTTGCCCCGAAGGGGATCTTTAACGTGCCAGTAAATCTACTGACACGGCTCCCTCGCATTTGCGCACCCTCAAATGCCAGCTGACTGCGCCAGGTTTCGAACCTGCAACCTTGGGATCAGCAAGCGAGAACGTTAGCCCTGAGCCACGCAACCAGACAGAGGTGTTGAGACTACGCCCCGTGTTAGATACGCGATCGTTCCATTCACTTGCAGTTGAAATACTCCTTCGCAACTGGCTGTTGTGTAAGCAGCTGTCGGAACAGCTGGGCGGTGGGAAGAGTTGAGGTTGTGGGTGATCACTATCATCTAAAACATTTCCTGGTCTGTCCTTTTTATTGTTGACCTTGAATATAGAGACGCCGTTCAGTCTACGTGAGATGGGATACGTTGGGCAAATACCATTTAACGCAACTAAGTGAAATAGTGATAGAAAAGAACGGTATTTCTACCCTTTATCTATATTATTTCAGCACTATAGATCTCTTTTAGGGCGCCACAAGTAACCGATAGAAACAAATGACCATTTGTTTATAAACAAATGTTTAAACCAGTAAACAAGACGATGGCCCCTGGCAGAACTGTGTCGCATCGAGCTTGAGGCGTAACCCCACACAAGACACGGCACAAACCTAGAAAAATTGTTGGGTTTTAATATTCACTGGCCGTGAAAGCTAATATACCATCTTTTTATTAGAATTAATTATAAATTGTGTTAATAGTTCCATTTTGCAAACATTTGCTGCCAAAATGAACCCCATAAATCTATAGCATCTTGTTTCACACAGCTACAAGCAAGAAGTCTGTATTTTATGACCATCAAGAAATGAATCCTATTGAAGAGCTAGAAGCTATTAAAAATAGTTAAAAACAGATCTGTAACAAATGTGGGCTTTAATTTGATGATATTAACAAACATAATTTTGTGAAAATTCCATATATCTTACATACCTGCGAAGTTTTCCGGTTTTCCCGGAAGATTTCCGGGGTGTTTTGCGGTTTGTCCGGATTAACATAGTTTTTTTTTCTTCCTGATTTTCAACTCCCTAGCTTGTTTCCGTTCTCTGCATCCAAATCGCATTTCAGTTTTCATTTTTGATATTAGCTGCTATTCTGAGATGCCAGTGTTTGAAAATCGACCGATAAGTTTATTGATAATCCCGTCTCGCAGATTATCGCTGCGCTTTTGTCATTAATTCTTTGCGTTTGACATTACGCTGAAAGTCGATCGAACTGTCTATCGATAATAACATCTCGCAGATTATCGCTGCATTTATATTCCTCTTAGTGCTTCGACTGTTTGTTAGCGGGAAAGCTTGCTTTTAAGCGGTGTTTGCAGTAGTTATGGTATTCGTGCAACTGTGTGACGAATTTTTGTGCGATTTAGTGATGAATTCAAGTAAGAAACAATGTCATCAGCCTTTCAGGGAGACATATTCTTCAGAATTTCCTTGTATTCTGCGATCACGGAAAGGTGAAACATTCGCATTCTCATCTCCCTCTCTCCTCTCCAAACTGTGATGGAATAGCCTATAGCTAGAGGTGTTAGTTTTTGTTAATTCGCGATAAAACGAAAAGTCATATTTAGAGGTTAGGATGTTTTATTTTCACGTATTTACATGTTTTTTGCCGCCCAGGAGTGAAATTAAATCGCGAAATAACGCGAATTTTGTGAATAACACCACAAATACCGCAATCTGCGAAATAAAAACAAATTTTCATATTTTTTCCCCACACCAATCCGAACATTTTTGTCCACAAGCCGATAATCGAATTTGGTTGGTGTTCAATTCGAGAGAATGATCGATTGTGTAGTTTCGCGAGGGGTAATACTACGATATACGTCATATTACGATATACTGTCGATATTTTCGTTACTCGTTGGATTTTAGCGCTGTGGTAAACAGCTGTTATATCGCGGCGTGAATAGTTTGGCCGACTACCTCCAAAAGGTTATGTGATAGTTGTTCATAATGTAAACTACGTTTGCCTCCTGTTACATCGGTAGCGAGTGTAAATTATAGTAGAGAATTCTATATAATTTAATAAAAAGTGGGCAAATTGTGCGTTATCATCGAAGCTAGTGTGTTATTTGCGTGAATCAGTTGGCGACCACGTGTTCGTCGTATTAGTTCCGAACTTAGCAGTACAGGAAGATGAGACGCGACGTAATTTAAATATTATGACACGAATTCAGAAATAAATTTTGCGCGTGGTTACGAATTTATACTGGCGTGTGACTACAGTCAACCGTGTGATAACAGTGTTTGTTACTGGGCATCGCTCAGTTGAGTTCAAAAATGCCGAAGGTAGCTGTTTCTGCCACAGACAGACTTAAAGAATATAAGAATGAAGGATTTATAATTTCTTGTGGCATTCTTATGTGCAAATATTGTGATTGTCGGTTAGATTATCGCAGGAAAGATGCATTAGACAAACATTGCAAATCGGAGAAGCATTCAAAACGCCGAGAAAATTCGCGTCTTGAAGTTAGTGTTCCTAGAGGGGCCACCTTGAAAGAAACATTATCAAATGCTAGTCGTGTGAAGGATATGAAAGAAGAGTTTATTTTAACACTACTACTGCGTTTGTGAAAGCTAATATAGCAGTAGAGAAACTAGACAATCCTGCTATCCGTACTTGGTTTAATAAGTACGTTCGCGGAAGTGGAGATTTACCATCAGCAAGTCAGATTCGTCAGAAATACATCCCCATGATTGGCGAAAGGAGGAGGGAAGAAATTAGGGAAGATATAACAAAGACGTGTTTCTGCTATGTGACGAAACAACTGACAAGAATGGTAGGTGTGTTTTCAACATTCTTTTTCGTCCATCAGTACCATCAACTGAAATGAACACCCATCTGGCTGCCTCTGTTGTTCTAGATTCTGCCAATAGCGTAAATTGCTCCAATGCTATATTAGACACCTTGAATTCCTATGAAATTGAACGGGAGCGTGTAGTGGCAGTAGTTACGGACTCAGCACGCTACATGACAAAATGTGTAACTACTCTTCAAGGATTGATTGAAGAATTAAGTCATGTCCAGTGCTGGGCACATAAAGTCAATCTTATCGGCTGCGTATTTGAAAACGAGCTGGACGAATTGAACATGTCTATAGTAAAGACAAAGAATGCCTTTTTAAATACGCGAAAAAGAAAAAGCAATTACGTTGCATTTCTAAGGGAGAAATATGAAAACACAGAAAAAGAGAATGAAATTCTAGCTTTCCCAATGCCTGTATGTACAAGATGGAATTCATGGTTTAAGGCTGCAATGTATATGGCCACGCATGTGGAAGATCTGGTAGAATTTTTCAAAACATTGGAAGATTCAAATTCTGGGGTCAAATTTTTCCAACAAGCATCGACTTCAACAATGCAATTTATACAATTACAAGCATTGTATGTTTCTGTTGTTGGTGCCTCTCTTATGGACTTGCTTAATTTCTTGGAGGGATCTAAGTACCCAACAATTCACTTACTGGCTGTGAAGCTAGATGACCTTGAGGTAAAGCTCAAGCTATTAGGCGATGGTGGAATGTTCAATCATACGATCCTCCAGAACTTGGAACAGCTTCCTCAAAAGATGCAGATTAAGGTTAAGTCCAAGCTTACGTGTGTTGCCCAGTCAGCTCTAGTGAAAGTCAGGACTTCAAGGACCACGGATCCAGCCAGGAAGACTGTAGAAGCCATCGGGTCATTGTTTGATCCTCGGCATGCACCTAAGAACGTATCTCCCACAGAACTGCTCCAATTTAAGAAGAATGCCCCATTTCTTACGAAGATGGAGTCTCAACAGTTTTTAGAGGCTCACAGCATTTACCTGACTGCAATCAAGAACCAACTGCGTCATGAAGATAATGTGAATGTTCCCGAGATCCTCATGGGATTAAGGCCTGCTCACCGAGACTATGCAACAGCTGCATTAAAGTGTGTGTGGTATCCTTGTTCAAATGTGGATTCTGAAAGGTCATTTTCGAAATACAGTCTCATAGTAAGTGACAGGAGGCGAAAATTGACAGCTGCAAATGCTGAGACTTTAACCATGATCTACTTCCAGTGATTTCACCGCAGTATTTGGATAAAACTGAAAAGGTATTCACTGAAATGTGTTTCGAGATGGTGAATGTAAAATAAAAATGTGACTTCCATATAAGTATTATCTCATTCTTCCATAGCCATGTTTAACGTTTTACCCTGCTGTTTTGTTTTTTACTTTGTTTTATTTATTTATTTATTTATTTACACTGTTTACGCCCACATTGGAGCACCAAAATCAAACCTGATATACAAAGTCTTCCAATATTTCAAATAATAAATTCAGTTCTTAGTTCTTGATAATTTTTTCATTTCCCAATACTTCTTCAGTCTGGAAGATCTTGCAGCTCGTTCTTCTTCTGATATAACATACTGCTTACGCTGTGAAATTTTGAATGTTAGTCGAGTGTATTTGTTATTCAGAAGCCGTTTCTCCTCTCTATGTTCAATTTGATGTTGAGTTATTTTCAATTCGTCTAAATCCATTTGTATTTCTTTAAACCATGTGATTTTTGTTTTACTGTTCCAAAAGAAGTCAAAAAGTTGTTTCAGGAGTCTAGTATTTGGCAAGCGAGATATGTGTCCAATAAACGCAATCCTTAGTTTTCGCATCGTGTCAATGATAGATTCATTTTCCTTGTAAAGTATTGAATTGGGCAAAAGTCTCCACTGGCCCTCAACCTGGTGTTTTTTATTGAGTATTGTCCGAAGAATCCGTCTATCAACCTTCTGTAGTTTGTCAGTTGTTGATCGGGTGTTTAGTTTAAATAAAGTTTCACTTGCATATGTTGCTTCTGGCTTAACGACGGAGAAATAATGTCGAATTTTAGCATTAATCGAAAGAGACTGTTTCTTATATGTTGGCCAGGTAATCTGTTGTGCTCGTCGCAATTTTAGAGTTCTATTATCTATTGATGCTCTCTCATTGGCATTCCAAGTGATGATCTCACCAAGATATTTAAATTTTTTCACAATCCTTATTTTCTGGGCATTATTCAGTACAATATGTGATGTGTCAACTTGAAAAGATGGCATCATTTCTGTTTTCTCAAAGGAAATTTTCAACCCAACCTTTGCTGCTAATCGTTCCAATTCCTCTACCTGAAATTTAGCTTCTTCGATACTAGTTGCTAATAATGCTAGATCATCAGCAAAGGCGAGACAATTTAGTCGAGCATTTTTTCCATTTTTATTAATTGTTTATATTTTTAAATGCACTTATTGTACAAACCTTATCGCTTTCCAAATTTTAACATGTCATCCCCCGAAAAAATAATCAAAACACAAAACACCACCTTTTGAATTTTAAATCAACAAATCTTCAAAAAAATAACAACACTTTCTAACACCTCTACCTATAGCCAGTGTTCTGTGACTTGCAAGATCAAAGTGAGGAAAAGCTCATGTCCCTGTAGTCTTTTCTCGCTATTTTTAAGACCTTGCGACGCATGTACGCGTTAAATTTTTGCGCCTTGGGATCTTTGGAATTCTATTTTCGAAAGTTGGCAGGTATGTATCTGTTTTATAGGAATATAAGTTGGTTGGTTGGTTCCTTAGTTTAGTGGCTGCGACAACGCGGTCATGTAGCCCCGTGTATTTTGGTTGTGTGTAGAATCTGTTTGATAACCAGTGTTAATTGTGGTAGCTGTATTAGTGTGTGTTTCTGTTTTCAATTCAAGTAAGGACTGCAGACATTGCATTTATTTTTTCAAATAGTTCCTACGTTTGCCGCCCAACGCCACTGTCAACGACTAGTTCAGAACTTGGTTACCAGACGCCACCGCGGTCGGCTCCTGACGTCGAACGTAGGAACCTAAGAGCGTTTGTCAAATGTTCAACTATAATTTAGCTTCACACATGTGTAATTAGTGGAAGGTTCTTTGACATGCCATTAGTCTATGACATTGGACCGCCGGCGTTACTTCCCCTCTGAAGGAAGGCATACTGAGGTAGCTTATATTTAGATTTAGCCAATAATTCAAAATGTTCGGATCGAGGTAACAAAACTACTTGTGGGACGTGGGGCTTACAATTTGCTCCTTGAGCCGCTGTTTTAATAACAGTAATCCTCCTTTGTGCACGCTTGGACTGAGTTGTTTGGGGTCGAATTGCCCGAGGATCCATGCAGCCAGATAACGGGGTAAGGTGAGATCGCGGCATGCATGAGTGGCTCTGGACAATGTGAACACAGCAGGTATATTGTCGCTTCCCAAACCTGGATTAAAGCCGTTTGCAAGCTATTGAATCCGCGACGCATATTCATATCAGATACATTTCTATAGGCTGTCTCTAGGGGCAGATAATCAAGATGTTAGATCCCTAGCAACAATCATCACTAGGGCTAGAGTTTTATGACCTAAAATCTCCATAATATGCACAATAAATAATGCTTATGTAATTTACCAAAATATGCACAATGACATTAGAAATATGACTTAATAGTATGATAAAAAGAACCGAGGCACTTCATCCCATGGAGGGCCTAGGCCTACCAAGCGATCGCTGCCCAGCCATTTGACCTGCAGATATTGGGGTGACGCGTGGTCAGCGTATCGGCGGGTGAGTGGTTTTAGTGTCGGACTACCAACCCCAAGATTGCAGGTTCGCTCCTGACCATGGTAAGTGATTTTTGAAAGGCGACAAAAATCTCGACACGCATGTCATAGTTGTTGGCATGTTAAAGAACCCATTTGAATTCAGTAGGCCGTATTCAATGTCAACATTAATCTCGGGATTTTCCGCCAACACCAAGTTCCTCCATTCTCTACTTGAAAGCGCTGTAGGGTCAAGGAGTTCAGATATCTAACCTCCTTGACTTTCATAGCGTCCAAAGGAACGACGAAATTCGACATGCAAGCTGCCCTCTGGGTGTCAATTAACAAAGCTTGCACCAGGCATCCGAGGCCATACGATAAAAAAAAAAGCGTATCGGGTCCCCTCGGCTGTTAATCTTGGTTTTCGTGACCGGGCACCTTGTACTTCAAAAAACTTCTTTCTACTTCAGCTGACACGAGTAGAGCATATTTCAAATGGGCAATGTCATTTGAATCTAATTTTAAGTCATTCAGAGGAAAAATTTCACCCAATAAAATAATTGAAATGGAATACAAAGTGTGATACTCGTTGTTTTCGAACACCTATTCCTTTTACTTCGACACTTCTTGCCCAACTTTACCACAAACAAAATTCAATTTTAGTAATTTTCTCTAGTCTATCTGCTTCACTAGTAGCACATTTGATTGGTAGATTTTTGCCATTTTCCAGGAAACAAAATGCTATGTGTAATTCTGAAAAATATAACAACTCAATTGGACACAGATGATGATTTTGTTGGTGATTATAATTAATGTTTTAAGGGGCCTAACATCTAGGTTATCGACCCCTAATGGTTTGGGCGATTGAAAAATTGAAAGATGATCAAATTAAAGCTACAACTAAAACTGAGTACTGACTCATAAACTTGAAGAGGAAATAAGAAACAAAAAGGAGACGATTGTAAATAAGACAGGAGAAAGGAAATGCCCTCAACCCTCGAAGAATGAGAATTGAGGGACTTGGAAGGAAGGAGAGCTAGGAAAGGGAAAGAGGAAAGGGTCCGTCCCAAAGGCAATGGAAAATTTGCGAAAACTTGACCCAGCTCAGGAATCCCACGGGGTCGCCAAATCCCGAGCTCGCCAGCCGTGAGCGATTATGGGTGTAGCACTATCCAGAGTGCACCAGAAGTGGTGGGGTCTGCACACACACTGCCTCCTCTAGGACCTTCAGCAGAAGGCAGGAGATAACAGGAAAAGAAAAACAAGAAGTCTGACCCTTCAAAGAATGAGGGATCAGGAAAGATGAAACGAGTGCCAATTAAGGCGGGAAAGTGAAAAACTCCCAAGGCCTCGGATACCCTAATGCCGTTGGGGTCGGAAGAGAGCAGAGTTGACCAAGGGGGGCCGAAAGAAAAGGTGACAGTGAGGAGCCCGGCACAAGTAGAAGCAATGCTGGGTTCAGCTGGAGTCCCGTGGTCGCCAACCCACGTCCCACTATTCGTGAGAAGAGATCTTTACTACCTGAGAGAGGGGTATAAATGATGAATATGACCATTTACTTGGATGTATATGCTCTTGTCACACTATAATTCGATTACGTTTTTCATAACAAGCATAATAAGGAACATATCAGTCATACCAAAAGAATATATAATCTATCATGAAAATCCTAGTCCTAATCATCACAGTTGTCCTATATGCTTTTGAATTATTTTTTAGAATAGTATTTTTGACATTTTCAGTGTGTGAGGGGGCTTTGGGCCTTTCTATTTGCCTCGTTGCATAGTGACTAACATTCTTGGCTGTCACTGCGGAGGCCCGGGTTCGATTCCCGGCTCTGCCGAGGAATTTAATTGTGGTCTGAGGGCTGGAACGGGGTACACTCACCCTGAGGCAAAACTGTGCCGAGGCGGGTTCGATTCCTACCTCAGCTATCCTGGAAGAGATGTTCCGTGGTTTCCCACTTCTACTCCAGGCAAATGCCGGGATGTTTCCTATCTTAACGCCACGACTGCCTCCTTCCCTATCCTCGTCTGAATTACAAATACACACACTAATACAGCCTTCACAATAACACAGGTTATCAGACAAATTCCACACATCTGAATACACGGGGGACATGATATCGATGTCACAAAGCTCCTAAGGAATCAACAACAATCATAATTGGTGTCTTGTCTGTTATGGGTTGGCGTCAAAACTACTAGAGTGAATGGTATGATAATTCCTATTTAAGTAGAAGACAGACCTAATGAAATTGGCTGGATGCGTGGCTCAGCGGTAACGTTCTCGCTTGCTGTGCCCAAGATTGCAGGATCGAATCCTGGTGCAGCCAGTTGGCATTTGAGGGAATCGAACCCACCTCGTCTCAGTTTGAGGTGCGCAAATGCGAGGGATCCGTGTCAGTAAATTTACGTTAAAGATCTCCTTCGGGACAAAATTCCAGCGTCTTTAAAAGCTGTTAAAAGGGACGTAAAACCAATAACATTATTATTATTATTAAAAATAAAACTTAAGTTACAAACAAGCAACCCGCCCCGGCTTCACCCGGTAACTTTAACGGTTTACCCAGCGTAAGCTTAAAAGACGCACGGACGGCAGGCCCCACACGCAATCTAGAAAAGCCGAGGTGAACAGCGAAGCTCCAAACACATTTAATCTCCTCTGAAGTCCGACACGACTCGATAGTTTGATGCTGGCCGAAGCTGGGGTGATAGGCTCGCTCCGAAGCTAGCAATTTAAATTTCCACGGAATGAAGATTGTTGGAAGAAATGAAAACTTAAACACACTTATAGTGAGCGATGTATTAAATATAGAGAGATGCTGTCGAGGACTGGATTGTAGAACTTTTCATGCTGAACAATTCTTACTCATTCACTGTATATAGCCTACTGTAGATATTTGTAGCGGTTTACCCAGCGTAAGCTTAAAAAGCGCACGGATGGCAGGTTTTTATTCGACTCGATTTACTGAAATCGTTACTGCTCGGCTTCCTTTGGTCATAAATGAATGCCTTTTCTACAGAAACCTTCCTCGAGAAATCCTTTACAGAATGGTGAAAACTGCATCAAAATCCATCCAGTGGCTCTCGAAATTACCCGGAACATCCAAGAATCGGGATCTTGGTTTTATACTATGTAGAGATTACAGTGGGACTTGGGTAATTCGAATTAGTCGATAATTTTGTATCGGCCCCTTGAACTTCGTATCAAAATCAATGGGAAAAATATCGTGGATAATTTGACGTTTACCTTCCTTAATTCGAACTTTTTTGTACACGGATACTGAATTGTAAGTCAAAAGTTAACTCACTATTCACTACGGGAACAGTGACAGTGTGACATTTCACTCAGTTAACTTACTTGAATAATTTCCTAACTTGAAAAGAAAAACATTTAACTCTCCAAAACAATCAGGTATTTCACAATTCTTTGTAAAACTTTGTTTTTACATAATGAACATTGTGCAGTCGAGAGTAATAGCTTTCTGATCTGGTACATATTGTTATCATTTATTATAAGAATTGCAGCCGAACGCCCGATGCTCCCAACAAGTTCAATTTCAAGTAACTTACTGTAGTTCCAACTTTGGCTACCAGATGCTGCTGTCACCAATACCTAGCGGCGAACATTGGACCTTGATAGAGCGTTTCTAGAAAGTCAAATATAACGTACAAATTTTGCTACACACTACCAATTGCAGAGGTAGGTTCTTTTACGTGCCATAAATCTATGACATTGGCCAGCTGGATTTACTTCTCCTCCGATGGAAGACATATTGAAGTATTTTAACGCTCTTAAAAATCCGACGACTTCGGCCGTGTTTGAACCCGCGATCTTGGGTCATAGCAGTTCAGCATGCTACCAACTATGCCACCGAAGCCGCTTACATATTGTAATGCAATCTGTATAAAACACGCTTGTATATGTTTTACACTTAACATTTCTCAACCCCTATCGATGTGAAATTGGCAGGTGAAAAATTAGAGGAATGTGTCTTGGGCAGTTTTCGAAAGGTAGATTTCTTAAACATTTTTATACTTACATTTCACCAGTATTATTCATAACATCATTCTTAGTAATAACTTCTTTCTAGATTAATTTGTTTATGAACTTTTCATTTTAGTATTTGAATGGTTCATTCTGGTTCCATATTGATAAAACAATTAGTATTAATATTTTGTAAAAGTTCCCCCTAATCAATACCTTTATTGTATTATATATAAATGATCAAAATCCTGTCTCGTTTAGCGTCTGCAAACCGCAGTGAAGTGGAACTGCTACAAAGCTGAACCATTGTAGTTTCGTTGACATCTGCAAGCCAAATACAGCGTGTGGTTTATCCTCAAATGTGTTATTGTCGCCACATATTTCAGAAGATTTGGACTTCATGAAGAGTGCACAACTTCAGTGATCAGAAAGAAAGGGTGAAGTTTTAGAGTGTTTCCACATTGTATTTTTTTTCTTTCAAATTTCAACTATTTCTTTCTTCCTTCCTTTCTTTCTTTCTTTCTTTCTTTCTTTCGTTCTTTCTTTATTTATGTATTTTATTTCCTTATGTATCTTTGGGGTAAACATCTTTCACCTTTCATTATGGTGCACCATAATAAGGTTTTTGAAGGGAATGTTTTAGTGTTAAGCTGTCCAACCACATTTTATCTATATCGGCTGATGAAGGGGCCAAAACAATTAGGCCTCGAAACATGTACCAATGGCAACTAAGTGATCATTTATATATAATACAATAAAAGTGGAACGGGAACAAGACTCCAGAAAATTTAGAGGAAGTACAAAGATTAAGGAAAATGGCCCACCAGACTTTAAGAACGATTCGAAGAAAATATATGAAGGACCAAATAATGGAAATGGACGACAATTTTAAGAAAAATGACACCCGATTGTTTTATAGAGCATTTAAGAATGAAATCACTGGATATTCAGCGCCGAGTTTAAATTTCAAAAGGGAAGATGGTACGCTAGCATTAAACAACAAGGAAAATTGTGATATCTTGGCTGCGTATTTTGAGAAGTTGTTAAATTGTCCAAAACCGACAGACAAGTTGAGTTTCAAATTTACAACACAAAATTTTGACTCTACGCCCCCAGATGTAAATGAAGTTAAATGTATTATCAACTCACTTAAAAACAATAAAGCCTCAGGCAAAGATGGAATAATTGCAGAAATGTGGAAGCTTGTAGATGATGAATTTTTAATAGCGACGACAAATCTATTCCAGAAAATTTGGATTGAGGAAGCAATTCCAGAAGACTGGTTAATCGCCTTAATTCATCCACTACATAAAAAAGGCTCAAAAATTGATGTCAATAGTTATAGGGGGATCTCATTGTTGTCTGTCACATATAAAATATTTGCCAAACTACTTTTAAACAG
This sequence comes from Meconema thalassinum, assembly GCA_946902985.2. Taxonomy (NCBI): domain Eukaryota; kingdom Metazoa; phylum Arthropoda; class Insecta; order Orthoptera; family Tettigoniidae; genus Meconema; species Meconema thalassinum. Next base: position 252,051,602 of record OX336396.1, read on the forward strand.
ACTTGAACCACAGATCGAACCACAGCTTGGCGAGTTCCAAGGAGGTTTCAGAAGGAATAGATCGTGTGCAGAACAAATTCTTAGTTTAAAATTGATATTAAAATATTACAACAACAGGCCAAAGAATATCTTTATCTCATTCGTTGATTTTCAGAAAGCGTATGATTCAGTGGATAGGGATACTGTTTTTGACACATTGAAGGAATACCAAGTTGATCAAAAAACCATAAATTTAATAAAACTTACATTAACTAATACGATTTCCAGAGTCAAATTTTTAAATGAAGTTAGCGAGCCCTTCGAGGTAAAAACTGGGCTAAGACAAGGGGACAGTCTATCACCACTGCTTTTCAATTTGGTCTTGGATAAAGTCATGAGGACGTTTTGGGAGAAGAACGATTCAAGTGCTAAAATTGGTACAAAGAATAAGAACCTCAGAGTCAAAGGTTTAGCATTTGCTGACGACGTAGCGTTGTTTGCTGAATCAGAACAAGAAGCTATTAACCAAATTGATCAGTTAAAAGAAACGGCGGAAAAAGCGGGCTTACAGATTTCGTTGGTAAAAACAGAGATGATGACAAGTGATCAGAAATACACTAAGAAAATGATAAAAACAAATTATGGGAGCACCAGGGTCACTGACCGATTTAAATATCTTGGAGAAATAATTAGTAGCAATGGGACGGATAAATTGGCAATCGAGAACAAAAAAGGGAAATTGGAAAGATTAAATTTTTGTACAAAAAATATATACAATAAAAAGAACCTGTCTATCAATGCAAAATTACGACATTTTAATACTGTTGTTAGACCAGTCATCTTGTACGGCATGGAAACTACAAATATAACCGGAATGGAGAATTTGCTCAAGATAGAAAGAAGAATTTTAGGAAGGATTTATGGTCCTAGGAAAACACAGGAAGGTTATAGACTGAGATCGAATGCAGAAATTTATAGTAAAATCGACAACCTTGAAGTGATGATCAGAAAACGGCGACTTCAGTTCTACGGACATATGGTCCGCATGGATTGCTCAAGGTTAAACAAACAAATTTTTGATAAAATCTGGAACTATAAAGGACAAGGAGGCTATGTAAAACAAATGAAAGAAGAACTTCAAAAATTCAAAATTACTGAAGAAGATTGTCTAAATCGAATAGAGTACAGAAAAAAAATTTTTGGTCTCAAAATTCTTGTCGGGGAGAAGAAAAATCTCAACAGAGGAGAATGGACTGCTGAAAGAAGAGCTGCACAGTCGACCAGGATGAAAGACTTCTGGAAGAGAAAGAAGGAAACTAGACCTATAAAGAAGTGATATTTGCGTGGTCCTTGTTGGCCTGTCCGCGGTGTATATACAATAAAAGTATTGATTAGGCGTAACTTTTACAAAATAGTAATACTAACTTTTCATTTCATTAAATCGAAATTTTGTAACGATATCCATTTCACTTTATCAAGTTAATCTATTAAACCAGCAACGCTGATGAAGATATCATTGTCATATCGAAACATGCACGTTTAAAATATTCTATTAAACATCGTCATAGTATTGACCAGGTGGATTACGAATTACATATTAATATTTCGATGGGAAACGTGGGAAGTGTTACTTCGAAAGTGATTCTGTTTTTCCTTAACCGATATTTTTTGTCATCCTTTCTGAGTGAGATTGTACAATGTCAAGAAACAGATCAACCGCGCACATACATTCTACACACAGCCAAGTACACGGGCCTGACTACAATGCCGCACGCCCGTAAACGAAACAACAAAATTTTCATTAGGCCATATCACCAACACTGTACTTGTGGTGTTGATTGTTGAAGACAGGAATGTCTGACACGAAGAAGTTGAGACTGAAGGCTGGCAGAGCGGTTGGATGCAATGTGAAAATCTCCTTGGGGCACTCAGGTCTCGTCTGTCGTGAAGCCCTTGTAGGAACAATATGGCTTCATCTGACTTAACAATCAATATTGAATAACGTCAGAAGCTTCATTATCGATGCATCTTTTACATTCAAACTTAAATTATCGCAAGTATTTACACAAAACTCAATTTTACTGTAATAGGAAATTCTACCCCTCATTATTCCCGTGTTTACTTGGTATTTATGTATTTTTTATCGTATGGCTTTAGTGCCGGGAGTGTCCGAGGACATGTTCGGCTGGCCTGAGTCTGTATCTGCTTCCAGCGGACACCCTTATTAGGGTGAGCTACAAGTTCCGTTCAATTTCGAGTAGTTCCAACTTTCGCCACCAGATATCAATGATACCTAGTGGTGAACGTTGGTACTTTGATAGAACGTTCCGACGAAATCTAACCTAACAATTTAACTTTACACAAGTTTAGTCTGTGAAAGGATCTTTTACATGCCATAAATCTATGACATGGGACAGCCGGCTTTACTTCCCCTCCGAAGGAAGGCATACTGAAGGATTTTAACGCTCTTAAAAATCCGACGACTTCGGCCGTGTTTGAACCCGCTATCTTGGGCACAGCAGTTCAGCATGCTACCAAACTACGCCATCGAAGCCGCTTGTGTACTTGGTAAGGGATGGACTGAGACGGATGCTCTTCATATCTCCGACCGTATCTGTGGAGTTTGTTAGAGATTACATGGAAGAAATTTGTAAGGAAGCTGCCGTGACCTATTGGAAGGTACAGGCCAGCATTTTCCTGGATTTGGAACTGGAAAACCATGGGAAACCATTTGAAGGGTGGCCGACGGTAGTGTTCGGACCCACTCGTCATCAAGAGTCCGGAGATAGCATGGCCCTATGACTCCTGAGATCCGGGTACGATTCCCAGCTCTGCCAAGGAATTGAATCCTGGTATGAGAGCTGAAATGGAGTAGAGTGAACCTGGTGAGGCATAGCTGAAAAGAGGTGGGTTCGATTCTCACCTCAGCCAACTTACAAGTGCATTTGTGACTCTTTTGTTCCATTTTGTTGTTCGAGTCTTCAGTCGACTGGTTTGATGCAGCACTCCATGCCACCCTGTCCTGAACTAATCATTTCATCTCTACATAGCTACGACATCCTACATCCGAGGCAATCTGTTTAACATATTTAACCTTGGTCTACCCCTACAGTTCTTATCCTCAGCCCATTCTTCCATAACTAAGTTTGCTATTCCTGGGTGTCTTAGTATGTGTCCTACCAATCTATATCTTCTCTTCATTAGCAGTCGCCAGAAACAATCTACGAAAGAATCTTTAATGTGTCAATAAACCTACTGACACGGGGGTCTCGTATTTTAGCATGCCAGCTGACTGAGCCTGGTTTCGATTCCGTATTCCTCCGTAATAAGGATAGGTCATGCAAGATCCACCCACTATTACCTAAGGTGTCGCGAAAAAAGCGCACTGCGAGAAAAGCGCACTGCGAAGAAAGCGCACAGTCAACCCTTTTGGAGTTACAGAAGGAATCCCGCCCCTATCTTCTTAGAAATAAGGAGTGTTACACAGAAAATAAAAGTTGAATTAATTAGTTTCTGATTCCCATCACACTTTATCCAGGCTGTGGACTGGCTAAATGATTAATTACTAAATATTTTTAATCATTTAGGCGTGTTTAAAATCAGCTTGAGTATAGCTTCGTCAATGTTAACTTTTTAAATATATTTACAGTTTTAAAGTATACTTAGGCTTGCTTTAAATCAGCATGAATGTAGCTTCGTCAATATTAACTGTTTACTATTTACATTCTTTTCGGGTCTTGCTTTTCTTCTAGAAAGAAGGTCTAGCCAAGTTTTTGTAGATATGAAACTGTCTTTAAACACGCTGTGATGTCACCATTTTCTTCATACTTCTTCACAGTTCTTTCCAGTTTCTTATCCAACTCGATGTAAGTTTTCTTCCTCTTTTTCCCAGCTAAATTCAGTTCTATCCTCATGTACATACAAGAAGATTCCTCCGCTTTACTCTTGAAACAAAGTATGACATCTCTGATTTTGGGGTTGGGTCGTCCAAGAAGATTGTTGATTTTGTTGTGCCAACCTTCCACCGCGTTCGTAGTCCTGTGTCGCCTAGCATAGCAATTCCACAATTCAATAGGAATTTCGTCATTATGCAGCCACTGTTCGACGAAGTAGTCGAAGAAGCGAGTTAATTTCGGGTTTTCAAGAGCCTGTGAGTGAATTTCGACCCAGCCATCTTGGACATCTTCAGTTTTCAAGAAGGCTAATGCAGCACACATTTGAGTGGACAGTCGGATTTCTTCATTTTCTCTTTATTCACATGTCAGTCCAATTTCTTGTATTTTTCTCCACAGACATTTTTTCAAATGAAAGTAGCACCCATGGATTTCAACTGATGGCAGAACTTCTCTAATTGCAGCTATTGCACTCGCCTCGAAATCAACGTGGATGTGTCTTGGATTCCATTCTGGGACTGCTTGCAGTACATGACGAAAAAAACGAACGTATGTAGTTTTCTTCTTGTTTGGAAGTAGGCCAAACACAACTGGATAAACGTTAGTTTCTGTGTCGGAGCTTCCATAATCAGCATGGATGGTGTAAATTTGACCGAACTGTTTACTACAACTTTTAAACGTTCCATCCATGAAAAAGCCTTGTAGGTTCCTCAAGCACTCTTTTCCTTTTTCTGAACAAAAAATGATCATCCGTTCCTCTGAGCCTTCGTCCACTAACATAAATTTTGATCCGTCGTTCATCTGAAGCAATTCTTCGTCTAAAATTACTTCTTCTCTAGTCTTAGGCTCCTTTTGGGTTCCACGCGCACTGTTTCTCTGTATGTACATACTTCTTTTTGTGGTGAGTTGTTGCGGCATTTCTGTTACAAAATTGTAGCCCTTGTTGTGGAGTTCTCCCAGTTCTTCTCTGTAGATCTTTGAAATGGACGTGTCTTCTTCACGGGCTCTCTTCTTTGCAACGTTGATGCTCTTCATAACTTCCAATCTGGCTGTGTCCGGTGCTGCACATGAGTGATCAGTAACTTCTAAAACTTCGCCATTTTTACTTTTTAACATTCCACGGCACCTACTTGACCTTTCCTTCTGACATCGCCAAACTATTAACCCATCTATATTCTTCCTAAACTCCCTATATGCGTATCCGTTATAATGTGCTGCAGGCGTACCCTTGTTAGTAGTTAAGACTTCCATAATATAACTAAACCATGTATAAATACTAAAAAGAAAGAAAACGTTCAAAACACTAGGTATACTAGTAAAATAACTTTAACACAAGTAAGTTTAAAACACTAAAACAGATTATTGCTGCTTACGAAGTGACTTGAAGGACCATCAGAACAGGAATGACAAAGAAGGGGTCGGTGAGGTGGGGCGGCTGCTCGGGAGGAATGAACCTGAGCTATTGTATTGCGTGATGACTCACCTCCAACCAGCTCCAAGTATTCATTTCCTGGTAACGTAACCCCTACCCTAAACTGTCACATTGGCCCTTGTGCGCTTTCTTCGCAAATATCTGTATGTGCGCTTTATTCGCTGTGCGCTTCTCACACAGATTCATTACCTAATTACACTGTATACCTGTGGTGCCGTTTTCACCGTGGCCCACATTTTTTTAAATCTAGCTGATCTACGAAGGAACCTTGGTTTTCATATGACACTCAAACTTATATTAGCCGATGACTTGGTGGCTGCTGATCTCGTCATCCGCTTTAAAACTAAGTGAGAGTGGGTTAGGGCCAGCTATCTAAATTTTCAAGTGATCATTGACTCAAAGACTTAATTCTTTATTGAATTCTGATTTTTTGTTTTTCCGTAATGTTTTTATTTTTTTATTTTATTAATTCTCGGTCTTTTCATATTTGGGTGTCCGGCTCTAAATTTAAATTCAAAATTTGTCTAATTTAATCCGTGTTAAGAGGGGCAGATGACCTCGTAGTTCCGCCCGTTAAAACAACAATAACTAATCTTGGGAGGTTTATATGGATGGCATAAATAAATTTCTGTAAGTTGTAACTTTTGTAAGTTTATGACCATTGGTTAGAAATTATTTACTTCTATTTAATATTGACTAATCCTTGACTTCTTTTCCTTTTCAGGTAAGTACCTGTCGTACGTCCTGAATTAATGAGCTGTTTCTGTAAGGTAAGATGTCTAGTGTTAAACTGTGTTCGAATGTACGATTAAGTTAAAGCAGGAAATCTTGTCATGCTATTCCTTAACCAAGAATATTCTGTTTCAAGCGCTTATTGATCGAATATTATTACGTTTACCCACGCGAAGGTTTTCCTGTTACTTTGCGAGGAACTTATGAAATAGATTGAATTTCTAGTGCAGGACGCATTTTTAACAAACGTTGGCGTCATTGAAAATTCTATTATATTTGGTTATAAACATGCGCTCATCATATATATCAGAGGTTTTCAAACTATGCGTCGTGGCTCCCAGGAGCGTGCAAACCTTACGGTAGGGGCGTCGCGGTGTTTAGTAAAATTTTGATTTGATTTAATAATCAGCCTTAGTCATTAATGATTTTCTCTAAAGCCTACACTATCAATTCAAAAATAGAACAAAACTACCAAACTGTATATGACCGTCGAAGAGATTGATCATCACAACTGGATCAATGATCCCTTCAATGTAGAACTTCCATCAGCAATTACGACAGAAGACCAAGAGCAACTCATTGATATTTATTCAGACTCCACATTGAAATCAACGTTCGTTTCATCGGCACTGACTGAGTTGTGTAGTTTGGTGAAGCAGGAATATCCACAAGTAGATAACAAGGCCCTGCGAGTTATGATTACTTTCGCGACACCCTACTTATGTGAGGTAGGATTTTCAGCATTTGCAGCGATGAAAACCAAGTACAGGTCGCGATTGAAAGTCGAGAAAGAGATGCTTTCCTTATTTGCTTCGCGGTTTAAATCAGAGGGTTGAATAATTTCTCTCAAATATTGGAATTGGTTCACTTGAAAGATTTTGCCGAATTTAGTTATTATCCGTGCTGTTCTTCTAAACCAAAATTTAAGGCGTACTCTCAGTTGTAGTCGACAAAACACATCATCTTGCAATTTTCGGCAATTTGCAGAGACCGATTATTACTATATGAGCTGACATGTTAAACGAAAGATTGAATTGGGTTAATTTATTAACTCATTAATTCATTAACTTTCAGCTTTTTCGATGCCTGGGGGGGGATGTAAAATAGTTCGTTATTTTCTTCATCCTTCACACACACACAAACTAACAACCTACCCCACCTGCAAAAAACTAGCCTGCGTGCTTATACGAACAGAACTTCCTTTTCACGATTGTTAGAGTATGTTCTACTTATTTTTGCCTAAACAAGTAAATTTCTTCGAACAAGGCAGCAATTAAACCAAGCTTTTGTCGAGCAGAAAATGATATGGTCTATTGTTTCGATTATGCTGCAGAGTGCCGAGTTGCCGACCAAAACAATCTGATTCAATAGATCGATTTAAATCGAGAATTAATCGAAATTTCCTGCAGGTGTTGTGAACAGCGCGTTGACGCCAATTGATCGATGAACTTTCAAGTTGGAAGTTATATTTGCCGGACTAGATACCAATATTTTTTCTTTCACAGTTTTCAAATGTTTAAGGGCTACGCGAACCCCCGCTTTCTCCCTGAATAAATGCCCTGGAACTTATTATTATTCGATTTAATGGTGCTCGGATACTTGGTATGACATGATGGTGATGCTCACAGGTTGAGAACGGTTGATGTAGATAATCCCATGTGGATTGCTTCTCCGCTCAGGTCTGTGAATAGAATGTTGCGCTCATCCAGCTGGGTGGGTACCTTTTGTTTCTTCTGTTGCAGCCACGTACCTTGAACTCTGTAGCTTGTCTTATTGTGTGCTATGCAGCTCGCTTTCTTCTTAATGTGGTTTCCTGGTACTTGCTCCAGCCGTGCTTGGCTTGTGGGACTGAGAGCAAAAGTGATGGGTGTCAGTGGTTGCGCTCCTAGTGGATAATAAGCAGAGTTGGGAAGTAACACGTTGCTTATTGCGATAACGACCATATTAATTAATTGTAACACCGATACTTTTAGCAGTGTTGTAGTGGCTAGCGTTCTTCGCTGTCGCCCCCGGAAGTCCGGGTTCGATTCCCGGCTCTGCCAACAAATACAATTTTCGTCTGAGGGCTGGAACGGTGTCCACTCAACCTCGTGAGGTAAATCCGAGACGATGTGGGTTCGATTCCCTCCTCAACAATCCTGGAAGTGGCTTTCCGTGGTTTCCTCACTTCTACTCGAGACAAACGCCGGGATGGTTCCTAACTTAAGGCCACTGTGACCTCCTTCCTAATTTTCACCTTTATCACTGTACATATACACACACTAATAGTTATCACAATAACACAGGTTATCAGACAAAATTCCACACTCATCCAAGTACTCGTATATGGGATTAAATGACTACGATATCTAAGCCCTTCAAATGAAAAATGCTGACGGGAAGACAGGAATTTCTTCAGGTGGAAGAAAATAAAATATATAAATCGCTGGGAGAAAAATCAGTCTGGATTTATGGATGATCAAACAACTCTCAGATGAACTCGTGCAGAACAGTTGCTGTGTGCCAAGCCCTATGTGGTTGAGCTTTGTCGTCATGGATCCATCTTTTCTTCCATTTTCACACTGACGAAGAGCTGACGACGCTGGTTCCATTCCCAGGAGGCAGATTTCTACGGCACAGGAATACAGAAGTTTATGCCACGATATAACAGATGTCTCAATTATGGTGGTGATAATGTCGAAAAATAGTTCAAAAATTGCTCTGTCTGGTGCCAATAAAGTTTTTCAAGAACTACGTTTTTTTTTAAATTTATAAGACAGAGAAACTTAATTTCTGGATGGTCCTCGTATAACCTATCCCAACTTCATCATCATCATCATCATTTCCCCTTATCCAGCTCCTGCCGGGTCGGGGTATTTATGGCACTTCTCCACTTTCCTCTTTCCTTCCACCATTCTTCTTCCACGATCTTGTCCCAGTCCAGATTTCTTTTTCTTACGCTGTTCTTCACTGAATCAATCCACCTTGTTCTAGGTCTTCCTCTTGCTCTCTTACCCTTGCACTTCGCCTCCAGCATCTGTCTTGGTATTCTATTTTCCTCCATCCTCTTTACATGTCCAAACCACCTTAGTTTATTCTTCTCAATTCTCTCATTTAGTTTTTCCATCCCAACTTCCTTCCTAACATCTTCATTCCTCACTCTGTCTTTCCTTGTCTTTCCTATCATACTTCTTAGGAATTTCATTTCACTGGCTTGGATTCTACTCTCTTGCCTGTTTGTCAGGGTCCAAGTCTCAGCTGAATAAGTTAATATGGGAACATAGTACACTTTATACATTACCTCCTTGCTTTTCCTTGGTACTTCCTTATCCCAAACAGGTTTTCTTACACTTTGATAGAATGCATTGCTCTTCTGTACCCTCCTGCCAGTCTCCATGTCCAACCTACCAGTTTGCATCAATTCACTTCCTAGGTATTTGAAGGTGTCCACAATTTCCAAACTCTGACCTCCAATTTTCACAGTGCCCTTTCCTTGTCTTTCCCCTCTTGTCATCACCATGGTCTTGCTTTTCTCTATACTGATTTTCAGGCCGTACTTCTGAATATTTTCGTTCAGTGCATCTAGTTGTTTTTGCACTTCTTCGGTGTTCCTTCCCCAGACCACAATATCATCTGCAAATAACAGTAACTTCATTTCTTTATGTCCATATGCTTCCTTTGTTTCCTTTACAATTTCATCCATCACCATTATGAACAAGAGAGGTGACAGCACACTCCCCTGTCTTAGTCCAGTCTTGTTCCTAAACCAATGTCTTTCCAACTGGGGTCAGTACCCTGCTAACACAGTTGTTGTACATTGCTTGCACCATTTCCAACATTTCTCTTCCCAGTCTCTTCTTAACCATGGTTTCCCATACCTTCTCTCTGGGGACACTATCATATGCCTTTTCTAGATCTATGAAAGTCATGATCAAATCCTCTCCATATTCCCAGTTCTTTTCCATCAACTGCCTCAAGCTAAAGATTGGGTCCACTGTGGATCTTCCACTCCTGAAGCCATACTGTTCCTCTTGCAACTCTCCTTCCACCTTTCTTCTCATTCTTCTTTCTAATATCCTTTCCAGTATTTTTACTATCTGTGATATGAGGGTGATCCCTCTATAGTTATCACACACCTTCTTGTCCCCCTTCTTAAACACTGGTATTATTAGCCCTTTCTCCCAGTCTTCTGGTACACATTTCCGTTTCCACACACACTTTAGCAGTCGATACAACCATTGCATACCAACAGGTCCAGCAGCCTTTATCATTTCTACACTGATTTCATCCACCCCTGTTGCTTTTCCCATCTTCATTTTCTGTACTGCTAATTCCACCTCCAGCATTGTTATATCATCTTCTGTTATGGAGTCGTCAGGTTGTGTCACTTCCATCTCACCAGTACAATTGCTCACATTCAATAGCTTATCGAAATACTCCTTCCATCGTCCCTTTATCTCTTCTGGGTGTGTTAACAACTCTCCATCTTCCTTTTTCACCAGCTTTGTGGTAACTCTTTCTTTCCTCTTACTTCTTAGAAGCCCATACAGCATCCTTTTACTGCCACTTACATCTGTTTCCATTCTTCGTGTAAATTCTTCCCAACTTTTCTTCTTTTCTTCTCGTACCACTTTCTTACACCTCCGTTTGCTGTCGTGATACTTACTTTTGCTTTCGTCTGTTTGATCTCGGTTCCATTCTTTCCATGCAGACTTATTTTCTTTCACTGCTTTCCTCACTTCATTCCACCACGGAGTCTCCTTCTCTTTCACTCTTGTTGACGTCCTACCACAAGCACTCTCTGCTGCACCAACAAATGCCTTTTTAAAGTGGGACCATTCCTCTTCTATGTTTTCCACTTCAGTAACTGGGATTTGTTGCTTCAATCTCTCCTGAAAATCTTCCTGTACAGTTTTGTCTTTCAATTTCCATACTTTTATTTTACTTTCTCTGATCTCCTTTAGGTTTTCCAATTTTTCCCATCTAAATTTTGCCACCACAGCTCTATGGTCCCCATCAAATGCTTCTCCTGATAAAGCTGTCACATCTATCAGCTTTCTGCGATTAGTCCTTTCCACCAGAAAGTAGTCAATTACTGATTTTGTTCTTCTATCGCCCCAACCATATCTCGTAATTTTCCTGCTGTTTTTCTTCCGAAACCATGAATTATCCACTATCAGTCCATTCCTTTCACAGAAGTTTACAAGTTCCTCTCCTTCCCGGTTCTTTTTCCCATATCCATATGGTCCAATGACTTCTTCCTTTCCTTGTCTCTCGTTTCCGACTTGTGCATTCATATCTCCCATGATCACCACTTCTACATCTGAAATTACTCTTTCTACATCCTCCAGGAATACTTCAATATCTTCTTCTCTGTTTCCAGTCTGTGGTGCATACACTTGTATGAAGTCCATCACGTCATTTTTCATCTTCATTCTAATTTTCATTATTCTGTCACTCACACACTCGACCACTTCAACATACTCCTCCAGTTGTTTCGAGGTTATCAGTCCCACGCCATTTTTTTTTTGCCTCTTGGCCACCACTCCAGTATAATGTATATCCTTTCCTCAATTTCTTCCTTCCGTTACCTTTCCATTTCACTTCACTCAGCCCCATCAATCCAACATTCTCCCTCTCCATGAAGTCTACCACCTCCTCCACCTTGCCTGTCAGGGTCATGACATTCATGATTCCCACTTTCATTTCGGTTACTGGTCGCCCATTTCTCACAGTTCCCCCAGTACCAAAGGAACTGCGCGTCGCCTGCAGGGTACGCCCTAACCTTCTCCGAATCATTTGAAGTGCCATTTCCATTTTAGGCTATTATTACGATGGGGTCGCCACTCCCAAAGGCATTTTATGAAGCTACTGCCAGCTATTATACAGGCCGCCCCTAACATGAGAAACAGACGCCCTTGCAGCCGCCCCTAACCTGGGAAACAGACGCTGCCGATTGATGCTGTACTCATACTATTCCCTGAGTACTGGGTTGCCTCTTCCGCAATCTCCACCGTTCCGAAGTCCATCTTCTCCGCTGCAGATTCCGTTGAGGTCTTCGCACGTAACCCTGTGCACGGGGCCTATGTTATACCCCATAGGACTGGGTCCTCACCAGAACTTAGCCGGTACTGTAGTTCCATGGTATATTCCAGTACCGTTGCCCACCCCCGCGACGTGGACGCGCCTGTCAAGAATTATCCATGTAGCCAATTATAATTGCCTCATGGACCGGGTTAAGGAGCTGTCTAAATCCAGCCTCCTATCCCAACTTATGGTCATGTAATAATTAACCCTAAAAAAAGGTACCTAATTTCCTCGCTGAATAACAACTTTTCAATTTTTTTAACCGTAATATCACTGTTGAATGGTTTATATAGAGTTTTCAGAGTCTCTTTCATGGGGAATAAATTACGAGTTCGCAACGTAGATTTGATATGCACCGCGCCCGTCTGTACTGCCTCAGAGAAGTACATCACGGTTGCTTTGATTTGTCCATAAAACATTAGGTACGAGCAGCATGTCAAATCAGAACCGAGCTGTGACTTATAAGCTGTTCAAGAAGTTGGGTTCTCCACATGTGCTCAAGTTTCTTTGCATTTCGTGTTGGTGGAAACTGTTAGTAAATGGAGGCTTTCGCGTATGGTGCAGACAGTGTGTCTTTATAATGTTCAACACATGTGGGACACGAACTTTTGACTCCTGCTTCCTATGAGTACACCGTTGCTATACTACTATGCTAATGCCTTAATTCTAATTATTGAAAAAACTGCTGAATTTGATTTTAAAGTTATATGTTCGATATTCGTTCTTTTTGACAAGTGCACTCAAGATTATAAGTTACAATAATTCTGAAATGATTTTGAAATATGGGTTCTTATAAGCTGCGATATTTTAGTTGTAAGCTCTTCTGGTGGCTTAAGTTCGCCAGAAGACATTTTCAGCCCTATCCTTCCAAATGTTCTGAGGTTTAAGAAACTAGACTGGCAGTGTCATCAAAACTACTCAGTTAGATTTGTGGATATCAGCGTGTTGATGTGTGTTAGATGAATGGGGTTGGAATAATATGTCATTCATTTTCACTTAGAGTAGTTTTTGTCTTTCAGCGTCGAGTCTATTCTGTGCGAACGAGTCGCCTCTATGATCCCCTATCAACAGCACTGATGCCTCGTCTGCTTCTCTTAGCCTTTATACCAGAGTACATTTATCTCTTTGGTAATCTCTCATTCCCCATTCTCATCACATGACCCCACCATATGAGTCTGCTAATTCGAACAGCCTCATCTAACGTTTTCATTTTTAACTTAGCCTTTATCTCTCTCTCTCTTTTTTTTTTTTTAGGACCTTGCTCCCATCTACTCTTGCTACCTTTATATCAGTTCGTTTCGGCTTATGTATGAGATGTTTTGAATTCGACCTCTTGCTTCCATACGGCAAGGTCCATCTAAATACTGAGCGATGTAGGAGTTTGGTGGCTATACTATCTTCTTTCTTGTAGAATACTCTGGATTGTATCTTAGAACTCACTGCATTGGCGTTTCTACACCTTGACTCATTTTTCCCCACTTTAACACCATCCTGAGAGAATACGTTTCACGGTCAAGGCATGTCGAATTTTCGAAGTGAAATGCCATGTCCTATGGTTCGGATTCCACGTAAGGTGGTGGTCCCGTGGCTAATGATCACATGATTAATGGTCACGTAAAACTATAAGCTTCCTTCCTTCCTTCCTTCCTTCCTCAGAGAACACAGCCCAGGTACTTAGTATTTTAAATGGTCCACCTTCTCCTATCTGGCATTCTTTTTTCTGGCGTCGTATCATTTTTAAAAATGTTTTCTTCTGAAAATGTTGCCGTTTTCATTATCTTTCTGTGTTTAAAATGGTAGCTTTACTTTAATTTTGCCGCCAGAGTTTATGTCCTCTAATAAATAAATCTAATACTTCGTTTTGATTTTGTAATGTGTGTGTGTGTGTTGCCAGGGCCGTGGAGAACTTCAGACTGAGACTTGCGGGCTCCTTCAACTTAGTTTATCCAGGGATCTCCTGTAAATAATACACATTTTGCATTACTATTCCGCCCCCCCCTCCCCCAACACACACACACACACACACACACACACACACACACCTTCGTCAATTTAGAATTTTTCTTTTGCACGTTTTTGTTTTGTTCTATGTGAATTTTGAATGCGGTCTTTGTTGCATCTGACCGAAATGGTTACTCTAGTCATAAGAACAAGACGAACGCTTTCACAGTCATATGAAGTAGAAGTCGGAGTTATTCTTCCCACTTTTAAAGGCTTGACAACATTTTGCTACTTCTCTAGCTGTGGAAATATAATCATAATGGTCATTTGCAAAATTCACTTTATGATCTCTCTATAATTTTTGTAATCTATTCGCTGGATTCAGTTGCATTTAGTAAAAGATTTGAAAGTTGTTTCTCAATTTGTCTACCCAGGGCTCTTCCACCATCCCGGGCCCCAGGGCTGCAGCCACGTTTGCTCCTCTCTCTGATCAGGCCTGTGTGTGGCATATCTGATTGGATGTAACAATCCCGTTGAACCTTCATCTTTCAACAGAAATTGTTGACCTCCGTTGGTCCACTCTTGTGCTCCTTCGATTAATTATTTATCTATCCTATGGCTTTTAGTGCCGGGAGTGTCAGAGTACATGTTCGGCTCGCCAGAGGCTGTAGCTGCTTCAAGCGGACACCTACAGGGTGAGCTACAAGTTACGTTCAATTTCAAGTAGTTCCAACTTTCGCTACCAGATTTCACTGATACCTAGTGGTGAACGTTGGAACTTTGATAGAGCGTTAAAACGAAATCTAACCTAGAAATTTAGCTTCACACAAGTTCAGTCTGTGGAAGGATCTTTTACATGCCATAAATCTATGACATGGGACCGCTGGATTTACTTCCCCGCCGAAGGAAAGCATACTGAGGGATTTTAACGTTCCTGAAAAATCCGACGACTTCGGCCGGCTTTGAACCCGCTATCTTGGGCATAGCAGTTCAGCATGCTACCAACTACGCCACCGAAGCACTCTTTCGATAATGTCGACTGTCAGAGGCGTAGGGTGATTTTCATTTTCTCGTCCCTTTCTTTTCTAATGTGATACCTTCATTTTTCGATTGATGAAACCTCTTCATCTTACTTGCGTCTTTCGTGAGTGGTTGGCCTACCATATCCGAAATGATAAGGTATGTAAAGTTTGTTGTCGAGGAACGTGATATGCTGTGAAGTGTCTTCTTCCTGCTCTGGCGTCACGTTCAGTGAAGAAATGATCACTCACCCTAGCGAGTTCATGCCTTGTGCAGCGTGATTGCACGATGCACAGCTCAAGGCCGGCGATAACCAGCCAGGTCAACAGGTCACCAGTGTTGAGGGTGGATCTTCAATATTGCAGAGATAATGTTACCATCCGCGTGAACCACCGCACGGAACGACCACAGGTGTTAACCAACGGACATCACGTCGCCTCAGCAGAACCATACGGGGCGATTGAAGGGCTACTGTGAGTCAGATCACCGCCCAGTTGATTGTTGGGAGTCAGGAACCCATTTCTTGTCGAGTCGATGCCTCTCCCCATTGCTGCCGTTTTGAGGGCTTGCGGAGGAGCAACTCGTTATCATCATATTCCGGCGGCTTCGGTGGCGTAGTCGGTAGCATGCTGAGCTTCTATGCCCAAGATAACGGGTTCAAACCCGGCCGAAGCCGTCGGATTTTTTAAGAGCATTAAAAATCCCTCAGTATGCCTTCCTTCGGAGGGGAAGTAAAGCCGGCGGTCCCATGTCATAGATTTATGGCATGTTAAATAACCTTCCACTAATTACACCTGTGTGAAGCTAAATTGTATAGGTTAAGAATGTGAACAACGCTCTTAGGTTGCTACGTTCTTTGCCAAGAGCCGACTGCGGTGGCGTCTAGTAGATAAGTTCTGAACTTGGCCTAGTAGTCGTTGACGGTGGCGCTTGGCGGCAAAAGTAGGAATTATTTGAAAAATTCTAAGTTGCAGTACTTAAATAAATAAAATAAAACAGATAACACACACTAATACAGTCATCACAATTAACACCGGTTATCAGACAGATTCTACACACACCCAAAGTACACGGGGCTACATGACCGCGTTGTCGCAGCCCCTAAACTTAAGAACCAACCAACATCATATTCCGTGCCTTCCCATGACTTTTGACCACTATGTGTAGGCTATCATTGTACGGCTTGACGACTGACTTTGTAATTTATTTGAAGAGGAATCACCGGATAGAGAGGAAGAAAAAGACTGTTGTTATTGTTGCTTATTTTAGGGGCTGCAAAATCGTTGTCATATAGCCCCGTGTATTTGGTGTGTGGAATTTGTGTGATGACTGTACTAGTGTGTGTATTTGTATATTGGGGATAGGATTGGGAAGAAGGCGGTCGTGTCCTTAACTTAGGAACCATCTCAGCATTTGCCTGGAGTAGAAGTGACGAGAAACCACTTCCAAGGTGGCTGTGGTGGGAATCGAACCCTCCCTTTCTCAGTTTTGTCTCACGAGGCTGAGTGTACCCCGTCCCAGCCCTCACATGAGAATTATAATTTCTTGGCAGAGCCGGGAATCGATCCCGGACCTCCGGGGTGACATCCCAGAACGTCTTACTTCAGGAACTTGGCAACGATGATTTACTGCAAAACTTACGCAGTATTTTAGAGAACTAAAGACAGATAGGCCTTTAGATGTTGATGATGACTCGGATTTTTAGGTGCAAAAATCGGGAAAGTATTTATTTTTGGTGCATTAAAATACCTGAAATATGTGACAAAAAAGTAAAAATGTTTAATTATAAGATAGTTCACAGGTTCTTCCCCGTTCGAGTAACAGAACACAAATGCAATAAACTGAAAAATCTAGCATACTGATTTTAAAAAATGTAAATATTATATCTTTTTATGTGCAAATAAGTGAAATGCAGGAATTTATGTAATTATAGAAAAAATGTTTAAAATGTGTATTTACATAAAAGATATGTACTATTAACCTAAATATCCGAGCCCTAATTATGATGATCATGTTGGGGGGGGGGGGGGGGGGGAGAGAGTTCATCCTGAGTATCTCTTGCTTTTCGTAAACGGCGACTGAAAGATCAACAGTTGAATATAATACGTCAAACCCTCAAGAGTAAGACTCGTGTTTTATCGCCCTCGATTATACAAGTAGGTTACGCATTTCTGATTTACGTCCCGGAAGGATCTCGTGGGGTAGGCTGTAATCATATCCTTGGCTGGCGATCGCTGGCCTTGAACTGTGTATCGTGTAATCACGCTGCGGAAGGCGTGAACTCGCTAGGGTACGTGATCATTTCTTCACTGAACGTGACGCCAGAGCAGGAAGACACTTCCCGGCGTCGCACGTTCCTCGATTAACTGGCGACAACAAACTTTATCCGCGACTGCTATCCAGTGCCGTAACTGACTTCTAATATATCGGTGAAAGTGTGCAGCAGGTCAGCTGTTCATGATAGTATAGGCTTTCCATGATGGATTCATAAAAAAACAGAGGCAGCAAGAAACTCACCTTTTAAGGCTTGCTCCGTTTTGAAACGAATATTTAAACAATACAAAAGGCAATCGATCTCATTTAAATTCATTTTATTTTTGCATACAACAACGTGAGTTGTCGCGAAGGCAAAGAGTACCAAGCGCAAAGTCTTGTCAGTAGAAGCTCGCAAGTTGCTTTAAAAAGTGATGTAAATTGCTATTCTTTTGTGGGGTGACTTCGATGAAACTCTGGGCATCCATTATGTAGAAGTTGAGCACTCGCTAGTACGTACATGGTGGTAGGCTAGGTAGAGCAGAGTTTCTCAAAGTCCTGGGCGCCACGGATCTCCACCTAAAAACAGACTTTGCCCTGCCCCCCTCCCCCCCCCCCTCCCCCCACACACAAAGAAGATATTATGTTTGGTTTATAGCGAAGGCACATGTTGGCTTCCAGGTCACTACGTGGTGAGTTCGAACCCCACAAAGGGAGGATATATTTGCCAAGTAACTAATTCAGTTTTTTTGTGTTCAATCTGCACATTTTAATATAGTTCAGTTGTTGGCTTATGCTACAAAAAGGAAGGAAGCTTGTAGTTTAACGTGACCGTTAATCTTGCGATCATGAGTCACGGGACCTACTTTTTCACGTGGAATCCGAACCACAGGAAATGGCATTTCACTTCGAAAATCTCGCATGCATTGACCCGGAATTGAACCCGGTCCGCCTTGGTCAGAGGCAAAGAGCTTGACCCCTGCGCCACCACGCCCCCACCCCCATAGGCTACAACCTGCCACTGCTGTCGGCCTGCTAAACGCTGCGATTAACTCTTTATGTTAGGGGAGAGTCCTCTAGCCCCGGACACATTACTTTTTTGCCAATACTGCTGAAATTTTTGAATTTAAAAATCAAGTAAAACATGTGTGACATCCTTCATGTAACATAAGACAATATTCTTGATAGCATGGCTAGTGCAGGAATATTAGACAGAATATGGTCAACGTGAGGAAAATTAGTTTATCAAGCTAAAAATTGGTGGAGAGGATCCTTGAATAGCCTGGATCAAAATACTAAAAGTCCCAAAGAATCCATCTTGGGGAACATGCCGCCATCTTGGAATAATGGCCGGCATCTTGGATTTCGTATCCAGCATCGCATTGAACGTCATAACTCGGTACCTAAGGGTGATAGGGACATGTGGTTTGGTCACGATAACTTACCAGAATGCAGGCTATCATTTTGACACTACCTAACCTAGATAATTGTTTGCCATCTCTTGATGAATGCAGTACATTTGCATTTGTCTGTTGGCACAGGCGAGAGTAAAATGTGGCTTTTCACCGATGTCTCAGTCTCACTCATGGCTGTGATTATATGGAAGCTACTGAGGTATGGGTGGTGCTTAGTAATGACATTCAGGGCACAGTCAGTGCCTGTGGATGCTGTGAAAGGTTCTACTCATAGGGTTAGTACTGCTGTGAGGAAAGCAATGGCAAACTACCTCACTCCTCTTCTTGCCTAGTACGCCTCAATATAGCGCTGCCTTGGGATTTTGTGGGTATCTACCCACATAACCTAACGGCGGTGCCTTTTGAGGATCCAACCAACCTTCGGGATGACTACCTAACAGACAGACAACCTAGATAATAATCGAAATAGTTATTATAAATCACTTAAACTCTCATAGGGTAGCGTTAAAAGCCATCTTGATGTTCAATGTCGATTTTTCACCTTTTACAGTCATGGGATTGAAAAACGTGCTGAAATAAATGTTGTTAAGCACATCAAAATGCACAAATATGTAATCAGCACTTTCGTAAACCAAAAATTACGGGTGTGAGAAGTTGTCAAACATGCGCATGCAACTCGAGGAGCGGCGCGGCGAGGAGGGGGGGATTCTCAAATCCGGTGCAAATGGTGAAGTTAACATATTCTGCAGGCGCAACTAAGCCCCTTTTTAATGATAAGTAAAAATTTGACTTTTTTATATAGAAGGATAGCATCTTATAACCTAATAAATAATAATAAAAAAAACAATAATTAATTTGTTAATACAGTAACTTTTCGTTCTAAAACTCTCGTTCTTAGCTACTTGTATGTATAAGAGAAAGGAATATTTTCTTTTAATTTTAATAATTAAGTATTTTTTGCGCTACGCTCGTATGTAATTAAACTAAGAATAGACTGTCCGTCCACGCGTTGCCGAGCGACATCCCTGCCGCTGCGCCGCAGAGCGCTCTCGTTCCCCCCACTCCCCCTTCCCTGTGCTGCTCAGCAGTGGCGCCGGCCGGCCAGTCGGCCGGCCGAAATGAACGTCTTTACGGTAACGTTTATCATAAAATTTATCTTAAACGGTACGCCACAGAAAATAATCATAAAAGCGAAAAATGTGTGTTTTAGTTTGAACTGTCCATTTATGCTTATTTTGCCGATGTTTACCATCCGGTTTAAAAGTTATGCCGTTTCCTATACTTTATAAATGTCCTACAACAAAAACGATTTTACCATTAAATTCTATGCAACACGTTGAACTTGGGCAAGCTTGCCAAAGGCGAGAGTTCAAGCATCTCGAAAAATTCACAGAATGGCTACGTATACATTCTCCTTTCGACAAACCTCAGAATATTTTGGTGTCCTAATCAACCAGTGTTATAGGTGACGAAACGGTGACCTGCGACTCATCTTGGGAGATAGGAACTGCGACTTTGAAGAAACTGGAAGGGAAATCGTTCGCTGAAGTTAAACTCCAACGAAAGGACAAAGTTGTCACTCTTGCAGCTCTTGTTGTCCGAGGTGAGACCGTGCCTGTAAATCCGAACTAGCTGTTTCATCGATTTGCGTGTGTCGCTCGCAATGAAGAGAACCTTGAATCTTGCTTTGAATACGAGTTGGCTTTATTGCCGCCAGCGCTGTTCGATGCTTCAACTATCAGAAAAGTTACAAAATCAACTTTACGGACAGTGATAGAGAAGTTGTGTGCACCAATGACCTGTCTTCCCGAAGACCTTACCTACGTGTTTGACGGTGGAGATCTCCTGCACTGGGTGGTATTGCCGAAATCGGGAACCTTCGATGATTGTAAGAACTACATTTCGTACATCAAGAAGAACTATCAAGGGAAAGCTATTGTAACTTAGTGTTCAACGAAAGACGTGGAGCATATGAGACGGCGCACAGTGGTCCGGATTTGAAAAAAAGCGGACA
This sequence comes from Meconema thalassinum, assembly GCA_946902985.2. Classification (NCBI taxonomy): domain Eukaryota; kingdom Metazoa; phylum Arthropoda; class Insecta; order Orthoptera; family Tettigoniidae; genus Meconema; species Meconema thalassinum. The sequence continues at coordinate 252,072,347 of OX336396.1, forward strand.
AAAATACTTTCCGCTAAATGAAATGAAATACTTTTGTATAAAACTTAAAATTAGATGTTACTATTAGGTAAATTTGTCTTAGTACATAAAATTACTTATTCATCCTCTGATCCAGATGAGTCGACTTCTTCTTCCCCTTCCTGCTCCGTCTCGTCCTCGGGTATTGACAATAAATTACCCACCTCCTGAGGCAACTGTCTTCATTTCTTCTTCGGTAGACTTCCCGTGCTTGAGATTACTGGATCAGAGCTTAGCAATAGTCTATGGAACAAGTCAAAATTATTGGAAATTCTTGAGGATTTTCTGGTATGGTCTTCTCTATATTTTCTTACGTCTTGGTTTCTAGACTCTAAGACCTCTTCTGAAAGTTCTCCAATCGGCAAAATAGCTGCTTCTATAATGAAAGAACCATGGATAAGTATTTTATGGAGTGTTAGAGGCATGTAACACTACGGATATAGCCGTACATATAAGCTTGCTGTTTCGCAGCAGTAGGAATTGAACTCTGAACTATTAATTTCATGACCAGAGGAAATTGCTTTTAAAATTATTCCAAAACGAGTTATTAACTCACAGTCTACCCCTGTTATTTCGGATGCTACTTGAGGTTGATCAAAAAACCTTCGGGCAGTGTTGCCATCACTGGTTGTTCCATATCCAGGCTTCGGAATATCAACTAGAAGACCTAATCTCGTTCTGAATGAGTCTTGCACAATTTTTTCTTTCTTTCGAATAAGTCTCGATTACCATCTTTCACGCTCACTTTCCACTTTTTAAAACCCAGGCGGTACGAAATATGCAGGAGACATTCAAAAAATCGAAAGTGGGCGTGTGGAACTGAAATTCCAAACTCAAGTTGTAAATTGTCGACGAGCTTTTGTGCCACTTATGTAGATTTTTCATTTCTGAAAAATTCGCACCATTCGTTTGCCCCTTGTTGGTGTAGTCGTGGTAGCTTCTTTTTAGCTTGGCTGATGAATCGTCTCCCTCTGACCTTAAATTCATAACGGTCGCATAGGCAAGCTCTGATGAACTGGCACTCGCCCTTAGGTCTTTAATTTTCCTTATTTTGCTTCTCTCCGTTAGCTCTTGAAATTCTTTTGGAGGACGACCTCGATCTACTGATTATGCGGAGCCAGGAATGCTCGGAATTGATATCACAATTTCTGTTTTCAACCAGTCTGAATATTTCTAAAAAAAAAACCATGTTCTAAGAAGTTACACATTCTCCACCGGTCAACATACGGCAAAAAGAAAAGGTTCTTATATTATTATACACTGTTTTCTCTACACTGTCGTCAACATTTAATTGGAATTTGTTAAGGAGATATGTTACCACAAACTTTCCTTGACGCGCGCGAGACTGATTTTTGTTCTCTCGAATCTTGTTAATAAGTTCACTGCGACTAACAACGAACATTCATTTTTCACTCTTCACAACACACACAACTACTACTAGTCAATTACTTCTCGTGATTGAAGATTATTTTGGTTTCATGGCCTCGAGATATCCCTTGCGTAGCATAAACAAATGTCTCAACAGGCCCTTATCTCGCGCGAGTGTTTATCCTCAGAGCGCGCAGTAATGTTCTCTCCCTTCTCAATAACGCATCTGGCGGGTTCTGGCGATGAAACCTTTATGGATATATTCTCCAGTCTTCATTTTAAAACTTGCATAAGTTTCATGGTATACATATGTATACATTTTTTTGTAGGTCAAGAAACATTTATTTTTCTTGAAGAAAATAAAGCACTATAAAAATAAGTATAACAGTCCTTATAAGTGATCTGAAATCGAAAATCATGCTATAATCAAATATATCAGATCACAAACTACATACGGATACAGTATTATAGACCCCGAGTTTCGTTTTAAAGTTAGAATGATATTTCAAAGTTTACTTAATGGAGCGCGGAATTCAGAAACGAAGAGTTGTATCACTTTTGTAGTATTATATCTGAGAAACACAGAAGCAATTTCCAAAGAAAAAGTGAAATTAATGTACACTGATTAACATACTTCACTTGGGAGTTGGTTTGGCCTTTCTAATGTAAAGTTGAAAAATCTATTTTTGTCCGCTTTTTTACGGATCCGGACCACTGTGCGGCGTGCCAAGACGTCATCTTCTGAAGTTTTGGTGGATTTGGAAGTGCAAGTGGTATCGTCGCAGAATCAGTTCCTAGCCAATACTTCAATCAAATCAAGATTCGTCGCCATTTTAGGTCGTTGTTTCGAAGAAAAGGGGATTCCAGCTATTCATGCCAAGTCTGATGCTGATCGTCTCATCGTGACAACAGCGATCAAGGAAGCAGAGAAGGGAGGTCAAGTGGCAATTGTTGGAGAGGATACTGATTTGTTGGTATTTCTTTCGAGTCTTGCAGAACGCGATAGAAACGTCTATATGCTGGTGTCACCATCAAAAGTCCATCCGAAGAAACTCGTTGGCTCTACGGAATTGCAGAAGGCTCTTGGGGACATGACCGACAATCTTCTCTTCCTCCATGCCATGTCCGGTTGCGACACAACTTCGGCTCCCTACAGGAAAGGGGTACACGCGTTCAAGACTTTAAACTATAACCCAGGTCTTCGCCAAAGAATTGCTGTTTTTAACAGCGCCGACGCTGCAGTGGAAGAGATCGTGAAGGCAGGGGAAGAATTCTTCGTAGCGTTATACGGAGGTAGAACTACAGATAGCCTAAACAAGACAAGGTATAGTCAGTACCTTAAGACCATTGCCAAACAACGTCTCCATGCAGACTTCGACCTCTCAAGTTTTCCACCAACATCAGCAGCATCTCGACAGCATAGCCTAAGAGTTTACCACCAAGTGCAGGAATGGCGCGGAATCTCTCTTCCACCTACAGAGTGGGGATGGAAGAAGAACAGAATCGGCAAATTTTTACCGATTCCGACAGAATCTCCTTCCGCACCAGACTTCCTCCTAAACCTCTTCAGCTGAGAGTGCAAGACAGGATGCGGCAGCAGATCTTGCGGTTGCCGAAGACAAGGTCTCTCCTGTTCAGCAATGTGCAGCAATTGCACTGGTGATGGTTGTTCTAACACGCGAGAGCCAGATACTCTTGACCATATGGTGAGTGAGGAACAGGAGGACAATCCCGAAGAATTGCCATGCAGATGCTCGCCACCTCTTCGCCGCAGAGTAGACTCTTTTGAAAGTTCAACCTTACCAAAGAAAAAGCGTCAAGATTAAGGCAAGTGCCACGTTTTTTTAACCAACACATGACCAATATTAAACGCGTACGATATAATTAATAGTTGGCTTTATTCCTTTACAGGCACACCGCACTACAGCGTCCCGTGGCAGCAGAATATCCTCTTTTCCGTGTTTTTCGTGTTTGTACAAAAGAAATTGTAATGTGCTTAAACGTTAGTGTGTTGAAGGTAGATAGCAAATAAGCAAATACCTGCTTAATTTATTTTCTAATAGTAACGTTTATCATTCCTTTTCTATATAAATATAATATACGTAGCTAAGAAAGAGAGTTTTAAAGCGCTAATTTACTGTATTACCAAATTAATTATTGTGTTCTTAAATTATTTATTAGGTTAAAAGATGCTATCCTTCTATATAAAAGTGTCAAATTTTTACTTATTATTAAAGAAGGGGCATAGTTGCGCCTACAGAATATGTTTACGTCACCAGTTGCACCGGCTTTGAGAAGCTCCCCTCCCCGGCGCGCCGCTCCTCGAGTTGCATGAGCATGTTTGACAACTTCTCACACCCGTAATTTTCGGTTTACGACAGTGCTGATTACATATTTTTGTGCGTTTTGATGTGCTTAACAACATTTATTTCAGTACTTTTTTCAATCCCATGACTGTACAAGGTGATAAATCGACATTAAACATCAAGATGGCTTTTAACGCTACCCTATGAGAGTTTAAGTGATTTATAATAACTATTTCGATTGTTATCTAGGTTAAGTCGTGTCAAAATGATAGTTTACATTCTGGTAAGTTATCCTGACCAGACCACATGTCCCTATCACCCTTAGGTACCGAGTTATGACGTTCAATGCGATGCTGGATACGAAATCCAAGATGGCGGCATGTTCCCCAAGAGGGATTTTTTGGGACTTTTAGTATTTTGATCCAGGCTATTCAAGGAACCTCTCCTCCAATTTTTAGCTTGATAAACTAATTTTCCTCACTTTACCCTATTCTTCTTACACTAGGCAGGATTATTGGGAATTTAAATAAACGTTCTTGTGGCTTTTTTCCCTTTTATTAGGACTGGCCTGTAATACCGGACACTTTAGAACTTTTTCGGATTGTTATTTGAATACTGTAAATTAAGCCTCCGTGGCTTAGGCGGCAGCACGCCGGCCTCTCACCGCTGAGTCCGTGGTTCAAATCCCGGTCACTCCATGTGAGATCTGTGCTGGACAAAACGGAGGCAGACAGGTTTTTCTCCGGGTACTCCGGTTTTCCCTGTCAAAATTTCATTCCAGCAACACTCTCCACTATCATTTCATTTCATCTGTCATTCATTTAATCATTGCCCCAGAGGAGTGCGTCAGGCCTCGGCAGCCTCGCCGCTAGATGGGGGCTTCATTCCATTCCTGACCCGGTCGGAGACTGGAAGCAGGCTGTGGATTTTCATTTTTCATTTGAATACTGTAAATTCTATGCATATCGATGATCTTATCAAAGGATGTGGTAGTTGACATGATAGTGTCTTATAGGAACTTCATACTTGAGATCTATGGACATATTATGGCCCTAAAATAAAGAGACCTTTGAAATTAAAAAAAAAAAAAAAAACATGGTAAGAACTGGAGATCTCGGTGCACGTTCACGATGTCTCTTCATGAAGCTGTAATAGAAATGTTTCCCTGCAATTTTGTTGTCCTTATTGAACCTATGAGGCAGCTCTAAAGTTGCAGCTAAATCATAAGCAAGTTTCAGGAACTCTTTTCTGGTAAGGGGCATGAGCATGCTAACAGCTTGATATGGGCGACTAATTGTTCTTCAAAATTGTCTGCAAATGTTCTCTCGAAGCGCCCTAATTTCGGCGTAATTTGAATTTATCCTCCACTCTTTATTTTTATTATTCTGTCCTGCAAAGTGCTCTTTGGAACACTAAATCTACTTGCAGCTTCCCTAACACTCAAATTATTAGCAAGCACGCTGTTCACTGCCAGTTTCATACCGTCTTCGGACCACATTCCCCTCCTCTTCCCATTTTGTCGTCTATTGGCATGTTTTTATTTGCGAATCAACCTGCAAATAATAATATGACAGCTATTTACGTGTCCGATGGTACAGGGCATAGTACTGTCCGGTCTTACAGGACAAGCATGCATCTAAAGAAACACCTGTCATTAACTAAATAAGTTTCATTTTCAATTTATACTTTGTGAACATGTTATTAAGACCACATTTAACAACTACTCTCAGTACAGTAACAATTCACTTACCTAGTTCAGTACAATGCTCTTCAAAAACTTACTTGAGACACATGAATGAACACAGGAAATCAGAAAATGCCACGTAGCGTGATTACTGCTTGAGTGACAAACTCACACTGCTTGCGTTGACGTACACTGGAAGAAACCTTTGAAAGGCACTCTACATGATGCTGACATCTAGCGAGATTTCCGTGAACTACAGTGTGTCCGGTACTACCTGCCGTCCGGTGCTACAGGACTTCCCCCTATAGCCTAATTATTTAGGTACCTTATTTTCTAGCCAGGAAAAAGCATTCACCTGGATTTTTACCTCGTACCTGGTTTGTTAACCATAAGCAAAGTGTCTCTTTTATTTAGGGCCATTTTCTTAAAATATATATCTGTTAGGTAGTCAGCTCGAAGGCTGGTTGGATCCTCATAAAGTACCGCCGTTAGGTTATGTTGGTAGATACCCACAAATACCCAAAGCAGCGCTATATTGAGGCGTACTAGGCAAGATGAGGGGTGAGGTAGTTTGCCATTGCTTTCCTCACTGTGTCAGAACAGCAGTACTAACCCTATGAGTAGAACCTTTCACAGCATCCATAGGCACTGACTGTGCCCTGAATGTCATTACTAAGCACCACCCATACCTCAGTAGCTTCCATATAATTACAGCCATGAGTGAGACTGAGACATCGGTGAAAAGGCACATTTTACTCTAGCCTGTGCCAACACACAAATTCAAATGTACTGCATTCATCAAGAGATGGCAAACAGGCCACAAATAAGTTATATATAATTGGCTTGTCTCGGACCCCCTAGTATGCGCTCGCGGACCTCGGGTGGCTTGGGAGCTTTCTCAATTCTACTCCTAATCTAAGGCCTTCCTAAACCTAACAACCATTACAGGAACCATACTTTAGAAACTCGGAGGTAGAGGATGCATTCCTTATGGAGGCTGAGAATTTGTATTGCACGTCGTGCTTAGTGGCGCATTCGGTTCAGCGTTGAGTGCGGGTTCGTTTCCGGACCAGCCCGATAGCATTTAAGGAAGTTTAAATGCGACAGCCTCTTGCCAGTATATTTACTTATTATTATATTGGCCCCTTGACAAGTTGTATCTCGTCCCACAAACAAGAAAATAACATTACTTCTTTGGCTTAAACCATTGTTTTAGAGCTGAGAAACATAAGATACTGGGTGCTCAAGTTGTATTTACATTTTTGTTTATATTTGTGATTATGCATTTTGGAAGGCACTGTCCCCTTTTGGCAAAACCCTGTAGGGGAACGCCCCCCCCCCCCCCTCCCGTTTCCTGGTGTTGTGGCTAGAGTGACAATTACTGCCTCTTGTTAGGAAGTGTGCGTGAGTAAGCTCGTAATTAGTTTACTTCGTTAGTTCCGCTGGAGTGACTGAGGTGACATGGCGTTCCAACTCAACAGCCAGTGTTGCCAATTTGTATTTGGTGGAAGGCTCTACTTCCTTGAGCTATCGATAGAGAATAACATATTTCATTCGCTGAAGGGACTACAAAATGTAGCTATGTCTAGAGCCCTGCAAGGATAAACAAAACGTTATCCGCCTCCCTCCAGCATCCTCTCGACTGTTATCCGCCTCCCCCAGCATCCTCACGACTGTTATCCGCATCCCCCCAGCATCCTCACGACTGTTATCCGCATCCCCCAGCATCCTCACGACTGTTATCCGCATCCCCCCAGCATCCTCACGACTGTTATCCGCATCCCCCCAGCATCCGCAAGACTTTTATCCACAACGATGCGTTTGTTATCCGAATCTACTGGCATAACAATAATATTTTTATTTAGATAAAGTATTAAAGCAACACATTTAGACATTTGAGGAGAAAGTCGTTCCCGTACTAGACTATTTATGTCATGTGCTATGTTTAAAATGAATGTTATACAACCACAATTGCAACTCTTTTCAGTTTGGAGTGATAATTTATGCTCATGACTAGGGCCCGGATGTTAATGACATGTCATCTTTCTACTGAGCTGTTTAAAACAATGCTGAAGTAAATAGAAACTCCGGACGGGCCATCCCGTCTTCAAATATGGTTTTTTTATTTTGCTTCTTTTTTCATTTTTTTTTCATTTTAAGAGCATATTTTTAAGTTTGGTAGATTTTTTTGGTAATATTTTAGAGAAATCGGCCTTTTAAGGTTTTTTTTTCTTCAATTTAGTCACATCACAGCTTTATATGAGGGAGTTACGTCTCTCCGAGTTAGCGGCAAACGACCTTCCTCACTTCAAGTACGCTCCGATCACATCAGTTGATGTTGAACGCATCTTTTCGAGATATAAAAACTAGTTTTTGCTGATAACCGCAGATCATTTACATTTGACAACATCTGAATGACATTCTTAATACAGTGCAACTCAGACTAAAGTGAACATAAACCTTTAGTTAAGTGCTAGAAATCTATTTTGATTGACTTTTCGGTTTGAGCAAGATGTCATTTTTGAATTATTGGTGAGTTTATTATTATAAGATAATTTCTCCATTTTGTAGTGCATTTTTCGAATTTTTGAAATATTGGTGAACTTATTATTATAAGATCATTTTTTCCATTGTATAGTTCATTTATCGAATTTTTAGGACATTTATTAGTCATTTTTGAAAATTTTAAGTGCATTTTTTAAAACTTTTTTTACAGCATCAACATCCGGACCCTACTCATGACATAATTTGAATGAGATTAGCGTAAATATACATCATCTTACATTTATCATGAGAAAAACATAACGGAAAAACATCCGGGTCTTAGTAATGATATTCAACAAGTTCGGATTGTATTTTAAAATCTATCCGCAAATGTACTCCAAACATTATCCGCTATCCGCACAGCCACGCATGCGCGCAGGGCTTTAGCTCTATATCCCCATTCAAACAATTAATTCATATTCGCAACATCGTGGGACCAAAGGATGTAAAAATAATAATAATTAGCTGTCCCGTGCGAGAACTCTCGCTTGTGTATAGACCACCCGCCCAGCTTTATTGGTATATGGGCTCGACGCGACCCAGTTCCGGCAGGGGCTATCGTTTTGTTTATTTGTTTAATCACACTTTTTAAACAAATTGTCGATATTTATGGAATCAGAGTGCAGTTCGTCACTGCTGTGGGTAATTCTCTTTCTTCTGAATGCTCATTTGTTACGATCGGTAACTTGTTTGACTGGCTGTGTTGTGCAGCGGTAACTTTCTCTCCTGCTGTTCCCAAGGTAGCAGGATCGAATCCTGGCGCAGTCAGTTGGCATTTGAGGGTGTGCAAATGCGAGGGAGCCGTGTCAGATTTACTGCCACGTTAAGAATCCCTTTCGGGGTAAAATTACGGCATCCCGGCGCGGCGACTCTAAAAGCCTCCATAGTTCAAAAGCACGTTATACTAACATCATAATTAGGGTTCGGAAGTTTAAGACCTAAAGAAGTACAAAATATGCAAGCAAATATGCACTAAAAATAGCTAAATATGACCTAAAAACTATAAAATATGACCTAAAATGCTATGAAAAATGACATGAATTTTTGGGATAGGTTATCACTAACATACAGTAAATGCTAAATGTCGTCCGTAGAGGAGCGCCTTCTTGGAATCAGGCCTTCTAAACCTGCTATCTGCCTGTTCCGGGAAAGAAAGAAAAATATATCCACTACACTATTCGGAAATCCTGTATTTGAAACTCGACGCAGATAACACGTACCTTGTTAACGACGCCTCAATTTAAACACCAATGCTGAAATTATAACCAAATATGACCTTATATCTCTAAAATACGACCAAATATGACCAAAACAATAAAAATGGCCGAAATATGCATTTATAGGCAACATCAAATGGATTTAAATGTGGTCAGGGACCCGTCATTCAAACTTATTTTTCAGATTTCGGGTAAAATGAGCTCGGGGAAAAATGACTTTTCCTTAACATCTGAAATCATTATTATAGGCCTACAGTAGGTTACTGCTTGAGTCCAAGCTCTGTGAACTTGAGGGGTGAGGTGACGCGGGTGTCGAGAAGAGAAGGGCCTGCCAACAACCCGCTGTGTTATCTGAAATTCCTGTCTATTCCAATACTGCTAACATAGGGCCGTTACTCAAACCACTGTGGTGTTGCGAATGAGTGAGTCAACGATCAATGTATTTGATTCTGTTACTACGCACGCACCGGGAATCCCTCACGTCTCTCATCGTCGTCGGCGATCCACATTCCTCTCATGTTCACGCAGCTTGGACTCGAGCAGTAGCCTACTTGAAAGCGTACCACCACCCGCCCAGCTATGTGGTTTGGACAGTTCTGAAAGGAGCTAACGTTTTGTTTATTTGTTTAAACGCACTTTATAAACAAATTAATATATTCCCGTTGACTTTTCACAAAATGCAAGATTTATCCTGTACTATTGAGGCGATTTAGAACATTTTGGCACAAACCACACCTAACTCCCTCTGCTTTGAGTTTTATGAAACATCACCTTAACGTTTTATATACAGTATATGATGATTACTCCTGACACCTAAGCTGCTTTGAATCCTCGTAGCGCTTTATGCACATTATAACTGCAAATGTGCAGTTCTTCTTCTCCTACTGAGGACCACGGTGCTCGTATCTCCTCGTCGCTTTGTCTTTTCTCTTCTTCCAGTACATTTTCATCATCTGACTATGAGCCAGCTTTCTTTCCTCCGTCCATGGTGGTCTGCTGACTCCGGTGTTCTCCCTAGCTGTCAGTGATACAGAAAAAACTCCCTGTCGGATGGCTTGCCGGAATTGTTGGCGGTCCTGTATGGAATTAAATGGGATCCCTAGGTGGTCTAAATCCGTCCTGACCGTAGATATCCACTTGGTCGTATTATAGGCTACGCAAAATAATATATTATTGACTAAATCATCAAAATGTTGCAGCAAAGGGAGACCTTCAACTGTGCAGAACGTGCAAGCTGATGCGTATGAAGTACTTGAGAGAAATGCCTGAATATGCACATTAAATTTAAAAAAGAACATGCATTTGTTCAAACGTCAGAGATTTGGAAGAAATGTAACACCACATTGGCCAAGAAGTCAATCGGGTGTGGCCAAGTCGTGTTCCACGCTCCGGCAGTCTCTTAATATTGTGTAGGTGGATAGATCAGGGACGTGGCCACAGGGTGCTAATAAAAATTCTCTTTTTCTTTCAACCAAATGAGCTTCGCCGGAGGTGGGAAAAAAAGAAACATAACAATTTGTATTTGTATTTATTTTTAGTATTCTACGGTACTGTGTGTGGTCTCTATGTTCTCTCTACCCACGATATCTCTGTCATAATATTTCCCGTATGGAGGATGTTCATGGTCGATGTAATAGATTCGCTCAAATCAAGTCACCTTGCCATCGTACGGCCAAATTATCTGTACAAGTTGTATGCTATATCTATGAGAATTCTTATCGTTATCAGTGCATTAATGCCGGGCTATAAGTAACATTTAAAGATGATTATAAGATCGTGGCTAATACATCATGGACTGTCATATATAATTCGAGTGTACTTTTAGTGTAGATTGTAGTTTGTAAAATTAACAAATGATTGTTATGTGTGTTATGTGTAAGAGAGCGGATTATATACTGCATATCCAATGTGACTTTTTAGTCCTTGGTATGTATTTTCTTTATATGGCGTATGGCTTTCAGTGTCGGGAGTGTCCGATGACATTTTCGGCTCGAAAGAGTTTGTAGCTGCTTCTATGCGGACACCCATGCAGTGAGCTACAAGTACCGTTCAATTTCAAGTAATTCCAACTTTGGCTACTAGATGTCACTGACACCTAGTGGTGAACGTTTGAACTTGATAGAGCGTTTCAAACGAAATTTGGCTACATTACCAATTGTAGTGGTAGGTTCTTTTTCACGCCATAAATCTATGACTGGGTATGTAACCTTTAAATATATAAATAAACAATCAATGTCTCTCTCTTTAAATTTCAGTTAACTCTCACTACTGCAGGGACCACAATAACACATTTCAGACGCACACAACTACATGCGGATGATGATCAAGATATCCACAGTTCCTAAATGTTTTTTGCAAGATCGCAGTATAGTGAAAGATATTAAGTCAATGCAATTAGTTCTCGGATGCAACCTACTGTACTCTGCAAAGAGACGAACAATCTGTATTTAGACCAAATTCGATGTCACCGCGGAGGTCCGGGTTCAAATCCCGGCTCTGCCAGGAAATGTAATTCTGGTCTGATGGTTGGAAATGGGCACACTCAGTTTCGTGAGGAAAATCTGATTCCTACCTCAGCCACCCTGGAAGTGGTTTTCCGTGGTTTCCCCATACATAGACCAATCCAGGCATTTGCTGGGATGGTTTCGAACTTAAGGCCAGAGACGCCTAACCCATTTGAACTGAACTGATGTGATGCAGGGGCAGATTTCAAACGATCTATCCAAAACATACGGGAGGCAATTTGCGCTACTGAACAAATGACCCAGGAGGCAACTTAACGTGGTTAACAAAACAACCTTTTCGGGAGGCACAATTTACATCACCCCATAAGAATCAAGCTGGGAGAGACAGATAGGAGCAATGGCAGATGGGAGTTCGTGTTGCAGAGATAAAGAGTAGCATAAAATAAACACGATAGATTTATTTATTCGTATCAGATGTATACATTTTACATGTTTTAAAATGATAATTAATAACACAACATATCAATCAGTGTCTGTCCAAAAGTTTGCCAAGTCACGGGCATTAGGTGTCGCAGTCATCAAGTCCTCCACTGTGCAACTTAAAGGACACTTACTGCAATTCATGAAATGGATGGTGGTTTGGACTTCACCACAATCACATAGCCTGGATGTGCCAGTAAAACCCCACTTTATCATATTGATTCTTGATCTGCAACGCCAGTGCGAAGCCTGTTCAACGACTTCCATGTGGACCAGTGTTCCTCATGTCCTTGAGGGAGATGTTCAATTGGTAGTATCTAGTCATCAAGTTGAGTATTTCTAGATCTCCATAATCTTAACATTGTGGCATTAGCAGATTCGTGTAGATCTTCTGCTGTATTCAGGAAATTCCTCCTAGACTTCAGTCGTAGATGGGCAGGTTCATATACGTACACTGGGTGTGCTCATGAGGCTATTGTTTTAGTTCTCACAGTCATGGCTGCAACTTCTCTTCTAATGTCTGGTGGGGAGATTCAAGCCAAACAGTAGATTCTATCTCGTGGTGTTAGTCTCAAACAGCCAGTGATAGTCGGTTTCATTTAGAGAAGTGTCAACTTGTTTAGCATGACTGGAACTGTACCAAACAGGACAAGCGTACTCTGCAGCGGAGTAACACAGAGCCAGGGCTGTAGTTCTCATAACACGTTAGATGAAGCTGTTCGACTACGATGGTGAGGTCTCGTCATAGGAAAAGAGATGCCTCTGGCGATAGAGAACTAGACATCAGTTGTTTCTGTAGCCGTGCGCACTAAGTTGTGCATCACGACTGCGAGGGGGAAATGGAGATCGAAGGTTCGAATGTCAGTGCTGATAGCGGCCATCCCGAGTGTAGTTTTCCCCCGTGGAATTTTTCTTCACACGTTCTCGTGGCGAATACCGGGCAAGGTAACTTATTTCAAGTCACTATCTGCAGCCACCAGAGAAACATATCAGGCAAATTTAACACCCACACAAGTACACAGGACTGATGACCAAGTTGTCTTCATCACCTAAAATGACTGTGTTAAAATTAAAGGTGAAAGGTGGAAAATTCTCAAAGTTAACTTGCTAATATCCTCTCCTCTTTTCCTTATATTTCCTTTTCTCTTTCAGATCCCCGCACTGTTTTTGTTACTTGGTTCCCCGTGTATCTAAATTCCCTTTTAGCGTTTTTTTTTTAGGTATTGTTAATCTACGTAGCATTTTGTAAGTCTTTTCGATCTAGATTGCATTTTGTGAGTGTTTTTCAATCTCAATTGCATTTTGTAAGGATTGACAATCTAAATTGCTTTTTAGTAAATCTTTCAATATCCGGGCCGGGGCTTTTGTGAGTTTTTTGAATTTCAATTGCATTTTGTATTTTCAACCTACCCCGGTTTGTTCAAGTAGTTAAGTCTCAATTGCAATTTTGGGGGGATTTTGAATCTAAATTACATTTTGTAATTATTTTCAATCTAAATTGCATTTTGTAAGTATTGTCCATCCTAATGAGAAGTTTGAATCTACCATACATTTTGTAAGCAATTTCAATTGCATTTTGTATTTTCAACCTACCCCGCTTTGTTCAAGTAGTTAAGTCTCAATTGCAATGTTGTGGGTATTTTGAATCTCCATTACATTTTGTGCGTATTTTCAATCTCATTTGCATTTTGTAAGTATTTTGATTTCACTTGCATTTTGTAGGTATTTCGACTGTACGTTGCATTTTGTACGTATTTTGGACTTAACCTACATTTTGTGCGTATTTTTCAATCTATTCCTTTTTGAGTATTTTCGTTCGAAATTCCCTTATGTACGTATTACCGCTCTCCATTTGGTGAGTAGTTTCAATCTGAGTTTCTTTTTGTAAGCATTTTCCCTGCTACATAAGCCATAGTTGTTGGGGCTCACTGTCTATTTTATTTAAACCATTTTCGTTTCATCCATAGCAGTGAGCTGTTTTTTATCTTCATCCTTTCATTTCACGCCATTTCATTTCATCAGGGGCCGATAACCTCGATGTTAGACCCCTTAAAACAACAATTATCATCATCATCATCATAACTGCTAATAGAGGGAGGTGCCTTGTTCGCTCACAGAAGCTTTGCAGACAATACTCTATTCCAAACGGAATTACCACCTATATTGAAAATTAATGAATGCTTAACCTCGGAGCTACATAAGAGGATCTGCAACCTTACTGGCATCTTATGGAGTTCTAATTAGTTTTGCCTTATATAGTCCCTCATTTTTCTAGAGTTGTGGCGGTCTCCCTATCGCTCTTCTGCTAGCATTCTTCGTTCTTTCCATGTATTCTGAATACGTGTAATAGTTTGGCCTAGGGTGCTGTTTCTTGAGAACCCATCCTCTTTACCTATCTCGCTCCGCTACGCTGGAAGCAATAAAGAAAACAGAAAAGCGACTGAAGCTATAGCATCTTCAGCAAATTGCTCCCCTCTAGCTTATCCGGTCGTACGCAATTTCTGTGCGGGATTATAGCGCCAGGGAAAGTTGGGGGTGAGGAAGATAACGTTTAATCGTAATCTAATTTCCGTTACCGTATTAATATCGCTACGATGTTGCTGTGGTGAAAACCAATCTTGTTACAAACTTTGCCGTGTTTTGAGTGGAATTGATAATGCATATCGGGAGGCGGTGTTTTGCATGGTGGAAAATAGATTGGAGGGAAGTCGTGGTGAAACCAAAGACCCGTTCAATGCCAAAACTGACCAACGACTGCTTTTTGAACGGCTTTAATCATAATTAGGGCCCGGATGTTGATGACCTTAAAACTATCGAAAAATTACCTATAAAATGCCCCTAAAATTCTCTTAAAATTACCTAAAAATGATCAATTTCATGATTGTCTTTTACAAATAATGGTTCGAATAACAAACATTCTCAGTATAATTAGTGTAAACTATTAATCAATAGATTAACAATACGTCATTTTCATTTCTACTACAAAGTGAAAAAATATATTGCTAACTAAACATACCTTAGTTAGCGTTGCAATACACTGTTTTATATTTCGAGAAACTTCTCTCCACTTCCACTGATGTAATAGGAGCATATTTGAAAAACACTGTCACTGGCTGTTAAATCCTCTTCAAAAATGTCAATTCTGAAGTCTTCTCCCGACAAAATACTGGCTATTTGACACACTGTCTGATACCCTTTATGCTTGTCCATTACAAATTTTATTTTCTGTGTGACTGTCCCCAATCTGACCTTTTACATGTTTTATAAAACCTTCAGCATTCCTGACTAACTCTATTGACTTGGCCAATACCATGCCACTTTCTTCTAGGCTGGTTATGGTTTCTGGCAAAAATGAAAAATTTGATTTTATGCAAGCCATTTTACCTTCCATTTGAGGATCAGAAAACAGGTCCTGTGCACTCCCAGTAGCCTTAGCATACACTACTTCTCTCATTATCTGAAAACTGTCACAATAGTATATGCATGCAGTCAACCAGGTACCCCAGCGTGTTAAAACTGGTGCGGGGGGGGGGGGGGGGGGCAAAGCTACATCAGGGGCCTTGTCTTTGAAATATTTAGTGCGGGATGGTGCTTTGACAAAGACATTCTTTACTGTGGAAACTAGTCTATCTACTTCTGAAAATTTTGATCGGACCTCTTCTGCAATTCGATGAAAAGCATGGGCCAGACAAGTAACATGCACCATCTTATTGTAAAATGCTTTGATATATTTTGCTGCCTTTACCATGTAAGGTGCTGCATCTGTAGGAAGAGGAGCACATTCTCATGTTGTATTCCCATAGGCCATATTAAACACATGGATTTATCGAACAGTTTGCATATCTGAGTGTGATTAACCGCTTCCAAAACCTTTGAGATCAGGTCGGAACTGTTTGTTTCTACGGTCCCTATCACTACATTTCCTACATAACGTCCCTCTGAATCTGTAGTCTCGTCAGTTGATACGTAAATTGTTTTCCCATTCACACATTCACGTATTCGGTTTAACGTGTCTTCGTAACATTTTGATAGGTAGTTTTTACGCAATGTTGATTCGTCTGGAATAGTACGACCAGTGTGGCGTTCGAGGAAATCACTTAATTTGGGGCCGATAACCTAGATGTTAGGCCCCTTAAAACAACAATTATCATCAATTATTACCACTTAATTTAGGATTGCTTAGTTTTCCTAGTGGAATATTAGCACAAACAAACACTTCACATAATTCTTTATAAAAGGAAGATGACTTGTTATTTGATGTCGAAGCAGTTTCACAGTAATTGAGACACTTCCCTCTTATTTTTCCACATTTTCAAGACCTTGCAAATGTTTATCGCGTCCGACGTGTTGTTCTACGGTGGACCGTTTATCTGCTGCGACTTTGATTTCGCACACTTTACAGAACAAAATAGTTCCATCAGTTGAGAATATTTTTTCACCGAAATCTGACACATACTGTTTTAAACGGCTTGCAGCTGACTGCTTTTGTTTTGGCATTTCAATTGCACTGCACAACAAAACGTCACACACCTACAACACAAACACACCTTGAAAGTCCTATAGTTGCCGGATAACTGAGTGAACGATCAGAGGCCAGAGCTGTCAACACTTCTAATAAAGATAAACTCGACACAAACCACATGGCGCTGAGGGGATTAACCCGTTTCTTTTCTCAGACTGACGCAATACTCACGTGCACGTGAAGAAATCAGTGACGCAAACTGTATACACAAATGCATCGTCGAGAAAAATTAAATCATCTGCGTATATAAGAAACGGGTAATGAAAACAGATGAGCACTGCAGAACTACAGTATATGGGTTAGTCCAAGAATGTTAACGCTGACATGTTTAGAAATACAGATACTAAAAACATAACTTTAAAATGAGCATTTAACCATATTCAATAAAAGAAATGACCTATAAACGTATAACACATGAAAAATGACATAAAATGCCCTTAAATGTTAGAAAATGACTTTATTTTTCAAAATGTCGGAAAAATGCATTGTGATGACTTTTAAAAACCCCATATATCTAACATATTTATTGTAGAATACACTTAATTACCACTAAGCATCGTCTCCGTGTACTCAGAAAAAAGATGACTTTTCATGAAAATCCGGGCCCTATTTCATAATCATCTTGATACAAAGAATAAGTAACGATTTCTTAATATCTCTCCCAGCTATCCAAATAAAATAATTTGTACGGCAAAGGTACAATTTATCGCAGTTTATGATTGCAGTTGACATTGCTGAAGCAATTAACGAACTTGAGGAGAAATTCAAAGCAAGAGTAAAGGTTCAAGGTGGAGTGGTATCAACCCCGAGATTTGTTGAACGCATTGTCACGAGTCGCCAGTGTATTTTAATCTCAGTGGTATGAATACAGTCGTGAAATTCCTGATGAAAATTCATGAAGAGTAAACAAATATAATTAACGCAACTGGAAGGAATTAGATACCTTATTGACGTCGATTTGGCAGGTGAGAAACTATAGGCTAAGTTAGAAGATACTGATAGGAATCAAAATAAGCAGTCATGATCAAAACATAGATTATAAAGGCAAGTTTGTGCAGAAATAAAATTTAGTCACAGCATTCGAAAGTCTTTAGCTTTTGTCTTGTGTACTGAGGGAGTTAAGTTTGGATTGCTGGTGCAGTAATGGGAGCATTAGAAGTGTTGTGTTGCAGCTGATGTATGACGAAAAATAGGTGGATAAATAAATAAATCAACAGGTATTCCAGTGAGGTAGGAGAGATGTGTAGAGAATTTTAATGATAACGGGAATTACGTTGGGAGGACGCATACTAAAGTACTCAGGAATAACTTGGTTATGGAAGGAAAACAGAACTGTGGAGCAAATAAAAGGTTAGAAGGTTCTGCCTAAGATTTTGGGTGCAGTAGCTTTGTAGACTTGAAACGATTTGATCAGTATGGTGATATGGACAGCTGCATCGAACCAGTGAGGCTGATGATTTACAAACAGAACGTCCTTAACATTTTGACAGTTCGTGGTTTTAATCCGTCAATAAAAAATGAAAACAGAAAAAAATATTATTGGTACTCTATAGTGTTAAATGTTGAGACGCAGGACAGTGTTTCAGTATGAATCACGGCTATTCGCGTCTTGCCTAAGTTGGCAAGTAGTTAGAAACTGCTGTGTCCGAGTGGAGATGTCAACTCCAGTAAATGAAACTTTTCTTACAAAAAAAAAAAAAAAAAAGGCCGGACGTTTGTTTTAGACGAGTGAAAAATCTTAATGGAAGCCTGGAGGCGAGTTACTGCAGTACCTGTGTTATCAGATGCCCCAAGCGGTCCGATGATTGACAAAGCTGTCTCACACTCCTACTGAAGTACAGTCATTGGCAAATATAATGACGTTCTGTTCGTAAATACGTAACGTGTACTTCCGCATCACACAATACTTCGACGTTGACTGTACTGTCTGCATGTCGGTGTCGCGACGTGCTCAAGTCTGGAATTCCATTACATCAGATCGGTGGTGACAAATGTGAAGCGATAGGGTGAGAGAGGGACTGTGTACAGGCTCACCCGCAGGCTTCAAGGTCAAGGGCAATCGTCTAAAACAAACGTCCGGCCTGTAAGTCGTATCCAAGTTCGTTTGTATTCCTAGCGCCAAGCAACCTCTTGTTTTTATGAACGAGCGCGTCATATACAGACTTTTATACTTTCATGCTTGTTTGTCAGCTGTCGTATAAGTTTGTGCGTGACTTGTGACAGAGAGGAGACTATTGATGTACAGGGCAGATGTAGTGAAGTATCTTCTCATTGCAAGATGTATTTGTAGGAAGGAGATGTTTAAATATCTCATTTTCAAGTTCTAGGTGGTTATCGGTAAAATTTCCCTACTTAAAAGATGGTATATTGGCTTTCACAGCCAGTGATCTCAGCAATTGTTCTAGGTTTGTGCCGTGTCTTGTGTGGGATTTCGCATAGGACACCAAGCTGGCTCATCAGCCAACTCTTGTGTCCCCGCCCGGACCCCTGCAGGAGTAGCGAACTGCGCGCTACCTCCCTTTTTATAAAGAGACCCTGCTCCTCTACACTGAGAGAACTAAAAGCTCAAGCAGCCATAACCTCCCTATAAAGGCTTCACGGCCAGTGAATTAAAACTCAGCAATTTTTCTAGGTCTGTGCCTTGTATTTTGTGGGGTTTCGCCTAGGACAGCTGGCTGGCTCATCAGCGGACCCTTGGTGTCCCGCCCGGACCCCCACATGAGTGGTGAACTACGCGCTACCTCTCTTTTTATGAAGCGCACCTGCGCCTCTTCGCTGCGAAACCCCACACAAGACACGACAAAAAACTAGAAGAATTGCTGAGTTTTCCTACTTAACCCATCCTCGACAGAAAACTAACCGAATTCGGCAGGAATAATGTCCGAATTGTGGTCCACAGGCTCACTACTCACACTACTATCAGCGGAACGTTCGCATGTGTGCTGATCTGAAGAGAAACATATCAAAAGAGGTATTGGGTATAGACCTACCCTATGGAGATGCTCTGTACAGCATTTATCCTCCGCTTTTGGACTGTCCTTGAGTGGCTTAGGTGGCGTAGTTGGTAGCATGCCGAGCTTCTATGCCCAAGATCGCGGATTAAAACCCGGCCGAAGTCGTCGGATTTTTAAAAAAATCCCTCAGTATGCCTTCCTTCGGAGGGGGAAGTAAGGCCATATCATAGATTTATGGCATGTTAAGGAACCTTACACTAATTACACCTGAGCGAAGCTAAATTATAGGTTAAACATTTGAATAACGTCCTTACGTTCCACCGTTCGTCGCCAGGAGCCGACTGCGGTGGCGTCTAGTAACCAAGGTCTGAACTAGTAGTCGTTGACGGTGTCGTTTGGCGGCAAAAGTAGGAGATGCTTGAAAATTGAATGTCGGTAATCCTTACTTGATTTAAAAACAGATAACACACTAATAAAGGCATCACAATTAACACCGGTTATCAGACAGATTATACACACCCAAAGTACACGGAGCTACATGACCGCGTTGTCGCAGCCCCTAAACTGAGGAACAAAAACAAAAAACAAAAACAGGCGTGTTGTATGCCCGAGCAAAATTACTTCAATGGATTTGCTTCTTAATATGTATTTTTCTTTAGTCCGCTTCGTTGCGCAGTGGTTAGCGGAGGCCCGGGTTTGATTTCTGGCTCTGCCAAGAAAATTAATCCTACTTCAATTACAAATACGCACACTAGAATAGACATATCAGTGACACAGATTATCTGACAAATTCTTGACATACCAAATTACACGAGCTACATGATCACAGTGTCGAAAAGCCCCTAAAAGAATAAACGACAACAAAAGCAACTCTTTTCCTCTTTATCCTTGGCTGTGTTCACTTTCTCGAATTTTAGTAGTGAGCATTGTAGTTGGCGCTTTCAGTAATGCTAACAGCATAAATAAATAAATAAATAAATAAATAAATAAATAAATAAATAAAATAAATATAGTGTTCCAGTTAGTGCGATCACAATGGCTGAGGTGGGAATCGAACGCTCCTCTTCTCAGTTTTGCCTTACGAGGATGAGTGGGTCCCGCTCCGGCCCTCACACGAGAGTTGAAATTTCTTGGCAGAGCCAGGAATTGAAACCGGACCTCAGGGGGCGACAGCCAAGAACGCTAGTCGCTACACCACGAGGTGTTCTTGCATAATTCTGAACAAACCGTTTTCGATGTAGTGCTGCCCTTCTTCAGGTCCTGATAAGTGCTACTTTAAAGCTCTCTTCTGATACTTGATCATTGGGATAGGGTTTGGGGAGGGGGCTGTGGCCGTAAGTTAGGAACCATCCCAGCATTTTCCTGGAGTAGAACTGGGAAAGTGTGTTAAAAGGCAGGAACAATTAAGTGATGATTGTAAGAAAATAATCTTGCACTTTTCACAACGTACGCTATTCGTTTTTCTGCAACTCCATAGTAAAGTATTTCTTGAATGTTTTTCGCGTCTGCTTTATGATCCATTTGAAATACTTTTTTGTTTTCTTTTGTAAAAACTAATACATAGCGGCTTCGGTGACGTAGCGGGTAGCATGCTGAACTGCTATGCCCAAGCTGACGGGTTCAAACCCGGCCGAAGTCGTCGGATTTTTTAACAGCGTGAACATCCTTCAGTATGCCATCCTTCGGCGGGGAAGTAAAGCCGGTGAGCCCATGCCATACATTTATGGCTTGTAAAAGAACCTACCACTGGAATTGGTGGTGTTTAGCAAAATGTGTAGGTTATATTTGACTGGTTAGGAAACGCACTTATCAAGTTCCAACGTTTGCCGCTAGTGTTAGTGACAGTAGCATGTAGTAGCCAAAGTTGGAACTACCTGATATTGAACGTGTTGGGAGCCCTCTCGGGCGTTCAATCAACAATGCCCAGCTTATGGCCATTGGCTGTGATTCATATATCAGAACTAATTCATACTCTTTTATCCTCTTAATTCTTTGACCTTGTTTAGAATGACGTTCACATGTCAGGAAAAAAAAATTCTATACTTACTGTCAGGGAAAAAAGTCGAGATACTACAGTTAAGATATCAATAAGAACTTCACCCGTAGTCTTTCATAAAATCAAGCTATACTAAACGTTTCCTGATTTTATTCTGCGTTTAACTATATAGAGTAGACAGTTGTATTGTGCCCCGTTAAAATTTTATAGCAGATAGTACAAAAAAGTGCCTGCATTTTTTACAAAGTCTAACGAAGCGCTCACTGATCGTATTGAAGCTTTAATACGTCTGAATGAAACTTTTTGTTAACGTGTATACGAAGTTTTAATCTAATCTGACTTTTCTAAAAATAGTTGTTAATTTTGTAAAACAACTTTTTCTCAGGCCAGGGTGGTCATAGCGGTATGAAATATGTTATGAGACTCTTAGGAATGTCAGACCAAACGAAAAACTACGTTTTATCTACACGTGATTGTAGGTGGTAATGAAATGAATAAATCGTGTATGGGGTTAATGATTGCTTTACTTTATAATTGTAAATAGTTCAGTACATTTTCCAAATTGAGTATTAATTTTATGAAGCAGCGTCTCAGGGATAAGGAATTGAGTCTGGCCATTTTATAACCTGGCTATAAAAATGACGAGCGTGGTGCGTTCTTTGTTCCTTGCTGCCATTAAGCAGAGCACCTGTTGAGGCGCAAAGGTTTGTAGCTGTATTACATCCGGTGTACGGTGACTGCATTGCCGTGTGGTCAGGTGGTTGTACACCTCCAAGGGCGTAATGCACTTGGTTTAATGTCTCTTGAGTTGTACAGAGCAGTGGGGGGTCACGCTATTGACCGTAGTGAGCAAATCTGGCTGAGAATATTGCCGAGGCAGTTAATGATTCACAATTACCATCTTAGTAAATGTTATCCCTTAATCAGTTTTATATTATCCTTGGGAAGAGAAGAAAGAATTAAGCTGCCCTTGAAATCCTCGTTGAAAAAGAAAAAAAGCAAACACCACTATTGAGGGTCTGGTGGCCTATATCATTAATATCTTGGTATCATTCACGTGTATAACATACAATGATAGGAAATTTACTACTGTATACAAAGAATAATGAGGTAAATTATAAATTCAAGAATTTCTAGTGAAGTAAAACTAAAGCGGATGAGAACCTGGATTGTACACTTGCACTTGGATAATATGATTTTCACGATTTGCATAAGGTAGGCTACCTTATTTCATTACCAATTGAAATTCTGCCTATCACTTGTGCACTGGAAATATTTGCTAAAATTCGTAAATACTGTATATGTCTTAAGTCTTTATTTCTTGCCCATTCAACGACTGCAATTCCTTGCCGTTCCTCAACTGCTACAGAAAGAAGCGCATGATGTTTCTTCAACTGTTGCCGAGACGCACACAGGTGCACACATTGACGTCACATTACTGTTCCTAATATGTGGGATTGAAACGATTGGTCTGCTTAAGGATTGTGATGCGCGAGTACTCCCACTGTAAGTGACAAACCCCAGGGATGCATATATGGCTACCTAGCCTAGTATTGGTCTAAGCCAAATCCGCGTTTTCTTGTTGCAAGATGCGGACTACAGCAGTACCGTATGCCCGGGGTTGGCAATATTTCATTTGTCCCATAATTCACCCGGATAATGGCGGACACAAATGGAATTTTACTATAAAAGTCGTGATCTAAAAGGGGGATGGTGGGTTCATCAATACAAGAGGTATTTCGACTAATTTCAGTACTGTAGAAGGCTCTCAACTCCTTTAATGTTACCGTGATTTACTTTTGTAGAAAGCAATGGGATCATATAGCATTATTTTGGCTCAGCTATTGGTGCTTGTAACATGGCATCCCGCGATGTTGCCATGTGCGTTAAATTGCACCTTACGACTGCGATGGGGAGCTCCTAGAGAGTGGTGCTATCCTGAGTGTGGTTGTCCCCAGCTTTCTTCCCTCACACTCCTTCCAATGTTCCGTGGCACCGTTCTCAATCTCTGATCCTAATTATTGCAGTTACACACACTACTACAGCCACGCATGGCATTAGATAAAATCCAGCACACACACCCAAGTACATCGGTGTGATGACGGCGCTAACTAAGGTTTCGGTTGAAAATTCAATCCTTTTCTGTTTTGGGTTCTCAGCATTTTGAAATATAATAGGAAGTTAGTTTGGAGCAAAAATGTTACCTGTTTCCGATATAAATTATTTTGAAGTTTGTTAACATTGGCAAACATCTACCAATTTTTTATTTGCAGACATTTCTTTGACAGCCATTTCTTGCAACTTTTATCTCTAAACAAATAAGGCACATTATCTCAGAATTAGGGGCAGATGACCTCGTAGTTCCGCCCCTTAAAACAACAATAACTATCTCAGAAATTACTGCACCGATCTACTTGAAAGTTTCGCAGTATCTTTATGTGTATATGTGCATTAATCGGGCCTAGAGTAATGGCTGCAGCATTTATGTAACTTCAGAAAAATTGCTTTGCTTCAAAACTTTTTTAAACTTTTCAAAGAAACATTTCCAGATAAAAGCACTGGGATCATGATTCTAAGTTGGATTGCAAGCCATAAAATCTTCTTCAATCGTAACTTTTCAACCCTTTAACTTCAATAGTTAAGTCGTAAATGTACCGTTTGCTTAATATTTTGTTTTCATAAAATCATTAATTGTGTCGCCCAGTTCCATAACACGTTATGTCCAAAAAAATGAAATTCCTTTTTATTGCGCCATTTTGTAGAGGGCATTCATATGCATGTCTTCAATATGCCAAACTGTTCCGTAAGTCGCTATTTCACGCTTAAATTGAGCATTGAAAATGGAGTACTGTTCCAAAACTCGTCATGTCCACAGCAGAAACTGTTCCATAACCCGTTATGTCCATTACCAGAGCACATAAACAAAACTCGTCATGTCCAACTCATTTCCCACACTTGGCAAGTGTTACAGTTCCATACATCGTTATGTCCGACAAATTAATTCAGCTGGTTTTGCCAACATATTTCGGGTATTAAGGTGTTGTTCCGTTTCTACAACTGAACAAATGAGGTTAGGGAACTTTATGGAGGTTGGTACACTTGTTTTGTTTTGAAAGGGGACTGTAGTAAAGCCATAACCTGGCATTCTGCTTGTGTGTTAGTTTTCAGCTGTGAACGTTTAATTTTTCTCTGTTATACAGTGTTTGAAAGTGTTTTAAGGCTAATTTAAACATGGGGAATGACGAAGGGATTGTTGAGGGTGACGTTATTACTCCGGCACGACCAGGTCAATCAAGGAAAAGAAAGAAAAACCAGGAAGCATGGACAAAAGTTGTAGCCAAGAAAATGAGGTTAGTGCTATAGCCTAGACAATTTATGAGCCTTTTTATTAAAGAATGTATTAATTTACTTCATAAATCTAATAATGGGGTTTCTCTTTCAGGTATTCTTCAAAAGGTCCACCATCCATGCCTATATGTGGTCATGTAGGGGGAGTTTTTAAATGTAGTGAACTAGGAATGCAAGACATCCGACGAATGAACCAACATTTTTATTCAACACAAAACCGCCAGGTTCAGAATGAATACATTTTGAAATATGTAACAGTTGAAACTCCACACCGCAGCAGATCACGAGTAAATATGCAACAGAAAAATGTGACCATCAAGTATTTCTGCAATAAGCAACGAGATGGAGTTGTAACGAGGTTGCAGATATGTAAGAAGACCTTTATTAATATCCTTGGTGTTAGTCGGGATCGTGTTCAAAATGTATGCAGAAAGTTTTTTGAATCAGGAACCACACCTGTGGAAAAACGGTGAGGTGACACAAGATCAGGCCACTTTCAAAGTAGGCGAGATGCTGTCAAATCCTTCATTCTATCAATTCCTCCGCTTGGGAAACATTATTGTAGGTCCAGAAATGTTCATAGGTACTATCTACCAAGTGAGCTGTCAATAACAAAACTATATCGCATGTACAATGAAAAAGCTACTGAGGATTTGAAAGTTAAGTATGAATTTTTCCGAAACATTTTTGATAACAACTTCAATATTGGATTTGGGTCCCCGGCAACTGACGTTTGTTCCTTTTGCCTAATGCATCAAGAAAAATTAAAACGTCTGCCTACCGGAGAGGAAAAACAAACGGTGCAAGCAGAACTAACAGTTCACAAGGCAAAGGCCAAGGCCTATTACGATAATCTTCGAACCGAGATAGAAGGTGTCAAAGTTATTAGTTTTGACTGTCAGAAGAATCTGATATTACCAAAACTACCAGATCAGTCATCCTACTACTTAAGACAGTTGTATTACTATAATTTTACTGTTTGTGAAGGTCTATCAACTGCAAGTCAAACCAAAGATAACACGTTTTGCTATGTATGGCTCGAGCATGAATTTCCCAAAGGTTCTTGCCAAATTGTGTCTTCAGTTTACCACCGTTTGTGTAACACTGACTTGAAGGAAGTAACTACCGTTAAGCTAGTTTCTGATGGTTGTGGTGGACAAAATAAAAATTCAACCATGGTTGGAATGATTTGTATTTGGCTTGCACAAAATGCTCCAGATAGTGTAAAGAAAGTCATCCTTTTGTTTCCAATAGTAGGCCACTCCTACATTCCACCAGACCGAATATTCGGACGTATTGAGAAAGAAGTTAAGACCAAAGCTTCAATTTTAATTCCAGAAGAATATGAAGCCCTGTTTGACTCAATTGGGACCGTGTTTAAAGTTGGGACCGATGTAAACGTATATGATTGGAAAACTGCTGCAATGGGTGCTCCTAAGAAAGGTGAGATCCCTGCCATCCCAGGGACTGCCAAGCCAATAGGTAAGTGGCACTTCAAGTTCCAGCCCAGCAAACGAATAATTATCACCAAAGAGTCTAACAAAACCATAAAAGTACGAGGTGAAGTAGCCTACAACATGAATTTGGGGAGTTCCCGAAGTATCTGTCGAAAGGGCAAGTCCTGGACCGAAACCACACCCAATCTCATAGCCAAAGGTGTCCTCATCAAGCCTCAAAAATTGAATGATGTAAAATCACTGCTACAAACCCACTTCGGGTCAGATTGGAAGATGGATCCAACCCTTAAGTTTTATTCTCAACTTTGTGCCGATCAGCAAGCTCTTGTCGATCAAGGTGATACACTTCGACAGGAAGAGGAGGATGATGTCGGGGAAATTGCTATGGAGAGTGAGGACATTTTGGGAGTGTAAAATGTTGAGACTTTAGAAAACAAGTTACATTGCTCATTTTCATGAATATGTTGGGGAAATTGCTATGGACAGTCAGGACATTTTGATATTGTAAGATTTTGAGACTTAAAGAAAACAAGTTAAATTTTTCGTTTTTATGATTGTATCCGAATGAACATTTATTTCATTGTAACAATAAAACATTTCCTTACAGAAAGCAATATTTGCATCTTATTAAAACCAAAATTAAAAACTTCCATCCTAAAAACCTGTTCCAAAACTCGTTATGTCCATTTTCCAGTTCCATAACTCGTTATGTCCAACACAATTATGCATTTTTAACAGAAACCTCCATGTACACATTTTGTAGAGTGAGACAGCCTAAATCTGTACGGCTTAATGTATAACTAGAACGAAAATTCGGTAAAAAATCTCTCATAGGAGAGAAGATACGAGTTTTTCGTGTCTCCTGTAAAATTTTGGTAAATGGACATAACGAGTTATGGAACTGGACGACACAATTGTAATGTTGGCATCAGTGAATGATCATCATCATCATGTTTTTCAGTCAAGCTATTGGTCTGCCCCTACAATGAGTCTTCTCCACGTTGTTCGGTCTTGTGCTGTCCTTTTGACAATTTCATAATTTCGTAGGCCAGAGCTATGTAGGAAAGATCTCATGAAAGTGTTCCGTGGCCTCCCGCGAGGGCGTTTTCCAGGTACACACATCAAAAAAAGTGTTGCATCACCTCGGTTCCCAGATCTCCGGCATATAGACGTTGACTGTGTATATTGTATCCAAGATACAGTCCCTTTGACTGTTCATAGATGTCACTAAAACTGCTCAAAGATGTAAACAACCATGCATGAGCAGGGCCTATTAGACGGAGGGGGTACGACAGCCGATCAGTTCCAGTCATTCCACCAGGACGAAGGTACGCTGCTCATGTTGTCTGTAGTTCTACCATGCCTAGAAGGTCAATACCGCAGTTCGATCGCGTCCGCATTGTTACTTTGTGTCAAGAAGGGCTCTCAACAAGGGAAGTTTCCAGGCGTCTCAGAGTGAACCAAAGCGATGTTGTTCGGACATGGAGGAGGTACAGAGATACAGGAACTGTCGATGACAGGCCTCGCTCAGGCCGCCCAAGGGCTACTACTGTAGTGGATGACCGCTACTTACGGATTGCCGCTCGGAGGAACCCTGACAGCAATGCCACCATGTTGAATAATGCGTTTCGTTCAGCCACAGGACGTCGTGTTTCAACTCAAACTGTGCGCAATAGGCTGCATGATGCGCAACTTCACTCCCGACGTCCATGGCGAGGTCCAGCTTTGCAACCCCGACACCATGCAGCGCGGTACAGATGGGCCCAACAACATGCTGAATGGACCCCACGGAATTGGCATCACGTTCTCTTCACCGATGAGTGTCGCATATGCCTTCAACCAGACAATCGTCGGAGACGTGTTTGGAGGCACCCTGGTCAGGCTGAACGTCTTAGACACACTGTCCAGCGAGTGCAGCAATGTGGTGGTTCCCTGATGTTTTGGGGTGGCATTATGTGGGGCCGACGTACGCCACTGGTGGTCATGGAAGGCTCCGAAACGGCTTTACGATACCTGAATGACATCCTCCGACCCATAGTGCAACCATATCGGCAGAATATTGGAGAGGCATTTGTCTTCATGGACGACAATTCTCGACCTCATCGTGCACATCTTGTGAATGCGTTCCTTCAAGATAACGACATCGCTCGACTACAGTGGCCAGCATGTTCGCCAGACATGAACCCTATCGAACATGCCTGGGATATGTTGAAAAGGGCTGTTTATGGACGTCTTGACCCACCAACCACTCTGAGAGATTTACGCCGAATTGTCGTTGAGGAGTGGGACAATTTGGACCAACAGTGTCTTGATGAACTTGTGGATAGTATGCCACGGCGAATACAGGCATGCATCAATGCAAGAGGACGTGCTACTGGGTATTAGAGGTAGTGGTGTGTACTGCAATCTGGACCACAAATGCTGAAAGTCTAGCTGTATGATGGTACAACATGCAATGTGTGGGTCTCATGAGCAATAAAACGAGCTGAAATGTTGTTTGTGTTGATCTCTATTCCCTTTGTATTTAACGGTTCCGGAACTCTTGGAACCGAGGTGATGCAAAACTTTTTTTGATGTGTGTATTTTGCCTTCTAGTATGTCGATCATCAGGCCACCATGTCGTGAATGATAATGCCTTTTAACTATTTTATCTTATGAAGGTAAATGTTAACAAATTTCCATAGGTTATATTGTTTCAGGCGGCTTCGGTGGTGTAGTTGGTAGCATGCTGAGCTTCTATGCCCAAGGTCGTGGGTTCAGACCCAGCCGAAGTCGTCGGATTTTTTAAGAGCGTTAAAAATCTCTCAGTAAGCTATACCTTCCTCCGGGGGGAAAGTAAAGCCGGCGGTCTCATGTCATAGAATTATGGCATGATAAAGAACCTTCCACTAATTACACTTGTGTGAAGCTAAATTATAGGTTAGATTTGACTAACGCTCTTAGCCAGGAGTCGATTGCGGTGGCATCTAGTAACCAAGCTCAGAACTAGTTCGTCGTTGACGGTGGCGTTTGGTAGCAAAAGTTGGAACTACTTGAAATTCGAATGTCTGCAGTCCTTACTTGAATTAAAAACATATAACACACACGAATACAGCCATCACAATTAACACCGATTATCAGACAGATTCTACACACACCCAAAGTACATTTCTTACTCTGAAGCGGGAGGCAGAGACTCGCCCCTTGTCCTTTGCCACTGCTGCTTCGGAGACCTACAATGAACCATTCTCTGAATGGGAACTGCGCAGTGCGCTTGCACTGTGCAGGGATACGGCTCCTGGACCGGATAACATACATAATCAAATGTTAAAACATCTGTGCGAATGCAGTATAAAACAACTGTTGATCCTCTTCAATCGTATATGGATTGAAGGGGAGTTTCCATCTCAGTGGCGAGAGGGGATCGTGGTACAGATTCCCAAGGCTTGAAAGGATCCCAAGTTTGTAAGCAGCTATAGGTTGCTGGAGAAGATGGTGAACCGTCGACTGGTGTGGTTCCTGGAGACGGAGGGCCTCCTGTCTGAGTACCAGGGTGGATTTCGTTCTCATAGGTCCACCACTGACCATCTGATGCGACTTGAGAGCGCCATTCGGGAGGCATTTCTCCGAAAGCACCACCTAGTCACGGTTTTCTTTGACCTCGAGAAAGCCTACGACACCACATGGCGCTATGGGATCCTTTCCCCCCTTCACAAATGGGGACTTCGTGGTAATCTACCGACTTTCATTGTGAATTTCATGTCCGTCCGACTCTTCCGTGTAAGGGTCGGTAAGACATTATCGCAATACTATACTCAAGAAAATAGAGTTCCTCAGGATTCTGTGCTGAGTGTCACCTTGTTCGCGATTGCCATAAATGGCATTGTTGCCGCCGCCGGGTCCGCGGTAGTTCCATCGCGGTATGTAGACGATTTAGCTCTGCATTACAGCTCTGGAAGTATGGCAGTCGTGGAACGGCAATTGCAGCTAGCTATCAACCGGGTCGACAGGTGGGCTCACGACCTTTTTCAGTAGCGAAAACCTCCGTCGTCCAGTTTTGTCGGCTCCGGGGGCTACATTACACACTGAAGTACATCTCAGGGATGCTGCTTTGCCGTTGGTTGACACTTATCGCTTCCTGGGGCTCCATTTTGACAGCAAATTAACGTGGCAGCACCATATATGGCAACTAAAAACGGCGTGTCTCTGGAAACTGAACATGCTCAAGTTTCTTATTGGACTACGAGGGGGGCTGACCGTGCGGTGCTGCTGCGGTTCTACCAAGCCCTTGTCCTGTCCCGGCTAGACTATGGTTCTGTGGCATACGGTTCAGCTAGGCCGGCAACCTTGAAAATGCTGGACAGTATCCACCTTAGTAATGCTGGACAGTATCCACCATAGTGGCGTTAGGCTGGCTACCGGTGCCTTCCGGACCAGCCCGACCCAGCCTACTCGCCGAATCGGGTGTTCCACCTTTAAATTATAGACGCCAACATATGCTGCCAATGTGCGTCAAATGCCGCAACACCCGAGCTATCAAGCTCTCTTCAGTACCCAAAACCACCACTCGGCCAGTTGGTATTAGACTTGATGGCTCGTACAGTACTTGTTGCGCAAATCCACCACGTATGTTAAAAGAAACTTGTTACATTAAAATCACAGGAATATAAATACATCTACTGGCTGCGTGGCCTGCTGTTTCCAATGTCGTAGGATCGAATCCTGCCGTAGTCAGTTGGCCTTTGAAGGTGTGCAAATGCGAGGAAGCCGTGCCAGTTTTTTTACTGACTCGATAAAGATCTCCTTTGGGCACCCCGGCGTCTCTAAAAGCCTCGTTAGTTAAAATGGACGTAAAAGCAATAGCGTTTATGTTGTTGTTATGCCACATGCAGTTTCAGGGCAACCTTGGATCTTACATAGTGTGTGGTAATTATCTAATTCCACAATGCTCTAATTACCCTGGTGTACCCTACATTATAAATAGTGCTATAGATATTTGTCGAAAACTGGTATCGAAATTAATGATTTTCAGTCGGTCAACACGATCAAAGCTGGCCATCCAAGTCAATTTATTTATTAAGCTTGTGCATTTTTTTCGGTTACAATTGTGTAGAAGCGAGTCGACCGACTGAACGTTACAATATCAATTGTTAAGTCATTCAGCCAACTCTAGTTTATTTTATTTTTACCTAAATTTTCTGTATTTGTTACGATAAAAAAGGAAGGTTGGTTGGTTCCTTAGTTTAGGGACTGCGACAACGCGGTCATGTAGCCCCGTGTACTTTGGGTGTGTGTAGAATCTGTCTGATAACCGGTGTTAATTGTGATGGCTGTATCAGTGTGTGTTATCGGTGATTCAGGTAGGACTGCAGACGATTAATTTCTTCAAGTAGTCCCCTCAGGGGCTCACATCTAGTGGGACGTGGGTTGGCGACCACGGGACCCCAGCTGAGTCCGGCATTGCTTCCACTTACTTGTGCCGGGCTCCTCTCCGTCTTCTTTCCTGTCGACCTCCTTTAGTCAACTCTTGTTCGCTTCCGACCCCGACGGTATTAGGTTATCCGAGGCCTAGGGAGTCTTTCACTTTCCCGCCTTAATTGGCCCTTGTCTCATCTTTCCTGATACCCTCCTTCTGTGAGGGGTCAGCCTTCTTTTTCTTTTCCTTTTACCTCCTGCCTTGTGCTCAAGGCCCTTAAGGAGGCAGGGTGTATGTAGCCCCACCACTTCTGGTGCACCCTAGATAATGCTACACCCTCACGGGCTCACGGCTGGTGAGTTCGGGAGTTGGCGACCCCGAGGGATTCCTGAGCTGGGTCAAGTTTTCCACTTTTGTCCCTTACCTTTGGGGCGGACCCTCTCCTCTCTCCTCCCCCCTCTCCTCTCCTCTCCTCTCCTCTCCTCTCCTCTCCTCTTTTCCTTATATTTCCTATTCTCTTTAAGATTCCCGCACTGTTTTTGTTACTTGGTTCACCGTGTATCTAAATTCCTTTTTAGCGATTTTTAAGGCATTTTTGATCTATGTTGCATTTTGTAAGTTTTTTCGATCTAAATTACATCTCGCGATTGTTTTCAACCTCAATTGCATTTTGTAAAGATTGACAATCTAAATTGCTTTTTAGTAAGTCTTTCAATTCAGGTAGACGGGCCTTTTAGTGAGTATTTTGAATTTCAATTGCATTTTGTAAGTATTTTCAACCAAAACCGCATTTCGCACGAATTTTGAATCTAAATTGCATTTTGTTTGGTGGTCATTTTGCACATATTTTGATTCTCAATTGCATTTTGTGGGTATTTTGAATCTAAATTACATTTTGTCAAGTATTTTCAATCTAAATTGCATTTTGTAAGTATTGTCAATCCACATGAGTCGTTTGAATCTACCGTACATTTTGTAAGCATTTTCAATTTCAATTGCATTTTGTACGTAGTTTGAATTTCAATTGCACTTTGTGAATAATTTCGATTGGAACTGGGATAGGGCCTATTTCAATCTGAATTGCATTGTGTATTTTCAATTTCTATTGCATTTTGTAAGTATTTTGAACCACAATTGCATTTTGTACGAATGTTCGATCTCATTTGCATTTTGTAAGTATTTTGAATTTCAGTTGCCTTTTGTAAGTATTTCGACGCTACATTGCATTTTGTACGTATTTTGAATCTAGCCTACGTTTTGTGGGTCTTTTTCAATCTATTCTTTTTGTGAATCTTTTCGTTCTAAATTCCCTTTTGTAAGACCATATTGTGAGTTTCTCTTTGTACGTATTTTCCGTCTCAGATAATTTTCGTTCTGGTTTCCATTTCATTCTCATTTTCGCTATCACCCAGATCATTAGGGGCCGATAACCTAGATGTTTGGCTCCTTAATACAACAATTATCATCATCATCTTCAAGTAGTTCCTACTTTTGCTACCAAATGCTACCGTCCACGACATCTCGCTGCGGACGTGGCTACTAAATGCCATCGCAGGCACCACCTGGTGGCGAACGTTGGAACTAATAAAGCGTTATTAAACTAACCTAAAAATTTTAGCTTCCACAATTGTAGTTAGTGAAATGTTCTTTTTCATGCCATCAATATTTGACATGGTACCCCCGGCTTTACTACCCCTCCGAAGGAAGGCATACTGAGGGATTTTTAACGCTCTTAAGAAATTCGACGATTTCGTCCGGGTTTGAACCCGTGATCTTCGGCATAGAAGCCCAGCGTGCTACCAACTATGCCACCGAAGTTGCCACAAGGAAGGAAGATTGGACTGTATGTTTGGCTGTCCTACAGCTGGGAAGTTTGGCGATGCATAGGGAAATGCTTGCCAAGTTCAAAATGACGTCCCTAATTCCATTATACCATAATGTGACAAGAGAACATTAATAATCGATATGGTGCTAATCTGATGAGAGTGAAGACCCTGGGGCATGAGTCATGTTCACTTATCTCCTATCAGCCAAGGGGGAGATTAGCACCTCGTATGAGTGTGCATAGTAAAGCGAACTGGAGGAATTGCAGGTAGCGAACATTTCTCAAGAGCGGCATAGTAAATATAGGCAATACTCCTGATTCACTTGCAATTTGCATCAAGTTTTGGAAATAATACGGTATCGTACCAACAAGTGGCTGTAGAAAATATGCCGGCAATGACGACATTCTAATTACCTCCAACTCGCCTGTAGAACGAAGTTAGATGGCCTGAACCATATTCGCTGCTTAACCCTTCAACTACGCCCTACAATTCGGAGAGGAAGGTAATTATCGTTTATTATGCCACTTAAATTTGAAATTTTTCCTCCAACGGGTTTCGCTTTTTGGCATCGTCATGGGAAATAATATTTTAAACTTAAGTGGAAGTACCAACGATTTATATAATAATATAATGTGTATATAATAATGCAATTCCACAAAGTACCGTCGGCTATTACTATTACGTCCACATCCTGGTGTATTGGCTATCATTCTTGGCTGTCGCACAGGAGGTCCGGGTTCGATTCCCTGATCTGTCAGGAAATTAAATTCTGGTTTGAGGGCTGAAACGGCCATCCTGGACGTGGTTTTCCGTGGTTTCCCATTTCTAATCCAGGAAAATGCCGCGATGGTTCCTAACTTAAGAAGACACCACAATAACACAGGTTATCAGACATATACAATAATTTATTTCTCTCTCTTTAAATGACCAGGATGTCCTAGCCCCTCAACTGAAATAACAGCAGCCTTTACTATGAATAGTAGAAAAATAAAAAAAATACTCGTATATACGTTACATGGGTACAGTACCAGTATATGTGAACAATAATGCATATAATAATAATAATAATAATAATAATAATAATAATAATTTTTTTTTTTTTTTTTCGTGTAGCCTCCTGAGAGGCCGAGTGCAGGTCTTTCTAGTCGACGCCCGTGGGCGACCTGCGCGTCGGGATGAGAGATGGAAAGGATGAAGATGAATGAAATTGGGCAAGGATGTGGAAGGAAGCGGCCGTGGCCTGTCAGAAGGTACTGCCCCAGCATTTGCCTGGTGTTGAAAATGGGAAACCACGGAAAACCATTTCAAGGACAGCCGACGGTGGGGCTCGAACCCACGCGTCTACCGAGTCAGCAGAGAGCTTGGCCCCTTGACCTAACGCGGAGCTTTAACCCGCGTAGCCACTACTGTCGGTATAATAATAATAATAATAATAATAATGTGTAGGTAAATGTTCGTTCACGTATGTTTCAATAAGGTGGCTAATCCATTCAAAACACGCATGTGGTGCGCAAATCTGTGTCGAGAATAAATGAGGCCCTGGAGCAGCAAACAGTTGAAGACTTCTGTGTTAAGCTGTATCACCTAGTGAGGAAAATGCTGGGCTGGTCAAGGAATTCACCAGGCAATTCTTCCGCACAGTTTCCTTTCAGTGAGAACAAAAGCTACATCCATTCCTTGACAATTAGACTCGCAATAGGAACTGTTAAGCTGGAACATGTAAGTGGCTTAATGAAGGATGTAAGTTACTGTATGTTGAATTTTAATTGACCGAAGCGCACTCTTCCGGATCAGTGGTCAATGAAAGCTTCGTCGTGCACCACGGCTCTACCTTGTGTTCGATTGGCACAAGTCGTCAAGCACAAAAAAGTGGGAAGTCTTTGCTATTACGAACTATTACGAACCGAGATTTGAACCAGGAATGTCGTGGTTAAAGACCTGCTTATGCCATCTTCTCGTCTACACCTGAGTTATTGAAACAAACATGGAAACCCGAACTCATCTGGCCCGAAAGGTAAAAGCAACACAAGCAAAGTTTGAATGGGAACCTGCGGGATGCCGTGGCAAAGACTAGTGGAGAGAAACTGGTCATCCTGCTGCACGTAAACTGCGATTTAGGATGCCTGATTATTTATCCCTTCGTGGTGGCACAGCAGTGAAGCTGCATGCCTCCCACCAAGGTGGAGTGGGTTTGATTCCAGGCATATGGGATTTTTCGATGTAAAATATCACGTCCGAAGGTTCGGGTTCTATGTAAAAAGGAGGTCCCGTGACTTATGATCGTGATATAATGCATCGCCCTTCCTTCCTTCCTTCCTTCCTTGCCAAGGATTCGGATCGTGTTGACTACGTCCCTTGTGGATATGGCATACAGATGATGATGATGATGATGATAAATCACTCATAAACGCGAAGAAAGATAAGGGAGTGTAGCGGTTAGCATTCCTGGCTCTTGCCCTGGAGGTCTGAGTTTGATTCCCGGCTCTACCAAGAAACGTAATTCTGGTCTAAGGTTTGGAACGGGGAACATTCAGCCACGCGAGGCAAAACTAAGAAGAGGTGGATTCCATCCTCACCTCAGCCATCCGCGGTTTCCCCACAAATTCGGGATAGTTCCTAACTTAAAGCCATGGCCGACTCCCTTCCCAATCCACACCCTAATACAACCATCACAATAACACTGGTTATCATACAACACAAGTACACGGGGCTAAATGACCACGATGTCAAAGCTCCTGAAATCAAATAACAACATAAAATGAAAATAGCTGCATGGCTTGAAAAAAAAAAGTCTGTATGCCAAGATCATATTTTTAAGTGTGGTTTCCATACACTCCCTCCACACAAATGTCCGGTTAGTAAATTAAATTAAAGTCCCGGGGCATCCGCCTCTATCCCTTACCGTAATAATGACTGCTACGGCTATTACAGTAGCCAAAGAAACACAGGTTATCAGATAAATCCCACACACACCAAAGTTCACGGGGTTGATGACAAGCTGATCCAAACCCCTAAACTGGGATGAACTTTATTCCCTTAACAGTAGTGGCGCTGATAGCGGAAGCAGGAAGACTACTTGTGGAATCTAGTTGCAAGTTTCATCAGCCTTCGAGTACGACTGGAGGTGATAGTTTATTTACGAGGTCAGACACGCCATCTGAGGCTCTCCTCTTGATTGTAACAAAACTTTTCCAATTCGGGCCCAACTGCTACTTTAGTTCAGTCTGAAAGGAAACGTACTGTTGCTTTGTATAACGTAGCTGTATAAATACCCAACACGCTTTCCAAAAATTGGAGCTCACTGGTATAGGCCTAATTTGTGAATTCTGGACGAATATCTGAAATGTGGATGTATGCACTAATCTCTACATAGTGTAAAACGAAGTCCCCAATTCTTGGATATTACGGGTAATCTCGAGAACCACTGGATGGATTTTGATGCAGTTTTCACCATTCTGTAAAGAATTTCTCGAGGAAGGTTTCTATAGGAAAAACATTTATTTATGACTAAAGGAAGCCGAGCAGTAACGGTTTCAGTGAATCGAGTCTAAGAAAAACCTGCCGTCCGTGCGCCTTTTAAGCTTAAGCTGGGTAAACCGTTAATAATATCTAAACACTATGGGTGTAAGAATTGTTCAGCATGAAAAGTTCTACAAAAACGTTCGGGACAGCATAATCTGTATATTTAATACATCGCCCACTATAAGTGTTCTTAAGTTTTCGTTTCTTCTAACAATCTCCATTCAGTGGAAATTTAAATTAGTCTACTAGCTTCGGAGCGAGTTTACGAGCTAGCGAGCTAGCTTTCACTCCAGCTTCGGCCAGCATTAAACTGTCGAGTCGTGTCGAGTTAAGCCTTCTGAGAAGAGTACATGTGTTTGGAGTTTCGCTGTTCACCTCGGCTTTTCTGAATTGCGTGTAGGATCTGCCGTCCGTGCGCCTTTTAAGATTACACTGGGTAAACCTTAAAGATACCGGGCGAAGCCGGGGCGGGTTGCCTGAAATAGTATGATAAATCCCTCTCGGCACGCCGGAAGGCGGAGGTAGATTTCACTGGACAAAGAAAAATGGATAGAAATCACTAAATTTGTCAATTCTTGTATACCTACAAATGTTCTACTTTTTGCTCTTGGCTTAAGGGTGGGTCATATCATAAATCCTTTCATACAAAGGTTTTAGGAACTTCTTAAGAGGACTATTGACCTTTATAAATTGTTTTGATATTGTGCCTATTAAGGGAGGTATGATATGCGGTTTTTTTTCCTCCCTCTAAACTCCATTTTCCCCCACCTCTTTGGTCAATGATTGGTGATATCGATAAACTTGGTCCCTTAGCCTGTCCGAAGAAGAGTACGAACTTTGAATGGAATCGAATTTTCAAATACTAAGGAAGTTATAGCCATATTTCACTTTTTCGAAAATAATAAAATGAGGTCAGTTATTAATTAAGGAAGGCGGTTGATATATTTGTCCTGCCTAGTGAAGAAGGAAGCTATCCGTCCTAAATATAGGGAATCCTTGACGTAAAATATTAGTACCAGTCATTGAATTACGTAAAACACGAAGAAAATCTTATTTAGCATCAAAATATACAACATTTTCTAGAATGTACTGTAACTTAGAAATAGTTCTTGCAATACGCCATATTTTAATCAAATGAAGTTAAAATGTCACTTGTAAATAAGTAGCATTTCGTTTAGCAAGTATTGAGTACCCTTGAGAATTGTAGTCTATTCGCTACTCTTCGGTTTCGTGACTAAGTGGATATTAGAATCTGTCCTAAAGAGTCGGATTCGAATCCTGATCAGGTCGTAGATTTTAACTTAAGATGGTTATTTCCGTAGCTCGAGGATTGTGAGTGTTCGTGACGTCATCATTCATCTCATCTCCTGTACGACTCGCTGATGCTGGTTGGCTACAGGTGTCAGCTTGCAAGACGTACACAAGACTTCCTTGGACACTCGCTATTATTATTATCATTATTTTTTTTATTTTTTTATTTTTTTACCGTCGACTTGAGCCTCTATGGACTGCGTGTTAACTAACAACCACTCTCATTTCTGTGTCTGCGTCTTGTTCGTTTGCCGGCTTTGACATCTTGCCAGTATCTCTTGAGCCCATCTATCAGCTTGTTTTTCCGCTCCTCTGTCAAAGGGCCTCTTCGTCTTCTGGGTTCCGCCTTCACCATAAAATCCTGATAGCTTTTCACCATCCTTCTGAAACTATTCCTATCTTTGATTTTATCCTCCATAATGCCCACCTGTCTCATATCTTTCTCACACTCTTGGAACCATTTCAACTTTGAGATCTTCGGTTTAAGAAAATTCCAGATTTTCTTTGTGAGCGGGTCATTATTCATACGGAAGATGTGCCCATAAAACAGCAATCTTCGTTTTCTAATTGTTGTTGTTATCGGTTCCATCTTGCTGTATACTTATTTATTTGATATCAGTGGAACTTGTCCGTCAACCCATCTGTTGCCCAAGATCTTCCGTAGTAGACTGCGTTCTCTTTTAAGTAGCTGATTGACTTGTCCTGTCCGATTCATACACTGGGTCTCCGAAGCATATAAACCTTCTGGTCAGACAACAGTGCTGCAATGCACTTAGCATCTTCTTATTGTAGATGTTTTTAGTCAGTTGGAACGCTCGTTCTTGTTCCAGGATTCGGATATTGGTCGCTTCTTGTTCTAGCCCATTCTCTTGAATGACTTCGTCCAGGTATTTAAACTTCTTGACTCTTCGAATTTTTCCATGGTCTGTGAACAACCATTCTGGACCTTCACTGATGTTAGTCATGCATTTCGTTTTCTCAAACGAAATTTGTAGTCTTACTTTCTCTGCTGTTTCTTTAAGATAGTTTATCTTCCTGATTGCTGAACTGGTGTTTGCAAATATGGCTACACCGTCCGCAAACGCCAGACAGTTAACATACACTCCTTTGTGTTTGGGGCCTAATCGAAACTGATCTTTATTTCCTTCATCTTTGTTCAGTGGGTTTCTCCATTCTCGAATTACCTTTTCTAAGATGCAATTGAAAAGAAGTGAGAAAGACATCTCCTTGTCTGACCCCATTTTTTTTAAATCTCGAAGGGCTCTGAGATTTCATTCTTGAATTATACCTTAGATATTTCCGGATGAATCATCCACCCCAAACTCTTCCAGAACATTCAATAATGACTCTCGGTCAATCGAATCGTATGATTTTTTTGAAATCCAACAATACGTCCACATATTCAAACCCTCCAGTTTTCTTGTATCAGATGTTGTTCTTCAGATTGAAAATTTGTTCTGGGCAGGATCGGCCCTTACGGAAACCAGCCTGGTATTCGCCAATCTGTTGATCAAGATGAGCTTCGATTCTGTTAAGGAGTACTTTAGAAAGAACCTTGTAAGGAACAGGAACTATCGATATACCTCTGTAATTGTCGACGTTCTTCTTGTCTCCTTTTTTGCGTAGAGGATCGATTAGTGCTGATTGCCATTCAACTGGTATAGTACCCGTTCTCCAAATCTCCTGGAAGAGGCAGTCTAATATGTCCAGAGTATCCTCATTCGCCAGCTTCAGTAGTTCCGCCACTATGGAATCTTCCCCCAGCTGCTTTATTATCTTTCAAACTGTCTATGATAAGCTTAATTTCCGTCTTACAAGGTGGCTGAGTATTGGGCAGACTTTGAATGGGAAGGGAGTTGGATAGTTGTAGCGTTGGCTCATCACAGTTGAGCAACTTGTTGAAATATTGAGCCAAAATGTCACAATTTTCCCTGTCGTCCATACCTAGCTTTCCTGTATCATCTCTAAAGCACAGACTAGGGGCTTGATAACCTTTCAGATTAGATTTAAAGGTTTGATAATAGTTTCATCTGTTGTTTCTCACACGATCGCTTTGCACATCGGAACACTCGGGCTGCAACTTTCCTCGCATCACTGAATGCATCAAAATCTTCCTGACCCTTGGTCGAATTCCATTTTCTCCATGCATCTGTTCTCTGAGCCAGTGCATTATCACAGGTTTCGTTCCACCACCGATGTTTTCGTTTATTATTATTATTATCTTCTGCCATCGTTGCGTATTATTTTGTTCATTTTCTGTGCCTGAATGATCTTGAGGTTTTTGCTTAGTGTTACCGTGATGTCTATCAAATAAACCCCTTTGATTTGTTTTGTTAAGGTACACCATATCGATTTGCAAAGATTTTCTGATCCGTTAGGACAGGTATGTCCCAGTACAGTTTATATCCCTAGTTTTCAAGCACGTTGGATGGCTGATAGGTGTAATTGCTATAACAGGAGGACTTCTGGAAACGACATTAGAATTTATCAGACAAATTCCAAATTCGTTTCCAGAAGTCCTCCTGTTATAGCAAGCTCTTGATGTACGATCTTGGCTACATCATTATGCTTCTTTGTATACTCAACACCAGCTACAGAAGAGCAGCCATAGTTTCCAGTGCCAAGGTGCATCTAATCGTTCTCTTTCAGAATGTTTTTTTTTAAATACCCTCTTATCATTTCGTGACAGGTTTCACGGGAATTGCCATTTTCTTATGCCGTCGTATATGGAGTAGGGGTCAATGTTTCGTAGAGTATCTGGTCTGATCTAATTTATGGTCGTCCCCTTACGGTGAGAGCTCGCTGCAATTGGTGGTCTGTGCGGCGCGATGTCGTCCTGCATTATAAGTGCTTCTTCGTGTTCTGGCTCACTGCCCGGCACTGGTCAGCTGGAATTGTTGTGCACGTGACAGTGATTGGCAGAATGACAGCTAGATGTTATTCAAATGTCATAGCACATTGTCCATTCTACCATCGGCCGAAGATGAATGATACATCCCCCCAGGGGCTCACATCTAGTGGGACGTGGGTTGGCGACCACGGGACCCCAGCCGAGTCCGGTATTGCTTCCTCTCACTTGTGTCGGGCTCCTCCCTGTCTTCTTTCCTGTCGACCTCCCTTGGTCAACTCTTGTTCTCTTCCGACCCCGACGGTATTAGGTTATCCGAGGCCTAGGGAGTCTTTCACTTTCCTGCCTTAATTGGCCCTTGTCTCATCTTTCCTGATACCCTCCTTCTGTGAGGGGTCAGCCTTCTTTTTCTTTTCCTTTTACCTCCTGCCTTGTGCTCAAGGCCCTTAAGGAGGCAGGGTGTATGTAGCCCCACCCCTTCTGGTGCACCCTAGATAATGCTACACCCTCAGGGGCTCACGGCTGGTGAGTTCGGGAGTTGGCGACCCCGAGGAATTCCTGAGTTGGGTCAGTTTTCCCCTTTTGTCCCTTACCTTTGGGGCGGACCCTCTCCTCTCTCCCCTCTCCTCTCTCCCCTCTCCTCTCCTCTTTTCATTATATTTCCTTTCTCTTTAAGATTCCCGCACTGTTTTTGTTACTTGGTTCACCGTGCATCTAAATTCCATTTTAGCGATTTTTTAAAATGTATTTTTAATCTACGTTGCATTTTGTAAGTTTTTTCGATCTAAATTACATCTCGCGATTGTTTTCAACTTCAATTGCATTTTGTTAAGATTGACAATCTAAATTGCTTTTTGGTAAGTCTTTCAATGCAGGTACCGGGCCTTTTAGTGAGAATTTTGAATTTCAATTGCATTTTGTAAGTATTTTCAACCAAAACCGCATTTCGCACGAATTTTGAATCTAAATTGCATTTTTTTGGTGGTCATTTTGCACATATTTTGATTCTCAATTGCATTTTGTGGGTATTTTGAATCTAAATTACATTTTGTCAAGTATTTTCAATCTAAATTGCATTTTGTAAGTATTGTCAATCCACATGAGTCGTTTGAATCTACCGTACATTTTGTAAGCATTTTCAACTACAATTGCATTTTGTAAGTATTTTTAATTTCAATTGCACTTTGTGAATAATTTGGATTGGAACTGGGATATTTCAATCTGAATTGCATCGTGTATTTTCAATTTCAATTGCATTTTGTAAGTATTTTGAACCTCAATTGCATTTTGTACGTAATTTCGATCTCAT
Source organism: Meconema thalassinum (assembly GCA_946902985.2). NCBI lineage: Eukaryota > Metazoa > Arthropoda > Insecta > Orthoptera > Tettigoniidae > Meconema > Meconema thalassinum. Next base: position 252,114,917 of record OX336396.1, read on the forward strand.
TTGCATTTTGTAAGTATTTTGAATTTCAATTGCATTTTGTAGGTATTTCGACGCTACATTGCATTTTGTACGTATTTTGAACCTAGCCTTCATTTTGTGGGTCTTTTTCAATCTATTCCTTTTGTGAATATTTTCGTTCTAAATTCCCTTCTGTAAGGACATTTTGTGAGTTGTTACAATCTGAGTTCCTTTTTGTAAGTATTTTCCGTCTCACTTAATTTTCGTTCTGGTTTCCGTTTCATTATCATTTTCGCTATCACCCAGATCATTAGGGGCCGATAACCTAGATGTTAGGCCCCTTAAAACAACAATTATCATCATCATGAATGATACATTTTATGGTGCATTATTTTGCATTGAGCGCATTGTTTACTTATTTATTGAAATGATTGAATAATTTCGAGCCTCCGTGGCTTACGCGGCAGCACGCCGGCCTCTCACCGCTGGGTCCGTGTTTCAAATCCCGGTCACTCCATGTGATATTTGTGCTGGACAAAGTGGAGACAGACAGGTTTTCCCGGTCACAATTTAATTCCAGCAACACTCTCCATTATCATTTCATTTCATCTGTCATGCATTTAATCATTGCACCAGGGGAGAGCGACAGGTTTCGGCAGCCGGCACAGTTCATATCCTCGCCGCTAGATGGGGGCTTCATTCATTCCATTCCATGACCCGGTCGGTCGACTGGATGCAGGCTGTGGATTTTCATTTTCATTGAATAATTTCAATGAATTAAATATTCATACACAGTAAACCATGTTAAATATACTTGGCGGCCAGGTATACGACCATTAGGCCTACCATGTGTGTTAGTTGATAGGAAAAGGGTTGAGTTATAACTGGCTTTATAGATTCGATAAAAGCAAAGGGTAAAATATGAGTAAAGTACATTTTTAGCCTACTTTTCACATTTTGCAAAAATGAGGAAAAAGTAGACTTATGAGATCGATCCGGGAAAATGTCTGTCTGTCCTGTCTGGCTGGCTGTGTGTGTGTGTCCCCCTATCAACTCCTAAACGGCTCCAGCAATCGAAACCAAATTTGGTATGAGTCAAGATCTATACCTGAATATCTCAAACCCATATTTGAAAATGATGTCAGTGCTACCAACTGCTGAAAAATTGCAATTGAAATTTTAGCTCCATGTTGGATATCTTGGAAGGTATGAATGGGAGCTATTTCCAAATTGGCACACATACAGATAATAATATTTCAGTTTAATTTCCAGGAGGCCATGCCAGGAGGCCATGCATGGCAGTGTTGCCAAAATGATTATAAGCCTGCTGATAGGTCCAATTTTAAATGCATATAACTTCTACACTATCAATGGGATTTCAACCAAATTTCGTATGTATTATATGTACATAAACATATATTACTGAGCATATTCTTAGGAGCCACCATGGCTGCCAACTGTTAATAAATACTCTCTCTATTTCCTTTATTCAAATACCAATATTTCAGAAAGTATGCAAGCCGACAGCTCTAAGCTTTGCTCACGTATAGTACCTGACATTCTAGATGTATTTGTTGTAAGTCAGTGCTGCCAACATGATTCTAAGCCTGCTGATAGGCACAATTTTAAAATACATGTAACTTCTATACTAACAAATGGATTTCATCCAAAATTGGCACAACAAGAGATCATAATATTTCAGATTATTTCTGACCAACACATGCATGACATTGTTGCCAACATGATTTTACGCGCTGATAGATCCAATGTCTAACTGCATGTAACGTCCATAGTATCCATTGGACTTCAACCAAATTTGGTATTCTGTATCTTAAGAGATGGAACTAAGAATATATTCAGTCACCACGGTTGCCAACTGTAGTGCTCTATTAGGCTACATTATACCAGGTATATTTCGAACTAATTAGAAATTTCGATATTACCAACTTAATTTCGTCATTATTCTAGATAGGTCCATACAGATTAATCATTGGCATGAATGTTACATTTTAAGAAAAGTAGGCATTTTAGTTCGTCACGGAACTTCTTGTTTTAAAGTCCTACTGGATTTTATGTGAAATAGATTGTTGTTGTATGGTTTATTTGTTTATTTATTTATTTAGTTATATAAGTATTTAATTATTTATTTATCGTATTGTCTCGGGTTACCGTGGCGGAGCTATTGAGGCGAACTCATCTCCAAGTTCGACGGTTTGTTTACACTGCCATCTGGGAATGAAAACTAGAACTCTACAGGGCAACCTGTAGCTGATACTTATATTTTGTCTTGTAATCCCCAAATGTGATACGAGAGATCCTTCGCGAGCCACATTTTACGACTCGGAATGCCGTGGTTGTTTGGTGCCCTTCAAAAATCCGACTTTCTCGGCTGAAAAACAAACTTACGTTCTTAGGGGCATGTGGTGGACACCACCGAGATTTTTTTTTTTTTTTTTGCATTTACGTCTAGACTAAACAGGCTGTGTTTCCGCGTATAATTATAAGATCTGAAATATGGTAATATTTTACCGTATTCCAACGTTATATTTTCATTCAAGTTAAAACAAAGTGTATTATTATAATCCATTTATAGTTTTATACCAATTTTCATGTAGGTCTAATATTTTGTCTTCGTCAGTCCCTTAAGTGTGGAAAGCAGAAATACAGTATATATTTTTAATTATCGTTAAATTACATTACGGTAATTATTATGACCATATCTTACCTCTTGATCGGTGAGGATGGGAATTAAGTTCTCATAACTTCTTGTCAGGTAAAGCGATACGTATCGTAAACTAGCTCGCCAATTTGTGGAACCTCATAGGGTGCTGGGAGGGTCGGTGGTGGGGTGACCTCGGCAAGTAATGCGGGAGTCGACTGCGGTAATCTCACGGGGCTGCCATGTCGCAGCCGTGACTGCGGATGTCCTCTCGCTGCCATTTGGTTGGTGGTCCAGATTATGGTCGTCACACCATTCGTATATCCATCGAAACAATCAGTTTACTGTAGCTATCTTAAAGTACAGGGTGACAGTTTAAACATTACACACTTCCTCCAGCCCAGGCAAATTGACCAAATCGGTTGGTTCTTTTTGCATTGGATGTGGTCTCTAGTAGCATTAGACCGCTAAATGAGCACAATTAGTTCATGAGTGATTTATGAAAAAGACATGCCATTTTGGATACCAAAAGTAGCAAACTTTGCTCCACCCACTTTTGTACATTCTGGTCGCAGAAAATTGTCCAAATGTTTACTAAGTGTTCTTAAGATGTTGTTCTAAGGGAATCTTAGAAAAAATATAATTATCCGTTGCCGAGTCACAATGGTTCAAAGTTACCCTATTTCTACGCGTAAAATCATAAGCATCGTGTCTAGTGTGACAAGAAGAAAAAAAAGGGGGGGGGGGGGAAGAAAAGAAAGCACAAAAAATGCAAATATGTTCCTCTTCAAAAGACTCTTGACGGAAAAAATAGGGTACCAGCTGCTCAATCCTCATTCCGCCTTCCTCACCAGTTATCACCTATAAAATGTTTGCCATGTGAACATATTTGCGCATTTCCGCGCTGAAAGAGGTAATTGCAGAGAGAAAGAGGAGACTGTGATAGTGGAAGAGAGGAGACAGTGGCAGTGGAAGAGAAAGGGAGATGGATGGACACAATGGCAATGGGAATAGAGCCTTCTCTCAGTACGGAACTTCGCAGTGTGACGGCCGGGGCCGAGTATTCTGAAAAGTTCTGAGTTGGGTGGGCAGACGGTGGGTAGGTAATACATCATTCGAGTGTGGCGATTCCTATAACTTTCAGGAAGGCCTAAGGGCCAGGAACGGATTGGTCATCAGCTCCACCCCTAGTGCGGTACCTGTTTATGTTGACCAAGCGACAGTGAATTCATATTCATCTCATGTGTGTTCCTCCACACGCTGCCTCGCACAACCAGTAAGTGTCGCCGGCCAGGAAGTACGCCATAAACATCAGTAACGGTAAGCATCGTGGTCTCCCACTCAAGCCAGCTCACAATTACGCAATTACTACACCCACAGCGCGATTGATATCAGCGAGGGTCATTTAATGACTGGCTCTTATGTTTACAATGCGTTCTATTTGGTATTAATAAGAACATTTTCGGTGATCCAACATTGACTAGTTATTGTTCTAAACTGCGACAGATACAGTGCTGCGACAGATACAATGAAGGTCGCGCAAGAGAAGCCGTCAGTAAGCAAATAGCCAATATCCTACCTACAGTGAGAGCCTTCCCTATAGAAGGGAACCTCGCCCGGCCGTGTGACGGACCAGTTGACTAGCATTTGCACAGGGTCGGGAAGCTCCGAATGCTGTCATTGCATTTATTACATACGGAGCTGGAAAGATAGCCTACCTTAGTTGAGATAATGAAGACTTGTGGTGAATTACTGTAAGCTATCTCGTATCTTGTGAACATGGTTAGTTGTTGAACAAAACATCGAATTTTCCTAGTGGAAACTTATCTTCCCAAAAAAGAAGTCTTTCAGTAAATGTGTTCGTAAGCTTCAGCGCCGTGTGATTTTTACTTGTGGGAGAATCTCAAACAAAATGTTTATAGAAACCATCCGTGTACGCTGAAGGCTCTCGAGAACGAAATAACTGCACCGATACCAAATATCAGTGAGGATGAATTACAGCGAGTGTACCAAAACCTCCTACGTTGATGCAACGTGTGTTTTAGAAAATGAAGGACAGCATTTCCAGCAACTACTCTGAAATTCATGTAAGTAATGATGATTATTAAATACATTAAAAAGTGTAAATGTGTTGAACTAGTTGTGCGCTACGCTGCTGCTAGCACCAGTGCCTTGCTCGACAGGTGGTATTACTCCATCTTTCTTCAAGAGTACCGGTACTGAAAAAAAAATGCTCTAAGTTAGCCATTTTGCCACTAGTTCGAGCAACTTAAATTTCTTTTAGCGACAGGTTGCTTTCTTTAAATGGGCCTTTCGAGACTTTTTGAAATTGCATGTAGCCACTCAAGTAAATATAAGTCTGTCGATAATCCAGCAACTTGCACTGAGCATGCCAATTTTACGTTAACTTGAGTGAATGTGTTAATTACAAAACTTTTCAGAATACTATCTTATAGATAGTTATCGAAATTTAATATTTTTCAGTCTGTCAACACGATTGTACCCAGTCGTAATGGGTAGTTCCCTAACCTTGAAATAAAATACACTGAAGAAAATGGAAATTGCAACACCATGAAGGCATTGGTCGTTTGTGTTGATTTTCAAGATATGGAACGATGCCATGTAGGTATGTAAACGATCAAAGTTTCATACCCATTGGATTGTTGCTACAGGTCTCCCCACGTGATTGGTCGCGGAGGAATTGACTTCAGTATACGGACTCTGGTGTAGCGCAGTTGACTTGCAGTCTGTGCAGTGAAGTGTTCCCAGTCAAACATGCCTCGACGACAGAGAAGAGCACGCTATCAACAAATGTCGCCGTTTGAGAGGGCTCGGATAATTGGGCTGTGTGAGGCTGGATTATCGCTAAGGACTGTCGCTGCACGTGTTGGCCGACAGGAATCGACGGTACAATGTTTATGGCAGCAGTGGTCAAATGAAGGTACCCACACTCGTAGACCTGGCACAAGCCCATCGCGACAGACAACTGTGAGAGAGGATCGCCGCATCATTCGGATGGCCCGGATGGCACCCCATGCAACAGCAGCGCAAATTCGAGCAGCTGTGGCACCCCACGTTACACAACAAACAGTTGGTAATCGCCTGCGTGCAGCTGGCTTACGATCCCGTGTCCCTGCAGAAGGTGTTCCATTGACCCCACAACAGCGACGTGTAAGGCTGGCCTGGTATCGAGAATGATCGACGTGGGTCGACGAATGGCATAGGGTCGTCTTTAGTGATGAATCGCGCTTCAGTCTTGCCTGCGGTGATCGCCGGAATCGTGTGCGCCGACGTACCGGGGAGAGGGGCCGTCCAAACCTTATTGTCGAGAGGCACATAGGGCCAACACCAAGCTTTATGGTCTGGGGAGCTCTTGGCTTTAATGTGAAATCACAATTAGTGCTTGTTGAGGGCACTATGACTGCTCGACAGTACGTTGATAGGGTACTCAATCCAGTGGTTGTCCCTATGATGGCGAACATTGCTAATGGGATGTTTCAGCAGGACAATGCCCGGGTTCACACTGCACGCATCTCCAGAGAAGCTCTCCACGACATCACAACCTTAGAATGGCCTGCCAGATCCCCGGACCTCAGTCATATTGAGCATGTGTGTGACATGATGGGTCGACAACTGGCCAAGCGTCCTCAGCCACCCACAACTCTGGAACAACTGACCCGTGCATTGCAACAAGCATGGGCCACAATTCCTCAGGAAGCGATCCAGGGCCTTATTGACTCCATGACTCGCCGAATTCATCAATGTATTGCAGCTCGTGGTGGGCACATCCTGTATTGATTGTTGTACAAACTTGCGGTCAGGGGGAAGCGAAAGTTGAATCATCGAATCACAACCGAACACTCGTCCTGCATGTTCAATTGCAGCAATGTAGCACCACTCCTTCTGGGAGTTGCAATTTCCATTTTCTTTAGTGTACATGAGATATATTTATTTTATTTACCGTATGACTTTTAGTGCCGAGAGTGTCCAAGGACAACTTCGGCTCGCCATAGTAGCAGCTTCTACGCGAGCACGCAATGGGTGAGCTACAGTACCGTCGCATGTGGAAGAGATGAAATGAATGAAACTGGGCAAGTTCAATTTCAAGTTGTTCCAACATTGGCTACCAGATGTCACTGTCACCTAGCGGCGAACGTTGGAACTTAGTAGAGCGTTTCTAGCCAAATAACCTACAAATTTAGCTACACACTAGCAATTTTAGTCGTCGGTTCGTTTTCATGCCATAAATCTATAACATGGGCCCGCCGGCCTTACTTCCCCTTCGAAGGAAGGCATACTAAAGGATTTCAACGCTCTTAAGAAATCCGACGAATTCGGCAGGGTTTGAACCCGCGATCTTGGGCATTTAGTTCAACATGCTACCGACTAAGCCACGGAGTAATAAATACTCTGGGATGGCCAGTTTCGATCGTCACGCGATCATCACATCCATTACACGTACGCTAATAAATCTATGTCTACAAGTATGGGTGGTGGTATTTACAATATGTACACTTATTTAGTTGCAGTAGTTATTAAACTAGCATAAGCCGTCAATATTTGTTATATGCGATATTATAGTTATAACCGGGGATTGTTTTGGCATTAGATACATACTTGAGAGGTGACGGTTGGTTTTTCGCCTTGGTACCTCTTTAACGAGCTATCCATATTCTAATTTGTGTTCGTAGTATTGATATTGCGCCAGGAGATGGCAGTGAGGTTTGAACTGCCGCTCACAGCGTATCGTACATTCCAAAAACTTGACGTTGGTTACTACTTGCTTCACTCACTCAGCACATTTCTTTTTTCACTGGTTACGTGTCGTCTGCTGCAATAACAACTGTTGGCACGCGGGAAGCCGATATATTTAGGTTTGGAATAGGCGGGTCGCGCATGTTTACTGCAAGACCCTTCGGACCCCGTCACAGCGTGTTGAACTGCCATTTCCTGGCGCGATATCGATAAATAATGCTTGTGCTAGGATGTGGTTTGTGCCACGCCGTGATGTAGCTTCATTAGGCAACCCTTATAACACCTCTGTAAGGCGCTGCAGTAAGTCTGTCTTGAGATTTTCAGGGGATGATTGATCAGGAGACATTTTCTCACTGCACTGCTATTTAAAGCCACCATTGAGCAAATGTGTTAATTAGAAATGTTGACATGAACTTCTCTGAAAACTTAAGAGAACCAGCTCCTTGGTGTATGCTATTTGCAGATGATATTGTCTTATGTAGCACACACAGGGAAGAGCATGAATATAAACTGGAATGCTGGAGAAGAGCCATAGAGGACAGAGGCCTTAAAATCAGTAGGAATAAGACCGAATACCTGTGTCTTGGAGGGACTGGAAATGAAACTATTCAGATGGATGGTAACCAGCTACAGGCAAGGGACAGTTTCAAGTATCTGGGATCCACTGTATCTATGGCAATCTAGATCTGGAAATTACCCACCGAATTCAGGCTGCCTGGTTAAAATGGAAAAGATTATCTGGTGTTCTCTGTGACAGGAGACTGAATATCCAAGTAAAGGGTAAAGCCTATAAATGTGCAGTGAGACCTGCAATGCTATACGGAGCAGAAACTTGGCCAACACTGCAGTCACAGTGCAAGCGACTGGAAGTAGCTGAAATGAAGATGCTAAGATGGATGTGTGGTGTTACAAGGAACGATCACATCAAAAACACCTTCATACGAGGCAGCGTAAAAGTGACTGAAATATCAAAAAAGGTGCAAGAAAGACGCTTGCTCTGGTATGGCCACATTAAGCGCAGGGATGAGAGTTATGTAGGAAGGAGAGTGCTTGGTCTGGAGGTGGAAGGCAAGAGGGAAAGAGGCAGGCCTCGAAGAAGATGGATGGACTGCGTGCATGATGATCTCCGGGAGAAGCAGTTCACAGAAAACACTATTTGGGACCGAGGAAAATGGAAACGACTTGTCAGGAACGTCGACCCCGCATGAACGGGAAAATACGAAGAAGAATAATAATAAGAAGAAATGTTGACATGAAAATTATTTGACTGTGATTTTTTTTATGGTCATTAATGAAGAACTAATTAAGATCGCCATTGTATTTAAACGAGCGATGACAAATAATGTAGGCCTATTCCTGCCCTCGGGTTTATTATCTACCATCCACGTGCCTCTTGAAGTCAAGTGTTCTGTTGAAACTAGGTTACTTCCTTCCCTAAAACATGATGGCGGTGATTGTTGTTTTAAGGGAAGTTCCAATGCTCTATATTGAATTAATTTTCTTAAATCTGTGTTCCTTTTTCTCTCAAACTACAAAGTATAATTATGATGATGAAGTCTTCATGTAGAATATTGTAGGTTTTTAATTCAACTTAAATAGAAGAACTTTATTCTTCAGCCACTGAGACGATATGTACATAATAATTCTTTGACTTCAATATTTTTCTCAAAAACCCAGAAACTGATCTTGAGATAGGGACTGGACCATGGCTCAGCGGTAACATTCTCGCCTGCTGTTTCCAAGGTTGCCAGAATCGAATCCTGGTGCAGTCAGTTGGCATTTGAGGGTGTCCAAATGCGAGTGAGCCGTGTCATTTGATTTACTTGCACCTTAAAGATCCCCTTCGGATCAAAATTCCGGCACCTCGGCGTCTCTAAAAAAGCCGCAGTAGTTAAAAGGGACGTTTAAAAAAAAGCATTAATATTATATGATATGATAATAGACAACCTCCTGGTGTAGTGTCTAGCATTCTTGGATATCCGGGTTCGAGTCCCGTCTCTGAGTGCTTTTCCGTGGTTTCCCACTTCCACCCCCAGGCAAATGCCGGGATGGTTCCCAACTTAAGGCTATGATCACCTCCTTTCCAATTCTCGCCTGAATTACAAATATACACACACCAAAGTGAACGGAACTCATTTCCACGGTGTCACAATACCCCTAAATGAATTAACTACCAGAACGAAACGGTTAAGAACATTTGACCTTCGGAACTTCCCTTAAGTCTTCCTCAAAAGAAAGAGTGGTGAGGTGAGAAAACAGCACATGAATGGGTTGTAGTCATGAGGGAGGCTGACTTGCAGTTGCAACATGGTCAAGGCAGGTATTCTTGCCAGGTCACTCTCACATGTGCTATTTTAGACACGTGAGTCCTTGGCCTTGGTCTTGCGTCATCACCAGCTGAACTTCTACTGGATGCTGGGCCAATCCTGTCTGCCCTCAATGACGCAATTCATACGCATAATCTTGTCTTGTTGCGAATACATCTGTTTAATTTCGGGGCTGCGACATCGTGGACATATAGCCCCGTGTATTTGTGTATGTGTGCGATAACCTGTGTTACTGTGATGGCTGTACTTCAGTTTAGTGTACCTGCCATTACACATGGTTTTTCTCTCCATCTTATCCTCTCTTCATTATGCACTTACGATATATCAATCACCTGAAACCTTCTTCTTCCTCTTCTGATTTTACCATTTACTGTCACCTCTAACGCTCTCGTCACCAAACTATTTCCTCGTGCAATATCCAATTCATTTTTCTTTTTCATGTATTTTAACACCATTCTTTCTTCTCCTATTTCCCCCAGGGGCTCACATCTAGTGGGACGTGGGTTGGCGACCACGAGACCCCAGCTGAGTCCGGCATTACTTCCACTTACTTGTGCCGGGCTCCTCTATGTCTTCTTTCCTGTCGACCTCCCTTGGTCAACTCTTGTTCTTTTCCGACCCCGACCGTATTAGGGTATCCGAGGCCTAGGGAGTCTTTCACTTTTCCGCCTTAATTGGCCCTTGTCTCATCTTTCCCGATCCCTCCTTCTTCGAGGGGTCAGACCTCTTGTTTTCTTTTCATTATATTTCCTTTTCTCTTTAAGATTCCCGCACTGTTTTTGTTAATTGGCTTCCCGTGTATCTAAATTCCCTATAGCGATTTTTTTGCACTACATGCTGTAGGTATTTTAATCTACGTTGCATTTAGTAAGTTTTTTCGATCTAAATTGCATTTTGCGAGTGTTTTCAACCTCAATTGCATTATGTAAAGATTGTCAATCTAAATTGCTTTTTAGTAAGTCTTTCAATGAAGGAGCAGGGCATTTTAGTGAGTATTTTGAATTTCAATAGCACTTTGTGAGTATTTAGAATCTGAAATGGGCGGTTTTCAGTCTAAATTGCATTGTGTATTTACAATTTCAATTGGTATTTGTAAGTATTTTGAACCTCAAATGGATTTTGTACGTATTTTCGATCTCATTTGCATTTTGTAGGTATTTTGAATTTCAATTGCATTTTGTAAGTATTTCGACTCTACATTGCATTTTGTACGTATTTTGAACCTAGCCTACATTTTGTATGTAAGTTTTTCAATCTATTGTGAGTATTTTCTTTCTAAATTCCCTTTTGTAAGTATTACCGCTGTCCATTTTGTGAGTAGTTTCAACCTGAGTCCCTTTTTGTAAGTATTCTCCGTCTCAATTTTCGTTCTGGTTTCCATTTCATTTGTTATTTTCGCTATCACCCAGACCATTAGGGGCCGATAACCTAGATGTTAGGCCCCTTAGAACAAATATTATCATGATTTTCTCCTATTGACTGGCTGCGTGACTCAGTGGTAACGTTCTCGCTTGTTGGGCCCAAGGTTGCAGGTTCGTTTCCTGGTGCAGTCAGCTGACATTTGAGGGTGTGCACATGCGAGGGAGCCGTGTCAGTAGATTTACTGGCACGTTAAACATCCCCTTCATGCCGAAATTCCGGCACCTCTAAAATCCAGAGTAGTTATAAGGGACGTAAAGCCAATCACATTATTCTTCTTTCGGATGGGCCTACTGGGGACCACGTTTGTTCAACTTCTGGGTTCTAATTTTTGCCCAGTACTGACGCATCTTTTCCGGGTGTATTTCCTTCCTTTCCTTCAACAAGGGGGTGCCTTTCCTAGAGGTTTATCCTTAAAACCTCGGAATTCCTGAGAATATGCCTCACGGAGCCGGGAATCTAACTGCTTCAGTTCTTTGATATCCTTCTCAGCTTCCGTCAGCCAAGTGGTACGGACCTTCTTGTTTCGCCAGACAGACGGTTGGTCAGTCTGTTCGGAGGCAATCTTGCCACATGACCATAGAAGGCTTCCCTTCTTTTCCTGGCACAGTCAGAAAGCCTCCCTATTTGTATGTACAGCTCTGAGTTGTGTTGTCTCCGATAAGTTATTCTCCATCTTCTAGAATTGGTCCTAAGATTTTCGTGAGAATTCTTCTCTCTCTCACCTCCAATTTAGCCTCGTTTGTTCATTGACAGACACTCTATAATTATAACATTATTATTATTATTATTCTCCTATTTTCTGCAATACCTGTTCATTTCTTATAGTGTATTTTCTTTCCAACATATTCTCTCCATCCGCCTCCAAATCCACATTTTAGAGCGTATATTGTTTTCTCATCTTATTTTCTAATTGTCCAGGCTGTGCTAGTGTGTGTATTTGTAAATTGGGGATATGATTGGGAAGGAGGCGGCCGTGGCCTTAAGTTAAGAACCATCCAAGCATTTGCCTGGAGCAGAAGTGGGGGAAACAACATAAAGCCACTTCCAGGATGGCTGAGGTGGGGCATGGGACCCTCCTCTTCTCAGTTTTGCCTCACGAGGCTGAGTGTGACTTTACATAGTACCCCTCACATCAAAATTAAAATTTCGTGGCATAGCCGGGAATCGAACCTGGACCTCCGAGGCGACTTCTAAGAACGCCAGGCGCTACACCTCGAGGTAGCCTGATGTGAATAGAAACAGGTCCGAGAATAATTATGTAGTTATTTTCCCTAACATTTCAATGAAAAATAAATGCATCCTATTACCTATATATTTGGACTGCGCGTCGTCTTTGTTGTCATAGTCTGTGGTAATGGCTCTCAAGTGGTAGATCGCTGACAATTTCCGAATTGCTCAGTAATCTGATGCAATTTGATCAGTCCTGTTTTTCATCGTAGGAGAAGTCTTTGTTCTTTATTCGTGTCAGAAGTATCAACTTTACACACACATATAAAAAATGGATAATGAATACAGGGTATCTTCATTTCTACCTTACGTATATATGAAAATGAAAATCCACAGCCTGCTTCCAGTCGACCGACCGGGTCAGGGAATGGAATGAATGAAGAAGCCCCCATCTAGCTTCGAGGATATGAACTGTGCCGGCTGCCGAAGCCTGTCGCACTCCCCTGGGGCAAAGATTAAATGAATGACAAATGAAATGATAGGGGAGAGTGTTGCTGGAATGATATTTGTGACAGGGAAAACCGGAGTACCCGGAGAAAAACCTGTCTGCCTCCGCTTTGTCCAGCACAAATCTCGCATGGAGTGACCGGGAATTGAACCACGGAACCAGCGGTGAGAGGCTGGCGTGCTGCTGCCTAAGCCACGGAGGCTCTACCTTACGTATATTATACAGTCTATTATACAGTACAAACAAATTCACATATTGAGCAACAAATTTGAGAGCTAGTTGAATTTTGCCCAGTATTGGGTGACGTCAATAGCGCTGGAGGAGGCTGCAATCAAATCTTTCGTAGTGCTTTTTGAAGGACATAAGTCACACTGACATAAATGTTGGATTATCTGCTGCTCTTCAGTCACAGAGTGATGAGTCGCTTGAGAAACCCCCACCTCCGCAGATTCACTTTTGTTCTGCTGACTCCGGATTTCCAGGTTGTCCACTTCTCCTGGTGTCCACATGGAGGACTTCCCTTCGGCTCCATCCAGTTGGAAAGGTGGTTAGTTGTTCCTTTCCACAGCTTGATCCTAGCATTCTCTGATTTACAGTACCTTGAAGCGGAGAAAACACTTTCTAGATTTCAGCCTCCGTGTGGCAGGATGGTATCCATAGAGGGGATGTGCTTCTGAAGTAGATGATTGGAGCCTTTCTTTGTTAGCTGCTACCTCCCTACGAATTTCACCAGGAACAATACCAGCTAAAAGTTGGATTTTCTCGATTGGGTGATACCGAGCTCAGCTAATGAGTTCTCTCCACGGGGGTCAATTAGGAAATTCCTAACAAGGGAAGTTGCCTGAGGAGTGTTTTACTGCCCCCCCCCCACCACTTCAAAGTGGACGTGGTAGTAAATATTGTCGGAATGTGTCAACCTGCGCTGATCTTCACTATCTACTCTTGTTATCTCAAACATGTATTTCATACAGCTCATTAGAAATTTTAGGCGTTATTCCGGATTTGCCAATAAAGCTCAAGTGCAATAGTTTTCTTTGTGTTTCAGAGTTACTATAAAGATCAATAAGTACATTTTAATTTGTATGTTGTAGCTTCGTAAAAATGTTATCATATGAAAGTTATAACCTGCAGTATGAGCATTACAACGATATCCTGGGAACCAATTGCTTATTCTGCTACAAAACAGGGTGCAAAACTGCAGACAAAAGCTTTACTTCCACTGACAGTTCGTGGAGTTAACGTCAAAACTTTGACGGTATGAAAATAACTCATTAGACTAATATTTCATATAACAACCGCTATTTTTGGGGCGGTGGGTGAAATTTGTTACCGCGCTAGTAGCCTCACTAAACTACATTTTGTGGCAATATAATGAAACCTTGTTATTGTCACATTGCATTGCATTACATTACATTTGCATATTCGTTGTTGGTGCACACTGTTTCTTGAATATACTTACAGTAGTTGAGTTTATTCTCGACTTATCCATATATTTTAGCCCATTAATGTCCAAGTATTTCATACAACCTATAAATATACTTGGCAAATTGAATTATGATACGAAATAAATCACCCGTTTGGACCGCTAGTTCTACAGCGCTAACCTAGAAGTAGGATCCTCTCGTTTTATTCGAGTTTAGTTGGTTTTACCATTTATAAAACATATTTACGGCGTTCGAAAATCTGGAAACAACATATTGTAACCACAAATATATCTCAACAGGACTCTTTACAAGGTTAGATGACTTCAACATTTTTAGGCATTGTTCCATATCAGTATACCTGGCTGGAAACAAAATCCCATAACACTCAGCAACGACATCCGTTTCAATATTATTATTGAGCCGTATTGAAGAAATATAATACAGGCTGTCCCGTAACAGAAAGTGTGAGTTCAACTAGAACGTTTTTCAAGGTTCGAGGACTTTGTCAGTCAAAGTGTTACGCATTTCAACAATTCTTTATACGTGGAAACAACGTCTTTTTGCAATCAACAGGAGATCCGATTCATTATATTGAACCATAATGAAGAAGTATAATATAGACAATCTATTAAGGTAGATTTATATTAACTTTGGTCTTGTTTCGTTTATGTATTTTTCTTGCTTTTTTTTGTGACCTTTCATTTTATTTAAATTTTAGTGTGTTCTTTGTAAGGATATCCATTTTCACCTTGGTATTTGTTTAACATAGTTTTTAAGATTCTTTTATTATTTCAATCTACGCTGACGAGGGTAACATTGTATACCGAAACATGTACGTACTTATTTAAATATTAAACGTTTTTAAATTGTTTGACAAGACGGCTATTATTATTTGAGATTAATATCATGAAAACCAAAATGTTTATGTCTATATCATTTTAAAGATGATAAAACAGGCTACAAAACGTTAATACTGAGAGCTATCCGTGATTTTTTGACGGAGGTCCGTGTTTGATTCCCGGCTCTGCCAAGAAAATTAATTCTGGTCTATGGGTTGGAAAGGGGTACACTTAGCCTTGTGAGGAAACACTGAGAAGAGCGGGGTTCAACTCCCACCTCAGCCATCCAGGATGTGGTTTTCTGTGGTTCCCCCCACTTCTCCTCCAGGCAAATGCTGGAAGGTTCCTAACTTAAGGCCACGGCCACCGCCTTCCAAATCCTCCAGTCTAGTCTGCAAGCCTCTGTTTGCGACCAAGTCGCCTCCATGATCCCTTATTAGCAGTTAGCACCGCGGCCTCCTCTGATTCTACACATCTACATGAAATTGTTCAACACTGAATATAACCATCGCCTCCTAGGTTTGCCTCTGATTCTCTTACCCTCTTCAGCCGAAATCATTAACCTCTTAAGTAATCTCTCCTCTCCCTTTCTGTTCACAAGACCCCACCATCTGAGTCGGCTCATAAGAACAGCTTCATCTGGCGTTCTAATTTCTCTTCATTTACCGGTACATACGAAAATACTTGAATGTTCCGTCCATAAAAATAGTTTCTCTTTTACACAAGTATTTCAAATTTGATGCAGTAGAAAACATAATGATGTTATTCTCTCGTCCTTTACCAGAAGCATATTTTCTTCTAGCCCGCCCCGTGGTGTTGGGGTAGCGCGCCTGCCTCTCATCGGAGTCCCTGGTTTCAATTCCCGGCTCCGTGAGGGATTTTAGAAATTGGCGTGAGGGCTGGAACGGGGTGCACTCAGCCTCTTGAGGACAATTGAGTAGCTGTCTGACAGTGAGGCAGCGCCCCGATCACGAAAACCAAGATCAACGGTCGATGAGACCCGATGCGCTGACCACGCGCCACACCAATATTTGCTGGCCAAATGGCTGGTCAGCGGTCGCTTGGTAGGCCTAGGCCCTTCATGGGCTGTAGTGCCAGGGGTTATTCTTCTAAGTTCAATCGAATGTCCATAATCGCTAGAGCATCATGAACTTCTTGCTTATTTTGAGGCAGAGGTGGTAAGTTTCTCCGTTTCTCGACTGCAATATTTTTTAAAATCCTCTCTGTCATTTGATAGTAAATTATCAGACAAGTGTTTAGGGGCAGCAAGTATGTCCTTTCTCATCAACTTCGATGGCCGTTCACATATCTCGTCACGTACCTTTCTCTTTGCACTGTTTGAAATAAATTCTTGATTAATCGTCGTACATGGTTCGTGATTCGGAGACCCACTAAACAGAAAGTTACCACCATTTGTAAATAAATGGGCAGACCATTCCTTGTTCGAACACCTCCACTTTTGGTCCCGTTTTGACAACTCACACTTATGAAATTTTTAGTTACCTATAATTCTCAATTCTCCACCTCTTTGTACGTGGATAACATGTTTGCTGCACTGATTATATCTACGGAAACTCCAGGGGGTCCAGGTGTATGTAGCTGTCAGTCAACTCATGGCCTCAGCATTTCAGGAGAGGTTGCCTACCCCCACTCTCTTCCCAAACTCATTAGTGTAAGCTGACAGGGCTGTTTGGGTTTAACCTAATTAGCGGAGTTCGACCATCCCATCTCGATTGGTGTTGGTTTTAAGCATCTATATTTCTGCCCGCAAGGAAATTCCTACAGATTTATGGCTACGTAAGACTTTCAGATGAATATAGGTTTAGGCCTGCCGGTACTGTCAATCAGAAGGCATCTCTTGTGATGATGTGATTGTGATTATTGTTGTTTTTTCTTTAACCTTTTAACAGCTATGTTTTCCCAGATGAATAAACACCCATGTGTTGAGTTTTCACACATCTTATCCCCATTCCACATCGTGGCTCTAATCTAAATCAATTTATCATATTCCCCATTCCCCTATTGGTTCCATATATTACGTTGGGTTATTTTACACACAAGTTTTTCAGGGGCGTACCCGAAAAATAATTTCCGGGGGTATAGTTGAACTAGATGTAGGTAAACACTGCCTGGCTAAATGGTATTTCACTAGGAGTGACAAATCAGACTTTTAGGAGGGATATATCCCCCATGCCCGCTCCTGGGTACGTTTAACGTTTAGAATCACCTCTACTTGAGCGCACAGAAGTTGAACAAATGTAGCGTAATTCGCGTCACCATAGAGATTAAGAATGCAAAGCAAATGGTTCTAAGGACTCCACCGCGTGGCAGAATTGGTGACGAACCTTATCGTCGATAGCTCTCTGACAGTTAAGGGGCGAAACATCTTAAGACATCTGGCCCCACTTTGCTTAGAATGATCAATACTAATGTCTTACAGAGGATTCACATTCTGGGACACACTGTACTCGATTCCGAACACCCGTCGGCACCCAAACTCAAAGCTTGTTAGACATAGTTACTTTAAGTGGATAGCCACGTATCCCGATCATGTTCAATGGAACAGAGTGCAATGGAAAAGACCACCTGCTCGTTTCGGTAGCTTGTTTCTTGAATATCTGTCCTAAAGATGTTCGGGCGTTAATTTATTTGATGAATGTTGCGTTTCTTACTAAACCTTGGCGGGCGATTTCATTTTGTTAGCCAACACTCTTCCTTTAATAGGTCTCTGACCCAGATCTCTCCTGTGGCGTGCGGTGGGTGTTGCATTGTTTCTCACAGCAGGGGATGTCTGTAACTCGCATCAAGTTTCTTCATCTCCATAGCTGCGATATTATACCGTCTTAAAGTGTTTATAGGATGTGCAAAGGAATGTCACATAATAACAAAAGCACTGAATAGGGAATGAAGGAATCTATATGCGATCGAAATCAATGCTTTTCAGTCGGTCAACATGATTGTACCAAATTGCAATGGGTGTTTCCCTAAACCTGAGAAAAATAGCATGAGATTAATACATTCACATGCATGACCAGTTTCGATCGTCAAGCGATCATAATCAGATTCTTTGCATTTAGGCCATAAAATCTATGTCTACAAGTATGTGGGTGATGGTATTTGCAATATACAGGGTGTGTCTAAATTTCCATCACAATACTCTTAAGGGCTTGCAGTGTGGACCGAGACGGTTAAGTGTAGCATAGGAACTTGTGTCCGGAAACGTACCGTCTTCCCGCGTCGCGCACACTACCACCACAGCACACGCTCAAATCTCCCGCATTTTTGGCACCACTGACTAGAGTACGGCAGGGTTCCTGAATGGATGTGTGATTGGGCCATACCTTCTTCCACGAAATCTCACAGGTGCCGTGTACTTGGTATTCCTTGAAGACGTACTGCATGAGTTCTTAGACGATGTGCGTCAAAACGTGTGGTTTCAGCACCATGGTGCACCACGACATTTTTCACTTGATGTCCGAGATCATCTGCACCACAGATTTGGGCACAGTGGATAGGTCGCGGTGGCTTGATTGCTTGGCATGCACGTTCACCTGACTTGACACTGCTAGACTACTACCTGTGGGATCACATGAAAACCTTGATTTACGAGACTCCCGTGGAATCGGAGGAATACCTACTGACGCGGGTTATGGCTGCGGTGGATTTTGGATGACCAGAGATTGGTGATCGTGTGTACCAGGACATGGCACGGAGGAACCGTGTCTGTGTTGGTGTCGGTGGTCGTCACATCGAGCCTCTCCTGTAATTGGACCCAGACGACAAGCAGCAGGAGTCGCACAGAGCGCCGAAAATGTGGGAGCTGTGAACGTTGGCTGTGGTGGTTTTTTGCTGGCAACGGCAAGACAAGTTCCTATGCTAAACTAAACTGTCTTAGTCCCCACTACAAGCCCTCAGTCTGTGATGGGAATTTTTTTAAACACCCTGTATACATTTAGTTACATCCGGCATTGCGAACTTGCGCAACTTGCCAAAATGTGCTAGTTATGTGTAATTCTTAGCCTACTTTTCACATTTTGTAAAAATGAGGAAAAAGGCATATGAGATCTATTCGGGCAAATGTGTGTCTGTCCTTCTGTGTGTGTCTCTATCAAGTCCTAAACGGCTACAGCTATCGAAACCAAATTTGGTATGAGTGAAGATCTATACCTGGATATCTCACGACCGTATTTGAAAATGACGTCAGTGCTACTGCTGAGAAATCGCAATCTACTTGAGTGTGTTTGGAATCTCTCTGACAGCCTGTGCCAATGTGATGGTTGTGTGTATCTATTATTTAGGCTAGGATTTGGAAGGCGCCGGCCGTAACCTCAAGGGGATCGGTATAGCATCACTCCTTGAAAAATTATTTTCAAATCAGTTTCCCTTGTAACTCCTGAAGTATAAGGTGTATAACAATGGTTTTTTTCTTCTTAGTAATAGGGTCTACAAATATTACCAGAATCGTCAGCCTTGGTTGGATGGTTGGTTGTAAAAAAAAACACGAAATAAATAATTATGCTAAAATATGTTATGTTAATTTATCAAATGATTAAAAATACTACATTTAATAACAGAGACCTGAAAGAGGTCAGTATTATAGCTGTTACCTAACAAAGCAACCTCCAATAAACGGAGTAAAATGGGTTAGTAAAGGTTTTAATTATCAGGGAAACTGAAAACCAACAACTGTGTGTCAATTATTTTATTTTTATTTTTATTTTGAACTGCGCTGAAGATGTACTCTACACATGAGGTAATTTACATGTAAAGAGCTTCAGTGGCTTATATCTGGTAGAATCTGAGATGAAGATTGTCTAAAATTGTTAACTTTTGAAGGTGTTAAGCTGTACCGACCCCCTTAAGTTAGAAACTATCCCGGCATTTGTATGGATTTGAAATGCGAAGCCACTTTCAGAACAGCTGAGGTGAGGGTCGACCCGTCCCTTCTCTTGTTGCCACACAAGGCTTAGTGTACCTCGTTCCAACCCTCAGACCAGCAATTAAATTTCTTGGCAGAGCCGGGAATTAACCCAGTATGTCTGGATCCTCAGTCCCAATACGTAGCATCTAAGTAGTCGGGGCTGATGACCAAAGACCTTGAAGTGAACTAACAAGAAACATACCCCTATCCTTGACCTTAACAATTACACACAACGTAACATAATGGTGTCGTCTCGGGGCCGGAATCTGCTGACCTGCAATGTGCTATCTGTGCCCGCTCTGCGTGACGGGAGCAAAGGCTATACACAACAAGACGGTCCTGATGCCTGTCAGTCTTGAGTTCCGTAGCAGAACGCACGCAGTGTGTGCGTCTTATTAGTGCGTGTTTGGATGCATGTGAGTGGTTTGATGAACAATTCGCCGGTTTATTTCCCTCAGCTATGGGTTCCGTACCCCAACGCTTCTACTGCGCTTTGTCGGTAAGTACACTACTTTATCCCCACTCACGTGTAGATACAACGTGTTTTTTTTTTGTTTTTTTTTTTTGTTTAGTCTTGCATTGCCATGATCCTCTTGTCGAGCCATATTCCATATTGCCACGACCACCCAGACCTGAGAAAAAGTTGCTTTACAAAATTAACAACTATTTTTAGAAAAGTCAGATCAGATTAAACCTTTAATATACACGTTAACAAGAAGTTCCTTTCAGATGTATTACAGTTTCATTCCGATCAGATCAATACTTTTATAATGTAACGAATTTTCTAAATGAGCGCTCCGTTAGACTTTGTTAATAAACGGCACTTATTTTGTTCAATCGTTTATACAATTTTTAACGGGATACAATACAAATAAATGTTTACTCAGCTAAACGCGGAATAAACGTTTGGTGTAGCTTGTTTTTATTTAAGACTTCGGGTAAATTTTTATTGACATCTAAACTCGAGTATCTATACTTTTTCCCCTAACAATACATTTAGCACTAACAGACAATGAACATCCTTAGTTTAGTATTTTAGTCAGACTCCGCGCCGTATCCGTGAGCCTTAAGTCTCTGACCGCGATTGGGAGCTGCAGCCCGCAGATTGGAGGTTAACCCCGACTGTAGTTTTTTCCCGATTTTTTAAAACTCTACTTATAGTCAAATGCCGGGATAGTACCTTATTCCCCCCAGGGGCTCACAACTTGAGACGTGGGTTGGCGACCACGGGACCCCAGCTGAGTCCGGAATTGCTTCCACTTAAGTACTTGTGCCGAGCCTCTCTGTCTTATTTCCTGTCGACCTCTCTTGGTCAACTCTTGTTCTCTTCCGACCCCGACGGTATTAGGGTATCCGAGGCTTACGGTGTCTCTTCCTTTCCCGCCTTAATCTAAATTGCTTTTCTTTTTTGTAAATCTTTGAATTTAGGAGCGGCATTTTTCTGAGTATTTTAAATTTCAATTGCATTTTGTATTTTCAACCTAAACCGCATTTTGCAAGTATTTTCAATCTAAATTTCATTTTGTAAGTATTGTCTATCCGAATTGCATTTTGTATGCATTGTCTATCCGAATTGCATTTTGTAAGTATTGTCTATCCGAATTGCATTTTGTAAGTATTGTCTATCCGAATTGCATTTTGTAAGTATTGTCTATCCGAATTGCATTTTGTAAGTATTGTCAATCCGAATTGCATTTTGTACGTATTTTCAATCTAACCTGCATTTTGTACGTATTTTCCATCTACATGTGTACGTATTTTCCATCTAAATTACATTTGTACGTATTTTCCATCTAAATTACATTTTGTCAGAGTTTTCCACTCTAAATTACATTTTTTGAGTACGTATTTTCAATCTCTGTTAGTTTTTTTAAATGGTTTCCGTCTCGTTGTCATTTCGCCATCACCCAGACCATTAGAGGCCGATAACCCAGATGTTAGGCCCATTAAAACAACAATTATCACAATCATGCGTATAGCTTGTAGAGCACCCTTCTATCCCTGTACTTTATTCCAATCGTCTTCAAAATGTCAAACAACTTACACCAATCAACGTTATCAAAAGCCTTTTCTAAGTCTACAAATGCCATGAACAATCTCTTATTCTTCCTTATTCTACCTTCCAAAATCAGCCTAAGACTTAGTACAGCTTCCCTTGTTCCTCCTGAAACCAATATTATAAAGACATTCTTAAATTAGCACTAAAAAAATCGAAACTTTGGGTCGCGCACGTCCATCCTAGAGTTGATTTCGGGTCGTGACATTAAACGTTAAAAGCCCCTGGATCACGGTGAACTCGCGAGGGAATACTTCCCAAATAACGGTGGTACACAGAATAAACGGGAGTTTCGAATTTTTTCATCTTTAGGCTCATATCTGTTGATTTGTTGCCACCTTGGTCTCCTGATTTCAGCCCACCAAACGTATTACTGTGGAACGTGCTAATGGAATGAGAGTATTGGACGAAGCCATGAGGTGGTTGCTCTGTAACGTGCAGTGCTGTGCGGTATCCCACTCTTGCTTTTAGTTGAGGGGCTATGGCAGCATTGTGCCCTCTACAGTAGCGCATTGTCGGAGCAGCCCTGAGCTATTTCCTATCTCTCTGTGGATATCGTGAGTAAAATTGCGAAACGCTGAAGAACTTAACTTTGTTTCGTTATTGTTTTGCGCGCCATGTGCATTATTAATACTCGTCGGCGAGGAGTTTGTGAATGAGCTTAAGGGTACAGTTGCTCTCCTTCCGTGCGTCTGTAGACTCACTGCCTTGTACATATTTCATGTGGAACTCCATTCTGCTACGAATGGTGATGATTGTTAACGAGCTGCTCAGTTTCATTAGCAGGAACACTTGAGGGAGATCTCTTGTACTGTGGGTGGAAGCTTCTGACAAGAGTCCGGACCAAAATAATTTCATACAGGGTCTTTGTCGGCCAGTGCCTTGCAATACATTCCCCCCCGCAGAAGATGTGTGTTGTGAGGAAGCGAGGCATTAGCCTTGGTCAACCAACTAGTTGTAAGGGTTCAGTGTCGGCATCCTTTCCTTGGACAACAGACGTCTTCAGCATTTCCACGTGCTTTAAGAGAGGCCACAGACACTGCCAATGACAATAGTTGCCACATTTTGTTCGTGCCGCGAAGATTACAAGTGACATTCAATTTTACTGGGCTAATGGAGGCTTCCTGACAAGGCGCACCTAGGAAAAACACGCGAAGGACACGCCAATAACCTAGAAGATTTGATAGTTGTTTTTTAATATAAGATTTATTATAATTAATACTTTGATATCATGGCAAATGTATTTGCATTTTATATAGTTTTTTTTTAATACAAGTAGTTCCTTAGTGAAAAATTAAACGATATCCATTCTCCCTACCGGTCATGAATCATTGGGCCCAAGCAAGCAAGCATAAATAAATAAATAAAAGGTATATTGGCAACATTGTAGCAAGGATTTGTCTTGGGCACTGGATACTTGAAACACAACCTCTGCATGCTGAATTGTGCCCAAGATCGCGGGTTCAAACCCGGCCGATGTCGTCGGATGTTTTAAGAGCGTTAATATCCTTCAGTATGCCTTCCTTCGGAGGGGAAGTAAAGCCGGTGGTCCCATGTCATAGATTTATGATTGGTAAAAGATCCTTCCACAGACTAAACATGTGTGGAGCTAAATTTCTAGGTTAGATTTCGTTGTAACGCTTCATCAAAGTTCCAACGTTCACCACTAGGTATCATTGACATCTGGAAGCGAAAGTTGGAACTACTTGAAATTGAACGGAACTTGTAGCTCACCCTAGGGGTGTCCGCTTGAAGCAGCTACAGCCTCTGGCGAGCCGAACATGTCCTCGGACACTCCCGACACTAAAAACCATGAAAATGAAAATCCACAGCCTGCTTCCAGTCGACCGACCGGGTCAGGGAATGGAATGAATGAAAAAAGGAAGCTTGGAGTTTAACGTGACCGTTAATCTGTAGATTATGGGCCACGGGACCTCCTTTTTACGTGGAATCCGAACCACAGAACATGGCATTTCACTTGGAAAATCTCACATGCATTGACCGGGAATCGAACCTGGACCGCCTTGGTGAGGGCATACAGCTAGACCGCTGAGCCACCACGCCCCCTGGAATGAATGAAGCCCCCATCTAACGATAAATAAATAAATAAATAAATACACCTGCTTTTATGACCGAACTACATCACACGCTAGCGCCAGGTTGTAAGAAATAAAACATGGAGGACGGTTGTCGTTTGAGGGTAATATTTGTAGTTGATTCGCAACATTAACGCAAAACTGTCGTGAAACTTCATTTAAGTAAATTTGAAAACATGCCAGGTACTGAATGAATGCATTTCAATCAATATTTAAGATGTAAATAAACCGTACGCGTTAATAAGTTGTGCAACAATGAGCTCAGAGGTCCGTTATATATAGGCAAGTGTGCGAGTGGTATCGCGCCTGCTCACTGTTTTAAAGATTCCGGGTTCAAGGCTATCCAACGGTGGGAAATTTTACTTCTTTTTAATTATTTTATTATTTTATTATTCTCCCTACCTCGCATAGCAAGTTTTCAGCCTCGTTTTATTCACATGGTCTACGAAGATGATTACGATAAGCATTGGTATTGTTCTCTTCCCTCATTTAAATGTGTATTTTCCCTACTTTCTGCTCAAAACCCTGGATGGATACTTACTATTCGTGATAGCTATTATAGTTTTAATAGTTTGGAATTTGCTCCAGAAGAATAATAATAATAATATGACATGTTCTGTGTTTACTGTATGTTCTTGTACTCAATCTTCCATGCAAACTGCCGGGGAAAATGGCATCTGTTAATTTCGTGAGTTGTATGGAAGCTATCATGGAAGGCAGAACCTAGCATAGACGGTACAAATCACACTGTGTTATACGCGTCTATACCAGCGTGTATTCCCGTACTGGTAGACTCTTTCAGGCTAACGAGTGTCGTGTGATACGGGCCTATTAATGATCACTGGCCTGTTCGCCATCTCTTGATGAATACAGTACTTTTGCATTTGTCAGTTGGCACAGGCTAGAGTAAAAGGTGGCTTTTCACCGATGTCTCAGTCTCACTCATGGCTGTGATTATATGGAAGCTACTGAGGTATGGGTGGGGCTTAGTAACGGCATTCGAGGCACAGTCAGTGCCTGTGAATGCTGTGAAAGGTTCAACTCATAGGGTTAGGACTACTGTTCTGACTCAGTGAGGAAAGCAATGGCAAACTACCTCACTCCTCTTCTTGCCTAGAATGCCTCAAAATAGTGCTGCCTTGGGTTTTTGTGGGTATCTACTCACATAACGTAACGGCGGTACTTTTTGAGGATCCAACCAGCCTAACAGACAGACAGACAGACAGACCCTTATAAAATGGCCGTCCTGGCGGACGAAAAGCACTGATGGGGATGAAAAATCAAACACGGACCGCTCCTTTAGCGCACCGGGGGGGGGGGATCAGTAATCCGGAAGCAATTACAACTCCATCCTCACCGACAAACCGCATTTTGTATTGAGGCAAAATTGAACGTACCCCAGTACAAACTTTCTTTCCCTTCCATTGTCTTATTTTCTGTTCCAATCTGTTTGGGTGAAGTGTGTCAATATCTTACTACAGACATGTAAGGAGAGATTCTACTGTAGTTGCTGGAAGTTACAAGGTAATTCGAAAAAAATAGCTAGTAACAGCGAGCACATGGAGGTTTTTTTTTTTTTTTTTTTTTTTTTTTTTGCGGCAGGATTATATAAGCATTACGTTGTTGTTGTTGTACCACTTGGGGCTTGCACATTGCGGTCATTTCTGCCCCGTCTGTTTTGGCGTCTGTATACAGTCGCCTGCGTTATTTTGGTCTTAGTAGTGAGTGTATTTGTAACCGAGGCGAGGATTGGAAACGAGGCGTCCGTGGCCTTAATAAATGCACCATCCGCATTTGTGTGAAGTAGAATTAGGTAGCAACGGAAAAGATCGCTGAGCAGGAAATCGAACCCACCTCTACTCAAGTATGCCTCATGCGGCTCAGTGCACCCCGTTCCAGCCCTCAGAGCTAGGAATCAAACCAGACCTTAGGGTTGCCAGCCAAGAATATTAGCGACTACACCACGAGGTATTTTTAGTTCAAATGTGTAAATGAATTACAATCCTAAGATGTAGCCTATGCCAAATATAGTTTTATTTCGCTAGAATCCAATAATATTATTATTATTGTTGTTATCATGTATTATTATTATTATTATTATTATTGTTGTTATGTAGGTACTGGAATCTTATAAAGTAGGCCTACTGTACTTAATTCTGTACTCTGGCAAATGCAAGCTCTTTATAGCATTATTATTAAAAATATTATTATAAGCTCAATAGGCCTATATTGTTAATATGGTACAGTTGACGTTGGCTGAGAATATTGTTCTCGATTCCATGTTATCGGTAGTTAACGGCAGTTGCGGTGTTCCTTTTTTTTTTCTGCGAAACCGATCGATAATAAAAGGCTGCGTTGAATGCGGGCGTGTAGGCCTATCGTAGCGGTTTTACTTCGGTTGTGGTGTGTTGGTCGCTGTTATTTAAGGTGAGCTACCTGTTTAGCAGTGAATATTAAGGTTCTTGAAGAACTTGAGCGTGTATTTCATGTTCACTCCAGACTTAGACGGTCAACAATACATGTGTGTGCGGGCGCGAATCGCAGACCAAGAAAGCACGAAGACAATACGTGGCCTCGCGTGCGACAGTTCATTCAACCTGTCGTATTTAACGGTGCTCGTTGCGCGAGGTCCCTCTGTAGTACTGTAGTTAATTGTTGTGTACTTATATTGGAAAGGACGATTGGATTGCAGTAGCAACTCGTCGGGTAGGCTTGTTACGTCATAACTAGGGCTAGTATTTTGATGTAAATACATATTCTTTTCCTTTGCTTGTACTTAACTAAAAATGATAAATGTCCATCAATTAGAACCTTAGCTATCGTTTAGTTAAATTTTGTTACACATTTTACATATTTGATCATAATTATAGTTTTTTTATATTTGTACTTTTTATGTAAAATTGCATGTTCTGTCTCTTACTGTAAAAAAAAGTATTTTTTCGCCAAGTGGGATATACGCTAATTCAAAACAACCTGTATATTCACATTTGTTCATTACAAACTGTAGTGCATGAAAGGAATTTTCCAATCTGTTTATAAGCTGCTGAGAAAGGGCCAGGGAAGAATTAGCTGTCGCAGTAAAGAGGCGCAGGTGCGCTTCATAAAAAAGGAGGTAGCGCGTATTTCGCTACCCTGTGGGGGTCCGGGCACGGACATCAAGAGCCCGCTGATGAGCCAGCTTGGTGTTCCTAGTTGAAACCCCATACAAGACACAGCATAAACCTAGAACAATTGCTAAGTTTTAATTAATTATTGTACGCACACTTTATTTTGCAAAAATATAATGAATAAAATGAGGAATCTAAAAGTAATATAATGAGTAGTTGTATAATTTATATGAAAAAGAAAATCCACAGCCTGCTTCCAGTCTCCGACCGGGTCAGGAATGGAATGAATGAAGCCCCCATCTAGCGGCGAGGATATGAACTGTGCCGGCTGCCGAGGCCTGACGCACTCCTCTGGGGCAATGATTAAATGAATGACAGATGAAATGAAATGATAGTGGAGAGTGTTGCTGGAATGACATATTGACAGGGAAAACCGGAGTACCCGGAGAAAAACCTGTCTGCCTCAGTTTTGTCCAGCACAGATCTCACATGGAGTGACCGGGATTTGAACCACGGACTCAGCGGTGAGAGACCGGCGTGCTGCCGCCTAAGCCACGGAGGCTTCTGTATAAATAAATTAAATTTTATATTACTTTTTTAATGTAATGTTACATATTTCACCTAATATTATTACATAAATCTGTACATATTTTCCATGCTGACATTGCATAAGAATCCTAGCCCTAGTTATAAACAATCGTTCTTAAAATGCGGACTGTGGGCCAACTCGGTTCAAAACCAATGGAACACAAATACGGTAATCAATTAATACTTGAAAACAAAAATCATAACAATTTAGAAGTAATTCGACTGTTGAGGTAAGGAACTTGAAAACTTAGCGCGGGGATTCTTTTTTCTGCTCGTTAGTAGTTGGTAATATTACCGTACCCGACATGGTGAGTTGACAAGTGGCCAGCTTGCCTCAGTCACCACAACTGACCCATGCAGTGCAGTAAGCATGGAAGTGAGTCAGCACCCCTCTGACTCCATCCCGCGAAGAATTCAGCACTGTATTGCAGCTCGTGGTGGACACATCCTATATCAATGTTTGTCCACATTTGGGGTCAGACGGATCTGAAAGTGTTATAATCGTCCTATATGGTCAATTGACTGGCTGCGTGGTGCAGCGGTAACGTTCTCTCCTGCTGTTCCCAAGCTTTCAGGATCGAATCCAAGCGCAATCAGATGGCATTTGAGGGTGTGCAAATGCCGTGTCAATAGATTTATTGGCACGTTAAAGATACCCTTCAGGGCAAAATTCCGGTGCCTCGAAAAGCCTCAGTAGTTAAAAGGAACGTAAAATAAATGGCATTATTATATATTCTAATATAATGTAATATTAATGCCATTTGTTTTACATATTATTACAGCACTGCAACTTCAATTTCACGAGTGTTTTTGAATTTTATGTAGCCTATGCCTTTTGTTTTTGTTTTGTTTATGCCAAATAAGGCATTTTTCTCGACTGATTGTCTGTTTTGTTCGTGCATTTTAATTTTAATTTCATGCAGTTTTAACTTTTCATACTAATTTATTTCAGTAGTGGACGATAACACTCGTAATCTGGAATTCAGGATGTTCAGTTGAATAACCATATGCTCTATGAGTTGTTTTCCATTTAGCTTTATTTTAATTATTACAATGCCAGCTGTCATCGCGTGGTAATTACACTAGAGACCTAGGCCACACCATGTTTTGCATCCTCACATGTTATTAATAGTAGTAGCGGCCGAGCCCGGGTCAGATCGATGGGCGACGTGACCTGGACCGGAGGTCCAATTGACCGCTAGACGGAAAGTTATCATTAGAGGCCGTATGTTTAGGAATATGCAGGCAATTAGGCGCTTAAAATACAGTATGTAATCACAAAAAGAATCAGGCGATTCATTAATATGTCACATTTTAGTGCTGTAAGGTATTTTATTGGTTACATAGGCTATACAAGCTTTAAAAAAACCATGCGAGTCTTTAATTTCTGT
The DNA here is from genome assembly GCA_946902985.2 of Meconema thalassinum. NCBI lineage: Eukaryota > Metazoa > Arthropoda > Insecta > Orthoptera > Tettigoniidae > Meconema > Meconema thalassinum. The sequence goes on from OX336396.1 coordinate 252,144,135, forward strand.
TCCGTATTGACTTACAATATATAGCGTATAGACTATTAAAAAACTCGAGAACCCACCTAGATTTTTATTAGCCTACTTTCGATTTTTGCAAAAAATGAAAGTAGACTTCTGAGATCTACACAGGGCCAAAAATTGTGTATGTGTCTGTGTGTGTGTGTGTGTGTGTGTACTCTGAATGTCTGTCCCCCCCCCCTATCAATTCGAACACGGTGAAACCGAATTGAACGAAATTTGGTACAGAGGTAGAACAAGCAAAGGGCACCTCTGTTATGTTTCATATTGCCGCCATCTTTACCAAAACTGAATGGCGGCCACTCAAACGTTCAAAACGTAAAATCAAATAACGACTAACCAAATTATCCGATCTCTACCAAATTTGGTAACAACATACCTTCATATAGGACGCGTCTTGTGACCAAACTACAAGGTCATCCGCCGTACCATTCCAGGATGGCGGCCGTGCGAATTATGCAAACCTTATAATCCATATCATGGGACCCACCAATTCCGATTATCGAGCCGAGAATCGTTTTAACTGTTCTAAAGGAAGAGGCACGTTCGAAATTAAAAGTTTATTTTGTAATACTATAGTACAGAAGTGATTTTAAAAAGCTGAGCCGTCTCAGTAACAAGACAAGATGGCAGCGGATATCTTGTGCCTGACTTATATTTCACTAATTTGAGTATTGCATGCAATATAGCGTACTGATACAAAATGAATAATCTTTGTATGAAATGCTTTATATATGAATAATATACTCCACTGATGAAATCGTTTAGTCTAAATTATTATTTGCTAACAAGTTCTATGTAAGTCATTTTATATAGAACGATATTCGTTGGCACAATTGGCTCTGTGGTAAAGCGTTGGGCTATCACTCATAAATATGCCTATGGTTCAAACCCCATCAGAGTTAGATTTTTTGCTTGAAATTTTATATATTTATTGTTTTGTAATGACTCAGACTTTTTAAAATTAAGCGTTATATTGTGCATATTACGGTGGAAAATATATATTTAATTAAAACATAATTCGCCAGCTGATTTGCTCGAGACATCAAGCAGCCAAAAAGGTAACTACACGCCGGCCTACTTATTAACTTTCAGATTTTATTGAAAAGTTTCTTCTTATGGCCGCTAGAATGCACTCGCCCTGTTAGGATTATATTGTTCGATACGTCTCCACTAGATGTCACGACTTGTCTACGTGGGACTCCATTGATTAGTACCGTATACCATTGGCATTCTATGCGCATCGAATTTGAAGAATGAGAAGATGATACTATGATACATTTTTACTTTTTATTTTAAAGGGTTTGGAACAGCCTATTGTGCGTTATTTGAAAATGTTATTTGAAGTAAAGAACAAAACGATTTCACATAGTAACTGAATTCTAGCCGTTGGTGCTAGTTCAGGTTATTAATACTTTTATTTCAGGCAAATAGCAATCGAAAATATCCACATAGTTTGTATACACACGTCTCTGTAGGGTCATGGAAAGATTTGTTAATTCAATTAGGGTTGTGAAAGCCATGCACAACCAGACGTGTAAAGACATGCCTCAACTCAAAGTTGGATGTTGCCCACGGCAGGTCGATTATGTAATAATAATAATAATAATAATAATAATGTTATTGGTTTTACGTCCCTTTTAACCACTGCTGCTTTTAGAGACGCCGGGGTGCCGGAATTTTGGCCCGAAGGGGATCTTTAACGTGCCAGTAAATCTACTGATACGGCTCCCTCGCATTTGTGCACCCTCAAATGCCAGCTGACTGCGCCAGAATACGAATCTGCAACCTAGGGCCCAGCAAGCGAGAACATTACCGCTGAGCCACGCAGCCAGTCCGGTCGATTATGTCTCCAGATCCATAACATTCTTGAGATACTTCTTATCTTTCTTTCTTTCTTTCTTTCTTTCTTTCTTTCTTTCTTTCTTTCTTTCTTCAATGATGGTAGCAGTTTTTTTTTCTTTCTAGGTTGTGGCGTTTGGTAGAGGTAAATAGTTTCTAAGAAATGATTCTATTATACTCTTTGATAATAACGAGTTATAACTATACTCATACATTTAGGAGAAAGTAGGCTATATGTTCTTTACTGAACATCTTGTAAATTGCATATCTTAATGAAAATACCAATGAGTATTTAATAATTTTATTTTTATTTTATTTTTTTATTTTAGGTTAACCAAAAGGATATTCACTTACATTAGCAAATTACTGCTTGGGACTAAGCTGCGTGAACCTGAGAGGAATGTGGATCGCGGACTATGAGAAGTGGTGTTGACGAGTGATGAGGTTTCTCGGTCCGTGCATAGTACAGAACCAAATACATTGGTCGGTGACTAATCACTCATTCGTAACACCACAGTGGTTTGAGTAACAGCCCTATGTTAGCAGTATTGGAATAGAAAGGAATACCAGATATCACGGCGGGCTGTTGACAGACCCTTCTCTTCTCGCCTGACCCTTCCTGCTCTTTTCTCCGCACTCCGCAAGTTCACAGAGCTTGAACCCGAGCAGTTAAGTCCACCACAAAATGGGTTGAGGAAACATGAGCAGATCTCAAAGAAGTTGGCATCACTCAAGAAGATATTCTCAACAAATCACTGTTTCGAAGAAAGGTTGATAAATTTAAAGGGTTTCAGGAAAAACAGAGCTCAAAAACTACCCCGCATGAAGACATTTTGGGAGAAGAAGAGATTAGCAAGTCGGCCGATAGTTCAACGCGGTCCACAGTAAGCCAAAATTGACAGAAGAAGAATTTTATTCCACCTTACGTCAATAAATTGAATGAATAACATTAATAATTTATACTAGTTTCGGCCACATTATGGCCCTCCTCAGTAATTGCTTTTTTATAAAGAAAAAGTTGATTATTATAGTTGCATTTTTACCTTTGGAAAATTAATAAAACATATATCAAAATAGTTAGAAAATCAGATCTGTAACAATCATTGGTCTTACAATGATGACATAAAATAATTTAGTGAAAATGACATATCTAAACAGTTGGTGATTGTCAATTACTATAAAACAGATTTAAAAAAATTTTCATTAAAAATATCCTGTGATGGTCAACAGGATGTGCCCTCCATAAGTCGAATATAGTCTCTTTGCGGAGTGGAGCAAAGGTTGGAATTTGTAGGTTATTGTATGTATCTTTATTAATTTTTCAAAGGTAAATACAATAATATTAGCTTTTCAAGATACGATTGCCGGTGGCCGAGATAGGAACGATTATTTGATTACTTGCTTAGCTGAAAGTCCAGTCGCGCGGGAAGGATATAACTCTCGTCCAGTAGCCTTCCATCTTTTTAATCTCCATTCAACAGGAAGTCTTAGTGAATCACCGATGAACTTCATAGTGGACTCATGGCGTTCCAGATCCAGTCACCTCGCAGGATAGATGATACCCCCTGAGAGCCTCCCTCCAGGTCACCAAGAAAGTTGGCCTACATGGAAGACACTGAACAGGTTGCGCTCAGGAGTCGGAAGAACAAAGAGCAACATGCAAAAGTGGGGATTTGCCTGTGACTCTACATTCGGTAATTGCGGTGAAGAGCAGACAATGAGCCATCTTCATGTCTGCAGGTTGTGTCCGACTACATGCTCTCCCTAGAATGTAATTGATGCTACCACAGAAGCGTGTGAACATGCCGCATACTGGTCAGGCCAAATATAATTTAATTAAATTCATATTTGAGTGTGGCACAACTTAATGTTTATCAGAAATGACAATGTTTATAGAACCAGTTCTTGATTTTATCTTTTTTTTGTTGTTGTTGTTGTAATTTTAGTTCTCTTGTTTCTCCTTTTTCTGTTATCTTTTATTGTTTGTAATATATGTTTCTGACACGATTAAATAAATAAATAAATCTCCGTATTGAGATGATCTCCTATTAAGTTTAGCTATGCTGTTGAAACACACCATTCTTAAGGGAACTGGAAAGTGTTAAGCGACACAAAGTATTTTAGTTATTTCCTTACAACATTCATGAAACATAAATAACACTTCTACGTAGAGGGTTTCAGTATGCTGTAGCGTTTAGTTGTCTAGAAAACAGTAGCAACAGTAGCTGTTTTCTAGACCCACAAACTACAGCATACTGCATATAATTGCAGAAGTAGGCTATCAGTTACATTTTAGGAAAGTTTGAAGGAAATATCTGAAATGCTTTGTGATATAGGCCTAGCTGCACTTGACTGTCGCTTCACACTTCCCGGTTCCCTTAATGTGTCCATTATTATTAATTTATTTCGTTCACAATTCACATAACTTCTGTTTAGCACTCAATGCTGCTTGACTTAAGTGCAGACTGCAATCTTTCATCGCTGTGTGCCCCTTGCTCGTCCCGCAAGACTCCAGCTGCTATCAACAAATGCTGGCGCAGCAAAGTTCAGCGACAGTCGTATCTTAATCCTTTTAATGCCAAGTATTTAATGGGTGGTTATGCTAAAATTGCCAAGCCAAGTTTAGTAAAATTACAAGTGTTTGATAAAAAATATCTCCTACCTATATTTTTCATGATAGTATGTTGTATGTTTTTGGTAGCAAGTAAACATATTGTTAACATACTAGATGCTAAATTATTAATATTTTGCTTCACTTGAGACATTAGGAAAACTTGGAAAACTATTTCTGTTCAAAAATAATAATTTGGAAATTTTAATATAAATTTTATAGAGCCTCCGTGGCTTAGGCGGCAGCACGCCGGCCTCTCACCGCTGGGTCTGTGGTTCAAATCCTGGTCACTCCATGTGAGATCTGTGCTGAACAAAACGGAGGCCGACAGGTTTTTCTCCGGTTTTCCCTGTCAACATTTCATTCCAGCAACACTCTCCACTATCATTTCTTTTCATCTGTCATTCATTTAATCATTGCCTCAGAAAAGTGCGACAGGCTTTGGCAGCCGGCACAGTTCATCGTCGCCGCTAGATGGGGGCTTCATTCATTCCATCCCTGAGCCGGTCGGTCGACCGGTAGCAGGCTGCGGATATTCATTTTCAATATAAATTTGACAGCTTACACAAAATAAATAGTATATTTTGTGATATACATGTTAATAATTATTGAATTGTGTATAAATATCTCCAGTTTGAGTAATTCTATCAAAAAGGTTTCGAGTCAGATCAATTTCTACAATGATATGCATATACAGTACTGCGGCATTAGGTGGATTGTCGTCAGCAAAATCATAGTCTTCGTCATCAGTAGAAAATTCCCTCTCACACTCAGCGTTAAAACCTTATTTATATCCCCTTCGTTGAAAGAGATAGCCATATGTATCACCACGTATCTTAATTAGCTCCGAGCAAGATCATAAACATTCACAACCTCAAAAGATAACACTCACGGGGAGCCAGCTGACTGCAGCATGTTGAAAGGATAATCATTATAAATCCAGTTATTTAAACACATGGATATGTTCTGAGAGAGAATGATTCCCGCGTTGTTTTTGTTACTACAGTTTTAGCGCTGCGGGACTGGAACTAACGTTATAAATTTTAGAAAAAACTGTCGGTGGCATTTTTAGCAGAAGCTCCCTCGACCCCGTGGCACTATAAAAGTGTTAAAAGGCCAATACATAGTAGATAGAATATGCAGTCTATGCATTATTGGTTATGTTATGCGTTCGAATCTAGCTAACGATGTGAAAATTCGCGACCCTGAAATGACGTCAGACGACGACAGCTCTTTCTGCCAACTTTCAAGTTACAAATGCAGACACTAATACAGCCATCAAAATAACATAGGTTATCAGGGGGCTTACATGATCCACTCTTTGGCAACTCAACAAGGAGCTGAAGAAGAGCGAACAGATTCTTTCCTTAGAACTAAGCATTATGAATGAATACTCATGTTTCAAAGTTACCATGCTTGCAGACCATTTGCCCTTCAGTGTGCATGGCTAAAACTTATCTTTCAATGAAATGTTAATTGATACCATACAAGCATTTTCCCTAAAAATTCATCTTTCTAAATTTTCTATCGTATTGTATATAATGTATTTTTTGAGCAGGCAGTTCGGCCAGTGCCATGAGGTTCTGATGTGTATTACCCACAGGAATTTGTCGTTCCATCTATTGAAGCCAAAATATATGAATCGCAAGCAAACTATGATCTGAAATGTTTGGTTTTAATGTGAAAATATTCTGTAAACTTAAGTTAGTAAATGTAAGGACATGCTTGTATAGGCCGGACGTTTGTTTTAGACGAGTGAAAAACCTTAATGGAAGCCTGGATGCGAGTTACTGCAGTACCTGTGTTATCAGCTGCCCCAAGCGGTCCGATGATTGACAAGCTGTCTCACACTCCTACTGAAGTACAGTCATTGGCAAATATAATGACGTTCTGTTCGTAAATACGTATCGTGTAAGCGCACTTACACATTAAACGATGTCGCATAGCCCCATGCGTTTCCTATAGTGGCATGCAAATGTAGTGTTGCCAACTTATATTTTCTAAAAAATCCGTCAACCTTTGCTAGATTCCTGTTATCAATAGAGAACTAAAATATTGTAATTTGAGTCTCTAAATCCCCATTTAAACAGGATGATTTTTTTAAATTATCTTGTCGATAGAACATTTAGAAGTAATTTTTTCGTGTGGCCAAAGTAATATAATATAAATGGATTTCTCTCCAGTTGGTATTTATAATTTAATCGTATGTAAAAAGGAAACAGGTTAGTAAGATTGTGTAGATCATTTTTACTTCTGCCCAATTTAATATAGCACATTACCGAAGAGCAAACCATTTGTATAATGGTATATTGGCTTTCACGGCCAGTGAATTAAAACTCAGCAATTCTTCTAGGTTTGTGCCGTGTATTGTGTGGGGTTTCGCCTAGGGGGGGGGGGGGGGTCCAGAGGGGGCACCAAGAGCCCTTCGATGAGCCAGCTTGGTGTCCTAGGCGAAACACCACACAAGACACGGCACAAACCTAGAAGAATTTCTGAGTTTTCATTTGTATAATATTTTGTCTCAAAAGTTTATGTGAAAATCACCAGATCTAGCGATTTGTTGCTATCCTAATGCAAATGTAACCACACTGATCTACGACTCGTGAAATATTATTTCCAGCATATAGGTAGCTGTGTGAGAACTCGATGATATTCGCGTGACGGGAGCTCATTCGAGATGCTCCAGGAATGCGTGCTAAATTTAGACCAGGTAATTTGAAAGCATTCAGGCAATCAAATGGAATTCTAACGTGATAATGACTTTCTCTACATATTGTGGATCTACTGCAAACAACGGAAATGTAGTCTAAATATAACAGAAGTCGGAATTTTAGTATTAATAAGAGATGTTTTGTACGAAATGCGAACGGGATGTGTTGGATTCCAGAAATGGGTCACGTGAACGGAAGTGCATAATGCTGGAAGTCGCAGCTTATTTTCGTAATGACTAGTGCTAGCCCATCACCCTACATCATTACCATGTTCTTGGAAGAACGTAACGATTGGCGGTCTTTTTTTTTTCTTATCATGCCATGCGTCACAGAGAATTATTCTCCCTAAAGACCAAAAACACTCCCTCGTTTCGCGTGGGAGTAGCGAAAGAAGGTATCATTCCACGTTCCAAGACGTAAGCTACTGTATATACAGCGGACTACAACAAATATAAAGGCGAATGTTACGTGTTCTTTTTCTCCACAAGTGCGTCGAGGGGTTGATTTTGCTTTCTTTATCCGTTTAAGGGGACACCGAACTGAAATTTGTAACTTGGGTATTTTGTATCCGATTAGCATGAAAATTAAACCACAAATGCCTCTTTGTAAGAACAGTGTTTCAGCTTTGTACAGTAAAAAATGTTTGAACAAAATATACAATTCTATTTTTTTGGTTTTCAGATTTTAAAAAAGTCCCTTGCATGACATTGCTTTTCGTATTGACACGAAATTTGGCATAATACTAACTACAACTCCTGGTAACAAAAGTTGGTATGCCACTAAGTTGTTTAATGGTTAGTATGTTTTTTTTTAATATAGTGTCTTTTTTTTTCTTTCAAAATAGCAAGTAGGTCATAAATGACAATGTATTATTCTCACAACAAAATCCAGACTAAATTATAAAAAGCTACTATTTACCTACTTGTAAACAAAATTGCATTTTAATCAGGTGAAAATTGCATTGTAAGAGGACTCTCTTCTCTAATATCCAATGTATCTTACAAAGTATCAAGATAGTTTGCTTTTGATACATTTCTTACAGTGCAGCACCATTTTAAAGGGACGCCGTAGGCTTTAAAAATGGCGGAGTCGAAAAAAGAAATTAATTCTTTGATAAAGTACACAGTGGGGTATTATCACTAAAAACGACATTTCGAATTTTTGGACGAAACCCATGAAAACTCAGTTCATAGTTCCCTTAAAACTACGTCCAATATTTTTTTAGAAATACATGGTAAGAACATACTGTAGGTAATGGTCGTCTTTATTATGTAGGTACCGGTTAAGGTGCGCTCTCTGTATATTTTCGAAATTCCTACAGCAAACGTAATGACGCAATGATACTTTGGGTACTGTAGCCGAGAGCGTGGAAACATTAAACACCATCTAGATGTAAGAATTAGCAGTATAACCTAACAAAAAGTGGGGGAAGGGGGCCCAGATGAACTAATGTTTCGACCATAACACACCAACCACAAGTGTTGATCTTCCACTTGAGCAGCATTAGATACAAGAAGTATGCTCGAAACGCAGGTTGTAGGAAAGAGAATGCACAATGTGTAGTAATACATGACACGTATCTTTTGCTAACATATTAAGACGCCACCCGAAAAACGGCGGACACAAGAACTGGTATAATCAGGGCTGGATTTACCATTAGGTCCCAGAAGCCCCGGCCTAGGGGCGCACCATTTTCCAACAAATGTTTTGCAACAGCAGATTTTTCGACTTCAGTTCTAGAACAGGAATGTTTTGTGATTTACTAGCTATTCCCGGCATACGATGCATTGCCAATCAAAGACAGAAAGGAAGATGATAATAATGAACCCCCAGCCAAAAACCGTTGCGTGAACCTCGCCCAGGTGTGAACTGTATTGGAATCGACAGCTATACCAGATAACTAGAGACGAGAATTATAGGCACTAAAAACAGTTAAAATAGGCAGGCATATAGGCTCTTAAAATAGCCAAAATAGGCATGTAAATAGGCACTAACGTTTAAAATAGGCAACAAAATAGGCATGATTTTTTTTGTAATTTAATAACATATTTAATTACTATAAAAAGAATTTACAATAAGCAACTTATAATTTAATAACATACTTATCTTGTATATAAAAGTGAAAGTCTGTATGTATGTATGTATGTATGTATTGTAGCAGTTTTGCTAGCCCACACTGTTGGGTGATAAATGTAACTGTTTACCTTTGCCTAAGCTATGTTGTTTTAATGGGCGCCAAGACCTCAATGCAATCTTCGGAGTCTGATAAATTGATTTTACTCTTATTTCCAAGCTATGAAGTTACTGAAATATGAAATGTAAAATAAAGAAAAATGAGAGATTGCGTATTTCTGCGTCATTTGCGCTTACCACTGGAAATTGCCAAAGCATTTCCCTCGTACTTGATGATGCCGTGAGCTTCCCACAGTCTCCTGGACGTCGTCATCTCCGTCGGAATTTGATGATATTCTGGTAGATTAGATAATTCTATGGTTCGTACCTCGGACCCAAACACTCGTACAACCGCACTGGTTAAGTTTTGCAAAAGTTAGTCTTCAACTCTACTGAACATCGGAGCGACACGCACTTCCACCCGTACTCCGCAAGTTCTACACAGATAGTCCGTTCCACGGAACATCGGAGCGTCCCCCGCGTATAACCATACTCCGCAAGTATTTCACAGATAGTCCACGTTTCCCGGCGCGTCGAACGATATATGCACCTGTTGGCTCCCCCACCACGGTACCGTCTTCCAGCTTACGTTGTCTTCCCTGATTGGCTGAGCACGCCGCTAGTTCCCCTCCTCTGCCTCATTACACTCGGCGCGCGAGAGGGAGAAGTCGTTTTCCGTTCCTACAATTCGCCTTTTCTAGACCTTGCGACCCAGCCTTGCGTAATACTTCTCGACAGGAATCAGCTTGTATTCGAATTCCCAGTGAGTCATGTCTCTCAAATACCCTAACTGACAAAACTCCGTAAAATTCCGTAATCACATAATTTTCTATAATATTGTCGTTCGTAATAATTTGCTTGATAGCGTTTTCTAAGACATAGAAAACCTATCTGAATGCTAATAATTTTTATAAAATGCTCCGAAAATACCTTAATAATAATTATAATAAATTAATAATAATAAATTACCATGAAAAATTCTCTTGGCTGAACAATTTGCCGCGTAAATAAATATAGAATGGCTTCCTACTGACTTATGCCAGTTGCATAAAACCCCTCGAAAAACACGTTACAGTATGTATGTATGTGGGTGAGTGGGTGGGTGGATTTGTTCCGTACACAAATCCACACCGTTCCACCAATCTCAGCCAAATTTTGCATACACATAGTTTAGGACCCAGAAGGAACGGCTGGCTACATGCATTTTCGATAGTCTTTCTCATTCTTCTGATTTCGGCCTTTTTGCACTCAGCAAAGGCTAATAAAAGCAGAAAATAAACTGATGAAGTAATAGCAAGGCCGGCCATCTCCATAGCAACGGTAGCTCGAGACGGGACCACCAAGTTTCCATATACTGTATCTTGGTAAGAGGCCATGCTACACCCACTGCCAGCTAGATCGCATGCCTCCAAGCTGCTTTAAACTGCCTGTCCATTCAACACAAGACAGGTTACAGCACCAACCCACTGTGATCGCCGCGGCATTTTAACTGCCAGATGGATCGCATCCCTCCTGGCTGCTTTTAACTGGCTGCCCATTCAACACTGAGACCCGTACAAAATATACTCGATATTAATTCACTGTTAGGTTGCAGCGCCAACCTAACGCGGCTTTTGAAGGGGACGATACCTGAAACGAAGGGTTTTTAACTTTGGAGGCTTAATATCGAGATTGAAAAAAACGCGAAAACATGGCACTAAGTTAGTTCTTTTGTTATTCAATCAGCATAAAGTTTATGATATTAATTTACACACATACTAACGGGTAAATTTTCAATATAAAGAAAAGCGAAATACAAAACGAAGGGTTGTAAAGTTTGGAGGCTTAATATCGAGATCCCAGGCGCTATTTCTGGTGACTTTCGAGAATTCCCATTCTTGTTCGTGGGGTAAACACATATTGAGAAATGAGAATATAATTCTGTCGAGCACACCAGCTGCAATATAATGCACTTTAAAATACAGTCAAAAGGTATCAAATAGGCAATTATACTACAAATAGGCACAAACCCTTGAAATAGGCATTTATAGGCACAATAAAACCAACGGAATCTAGCCTAAAAGAACCTAAAACGGATTTATATCTCGAAAGCCTACGTTTCTAAACACAGGAATAAAATAGGCAAAAAGGCAAATTCCCGTCTCTACAGATAACACTGCGGGCTGCTGACAGTCTCCTCATATCACCTCGCGATGAATCGGCAAGCTATTCTCCCACTCGCATTGCGGTGTGATAAGTATACAGATTGTGCAATTGGGTTACTGTGGGATTTAAGGATTCCTGTTAAGTCCCTCGCCCTTTTGTGTCACATAAATAATTTGTAGCCAGAAACCTTACCTGGAGTGCACACAACAACTCACCCAAATTTCATCGCAATTAGATGGATGGTATATGAACGCACAGGGGACAGACAAACTATCCCGTAACATTGATTTTTATGTACAGGAGAAAATTTAAGTCCTGAATATCATCAGTTTAATTTGATTAATTCAGTATGCGTAGTTGTAGGTTGTATGATGTTGTGTATATTATGTAGGCCTATCTCTGAATATCTGTAAGTGTATAATGAGACTTAAATGGTTTAAAATTATTTTAATATCTCGTTGGCCTATTTATCTATAGTTTATATATACAAATTTAGAAACAGTTGATTCTCTCGCCGGTATTTTAATTTATTTTACTTCCCGATACATTAGAATAAAATAAAAATTACCTTCACAAAGACCATTCTGAGGTCTAAATTCTCCTTCCTTCACGATGGTATGAAGAGGGGGCGGCAAAAACCCACGGGCCTAGGAGCGCATAAAATATAAATCCGGCCCTGGTTATAATAAGAGTGTACCAGTATTAGTGTGTAACGAACAGTTCCCTGCCATATTTTCAGCTAGTGAACGAGCTGCTCTCCATGAGCAAGTAGCGGCCAGTTAAAACTACTGTTTACGCAACAGTTTTTGGCCGGTCAGCCCGTTTCCCAGTCGTACAGAGGGCAGTTAGTGAGCCTCTGGCATGTGCAATTGATAGGAGAGTTGTCAGTTGCGCGGAAAGCACCTCGTGTATCAATTGCACATGCCTGGTGCTCGCCGACTGTACTCACAAGGGAAGGTCACGTTAGTTGTCGTGGAGAATAGAACAAAACTATTTGTGTTTTATTACTGACTAGAACGAAAAACTCTTTGTCAAGTTTTAGCTACAACAGTATTGACAGGAGAGGGATGAAGAGGTCATACGAAGAGGGATTTTAAGTCTTCCTAGAACATGTACTGAGACCAAATATTCGAGGCAAAAACTAAAGCCCTTCTTTTGGTCGACTCCTGGACAGCCAATAGAAATGACGAACTATACAACTCTACAGTTACTGAAGGCATTGAATTCATCAAGAAGCTGATTTCAATTGCATTTTGTCAGTATTTTGAATCTGAATGGCCTCTTTCAATCTAAATTGCATTGCGTACGTATTTTCAATTTCAATTGCATTTTGTAAGTATTTTGAATTTCAATTGCATTTTGTCGTATTTTGAACCTCAACTACATTGTGTGCGTATATTTCAATCTGTTCCTTTTGTGAGTATTTTCCTTCTAAATTGCCTTTTGTAAGTATTTCCACTCTACTTTTTGTGAGTCGTTTCAATCTTAGTTCCATTGTGTAAGTATTTTCTGTCGCACTTAATTTTCGTTCTGGTTTCCATTTCATTGTCATTTTCGCTATCACCCAGACCATTAGGGGCCGATAACCTAGATGTTAGGCCCATTAAAACAACAATCATCATCATTTACACTCAGTGCTTCTAATAAATGTGTTGTGATGGATGAGAATTCATAGCCTAGGTAGTGGGCGTGAAGAGGGACCACATGACCTCTGCCATGCCAGGGACATTAGCCAGATGTACTCTGGTAACTGGAGACTTTGGTGAGGGAGGAAGCATCTGCCAGGAAGTGGAACCTGAGTGGCCATAGGCACAGGATGTGGTGGCAGATTCATGGCTTCGTCGTTCCCCTTTCCACTACAGGTTTTCGGAATAGTTGTAGTACCCTCCTGATATAAGGACATTAGTAACAGTGTCGTAAATAGAACAGTTAGTTGTAGCTCTTCAATCGGTCAACACAAATTTGCCCACATTATTGGGCGGGGTACAAATGAGCCCTTTCAGTGGTGGGTACAGAATATAATCACTACATACTATAAAACAAAGTCCCCGTTTCTTGGATGTTCCAGGTAATCTCGAGAACCACTGGATGGATTATGGTTTTTACCAATCTGTAAAGGATTTCTCGAGGAAGGTTTCTGTAGAGAAACATTTATAACCAAAGGAAACCGAGCAGTAACGATTTCAGTGAATCGAATCGAAAAGAATCCTACTGTCCGTGCGCCTTTCAAGCACCGTTAAACCCGTTAAAAATATATCTATATACTGTGAGTGTAAGAATTGTTGAGCATGAAAAGTTATACAAAAATGTCCCCGACAGCATATCTCTATCTTCAATACATCGCCCACCGTAAGTGTTTCTACGTTTTCATTTCTTCCAACAATCCCCATTCAATTACTAGCTTCGGAGACAGTTTACGAGTGAGCTAGCTAGCGTGCGAGTCTATCACCCCATTTTCAGCCTTCGTTCCGCAGAATACACAGTCAAGTTTGGACGTAAGGGGGATTTGTGTTTCATGCACCTCGCCATTCTTAAATTACGCCTGCAAGAATTCGTTGCACATGCTATCTCCATGATAATATAATTAATCGTCCAGTCAGTGATTTTTAACCCATCACGCCAAGACGTAAAATGGATTTAGGTCGTAGTTCATTGAAATCACCAAAGCCTTGTAAGCTTAGGCTACGCTGGGTAAACCGTTAAAGATACCGGGCGAAGCCGGGGTGGGTTGCTAGTATTAATATAAATATATAAGTTTATCAACACTCCTGAAATAAATACATGTATTAGTTATAGTCACTGAGCCTCCGTGGCTTAGGCGGCATCACGCCGGCCTCTCACCGCTGCGTCCGTGGTTCAAATCCCAGTCACTCCATGTGAGATTTGTGCTGGACAAAGCGGAGGCCGACAGGTTTTTCTCCGGGTACTCTGGTTTCCTTGTCACAAATTTCATTCCAGCAACACTCTCCACTGTCATTTCATTTCATCTGTCATTCATTTAATCATTGTCCCAGGGGAGTGCGACAGGCTTCGGCAGCTGGCACAGTTCATATCCTCGCCGCTAGATGGGGGCTTCATTCACTCCATTCCCTGACCCGGTCGTTCGACTGGAAGCAGGCTGTGGATTTTCATTTTCATTCAGTTATAGTCACTATTAAATCATGGGCAATTTAGATTACGCGTTTCCACCGTCAAGCAGTCGTCAGATCCTGATCCACAGACACTTGACGTTTGAGGGGAAAACTTAATGCAAGAACGGCCGAACAATGTTGGCCAAGTGTAGTGGAGCACCATCTTGCTGCCACCACACTTCGTCCAAGTTCTCAGTGTACACTACACGACCTAATAGCTGAAAGCCTCCTTGGTTTCGAAATTTATTTTTGTAACTTACATTTTGTCCAGATTTTTAAATTCACGACTGTTATTGTTATTTACGTTTGTTTTTAGGTACAGAGGTGTGCAAATTATTAGACTCGATGCCAATTTTCCAACGTTTCATTTATACTTTCCACGACGGAATCCAGTAGAAATGTTTTGCAATGCACTGACATTATTTCAAATGTTTAACCAATAGTCTCAATTACAATTTCTTTTAACAAGTCGACAGTATTTTTTTTTTTTTGTAGAATTTCCACTAAATTAGAAAACTTGTTAATGCAAAATGCCACACGTTTTGTTTTGATTATTCTAGTTTTCGTGTGAATTTAAAGTAGAGGGATTCAAAATGTTTTTTAAAACTCAAATAAGATATTCAATGATTCATGGAACATGATAGAAATTACCTGGTTTAGCGGGTACATTCCAAAGTTAATCAGATATCCTCCCCCAGGGGTTCACATCTAGTGGGGCGTGGGTTGGCGACCACGGGACCCCAGTTGAGTCTGGCATTGCTTCCACTTAATTGTGCCGGGCTCCTCTCCGTCTTCTTTCCTGTCGACCTCCCTTGGTCAACTCTTGTTCTTTTCCGACCCCGACGGTTTTAGGGCATCCGAGGCCTAGGGAGTATTTCACTTTCCCGCCTTAATTGGCCCTTGTCTCATCTTTCCTGATCCCTCCTTCTTCGAGGGGTCAGACGTCTTGTTTTCTTTTCATTATATTTCCTTTTCTCTTTAAGATTCCCGCCTGTTTTTTGTTAATTGGCTCCCCGTGTATCTAAATTCTATTTAGCATTTTTTTTGCATCTACACGCCATTTTGTAGGTGTTGGTAATTCTACGTTGCATTTTGTAAGTCTTTTCGATCTACAGTAAATTGCATTTTGCGAGTGTCTTACAACGTCATTTGCATTTTGTAAGGATTGACACTCTAAATTGCTTTTTAGTAAGTCTATCAATATAGGGGATGGGACTTTTGTGAGTATTTTGAATTTTAATTGCATTTTGTATTTTCAACCTAAACCGCTTTTTGCAAGTATTTTCAATCTAGATTGCATTCTGTATGGTGGGCATTTGCAAGTATTTTGCATTTTGTGGGTATTTTCAATCTAAATTGCATTTTGTAAGTATTGCCCATCCAATTGAGTAGTCTGAATCTACCGTGCATTTTATAAACATATTCAATTTCAATTGCATTTTGTATTTTGAATTTCAATTGCACTTGTGATTTTTTGGAATCTGAAATGCGCGTTTTTCAATCTAAGTTGCATTGTGTATTTTCAATTTCAATTGCATTTTGTATGTATTTTGAACCTCAATTGCATTTTGTACGTATTTTGAATTTTACTTGCATTTTGTAAGCAAAGTATTTCGACTCTAAGTTGCATTTTGTACGTTATTTGAACCTAACCTACATTTTGTGCGTATTTTTCAATCTATTCCTTTTGTGAGTATTTTCGTTCTAAATTCCCTTTTGTAAGTATTACCGCTGTCCATTTTGTGAGTAGTTTCAATCAGAGTTCCTTTTTGTACGTATTTTCCTTCTCACTTATTTTCGTTCTGGTTTCCATTTCATTGTATTTTCGCTATCACCCAGACCATTAGGGGGCGATAACCTAGATGTTTGGCCCCTTCAAACAACAATCATCATCATCATCATAATCAGGTGTCCCTCGGAATCCCCAATTCCCATTACAATAAGTTCTAAACCCACAGGGAAGAAATCATTACAAATAGGATGATAAAAGATGTAAGCAGTTGGGCAATAAAATGATTTTGAATAAAAATTGAAACTGTAATAAATTCTTTGTTTGATTCTAAGAATTTGCACACGACTGTACTTTTGCCATGTAAGCAAATTAATTATGTTTTACGTTTCACATGAATGGCTTTTAGTCAGTGGCATAAGTACGGGATAGGTTGAACATTTGAAAAAATAAATTCGTTGAAGTTTTGAGTTGTGAATAAAACCAATCTTTTGACTAATAAACTAAATCGAATAATAGTGTATTAACGTAGTCAAGTTATTCATTGGTTGGAAGCTTCAGGTGATTGGCGGCTTCGGTGGCGTAGTTGGTAGCATGCTGAGCTTCTATGCCCAAGATCGCGGGTTCAAATCCGGCCGAAGTCGTCGGATTTTTAAGAGCGTTAAAATTCCCTCAATATGCCTTCCTTCGGAGGGGAAGTAAAGTCGGCGGTCCCATGTCATAGATTTATGGCATGTTAAAGAACCTTCCACTAATTACACCTGTGTGAAGCTAGGTTCCTACGTTCGTTGCCAAGAGCCGACTGCGGTGGCGTCTGATAGCTAAGTTCTGAAATAGTTGTCGTTGACGGTGGCGTTTGGCGGCAAAAGTAGGAACTATTTGAAAAATCCAAAGTCTGCAGTCCTTACTTGAATTAAAAAACAGATAACACACACCGCACACACTAATACAGTCATCACAATTAACACCGGTTATCAGACAGATTCTACACACACCCAAAGAACACGGGGCTATATGACCACGTTGTCGCAGCCCCTCAACTTAGGAACCAACCAACCAACTACAGGTGATTTGCAAAGAAGTTCCGAAAATTGGATTTCATAATTTCGCATTAACTTGCATTATGGTAAGTTAGAATTTTACGTAGTCGGTATACGCCTAATCGATACGTATAAAGTCTTAACGTCAAAAGTTTACAGGAGAGCGGCAGGAACATTTTAACGTTAAAATTTTCGACCCAGTTATGTGCAGAATTCACTTTCAGAAAATGTATTTCACTTCCACAACATCCATTAAACGAAATCCTCAACCTGCGTTTCCTAGAGAAGAGCTTTTGAAATGCGTGAGTTTTCTCCCTTAAACAAAATTGTTCATTATTGAGCTTTTGGACATACGACTAGATAGGTGCAAATATAACATCCCGAATAATATTTAAAAATAGCTTCGGTGGCGTAGTCGGTATGTTGCTGAACTGCTATGCCCAAGATCGCGGGTTCAAACCCTGCCGAAGTCTTCGGATTTTTAGGAGTGTAACAAATCCTTCAGTATGCCTTCCTTCGGAGGGGGAGTAAATCAGGCAGGCCCATAATTATCATAAATTATGGCACGTAAAAGAACCTACCACTGCAATTGGTAGTATGTAGCAAAATTTGTAGGTTATATTTGGCTATTTGGAAACGCTCTATCAAGTTCCAATTTTTGCCGCTAGGTGTTAGTGACAGTAGCATCTGGTAGCCAAAGTTGGAACTACTTGAAATTGAACTTGTTGGGAGCCCTCTCGGGCGTTCAATCAAAAATACTCAGCTATGGTTATTGGCTGCAATTCATATCTAATTAGACTAAATACTATAAAAATCAAACACGAAAAAGGAGTGAAATAAAGGTTTTGAACTTTATTTTCAGCTTCGTTGATCTGCCTCATTTTCCCGAACCTCCACCCTCAATGCAAATTTGAGTCCGCCCATCCCCTCCCAGAAGCAAGTCTTGGTTACACCATTCCTTGTAGTCATTGCACATTGGATGAAAAACCTCCTTGGTCAACACGAGTGCATGATACGGAGAGAGTCGAGTGATCTGAAGAGGGAAAACAGGGTGAACGCATTTAGAAACGGCAGATACTGAACACGCACGCCCTACTTGCCTCTCATAGCATATGGGTAGAAGCACGACATCAAACTAATTAATGCTCTGTTTCATCTCTCGGTGTATCGCACTATTATCATGAATAACGTATCACAATAAAGTGAAACTTAACAAGTTTCATGGAAGAAGGTCACATAGATTTACACCAAGTCTCTGCAACGACAGGCAACACTAACCCACCAAATATTGTGCAGCATCCGGCAGAGTATTTTAATAGGAAACTAACTCTTTTGTGGCCAGTATTGCCCGTGTGGCTCTGTTTTCATTTAATGGAATCGCCTTTTCAGTCGGTCAACACGAATATACCCAATTCTTCTTCTTTCTCTATACATCATTCTCACTCTTATGTGGGGTCGATGTTTCTAACAGCTCTCCTCCTTTTAGCCCGGTCATGCACATCTTCTTCCGACAACTGTTTTTCTCTGAGCCACACAATCCATCCATCGTCGTTTAGGTCTGCCTTGCGTTCTCACTCCCTGTATTTTCATGTCTAGCATCCTCCTCCCCATGTGGGATTCCTCTCTTCTCCTCACATGCCCGTACCCTTGATTCGTTTTTCTTGTACCACCACAGATATTTCCACAGCCATCGATGTTTCTCTTATTTTGGTAATTTTTATTTTATCACGTTTAGTTACTCCACTCAGCCGGGAATCAAACCCAGGTCGTTCGGATGGGGTAACTACTATGCCCACTCCTACACAATTTCAGATGACTTTTAATTTGAATGGATTCTAAAAACTGAAAGTTAGCGGAAATTCTTTTTTAGACATAATTACTAAACGTATGTCTACCCTTTATCGATAAGTTAGGGTATGAGATATGTTTCTATGTGGCGGGTGGTGTTTTCCGGCCGGATGCCTTACCTTGCGCAAACTTCTTGAGATGAGATAAAATGAAGATGAATGAATACTGGCCTAGGAGTTGGAAGGAAGCGTCCTTGGCCTATTAGAAAGCACTTTCGCAGCATTTATTTGGATTTGAAATAGGAAAACCAATTCAAGGACGGTCAGGGGGTGGGGGTTCGAACCCACTCGACTACAGAGTCCAGAGATGGCTTGAGCTCATGGCCGTACGAGTGTAGCTACCACCATGAATACTAAGTAAAACGCTTAATTGTTTCATGTGCTATTGCAATGACTCGGTAGCTCGCGTGCTCCTAGAATTTCTTTAACGTCATTAACTGATGCGGTACCCGATAAGGTGACCGCGAAATTCGTTCGGATTTTGCCGGGAAAGAGCATAGCTAATTAGGTGTGAAAATGATCAAATACTGGTCTATTTGTTTTGTTTGTTCTCAAGCAGAAATGTGAATGGAGCGTTGAGCGTGATCGATCCCAAGGAGTCTAGTTCCGGCCCCGTTCTAGTCGGTACCAAGTACGGGAGTGGGCTCTGTTTGTGTGGGTGGTTGGCCTTTCTGGTGACAGTTCCTGCACAAGTAGCCAATACTGGAGACAGTTCTATGAGGACTGGTTTTGCAATCCATCCCTCTGAAGCAGTGGCGGTTTCGGTGGCGTAGCTGGTAGCATTCTGAGTTTCTATGCCCAAGGTTGCGGGTTCAAACGTGGCCGAAGTCTTCGATTTTTTTAAGAGCGTTGAAAATTCCTCAGTATGCGTTCCTTCGGAGGGGTAGTAAAGCCGGCGGTCCCATGTCATAGATTTATGGCATGATAAAGAACCTTCCACTAATTACACATCTGTGAAACTAAATTATGGCTTAGATTTGACTAACGCTTTTAGGTTTCAATGTTCGTCGCCAGGAGCCGACTGCGGTGGCATCTAGTAACCAAGTTCAGAACTAGTTGATCGTTGATTGTTGCTTTTGGTAGCAAAAGTTGGAACTACTTGAAAATCGAATGTCTGCAGTCCTTTCCTGAATTAAAGCTTGCCACGGTGGGTGAGTGGATAGCGTGTCGGTCTACTAACCCCAAGATTGCAGGTTCGCCCCTGACCGTGGTAAGTGATTTTTGAAAGGCGGCAAAAATACGATACGCATGTCATACGATGTTGGCATGTCAAAGAACCCATTTGAATTCAGTAGGCCGAGTTCATAATGGCAAAATTAATCTCGCGAGTTTCCGCCAGCACAAAGTTCCTCATTTCTCTACTAGAAAGCGCTATTGTGTTCAAGGAGATTAGATATCTAACATCTAACCTCCTTGACTTTCATAGTCAAGGAACTACGAAATTCGACATGCAAGCTACCCTCTGGGTGTCAAATAGCAAAGCTTGCACCAGGCACCCGAGGCCATACGATATTATTTATTATTACTTGAATTAAAAACAGATAACACACACTAATACAGACATCACAATTAACACCGGTTATCAGACAGATTCTACACACACCCAAAGTACACGGGGCTACATGACCGCGTTGTCGCAGCCCCTAAACTGAGGAATCAACCAACCCCTGAAGCAGAGGCCCCGATTTTTTAAATTGTTGTGAATGGGTACAAAATTAGATATTAGTAACATCTATATAAATAAGTACACGGGGCTAAATAACCATGTCGCAAGCCGCTGAAAGCAACAACGTATCTGTTGAGTGAAACTTATAAATGTGAACACGCATTGCCTAAAGAAAACTGCAGGAGACCACTTCGTGGTGTAGCGGCTAGCATTCTTGGCTGTCGGCCCGCAGGTCCGGGTCTGAGGGCTGGAACGGGGTACACTCAACTTCGTGAGGCAAAACTAAGTAGGCCTAGAGGTAGGTTAGATTCCTACCTAGGAGTGGTTAGTTGGTTGTAATTAGTGGAAGGTTATTTTCCATGCCATAAATCTATGACAGGGGACCACCGGCTTTACTTCCCCTCCGAAGGATGGCATACTGAGGGATCTTTTAACGCTCATAAAAATTCGGCGACTTCGGCCGGGTTTGACCCGCGATCTTGGGCATAAAAGCTCAGCATGCTACCAACTACGCCACCGAAGCTGCCATCCCAGAAGTGGTTTTCCGCGGTTTCCCATTTGTACTAAAGACAAATACCGGGATCGTTCCTTACTGAAGGCCACGGCCGCCCCCTTCCCAGTCCTCACCCGAATTACAAATACATACACTAATACAGCCATCACAATAACACAGGTTATCAGACAAATTACACACGCACACTCACATGCCCAAGTACACGGGGCTACATACCACGATGTCTCACAACCTCTATAACTACTACTACTACTACTACTACTAATCCCTTGTACGACATTGGCTTACGCGTTATCCTGAGCGTTTCAGTGTAGAAGACTGGCATGTAAAGCAATAATGGTCAGCTTTATTAAACCGAATGAGTTTAAATTGCCGGTAACTTCATTTTCTTAATTGCCTTCGTTGATTGCCAAGCTCTCAACCTGACCTCAAGTGGCTGTAATTAACGTTGCCTCTATCTAAATGTCTTCAATATAAAATTGATCAATAATTCTGTACCTGGTACCACAGGCCTATAAAATATTTAACTCCTCGGTTGGAATTTTTGATTCTAAATAGCTCGTAAGATAAGTATTAAAAGTTCATGATATTCGTTGATAGTAGCAATTATCCCCACATTAAACAGGATACATGCTTGCCTATTGTGAATAACTGTTGTGTGGTTGGTTTTTTTTTCTTTTCTTTTTCTTTTCTTTTCATTTTTCAGTTAAGGGCTTTGTGAAATCTTGGTCATTGATCCTTGTGTGGTGGCTGTGTGTCTGTAATCCGTCAAATGTATTATTGTGATGGCTGTATTAGTGTGTGCATTTGTAATGGGGGACTAGGATTGCGTAGAAGGCGTCCTTGGCCGTATGCTGTGTACCATCTCGACATTTGCCTGGAGTAGAAGTGGTAAACCATGGAAAACCAAACTTGGGTTGGCAGAGATGGGAATCGAACCCGCCGCTTCTCAGTTATGCCTCACGAGGCTGAGTGTACCCCGTTCCATTCTCAAACCAGAATTAAATTCCTTGGTAGAGCCTGGAATGGAACCTGGACCACAGAGGTGACAGCCAGAAATGCTAGGTTCTACGTCACCAGGTGGTCTGTAAATAATTGCTGGAGCTGTAGCCGGGAGCGTTCAGTCGCGCACCACGTCTGTCATGAAGAGCTGCAGCAGGTTCGGGAACCGGGACGTGTGAATCGATAGAAAAATGTAGCTTCCCATGTTTTGTTACATATCTCAGAAACTACAATAGATATTTCCTTGAATGTTATTTTGCTATATTCAGAGTACATTCATCATTATTTGGGTAGAATTTGAAGCTTCTATGTTGAATATTTTGTGTCAGAGAGAGCATTACAAAAACAATCTTAAAAAAAAAATGTTGTAAATTCCCTTAACTCGATGTCCCTTTTTCTGAGCAAATACTAAACCAGACCAAACAAACTTTGCATGCATACTATTTGAACCAGTTTTGAGCTACTGAAGTAAAAGTATTGTCCTTTTGTATACAGGAGTTGAGTTTTTTCTTTTCTTTTCTTTTTTACTTCCTAGTTAAAAACTGAAATTTTCTGTAAAATTGTCAGCGCTTTCAAGCTGGGCTCCATGAACTAATCAAGGTACCTGAATAAATTTACTTCCAATAGTAGATCTATATAGTGTCTTAGAGACTACCAAGTTTCACAATACTTTCAAAGTTTCAACCGATAGTTTCTGAGAAAATAGTACATGACGTTTCAAAAAATATGACTTACGGAAAACACAAAAGGAATGTTTGGCTATTAGTTACAGTATAGCCTTAAAACATTATGTTTAACCCTAATTTTATTGCATGAAATATCACTTCAGCACAATAATTGATACACCAAATTCTTCAGGAAAGATAGAGATTTATCTAAGCTAAAAAAATAAAATAATAGAATTGACATTTTTGAGCCTATCACACGTCCCGGTTCCCTTAAGTCGCGCACCACGTCTGTCGTGGAGCGCTGCCAAGGTTTGAATACCGGCACTGACAACGACCATCCTGAGTGTGCGCGTGTGTGGTTTTTCCACACTCCCTCCAGGCAAATGCATCATTTCCGGGGTATCTGCCCCAATGCGCAACCTTAATAATTATAGTTGCATGCACTACTACAATCGCTACTGAAACCCTGGTTGTCAGTAAAATTCAAATTCACCGGGCTGATAACCAAGTTGTCCCAAACTCTTAAATTGAAATCACAACTGAACATCTGTTGGCAACAGGTTAGATCTCCGTACGGAGTATTTAAAGTGATACCAATACCTTAAGTGTTCCTCCGGCCTTAGCATACCACACTATTGAGAGGCCTGTCGATTGCTGTTATTTACTCTAATTTACCATTTACCGAATTAGTATGGTTATCCTGTTGTTCGCATAATTACGCCGGAAAAATGTTATAAAGCATTTAGTACATTTTATCTTGGTACTAGCTGTTACCCGCGGCTTCGCCCGCAATAACATTTGGAATCCCGTTATAACATTAGTTAATAGATAGATAAGCATGGGTCGTAGTGGAAAATAATTCTATCACCTGAAACCAAAAATGCATGGGACGAAAAAAAATACATCAAAATATCATGTTGGTTTCGGACCCTAAAAGACGTTAAAAGTATAATAAGTATTAAAAAAACTATTTTTTGAAATTTCATTCGAATCAATTTTTATGTCATTCCTGGGACTTAGAAAATTCCGGCCAAAAAGTACAAAATCATTAATAACTCCCTAAGTATTCGTCGTATGATGAAATAGCAAGAGACAAAAAAGATGTAATGTGTTATTGTCTACAACATAGGTAGGCCATGTATAATTTTACACTCAGGCATAATAAGTTTCCCCACCCCCTCCCCCATAATTTCACCCCTCCCCATGGGCCCCTTAAAATGGATTTATGAGAAAACGGTCAAACACCTGTTTAGTTATTTTTTATGCTGATTTCTTTCGGCTGAGTTCCAAACTCCTCGCCTATGTCGTTTAAGAGATACACGTTCCGTTAGGAATCCTTCAACCCCCACTTTTCACCCCTTTCACCACATAATATACACCACATCGAAAACCCCTCAGACACGTGTCTTCTTATTTTTAATGATGAGTTTATATGCCGAGTATCACATCCCCCAATGAAACCAATCGGGAGATATTGCTATTCAATGAAATGCAGGTCTACCCCCTTAACACCCCTTTAGAACCTGAATATCCAAAAATCCTTTCTTAGTGGGCGTCTGCGGCCCTTGAGGAAGCTGCATACCAAATGTCATTCCAATCCGTTCGGTGGTTTCTGAGATTTCGTGATGAATGAATGATTGAGTGAGTGAGTGAGTGAGTGAGTCAGTGAGTGAGTGAGTGGTATTTGAGCTTTATATAGTAGATACGGCACGGTATTTTGCTCGGGAATCACTTTTCTCAAAAACGTCGTCTGGTGATCGGCTCTTAACCCTATTTCACGAGAAATTTTATTATGAATCGTTCAGTGGGAGAAACCAAGTTACTAAAAAAATATCACTAAAGAGAGGAAGGCGTTGAAATTAAGAAATTTTACGACTTGACAGAAGTAAGACTAACATATTGTCGTTTAAGAAACTGTACCGCGTAACTGATAATGTCTTGATCCTCTTATAATATTTTGCACGGTATGCTTTCTTAATGTTTATGGTTTTATTTTCTCGTTATTGAATATTTCTATTTGCCCGTGTTTGACTGTTTCTTGTCGTTTTTTTATTTTGATCAGCAACGAATTCACAGATTGTGCGGTATTCTACCGACTCTCAGAGTAGTTTGTTTTCTTAATAAACCTTACGGGTGATTTGCGCAAACTTATTTTAATAAAATTGGTTTTGTGATTATCACTTGGAATGATTATAGTTGTCTTGTTTTGTTATTACTCTTATGATAATCCTGAATGTTACGCTGCAACCGTTACGCTGTTCCATTAGGGGCAAGACAGGTTACCTAACAAGTGTGAGTTACGTGGTTTTAATATACTGTCAAAGAGAATCAAAGAATTTGGGAAGTGTGTGCTTGCTGCTTTCTGACCCACTTACGAGCCTTGTAACCGCTGCCTTTTAGGGTGTACTTATTAAAGTGTTCTTGGCTCCACTTGGTGTGCTCCTATAGTAACTCGTAACCTAACAAGTGTGTAAGAAATTAAATGACGGGACTCTTGAAGTTTAGACACTACCGCGGTACTGTACACAGTGGAAACACTAAGATGATTGGATCAGTACAATATTGGAGAAAGGCGGCTTCGGTGGCGTAGTTGGTAGCATGCTGAGCTTCTATGCCCAAGGTCGCGGGTTAAAACCCGGCCGAAGTCGTCGGATTTTTAAGAGCGTTAAAAATCCCTCATTATGCCTTCCTTCTGAGGGGAAGTAAAGCCGATGGTCCCATATCATAGATTTATGGCATGTTAAAGAACCTTCCACTAATTACACTTGTGTGAAACTAAATTATAGGTTGGAATTGACAAACGCTCTTAGGTTCCAACGTTCGTCGCCAGGAGCCGACTGCGGTGGCATCTAGCATCAAGTTTAGAACTAGTTGTTGATGGTGCGTTTGGTAGCAAAAGTAGGAACTACTTGACATTATCGTCTGCAGTCCTTACTTGAATTAAAAACAGATAACACACTAATACAGTCCACTAACACCGGTTATGAGACAGATTGTACACACACCCTTAGTACACGTGGCTACATGACCGCGTTGTCGCAGCCCCTAAACTGAGGAACAAACCAACAATTGGAGAAAGAGGGGGGTAAAAAAATCTTGAATATACTGGAACCAAAGAGAGATGAAATATGGAATATGTATGCCTACTAGAATAAGTTGACTATAATGCCAATTTTACTGGAAATGGACAGTATGGAGAGTATGGGAAACGAGTCGGATGGTATCTTAGTGGGTTGCTGAACTCGAGAAGAACTGGACTGCGACGGGGATCAAGGTGGGAAGGGAAGACGAATAGGGAAAATTATGTACATACAAACCTATATAACGGAGATAATACCAGTATGCGACGTGGGAGGTTAAAGTTGTACGGGCATCTACAACGAATGAACAGCAATAGGCTTACCAAGATGATCTCCTCCTTGGTTAAAAGCTACAAGACTGGAAGCCTGTGGCTTAATGAAGTACCGGTACTGAAGGACTTGGATTCGGCTGGAATTGCTGACCTTGTTGTAGAAGATCGTTCTAAATTTTGTGCTATGGTAGAGTCTTGGACCCCAACACCTGGCGACCCTAAATGTCGGAAGCTGCTTCCGCAGGAGAGAAAGGAGAAATTATCAGCTGGGTTCAAGAGATATTTGGAACGGAAAAGAGCGTCGAAGAAGAACTAGTCATAAGTACTCCGTAGTGGGCTTACATCAATAATAATAATAATAATTTATTTTATTTACTCGTGTCAGGAACAAAAATATTACATAAGAAATTATGTACAAAATAGGCAACACAAATTACAAAACTTGGAACATTTAAGGTTCTAAATAATGCATGACCAATATTTTGCAGAGAACGTCACACGACCAGGATAGAGAAAGAGGGGGAGAATAAGGTGGTTCTGGTAGTCAGAGGAAAACCCAAACCACAACAGATCTACCCGTGGTGCTATCGAAGCCGTAACGAAAGAAGAATATAGAAGCTACCCAAGTAGAGTAATAATTCTACAGCGCAATTTCCCTTGTGCTTCAGCACATGGGCGTGTACTAGAACTGTACACGGGCTTAACGGAAACTCTTAATGTCACCGTGTTCTACGTCAGCTAATGTCACTTCGCCTGAGGTAATGTTTGTTTACGGAAAGTGAATGTGTTTTTAAATATTGGGCTTCGCTTGCATAATGCGTGAGAGAGCACGTGGATCCATTGTCCTTGAAGTTCCCTTCCTGAATGATGCTTAAATACAGTTTTCTCTATCCACGGTATCCCGGCCAAGTTAGTCCAGATTAATTATTTTTTAAATTATAGAAGTAGGGTTGCCAACAGAGAACTTCGAACGTTGAATTGGTTTGCAAAATCTTAGACTTTATTATTATTTCACACGTTACAGGCCTTGGGCCACGCGAAGCTATCATGACTATTTGTTCTTCCTGTTTTTTCCAGTACTCCTTCATTCGTGCATTTAAGACCCTCTTCCTTTCTTCGGTCCACTTTGGTCTTTGGGCGGTAGGTGCTGCTCGCTCTGACATCACTTCCACTTCTATGTGTCGGAAGACGCTTTTGTCTATGACGTCTTCTGGGTCGGCATGTGCTTTTACCAGATCAGTTTTGACTTGCATCATCTAGGGTGTAGTATCTTGAGCCGCTGTATGTATCTTAAGAATTGTGTTGGTGAGTCTGGTTTGTGGGAGTCGGCTGATGTGGCCGTAAAATGTTAGTCGCCTCTTTCTGATGTCTGCTGCGAGGTTGGACAATTTATCTCTGGTTTCTCTGGAGTGAAGCCTGCATCCTTCAACTGTGTGCTTTGGTCCAATAATTTTCCTCATTATTTTTCAATCCTCTATGAGGATGTTTTCCAAGTCGCCCTCAGTGTGTCAATGTCTCGCTGGCATAAAGCACCTCCGTTTTAATAACCGTATTATTATTTATTTATTTATTTATTTATTTGCGAATTGACCACTTCGGATCACGCTACAATTTCAATGTCAATGTCTCACTGGCATAAAGCACCTCCGTTTTAATAACCGTATTATTATTATTATTATTATTACACGCTAGATAAATGATACGAGGGTAGCACGAATGATTTCTAGGACAAATAGATGCGAGCAATGGCAGGAAGGCACTAGCAACGAAGAGATAAAGGCTAACTTAGAAATAATAATAATATCCATGGTGGCCACTAGTCCTGGAAAACCTGGACATCCTGGAAAACTCCTGGATTTTTATTAGGTGTGGAAAACTCCTGAAAATGACGAAAAATTTGAAAACTCCTGGAAAATAGCCACTGTTAATTAATTATAAAAATATTTCCATCTTAAATCATACTCCCGCTGCGGTTTTGGGTGAGCACTCTATCGTTAACGAAAGAAATTTCCTCAGGCTACCTGTTTCTGTGTGGGAGAACACGCGATAGTGTTTTCTTAAAACACATTATTGAGTATAGACAACTTCTCCGCAATAAAATTGAAGACGGCATTCTTTTCCCTTTTTTTAAAACGGATATTTGAGTCACAAAGGCTTTTTTAAAACAACAAGTAAATCATTTGTGTGTAGGCTTGCGTATCAATTACGCAATCACTACTAATTTTTGTCAACATCTTTATAAGTAAACCAAACACAACTGCTTTATTTTGGTCTTGAAGTAGACAACCGATAAAGCCCCCCGCCCCGGGACCCGCGCTTATTTTTAAGTCTGGAAAAAATGAGAATTACTCCTGGAAAATTCCTGGAAAACTCCTGGAAAATCGTTGACCTATTTGAGTGGCCACCTTGAATATCGTATGGCCTCGGTGCCGGGTGCAATCTTTGTATTTTGACACCCAGAGGGTAGCTTGCATGTCGAATTTCGTTGTTCCTGGAATCACTATGAAAGTCAAGGAGGTTAGATATCTAAGCTCCTTGAACACTATAGCGCTTTCTAGTAGAGAAATGAGGAACTTTGTGTTGGCGGAAACTCCCGAGATTAATTTTGCCATTATGAACACGGCCTACTGAATTCAAATGGGTTCTTTGACATGCCAACATCGTATGACATGCGTGTCGTATTTTTGCCTCCTTTCAAAAATCACTTACCACGGCCAGGAGCGAACCTGCAATTTTGGGGTTGGTAGACCGACACGCTATCCACTCGCCCACCGTGGAAAGCTAACTTAGAAATGAACACACGCTAGATGAAGCTGTTCGTATGAGCAGATTGAGATGGTGGGGTCATGTGAAGAGAATGGGGTTAATGAGTTCGGCTGTATAGGGCAAGAGAAGCAGAGGTAGACCAAGGAGGTGATGATTAGATTCTGTGTTGAACGATTTCAAAGTGAGAGGTGTTGTAGTAGAGAAGGCCGCAGTGCTAACTGCTAATAGAGGAAAATGGAGGCGATTGGTTGGTTGGTTCCTCAGTTTAGGGGCTGCGACAACGCGGTCATGTAGCCCCGTGTACTTTGGGTGTGTGTAGAATCTGTCTGATAACCGGTGTTAATTGTGGTGGCTGTATTAGTGTATCTGTTTTTTAATTCAAGTAAGGACTGCAACTTTGAATTTTTCAAATAGTTCCTACTTTTGCCGCCAAGCGCCACCGTCAACGACTACTAGCCCTAGTTCAGAACTTAGCTTCTAGACGCCACCGCAGTCGGCTCTTGGCAACGAACGTAGGGACCTAAGAGCGTTGTTTACATTCTTAACCTATACAATTTAGCTTCACACAGGTATAATTAGTGGAAGGTTCTTTAACATGCCATAAATCTAGACATGGGACCGCCGGCATTACTTCCCCTCCGAAGGAAGGCTTACTGAGGAATTTTTAACGCTCTTAAAAAATCCGACGGCTTCGTCCGGGTTTTGCAGACCAGACTGGACGCTATAAGGCACAACCGTCTCAAGTGAAAATGAATGAATTACGTATTTATTTATTTATCTATCCATCTACCTATTCTATCTATCCATCCATCTTTTAAGCGAATTCTCCCAATAAAGCGTTGCTGATATGGAGCCCATCACTTCCGAGCGAGGCGCACCATGACGCGTGATGTAGCCCATCTTGGTAACGCTATACAGCTTTCACCGGAGCGGCTAACTGGTGAACCATGTCTTAATTCCCCGTACAAATACAAACCGATATAAAATAAGTGAATTAATTTACGTTTTTCTTAGTCATACAGCATAACTTTTTGATATATAAGGATTACAACGCAACCAAGAACTACATTTTCCAACGACCCCGAGCCGAGAAAAAGTTACCTTACAAAAATGATAACAACTTTTGTTCTTGACAACACAAAATTTTGAAATTAATAAACCAGTTATACAACATTCCAATGTATATTGTGTTAAATTTGGATTCGATCAGATGACGGGTTTGTGAGATAACAATTCCTAAATGTGACGCATGGTTGAAATACGCTTAAAAACGGGTACTTTTTGTGTTCCAACTGCGATAAAAAATATTAAAATATAAATTAAAAATTCCAAACCTACATGAACTAACGTAAAATAGAACGACGAAAATGATGTTATTGGATTTTATGTAGGTCTATTGGTTACTTCACAAACAACCTTCAAACTCGAGTACACATAATATTTTGGTCGACAATAGTCTAATTATCCATCAGGATGTGTGTGTGTTGACAACTTCCAATACGTCCGCAGTCTTGGTACTGACAGCAATAGTGTTTTACTGGGGGAACTGTTCGATTCCTTGCTCTATATGGCCGTCGTCGGGGTCGAATCAACTTCGTGCTGGTCCCCGAGTTAGTGACCGTAGAACTCAGTTCTTCCATTTATCCGTCGGATTTGGAGAATGGGGACTGGTCTCAGAATACCTTAGCTTCATGAGGTGCTTCCTTGGTGGATCAGTGGTAGTGTGATCGAAATCGCGGGTTCAAATCTCGGTCGAAAAGTCGGATTTTTACTGGGTAGGAAAATTTCACTGCTTTCCCAAATCGTACGATATAAGCTCGTAAAGGACCTCTTGTATCATATTTGGTGATTAAAAATAAAAAGATTATTAATTCTCTGCCACAGGCCGCCTAATACAGTTCTGGCTTTCACTACTAGATGGCATTGCTAAACAGAACGTCGAAATTGGAGAGTAGATTGCCTCAATGGCTCCAACTCAAAAAATCTACGCCATGGTAGCTGAGGCCATACGGTTCTTGTTATTGTTATATTATCATTACTACTAGAGGACCCATGCGAGGACTCTCGCATGTGTACATACCACTCGCCCGGCTTTATTGGTATGCGGCTCGACGCGACACTGTTCTAGCAGGGGCGATCGTAATGTTTACCAGTTTAAACGCACTTTTTAAACACACTGCTCTTATTTATGGAAGCAGAGTGCAATTCGCCACTGTTGAGGATAATTCTCTTCCTTTTGGAAGCTGATTTGTTACGATCTGTTACTTTTAAGCGCCCCCGCGCGTGGGTGTGTTTTTATTTTTCCACCTTTACTGTTATGTGGTGGGCATGGCGCGACACAGTTTTGGCAGCGGCTATCGTAACGTTTACTTTTCTCAAGAAATGTAAGATTTTTCCTGTACTATTGTGATTATTGGGAAGATCTTGGTACAAATACCACTTTCTAACTCCCTCCGGTTTAGGGACTTTAGTTTTGTGAAACATACACCATGGTGTTTTATAAATATGATCATTGTATTTCGGAAACATTGTTCGTCGTACCGTTCTAGTCTGCACACTGGGTTGCCAGGCGTCCTGGATTTTAAGACATTATTCCTTGTCCCACTAGATTTTTTATTTTAATTGGATGACAGTCGTCCCGCTTTTAAAAACATTTCTTTGAAAGTTTATTTTGACTAGCTACCATACGCACCAGAAGTGAGTGGAGCATCAATTTGCTTTAGAAAAATGTGTGAGTCTAAGTTAATAAGAGCTGAAATGCCTATTTTATTTCAGTATTATACTTTTCATCGAAAAGTTTTACGAAGAATCAGAAAGAAATAAAATAAGATTGAAAGCTTTCGGTAAGAATGGAAAATAAATTAATTTTAAGGAACATGGGTCAATATTAGGGACACACAGAGTTTATTTTTAAATTACGGAATTACTGATGTACGGTATACGCTTTTTAGCCTGCTTTTGATTTATTTTACTACTTCGTGATCAAGATGTATTACTTTGTCCCCCCACGCACTAAGATTGTGATGAAGCGCATCAGCATTACGGAAATCGTTGGTTTGAATCCCGGTGCTTGCAGAGGCCATCTTGAAACCCACACTCCATCTAGGCAATTGCCAAGAGTCCTGAAGCACATATTCCAGTCGCTTACTTTAATAATTAGTCTAGTCACATACACACACTACTGGAGACACAACAGAAATACAGGTTATCAGACAATTCCAACCCGCACTCCTGCACAAGGGGTTGATGACCTTACTCCTGAAATAAACTATTAACAACGAACCTATTTTGAGGATTATTACACAGTGAGCAGCCCTGCAGGTGAAATAAAATCAAGAAGATACTTTAGGGATTATTGCTATTTCTGTCCCGTGGTTTTATGTTGTACTTGGGGATTTTGTCCCGTATCTTTAAGGCGACACTCCTGATCATCTTTTTACCTAATGCATGGATTTTCACGAAACTTTGTGGGAATATCACCCAAACAAAAGTAGAGTTATCACAAACATTTGTTTCATATACAATTAAGTTTTTCCAAAATATTTTTTTTTGAATTTTTAATTCCATTTTTTCATAGATTTCAAATGACATGTTAATGGAAATTTGGAATTAGGTAGTTAATACTTCTTTAAAAAACACTACGTATCGATTTTTCTGTAAATAATTTATACAATGAGATATTATAGTACTAAATTTGTGTAATTTTTTGTTCAAAAGTTTTGGACTTTTAAATCCCTACTACTGGGAAGAATTCTGCAATCAAGAATTTCATACGCAGGTTTCCTAACATAGCTGTGATACATATACCATACACATTTTGTTACATTTGGCAGAATATTGAAATGAAAATCCACAGCCTGCTTCCAGTCTCCGACCGGGTCAGGAATGGAATGAATGAAGCCCCCATCTAGCGGCGAGGATATGAACTGTGCCGGCTGCCGAGTCCTGACGCACTCCTCTGGGACAATGATTAAATGAATGACAGATGAAATGAAATGATAGTGGAGAGTGTTGCTGGAATGAAATTTTGACAGGAAAACCGGAGTACCCGGAGAAAAACCTGTCTGCCTCCGTTTTGTCCAGCACAGATCTCACATGGAATGACCGGGATTTGAACCACGGGCCCAGCGGTGAGAGGCCGGCGTGCTGCCGCCTAAGCCACGGAGGCTTCATTTGGCAGAATATTATGGGAGAAAAATGGGATTTAAATGTAAAATTACAATTGGCGGGAAAATTAAAGCTAAGTTCAAGTGACGTTATCTTCCTGATCCATTACCTATAAGTCACCAGAATCGTATGTTTTCCTTCCTTTTGTTTCTTAGCAGCTTCTGTACGAATTTTGGTAATTCTGGAAGCTTGTCTAGTATCTTGATGCACAACTACAAGAGGTTACTTGCGCACGAACTTCACAAAAGTAAACAGACAGGCTACCGCCACAGAACTCGCAAGGAAGAAGAAACATACAAGAATAACAAAACTTATAGTTGTCGGCATTATTGTAGTGACATCAGGAATACCAATACAAGCATACAATGTTGCTCAATGACAGTAGAGTAAAGTACTGAAATATTAGTCCTTTGCAGGCTTCATTCAGAAACATGGTAGATCTTACAGCTCGATTCTGTAGAAATATATGCGGGAGGGTGGCTGTTGGCCCATCCCCGGGATGCGTAATTGCAAAGAACAAGGATATTTTATTGATTTGATTGAATGAAAACATGACAATGACATCATAAATAATCTAACAAGCAGTTCAGCAGATGCCATGCCCATTTCTGCTGTGTGCAGACCGACAAACAAAGCATTATTAAGGTGATACATAGTTTGAATTCAACGGAATAACTTTGTGACAAGAAAGAAGAAACCCAATCCTTTCAATTTCAGTCATTAAAAAAATCACCAAAATGAACAAAATATCGACTTTTATCTCCGGAGTGTCGCCTTAATTTGAACACCTGGCAACCCTGCCTGCATAGGTCTTCGGCGTAATTGAGAGATGGGGAGTAATATCAAGCATACATAATTACGTAAATCCGTCGACATTCTATAAGGTCTCCTGTGGCTTGCTGGGTTTAATGACCTATGTGTCCCTAACTCCTGAAATGAAATAATAACAAAACTATTTTGAAGATTATTACACATTCAGCAGCACTTCAGGTGAAATAAAATCAAGATACATTAGGGATTGTAGATTTTTCTCTCCCGTGGTTTTATTTTGTAATTGAGGATTTGTCCCGTACCTTTATTTTGTACACCTGGTAACCCTGCCTGCACAGGTCTTCGGCGTAATTGAGAGACGGAGAGTAATATCAAGCATACATAATTACGTAAATCCGTCGACATTCAGATTCAATAAGGTTGCAGTGTTTTAAAGAGATATTCGAGTCGGAAACTTGTCCGGCAATGCGAAACTGCGGGGGTGCCGACCATTGTAATGTATCCCTTGTGAATCGTGCAAATGGACATGGCTTGTTTCCCTAAATATTCCTGATATTGATCCACCCACTTAAGTCGAGCGATGTGCCGTGTTCAGTATTTATAGCCCGCGTACATTCCAACATGCGAGCACTTGTTGTACTGTCCTAGTTTAGGCTAGTTCGTTGTTTTAAGGCCTGAAACAGCGAAGTTGCAATTATTCTCCAAGAAATGGATTTTCACAACCGTAATGATAGGAAATAATGGCTTTAAGCTATTTATAAGTCGTGTAATGCGCAAATAATAAAAGTATTGTCTTTCGGTTCTTTCAAAAGGTCTTTTTTTAGATTGCGAAGATGGCTTATAAGTATATTTATTGCTTAAAAATACAATTAAATTTCCCAAATTAGGGATTGACATGTTTCGCTCGTCAAGCGAGCATCATCAGATCCAAATATACATTACAAATTTGCTCTACAAAACACTACCCACCGTGCCACCAACAAACGGTTGCGGCCCTGCAAAGCCACGGCGAAATTTTAAAAAGTGCGACAACTACTGCTGCGATATATTAAAGCTTCAAGCACCCGAGAAAAGAACGATGAAAATACTTTGAAATGACAATCCCACCAGCAGTCTCCATCCACTAAGTAATTTTATTGTTGTTGTTGTTGTTGTTAATTCATGTTAGGGGTTTGGGACATCTTTCAGTCCTGTGTAGTAAGGTGTGATAACTTGTATTTATGTGATGACTGTAGTAGTGTGTATAGCTGTATTGGGTAGTCGCCACGGGACTTGAAGTAAGGTACTATCCCGGCATTTTCCTGGAGAGAGTGTGGAAAACCCACACTCTGGATAGCCACCATCAGCGCCGAACCTGCGATATCCGGACTTGCTGCAGATGCCTTCACGGTCGTAGTGCATTTAGACATTTAGGGCTGGTCAATGTCGTTACTTCGTTTTAGGGGCACTTTTGAAGCACCAGATTGTGCAGATACAATCATGTTGGTCTGTATGTGGGAATAGGTTTGAAAAAAGAAAAAAGATCGAATACAAATTGGTATAGACGTAAGGAAAGTTTCAGCAACTCTTCACAATCGAATATCTTGAAACCAGGCGTTCTCAAACTAGTGCTCTTTAAATGAAATTTGGTGCTCCCGTCATATGAGCCAAAAATTGCACGCGAGCACAAGCTTCCCTGAGATCCATTCTTCAATTCAAATTCTGTTGCACGAACTGGAACAATTGTGTTTTCATTACAAGTTTTGACAGTCAGAAATTTTACCATTTTGTGAAATAGTATTTTTTAATTTACAGTAAGAATAATGTATATATCACTTTTATGAGTAACTCGAGAGATGCTGATTCAATCCACTATCTACACGTAAATGAAGCAGTTGCTGCATGCCTGGTGGGCGCTAAATCCCTAGTTAATTCAACACTTGTGAGGGGGGGGGGGGGAAGAGAGAGAGAGGAAAGGGAACGAGAGGTGCATCGATTATCATTTTTATTATTATTATTATCTCTCATATGTTCACCATATCGTTGGGTGCAATTCACCATTTCATCGGCATTTGTTGCAAGATGGAGTGGAGTTCTCTATACTGGTAGGTTAAGGAACGAACTATGGAGCAGGTCTCTATAACTACTTTCTGCATACTGGTATGCAGATTATGGTGGAGCCCCAATTTATCGAGGTTGGCCTTCAGCGACTTCGGTGTGATCCCTGTGGAAGAGATTATGATACGCAATACAGTGACAAATTCCAGTCGCCACATCTCTCTGATCTCTTCAGCCAGGAGGCATGTACCGGTATTTCGTCACTTTCTCAGCATAACTGGGCTGGATATTATGCGAGTTAGGGACTGCGATATCTATTAGAAGAGTTTTCTTCAGCATTTTATCAATAAGAATAATGTCTGGCCTGTTTGCTGATATAGGTCTATCTGTGAACACTGACCTGTCCGAGAGTAGCTTGTGTGTATCATTCTCCAGAACAGCATCAGAAATGTATTGATAGTAAGGCAGAACATTATTACCTAAGGAGTGCTTCTTTGCTTCAGGTGGATAATAATAATAATTATATCCAGAAGTCTCTCTTTGGAATGTAGTTATCTTGAGCTCTCTAGCCATGGTTATCAATATGGTAATGCGCAAAATCAATAGATGGATGGAGGAACATGGTCTGCTCTAGCACTTAGTAAGACGGAAATTGTCATCCTAACAAAGAAGAGAATTCAGACAATACTTCCAATACAGGTAGGACAAATTCAAGTAGAGACGCAGCCAGCAGCAAAATACCTGGGCATCATGATCGACAGTAAAATGAATTTTGGAGAACAGATTAGACGGACTGCAGATAAGGCAGCCAGAGGAGTAATGTCCCTCAGTCGGCTCATGGCCAATGTTGGTGGGCCAAAATCTAGTAAGAGAAGACTATTGATGACACCCATCCATTCAGTTCTGCTGTATGGGCGGATGCCCTGGATAAGGAAATTTATAGGAAGTCAATGGCGCAAGTGCAGAGGCGGGGTGCTTTGCGCGTGGCATCTGCATATCGCACGGTCTCTGAGGAAGCAGTTCTCGTTATTGCCGGGATTATTCCGATTTTTTTTTCTTGCGAAAGAACGCAAGAACATTTACTTGAGGAAATCTGATATGGGTTTTCAAAAATCAAGACGATCGGCGAGAGTACAAACCTTTCAAAATTGGCAGATCAAATGGGAGCAAGGAATCAAAGCCAATGGACTAAGAGAATGATCCCTCAGGTGCAGGTTTGGACAGAAAGGAAACATGGTGAGGTTGGTTACTATCTCACTCAGTTCTTGACTGGTCATGGATACTTCTGTTCCTATCTTAAGAAGATGGGGAAGGTGGATTCATCAGATTGCATCTACTGTATCAACGAATTCAACACCTTCTTCTCTTGTGGACGGTGGGTCCGAAATAGGCAGTCTCTTCAAGATCACATTGATGTAGAGATATCCCCGGACAATATTGTTGCAGTGATGCTACAAAATGAGGAAAATTGGAAACTGGTAGCAAGTTCTGTTGAAGATATCCTCCGAACAAAGAAGACTGATCTGGATCGCCACTGAAGATGATTCATTACGGATGAGTGCCCTACGGGCAAATATAAAATGACTCTAGCCTGAAGTAATGTGATAAACGGTTCCAGGCTAGTAATCAGAAGTAACGGGGGAGTTTTAGTCGGTAGTCTGCTACTCAGGA
Organism: Meconema thalassinum; assembly: GCA_946902985.2. Classification (NCBI taxonomy): domain Eukaryota; kingdom Metazoa; phylum Arthropoda; class Insecta; order Orthoptera; family Tettigoniidae; genus Meconema; species Meconema thalassinum. The sequence goes on from OX336396.1 coordinate 252,181,989, forward strand.
GCAGGAGCCCGACACTCTGTGCGTAAATGCATTTCTTCCCCTAAAATAAATATTCATTCATTCATTCAATTTCGCTAATCGGCCAACTAGGGACCACGATAAGCCTCATTTTACATTCTGGCATTTGCTCATTTTTTGCTTGATCCACATTGCCTTCATGAGCTCACTGTGTTTAGCACGACGTTCCTCTGTCCATTTCGCACCAGTTGTCCGTTTTTCGTCCCGGAAAGTCCCAAACGTCTTGATGGCTGCTCTATAAAGATTTCGGTCTTGTGCATCTTCTGCTCGTATCCCCATTTCTTTCAGATCTTTCTGGACGTTAACATACCATGGCATTGTCGTTTTTGGTTTTGAGTCGAATATACTGAAGATACGTTTCGTCCATCGGGAATCGATCATCCGTCGCATATGACCGTAGAAGCAAACTCTGCGTTTTCGCATTGTGTCTGTGATCTTCTCTATCCTCGAGTAAATTTCTTGCCTGGATTTTCTGATGTAGATGCCATTTTTGTAGTCTGGGCCAAGTATGATGTGTAGGATCTTTCTTTCTTTTTCTCTCTAACTTCGCGAGCAAACATTTCTCGGATAGGATAAGGCATTCAGATGCATATAGCGGTACTGGTTTGATGACAGTGTTGTAGTGACGAATTTTTGTGTTCATAGAAAAGCACTTTTTGTTATATATGTTGCGGGTGGTTTGAAAAGCGACTTCCATTTTCTTGATTCTTGCTTCTATGGCTTCCTTGTCAAGGCCATTTTGCTGGATCCGTTCCCCAAGATATTTAAATTTATTAACATGGTTTATCGTTCCATATTTGGTGTTTAGTTGTGCTGTATCATCCTATTATTATTATTATTATTATTATTATTATTATTATTATTAAATATGGTACAACTCGGTCTACAAGATATGGATTTCACAATCAAGTATCATGCCAATCTTACTGTGATAAAAATGGCCGTACAATGACAAGTATCCAGCATTATCTTCTATATTCGGGCAATGAGGTGTTTCATTTACAGTTCCTCCAAAGCCATTACCAACATCTTTGGAACAACTCCCGTGGAAAAGATCACCACTGGCAAAGTTCTCACGCATTTTAGTCGCCATAGTTTCCGTATTTCTTCAGCCAACGGTGCGTACTTGTTTGTTTTTTGAGCTTGGGTAGTTGTGCCATATTTTGGCTAAGTGGGACAGCAGCGTATATCAAGTAGGCCTTTTGGTTCGGTTTCTTTTATTGAGATAGACAATATCGGGTTGATTTCCCAATACATTTTCTGATCTACTAATTTTCGAGCACGTTCGCAGGCCGGTTAATGTAGTGCACCTTGCTCGTATCCAGAAGCAACATCATTGTGCCTCTTGATATACTCTATACCAGCCAGCGTAGAGCAGCCATCGATGATGTGACCCATGGTTTCCATTCTTCTTTCTTTCTTTCTTTCTTTCTTTCTTTCTTCGTTTTGCCCACTTAGGGGGCGCGTTTGAACTTGTTGACTCGGGTTGATGGTGTTTTCCTCTTCTTCTTCTCCCAAAATATCCTCATGAACTCACTATGCCCCTTCTTACGTTCCTCCGTCCATTCCCCCCCCAGTACCTAGTCTTTTTAGCTTTTTCGGGGAATGAGTGATTTGTAACTAGAGTTCCAAAAGTCTTGCGATTTATGATATCTTCTGTAATGTTTATTTCTTTTAATTCCTGTTTGATTTATTTTAACCAACTGATTTTGGCCTTCTTTGAATTAATTATGTCAAGCAGTTTTTTTGTGCATATCTGGTGTTGTCCATTCTTCAGATGTGACCATAAAATGTCAATCGTCTCTTACGCACGGTATCAGTGAACTTATTGATTACTGTGTACAAGTCTGTGGTTTTCCTTTTAATCCATATACCATTAACATATATTTTCGTGAGAATTTTACGTTCCTGGATTTCGATTTCACCAATTTGAGAGTGGCCTCCTGGAGTTATAGTTTCGGAGGCGTACAATGGTTTCCATTATTATAATATCTTATTATTATTATTATTATTATATTCGATTTGATATTGCTTGGGTACTGTTATGGCATGAGGGTGGTGCTAAGAAGGTTGAGAACACCTGTCCTAAAGCATTCATAACATATGTACCGCCTGCGCCTCCTTGATGGCGAGTCGACGACACGCAATCAGCTCCACTATATGCAAATTCTCTTTGCGGTGGCCTTCTTAAGGTCAGTAATGGATTTTAAGTTGCTCTTTCGACTCTAATAAGATGCTCTCTATGTACAGATAAAATAGATCGGTGTTTTCCTCTCTCGCCTTTTGTATCCTTTCTTGGACGCTGGACAAAAATAATAAATCTAATGAATTACATTTTTGCTAACTTTTTCTTTCTTTCTTTCTTTCTTTCTTTTCAAGAGCCTTATCATTAGAACTTGCATATCTCAAAATAGTTTGGTCCGGTTACAATATTAATTAATGCTTGTTGTTATTCATAATGTTGAATTTTGGGCTTATGCCGTGTTTTATTATATTGCAATTCGACGCGTTTCGAAAGAAACCATGTCTTTCATCGTCAGGAATAATCTGGAATACGACAATGTTGCAAAGAGAAAGCAACGAAGAACATATAGAAGGTGCCCAAAGATGGACGCCATTATAGCCCCATGTTAGGGACAACGGAAAGCAGCAGTGAATTACTTTCTCAGGGTTCTGATAATAGGTAGCCAGGATTCACTGAGATTGTAGCCGGTGTCGCGGTTGAAATTATCTGGGTGTTTACGTATTTCAACCGCCTCCCTGATGATTCTGGGACGATATTGCTTTATACGGGCAAGAACATCCACCCCTTGGAACATGACATCATGGCCAGGTGTTAAAGCATGATCGGCAACAGCTGATTTATCAGGTTGAATGAGCCTGATACATCTATTATGTTCCTTAATGCGAGTGCATATTGTTCTCGAAGTCTGCCCGATGTAAACCTTGCCACAAGTACAGGGAACTCTGTAGATACCCGGTTGTTGCAATTTAGGCAAACTGTCCTTAGTTGGTCGCAGGAGTTGCCTAATCTTAACAGAAGTTCCAAATACAGTCCGTATGTTGTATCGACGTAGGATTTTAGCAATACGATCCGTTGTGTTATGTATGTACGGAAGGTAAGCAGTTCCTCTTACATCTCTTTTCTCAACTGACGTCCTATTATTATTTGTTGGTTTCAGAACCGTAGAAATCAAAGCCTTGCTATAACCGTTGCTCTCAAAGGTGGTTCGCAGGGTGTTAATTTCTTCTTGTAAAGAAGACACTTCACAAATCCTCCTAGCCCTGGTAGTTAGAGTTGTAAGGATACCATGTTTCTGGGCAGGGTGATGGTGAGAACCCTGCCCAGAAACATGGTATCCTTACAACTCTAACTACCAGGGCTAGGAGGATTTGTGAAGTGTCTTCTTTACAAGAAGAAATTAACACCCTGCGAACCACCTTTGAGAGCAACGGTTATAGCAAGGCTTTGATTTCTACGGTTCTGAAACCAACAAATAATAATAGGACGTCAGTTGAGAAAAGAGATGTAAGAGGAACTGCTTACCTTCCGTACATACATAACACAACGGATCGTATTGCTAAAATCCTACGTCGATACAACATACGGACTGTATTTGGAACTTCTGTTAAGATTAGGCAACTCCTGCGACCAACTAAGGACAGTTTGCCTAAATTGCAACAACCGGGTATCTACAGAGTTCCCTGTACTTGTGGCAAGGTTTACATCGGGCAGACTTCGAGAACAATATGCACTCGCATTAAGGAACATAATAGATGTATCAGGCTCATTCAACCTGATAAATCAGCTGTTGCCGATCATGCTTTAACACCTGGCCATGATGTCATGTTCCAAGGGGTGGATGTTCTTGCCCGTATAAAGCAATATCGTCCCAGAATCATCAGGGAGGCGGTTGAAATACGTAAACACCCAGATAATTTCAACCGCGACACCGGCTACAATCTCAGTGAATCCTGGCTACCTATTATCAGAACCCTGAGAAAGTAATTCACTGCTGCTTTCCGTTGTCCCTAACATGGGGCTATAATGGCGTCCATCTTTGGGCACCTTCTATATGTTCTTCGTTGCTTTCTCTTTGCAACATTGTCGTATTCCAGATTATTCCTGACGATGAAAGACATGGTTTCTTTCGAAACGCGTCGAATTGCAATATAATAAAACACGGCATAAGCCCAAAATTCAACATTATGAATAATAACACGGGCCGTGAAAGTCTAAATGACAATGCTTGTTGTTGATTCATTTAGGGGCTTTGCAACGTCGCGTCGTCATGTAGTCCCGTGTTCTTGAATGCGTGTCGAATGTATCAAACGGTGTCATTGGGATGGCAGTAGAAGTGAGTGCAAGGGATTGTGTGTGTATGTGGTTTTATTATTTTTTATTTTTTGCTATATATTTGGAAATCTTCAGCCTTCTGTTAGGAACTATCCCGGCATTTGCTTGGTGTAGAAGTGGTAAACTACTACAGGACAGCTGAGCAATTAATGACCTCTAGCCCTTATGTGATTGAGTCTAATAATCCCTAAATATTTCCATATCAGTCTTTATTGACATTCTTTGCTGCAAATCTCTCCCCTAGGTGGGCCGTGAAGGTTGACCCTTTGACCGGCGTAATGATTTCTAGGTATTTGAATTGCTTCGACGTCGGTGTATGTCCTACCACATGCGATAGTCATCTTTACTCAGTCGCCGTCCTTTTCTGAAGATCATTAGTTCGGTCTTCAAAGCATTCGTTTACTATAGTATTTTGAAAATAAACTAATGACGAGCAATTTTATATTATTGAACTATATTAGGCTATTTAGTCCTAATCGCTACATATAAAATTGCACAAGACCTTATTTGTACATCAAATGTGTTACAAAACGCTAAAAGAACACAAACTCTTCAACTGGTTAATCTCAAACTAGTAGAGCCGGAAAGTTCGTCATGAGCATAACACAAGATGTACGGCTTCTCATCATTGGGGTGTGGGGATAGGGCTTCTTTCAAGAGAACAGGGGTCGAGGTATTAGGAGGGGAGACTGAATTGTCCAGGACGGGGGAGTGTCGGGGGAGGGTTGAGTGAGGCAGCGCAGATATCGACGAGCTGTACGCGCCACGGCGCTGTGCGACTCGCTCTAGTGCCGTGTCATGGAACCGTCTCCATGCTTGCAGTGTCGTCATTCTCAGGGGTTCAGGTGCTTCTCTTCCTCACCATGAAACTCAGACTCCTTCGCTGGACAAGCGAAGATCCTCCACCGTCTGTGGTTATTTGTCGTGTGACATAAGTGCGTGATAGTGGTGTGGCCTGTGATGTGACATCTGTTGGTGTTACGTGTGACCTCCTAAGGCCACTCGACTTCAGAAAGTGAAACCACCGATGCTGAAGACAACTAATAGTATCCACCCATCGACGTCGTCGCCTTCAACTTCTGCCAACGGTGGTGCCAGGCGGAAAAAATACGAGGAGCTTCAGCCGTCGCCGCCGGCACCGCCGACGTGTTCAGCACCTGGTTCGCCGTCAGTCAGTCGATCCTGCTGCAGAGGACGTGGGGTACCTGAAAGATCATCAAGGTCAGCACACAGCACATGCTGCGCACAGCTGCGCATTTCATTGCTTTTCATAGACAGCCGGCCGGCTTATTGATTTCCCCCATGCGAGCGCGGCTGCATCTCGCAGAGCAGAGTGCGTCTGTGAGATAAACTAATACATTTCTTTGATTGTCGGAGCTGTGAAGTAACGACTAACCCCATTGTAAACAATCTCAATAAGAGTAGGCTTGGTAATAAGAATTGGCTATGAATTCAGCTGCTTGTTGTGGCATTTCTATTTTGATTCAGCCACGGGAGGTTACCGCCGGAGTTATTGTTAATGAGACTTAGAGAAGAGGATGTCTACCACTACCAGGGTCCAATGGTAAGACCTGACTTGCTCTACACCTAGAATGAGACACTGCATTTGTAGAGTGCGATGTTAACAATAGAAAAACATAGTCGAATTAGCGTAGTAACAGCATGAAACCTGAATGTTAAAGCCTATTCCTCGAAAATACAAAGAACGTATATTACTACCCACAGCTGATGGATTATTGCATCAAGTAATGCATTCCCCCTAGTTTTCAAATGTAATGAACACGTTTATCCCGCTGTAGCTGAAACAGCCAAAATCAGGGTTTTTAAGGGTGGGGTTTCTCCGTTTTATTTTTCCTCTGCATATTATCAAACCAATTCTCGTTAAGAGAAATACCAGTCCCATTCTTCGCCATTATATTTATAAACAGAGCGTTGTTTTGTGGTCCAAACTGATGCTGGTGAAAACTTCACGAGCAATGACAACTCTCGTACTAAAGTTTGTAGATTCCCGCTATAAAACTCAGCGTTGAGAGTTGAGCTTTTCCATCAGAACCGACGTGGGATATAATTTCAATAAAACTGCGAATGTTTTTTATTGACGCAAGAAGGAAGTGTTCAGACAGAAAACAAGGCACGGATATGTTTATTTGGATGAATCTAAGAGAACTTTCAGACATTTGTTTTTTGATACGCATCTTCGTTATTCCCTGTTCTCCCAATGGTAAATAACTAATATATTTCTCATCATTTTGCAATTAAAAGCTGAATATTTATATTTTTTAAGTCTCAAGAAGGTGAGTATTTTGTTAAAATTAATCTTATAGAATCTCAACTGTGCATTCTAAGCGGAAACTTCTACAACATAAAATGAAAGATTTGAAGAAAATAGCATATCTAATGTAGCGTGCCTGTCTTGCCAATTAAAATGTTTGGGTTATTTTTATGTACTGCGTAGTGTAGGCTACGGTTTGATTTATTGTTCTTAGGCTAGTTTCCTGCAGAACTAATGTGAATGAAATCATGCTGGCATATGTTCAGAGAGAATAGTGATCGTTCGGAAATACATTGCAATTCAGTGGCGCCGAATCTTTTTTTTTTTTTTCAGGTCTAGCAGACACCCACCCCTCTCGTTCTGTGGGGACCCCCCCCCCCTCTTTTTGCACCTCTCTGCCCTACCCCTACACCCTAACCCCCTTATCAAAAACCGGACCCCTACCCCAATAATTACGTTTTTACAGCTTATTTCGCACAGTTCTCCCCTTCTCTTCTCTTCTCTTCTCTTCTCTTCTCTTCTCTTCTCTCTCCCTTCTTTCCTTTCCTCTTTTCCTTCTCCTTCCCTTTCCTCCTCTATCCGTAACCCCCCAACGGAACCCACCCCCCAAGGGGACCGGGAGACCCACCCCCTCGTCAGGTCTAGCGGTCGCTAGACCTCGACCATGGATTCGGCGCCCCTGCATTGCATGCATATCAATAACGATAATTAATTATTCCTAAATATTTAGTGATGCATGGTTTAGGCATGCACAAAAATGCGCCGAAATCTTAAGTCTAATGCTAGGTCTAATGTTATTTCCACTTGAAACCAGTAGCAATTTATTTTCAAGTGCACTGGAGCATTGTTCGTATTAACATAAAGTTCAATGATCTTGCATTATTTAATGAACTGTCAAAGGTTATCCCTACGAACTCTGTTTACTTACAAGGAATTTAAAATAGAAGAGAGTTAGTACAATCAAAACTACTTCGGTCATTATCTTGTATAGGACAATAGTACTGTATTTGGCATGACCTCTTAACAAGCGTGATGAGACTGCAGACAATATTTCCTCCTGAGTGCTTCGAATATTTTGTAACTGTACTGAGGGCTCCAATCAGAAATCATAATACTCAAGAGTTTGACGTGGTGCTTCCTTTTCTAATGTGATATCGTCGCTTCATCTGTATCATACTTTTTTTTCTAGTCCACTTCCTCTGCCTGTTGGTGTTTGTTTTCAAACCGTACTGTAGGGTCGATAATTATGCCTCCGTGGACGTTGTAGAAAACTCAACTATATCAATGTTTCTCAGTGAGGCAATTTACTTCCTTTTTTTTTACAGTAACTCGTTGCCCGTAAATCTCTTGCAATAAGTGAACAATGCCACATGTTTTTCCATGCTCGCACTGTCCAAGGACGTGTCCCAAGAGTTTCAATCTCCAGGCATCCTCATCTGCACTGAATTCCGTTCGCAGACCGACCTGGAATTGCTCTTACTGCATCGACATTGGCATTCATACTGCGAAATAACATTCCTTGCAGTGCAACAAGTGTCCCAAACTCCACTGAAAATTTAGTAATGCCTAGGACTTGCTATACGTTTACCCGCTGAACACATGCGGTACACTGTTCCAATATTGTACGGCATGTGCTTATTACGACGTGAACTTCAGAGGAACGAATCGAGGCAAGTTGAAGTGAAGTGTAGTCCGCGTCACCGTATATACGTAAGATTCCCATTTGTCGCCCATCTCTACAAACATGGTGATTTATAGTGCTGTTGGGTTGAATCAGGGTTGTATTCACTATTGCCACTCATGTTTCAGCTGAGCTGAGCTGGGTTAAGATTGAAATGAACAAGTAATTCCGTGAAGTACTATACAGCCTATTTTCATATACCCTACTTATGTTAATTGCCTCTATCAACATACAAAATTTCAGTTTGATTGCTTTAATAGATTCGTAGATATTGAGAACCGTCTAAATATTTCGGATGGTCGCCATGTTGGACTTTTATATTCGTAGGTCTTCGAGTTATGTTCTATTATATGGAGATTATTGTGTAGGTATACTATTCAAACTTATATCGCATGATCAGGACACAAGAAATAAAATCGAGATTTTAAAATTTCGCACAGCTGCCATCTTGTGGTTATGAAAACAATTGAAATAAATTATATGCCAGTGGATTAAAATTTGTAAAAGCAATTACCGTACCAAGTTTCACTGCGTTCGGATTGTTAAATCGCGAGAAACGTCCATTTAAATATTTATATTTCGCGTCGTCGCCATGTTGGATTTGTGCTCGCCAGGTTGTTGAAAGTCCCATAGGTGAACTTATGTTCATAGCCTCTATCAACATACAAAATTTCAGTTTGATTGCTGTCATAGATCGATAGATATTGAGAACAGTCAAAATACATGTTTTTTTTTTTTTTTAGTTTTGGCACCTTAGTTATAACTGGATTAATAACTCACTTAGATGGTTCCAAGTTCCACAGGCCCTCGATGTAGTCCCCACCGTTGCGTACAACGTGTTCCCAGCGATGCGGAAGTCATTGGATCCCGTTGGCACTGCTTAATCTATTGATGGTACGAAGAGAGCACTCGGCAGCCTGCTTAACGTCATTGTCATCTTCATCTTCGGGATGAGATCATAGTCGCAGGGACTGATGTCGGGAGAATATGGGGGGGTGATGAGGACCTCCCAGCCCCAGCCGACAATGCCGACACAACTCCTGCTGTGTGTGCCCTAGCATTGTCATGCAGAACGATGGGCGGTGTAACCATGTGGTGGCGCCGTTTCCTTCTCAGAGCTCCTCGGAGATGGTCTTGCAGAAACGAACAATAGTACACAGCTTTAACGGTTTGCCCTCGGGGAACAGTATGGCAGCGCTTCCGTATCATTGAAGACGTTAAGCAGGCTGCCGAGCGCTCTCTTCGGGTACCATCAATAGATTGGGCAGTGCCAACGGGATCCAACGACTTCCGCATCGCTGGGAACACGTTGAACGCAACGGTGGGGACTACATCGAGGCCCTGTGAAACTTGGAACCATCTAAGTGAGTTATTAATCCATTTATAACTAAGGTGCCAAAACTAAAAAACCAACCCATGTATTTTGGATGGTCGCCATATTGGATTTTTATATATGTAGGCCATAGAGTTATGTACTATTAGATGACCATTATTGCGTAAGTTAATTATTCAATGGTTGACTTCCATGACATGATTAGGACACAAGAAATAAAAATAATAATTTTAAAATTTCGCACAGCTGCCATCTTGAGGTTATGTAAACAACTGAACTAAATTAGATGCCAGTGCATTAAAATATGTATAAACATTTGTTGTACCGGTACCAAGTTTCATTGCATTTGGATGGTTAAAACTCGAGAAAAGTCTATTTAAAAGTTTCAAATTCGCTTGGCCGCCTTGTTCGTTTTGTAGTTTTTGAAAGTCTCAAAGGTGAACTTCTAGTAGTGCCCTTTATCACCGTACAAAATTTCAGGGCGATACTGTATCAGTAATAGTTTCGGAGATATAGAATACAGGTGATATATTTCACACAGCCCCCAAGTTAGATTGGTAAAACGTATTAAAATTTGAAGGGCACGGTCAGGGTCGGCCAGAACAGTACTATGATCTTACAGAGTTTCATTGAAATCGCTCCAGTCATTTAGAAGTTATTAGGACACACGCACTCGCACTCGGATAAAAGGTGATCTCATAAGCCTATTGTTTCATAAATGAAATTAGGCTAAAAATGAGCATGATACTTGATTGTAAAATCCGTATCATGTAGACTTTGTGCCATATTTATGAGAAATTAATGATGATGATGATGATGATGACGACGATAATAACTAGAGGGCCTGTGGGAGAAATCTCAAATGTGTTATACCAATGTTTTGTTGCGATCGGTTACTTGTGAGCGCTCTATGTGTGTAGACCACCTGCCTGGATTTACTGTCATGTGGACTCGACGCAACACAGTTCTGACAGGGGCTATCTTCTTGTTTATTTGTTTGAACACACTTTATAAACAAATAAATATTTCCGTTGACTTTTCAGGAAATGCAAGATTTTCCCTGTACTATTGAGACGATTTGGAAGATGTAAGCACAAACCGTACCATCTAACTACCCCTGGTTAAGAGTTTGGGTTTTGTGAAACATACACCTTAGCGTATTATATGTACCTATGATATTTATATTCAGTCGGTGTTGAAAATAGTGTCTTGAGTGTCATCAGATTTATAATAATTTAAGGTAATGTGTAGGGAGTATGATATTACTAAAAAGAGAGAAAAAAAACAATGGCACAGTAAAAGACTTCCTGCCTCAAAAGAATTGCGGAAAATATGAAATACCAGGCACGTCCATAAAGTAAGTTTCTTAACATTGTCTTGGCATCGCTGGATTCCCAGTTCAGTGCATGCGCGGTAAGTTGGTCTTAGTCCAGGAGAAGGAGATGACTTCATTTTGAGATTGCTGTTGTTTACTCTTTTTAGTGCTTGGTTAGAATGGTGAAGTTGATTGGAAATCTCTCCTCTTGTGAGTTTAGATCTGACATTCGTTTTCTGAATGCGAAGAACACTAAACCATTCAACATTAGTCCACAGATTTGTGAGGTGTACGGAGAAAATGCAATGAGTGATTCAATGATGAGGAGATAAGTCCGACAGTATTGAGCGTTGTTAGAATGCCAATAGAAGAATAAATAATTTCTCTTACAGCTCCCTAGCCATGAAAATCTAAGCTGTAGATCTGTAGATCATAGGGGAAGCGGGTTTAAGTAAAACACCATAATTTGTCAATGCAGAAGTATCATCAACTACGTTTTGGTCAAAATTAGGGGAATATACTTTATGTCAAAATATGACTTTCTATAAACTCTGGATCACTGAATATTGTCTGATGAAATGTGACATACAGATTCAGAACAACCTTAAGCCATATCAATGTATTTTTTCTCTCTTATTTTCCTACATAAATATGGTATTTATTTGGTAATGTTCTAATTACCCCGGTTTCCCTAATTCCTTCTAGAGCTCTATTAATAGATACTAGAGCGTCAATTTGGTTCATTATTCATATGAGTCGTCTAGTATCAAAACCGGCCAAGTCACAAAATTTACGAAAATGAGTTAAGGTTATCAATTTGAAGTAGAAGTATAGCACTATCAGGCGAAACAAGAATATGCTTCAAAATCGTCCATGTCTCCATGTTACAGAGCACTGAATTCTTGGTCGTGCAACAAAATGGGCCATGTCATGCAGGCAGTGCTTTCATAACCGGCCATGTCAAAGAACGAGTAGCAATCTTCATGTCGCAGCATTATTGTTTGGAATCTTGCGTTGTTAGATTACGCAAGAATGTGATAATATCAGTAGGCAACATTGTTCCTTATTTTGTATACTCTTTGAAGTCATAATAATTTGTATTTTGTTCGTTTGCAACACTGACTTCCGTATTCGCGGGCTTCTTACCGCATTGGCACGAAAGCAATCGTATTTCCTGTGTGCTCATATTTTGTCATTATTGTGTAGTGTAACGTCTATATTGTTCCTATTTTAATAAGTGACCCATTTCCTTTTACTGTGTTCAAGATCAAAGTGAACTACTAACTTTTAATGATATAATACCTATTTTGTATTCTTCTCAGCTTTCTGATGTTCATCTTCATATATTACTATCCAATTTAAGCAGAATGCTTTCGTTTTTATTGCAATAGAGACAGGTAATTACATTGTCAATTTATTTTAATCTAATTGCCTTTTTTCACTGGAGTTTGGAATTTAAAAAGGAAAGTTTTACAAAAAAAAGATTAAAATTATACCAAATTGCAACAAAAACGGCCAAGTCAAAATTAATATTAGCAAAAAAGATGGGTTCCTTATGATTCAGATTTCTCAAAATAGCAGAACTTAAATATTAAACCATTACAGATATAACTATGCAATAAAATCTTTTGTGACCACCATTGCTTTGTCTCTAGAGGTTTTTCATCCATACTGAAAAATATGGCTTCAGTGACTTGGCCGGTTTTGATACTAGACGACTCATATACACTATAGAAATGCATACCAATGCATCTAACAGGGTGGTTTGATATGTGGTAGTGGTTTCTGTAGCTCGCTTGCTCTTTTTCCAGGCTGGTGACGAACCGTTCCCGACTGTTACGTTCCCGGACTAGCAGCACTCCAGACTCTGTCCGTTCTGTGGAGTCCAAAACTCGTGTAGTTGGCAGTCCCTTGAAGCCTCCTCGACAGGTAAGTACTGTGGAGTGATGAAAAAGAATGTCATAGTGGCCAAAGAAAGGCAAAGGGAGCAGATTCACCGTCGCGTCAATTGGAGCACTGTTGTTCTTACGTGTGTGCCGATCAGTGTCAATGAAAACAAACCTGCTATTTTTACGGATGTCTGCTTATGGTAGGCTAACTACCAAATGCATAACATGCCACCACTCCTTAAGACTCTGCCTTTGGCGGTACATAGTGGCAAACTTACTGCCGCCACACCAACTCAACAGGGTCTTCTTTCCCCACTAATTCTCCCAAGCCCGTTCCCTTGGCAGTGGTTTCTTCTGAAAAGTTCATGAATAATTGACTTTCTGAGAATAATTCATAGTTTTTGTACCAGAGGGGGAGGTGATGTTGAATTCTTGGTATTTGATGTCGTCTAACATCGAAATGATTGAGTTTTTTCTTAAAAAATTGATGTCAAATGTCACTTGGTTTATAGTTCATCGAAAATTCAAATATGTTTGCTGAACGTGCTCTATATAGTCGGTCAGAAAAACGTCTGCCGGATCCACTAGTGTGTGTTTGTGTGTATATATTTATTTATTTATTTGCAAATGTTGTCATTCACTAACCCAGCAATATGTTCGTATACCAGTAAGTGCTGAAAGTGTGGCGAGATCTATGTTTGTGATCTGTGTTTAATTTTCATTTAATATTTTTTTGGTTTGTGAGATGCTATGTTGTGTTGCAGTTATCTGGCACGGAATGTGAAGATGGCGGTGTTTATCTGGACCGTCACACTTATCACTCCATATGTCAGGACATCGTCAATCACAAGACAATGTTGCTGAAGTTAATGCGCCATTTACAACAGGTACGTGGATTCTTGCTATTATCAGTGGAGGTTCCAACTCTCTGGCATTGCTTGTCGTGGTCCTCTGCTTCAATCGGGTTAAACTGTGGTAAAGCTAATTTTGTGCAAAATGTTAGAATTGAGTAGGCCTCGATAACTCAGCATTCCATGAATCTGGTCACTAGCAAAACCCAAGATCCTTGCTGTGTTCATCCCATTTCCATGGTTCAGGTTGTATGGCTACAGGACAGTTCTTGGAACAAAGTTATCTAAAGGGCTCAGGAGAATATACTTTCTTCCAGAATAAAAATGGGGAAATGTTTGCTTTTGTGTAAGAAAAGTAAGAGAAAGATGAATCGGGGGCAAGGAGGTAGAAGGCTATGTAGAAGGGAAAGATTGAACACTACAGATGAGACACAGGTTTATTTCAAGGTGGGTCTGCAATGGACATTTTGTTCCTACGTGAAGGAGGAGAATCACAAAGGAAGGAGTGTAAACATAACCAGTTTTTCCCTCCAAAAGGGTTATCTTGACTAGAATTAATATTTTATAACTTTTGTTGAAATGTTTCAAAATAGATTTTCCTTGACTCTGAATGTGTTAGTTTACAGATGTGCATAATCCACGCTTGAATCCATAATATTCTCATATTCTGGAAACTCATAGTTTTAGTGTGTGGAAAGCAGTGCTTTGGGTTTGCATATACTCTCTCTATCAGTTGTGGTAGTTGTCACTCCTTGGCTTGCGGTGAGGCAGCATCATTTGGTGCTCTTGTAAAGTTTAGCAAATACACTTGATGTAAAAAGGAAAGTTTTGTTTTCCCCTTAGTTATTTCTAAGGGTAGTAGGGAACTTGCTGTGAAATTTAATGTTACACATGTGTCAGTGTTGGCCAGTAATAAAGTTGTAATTTGCACAGCGACCAGATTTTTTCAATAAAAAATAATAATGCCGTAATATTAATCTTTTAGCATTAAAAAGTAATGTTTCCTCTTACATGCATAGGAATCATAGTTTTTGTTCTTTAATAATTCAGGAAATCTTGAAGTTGGTGCACTGTTTGAGAAAACGGAGCGCGCCAACAGTATAAGAGCGCTCGCTCTGTGGTCGTTGCCAGGCTTATGGCAGAGATGCTAGACCGAGTAAGTCCTATCCCAACAGTTAACTAGGCTGGTCGTTGCCCGCCGATATGCAACAAGGGTAGAGAGGGTCAGACGAAGACATTCGAGATGGTTCGTCTACTGCCAATACCATTGTCTTGCAATGTAATTTTCGCACGATTACGACATTTACTGCTCTTTCTCGCCCTCATGTATAGCTTATTGTTTTGTTCTCATAGTGTTAGTTTAAAATTTGAAAATACACTTATGTTCAGTCTAGTCAATACTTTATTTACACACTAGGACATGTTTCGAGGCATAATATTTTCTTTGAACATCTGCCTCTTCATCAGCTAGTACAATTATTGGACAGTCATTGTTACATTAAAATTGGTGAAAAATGTGGATGAAATGTGATGTAAACATATATGATTGTTGCTCTTGCATGTTATAGAAAACCCTTATAATGATTACAAAGAAAGCTAAAGCACTGGAAGTACACTTAATTTTCAGCAGCAAACAATCAATCACTGGGAAAAACTGCTCTAGTCAATGAAAATATTTTGCCTCGAAACATGTCCTAGTGTGTAAATAAACATTAAAGTATAAAACATTTAAACTATCATTCGTCAATGCGGACCAAACATGAACAATGTTAACCCCAAACTCATAATGTTATTCAAATATAATCCATTTAATCCTGAGGTGAATGTGATATTCTCTGTACTGCTGCTGTACATTCATGACAAATGAGTTATATCGGTTTTACCATGCATGTGTATAGGCCTACATTCTTTTCTGATATCAAGCAGTTGTTTACCGTACCTCCGTCCCCCTATAGGGGCAGATAACAATAACTGACCAACCTAACCCCCCTTTCCGTAATGAAAATAGTGCAACACCCACGCAACAGTTATCTGCCAGCCACCACTGATTTGTGTGGTACTGTATATGTTTGGAGGAAGATAGCTCTGTAAATACTACACTTATTTCCTTTGGGAAACTGTAGGAAAATAGGGCCTCTGTCTATTGGAGTTTGAATGATTAAAAGAAGAGCTCTGCTACTCTGTCTGACCAGAAGTCACTGTGTAGTATGTAAAGTATGTCACACCAATTTTTACCATAGAGACTAAATGCTGTGGGATTCTTTTTTAATATTACTGGTGTAAGGTCAGTTTTTCTCCAGGGCCAGAGATAGCAATCGTGATATCACCAGAACAGTGTATTTTATATCAAAACATCTTTGGACCACTGATAATGTAGGCAAAGACTATGATATTTGATTTCTAATTTTGTCAACACTTACCATGCTGATGCCTTAAATGTTGTTCCTCTCCCGTGCGCTGGCTGATTTCTAGAATGTATGACTATGTTCAGAATGGCACAAACTGAATGTGGTTTGAGTTACAAATAAATTGAAAAGTCCGTTCGATTTCCGAATCCTTACACTACAAATTTAATAAAAATCTGACACTATTGAAAAAAAACCTATATTGTAAAAATATAATAATAATGCTGTAAACAGCTGTTTGCGCGCGCTCCCTTCCTGGAACGAGCGGACGCGCCGGCAGAAGTAGAAGGGAGAACTGTCTCCTCGGTTGCGTCAGAATCTTTGTTGTTGTTTGTGTTGCGTTGCTGGACACAGAAGCTTCTTCGCCCAATAACATCCGGCAGGGAATAGTCTACAGTAGCCATCGCAGTAAAATGCCGCAGCAAATTGGTCCATATGTTCAAAAACCACTAATCTCTTGAAATTCGTTTATCACATTGCAACTGATGTCCACATTATCCTCTTCACTATCGAAGCTGATCTTTAGCACTGATGGCTAAATTTATATAATTATCGCACACGCCAAATATGAGAAATCACGGAAACAAGATCTATACGTATAGTTATATGGGTGACCAAAAACCGAAAAACCACACCCAGGAGCACCAGAAAGAATAACGGGAAGGACCCCCTAGGAGCCCACCTATGATTTTACAATTGAAAAGGAAGGTGATCCAAATATGACATAATAGCATCCACCAATGGAACTGTAGGACTATGTACAAGTGACGCGATGTTTAACGGCAAGGGATAAGCAAGTCGCCTCAATTTCTCCCACATAATGTCCCGCTGCGGATTGAAGGTTTCGCACTGAAACAATATGTGATGTAATGTACCTCGTGCCCTACCACATACACACCTATCATTGTCCCTGAGATGCATGCGCTCCAAAGCTACTGGTGTAAGAGCGTGCTGGAACCGCATTCGAATGATGGTAATAATATGACGCCGCGAATATTTTCCGACCCGGAACCAAGGCGCTGTAGTTACGGATGGTTTTATTAAGAAAAAATGTTTTGCTTTACATTTTGCTATCTCGGTCCATTCATTTTGCCAAGCACTAACGACTCGCTGATGAATTATCGGTACTATATCCGGATACGGTATCCCGATATTATACACTGTTCCCTGACCGCATGCCGCATTCTTAGCCCAGAGATCGACTGTTTCGTTTCCTGCTATATGACAATGCCCAGGAATCCACATGATGACCACGTCTTGTCCTGTGAGTGTGAATGTATGGAAATATTGCACTATTTGGTAGAGATACCAATTATTTGAGTGCAGAAAATGAGGTAAGGCATTAATAACACTCAAAGAATCCGTGCATATTAGCGCGTGATGTAAACGATGGGCATGAATATAGTGACACGCCTGGCGTATAGCAAAGAGTTCAGCTGTAAAGATTGTAAGATGAGGGGGGAGGCAATAAGTGCGACTAACCTGTAAATCAGGAGAGTAAAAAGCCGACCCCACGCGATCCGGTCGAACCATCTTTGAACCATCCGTATAAAAAATCGTATAATCGGAATACAAATCCTGAATATCGCGAAATGCACGAGAAATGATATTCGGATGATGCTTGAACATTTGAAATAGCAATGGAAAGGAATTATGCAGAATCTTAGGTTGGGTATGCAAAACCCTGTAGGGGATTGTATATGGAAGTGCTAAACGGGTTTGTAACACATCCTTCCTGAAGGGTTGTACAATCTCATAAGCTATGACCAGTGCCGGTTTATGTGAGCGATCTAAACGATTTTGTGCGTAATATTCCGTCAGAAGTTGTAATTTAGAGATAATCGGAGACGCCACTAACGACAATTTGTAGGCCAAATATTTGCTCGCTATAAATGTGCGTCGATGTGATAAAGGTAACTCACCGGCTTCCACCAACAATGCACTCGTGGGGGTGGAGGCCAAAGCCCCTAGAATTATGCGGATGGCTTTATATTGTAGCCTATCTAACATTAACAAGCGACTGTTCGCCATTAGATCGTAAAAGAAACTGCCGTAATCTAATTGTGAACGAATAATGTTCTTGTACACTGTCAATAATAATGCGGGGTCCGCACCCCAAAGACGCCTTGTCAAAGCTCGGAGGACCTGTAACCGTTTTTCGATTTTAACTTCAAGATATTGTACCTGCCGTGTCCACCGGAGTTTATCGTCAATATAAATGCCTAAATATTTGATATTGCGCACAACATCTATGGTACCCTGTCGAAATAAAATAGGAGTCTGATCGTACCGCCGTTGATGCGTGATAATTATAGCAGAATTCTTACCCGGAGATGTTTCCAAGCCATGATTACTTAGCCATTCATGGGCTAGAGTTAAAGCAAGATTTAAATCTGTTCGACATTGATATAAAGTGTCACGGGAACAATAAATCATAAAATCATCCGCATATTGTATGATACGGGCATAAGGCAAAATCACCGCTTCTAATTGTTGAGTATAAATGGAAAACAGAAACCCACTAAGTATGTCCCCCTGCGGCAAGCCCTGAGACGTCTGACGGTGGTCCAGCATCCCCTCGGGGGTACGTAATATGAGACGCCGATGAGTTAAAAAATTGTGAACAATACACAGAAATGGAGAGGGGAACCGAAGCTCCTGCAGTTTCCGTTGTAAAATCATGGGATCTACGGCATCGTACGCCCCCTTAATATCCAGACAAACAGCAATGGTATGATGTTTGCGTCCTTTAGCTAATAAGACATCAGTTAAGAAAATAGAAAGAGCCTCTACAGTACTGCTACGTTTACGAAATGCAAATTGATACTTAGAGAATAAGTTGTAATATTCCATACACCATTGCAACCGTTGCAATAATACTTTTTGAAATATCTTCCTAACACAGGAGCCTAAATTGATCCCACGATAATTCTGAGGGTCACGGGCGTCCTTCGAAATTTTTAAGATAGGCAGCACCTCAAAGATATTCCACTCAGTGGGAAACGTGCCAAAACGTAATACTTCATTATATACAGAAATAAGCATCTCCTGTGCCTTGTCGGGAAGATAGGCAACCATCTGATATGTTATGGAATCGACACCAGGACTAGTCGATTTCGTACCTCGCAGGGCAGATTGAATTTCCACTTGTGTTATAGGTTGTAGTAAAACATGGAAATGATCTGAAGCGGTATAAGACGGAAGCGGGCCCTTATTGATAACTGTATCTGGCGTGAGATTTATATAAAATTCTTGAAAACCCTGCCGGCTAAGGCCTGTTGGCGGCCCCATATAACTCGTATTGGACAAACTTTTGATGGTAGACCATAACTTAGTTAAAGAGGTTGTGGCATTTAATGAGCTGATGTGATTCTTCCATGCATCGCGTCTCTTTTCATTAAATACTCGTTGGAGCGTAGCTGTGACGCGCTTAAACAGGATATAATTGTCATATGTACCATGTTTCCGATATTTTCGTAAACACGCCTTCCGTCTTTTTACTAATAAGGCGCACTCTGCATCCCACCACTGTATAGCCCCATGGCGTTGGAACCTACTATACGGAATTGGCCGCTTCGGGTGATAACAATCCAAATATTGCTGAATAAGGTCGTATAAAAGAGAGTATTTCTGACGTGGGAGGGGTGGGATACGGCCCAGATTATCCTGAATGAATGTCTGAAAGAAGTTGAAATCAAAGTATTTTAAGGAACGAGTTATTTTAGTGCCCCGGTGTATCGATGGTGCTACCCCAGTGCGATCATAAAAAATTAAAATAGGGAAGTGATCACTCTGATGCGTGTCCCCGATTGTGCTCCAATCTAATTTATGCGACAAGTCCGGGGTAGTGAGAGTTAAATCGACCACACTTTTTGGACTGCCCGGGGGTGTCAATCGCGTAGGAGAACCGTCGTTTAACACATTTAATGAAAATGTGGAAATCGCATGAGCAATATGTCTACCTTTGGCATTAGTTCGTTCACTGCCCCAGAGTCCATGGTGTGCATTAAAATCTCCTAGAATGACATGCTTAGATCGTTGTGACACATATTTAAAATACATGTGCCACTGTTGTTGCGTGCCCTGAACACGTGGTGGGCAATAGATATGACTAACATATATTTCCCCCACCCGAAAAAATTGATGATAACAAAAGGGGAGTTGATAAGGCCAAGACAGCGGCGTTATTTGTAAATCCGCTTTACAGAGGGTTATTAAGCCTCCGTATCCCGGACCATCCTCACGAAAGACCGTATAATTGGGAATTTGAAAACGATAGTGTGGGTATAGCCACGTTTCTTGGATAAATACGATCTCAGGGTGATATGTCGATATTAAATGAAGCAATTCATGTTTCTTATTTACCACACTCCGACAGTTCCACTGCAGCAGCCACATCCTTCACCTATGAACAACATGAGATGAAGAAAGAGACTAAACGAATACAACCCAAAAAAGAAAGGTTAGAAACTATTGACAGACTGTACCAGTGCCCCGTGGTCGTGGCTTTTCGAGAGGCGGAAGTAATGGCAGTATTTTATCTAATAACTTTTTAACACAGTGCGCCCACTGTGCATTGTGACCTAAAAGATCCATGAGTTCGGTAAATTCGTCGAGGATGATTTGAGTAGGAGCAGACTTATCGGGCCCCGACTCGGGCTCCAGTCGCTGGACACCAGATGTGCCCGGTTCGCTGGGCTTCTCAAGTGGCGATATCCGTTCCACGGTTGGGGTGTTTATCAGTTGCAGATATGCCGACCTATCATATCCCAAGGGTGCTATCAATTTCGGAGCCGGATGTACCAACTCAGTAAATTTACGCTTGCGCGGAGGATCAGATCGGTGCCCACTATATGAAGCTGCCAAAGGGGGGAATTGTTGGGGGAGTGCTAAAGGGTGAAAAGGGGTACTTGTCTGGCGCTTCACAATTTCATTGTATGATTTGTTTTCAGTACACATCAGCCTCTTTATCTCAATTTGCTGCTGATGCACCTCACAGCGCACCGCCCCCGCCATATGGTTCCCCTGACAATTAATGCACTTGAATATCACTTCTTTGCAGTCACTCGTTAAATGCTCCTGCGCACATTGTCCACATCTAGGGCCCCGAGCCCGACAGTGAAGTTGCACATGCCCATACCTCTGGCACTTCTGACATCGAAGAGGTGAAAAAATGTACAAACTTACTTCTAACAGAACATTGAAGATGCTGACATGAGGCGGCAAGTTTTGAGTTTCGAAAAAAATTTTCACGGTGCCCGTTGCTATTTTTTCCGATTTTCCATCTACGGTTTTAGTACGAAAAAAACGTTGTAATCGAACGATAGGTACGGGAGAGTCAATGAAACGCATTAATTCCTCCTGCGTAAGGGAGGTATCTACCCCCCGAATGAGTCCCACTCGTTGTATGCTGGACGACGGAATAAAGGCCATTAGATTCCTATCCTTTAACACCTGATGTTCCAAAAATGAATTGGCATCTCGAAGTGACTTAAATTGAATTTGAACCCGATTGCGCCCTTTTCGTTGGATTTCTTGAATTCCTGGGATTTTACGTTCATAAAACAAACGTCCCAAAGCCATTGGATGCAGATGTCCAATCGCCTGAGGCTCAATGCCTTGAACGAAAACTATATACGGCCCCGTTTGATTTGGGAAGTATCGATAGTCACTGGGAGGGGTACGAGGTTGTACAGGGGTTTGGACCACAGGAGTAGCCCGAACTTCCGACATTGTAGTATTCTCATGTTCCTCCACAATATTCATTGATTCAATGTTGGCGTAACCATCAATAATAACCGCCGACGAATTTTCCGGCGGGAGGCCTATTTGACCTCCCCCACTCTTCTCCGACATGGCGGCGAAGAATTTCCGAATGTATAGTACTTACATAAATCGTCACCAAGCACAGGGAAATAAAGACGGAACAACACACTTAAAGATAGATAGCAAATCGCACACCACACCGCTCACCGCACACACAAACACCAGACTAAAGCGACGGATATGTTACTGCGTTCACAGCGGACGAGCGACTGGGCGTCAGAATCTTTAATGCGAATTATAACCCCAAATATAAACTCGACGTTTTTGCGAGAGAAAAATCTGTCCACAAAGCAGGAAAACAGATTTGACCTACCTGAACATGCATCGCTTGCCTTCGAACAGATCGATATTCTTCCGCTGAGCAGTGACGTGGTGCTATCTAGCGATAGTATGTGCAACGTCATGCTTACTGGCACCCACCCGCGAGAGCTAGATCTGTAATATTACGTTCGTCTCCAACACAAAGCGCGAGAAATCGATCAACGTAATATTACGTTTGCCGCAGTTTTATAAAGTTACCTTCAAACGTAATATTACGGCGCCCGCGCTCTAAGTGTTAACTCTGTTGTGACATAAGGAGAAAAACATTTAAATTATACAATACTAGCTGTTACCCGCGGCTTCGCCCGCAATAACATTTGGAATCCAGTTATAACATTAGTTAAATAGATAGATAAGCATGGGTCCTAGTGGAAAATAATTCTATCACCTGAAACCAAAAATGCATGGGACGAAAAAAAAACATCAAAATATCATGTTGGTTTCGGACCCTAAAAGACGTGAAAAATATAATAAAAGTATTATTTTTTTTTTTTTTTGAAATTTCATTCGAATCAATTCTTATGTCATTCCTGGGACTTAGAAAATTCCGGCCAAAAAGTACAAAATCATTAATAACTCCCTAAGTATTCGTCGTATGATGAAATAACAAGAGACAAAAAAGATGTAATATGTTATTGTCTACAACATAGGCCATGTATGATTTTACACTCAGACATATTACGTTTCCCCTCCCCCCTCCCTCGAAATTTCACCCCTCCCCATGGGCCCCTTAAATTGGATTTATGAAAAAACGGTCAAACACCTGTTTAGTTATTTTTATGCTGATTTTTTCGGCTGAGTTCCAAACTCCTCGCCTATGTTGTTTAAGAGGTACACGCTCCGTTAGGAATCCTTCAACCCCCACTTTTCACCCCTTTCACCTCATAATATACACCACATCGAAAAACCCTCAGACACATGTCTTCTTATTTTTTGTGCTGAGTTTATATGCCGAGTATCACATCCCCCTATGAAACCAATCGGGAAATATTGCTATTCAATGAAATGCAGGTCTACCCCCTTAACACCCCTTTAGAACCTGAATATCCAAAAATCCATTCTTAGTGGGAGTTTGCGGCCCTTGAGGAAGCTGGATACCAAATTTCATTCCAATCCGTTTGGTGGTTTCAGAGATTTCGTGATGAATGAATGAGTCAGTGGTATTTGAGCTTTATATCTTCTTATATATAAAAGTGAAAGTCTGTATGTGGGTATGTATGTGGGTGGGTCTGTTCCGTATACAAATCTACACCGTTACACCAATCTCAACCGAATTTTGCATACACATAGTTTAGGACCCAGAAGGAACCGCTGGCTACATGAATTTTCGATAGTCTTTCTCATTCTTCTGATTTCGACCCTTTTGCACTCCAGCACATGCTAATCAAATCATAAAATATACTCATGAAGGAATGGCAAGGCGGATAGTTTCCATGGCAACATAGCTCAAGTCGAGACACGGCCGACTGGATGCCATTTGCGCTCTGCACTACCGGTATAGAAAATGAGGATCTTTACTTGAAATCACGTTAGTTACTCAACTGCTCACAAAGCACTGTCAACCGAGTTTAGCATAACAAAGACTTGACACTATCTACTATATATTTGTCAAATACCACTCACTCACTCATTCATTCATCACGAAATCTCAGAAACCATCAAACGGATTGGAATGAAATTTGGTATGCAGCTTCCCCAAGGGCCGCAAATGCCCACTAAGAGAGGATTGTTGGATATTCTGGTTCTAAAGGGGTGTTAAGGGGGTAGACCTGCATTTCATTGAACAGCAATATCTCCCGATTGGTTTAATTGGGGTATGTGATACTCGGCACATAAACTCATCATTAAAAATAAGAAGACACGAGTCGGAGGGTTTTTCGATGTGGTGTATATTATGAGGTGAAAGGGGTGAAAAGTGGGGATTGAAAGATTCCTAACGGAGCGTGTATCTCTTAAACGACATAGGCGAGGAGTTTGAAACTCAGCGGGAAAAAATCAGCATAAAAATAAGTAAATATGTGTTTGACCGTTTTCTCATAAATCCAATTTAAGGGGCCCATGGGGAGGGGTGAAATTCTGGAGGGGGGGGGGGGGGGAACAGGAAAGAAAGTGTCCTAACTGATTGACTGACTGACTCACTCATCAAACTCAGGGGGAAAAACTGCTTTAAAGTAAGTAAATAGCTGTTCGACAGTTTTTTTTTTTCATAAATCAAATTTAAGGGGTTCATGGGGAGGGGTGAAATTCTGAAAAAAGAAAATTGAAAGAAAATGTCCTGACTCACTCACTCACTCACTCACTCACTCACTCATCATCGCCCAGCCATAATTATTGAAGTTAGAAACATGACAGTTTGGGGATATGTTCATTGTATTTCAAAACAGTCTACTAAGGGAGGATTTTCGGATATTCAGGTTCTAAAGGGGTCTTAATGGGGTTAAACCTGCATATCATTGAATAACAATATCTCCCGATTGGTTTCATTGGGGGATGTGATACACGGCATATAAACTCATCATTAAAAAGTAAGACACGTGTCTGAGGGATTTTGGATGTGGTGTATATTATGAGGTGAAAGGGGTGAAAAGTAGGGATTGAAAGATTCTTAACGGAGCGTGTATGTCTTAAACGACATAGGCGAGGAGTTTGAAACTCAGCGGAAAAAAATCAGCATAAAAATAAGTAAATATGTGTTTGACCGTTTTTTCATAAATCCAATTTAAGAGGCCCATTGGGAGGGGTGAAATTCTGTGGGGGGGGGGGACAGGAAAGAAAATGTCCTAACTGATTGACTGACTGACTCACTCATCAAACTCAGGGGGGAAAACTGCTTTAAAAATAAGTTAATAGGTGTACAAGCGTTTTTTCATCAATCCAATTTAAGGGGCCCATGGGGAGGGGTGAAATTCTGGTAAAAATAATTGAAAGAAAATGTCCCGTCTGACTCACTCACTCATCACGCCCAGCGAAAAATATTTAAGTTGGAAAAATGAAATTTTGTGAATATGTTCGCTGTATGTCGAAAACGTCAACTAAGGAATGATTTTTGTTTATTCGGGTTTTAAAGAGATGTTAAGGGGATGAACGTGCATTTCAATGAATAACGATATGTCATGAGTTGTTTCTTAGGGGATGCGATATTCGGTATATAAACTAATCATTAAAAATAATCAGACATATGTCTAAGGGTTTATCGATGTGGTGTATATTATGAGGTGATAGGGGTGAAAATTGGGGGTTGAGGGATTCTTGATGGAGCGTGTATCTCTTAAAGGACATAGGCGAGAAGTTTGAAATTCGGCGGAAAAAGAACAGCTTAAAATACAAGTAAATAGGTGTTCGACTGGTTTTTTTTTTTTTCATAAATCCAATTTAAGGGGCCCTTGGAGAGAGGTGAAATTCTGGGGGGGGGGGGAACAGGAAAGAAAGTGTCCTAACTGATTGACTCACTTACTCACTCATCAAACTCAGGGGGAAAACAGCTTTAAATAAGTAAATAGGTGTTCGACCGTTTGTTTCATAAATCCAATTTAAGGGCTTCATGGGGAGGGGTGAAATTATCAAAAATAAATGAAAGGAAATGTCCTGACTGACTCACTCACTCATCATAGCCCAGCCAAAATTATTAAAGTTAGAAACATGAAATTTTGGGGATATGTTCGTTGTATGTCGAAAACGTCCACTAAGGAAAGAGTTTTGAATATTCAGGTTCTAAATAGGTGTTAAGGGGGGTAAACGTGCATTTCATTGAATAACAATATCTCTCGAGTGGTTTCATTTGGGGATGTGATACTTGGCATATATAGGCCTACTAATCATTAAAAATAAGCTGACACATGTCTAATGGTTTTTCGATGTAGTGTATATTATGAGGTGAAAGGGATGAATAGTGGGGGTTGAAAGATTCCTAACTGACCCAGTATCTCTTAAACGACATAGGCGAGGAGTTTGAAACTCGGAGGAAATCAATCAGCTTAAAAATAAATAAATAAATAAATAAATAAATAAATAAAATAAATATGTGTTCGACCGTTTTTTCATAAATCCAATTTAAGGGGCCTATGGGTAGGGGTGAAATTCTGGAAGAAAAACGTCCCCTAAGGAAGGATTTTTGGATGTTCACTCTCATCGACCAACCCAAACGATTAAAGTTAGAAGAATGATATTTTGGGGATATGTTTGTTGTGTGTCGAAAACGTCTACCCAGGAGGGATTTTTGGATATTCAGGTTCTAAAGGGGTGTTAATGGGGTTAAACCTGCATTTCATTGAATAACAATATGACACGACTATGACGCGAGCGAAGCGAGGCTAAAAATGAGATGATGTGCGTCTATGTATTACTCAATCATGCAAGTACCACTGGTCCGATTTACATGAATTTTACATGGAAGTAGCTGATTTACCTGGTTAACATATAGGTTACTTTTGATTTCAATACTTTGTACTATTTAAAGATGGCGACCATTTTAGTGACTTCACTACACCCTTTGGTTTAAAACTTTCATATTTCCATTTCAAATACAAAGAGAACGCTAAGAAATAGCAAACTTTTGATGGTATGTACGAGGTTAAAAATTACATTTTCTATCCGAAATGCATCTCCAACCGTTAGCGAGTAAAACCTAAATTTGTGCTATAAAACACGGTCAACGCCGAGCGGTGTAGTTGGACAAAATGTTCCATCCTTAATCTCCCTCTGCGCAGCACCTCGCCTATCCCCTGTTTAACTGTCACCTTCATATTTTAATTTATTTATGACGCGTAGCGAAGCACGGGTACTTCAGCTAGTAGTAGATAAGCATCGGTCCTAGTGGAAAATAATTCTATCACCTGAAACCAAAAATGCATGGGACGAAAAAAACATCAAAATATCATGTTGGTTTTGGACATTAAAAGACGTGAAAAATATAATAGAAGTATTAAAAAAACTATTTTTTGAAATTTCATTCGAATCAATTTTTATGTCATTCCTGGGACTTTGGAAATTCCGGCCAAAAAGTACAAAATCATTAATAACTCCCTAAGTATTCGCCGTATGATGAAATAGCAAGAGACAAAAAAGATGTAATGTGTTATTATCTACAACATAGGCCATGTATAATTTTACACACAGACATATTACGTTTCCACCCCCCCCCCCCCCCCATAATTTCACCCCTCCCCATGGGCCCCTTAAATTGGATTTATGAAAAAACGGTCAAACATCTGTTAAGTTATTTTTATGCTCATTTTTTTCGGCTGAGTTCCAAACTCCTCGCCTATGTCGTTTAAGAGATACACGCTCCGTTAGGAATCCTTCAACCCCCACTTTTCACCCCTTTCACCTCATAATATACACCACATTGAAAAACCCTCAGACACGTGTCTTCTTATTTTTTGTGCTGAGTTTATATGCCGAGTATCACATCCCCCAATGAAACCAATTGGGAAATATTGCTATTCAATGAAATGCAGGTCTACCCCCTTAACACCCCTTTAGAACCTGAATATCCAAAAATCCTTTCTTAGCGGGCGTTTGCGGCCCTTGAGGAAGCTGGATACCAAATTTCATTCCAATCCGTATGGTGGTTTCTGAGATTTCGTGATGAATAAATGAGTCAGTGAGTGAGTGGTATTTGAGCTTTATATAGTAGATAAGCATGGGTCCTAGTGGAAAATAATTCTATCACCTGAAACCAAAAATGCATGGGACGAAGAAAACATCAAAATATCATGTTGGTTTTGGACCCTAAAAGACGTGAAAAATATAATAAAAGTATTAAAAAAACTATTTTTTGAAATTTCATTCGAATCAATTTTTATGTCATTCCTGGGACATTCCGGCCAAAAAGTACAAAATCATTAATAACTCCCTAAGTATTCGTCGTATGATGAAATAGCAAGAGACAAAAAAGATGTAATGTGTTATTGTCTACAACATAGGCCATGTATAATTTTACACTCAGACATATTACGTATATTGCTATTCAATGAAATGCAGGTCTACCCCTTTAACACCCCTTTAGAACCTGAATATCCAAAAATCCTTTCTTAGTGGGCGTTTGCGGCCGTTGAGGAAGCTGGATACCAAATTTCATTCCAATCCGTTTGGTGGTTTCAGAGATTTCGTGATGAATGAATGAGTGAGTGGTATTTGAGCTTTATATAGTAGATAACCAATGTCTTGTATGCGTTAAGAATGGAACAGTGCTCACTCAGTGAGCATATAACAGTGTTCAAATGCAAGATATTTACTAGCCTGGCAAACCCGTACAATGGTAAAATTCCGACACCGTAATGTATCTGAAACAGTAGCAATTAAAAGGGGTTAAATTTCATTATTTGTTGAAAATTAGGAGAGTGAGTATTGGGAAGATTCATCTCACAGTTATCATAATCATCTTCATTTACCGTTTCCAGCTTCCTGGGTCGGGTTGGGAATTAAAGATGTTCATCGTTGCCTGTCTCTCCACCACTCCTCTCCTTTTTTAAGTACATCTTCAGGTTTTCTTCCCCTCTTCTCTATGCACTCCCAGACTGTATCCGTCATCTCTTTTGGGGTCTTCCTCGTGGTCTCTTCCCTGTCATCTTTTGGGAAAAAGCTTTCTTTGGTACTCTCTCCTCTTCCATCCTCATCATGTGACCACACCACTTGAACTTTGTTATTTCTATCCTGTCCTGCAGCTTCAAGATTCCTGTCCTCTTTCTCATCTCCTCATTTCTAACTGTCTGTTCTGGTCTTGCCCTCTATGCCTCTCAGAAACTTCATCTCCGCTGCTTGTATTCTACTCTCCTCTCCTTTTGTAGTAGTCCATGTTCGAGCTGCATATCTTAGTATAGGCTCGTAATAGGTTGAATTACCCTTTTACATTTCTTTGGGACGTCTCTGTTCCAAAGAATACCCCTTACACTCTGATCATCATCTTGCACAGTTTCCAGCCACTGGCCGGGTCTGTTTGGAACACAAGCTCCAACGTCTTCTGTCTTCCCACCATCTCTCAGCCTGCACACTTGTCCAGTCTTTTCCTCTCTTCTTCACGCTTTCTTCCACCCCCTTCAGCCACCTGTCTCTCGGTCTTCCTCTTGGTCTCTTTCCTTCCCACTTCGTCTCGTGTATCCTCCTGGGTATCCTCTTCTCCTCCATTCGTTTTACATGTCCATACCATCTAAGTCTAGATTTCTCTATACCATCCTGTAATCATTAATTCTCTGGTCCTCGCATTTCTTATTCTGTCCATCTTTGTAGCTCCAATACTGCTTCTCAAGAACCTCATCTCATTAGCCTGTATTTTGCTCTTCTCCCTTCCTTCCATAACCCAGGTCTCCGAGGCAAAAAAGGTGTTTATTGAAAGTCCCAACTGTAGCTTGGTAGTTTCAAATTTAGAATTGCCTTTCCAACCATCAGAGTTGCTGCCGAACTGCAGTGCCTTAGAGTTGGTGCTTGTGTTCTTCATTTGTAATCTTGCTTTACCCTCTTTGAAGCTTTAGTCATTATTTCAATCTTGTGTAGACTCCTGTCACTTATGTTTTTTATTATTATTATTTTATTTCAATCTTGTGTAGACTCATGTCACTTATGTTTTTATTATTATTATTATTATTATTATTATTATTATTATTATTATTATTATTATATCAATTAGCATATTGCTTCTTGTGTTTCCGAGGGCTGAGACAGGTCTGTGCTTTGCAGCGTGTATGGGCCTAGTTCCAGATATATTTTTGTGTTATACATTTGTAGGAAGATAGCTCTGTTAATACTGTACAGAATTGTATTATTCTGTTTGGTGCTCCTCAGTAATAACGGAATAAAGATGGTGGATGAGTCGCACAATGAAGCACTGGAAGAGGTGATAGAAACCAGAATTAGAAAGAAAGTCGCAGTTAAGAGATTTGTGTGCCAGGATGCAGTATTTTCACTGTGTTTGTCGATTATTAATTTTTTCCCGTAATGAATTTATGATCTTTAGTTATGCTTTTCCACTTTTCGATAAAATATTTCAATTTCATTACTTCACACAACAGGTACATGTTTTGGCATGTTTGCCTTCTTCAGCCTTGATAAAAATGCACCTGAAGATTAATATATCTCACCCCCAGTGCAAGACTGCCACAAGTCAAAAAGGACACTATTCCAGGAGAAGCATTTAAAGATTTTGAGCTGATAGCAAAATTATGTATATTTACATAATTAACGTATTACTAACTTCTAACATGTCTAGTACTATACAATAACCCATAAAGTTCTTTCATGGATTATAATTATGTGTTTTAATCAAATATAATAACAATTTTGAGTTATGGCAGTTTTCTATTCATTGCCTTAGAATTGATATTTATAGGATCTGAGTTGTGGCAGTTTTACAGGACAGGAACTTGATCATACGGTACGACATAATTCAAAATTCATGTTTTTTGAATTTTGGCAGTCTTGCACCGGGGGTGCGATATGTTTATTAAACAGTGCTCAACGCTGTTTAATTCATATCCACAATTTGTTTTTGTGTGCACATTGCAGCTATTTCAACTTGAGCTCAATGTGTTTGGCAATGGAACATTATTTTCACATCAACTGCACCAACATATACAGTCAAATTGGAGACGAAGAATAGTGGAATGCGGAATTCAATCATCCGACCAAACACAAATTCATGTCAAAAATTAAAACCAATGGTCCACAACATCAAGTCCTAATTGGAAATACGTCAAATGTGCTCAAGATTCATTTGGACGCTTAAAATTGATCTTTCAAGAAGTCGTTCAAGAGGTTCATGACGCATAAAAGTAGACAAAGGTTTGTGTTCCAAATTTTAAACCATTGCATTGTTCACTTTAAGAATTGTATTCTAAAGAGTTTTTTGACACTGTTTTACACAGTTTCACCCTTGTAAAGAACATTGTTTTTAGAGAAAGTTTTTTACAATGTATTTTATAACAAATTGTGGATACAAATTAAGCAGTGTTGATCACTTTTTTAATGATCATCATCATCATCAGTTTATCTGCTTGATGGCAGGCAGGTTTCCTCATGGTCGGTCTCTCCATCTTACCCGGTCTTCAGCAGCATGTTTCATCAGCTCATACGATTTATCTATCTTGATGGAATCCAGCAACTGAAACCTTCTTCTTCCGCTTCGGTTTTCCCTTGGACTATCACTTAAAATGCACTTTTCACCAATAATGACATATATTAATATTTAAGTGTATTTTTTATCAAGGTTGAAGAAAGCAAACATTATGCCAAAACCTGTACCTGTAGTGTAAAGTAATAAAATTGAAATATTTGATTGAAAACCGGGTGAGTTAGCCGTGGTCGTTACGGCATGGCTGCAGACAGTCGCTCACATCCGGGAGGCGAGGAGGTTCGAATCCCCCTACGTTGAAGATGGTCTTCTGTGGTTTCCCATCTTCCCTCCAGGCAATTTCCGGGATTGGTCCCTAACTATAGGCCACAGCCGCTACCTTCCAATTCCTTGTCCTTACATTCACACATTCCTCCCCAGACAACACTCCACACGTGACCGTACTTGTAGCTCACCCCATGGGTGTCCGCATAGAAGCAGCTACAAACTCTGGTGAGCCGAATATGTTCTCGGACACTCCCAGCACTAAAAACCATATGCTAAAAGAAAAGACAAAAGGGGGGGGGGATATGTATTGGAAAGTGGAAAAGCATAATATAGATCACCTAGTATATAGCTACAATGACTGTTTATGAAACAAGTTCCTCACTTTGCCATCATTCTCTCTGTCATGAACCCCAGAATCTGGCTGTACCGTGACCACAATTGCTTCATTTCCTACTAGCGGCAGAATCTGTAAGCCAGCTCAAGACATCTCATTTCAATACTGCATTCTAGGAATGATTTTACGGTTAATCCAAAGATTTCCTTATCCCAGTAGGACGAGGTCTATATTATTTCAGATTAATGGGACTCTACTGTATTTGACGAAGCAAAGCACTCTCCTCTCTAACTCACTGTTTATTTTGTTGTGCACATCACAGCTGCTACTTTTGCACGTCAATGTTGTGTGTAATGCAAGTATGTGTTTCTTTTGTTTTCGCTGTGTTTGGTGTGGTGTGGTGTGGTGTGGCGAGCAGGATGAAGAGAACAGTTTGACGAGGGTAAGGCACCTAGAGCTTTGCAGCATGCTTCAGTAGCAGCACACTCTTTCTATTTTATTTTTATCATATCCATTCATATGTTTTCAAAAGCCATTTGCATTTCAGTTAGCAAATTACCATTCTACACATTTCATGCCAAGTAAAGAAATATGACATTATTGATAATGTACTGAGTATTTTATATGTTTTGCTGTAAGATTTTGCAGCCAGTGACTGAGAGGAATTGTAGTCTTGAGAAGATATGTTTTTTTTTTTTTTCTCTTCAGTATATCAGTTAAAATGATCAAAGAAATAGCCTATAAACAGGATGGAAAATACCTATTGCAAAATACTTTAAGATAGGTATTCTACATGATACATATAGCAGAATATATTTGACAATTTGCTGCAATAACTTTTCATGTTACTGGCTGAGGAAGTGGCACCACTTCACTTGGAGATAGGCAATATGTCTGAACAATGGCATCTTGATCATTTTGTTTAAGTTCATGCTTAAAGCCATAAATAAGAACAACAGTAATAAGGATGTATCTTGTCCTCCAATCCCTTCAACTTAAACTCGGAAGCCATCTATTGAAGCACCCTTGCTGGAGTTGATACATGTATAACGGTTAATGGCAATTGATTAAGCATCATTCACTATGCAGACAATTCTGTGATTATCGCTGACAATCTTACTGATCTGCAGTTCCTTCTTGACCTGATTAATGTCACAAGTAATGAGTTTGGTCTTAAGATTAATATCCAGACAACAAAGATTATGGTTGTCAATAAGCAGACAATTGACTACATAGTAATCACTTTGAATGAAAACACCATTGAGAAAGTACCCCTCTTTAAAAACCTTGGATGCTGGCCACCAGGAGATTGGAATCCAGATCTGGAAATAAGGTCACAAACAGATATTGCAAAGGGAGTGTTTCAGAAGCGAAAACATATTATGTGGAGCCCTGAGCTCCAATTCACAACTTGTTGGTATGTTACGAAATGTTTCTGTTCTGTTTGGCATCAAAAGCTGGGCAATGATGGCATCTTTAATGAAATGCGGATATATCGTAGAATGTTTAAAACCCTTTGGGTAGACGTCATAAACGAGATGGTTCTCCTTTGGACTGCGGAAAAATAACTCTGGCTACTGTTAAATGTAGATAATAAGCATATTTCGGTCACATCTTCTGAAACAATGAGTATCTCCTATGGCAACTTATAATTAAAGGCAAAATGAAAGAGAAGAGGGGAGTTGGACTGAGAACAACATCCAGCAGTGGTTCTAACGTCTACAATGTGACTGGCCTCGTTCAACAGGCACAAAATAGCCCACCTCCTTTGAGGAGGCAACTAGCTTAAGGGGAACAGGGAAGCAACAGTATTCAGACAAGACAATGTGTTATATACTGTGCCAGTTAGTCCGAAGACCAACGCCCACATATGCGAGCCTTGAAAACGGTCGAGCACAAGACTCGGAAAACTCACGGAAACAGGGTATGGGCAAAGGTGCTAACTGAATTTGAGATCCCCGCCGAATATAAGTAGGATGAAGAAATAACACACACAAATTCCAAAACCTTTCCACTTTTATTAAAATTTAAAAGCAAAATACCGCACTCCTACCTAGTATCTCTAGGGTAGCTAGAAATTAGTCTCTTACCCTGTGATCCTAAAACATAAGTTACTTATGATAGTTTTATACACTAATCAGTGCTCAATCGTGTCCATTTTCACACATTGCAAAATTTTACCACTTTTCAAAATCATCACACAGGTTTATTTCGTAGCACTTTTCTGATTTGATCATATCTATCACTGATCATATTTTGTGAAAAATTAAGAAGAATCAAATTTCAATCCGTAAATGATGCATAAAATAAATAAATAAATAAATAATCGCATTGATTCATGTTTGTGATCACATGTTAGTTAGAACAACTGAATTGATAGTAGAAAATCATATGGGTAGTTGGGCTCGAGGTCTACTTAGGGAACCAGAAGGTTGTACTATGCACTCCAGCGCCTTCAGTATGTATTTTTCACATATACTACAATATTTCCTTTCTCCTGACCTATGCGGTAATTCAACACAATACACTCAAGTCATCCATGCTTGAGGCCTAATAATATATCCCATATAACTGAACCATGTCCTCGACATGTCCATTTTAACTGGCGGTTTATACTTGCCTTTACTACTGATGGCTAATGCCTGTCTTTACAAAAAGTACTAGCTTTATCTGGTTGGTCTCTCCTGCTTTTGCACACTCATTGCAAATGAGAATCAAATTTTCTTGGAACACTCGTATAACTCCATTCAATTTATGAGATAAATATGATTTTATAAATTCATGACTGGAAATCAAATTTGAAATTCTTCTTCTTCTTATTATTATTATTAATTGTATATTCTTGATTCCATTTATGCAATTATCTTGCCTTTTTCCATGACCAAAATGAGTTAAGAGCTTCACTCAGCTATCTATATCTTACATTTCACTTGAGCCTCGATTCATAAAATCTATTCACAAAATCCTATTTGAAAAATCACCCAAAAAATATTATTATTATTATTATTATTATTATTATTATTATCATTATTATTATCATCCACTTTGATTATTATAATTATTAGAAACTGTTAAAGAATCACGAGGCGCATTACACCCTGCGATGCAAAATGTCGCACTCGGAAGAAAAATCTGAATATTTATCAAATGTCAAAATTTACCTAGTATTCTTTGGTCATTGGCTGCAATAAATGTTAAAAATTTACCTAGTCAAAAGCACAATCTAGACTTTCCAAAGCACTGGCTATGAACACGTAGAAAAATAAGATAACTGACGATAAAGAATTACGCCAGTTATCATGATTAACTCAAACTAAGCATGACTAAGGGTTGGGAATACACATGACTATACTATACACTAGACTACCAGTAAAAGATCTGGTCTTACTTCATTATTATCTGATGGTCTTGAACCGGCCTCTTGTACGGCGATGAAAATCCTCGTTCCTGTACCTTTCCGTAAGGTGTGTTTCCACAACTGCCTACTGTCGACCAAAATATTATGTGCACTAGAGTTTGAAGGTTGTTTGTGAAGTAACAAATAGATCTACATAAAATCCAATATCATTTTCATCGTTCTATTTTACGTTAGTTCATGTAGATTTGGCATTTTTAATTTATATTTTAATATTTTTTATCACAATTGAAACACAAAAAGTGCAAGTTTTTAAGCGTGTTTCAACCATGCGTCACATTTATGAATTATTATCTCACAAACCCGTCATCACATCGAATCTAAATTTTAACACAATATACATTGGAATGTTGTATAACTGGTTTATTAATTTCAAAAATGTGTGTGTTCAAGGACGAAAGTTGTTACCACTTTTGCAAGGTAACTTTTTCTCCACTCGGGGTCGTTGGAAAATGTAGTTCCTTGTTGCGTTGTAATCCTTATACATCAAAAGGTTATGCTGTATGACTGTGAAATACGTAAATTAATTCACTTATTTTATATCGGTTTGTATTTTTACGGGGAATTAAGATATGGTTCACCAGCTAGCCGCTTCGGGAAATGCTGGACAGCGTTGCTGATATGGAGCCCATCACTACCGAGCGAGGCGCGCCATGACGCGTGATGGAGCCCATCTTGGCAACGCTGTACAGCTTTCACCGGAGCGGCTAACTGGTGAACCATGTCTTAATTCCCCGTACAAATACAAACCGATATAAAATAAGTGAATTAATTTACGTATTTCACAATCATACAGCATACCTTTTTGATGTATAAGGATTACAACGCAACCAAGAACTACATTTTCCAACCACCCCGAGCCGAGAAAAAGTTACCTTACAAAAATGATTACAACTTTTTTTCTTAGACACGTAAAATTTTGAAATTAATAAACCAGTTATACAACATTCCAATGTATATTGTGTTAAAATTTGGATTCGATCTGATGACGGGTTTGTGAGATAATAATTCTTAAATGTGAGGCATGGTTGAAACGCGCTTAGAAACGGGCACTTTGTGTGTTCTAACTGCGATGAAAAATATTACAATATAAATTAAAAATTCCAAACCTACATCAACTAACGTAAAATAGAACGACGAAAATGATGATGTTATTGGCTTTTATGTAGGCCTATTGGTTACTTCATAAACAACCTTCAAACTCGAGTACACATAATATTTTGGTCGACAGTAGATAGAATGGTGGCGGTCTCCACTGGTATCCCAACACGTGGTTCCTGGTCTCCTGGAATGGGCCTTCGGTCATCATCTTCTTCCTCTCTTCCCTCTTCCTTCTTCTTTCCGTCCAACCCATCGCTAGTATTTAGTGCATTTCCACCGTCATGTTGACGAGAAAGTTAGCAATGTTCATTTGATGATCAAAATGTTCCACACTCATGTTAAAGTTTGTAGTTGACTGACACACTTTACTGTCCTCCATACACTGGGTAACATCAATCGTAGGCCAAGAGTTCATGAAATATCACCATAAGTGTCTTCAGTAATAAAAGAGAACAGTCTATTTCTGGGATCAAAACCTCATTTCACGGTACTTCTCCCTTCGTAAAAACGCTTCGAAATTCATGTGCAAGTCTCTTACTATAAGCTCATCAACAAGT
Organism: Meconema thalassinum; assembly: GCA_946902985.2. NCBI lineage: Eukaryota > Metazoa > Arthropoda > Insecta > Orthoptera > Tettigoniidae > Meconema > Meconema thalassinum. The sequence continues at coordinate 252,218,995 of OX336396.1, forward strand.
GTTACCGTTTTCAAACTTGCACTGCATCGAATTTGTTCACTGGTCATCAGTCCACTGCACATTAATAATAATAATAATAATAATAATATCTTCACTCTGCACACAGTGAAAAAGACCAAGCAACTTATTTGAAATATTATATCACTCACTTGTACGGTGAAATATTCAGAGTCCCACACTCAATCTTATGTTCCGCACAGTTACAAGTTCTCGAATATTTGAAGTTCCATAGCCTGGCAACACTTCGCACAGTATAATGTTCCGACTCGGCGTTTAGCGGACTGTATCGTACACGGCGCACTTGGGTAGAGTAACACTCCCAATCATAGGATGAGCACAGCTGCCTACTGCAATCCTGCATGCTGCTTATATATCGTCCGGCCGCACACATGTAACATCCATGACGTAATGTGCGTCGACTTTAAACATTCATATCTCCACAATGCGTAGTTCAATTTACATGCCTCTTTTTCCGAAATGGTTCAAAAATCAGGAGCTATATTATGTCTTAGTTATCTTCTCTGTTAACTAAATATCTCAGAATCTTCAATTATTCTGGAGTATTCGGTGTCACGCCATTCGCTGCAACTCCGCGCGTAAGCGATGTACTGGCTGGCTTCCCAGCTGCGCTCGTTTGAAATACGGCGCCTGACGCTACATTCAAACTCGACAAAATGGCATGACGGTACCAGGGCCATGGGTACAATGCGGCACATCAGAAGTGTGTGCTCGGCCTTGGTCAAGAGGAGAATGGATGTCTGACTTGTTGGCCGACATATATAAGCTTACGCAGTAGCTGGTGATAGCTGCAGCATTGCTATTTGCACATCAGAAACATAACTATTTTATCATACTTGCCTCGATACACTCGAGCAATTCTTTCCTTGCAGTACTTTTCACCCTGTAGTTTTCTTTTTAAAGGAAGTTGTTGTAACTGTGCCCCCTCCCTGTTATCTACTTATCACCAATTTTTCAAAAATTGCTTTGGAGCAATCATCACTAAAAATTTAGCAGATAAATCCCATTCTCTCATAACAAATTTCCAGAAAAATAATTTAACATCCATGGTAAATCACTGTACATATAACACTAAAATGCACATTATATAAAATAATTTTTGTCTCTCTCACACACTGGAACTTAAAGTAAAGACAAATTTAAATTCTGTTAATTTTAGTAAATTTTAAGCATAAATTTATCATTCAAAATTTCAACTGAGATATGTTGGAACTTCATGCTTCCTTACAGCTAATAGCACTGTCTAAATATTCAAGGTCCGTTAAAGTACCTTCTATAGTTCTTGATTCTGGCATTTTTGTTAAATAGATTTGAAATGTGTGGGGGTTCTTGTTTCATTTAGGGGCCTCCTGGTTATTGGAAAGAAACAACAAACAAAAAAACATGGCTTTTACATTGTTTGATATAGGTTAGGAGACTACTAATGTTCATCAGAATACATCTTGACGCCAGGAATTTCCGGTAACTTTGTTTCTCCTCAACTCTGATATCATGTGTGTTTGATCTAGTGCAGTTCAAGTATCGGTGAGGAAAACCTAACAGTGGCTGTACCATTTTGTGAATTTCCTGAGCTCTTTTGAAATTGAAATTTGTGTTATGTATGGAATTAGCTCTTCATAAGTATCCTTTGTTTTACAGGCAGAAACTCTCAACCCATTCGATAGTTCATTAAAGGTAAGGCGTTTTCTTGAAAAAGTGTGTTTGTTCTCTTCTGATGCATGGAGATGGTGGAGGTCCCCCCCCTTAGGCTTTGGTCTGTCCCTATTGTCTTGATGCACATCTTTTGCCTTTGGTACTTCAGTGGCGAGCAGATCAGTCAGTTGTGCATGATCTTTGCCCAAGATTTTTTCTGCTTAAAACGATTTCCCATGCATTAGGTGTGTAGTGTAAGCAAGCTGAATATATCCAAGTGGTTTCACTGCTGGGGTTGTCTTTTTCGTGAATCATGTATTTATCACACTGAAGAATTCTAATGCTTGTTTCCCATGGCTTTCTCTGGTATCCTCGTCCTCTCAGCTTGCAAAGTATTGGCATAATTTTATATCATAGCTGGTGGTGTACGAGGGGCAAATCTAATATGTGTTGTCATCTTATTTCACAGAAAGATGTATTACAAAGTGAGAAAACAAATTGTCTTTATTAAAGACAACCTTTGGCCATTTTTCCACCTAGCTGCCGCTGATATTGATACATTTTAAAATCTCGAAGTATGATATAATATTGGTCCACCTTATCTGTACAATTTATTCAACAATTTTACAACTGGTACATAGGTTGGCTTTTATATTGTTTGATATCGGTGAGGAGGGTGATCCTCGATCTATACAGACACCAGACGGCAGTTATTTGAGCTAAATGACATACGAGAGAAGCTGTTATTCAGAAAGGTGTAAGGCAAGGCTGCAACTTATCACCCATATTTGTAATCTATACATTGAACAAGCAATGTAGGAAATTAGAGAAAAATTTAAAGTAGCAGTAAAGATTCAAGGAGAAATAATCTCAACTCTGAGGATTCATCAGAGGATTTGAATGAATTTTTAAATGGTATGGACTCAGTCTTGAGGATGGAATTCATGATGAAAATCAATAAATGTAAAACAAAAATATTGGAATGCAACCAAAAGAAATCAGAAACCCCTACCGACTTAAAATTGGCGGGTGAAAAGCTAAAGGAAGTAAAAGACTTTCGCTTCTTAGGAAGCAAAATAACTCGTGTTGGACGAAGCAAAGAGAATATAAAAAGTAGGTTGCCTCGGGCAAGGAAAGCATTTCTACAGAAAATAAATTTGACATCAAATATACATTTAGGTATTAGAAAGTCATTTTTGAAAGCCTTTGTCTGGAACGTGGCACTCTATGGAAGTGAAACTTGGACTGTTGATGCAGCAGAATAGAATCATTTGAAATGTGGTAGAATGATGATCAGATGGGTAGATAGAGTAATAAATCAAGAGGTATTAAGACGAGTGGGTGAGGAGATATGTTTCTGGCGACTGGTAATGAAGAGAAGATTTAGGTTGGTAGGACACAACCTAATGGTAAAATGCTATGTCGAATATTAAAAAAAACAATCACTTATTGGTATACAAAAAACAGGAAAAAATTGGAAATAATCCAATCCATGAATAACAGCAAAGTGTCGGAAGAGGACCAGATCGTTGGAGAACTAGGGAAAAATGTAGGTGAAAACCTCATCATCAAACTCAAAGAAATTATTGATGAAATCTGGCAAACTGAAAAAATTCCTCCAGATTGGAAGATGGCGATCATCCATCCAGTATACAAGAAAGGTAGCAAAACGAATCCTAACAATTACCGAGGGATCTCATTACTCTCGGTAACTTACAAAATTTTGTCCAGAGCCCTTTTGAACTGTGCCTATCTTCAACTGGATCCGCAGATTGGTGAATACCAAGGTGGGTTCCGGAAAGGCCGATCGTGTACAGAGCAAATTATAAATTTGAAAAACTCATTGTCTTACTTCCGTAAAATGTCAAGTAAAAATTATGTCATTACTTTTGTTGACTTTGCAAAGACTTATGACAGCATTGACCGTGAATCCCTTGTTGCTGTACTCTCAGAATTTGGATTAGATTGCAAGACAACATCAATCATCAAAGATACCCTTTTGAATACAAGTTCAAAGGTTAAATTTATGGGTGGACTGAGCGCAGAATTGTCAATTGATACAGGAGTGCGTCAAGGAAATGGATTATCTCCATTGTTGTTTAATTGTGCGGTTTAAAAAGTCATCTGAGAATGGAGACGAGCTGGTGCACCATCCCATAGACTAGGACCAAAACTCAAAGGGATAACACTCGACTGTTTGGCATTTTTGCGGATGACATGGCGTTAATTGCTCCAAACATTTCTGATGCCCAGAAACAACTTGAATTACTCCGAGAACAAGCAGCAAAAATCGGCTCACGGATTTCTTTTGACAAAACAAAATTTATTACGGATATCAAAACTGCTCCAAATACATAGGTAATTGTTAGGTCTCCCGAGTGAAAGACTTCAAATATTTAGGTGAATGGATTAATGAAACTGGCAACGAAGGAAAATCTATAGAAGCAAGACTACAGAAAATGGAAACTGCTCTCTATTTGACAAAACAAGTTTATAACAAAAAATGCCTCTCTTGGAATTGTAAAATTCAACATTATAAAACAGTAGTCTTGCCTGCAGCCCTTTATGCAGCCAAGACAATTAATCTACAACATAAAACACTGAGAAATCAATTGGAGATTAAGGAACGAAAAATCATGCGAAAATTTTTGGGACCAAGAATCAAAGATGAAATTCACCTCCCAAAACCTAATGCTGACGTCTATTTGAAAATTACTAAAATCATGGACACAATCCTTATGAGAAGGATCCAATTCATGGGACATTTGGACAGAATGGACCCAACTAGGTTAACACATAAAATCTATACATTTTTGCAGAAAAAAAACAAGGTCCAATTGGTACAAACAGACGGAAAAGGACTTGGCTGAATTAGGTTTTCCCAATCTCAAGGATCGAGAGGAAATTTGGAAAATTAGTCATACACGGGGTTTTGAGGTAGAAGAGAGAAGACCTACCAGACACGTCTGGTCGCAGCAACGAAGATTCTCTCAATCGTTGCGCATGAAGAGTTATTGGGCAAACATCAAGGCCAATAAGTGTTGATTCCGCATGGTCCTAGGAGACTCATTCGCGCAGAAGAAGAAGAAGAAGAAGAAGAACAGGAGTCAATACGTAAAGGTCCTATATCAAATTAAAATATGCTATGAAAGTAAATGTAGTCCAAAGCATGTATTCATTATGAAAACATCTTAAAATGTTTCTTTCGAAACTTAATAATTTTGTGGAAAAGACACTGTTTGGGTCTTCCGTTTAGTTTACTCAAAAAAAAACAACCAACAAGAAACTAGGTTGTTAAAATCAGTTGAATGCTGCTGCTGTCTTTTTTCGTCTAATCAATGGCTAAAAATATTTACAGATGGCTCACAAGACAAAGAAAATAGAACTGGAGCAGGAATACATTCATCTCTCTTCTCACTCTACTTCCCAGTAGGCCAAAACAAAACAAACTTTGATGCTGAGATAAGAGCAATTTCACAAGCACTCCATCAGTTATTAGGCAGAAACATTGATTATCAAAAATGTGTTATCATTACAGATTCAAAAGCAGCCATCCAAGCAGTCTCGTCAAATTATAAGCCTCAAAATAAAGAACTGAAATACATTTTTTGTATGATAAAAACCCTTCAAAGACTCCACAAACAGATCTCATTTCAGTGGATCCCTTCTCATGATGGAATAGCAGGTAATGAAGAGGCAGACAGATTAGCAAAAAAAAAGGTACCACACTACAACAACCTGTCAGACTGATTTTATATCAGCAAAAAGGATCTTGAAAAATAGTATCAAAAACAGGTATGAAGAAATGGCAAAGAAAACAGCAGAAACCAAATTATGGAAGGACATTGATGCTAAATGGGATCAATATAAATTAACACCAAGAAGAGAAGCTGTAGCCTTCTTCAGACTTAACACTGGCCATGACTGCCTTGAAGCTCATCTGAAACGAATCAACATCTTGAGATCTGAAGAATGCACACTTTGTCACGAACCTGGAAGTAAAATGGATAAGGGGCACCTGCTACATTGCAACAAACTTGATGTGACTGCTAGAACTTCAGGAAACCTCACACAACTCTATTGGTACGCAAGAAAGCTGATGGATTGGAATCCGGGCTGGCCATAGGAAACAACAACAACAATTATGCATTTATAAAAATGTTCGAAAGATTTTGTTCGTTGTGATAGTCCATTTGAAAGAACTTTTCATAGATGTAAATCTAGCTCATATATCTATATAGCTGAAGACTCGAAACTTGTACTAGTTGTTAACATTGTTGAACAGATTCTATTGACAAGGTGGACCAAGATTACCGTATATCATACTTCGATTGAGATTTAATTTGTAAGTCGATACGGATTTTAAAAAATGGATTGCATAAAAACCATGCATTGATACATTTTGTCATATCGTAATTTCATGAAACTCTCCCTGAAAAAAAAACTCAGCCCGCCGATGAGCCTAGCTTGGTGTCCTAGGCGAAACCCCACACAAGACACGGCACAAACCTAGAAGAATTGCTGAGTTTTAATTCACCGGCCGTGAAAGCCAATACACCATCTTTTTGGAAGCCTTCATAGGGAGGTTACGGCTGCTTGAGCTTTTGGTTCTCGCAGTCAAGGAGTGCAGTTGCACTCTATATAAAGGGAGGTATCGCGCAGTTCGATACTCCTGTGGAGGTCCGGGCAGGGACACCAAGAGCCCGCCGATGAGCCTAGCTTAGTGTCCTAGGCGAAACCCCACACAAGACACGGCACAAACCTAGAAGAATTGCTGAGTTTTAATTCACCGGCCGTGAAAGCCAATACACCATCTCTCCCTGAAAAGTTTGGTGCCGAGGGAATTCAGAAAGTTCTCGTCAGCGACACTGTGACATTTGGAATTTTTTCCAGATGGGTGAGCTGGGATATTTCCACGTCATTGAGGTGGCCTTGGTCCCCGGGTTCTGGCGATGCGCCCATGTCTCGTCCATTGTGATGATCCTGAACAAGACGTAATTGCCCTCGTGCATGCACTGCCACATGTGTTCGAGGCTTATTGCCATTCTTGCAGTCTTGTGATTAGGGGTAGAGTTTTCGCGGCCCCCATATTGCTAGCACATTCCAATATCCTAGCACTTCGTGAATCATGTGGGGCGGGGCTTGAGCATGTCCAATACTCAACATGGATGAGACATCAAACAAAGTTACGCGCCTGTGAGCTAATTCCATGTCCTGTACTTTAACGTTTGTTGCAGTCATTGTCGTGGACGGATGCCCAGATTGCCCAATCTTTTTGATGGGAAATGACATCTCAATAGACTCTCTTGTAGACAGCGATGAATATCTGAAACACCTTACCCCCATAGCTATTCGTAGCGCACAACAGCAAGCACTTCATGACCACATTTCCAGCACACGTCTTCCTGCCACACTGGTTTGCACTCGAATGAACTCTGGTGCGCCGATCTGCTTTGCACCAGTCCTCCTCTATTCTAGTGCTGTCCTTCAAGAATTTCATGACGATGTCTGAATACTGTAATACTGTGTAATAAAATGACAAAACTTACATTCGGAACGCCTCTTGTAATAAATTATTGCAGCGGAATTTCAGTTTACTGAGGTTGCTTCCTGCCAAAATACTTATTTGCACCTAGCGTTTTCTAATATTCTGCATATATGGTCTTTTCCCTAGTAAATTAATAAACTGCTTTTGCATCTCCTTGCTGCACTTCCATAAAACTCCTCCTTGTCAACTTCTCTCTTGATTTGTGTCGGTTTGTCTGATCAGTGCACATTGTTGCTTCAGTAATCGTTGGGACTGTTTGGGAAAGATAACCTCTGTCACATTGAATCCTGTGTTGCATCTTCAAGTTCAGTACTAAAATTCTTAGTTATATTTTCCTCAAATCAGTTTGTTGTCCTTATTATATCAGTGTTTTTTGGAAAAGTGTCTGCTTGCTTCAAATTCTCCAGGTGGCAAGGATTGCATGTCTGCCCAGGCTTCGTTACCTGGATTGCTTATCCTGTGGGAATTTACTAAGCAGGGATTAGTAATGGAGTGTAAGAAACATCTGTATGTGCTTCAATTTAGTGAATATGGGGGTGGGAAGAAAACTCGAGGGTTCTTTGCCGTCAAGTCTAAATTAATTTTATTTACAAAATATTTATCCCTTGGATTACCTTTGCAAGTGCTAATGTACAAAGCTGGCTCATTAGATCTACAGAGTAATGAGTTAGAGAATAGAGAATTAAAATTTAAATTATTGAGTAACAACTATCAAATTATTGAAAAATTACATTTATCAGTAGTATAATCAACAAGTCCAACCCCTCCTCCACGTGGTGGCAGACGGGCAACGGCATGAAGTAGGGGATTGCCTGTAGGGGTGAAGTACAGTGGGGACTTCGTGTGCCCCGGGACCGCTGCGGTAGCTGTGAAGGCTCTATGGGAACCCTGAAAAGTGACGGCTGACGGGGCTTTGGTGAAGCTACGATAGGCCTAGCAAGCCAGTAGTGGATATCATATTTGCTTTCAAAACAGGAACAGGCCTCGGAAAGGACGGATGCAAACGACGACGACCTGGATATGCTAATGGACTACGAGTTGGGACATTAAACATACAGACACTGACAGGAAAGGTGGAGGAGATTGTCGATGTAATGGAGAGAAGAAAACTGGATGTACTGGGCTTGGCAGAAACAAGATGGAAAGGAGAAGGTCGCAGAGAACTGAGGAAAGGGTACCGGTTGTACTGGAGTGGGAACAGTGAAGGAAGGAGCAGTGGAGTAGGAGTAGTTGTGAGAGATGGAATGAAGGAAGAGGTAAAGGAAATAAGTGACAGGATCATGAAGATCAGAGTAACTGTAAAGGGAAGAAGCCTGGAGATAGCCCAGGTATATGCCCCTCAAGTTGGATGTACAGCTCAAGAGAAGGAAGACTTTGAGGAGGAGCTACAACAGCAGTTGAATGGTCAGAGCATCATTGTCATGGGAGATTTGAATGCACATGTAGGAAGTGAAAGGCAAGGATATGAAAATGTATTGGGAGCAGAAGGATGGGGTAGCAGGAATGAAGAAGGGAGAAAGTTGCTGGATTTTTGCAAGAGAAACGGTTTAGTGGCAGGCAACTCCTGGTTCCGGAAGAAAGAAAGCCACAAGGTAACGTGGTACAGCAGTGATTTAACAAAGAAATCTTTGGTAGATTACATGCTGTACGACTGGGAAATGAAGAGAAGTGTCAGAGATATAAAGGTAATACCATCAGAGGCCTTAGATAGCGACCACAGAATACTTGTAATGAACCTGGGAGTTGTTAAGGATAGCAAGAGGACAGAGTACCAGGAAAGGAGAATCAAAGTATGGAAACTCAAGGAAAAGGAAGTCAAGGAAGAATTCCAGAAGATAATAAGGGAAAGGATGCCAACAGACAATCCTAAAACAGGGGAAGAGGAATGGAAGCAATTCAAAAACACAATGGTGGAAGCTGCAGTGGCAGTGTGTGGAAGAACAAGCAACAGAAAGCGGTGTAAAGAGACACCATGATGGAATGAGAGAGTAAAAGAAGCTGTGGGAAGGAAGAACAAGGCTTTCAGAGTGTGGTTCCAGGAAAGAACTGATCTGGCAAGGGAAGATTATAAGATAAAGAAGAAAGAAGCAAACAAGATTGTCGCAGAGGAGAGGAAGAAGTGGATGGTAAAGTGGACAGAGATGATGGAGGAAGACGGCAGAGGAAATAAGAAAGTACTTTATGGGATGGTCAAAAGTAAGAGGAGAGGATGTGGTAATGATGGACAAAAACGGAAATGAGGTACACAACAAAGAAACACTCAAGACAGTGTGGAAAGAGTACTTTGAGGATGGTACCGGGTGTGGATGAAGTGAGTGTTGAAATGGTGAAGGCAGCAGGGGAGGTTGGGAAACAGTGGCTGTACCATGTGATGAGGGTGATATGGAAGGAGAAAAAGACCCCAGAAGATTGGAAGAAAGGATTAATTGTCCCAATATTTAAGAAAGGAAGCAGAAAGGAGTGCAGAAATTACAGGGGAGTCACACTCATCTCTCACTGTGCCAAGATATATGAAAAGATATTAGAAAGTAGAATACGAGCCAAAGTGGAGAGAAAATTGAGAGAGGAGCAGTATGGATTCAGACCTGGGAGATCAACAGTGGATCTCATATTTTCAGTGAGACAGCTCCAGGAACACCACTATGAATTTGGAGAGGATCTGTTGATGGCCTTCCTGGACATCGAAAAGGCCTATGATAGTGTGTGTAGGGAGAAGGTTTGGAAAGCGATGGAAAACATGGGAGTGGAAAAAGGGACTGTAGGCAGAGTGAAGGAGATGTATTGTGGAAGTGTGAGTTGTGTGAAAGTTGGAGGGGAAAGAACAGACTGGTTCAGACAAATGAGTGTCCTGAAACAGGGTAGTGCGCTGTCACCCCTTCTCTTTATTGTGGTTATGGACGAGGTAATGACACGGATTGCAGGAAAGATAGGAGAAGATAAGATGAAAGCAATGGTGTTTGCAGATGATCTCATGGTCTGGGAAAACAAGGAGGAGGAAATTGAGGAGCAACTGAAGGCTTGGGAAGAAACAGTGGGAGAGTACGGATGGAAGTTCAACATCAGTAAATGTGAGATCCTGTTAACGACCAGGAAAAAGGACAGACCAATGAGTGGGATAACACTTGGAGGTGGACAGCTGAAGAAGGTGGAAAGTCTCAAGTACTTGGGAAGTCTAGTGGAGGAAAATGGGAGAAATGACAAAGAGATTACGGAACGTGGCAGACAGGCAGAAGCATTTCTGAGAAGCATTTGGAGCTTAGTGTGGAATAAAGATGTCCCACAAAAAAGCAAGGAAGTGTTATACAGAAGCTACTATATCCCGATACTGACCTATGCTTCAGAAACGTGGACAATGAAGAAAAGAGACATAAGCAGAATACAGGCAGGTGAAATGAAGTTCCTGCGAAGTAGGATCGGAGTAACAAGAAGAGATAGGTTGAGGAATGAAAAGGTCAGGGAAATGGTGAAAGAGGAGCCCTTGCAAGGTAGGATTGCGACGTCAAGACTGAGGTGGTATGGACACTTAAAGAGAATGGATGAGAAGAGGATTCCCAAGAGGATACATGAGATGCAGATGCAGAAGCAGAAGAAACTACCAAGGGGAAGACCAAGAGATAGATGGCTGAAAGGAGTGGAGGAATGTGTCAAGAAGAGAGGCGAGGACTGGACCAGAGTGACAGCGGAGAGGTGGTGGGAAGAAAGGACTAAGTGGCGAGGCTTATGTTCCAAACAGACCCAGCCTGGGGCTGGAAACTGTACAAGATGATGATGATGATAATCAACAATACCCAGAGCAGGTCTGATATTCTTGCTCAGTGCCTCTTGTTGCTAATGAGCAGTGGAGTTAACTGCTGGGATAGGAATATCTGGGTCTTAAGCATCTGTGCCATACCAGCCACTGTCGGAATCTAGTTGGTGCTGGAACTGCGCAGTGACCTCATGGCGAGTGTTCCTGTACTGTGTTGGCACACTTCGCTTTTCCATTGAACTAGTGCGACCAGTTCACACTCGGTAAAGCCTCGATCCCCGCACTCCGCGCAACGGGTGTTTCATTTGACATAGGCTCCAGTGTAAATCACAATCAAGAGTTCTGGAACAAGACGCATATACAAAAACCTGCTTCCATGCCGTGGACAGAAGAATAAAAATTTTTCAACTCTCAAGGCATTAAGTCAATTGGTCCATTAGAAGTAATGAATGTTTAACCACAATGTTCACCAACCGCCATAGAATTCATCCATCAGTCACTTTAAAAGAAGTATTTTAAGTGTTTATTTAAATCAGCACAAGATTCACCAAACAGTGATTATAACAGAACATGTTATAATAGACAGTGATCAATCTACAAGGTAATTTTATGTTGGGTTCAACCATGTGCGTCAAATGACGTTATTTCGAAACACAGGACAGAAACGTGGGCAATTAATTTGTACCTGATAATTTGTGACACATTGCATGTTGTTTTTATTAGCTTTTAGCCGGTGTTTTAATGTTTTTAATATATTGAGTGTAATTTGTGCTATTATTGAGAGCTTTGATGTTACTTGTTTGATGCGTCCAATATATAGTATCGTGGGCTGATGAAGGGAACAAGCAGGCCCCGAATCATGTACCCATAAGAGTATGGTAAAATAATATAATATCGTGTGGCCTCGGGTGCCGGGTGCAACCTTTGTTAATTGACACCAAGAGGGCAGCTTGCGTGTCGAATTTAATGCTCCTTAGAGCGCTATGAATGTCAAGGAGGTTAGATAGCCTATCTAAGCTCCTTGGCGCTATACCGCTTTCTAGTAGAGAAATGACAAACTTTGTGTTGGCGGAAAATCTTGAGATTAATTTTGCCATTATGAACTCGGCCTACTGAATTCAAATGGGTTCTTTAACATGCCAACAACGTATGACATGAGTATCGTGTTTTTTGTCGCCTTTCAAAATTCACTTACCATGGCCAGGAGCGAACCTACAATCTTGGGGTTGGTAGTCCGACACTATAACCACGCACCCACCGTGGTAAAATTAAAGATATTGAATAGGTGGTAATTGAAAAAGTCTTATTCTTCATAACAGCAAAGTAAACAGTGTAGGTTTATGTGTAGATTAAGACTTTAACGGCTTGGAATACTATTAATATTATCCATATTTTTGGGATTATGTGTGAAATAATAAGAAAATAAAATGCAGTGAAACCTCTCTTAACGGACACTTCTCTAAGTAGGACACCCCTTCATAACGGATGATTTTCTAGGTCCGTGACCAAACCCCTATTAAGTATAATAGTAATTAATCTCTCTTATGCGGACACTCGCTATTATGGACACGGACACCCCGACAGCATTTTAAAAAATTCAACCAACCTATCTTAGCGGACAATTGTTTTGAAAAGAGATCGCACCTCTGTAGGTACATAGTAGTGGATGAACACTCTGTTGTGTTAATGTACTTTCGACACATCCTGTGTTTCCTGGAAGCCAGTTAGTGCTGACCTACCCATCCTCTATCTTCTGCAATGCTCCAAAAATAAACACTGGCCTAACAGTAATCACTTTCATTGTTCTCTTGAACTTGAAATGGTTGGGATAAGGGAATTCATACTTTCACTGTCAGTTTTACCGTGAAACTTCTGAAATCTATTGTAGGACCTGTGCGTTACAGTAGCTAGTGAGTGCATTTGAAATGACTCCTCGTAAAAGTTTAACTTTAAAAGAGAAAGTGGACATCTTAGATTATCACAAATTTGAGAAATGTCGTGTACGGAAACCATGTGAAGCATTGGCTTTCACGGCAGAATTAGGTATCGGAGATTTCAAAGCCTCGAACGGCTGTCTCGGGAATTTCAGAGAGCGCCATGATATAAAATTTAGAGCAATTTGTGGAGAATCCTCCACTGTTGGTATGAATAATGTTTCAAGCTGGGGAAACATTTTAAATGCGGACGAAACTGGACTGTGTTACCGCACGTAACCCTAAGTTTTCATGTAAGTATACATACTGCACAAGTAGATGTGCCAAATTGCAATAGTTTTCTCTAACCCTCTCTATAGTGGACTCCCCTCTTTAGCGGTCAGTATTTACGGTCCCATAGGTGTCCGTTATAGAGAGGTTTCACTGTAATTGAAAAAGGAGGCAAAGTCCCTCACGAAACGTACAGGCATTTTAATTTTTTTATTATTTCACACTGCCAAAAATATGGATAATATTCATGTAGGTTTATGATATGTGTTTCCATATTGACTTACAAATATTATCATTATTATTATTAGGGCTCATGATCAGAAACATTTTCGATTAAACAGTCTCATTGAAAACTTTTTTGAAATTAAACTTTTCTTAAAAATAAAGATATTTTCTTTTTTATATGTTTAGAGTTTCTTAAACGATTTTGCACTTAAATTTAATTAATGTTTCCGACGTCTGACTTTTTGGCTTATTCTGAGGGAAGTGTTGCGAAGGTTTGTCAGTTCACAAGTCTAGTGCAAGGAATAAATGCACAGTATACTGGTATTTTGGGGTATTTAATACCGCCATCCGATATGAGAAATACCAGTATACCGCTCAGACCAGAAAGCTGATCAAACTAAAGTTGTTTAATTTACCGACAATAACTCCCGTCAAACACGGAATATCATTACGGTGAATTTATTAAATTAATGAAACACATTAACGGCTAAAGAAACAACTTTAAGCAAAAACTGGTGTAAAAATGGATTCGTCTTCAAAATCATAAAACGGTTTTCAGAAAACTTATAACTAGGAAATGTTTTGTTTAACCTTCTTGCGGTCGTGCCCCTTCATGTAACGGTAATCTACCGTCCTCCTAGTTTTTTTCAATTGTGAGTTTCTTTTTCACTTTCAATGGCAATATGACTGGCTTGGAGGTTGATCGAACATGTAATTGACATACAGAGGTGCAAATATAGAAACATTTACTCAATAAAGATCCATAATAGGCGACAACGGTGGTGGCAAAAATGAAAAAGCACTATATGACAGCTTTAAAGATAGTGTTGTGTGCATGCGTGTGTGTGGTTGTTGGGGGGAGAATGAGCAACTGGGCTATCAATAGTGAATGAAATGTTAGAAATATGGAAGTACTCACATTTTTTTTTGGGTGGTCGGCAAAAAAAATTGCACTTCCGGTCTACTGCTAGACTGTGCCCTTAGCACTTTAATGAACAACTGAGCGAAAATGTTGCCATCAAGAACCGCTACTCCTCTGTCATCTAGCGAAGGATATCGTACCTTGAGAATACATGTGCCTGTTGCACAATTTGTAACAATCAGGGGAGCTCTACGCGCGTTCTTTCATTAGGACGGTATTCTTACCGCGGGCGCGACCGGATGAAGGTTAAAAACGTTTTGTTGTTAGTCAGCTCTAATTATTATCCATTGACATACAGCAGGTATTACTAATTAAGCAAAGAAGCCCTAAATTTCTCAAACTTGACACACACTGAAATAAATATACATTTAACCTCAAACAGTCATCGCACAGATTAATAACCAATAAATAATAGTGCAAAGTGCACACGATCAAAGAATATGTAGTGTGTAGTACACTGTTACCAACCATTGAGAGTTGTCAAAAAATACCTTGTTCCGATTAATTGACATGGGACTTGTTCAAGCCATTTAGATGGAAGTTAGAGAATTAAAATGTCTGACCCCGTGGTGTTGGGGTAGCGCGCCTGCCTCTCACCCGGAGGCCCCGGGTTCGATCCCCGGCTCCGTCAGGGATTTTAAAACTGACGTGAGGGTTGGAACGGGGTGCACTCAGCCTCGTGAGGACAATTGAGTAGCTGTCTGACAGTGAGACAGCGCCCCGATCACGAATACCAAGATTAACGGCCGAGGGGACCCGACGCGCTGATCACGCGTCACCCCAATATCTGCAGGCCGAATGGCTGGGCAGCGGTCGCTTGGTCGGCCTTAGCCCGTCATGGGCTGGATAGTGCCAGGGGTTGACTTTGTTTTTTGACTTTGACCCATGCTTGACTCAAACCTGTGACCTCCAGCTTTGTACACTTTTGCTCTGACCACTGAGTTAATGGAGAAGACATCTTTATTCTCATTGGTAAAAGGTCCATTATATGAAGCCACCCACATGGATCAGATATTTAATTCACCACCTTCCATTTCAATAGCCTGGCACGTACAGTACATGATGTATACGAGGGCTATCTGGAAAGTAGTACCCGTTGGAAGCGCTGACGACTCGGGTAGCCTCTGGGCAAGGTCAGACTGCGTCAGTGGCTTGTCTGCTTGCTCTGTGCGAGGTTGCGTGACCCTAGCATTGCCTGTGTTGTGTCTGTGATCGTTTATAATGTTTAAACAAATTGAGAACCTGCCAGTTGTGAAGTGAGGGGCCGTGATTAAATTTCTTAATGCACGAAACGTTCGACCGTGTGATATTCATCGCCAATTAAAGGAGGTGTATGGAGACAATGTGATGGGCGAGTCGTCTGTTCAGCGCTGGTGTCGCAACTTCAACCTGGAGAGAGGGAATACACACGACGAGGAGAGTTCAGGGAGACCATCTGTCATTACAGACCAATTGCTGAGGTCAGTAGACGAATGCATGAGGAACGATCGGCACGTCACAATTGATGAACTCTATGAACATTTTCCTAATGTGTCTCGAACAATTGTTCATTAAATTCAAAGACCATCTGAATTATTCAAAAATCTGTGCAAGATGGGTCCCTCGCATGCTTACAGATAGCACAAAACCATGCGTATGGTTGCAGCACTGACGTTTCTGGTACGTTATTCCGATGAAGGACTCTTTCCTGACTCGCATTATTACTGGGGACGAAACATGGGTTTTATATGCATCACCTGAGAGTAAATGACAGTCAATGGAGTGGCATCACGCTCATTCACCAACCAAACCAAAAAAATTCAAGACAGTTCTGTCCAGCAGGAAACTCATGGCGACCATTTTCTGGGATCGATGAGGTGTACTGCTCATTGATTTTATGGCCTGTGGAGACACAATTAATGCTAATGCATATTGTGAAACATTAAAAAAATTACGGTGGGCAATACAAAATCGACGATGAGGTCTATTGTCCACAGGCGTCATTCTCCTTCATGACAATGCCAGGCCTCGTGCAGCTGCGATAACGCAACAACTTTTGCAGCAATTCAAGTGGGAAGCCTTCGACCATCCACCGTATATCCCGGACTTGGCCCCTTCGGATTTTCATCTCTTTACGAAGCTTAAAGACTTTCTGGCAAAAAAAAAAAAAATGACAGGGATGAAGAACTTAAATGAGGCATGACTACGTATCTCAATACGCTGGCGGCGGAGGACTATGACACTGGAATACAAAAACTCGTCACACGTTATGACTTTGCTTGGTGATTATGTGGAGAAGTAGTGTAAAGTATGCTCTTTCCAATAAGGTGTGTATATTTGTTAATATTTACTCCTGTGTCTTCATTGCACAATCGGGTACCACTTTCCGGATGGCCCTCGTACTTGGGACTTCATTACTTCTGACTTGATGAGCTACCTAGCAATAAGAAGTGAAATCACTCTAAACAGCCAATCACAGGCAGCCTTTCATATCGATATAGTAACATCGTGAACAGAACTAGATTAGTCGTCATATATCAACACTTAAACGTAAAGTCGAAAGTAATGATGCCCCAACTATAATAGCTGTTGTTTTTTAAGGCTATCAGGTTCTACTGCTTTCCAATAAGCCATTGACCTTCTTGTGCCTAGTGTAACCACCTTCTTTTAATGTATGCTTCATACAGCTTGGTGTCTAGTAAACCGCAGGGTTTCACCGTAGGGATAGTATCAAGGACGTTAGAAGAGGTGACCTGGAAACTTCACGGAATTAAATAGGCTAGCAAGCTGTGCGAGTCTCCCAGCTGTAACAATTGTGAGCTGTAACTTTGAAGTGATCTTACATTTTGTACTTGTTCTGCTTTCAGAATGGTCTCTTCTACAACTTGGCGAGCTCAGAGGCCCTATCGGGTGACTCTGATGAATCCGGCCAGTCTAGCTGTCGAAATCCTCAAGAAGAAATAGCAGACCTTAGACGTCAGGTGGGTCTTTTGTTTCTTTTATCTTGATAAATTATATATAAATTGCAGCCAATGGCCATAGCCGGGTACAGTATTTTAATTGAACGCCCAGGCTCCCAGCAAGTTCAATTTCAAGTAGTTCCAACTTTGGCTACCAGATGCCACTGTCACTGACACCTAGCGGCGAACGTTGGAACTTTATAGTGTTTCTTAACCAAATATAACCTACAAATTTGGCTACACACTACCAATTGTAGTGGTAGGTTCTCTTACATGCCATAAATCTAAGAATGGGCCCGCTGGCTTTACTTCTCCTCCGATGGAAGGCATACCGAACGATCTTAACGCTCTTAAATAGAGCACACGACCCCAGACCTGATGCTCTTGGCACCATCTCAAACGGTGCCACTGATGTGTGGGTGTCAACGGAGCACGCCCTGTTTCTTTGCACTTATGGGCGACCATGTTACCGCACTTACAGTCATTTCCACCGAGGCATTCATATGTCGTCTATCTCGTCCATAAGGTTTGCACAGCAGTGTATTTCAGAAATGTGACCATAATTGATGCAAGTGTGTGTTTGTTTCATCCTCAGGTGGAGTTCCTGCAGCAGCAACTCGGTGAGAAGCAACATTCCATTCAGTTGCTGCAGATCCAGATGACCAAGTACAGTAATGCTGAAACTGCAGCCTCCTCAAAAGCACCAACCAAAGAGACTTGCAATGCTGCCACACAGACAGAAAGGGTAAGTAATATTTATGCTGTGTGCCAAAGCTACATTCTCACCCATCGTCGACTAATGACATCACAAGTCATGATCCAAAGCAGGGGCGTAAAAATCCTTGCAAATGTGGGCGATGGGGAGGGGGGGGCAAATTTATAAACCTCAGTTGCCTACCTACCTGGGAAAATGTTTTTTAGTGTAAGGCTTTAAAGCTTGAAATAACGTGATAATGTAGGCCTAACTCTACATTTCAAAAGAAATGATGATTTTTATTCATTACTGGGATTTCTAATTAATGTGCTAGATACTATCAGAATATGAATACAAGACTTAAAACATTTGTCAACGTCTATATAGCAAAAGACCTGAACACTAACTGCCGTCATCTTTGTGTACAGGCTCTTGAGTAAAACTCATGTCGTGTAGCTTGTTAACCATTTCCGAGTAGGCGGCCAGCAAACAGCAGTGATATATCTTAATTCGTCCCATCATCGGAGGTAGTCTCCAACCCGTTGTATAACTGATAAACTCTTTTCTGCAGAACAGCTTGAAGCAGGTACAACGAGCAGGTTCACAGTCATCACAATGAAAAAGTATAAACTTCACAAATTTAAACGAAGTAATCAACAACGTTGACACAGAAACTGATGAAATGCTGGAGCTCCACCGATTTAAGTTAACACGACACAAGCATAGCACCAATATCAAACTTCTGACATCACGTGCATCACTGCTTTTCGAAACTTGTTGGCGAAACGCAGGGTGTGTTTGAAATGCGAGATGCACGAGGGAGGAGTCGTGTTATTTTACCTTGTTTGTTTCAGAAGGAAAAGGTATGCGCGGTGTTATTTCCCGGTAGGAGTAATGATTTTGTGTTGTGTGTGTCGCAGTATCTTACCTCGGTTTCAAACAGGCGCTCACAAATAATAGTTCTTAAATGCACCTTTTTCAGATCTTCATCTTAAAAGGACAAAGCTCAAAGCACTCGGCTCTTGGCTCAGTTGGCGCTTTGGCGGGAAACAGGGAAAAACAGGCTGTTTGCTCGGTAGAATAAAGAAATTACGACTAAGCAAGGCTGGCATTTCCGATTTCCCGCCTAACGTAATATTAAATCATTTGTAGAATAGTTTAAGGTTATTTTACTTTAATTTTTTTAAGGGTACTTAAATATTTTGTCTTGCACGTTAAACTTGATGGGGGGGGGGGGCAAAGCCCCCCTGACCTCTCCGTGTTTTATGCCCCTGATCCAAAGCTGCTTAGCACACAGCAGTCAACTAGTGAAGGATAGTCGACTTGTACTTGTTTCAAAACACTAGTCCTTTGGGAAAGAAAGGAAGTTGGTTGTTTAACGTGACCGTTAATCTCGTGACAATGAGCTATGGGACCTATTTTTACAAGCTTGACCTTTGCACCACACCCCTAGTCTATTAAGAAGGCTATGCTTCAAACACACATCTTAAAGCTCTGTAGTGCATAGTACCTAGAGAGTAGTTCCAAGCAGCTGTTTAGTAGTAAACAGCTTGGAGTTTTAGGACATGGGTTTAATGTCACAACATGGACTTGCTAAACTGAAAAGTAGCTGTAATTTCTAGAATTGCAATTTTTGTTTCTAAGAATGTTAAAAAATGCCTCTTTTCCAATGCAAAAAAGGAGAGTATTCAAAATCTACAATGCTATTCATTTATTTTCGTAGATTTATGACCAGAGCTGATACTATTAGCTATACTCAGGAGTGCACTCTTCACAGTAAATGATTCTGTATTACTTGCAGAGAGTTTGTTGGAACTGCTTCACGTTGTTAGAGTTTTCCTGTTCATTTTTTGAGGGCAAAACATCACAGTGACCGTAAGTGTTTTTTTTTTTTTTTTTTGTACCACTGATGTATTTCACTGCTGCCCTAAAATGAATAGCTAAGGTTTGGATACTAGCCTGATAAAACCATCTTTTTGAGAAATTCCAGGACCCTATCGAAAGTATCCATTCTGCACAGGCTCCAAAATATTCATCATCATTGAAAATCAAATGGAAATAAAATAAAAGTTCCGCCAACAATAACATTAGGCCTACACATTGTTAACACCTCCATACCGTGCATAAGTAAATGGCTGAAAAGGAAACAAATATTTACTTGCCGTAACAAAAAGAAACACATGAAAGAAATGCCCTTGTTGCTTGCAATTCACCTTGGTGTGATTTATTTTACATACACAAACACATGCGTTGGGGTGGAATCCACCCCAGTCAGTAATTACAACGTACACAGTCTGACTGACTCTCAGGAAATGGTTGACGTTAAGTGAATGCGCGAAGTAGACCTGGCCAGATAGGTGCAAGGATGGAGAAAGAAAACAAATTATTTGTACATTTCATAAGGAAATTAATCCACCCCAACGCGTGTGTTAGAGGGTTGAGAATATACTGTATTGAGGATACAGTCTTAATATGGAAGTGCAAGACAAGCACTGATTGACATAATGAAAATAGATAAACTTATGAAAAGAAGAGGGGGGGGGAAGTAAACAAGTAGTTCTGTGAAGATCTATATCGCCTATTTTCATATATATTACTTATGTTGATTGCCTCTATCCACATACATTATTTCAGTTTGATTGCTGTAATTGATTTGTAGATATTGAGAACCGTCTAAATATTTAGGATGGTGACCATGTTGGATTTTTTATATATGTAGGCCTTAGAGTTATGTACTATTACATGAAAATTATTGTGTAGGTGTATTATTCAAACTTATATTGCATGATTAAGACACAAGAAATTAAATAAATTAATTTCAAAATTTTGCACAGCCGCCATCTTGTGGTTATGAAAACAATGAAAATAAATTAGATGCCAGTGGATTGAAACTTGTGTGAGCATCTGCTGTACCAAGTTTCACTGAGCTTGGATGGTTAAATCTCTAGGAAAGTCTATTTAAATGTTGCAACTTCGCTTGGCCGCCATGTTCGTTTTGTACTTAAGAGGTTTTTAAAAGTCACGTAGGTGAACTTCTAGTAGTGCCCTTTATCACCGTACAAAATTTCAGGTTGATATCGGTAATAGTTTCGGAGATATACAATGCCGGTGAAATATTTCATACAGCTGCCATGTTGGATTGGTGAGACGTAATAAAATTTGAAGGGCACAGTCGGGGTCGTCCAAAATAGTACTATGACCTTACCGAGTTTCATTGAAATCGCTCCAGCCGTTTCGATTTTATTAGGGGGGAACACATGGACAAAAGGTGATATCATAGGCTAAAAAAAAGACAGGATGATATAGGACAAACACAGAAGGAGGAAAGAACCATATTTAGATTGTTTAAATCTACTGTATGATAAAATAAAAAGACAAGAATCTGTGGATGTATAATCAACAGGGTGTCTACGACCCGGGAAAACCGGGAATTCTCAGGGAATTATGAATTTCTGGAATAATCAGGGAAAAATCAGGGAATTTCTTTGTTAATCAGGGATTTTTCTCAGTTTGGCTATATCACGTAAAAGTGGAAGCAATACTTTCGAATTTCGCGGGAAGTTATCGCTCGCTACTGATGACAGTGCTCAGCCAATGAGCAGTGCCTTCTCAAGCTCAACTGAACGCATGATGTGGCAACCCTTCCGTTCGTCTTCTGCGTGAGAGCCAACTACGCCATTTGTCGGGCCTTGAGCATTTTGTTCGTTGCGACTGGTATTGCCAATTTAGCGATTTTTTCGGCAGATGTAGGCACTTTGGCGACAAAATATTTTAAATTTAGTATTGTTTATACTAGCTTCGCTCGGAAACAGTTATGAATGCGATTCGTGACAAGCGCTTTTTTACCCCCGATGTCAATAAACTCAGTTTTACATCTCGGCATGATGGGTTAAAATCACTGACTGGACTATCCATTATAATTATCATGGAGATAGCATGAGCAACGAATTCTTGTCAGACGTAATTTAATGGCGAGGTGCATGCAACACAAATCCCCCTCCCGTCCAATCTAAAAACACGTATAGTGGGCGATGTGTTGAAGATAGAGATATGCTCTCGCGGACTTTTTTGTAGAACTTTTAATGCTGAACAATTGTTAAACTCATAGTATATTGATATTTTTAACGGTTTGCCCAGCGTAAGCTTAGAAAGCGCACGTTCGCCTGGTTGTTGTTTTTTTTTCGACTTTTTCACTGATACCGTTACTGCTTGGCTTCCTTTGAATATAAATAAATGATTTTCTTTTTATACTAAGAAGAGATTTAGGGACTATTTAAACTCCCGTTAGCGATCGAATTTTGACTACTACTGGGTGATGAAGGGCTACGTTAATTTACGTAGTTTTGTATTGGTGCGCGGACAACCGGCAACGTAAATTAACGTTTTCTTACAGTGCTTCATTCTTGTGTAATTTTCTCCTCTCTGCCGTTCATTAATCAAAATACTACGTGTTATTTACGAACTAAGGTCTTTGTTCAACGAAATGCAGATATTGTAGGTATATTGTTGTCTTGATAATGCTTTCGGTACTGGAAGTGAGGTTTTATAACACTCAGTTACCGGTACCGCGTATTTATTGTATTGGCGCGCGAGGAACTGACAGTGCGATAATCAGTTCAGACGAGTCTGTTGACGATAATAATACAAGTAAAATTGACAATGATAGCAGTGAAAGTAGTGACGATGAGGTTAATGGATGGACAAGTAAGTAAAATTACACGCAATTTGTTCCATCTTACTTCTCATGCTAGGTGTACTTCAGTTGCCCGGTCCGCAGAAAGGAATAGAGTAGCGCGCGCCCGGATAACAATGTGTTAGACCTGGGTTGACAATACTGTTTGCGCGGCTTTTCCATCCCGGTATTCTTTGATTATTGTCTGCTCCTGCGTTCCTTAGCTAGGCTAGAACTTATGTCCAATTTTGTTTTTAATTGTGCCCAGGAAATGTTTTTGCAACACCTTTCAAACTCTACCTTGTATTATCAAGCAGACTTGGTTAAATTCTTTTTAGGGGCTTCGGTGGCGTAGTTGGTAGCATGCTGAGCTTCTATGCCCAAGATCGCGGGTTCAAACCCGGCCGAAGTCGTCTGATTTTTAAGAGCGTTAAAAATCCCTCAGTATGCCTTCCTTTGGAGGGGAAGTAAAGCCGGCGGTCCCATTTCCTTATTTTATTGGACAATAAGTTCACTTATAATATTCTATTAAAATAAATTTATTTTCACAACTGTTTCCCTTGTGCCGCCATTGCTCACCTCCGTTTGACTTCTGGAATTTCAGAGAACAGGAAACATAAAACTTAATCCTATTTTCCATTTGCTTTCCTGGATTACATTTTGCTTCTTGTTCCTGGAGAGCGCTTAAAACGAACCCAAAAATAGCGTGCATTTCATCACACTTCCTGTTCCCGGGCGAATGTGTAGCATTCTTTACTCAGGGAATTCTCTCATTAATCCTGGAAAAATCAGGGAATATTCAGGGAATTCTTTTAAGATGAGTTGGTAGACACCCTGAATCAATCATTAAACAGGAAAAGGAGGATAGAAACACATGAAATGAACAAGCACTATGACACAGGTACGGGCAGAGTGAGAGATAAAGGGGACAAACCCACAAAAATACACCTTGGCTGTGGAGATTACCTCAGTCTTTAGATGTGTGTTTTCTTTCACCTCTCCCTCTGCCCATATCTGCTTGACATTGTGTTTGTTCTTTATATGTGCTTCTATTCTTCTTTTCCAGTATTTATTATATTTTTATGTTTATTCTTCATTTTCTGGTTTTTAAGAGTACTGTATACATGCATGCACATTTTGCTGTGCCATTTTATAGTGTGTAGGCTCCACTCTTAGTCATTACTAATCTTAACAGAAACAGTGCCACATTGATTTAATTGCCATAGTTTGTGTTTGATCTGTCACCCTATCAATGCAATGAAATGTCCACTTCACTGCTTTCAACATGTTTTAAATGTGTGTTTTTTGTTATCTTGTAGATTCGACCAGTGTCAGCTGGTCCGTCATTGTTGCAGTCTCTTCCATCAGAAAATAGCCTGGGCCCATTAGTCAGGTAAGACACTTATCTGAACAAAATAATTAATAACGGATATTAACTTTAAAATATACATTTTGAAATTCAAGCAAAGAAGCCTAAACAATTTTTGCTGTACAGCTGTATTTCTTTCCTTCTTGGATCTTGTCTGGATGTTATACATTTCCTAAGTATTTTTCAACCAGTCGGAAGGCTTTTTATTTAGAAGCTTGATGTTGAAGACCGTTTCATCCAATCATTTTTTATCGTGTGTGTTACAATATTTAGGTTATTTTTGCTCTTCCTTTTGCATGTTTCTTTCTTTCATTCCTTCCTTCCTTCTTTCTTTCTCTCTTTTGATTCTTTCCCTATTTTTTATTTTACTCAGAATTTAATAACTTAGAATAAAATATTACCTTTGTACCTCTTACTAAGTATTAATTTTCCTCCCTTGGAAACCCCACAGTTATCTCAGTTTATTAGATCAGTTTATATTGTGCAAATCTGTTAAGAAGTAAGATACAGTAAACTCTTGATCATCCATGCATGGTTTTGCAAAAAGAAATCCTCCTCTTCTGTGCTAATAAAAAGAAAACACCCACTGAAAGCTTAAGGAACGCATTGTTGATCGTATTTACCATGCCTCAAGCAATATGTCAGTTGTCCGGTTGGCGCGAATGCTCTTCATTATCACACTGCTTAATGTGACTAAAGTAGCTAATGGTAAGACATGATAGAAAAGCTAAAACACGTTGTTTTATTTATAGCGGTGATATTAATATTGCAACATTTCAGTTGTTCATCACAACATAATTCCAATCACTGGGAAATACAAAATGCAACCTGAAAAAGATGGCATGTGATTAAAAAATATTTGCTGCGGTTTACAAAAGTGGGAGAAAACTATAGGATGTCATGTTTCGCTCGTCAAGCGGGAGCATCATCAGATCTCAATCTACCAGCCAAATTAGATCTACAAGACACTACTAGATCATGCCATGTCGACCATGAAACGGACAAAATGTCCTCGTACAACAACCCTGGATCTTAAAAAATATGGCTAATACAGCTGTTAAAAACCTGAGGTGTTAAGACCCATTGAAAAGAAAATTTTATTATCAACAAGACTGCTAGGATGAAAAGTCACTAAACCACTCGTAAACCTCCTGTAAACTAATCCACGAAGGCTTGGCTACTACTGCTGAGAAATACTTAAAGCAGTAAGCCTCCAGAATAGAAGTGTAAACACTGAATAAGTAAATTTGTACACGTGTAAAATTAGAAATGACAGATAAGTTAGGAAAGTTGAATCATCGTCAAACCAGTTATAAACATTTTTGGGTGGCTGAATAGTGATGCATGTGAGCTGGGATTCGAACAGCCGAGTGATATGTACATGGGACATTGTAAACAAAGTGAGTGTAGGTGCACCAGAGGAAGAGCGAAGACGAAGACAATCAAAGAATCACCAATTATTTCGAGACTTTGATATGTATCAATTTATTATTAAAATTTTCGATGCTCTGGAAAATGTGGAATGTAAGAATACATTGGGACAGAAAAAAAAAAAATTATGATTATTTCCTGAAATCAAACTGAGAGAAATGGGTTTTGCAATTCATATGTTGCATGCTTAACCGTATGTACATAATTAGCCTCACACCCTAATTTTAGGGTTTTTGAACGTATTTCTGTGATTTTTGGTGGCCATGGGAGTAGATAATTGCTAAGAAGTGAGACCATTACTTTGTCACCTGATGAAATTTAAACATTAAGAATTCAATTAATAAATATTTATTACGGTGCGTGCATGATCAAATGTTATCGTCACTCACAAACCCTATTCATGGTAAGATATGCGTTCTGATGGCCATTATTAGCACGCAGCGGGAGTCATCACTATATAATGATACGAGCATGACCTGATACAAGATTGACGTCATTCACGAGCCTATGGTGATTCTCGCCACCTCATACTTAGTGAGTTCACCGTAAGATAATGTGTTCCACCAGCCATCATTAAGGTGCAGTTTCAGTGTCTGCGGGACTCACCATCGAGATGTTACTGTGCACTCATCCTTGGAGATGTGGGTAGCATCTTGTCACTGTATACCATGTGTGTAGCTTATGATGGCATCGGAATTTGGAAGGGAGGAGTACGGTACTTACTTTCACTCCCATTGTATTCGTGTATATATGATAAATTAAAGTGTAGTTTTCAGTTAAGGTTATGTTTGTATTATACATGTTTTTCAGTTATCCATGCATTCGCAAGTCCGAATTAACATGGATAATGGGATGTTTCTACCAACAGGTACAGGGACTAGTATGGAACAAGGATATACCAATTAAGGCTAAAGAAGTAATGTACAAAGCATATTATGTTCCTATAATGACCTGCAGCGGAAACTTGGACAATGTCTAAGAGTGATGAGCGCAGAGTACAGGCAGCTGAGTTGAGATTCCTGAGAAGTATGGTCCAGGAAACGAGGACAGACAGAGTTAGAAATGAAGATATACAGAAAGAACTGGGAGTACAGAAACTAAATTACAAACTGGAGCAAAACAGATTGAGATGGTTTGGACATGTCAAACGGATGAATGAAGCAAGGCTACCAAGACAAGCACTGGAACGACAGGGAAGAGAGGACGAGGAAGACCAAGAATGTGTTGGATGGACTTGGTGAAGAATAGCATGAGAAAACGGAACCTGGATTGGAACACCGTGTCGGAAGAGGAATGGTGGAACAACAGAACAAAGTGGAGAGGAACCATATTTGCCCCCACCCGGTGTCAGCTGGAAAAGGGGATATGATGATGATGATGATGAATAGGGTGTTTACTATATTCTCACACCTTGGATCTGGGGATCAGTTTGAATAATACACTGAGCTCATACTCCGCTCAGAGGCCAGCATTCAAAGATTATGCATAGCCATAAGGTTTTTGTTTTTTTTTTTAATTTTTTATGTACCTCCTTTTTCTTGTTAAGAAGGTTTTGATATTAGATTTGCGTCATCTCGTGCAAGGTTGAGCTTGAAGTTTAAAATATTTGAATCTTCTTCTTCTTCTTCTTCTTCTTCTTTTTCTTCTTCTTCTTCTTATTATTATTATTATTATTATTATTATTATTATTATTATTATTATTATTATTATTCTCCTTCTCCTTCTTCTTCTTCTTATTCTTCTTATTCTTCTTCTTTTCTACTGTTGGGTCCTTAATACTGATTCTGAGCTTCAACACTACTCTGTATAGTACTACAATACATGTAAATGTACCTGCACAGCTATTCAGCTGCCTAACCAGAAAATTGCATCAATTTATTTATACTGTTTGAGTATTGTAAGCATACTCTCAAGATTGGGCAGAGGGGATTAGTGCTGGGAACAGTAAAGATTTTACAGTCATTGAGAAAATAACAGGAAAAAGTGTGTAGTTAGGTAGGAGATTTTTCTCTTTAAAAGTGTTAAGTACGTAAATTATGTTGTTGGAACCGGAACAGAAGCACAGCTTGAGATGGTAAAATATGTACATATTGTACATACATCTGATGCAATGTCTGTGGGCGCATGTTTCAAGCAAGTATCAATTATTATAGTCATTTGAAACACATTCTCAAATTGAGATAAAATTGGAAAGAACCAACATGAAGAATATTATACTCGGAAACGAGTTACAGCTAACAACGGCTACTACAATTTGTTTATTGAACTTTTTTTTGTAATTCCTATCCTTCTCTGTGTTGTGATTGCTTTTATTTGAACATTGTATTAATTTGTCACCATTTTCCGTTCCTGACATTCTCAGTTAATGTACGCATGTTCTATTGTGTAAAATGCATATTCATTGAGTTTGTTCTGTTCCCTGTTATTAAAATATCTTGTTTTCGTAAGGAAACGGGAACTTGGATACTCTGATCAAATCAAATTTCAAAGTGACTTGAAAACTCTGGCAAACCAGATCGAGACTGCCAGACAAATTCAATATTAAAGTCTCATTAAAACCAGCGTTTTCAAGACCCTTTGAAATTTTATTTGCTATACCTGGTGGTGTAATTGAATGGGTGTATGCAAAATTGCAAAATCTAAAAAAGAATCTAAAAACTTCTTCCAAAATGGGGAAAACTTCACCATTCTAAAATTGGAATTTGGGAATATTTTTTATTTCCAAGAATGATGATAAATGTTGTATAGCTGCACGAGTATTAAGAGCATATTACATAGTCATTGTAATATAAATAAGTTCAGTTTATAATCATGGGAAATTAGATTAGAGGATTACACAAATATCTGGAAATGTGCATTCAAACTTTCATAGACCGGAAGTTGGTCTTCCAACAGGTCTTTTATTCCTAAGAATATGTGGTATAATCTGATTTATCTATTTTGGCCATCACCATATCCATACAAAGCTGATGCTATGCCATGCGGCCCAGCTATATGCGGACTCGGTAGATGTGGTTTCAAACCCCATTGTCGGCAGTCCTTGAAATAGTTTTCCATAGATTCCAATTTTCAACCCCAGGCAAATACCGGAATGGTGCCATCTAATAGGTCACGGCCACTTCCTTCCATCTCCTTGACCATATTCATTCATTTCATCACTTATTAATTCCTAACATGAGGTTGGCAGCAGAAGGAGCATCCGGCCATAAAATCCCACCCGGCCACATAGAAATCCGTCTCATCTCATCCCCGAACCCATAAATTAGATTATACCATATATATTCTTAGGAATAAAAGACCTGTTGGAAGACCAACAAGGAGATGGATCGATGGTTAAGGACAACTCCGTAAGTGGTCTTCAGTGGAATAGGTTCCAAGAAGAGGAGCTGTATAAGGATAGAGGAAGGTGGGAGAGGCTCGTCACCAGCATCCGGGAAACTGGAGCTGTTACTTGATGATTCTTAGGAATACCCATACTTTCAAAAAATTGAACTAAGCATTTTGAAGCGTTCCTCTTTGAATTCAAACTGTTTGTTACTTTTGCACTATTTCATACATCCTCTCAATTGTGTACAAATAAATTAAACTAGAAATACGAGATCCTTCATTTGTAACACCTTTTTACAATCGCTGCCCACAGTTTAGTTCCTCCAAGCTGTAGAGTTGTGCATTAAACATTTTATTTGTCTTTTCTTACAGAAACATTATAACAAGGGTAATGTGCAACTGAAGGATCCTGTAGTTTAAGAGATTTGGTGGAGAGAATTGTAAATACTGTATTGTTCTTTCTTGTGTGTTTCCTGCATTCTTCCAGCTTCAGGATTGGGAAGGTAGAGTTTGCTTGTGGTCTGGTACTCTTAATGGCTATCAACATGTTATGCTGGTTACATTTGACACACTGCCATGCTAGTTGCCTCGTGGGCAAACTCTTTTAGTTATGTAGCTAGGAATGTGGTGTAAGAACCATCAATTTGTTGAGTATTAGGTTTTTTACTACATTTTGTATGTGGTCGGCCATTATTAAAAATGGTATAGTCTTAATACCACCAAATGAATGAATGTATAAACAGAACTTCCATAATGGTATTCCATATCATGAATAATTTCTCCCATTGTAAACCAGATCTACACAGCAGGTCAGGATAAATATCTGAGTGGGTGGCACTGCCACCATGAGTAAAATCTGACAAGCATCTAATAACTAGTTGCCAAAGAGACAGTTCTCTGTATGATTTATTTCCAATAACTGGCTCCCAGTACCAGCTTGATTCTTATGAATACAATGACTGCAGTCAATGAAAATCTTACCCAGAAAGTAATGTATAAATCAACAGAATCGATTATAAATGTGCAAAAATTCTTGCAATCGTCATATTATTTACGCAATAACTAATTAGCCATAAGTGATTCGACTCGGCAGATGATGTATTTAACACATTTGATGTTCTTCAAAGGTTTCAAAAAAATACAGAGTTCATAAATGTCAACAAAACAAAACAATACAATGCTAAACAACATAACATGATTCATTTACTTTATATTTGTCGTAGATAGATTTGTTTCACCGGCTCATGGCCAGGTGGTCTTCATCAGAAGAATCATTGGCATTACACAGGCATATTCAAAAATAACTGGAGAGCGTTGAGTGATGTGTTAGGGATTCAGAAACACTTAGTACTAAAAGCAGTGTATTTTCCCTAGTTATATTGATACCCTTATATCGTGCTTCTGGTAGCACCTCGATTTGACAATGATGAACAGGTCCAAACAGCGGTCCTCCGATGACTCCATGACCATGGAGCGGACTTCTATTGTCAAGGTATTGAACGTTTAGTAGACCATGCCGACCGTTGTTTACAGAGACTTGGCGACTATGTCAAAAGATAGTGTGATGTACAGTATGTGTCTCTCTTAGCATTATAGTGTGCCATTCAATAAACGATACTTGGTCTGCCATACTCACATGTAAAATCATTTTTTAAGAGCGTTAAAAATCCCTCAGTATGCCTTCCTTCGGAGGGGAAGTAAAGCCAGCGGTCCCAGTCATAGATTTATGGCATTTTAAAAAACCTTCCACTAATTACACCAGTGTGAAGCTAATTGGATGGGTTAATGTAAACAACGCTCTTAGGTTTCTACGTTCGTTGCCAAGAGCCGACTGCAGTGGCGTCTAGTAGCTAAGTCCTGAACTTGGCCTAGTAGTCGTTGTCGGTGGCGCTTGTCGGCAAAAGTAGGAACTATTTGAAAAATTCTAAGTTGCAGTCTGTACTTAAATTAAAAAACAGATAACACACACTAATTAACACCGGTTATCAGACAGATTCTACACACACCCAAAGTATACGGGGCTACATGACCGCGTTGTCGCAGCCCCCAAACTTGAGAACCAATCAACTAAAATCATCGATACTATTATTGTTTCCTGATCTTGTGTGCACTTCTTATGACAGAACATCTGTGTACACCGACTCTTGCAACACTAAAATTTTCTGTTTACAATACTTTCGAGCGAATAAAACTCCGATATATTTATGAAATATTATTTTAATACACAATGCTGATCTTCCTTCATCCAGTGAAACGGTCAGATTTTCTTAAATATTTAATATATTGTCAGTGTACCAGACTCAATTTACAAATCGATTTTCTCTAAATTCAATAAATTCAGTCTTATAACTTCAAAGTTTCATAAAATAATTAGATTTTAAGCTAAACACTTCTAGTTTTCACCAAAATTATCGCAAATTTGCCTACTATCAAAATATAAAAAATAAACCAAAAATGAGATTTTCCTATTTAAGGTATGGTTTCCTGGGGCTGCATGGTCACGATGTTGCAGCCCGCAAAATAAGTAACAACAACAACAATAGTCCATCTTTTGTTATGACAATGTGTTTTCACACTTACTGACACAGCTTCCTTGCAAAATGAAATTACGTAACTTATATTCGGAATGTTCCTCGTATTTTCCAATATGTTTCAGATTCGTGAGCATAACATTCAACTCTTGCCAGTTATTTTTCAATAACCCTGTACTGTATTATCAGCTGGTCATTCTTAAACTGGAATCTGTCAACACATCCTGGTCTTTGACAAATTGATTTTATAATAATAATAATAATTAAACATGCTAATGTACTATAGAATTCAAAGGGGAACTTGGTGGTGTGAGGTTCTAGACAGCCACCTATTTTGCTTTTTGGTAGCACTGTCTTCTCTGAAAATGATGGTCTACCTATGATTATGTGCATGAGGGGTATTTTTCTATAGTGCATGTTGAATGATAACTTTGATCTCTGGTAAAGTGAGAATGCAACGTTGTTTAACTTCTACATGTCTCTTAAACCTTTAGGATGATCATTGTCTATGATTTCTTTATTAAGATAATATGCTTTAAATTGCTGTACATTTTGTTTCCAGAATGCTTTGCTTTGACTTCAATTTTTCTTTTTAAATTATTCATCAGTGTCAATGTATTTGTTCATGTTCGTGACTTCAGCATAATGGGAATTGCTATTCATTTGTTTATTGATGTGATTCATCCCCTCCCTCTCTGTCTGAATGACTGCATGCTAATTTGTAACATGCCTGTCTATAAATTCAAGTGGTAGGAACAGTATGAAGTGCCTTTATACCAGCAAAATTCCAATGACTTGAATCCTACTTTTGTCCCATCATCATCAACCTGAATATGAAGTAATGTTGGAAATGTTTTGCAAATAAACTTACTTTTCCAACATGGAAAATTTGGAGAATACAGAGAACATTTACTGACTTGCCTGCTCCAATTCCATCTCCTTACCTTTTGGAAATATGAATGAGGTAGGTTTGTCGGAATATATTAGGACTCGGGTAGTTAAGTGATCAGGAACATTGACTGGGTTACCTCGTAGAACTAAAGCAGAAAATAATATTAGCCAGGCGTTTTGCTCTCAACATTTTGATCTTTCACACTCGTAGAATTGTGCCTGCTGCCTTGTCCGAAACTAGCGCTTTAGTGACTGTGATGTATAGTAGTTGTAGACCAGGTGTCTCATAGGGAACAACAATTCTGTTTCATGCTGCTCATACAGACTTACAGTGTAAGTATTCTCTTCTGAGCATCACAAAAATATTGTGAGATCTCTTTCCGTGTGGAAAATATTTAAAATAATATACATGGGTTGGTTTTTTAGTTTTGGCACCTTAGTTATAACTGGATTGATAACTCACTTAGATGGTTCCAAGTTTCACAGGCCCTCGATGTAGTCCCCACCATTGCGTACAAAGTGTTCCCAGTGATGCGGAAGTCGTTGGATCCCGTTGGCACTGCCCAATCTATTGATGGTACGAAGAGAGCGCTCGGCAGCCTGCTTAACGTCTTACATATGATTGGGATGGTGTGATCATTCCCCGAAGGCAAACCGTTAATGCTGCGTACTATTGTTCGTTTCTGCAAGACCATCTCCGAGGAGCTCTGAGAAGGAAACGGCGCCACTACATGGTTACACCGCCCATCGTTCTGTATGACAATGCT
Organism: Meconema thalassinum; assembly: GCA_946902985.2. Taxonomy (NCBI): domain Eukaryota; kingdom Metazoa; phylum Arthropoda; class Insecta; order Orthoptera; family Tettigoniidae; genus Meconema; species Meconema thalassinum. Next base: position 252,251,913 of record OX336396.1, read on the forward strand.
AGGGCACACACAGCAGGCGTTGTGTCGGCATTGTTGGATCCCTGGGGCTGGGAGGTCCTCTATCACCCCCATATTCTCCCGACATCAGTCCCTGCGACTATGATCTCATCCCGAAGATGAAGATGACAATGAAGACGTTAAGCAGGCTGCCGAGCGCTCTCTTCGTACCATTAATAGATTGGGCAGTGCCAACGGGATCCAACGCCTTCCGCATTGCTGGGAACACGTTGTACGCAATGGTGGGGACTATATCGAGGGCCTGTGAAACTTGGAACCATCTTAGTGAGTTATTAATCCAGTTATAACTAAGGTGCCAAAACTAAAAAACCAACCCATGTATTTACAATTGGCTCTCATCAAGTGCTCAAATTGAAGTGTTAAAATAATTTGCTTTTTTAATTTAGTCTTCTTCTTCTTCTTCATCATCTCTTCTTTTGTTTCTTCTTCTTCATTCCAGTTTGGCTGGGTCAAGTTGTGAATTAAAGCCCGCCATTTGCTGTGTGTGCCTGTCTCTTTCCTCCTTCAAATATTTCTTCTATTTTTCCACCGTTCTTCTCTGATCACCTGTCTCTAGATCTTCCATGTTTTCTCTTTCCTGTAACCATCTATGTAACACCCTCTTTGAAACTATTTGCATGTGCCCATACCTTTTCATCTTACCTCTATCCTGTTGTTAGATTTTTGTAACAGTTCAAAGATTTCGTAATATTTTTGTAAAAACAGTGTACTGTATTTCAGAGGAGGAAAAGTACAAAATTTGTATGACAATTGAAAACTGTTGCTATAACCTTCAGAGTGCTATCGACGAAACAGTTAGTCACCAATTCGACCACGCTGTGGTGCTAATGACAAAACAGTTTGTCGCTATGCGTGTGCCCTTTTAGTTTCACGTTCCAACTGGGCAATGTTATTTGAAAGTAGACTTACCAGTTCTTTTGTGATAATCCATAGAGCCATTTACTTTGCATTTTTAATCTCTAGGGTGATGCGAATTACACTCTTCATTTGTTCAAAGACATGCCAAAGTTCGACTTATGTGGGCTGACAACAGACCCCGTAGTAGTTCGAGCAGTGGCGATGGAATTTGGTGTTCATTGTCATGGTTCTGTCTTTCCAAATCTAACTCAGTTTAGAGGTTGTTGATCTTGCCATAGCTGTTCTTCTCTGGAGATGTGAAGATAAATAATAATTAAAAATACTAGTGCCCAAATTTTGTACTTTAATTTTATTTTATTTTTTTAATTTTTACTTTTTATTTAATGTCACATCTTTAATGTGCTCAGTTCTGTACATATATAGGGGAGTGAAATACAAACTTGGCTGTAACACTGCCTGTTACTGATACAGTAGTTAATGCATGATCCATTTTTGTTAGTGAACAATTGGGTGTTGGAAATGTTAAAATTGTTTAGTTTCTCTGGATAATGATCATAGTGACTAAATCAGTGCACTGCTGGAATGAAAAGAATTCACACTTGTAGCATTGTGTAGCACTGCACGAGAATAGAAGCTTGTACAAGTGTGCAATTCAAAATTCAAAATTTGAATGCTAATACTTCTTGAACAATGAGATATTTTACAAAACTCCTGAAAAGGGGTATTTTCTGTTACCCCACAGCATAGCCATTGAAATGGAGGAACTGGAAGTTCAGAGATCAAAGGTTCAGTTCCTGGCACTGACAACAACTTTTCCAACTATGGTTTTCCCTGTGTTTTTCCTCACTCCTGGGCAATTGCCAGGATGATACCTTGTTTCAAATCCCAGGGTATCTGCCTCGGTCATAGACCCAAAATATTAGTTACACTACTCCATTCACCAGGCAAACACAGGTTATCAAATTAAATAGATACCCAAGTACACAGAGCTGATAACCAAGATGTCCCATGCTCCAAAAATGAGGATTAACATCGCAATAATACAGGTTATCAGACATGGGAATGAATGGCCACGATGTCCAAGCCCCTCAAATGAAATTATATCATTTTTATTATACTGTAGTTAATATCTCAATAATACTTCTGAAGCATACAGTAGGTGCATGCCAGGGATCTGGACCTCGACACTGAACAGTCTGACCTGACATAGACAGTGGCATATGCAGGATTTCTTTCTTGGGAGGGGGGTTTCATTCATACAGTACGGTGAAAAAAATCCACAGCCTGCTTCCAGTCAATCGACTGGATCGGGGAATGGAATTAATGAAGCCCCCATCTAGCGGCGAGGATATGAAATGTGCCAGCTGCCGAAGCCTGTCTCACTCCCCTGGGGCAATGATTAAATGAATGGCAGATGAAATGAAATTATAATGTAAAGTGTTGCTGGAATGAAATTGTGACGGGGAAAACCGGAGTACCCGGAAAAAACCTGTCTGCCTCCGCTTTGTCCAGCACAAATCTCACAAGGAGTGACCGGGATTTGAACAACACCCAGTGGTGACAGGCTGGCGTGCTGCCTCCTAAGCCACGGAGGCTGTTTCATACAGTGCGGTAGTTTGGTAATTTATTAAAATATTTTGATTATTATTCAAAAAAAGCATTAATTAAACATTCTCTTTGCATGAAAACTATTTAAGATAATTATATCTTCCAGCACAATAAACTAGAAAAAAAAAATTTTTGTATGGAAAACAGTAACTAAATATTAAAACTGAAATGATACTGTCCATATGTGACTGCTTATAATATTGATATTATGTGAGAGAAAAATAATGTTTTACTCTCCATGTTCTTACTGCCATTATATATATTTCCTGAAGGACATCCGCCCGGTATTCCGGGAGACCATAAAGATCCAGAATAATAGCCTATACAGTGTAGGTACATTGTTGGCTCTACAGTACATAATACATTACGATATACCATATAAATGGTTATGTAGCATGTTGATTGAAGCTCTCAAAATCTGCCTGTCTTGCTGGCTTTATCTGCATCATTGATAGGAATAAATTGCAGAAATTTCTCATGTACCGAATTATCTATAACTAAAAGTGACACAGATATGCACATTTAAAGTAGCCCGAAGCGACGTGAACAAGTTACCGATTTCACACTTCAACAGCAAAACTGATCTATGGCCAGCTCCAACGCTAAAGGAGGAGTCTCTCTGCGAGTAGAGTGTAGGGCATTTACCAAGTGAAGAATGTGATCACTTTGAAATATATGCCAACCGTGTACTGTGGCGGAACACTACATCGACGGCTGTCAACTTCTTTGAAGAAGAACGTCGCAGACATGAAGAGGCCAAGCGACAAGCAAGAAAGCTTCATCAATTGCAACCCCGCCCTCCCCCGACCATTGAGTGCAATTTATGTGGGCGCATGTTTTATGCCAGGATTGGCCTGATTAGTCATCAGAAGCACATCCACAAGCTGGTCTGAAAAGCTCTATGCAGGAAGAAGTATGTTTACTCGGAATCGAGTTACAGCCGACGATATACAGGAGTAAAGCACCCTCACTAGCGGTGGTATAAAACAGCTGATAGATGGGACAAATGTGACTGGGGGGGGAGTTTAAACCCTAACCCCCCCGTCGGAACGCCACTGGCCTCTGAGTTTACGCTCCTCGCCTGCAGTTCCATAATCTTAGTCCAGGCGATGAAGATGGCGCTGATGGCTTATCAGGCCAATTCTTGCATAGAACATGCGACCACATATGTTGCATCCGATGGAGGGTGGAGGACTTGGTAGTGTTTGACGTATCTTCTTCCTCTGGCGAATTTCCTCTTCCTGTCTTCGGCGTTCCTGCTCAAACTGTGCAACTGCAGCTGAGATGGTAGCACGCCAGCAAGGGTGATCCAGTGCAAGAGTATGTCAAGTATTTGGGATTATCTCTACTCTTCTCATGGTCTGCTTGAGTTGGTCTTTACATTGTTTTAAAGGAGCACCACATGGCCTCTTGCCAGGATTTGCCGAGGTAGTCTGCTGTCACTCATACGATGGATATGGCCTGCCCATCTAAGCCGATGACCAACAATGGAGGCTTCAATACTGTTTATCATTGCTTTCTCAAGGACTGCTATGTTAGTTACATAGTCATCCCATTTGATGTTCATGATTGATCCAAGTTTTTGTTGATGAAAGAGTTCCAGTTTCTCGATGTCCCGGAGATATAGGGTCCAGGTTTCACATCTGTAGAGTAGCGTAGAAATAACAACAGCTTGTTACACCAATACTTTCGTGCAGATACTCAGATCTTTGTTCAGAAACACACGATGTGAGAGACGTCCAAAAGCCACATGGGCAGCCTGTATTGTTTTCCACGTCTTTCTCAGAGGTAATACTGGTAAAACACAAGTTGTTTGAGATCAACAGCAAGGATATCCCAAACAATACAAAGCAAATAGGTTAGTTTTCAGTGACATTAAATTATCTTTTCGTGTTTTGAGCCAAATCCAGCATTCCCAATTGAGACACCTCCTTTGTAAGCAAGGTATTACAACTGTACGGTATGTATTGTACAAATTGTACATTCCAATTCTTCAAAGATATTACAAGCTACACATCCTGAATATTTACATATGCTTGTGGACTTTCTGAATTGACTATAACATTTTGAGAACTGCTTTTTCTTGACTTTTAACATTTGTGTTTTAATATGGTGCCTGTCTTAGGTGTGAGAAAATGGTTACTTTCTCCTCTTAGTTATAAGTTTTTTTTTGTTTCAGTTCGAGTGACACGTGGGGGAGGCGGAAACACCACCACTTGTTGCCAGGAGGAGACATGGCAACACCACGGACATCGCAGAGCAGACTGCCGGCGTCGCGGACGTGGAAACGATCCAGCCTTCCCCAGATGGTCCAGCCCCACCCCGAACCATCGAGCATCCCAACACGCCGGCTCACCTTGGCGGGCTCTACCCTGCCGCGGAGGGTGCTGGACAGCCACTCCGTACAACTAAATAAGACTTGACATTTAATGTCCCAACAATAAGATTAGGAAAAATACCCCTTTCCTGTTAATTTAATTTTTGAAGTCTTTTTTTAGAAATGATTTTATTTTAAAATGAATGTTTTTTAATGTAATACTTCTCTTTTCGGAAATCAAATCTGTCCATGAAATTTCAAGAAGTATGTTACTGAATGAGTCGGTAAATGTTCTTAGAGGGTGTTTGCCATCGGTCTCTCATTCGGTCTTGAGGATTATTTTTTTGTGTATGTTTTTTTAAAGATATATATTTGTTGGAACATTTAAAGGATATGCTTTAAATACCCACAGTTTCACTTTTATATAATGGTTTTTAACGTGCTTCTCTGTTTGTTGAACACACTATTTGACAATTAATTCCTATACCAGTATGTTCAGCATAGTGGTTGAACAAGATGCAAACAGTTTGCATAGTATAATGAGTTTCTTGTTATTTATTAAGCAATAGAATAGATTGGGTTGATGTTTTTTTTTTTTTTTTACATATGATGGCATTATATTGTGGAAGGCTAGTTTGAGGTTATATTCAGTTCACTTCAGAGTTAGGAAGATTATCTAGCATAGCTTTCCAATTCTTGCCCAGTATTGTGATTTAGCTGCAGTTTATCAAGAATTAATCTTCATATCTCTGCTGCTAATTGGCTTAGCAACTTGTGAATTATTTTCATGCTAATGTAACTTAGATCTTGTTTATCAAAAAAGATGTAATTGTTTGAGTCATCTTTAACCATCTTACATTGAAATGATCCTTTTTAGCGAATTTTTAACCTTTTAAATTTAATAGTTGAGTGATTCGGAATTTTGGGAGAATCCTTAATAAACCTGTCATCTTTAGCAAGCATAGCCAGTGAAAATTGTGGGTAGTAAGTCATTTTGAAGTGCAATTGCTCCAACATAATATGTAGCATAAGTTCGTATTGTTATTATTTGTACTGTTGTTTTAAATTATTCTCGTGAAAAATTATATGGTGCGTCGTTAATTTGTACATATAGTTTGTGAAAGGTGTGTTCTTGAGAATGGTCCTTTGAACTGGTGAGACTTAATTTGTACATACAGTATTTTGTAAAGAGCAGAGGAAGATGGCTTGTATAAACAGGAATATAGAATAAACAAGAAGCTTTGTAAAGTATTAAGATAAACACTCAAGAGTCAGAATTTCAGTTTGTAAAAATTTCTGCTAGTGGATGGTATCAGTAATAGCTATGACCTGCATGCGGAATGAGCCAGACTGTACTCAAGTTCCAAGAGCATTTCTCTGCTGTATTACTCTCCTTCTATGTCAAGTATTTTACATCATTCAGAATGACTTTCTGTGATCTCAATTTAATATACAGTACAGCCTTCCATAGTTTTGTGGATTTGAAAAATGTTGGTACTTGGCGGCTAATTACCAAGATCCTATATATATATATCTTAAGAGGTTTGTAAGTATTTTTTCCTGAACAGAAGTCAAACTGTAAGTGGAACTAGTGTGTTCCAAAAGGAAAGGTGACAAAAGACTATAATATCTTGCTAATGTATATTACTAAATAAATTGTCGCCATTCTATGATTCAGGAGTTAAACAAAGAATTAGGAAGTTGAGAGAGGTAGAGAGAGAAGTGCAGTTCTGTATTCTTACTCGACTAAATGAAATACAATGATATTTTACATTATTGTCAAAATTTGGGAATTGTCAGAAAAGGCGGGTGTGCAGCCAAGAGAGAATATTTGTCAGTTGTCTGCACATGTGGCCACTGTTGTCCTCATGCTAATTGCTTAGCTTTTATAAAATATTAAAATCATATAAAGAAAAATTATTCAAAATTAAGAGCATAAGTTTTCTTGAAATAAAATATAGTATACTGTAGTATCAAGGCAGTTCTTCTTTTTTTCCATATTACTAGATAAGTTGAAGACATTTTCATTTTTTAGTATAAAATTATTAAGTGCTAAAAAAATAATTTAAAAAATAATACCCTGTCTGTCCCTTGAGTGAACTTTTTCTGGGTCATTGCCCCAAACCCCTTCCCCCTCCCTTCCAAGAGAAAGTTTGCTGAGAAGGGTTTGTCCTTGCCTGCAGCATACTCCCATATATTTTCCACTCATTAATTGAACTCTCTTTTAATCCTGCAATAAAAGATTCTAGTAAAAATATTAAAAGCATAAGAAACTACGATTGTTCTGAACTAAAATCATAAGCTTTCATCAAATAAAGCATGAAGACAGTTGCCCTACTTTTTTTTCTCTCATATAGGAAAACACAAGAAGGTGGACGTACAATCCATTGATTGTACGAGGGCTATTCCAAAACTAAGGTCCGGTAAAAAAAAAAAAAAAAAAAAAAAAATGTTTCCAAAACAATTGTTTTATTGACATTCCTTACATCTTTCTCTATTTTTCTACATAATATCCATACTTATTTACACATTTGTTACATCGTTCCACAAGCTTTTGAATGCCTAAGTCGTAGAACTCGGCCGCCTGCAAAGCTAACCAGTCTTTATCAGCTTCTTTCACTTCGTCATCTGTGTCGAAGGGCTTGCCGCCAAGAAACTCCTTTAGGTAGCGGAACAGGTGGAAATCACTTGGCGCCAAGTCCGGACTGTACGGTGGGTCGTCCATCTGTTCCCATCCAAATTTCTTGATTCGAGTTTGCGTGTCATTCGTAGTATGGGGTCTGGCATTGTCATGCAACAACAACACTCCAGACTACAAAAGACCACGTCGCTTATTCTGGATTGCACGTCGAAGTTCAGTCAGGGTAGCGCAGTAGGCGGCTTTATTGATCGTTGTCCCTGAAATAGTGAATCGTCGATCTTCACGAAATTTGTCGTCAACCGCATGAACCAACTAGTCTGACATCACTGATGGTCTGCCAGAGCGGGGTTCATCGTGCAAATTTCCCGTCCTTCATTAAAGGCTAGCACCCACTTGCGCACTTTACTGTCACTCATTGTGTTAGGACCGTACACTTCAGTAATCTGCCGATGAATTTCTGCCGCAGAAATGTTTCTTGCAGACAGAAACCGTATCACTGCCCTTACTTCACAATCGGCGGGCTGACTAATTGTCTTAAACATTGTGAACTGACACTATTAACAGCTCACAGCAACAGTAACAACGTTACTGGCGGCTTTTGCCGCGCAAGGCATGCCAGGAGTCGGCGCGCATGCGTGTTTTGCCCTTGGCGCCGCTTTCAAATATTTACGGCGAATCAGACCTTACTTTTGGAATTACCTTTGGAATTACCCTCTTATTTTGTTCATATGGGAGATGTAGCCAAGTTCTAATCATTGCTGTGTTTTGTCACGTTGTGAGATTTGTTTGAGATCGCTTGATGGCGGAAGTTGTTCTTAACTCGCGCGAGCATGTCTTACCTCAAAAAGAACTTCAAATAGGTACTCTGCGGGAAGTATTAGGTCTGAAAATATTTCAACTCTTACTACAGTATTTGAATTCAGAGTATAGTACATTTTTCCCTCGTTTTCATTGCTCTCGTTTCTCCATGCTGTGTGAACTAGTTCTGTAACACAGTAATTCTGTAGGTTGTTTAAAATTGTATATTTGATAGTACGTTGTTCCGATTAACGCATTCTATGCTTTTCCCTTACTGACACAAGTTTGATTTATCATTTTTCAATAGTAAGTTTTCCCGCTTTTTACGTTCACAATTTTCAGTCCCTTGAAAAACGTACTAACGAGGTTCCACTGTACCACAGATGCAAACAATGAGGCAATCAAGGAACTTCGTTTGAAGAAAGAAGAAATATGGGATGAATTCTATTCCATGGACACAATGGTGACGACATAATGGAAACAGGCAGACTACGATCGTCGACACATGATAACAAGGTTCGCTACACACAGATTTCACTTCAAATGCTGCAGCAACAAGAAGCACCATGACCCAGGAGAACAGTGTGTTAGTGAACTATGCAACATGCATTGTGATCGTTACCACGTCAAGGTGTGCGAGAAAAGACAAGTATCCCTTACCGAGTACTGTGCCAGAGAGTAATTTACTTCGAACAAAGAAATCTAATAACTATGTACATGTACGATCTTTTATTAAATAATTATAGACAATACCTGGAAATCTGTGAAAATTGAGACTCGATAGCACAAGGTTTATCTGTACCAATGTATTTTTGCATTTGATGAATAGAACTTGTGAAACTAGTGATTTATGTTTCATACCACTAATTGTCTCTACCAGATTTGCTCAGCACGATGAGGCACTGCAGTTGATATAATTCGTAAGATAGTTCAAATCACACTATTGGCCATCATAAACCACAGTTGCTTCTTTTCCATACTTAGTTCTGAGAATGGAAGCTTAAGCTATAGCAAGATGTCTCCAGTTCTAACCCAGTGGATGGCCAATGTAATTTGCAATTAGTGACTTAAAATCTTCAATTCATGTTCTTACAAGGTGCGTTCAAGTTCTAAGGTCATTTTATTCTTACGACTGGGAGCAGATAGAGACATGTGATTTGGTTTAAACTATGCATGCACTGATTTTGTATATATCACAGAGATGGCAGCACACAGCACTAAAGCAGGTGCAGCAAGAGTGAGGAGTGTTTTTGATACAAGAACAGTGAGGAATCATTTGTTTTCTCTACTAGAGTGGTGCGACACCCATTGAAACTCATTGCCAGTTGAACAAGAAGGGCAACATCTTTTGACAATGAACCGAAACCACTTCCGACTTTCATAGGTCGGTTTGACAATTTCTGTGGGATCTGCGCGTACAATCCACCATGATGAATGCAAATTCAGCACAGAATTTCTTTGTGAAAAACAACTTCGTAGAGGTTTCCTCATGCTCCCTACTTACCTGGCCTGGCTCCTAGCACTTTTTGGTTTTCTCCAATGGATATACTCTCGGGGGTTGCACATTCTCCAGTTGTGCTTCTATTTTATCAGCAAGACTTCTAAAGAAGAATTTGCAGCGGCCATGGAATCGGCATTGTGGAAAGTGTGTATGGCTGTAGGGAAATAATGTTGAGAAATGATAAGTGTATCAATTTTTTTATAACTAGGCCTACTTGTGAAAAAAGGGGAAAAAAATAATCTTAGAACTTGAACACACCTTGTATTACAGAGCGACTGGCTACATGGCTCAGCGGTAACTTTCTCGCTTGCTGTTCCCAAGGTTACAGGATCGAATCCTGGCACAGTCAGTTGGCATTTGAAGGTGCGCAAATGCGAGGGAGCCGTGCCAGTACATTTTCGGGGCAAAATTCCGGCACCCCGGCTTCTCTAAAAGCCACAGTAGTTAAAAGGGACGTAAAACCAATAACATTATTATTGTATTAGAGCGTCGCCTTTTATGGTCTTGGGATATATATTGCGACTCAAGAGGTTCTGGGTTGATTCCTGGCTTTGCCAAGAAATTTAATTCTGGTCTGAGAGCTGGAACGGAGTATACTCTGCCTTGTGAGGCAAACCATTCAATTCCAACCTCAGCTGTCCTAAAAGTCAGGGTGTCGACCGGTAACGAAAGTAACGAAAAAGTAACTAATTTTACAAATGGGTAACGAAAAAGTAACTAATTTTACATACGGGTAACGAAAATTTTCTGAAGGATTGAATCATTTAGGCTCAGAGATTGTGATGGAGTGAGTTTCACGCAAGCGGCGCCGATTGCAGAAGCTATATTTCCCCGTGCCCGACCTCGAGGAAATACATACTGAGGATACCCTGAGTGGTATACATCGTTCAGCGTAAATTTTCGGCATCAAGAAGACTTTTTAGTTTTGTGTGAAATATTTTTCTGTGTTATTACGAAACCTGACTTTTCGCGAGACGTTTATTCGTGAAAACTTGTGAAACTAATCAGAAACCTCGCATTTATTTGGAGACTGTCAAATTGAAGTCCAGAAATAATGCAAAATAATTTAATGTCTCAATCTTGCGAAATGTTACTGTTTCGTAAAAGAATTGCGAAAAAGCTTCGAAATACGTTGGCTATAACTTATTTTAAAAATCTGTCTCGTAAATTTACGGCATCCAGTATGGTTGATTCGAAATTCCGTTATATGTCTATTTTTCCTTCGAATTTTGGTTCCATCGGATATATTATAATCGAACCGGTTATTTCGAAAACTTGTATAACTTTTCTTATTCGTGATTCGCATTCGAAAGAATACGTGTTCTCTTGTTGTATTATTCGTGCAATCCTCTGAGAATAATTCATAATATTTGATACCTACTTCGAACATTCATCCTCAAGACGGCCGGCTGACCGCACGACTTGCCTGCGGGAATCTCGTCAAATGGACAGAGATCGACGTCAGTTGCGTAAAATCATAAAACCCGTCCCCTATCATGAACTTGGACCACGAGGACTGCGGGAATCCCGTCAAAGGTGATTGGGCACCAATCACGAACCATTCCGAAACCTACTCGCTACTTTTCCCATGACCATATACTTAAAGCATACGGGGAGCGAGAAGTGCATCAACCCACTTAGAAATGACAGCCTACGTAGATCGTGATACTAATTTTTCCTGAACTGATGAACTCCCAACCACAGCATAGGGACAGCGGGAATCATGGCGCCGGCCATACAACATGTCCATAACCACTCGTGAATTTTAACCATGCCCATTCTTGAGCTTGCCCCCACCATTCTGCCAGGACAGATAGACAATCGTTCAACGGCCGGGTGCGGCGCGGATTGCATAATATCGCGAGGACAACGTGAATCTCGTAAAACGGCCGAGAGCGGCAGCGATTGCGATAAATTGCGATATTTTTCCGCATTCAATGACGAGGACAACTGGATTCTTGTCAAACGGACAGCAAGTGGCGTCGATTGCGTATTAATGCTATATTTTCTCGTGCCCGACCTCAAGGACACTGGAAATCTCGTCGAACGACTAAAAGTGTGCCGATTATCTAAATCGCGATATTTATCAGTGTTCTATCATGAAAATTATGGGAATCTCGACAAACGGGTGAGACCAGCGCCGATCGTGTAACATCTCGATATTTCCCCGTACTTGACTGCAAAGACAGAATTCGGTTACAATCACGTAACGTCCCATAAATTTATTCGTGATCTACCGCGGGGATGAAGGAAATCTCGCCAAACGGTCAAGAGCAGAGCAACTTCTTGGCAATTATAAAAACGCCTTGTGCACAAGACGCCATATTAGCTGAAACAACTCACTTGATAATAAATATCTAGTATTTATTTATTATTTTTTAAATTTATATACCACCCTAAGTGAATTTTATTTACTGCTTTAAACACAGTTCATTGTTGTTTTTCTTCACCGCGTGATGAGCCCCTTTGCTTGCAGATCGCAGACGTATCTTGAATTCGAAGGTAACTAAAATTAAATAAAAGGTAACTAAAAGGTAGCTAAAAAATAATTAATTTTTACTTCATCCTTACAGTAGACACCCTGAAAATGGATCTCCTTGGTTTCCCCACTTCTATTCCAGGCAAATTTAGGGATGGTCCGTAACATAAGTCTGTATCTTAGCCTCAGTTACAAATACACTATTACAACCATCACAAAAACACAGGTTATCAGACATATTCTACACACACCTAAGTATGCTGGGGTATATGACCACAATGTTGCAAAGCCCCTGAATAAATGAACAATAATATTGTTCTTCTTACAGAAACAGACTCTGATGGTTGTACAGGGTCATTATCAATGTGCGCGCGAGTCAACACGGCAAGCTATGCCGGCTGTGACTGGCGCAGATCGCAGGCGCGCGTACCCGGTTCAGCCGGAGGTTTAGCGTGCACTTTCACACTTTTACCAAACATGTTCAATAATGTGTACTTACAGTGCTCATAGCCGATGCTGAAAATGTCCTCCCTCTCTTGTAACACACACCTGACATCTTCTGATGAAAGAATGTCTGTCAACTCTCTTACTATTTACGGAGCCTGTTTCCTTGAATCGTTTAGCGAGCCTCCTAATTGTACTGGCATTAGGCACAGGTCTTCCTGGAAACTTGATTCAAAATTTTCGTCTCTTTTCAGAACAAGACTTTCTGCTTTTCATATGTGAATTATGGATATACACGTTCGCGCAATGTGAATTGGTGTCGAGGCATAACCAACAATCACAATACTCACTAAACGTGCAACACTAAAGTATAAGCTTTACAGATACATGTCCATATGAATGACAAAACACGTGTGAACTAACGATATGAGTCAGCAAAGTGCGCCTACCACAGGCTGAACCACATACGCCCGCGCGCACATATATAATACCCTGTATTTTATCCCTTCTTGATTGTTGAGAGGTATAGCAGTAAAGTAGAGAGAAGTAGGGTTTATGCTGGAAATTACTGCTGGAAAAAAATATAACAAAGAACCAAAATGGCAGGGAAATACTGTATACCAAGTTGTCAGTTGATTTTTTGGAGTGATGGTAAAGAATGTTAGGTTTTCGCCTAACGTTTTTGATCATAAGATTTGCATCTTGCCTCTTTTATAGTACTAATTTTTAAATAATGTGTAAGAACAGATTCATCATTTTGTGAACTTTGATTACAGGTTGAGCTCATTCCCAGAACTTCTAACATTTAATGGCTGTAAATATTCTTGATACTATACAACTTCCTACTACTCCTTGCACTTATAATATAATGTACGGAATATTATTCCTCAGTGGCATAAATTTTCAAGATCAGAAAATGACATTGTTTTTATTGTAGCAATCATTCCTATGATCCTGATACTGATCTCAACATTTAATTTTCAAAACCCTGGATGTAGCCATGCTCCCTAGCAACACCTCAGTATGGAACACAAGAGGAGAAATAGCAATTTATTTCTTTTTCTTTTTAGAATTAGAATTTAAGCAATATTACATCCAGCAATACAAGAAAGTAAATACATACATAGCTTATTAAGTATTAGGACATACGGCGTACATTGTTCAAGCAATCGCGTGTGCTATATGGACATTGTCCTTGTCACTACAACACTGTATAATATACTTGTTTTCTTGATCACTGGAATCCCATTATATTAAATAAGTAATGGCATTACATCTATAACTCGACAATTACATTATTGCCTGTAGCAAAATCACGTACTTGTTGTGAGTGATTATGATTTCTTTGTCAAAAATGAAACAATCTCTGCAAGATATTAATTTAGGTGGACACAATGACTCTTATCAATGGAGTATGGTGGATGTTTCCATACCACTAGCAGTGAAGATCATTGACAGAACCAGGAGCATGAAGTCAAAACTACAAGCTTTCTTTTTAATTATACGGTTGATTGAGCCATGCATTGAAACAAGATGGTGGGCCAGAAATGGCTGTCATGGCTAGACGAGTAAAGCTAAAGCTCTGCAACGAAGCTAACCTAAACATTGCTTTGACTTGACAAGTCTTACCTCTGCATCGCTTCAAAGAGAGTCCCTACAGAAACCCATTGTCCAAGAGAAATTTTCATAAGATGGAGAGATTTCTTGTCGACTACATTATATTCTATTCCTTATATTTTCTACTTTCATAATTCTATGTCATTGATAAATAAGATGTACCAAATATTACATATTCTAGGAGATTCAGATCAAACCTATTTGGAGGCCAGTAATATGGTGGCTGAGAAATCAGCACAACTTGCTCTTAAAGTAAAATAAATTTCTTATCAAATTGGAAGGAGGTTGCTGTATTGTCAATTGAGCTCACAGATTCTAATTTGCCAGAATGTGGGCTTATGTTGATGGTGTATTTGAAACACTGCAGAGGTAAGTCATTATTTAAAATTTACAATTCAAGTCAGGTTAGATAAGTATGTTATATCCTTCCTGCCAGCTTCTTCAGCCTCCTACTGATGTCGCTATTCAACTGGATGTGATCGAGCATGTGCTGAGTATTGGAACACAGATTCACAGGTCAGTATCTACCTGCCAAGAACTTGTGCACAGTTTATGCCAAATACAATCTTTGAAGCTGTCCCTAGGGTGTTGGTGGTAAACTCTCTTGCTTCTGTTTTTATTCCTTTTTAAAGGTAAACAGTAAAGAGAAAAGAACCCATAGTTATCGTCAATGCCTGTGAACCCTAAGCTTTGGACGCAGAGGTTCAGTTACAGCTGCTCTAGGAGTATATACAGTACTCGAGTCTTCTGAAGGCCCTTCCACATCCCCTTCAAATAGCACAGAAATCAATAAATTTTCTTCTTCAGAACTGTCCTGAAAGATCCAATATGTCACACAGTATTGTCTTGTCCCCAGTTCTCAAATGTATTTCTGAGAGTTTGTCGTCTGTCCTTGTCCCATCCCTCTTTTATTGAGTGGATCAATAGATTAATACACTGTTGTACTCGGGGATTGGCAACCATGATGTCCCAGTTCTGTAAATGAATCGTCGACCAAACACTCAACTGGGTAAATTTAAAGTCTCCCACAAGACAGCTATTTTTCTCACATCTCAGTTAATTACACACTTCCTGTGCCTTTCTTTCCGTTGTGCATTCCTTTGTAGTTTACTGTAACATCTTGTGTGAAGAGAATGTAATCCAGGGTTTGGGATGACTTGTCAAAATGTCCAGTGTCCTAAATATACATTTGGTTCCAGTTGGTGGGCTGTCTTACATAAAAAAAAAACGTTATGCATTCCCTGTGAAAGGTACACATGTAACTACCTCACCAACATTCAATGAAATGGGTAAGCTTGTAATAATTCACAGGTTTGTTGACGTATTTAGGACGCGGTGTTTTGAATCATGTCTTCGTAGGTCTAGGAGGCATGTGTTTATAGCATACACAAGTGATGCAAAACTTCTTTTGGTATGTGTAGATATCTGTAAAAACATACACATTGACTGACTTTCTGATTTAGCTCACTCTTCTGGTATGGAGTGGGTCAGGTAGATAGCACGAGATTTGTTGTATACAGTATCGCAGGTTGTTACGGAACAATGTATACACCACAATGCAATAGAACTGCTTCTTCCAAGACAGCAATGTGTGGTGCTACATAGGAAGAATTGTGCTTGAATGGTATGAGGAATATTCTAACAAGATTACCAAGATGACCAAGGAAGTTTTTGGCTATTAGGTCATGTAGTACAAAGAGTATAGACATATGGTACAGAAATAAAACATGAGAGATGTGTGGGAGTTGAACCACCGATCTCCAGCTTTGGCCGTCGTTGCTCAACCAATTCTTGGAAGATTATTATTTGTCTCGGGAGCATACAGTACAATCAAAAATACTGTACATTTAAGCATAGGCCTACAGTAGTAAAATAAATATGCAGAAGCATTGCATCATTTCTGACAAGATACACCACAAGGATAGGTAACCTAACTCCCTTGATCTACATCCTGTACTAACTCGATTCACTATGGACTAAAAAGGTGTTGGATCCCCCATTGATACATATCATCACATAGTGGTATCCCTACCACAATGTTTCTGGACCAAAGGTTAACAGAGTGCACACATCTAGTGTCCAAAAGTTCGGCATAATCAAGATTCAAGGGCATATTTTCGTAAGACTGTCGGAATGGTTACAGAACAAAGTAAAAGTGAACCGCAAGACAGCTTTCAAAACATGCTGATTACCAAATCTGAATATCTCCTCCACAGAAATGAGCCAGCTCACAGAGAGCATGTGTGGCAATTAGGGATAGCATATGGCTAGTTGTTATTTGTACCATTTACAATAGAGGGGAAATTGGTCCAAAACATACCATGTTATGATTATTCATGTTCTACGAGAGGATTTTAGCTGTATTCAATTAGCGATAAAATGCTAAATTCACTCACAATGTGAAATTATTCGTTTTCTGAAAAATAAATGTGATATCCTCGATTTTCTTTAAGATAAACAAATTTTAAATGAAGCACCTTTGTGAGAACAATAAAAATCCTTGAAATGTTTCTTAGTTAGCTAAAATTAACTTTCTTTATAGTGCAATGTGCTTGGAAGTTTTCAACAAAGGGATTTCTTTTATTTTCAACGAACAAAATGTAAAATATTTACTAAACCTAATATTTGTATGTATAATTAATTATGGTGTTAATTTACATATTTTTGCTATGCACTGTATGTAAGGTTCTTCTGACTTGGGTTTCCCATGATGTTTGGTTAATAATTATCATATTATAATATGACAAGCAATTCTCTATTGTAAAACTATATTATTTTAGTCATAATTGCTCTCTGTAACTTACCACAAAATGCTATATTTGGAATTTTAAATCCGAAATATTGGATTTTTAAGTGCTAAAATCCCAAACTCTACATAGGCCTATGCCCTATTTACTGTGTTGTTACTATGGATGAAATATTCAGTTTTTTTTTTTTTTTTTTTATGAACACATTTTTAATTTGATGTTTTGGATTCTGTTGTCAGCCAGATGTCTTGCATTTAACGTTTACTTATTTTTGTAACTATACCAATGGTTTAATCCTTATTTGTGAATTTATTTTAGTATTAATTGAATATTATTTTGAATCAGCACCCTGGAAACTGGACCTGTTACTTGATGATAATGATGATTAATTGAATCCAAAGAAGCAATATGTTACTGTTAATAATATTAGTGAAATTAATCGCCACCTTTTAAGGCATTATGTTCTCGTATCCATGCTTAAGTTTTGGACACTAGTATATGTTAAAATTAAGATAGTGCTTTTAAAGCACAATACAGTACCGTAATTGAATTTTTTCATGCCAATTCTCAATTAATGCCAGCTACCTCTAATATGAGTTATGGTATCAAGAATATTTTGGTTAGACTTATCTACTGAAGGTGGTTCTCTTAGCTGTGATTAGTTTAGCAGACCTCATTTCACTTGTGATGTGTGTAGTGCATGACCCAGTGGTCTCGCAATGATCTCGTATAAATGTACTGAGGCTTTTCCATTCCAATGAAGCACAAAAGGAACAAGGTAAATATTAATTTTTAAATAGCACAATATTTATTTTTAGTTTTTTAAATGCCTTCATATTTTCTCATTTGATATTCTTTTCTTTTACTGGGGGAAACTTAAGCTGGTTGCCGAGTTTTACTTGCGTAAAGCACAGAGTTCCAGACAGACATTTTTTTATAGTACCTTATTTTAAATGCCCAGTTTTATGGAAAATAAATATTAAAATGTTTATGTACCTAAGTAGTTTGTCCATTGCAAGATAAAAATGGCGAGTATAAATATCACATTTTGCCTCACTTTATTAAACACAAAGTATGCGAAAAGATTAAACATATTGGTTAATAGTATGGTATCCATAGCCTATAACTTGATAGTTTGCAGCCTTAGTAAATATGTGTTATTTAACAAATTGTACAGGTTTAAACCCTAAAAACAATTAAAAGGACTAAATCTACAACCTAAAGTTATTAAAAATAAAATTGAAAAACTAAGTAAAATTAACTAAATCTATATACTGTGTAATAAAAAAAAACAATACATGAAAAAAACCACACACATTAAGAAATGTGGGCTGTTTCAACTAAAATTATTTAGTGGAGCAAGATATTTAATTGGTAGATAACGTAGCCTTAAAACTTTCAGATTATAATTTGTACCAAACCTTGTTAAATTGTAGGCTACCATATAATTGTAGAAACAGTAATGTATAAACCTTAAAAATGTAATTTGTATCAAAATTGGGAATATATAAAACCAGGAAAAATCAATATTAATAACTTTAGAAGAAAAATTAAACATAAATTATTCATATATTTAAATATATTCTTAAGTCGGCTATGGATACCATACTATTAACCAATATGGTTAATATTTTCACATAATTTCCTTTTAGTAAAGTGAGGCATAACGAGACATAACTGCAAAAATAATTAATTATACCAGAACAACAGGAATCATCAATCATGTCATGAAGCCATCTCTTGTCCAAAGGCATACACGCTTGCGTTTGTATAACACATTAGCCAGACCAACCCTATGCTATGGCAGCGAGGCATGGACAATAAGATGTCAGGACATCTCCAGACTCACAGCACGCGAAATGACCTTTATGCGCCGAACAGCTGGCTATACTAAATGGGATCATAAGAGAAACGAGGATGTGCTGAAGGAACTAAAAGTGAAACCAATAACTGCATACAATTGTGACTACCAAGAGAACTGGAAGCATCATGTCCAAAGGATGGAACCTGGAAGATTTCCAAAGGAGATCCTTCGCTACCAGCCACGGGGAAATAGATCGATAGGACGTCCGATGAAGAGATGGAGGGAAAGTGCGAGACCGTAACGGGACATTTGGCCCAATACTTGGAAGGGAGATGATGATGAGTAAAGTGAGGCAAAATGTGATATTCATACTCAACATTTTTATCTTGCAATGGGGAAGGTAGACGTGTCGACCAGGATTCTAAAACCGTGAGGAAAAGAACAGTGAAGAGAAATACTAAATAGTTGAAAGAAATTGAAACATACCCTTAAAAGAAGTAAGATTGAATAGCATAATGTTAACAGTTGTCCAATTATGGGATAGTACAGACTGTTCTGGTTGGACGTTAATCTTTATGCGATAATGTGGACGTTGGATATTTAGATACAGTGCTCACAGGCATAGTTTTAACACAGTATTATTTAGAACTGAAAGTGTTAAGCTATTCGGTCGTGTAATATACGAATAGTGCAAGCCATGCCCACAGTACAGTATTTTTGTATTTTTTTTTTCTCTATATCCACTTACATCTTATTCCATCAGTAAAACAAAACCGTAATTAAAACTTTTTATTTATACAGTATATACAGTATACCTTCAAAGAAAGTTTGCAGTTAAAAAAAGAAAAAATCTTTTTTTACTATAGTAAAGCCATCATTACTTCAGACTTGACGTTTCAGTGTTACCCTAGAGTTACCTAGCAGTCGGAAGGAAAATCACTTTGACTAGACTATCACAAGCAGCCATTCAAGCACTGACAGTAATCACACATGATTTTGTGATGCAGGGCAACTCTCTAAGGGTATATTATCTATTTTGATTTTTTGCAACTAGCCAAAAACTCATGCCGCTTGCTAATTTACATGTTGACTACAAATTTCTTCCCCTGTCATTACTCGCCAACTCTAGTATCTTGTTTGCTGATTATCACTTGTCGTTTCATATGAATTAATCTGGTGACCATTGGAACAAAAGTTTCACATGGAATCCGAACCACAGGGCTGTGCTCGCTTATTGACAATATCTCAAATACATTGGCCAGAATCATAACCATGGTTACCAATAGTGGTGATTCTTGTTTTAACAGGCGCCGTAATATTACGTTGCAAGGTATCTTTATAATACTGCGCCAAATGTAACATTACGTTGTTAGTTTTCTCGCACTTTGTATGGGAAATTAACGTAATATTTCAACTTGAGCAGTGCTGTGTGGATGCTATAGGACACGAAGTTGTACAAGCTGTTGTTAGATTGCACCACATGCCTGTTTAACGGAAAAATATTTATCTGTTTGAAGGCATGAGAACTCGTGGATGTTGGACTTGGTGTCACCCCGTGCTTCAAAATTTACCATACGGTACATAATTGTGGTATGCATTATGATTGCTTATCTCATGTAATACTTGAGATTTTAAAATCTACTGGTAGATGTTGGTGATCCTCGTATAATTTCCCATCTGTACTGGAATCAAACGGCAGAGGTCAAAATAGAAGGAACTACTATTGGGGACATAGCTATACGAAGAGGTGTCCGCCAGGGATGTGTCCTGTCTCCACTCCTTTTTAACATCTACTCTGAAACTGTGTTCAGAGAGGCTATTGAAGATGTTAATCTAGGCATCAAGATCAATGGCTATGTCATTAATAACATCCGATTTGCTGATGACACGATTGTGCCAGCCAGCAACCCTAATGATCTTCAAATTATTATAAACAATATCGTGAGGACCAGTGAAACCTATGGTTTATCCTTGAATATTAACAAGACCAAGCTAATTGTATTCTCGAAAACACCAAAACAGGTCTCCCTTCACATCAACACCACCATCGTCCAACAAGTATCTTCCATCAAATATCTTGGAACTTTAGTGAACCAGCATTGTGATTCCAAGAGTGAAATCTTACCCAGGATTGGACAAGCAAAAAATATGTTCAATACCATGAGGACCTTTTTCACCAGCCGAGAACTCAACCTTCAGCTCGGAGTTCGAATGTTACGTTGCTATGTTTTTCCTGTCCTTTTGTATGGTTTCGAAGGATGGACGCTCAGCCCATTACTGGAGAAGCGGATTGAATCTTTTGAGATGTACTGTATTTATACAGAAGAATACTCCGAATATCTTGGGTAGAAAGGAAAACGATTGAAGAAGTCCTCAACATCTTGAACAAGAAGAAAGAGCTTCTCACAACCATCAAGGAGCGTAAGCTCAGCTACCTCGGGCACATCATGAGAGGTGAACGATATGAACTTCTCGGGCTGATCATTCAAGGGAAGATATATGGGAAAAGATCTGTGGGAAGACAAAGAAATTCCTGGATGAAAGACTTGCGGCGGTGGTATGGACTTACGTCTATAGAAATCTTCCATGCTGCCGTTTCGCGTGTAATCATAATCGATTGGATCGCCAACCTTCGGAGGGAGACGGCGTCGTAAGAAGAAGAATTATGAGAAGTAATATTTTTGTTTTAGGTCTAAAGTAGTGCTTTTTATTAATTAAATTTTTTGTCTTATTTCAAAAGTGTAGTGCAAGCAGTTTTATTTTTTCAATTTCTTATTTTATTCCTTAGGGGAAAAAATTGTGTAATTTTGTGACTTTTTTTTTACAATACCGTATATTTTTTATATCTGAAACTTGCTAAATCTATAGTGTAGGAGTTCAGACAGACTTACTAATTTATTTGTAACTCAAGGCCCTTCTGAACGTACAGCACATGGGTGAGCAGCAGCATGTAAGGCATCAGCAGGGTAAGATGGAACATGGGTCATCTGCCTCTAACTAGGAAGAAAAGATGGTGATGATGCTACTGAGCTTCACTAATGTCAATAAAAATTGCAAGGAAGTTTTTTGCTATTATGCACCTCATTGCATTAAATCCACCTTGTGCGACACATGAATAACTGATACGGTACTGTCAGTCAGTCTAGAGCTCGGTAACTAGCATAAGGTTCTCCTTGTACTAACCTGATGAACGTGAGAATGTGTTTGTAAAATATTACTTGGCAAGCTATAAATATGTATGTTCTATTGTAAATGCTCAGAAACAATACATGGATATTACTAGTCTTAATAAAGGTGACTGTATAAACTAGTGGAACAAAAGTCAAGTGCAATGTATTGTTTGTTACAGAAGGGAAGTTTATGCAATTGCATGTTTCTTGTTAATGGCCATGTTGTCATGAAACTTAAGAAAGAATTTATTTCAAGATGTTTTGTATATTGCCCAATTTTGTTAGTTTTGGCATATAGTTTGGTTTCCTTCTAAACCAACTCCAAATACTTAATATTATATACTGTAGTATTTTACATTTTAAAAGCATTTACAGAATAAATCATTTTTCAAATAAATAAAAACTGAGGTTGGGTGGGGACTCAATTACTATTTTCAGAGACTCGGGGGGGGATAACAAATATGTCCTAAATAAGCTCTTTTAAAGAACCTTAAATGTTATCTGTCCATGCAACCCTCTTGTGTTGCAATAGAAGGCCAATAAAGATTGCAAATAAAAAAATAGTTTCTTATCATTGGGCCAAGAGCATAGATGTTAGACCCCTTAAAAACAGCAATTATCATCATCGCTTTAAATATTTTATCAGTCCAAGATCTTTGTGTCCTGAAGGCTCATGATATCAAACTTGGGGTTCTATTAGGATGTCATGGTGTTTTAATGGAACATATGAACTGTGAGCAGCAGTACAAAATGCTGCAGGTGAATCAAGATTTTCAACAAATGGAACTTGCATCTTCCCAATTCTAGGAAATATTTTCACCATGGTTTTCCAAAAACATGGTAACCATTAATGTTTCTTTATGTACCCGGTATTCAATGCAAGCAATTCAAGAGTAATATATTAATGTGATTGATAAAAAGAAACTCCAAGACTGGTTCTTGAAGATCTATCTCTCTTATGAATTTGTGTGATTTCAACAATGCTCACATCAATGAGTGTTCTTCCTTGTTGCACTAACGGTAGATCCCGAGTTTCTAGCATTTGAAAGATGCAATATGGAAACTTTATAAAAATTTTATGCACTGCCTACCTTCTCTGCAATAAGTAGGTTTGTGGACTTATTGTGATAACGTTTCAATTTCAGGTCCTTAAATTTTCTCAGTATATTTTCTGTAGATATTTTGCATATTCCAAGGAATAGCACTTACCTATCATTTTGCTGCAATTCGGTTTTGCAAGAGGTAAATTTTACCTACTCTTTGCAGAGGACTACATTATATACTGTGCATTCACAAGGGGCAGATGACCTCGTAGTTCCGCCCCTTAAAACAACAATAATTAACTAAAGGCACAATGTTATTGACAACTCAAACTTGTAAGCATCTTCATTGATAGTGATAAATCTGAATACAATATTACAATAAAAAATAAAAAGAAACTTGAGCTTCACCTTGTTAAATCACATTAAAAATACTAACTTTTGTGTATTCCAAGTTGGACATTTTGCCACTATGTGAGTTCTATTGCACATTGCCATCACTGACATACTGCTCATAATAATGTCTGTTTGACTTTTTTTTTTTTAACAAAATGTAACACGAGAACTTAATCCCTTTACTCATTTTGAAAACAAGCCAGTGGGCCGGAATAAGTCTCTAAAGCTTCTGTACAGTAAGCAGGACAGTATTTGAAAGAACAATTCCATGCAATATGTAGATACATGTATAAACCTCCTTTTTCTGATAATTCACATGCAGAGTATGTCAATTTACGTACCATGTAATTTGACTTCTTAAATTCCTTAGTTAGCGAATGGGAAAATTCCTTAGTTAGTGAATGGTAATAATCAAACTTTGAAACATGCGAGTTGAAAATGTGGTCACCAATGGGGTCAGATCCAGTTTCTGGGTAGGTGCACTAACAAACTGCACCATTATCAATATGGCTGAAGCTAAGGAATACTGTGCTGGCAACAACATTGACTGTCGATGCTTGCACACCCTGGGACCTATTTTCTGAACCAGACATTGGTAATTTTACATTCAGAGAGAAATGACTTGACTGATGAACACGGTGAGGCTATTCCCTTTAGGAGATGCAATGATACGCAGCTCATTAATCATTCATGCCATCCTACACATCATTAATCTGTACAAAATCATTGTGCCTTCTTTGTACGCTTAATGCAAAATGTAATGTTCCAAAAACTCAAATCATTCTGTTGTGGTATGAAGGTGTACCTTCAGTGGACTGTATAGGCGTAAAAAAGGATACGGAAGGCAGCTTTTTTTTCACTTAATATATTCATTCATATTAGATAACAGCAAAAAGAAAAAATAACACAACACTACACTGCCTGATGGATGCACATTGTCGACTCCATAGAATACAAAAACAAGTCCAGAAACAAGACTAGTTCACCAATTGGTCAAACAGGGAACTAAAATAAATGTCCGATGCGAGCTGAACATTCTCCCACCTGTTGATTGAATATCAATCAAAATAATTGGAGCTGAAATAAAACATAAAGCAAAGAACAATATAATGGAGTTACAGTTCACGAATATTACTCCACTGGAAGTGGGCAAAGTTTTACTATGGATCTCTTGAGTTCTCCATTGATAGTCCTTACAGTTGCTACACGAACCATTCCGTCTGCTCCTGGATGAAGTTCTGACACGACTGCTAACTTCCATTTTAACGGTGGTAAATTGTCGTCTTTGATGGCGACTACAATTCCAATTTTAAGATTGATCAGGTTGTCTCTCCATTTGGGCCTGTGTTGAAGTTGAGTGAGATAATCCTTATGCCATCTATTCCAGAAATGCTGAACTAGTTGTTGAGTTCTTTTCCACAGGTTCAACCTATTAGAAGGCATTGTGGTCAGGTCGGGATCCGGGATTGCAGTTAAACTCTTGCCGACCAGAAAATGACTTGGAGTTAATGCTGTAGGCTCAGACGGATCTGACGAAAGAGTTGTAATTGGTCTGGAATTTAAGCAGGCTTCAATTTGAGTTAGTACGGTATACAATTCTTCATATGTCAGCGCGCAATTACCAATAACTCGCCGAAGATGATACTTGACTGACTTAATTCCAGCCTCCCATATGCCACCAAAGTGAGGAGATTGTGGTGGTATGAAGTGCCACTTGATTCCTTTGTTGGCCATATTGTAATGGCCAACGCGGGAATTCAACAACCCACCAAGAGTATTCTGGTAATAGTGGACATATAAAGGTTTGTTGGCCAAAGCATTAGATAAAGATGTAATGATAAAAGGGTTGACTTTATAAAAAGGTCGCATAACAATTTAGCAAACATGTGGAGGACCAGACAATATTATTGTCACCAAATAAGGAGGTCCAGGAAGGCATAAAGGACACAACACCACCAATAACTAATAATAAGATATATTATCAAATAGGTGGCACATAAAACAAATACTCAAAGGTGGCACATAAACATATGAGAAACACTGGCACAAATTTACACAATTGAAGAAACACTCGTATGGAGTTAACACACGTTAAGTCTTGAGCCTAAAACACATATATTGTCTTGAACGTAGCTGCAGATCAGTACATCATAGAACGGCATGCAATACACGGCGGTTCCAAAGAATGATATAGTTTAAATATGCAACACAAGTGGAGTTGCAACAAATAATGAAAAAACAGGTCGCATGGAACGAGAATGTGTCGTCGAACCAGGACTGACTTACAGTGATGCGCCGATACCATAAGCCCAAAAAATGAATTGTTAATAAAACAAATTATGTGTGAAACGCAGGAAGTCAAAGTAGTTGCTGTCATACAAATACCGGGATATGCCAATCGCACGGCATTGTCACAATAGTAAAGCAGTTTAGCCTAGCGTCAACCTCCATTTAGTGATGGTGCAGGAAGATGGTGCCTGGCCTTGTAACACATGCTTCCAGACAAACGATGAATTACTTATCACACGAAGCAACATCATTATTCATACGCGTGAAGACAAATTGTTAGGCAGTAGATGAAGATAGAAGTAAACATGTTACAACAAACTATCCGACGCCGCGGATTGAAGAATTCGTCGACATGGCGCGTAGCAACATCAAGCATGGTTTGATGAGACCGAAAATCACCATAATGTCACTGCCCTAACAAAATATGAATCATGTGCATAGGACATGATTGCTAAGCACGGTTACTATGAAGATAGCACCAATTATAGAAAAGATTAGCTGGATATTCGTCGATAGATCACATTCAGCGTTGAAGCACAACATTCCGTCATGGCTGCAGACTTCGAGAACGAAGAAGAAACACGTGATTGGTCGCTACAAACAGCAAGGAGGCCTCTGATAGGCTGAAAGCAGCCAATCACAGTAGAGAGTTCAAAGACAAGTCAAAGAGAATAAAGAAGAATCAATGTCGCCAACTTAGAACACCAAAATACCTTCTAAGCAAAAATATCCTACTGGAAATACGGCAGTGGGAATACAACATGTAATCAAAACAAATGAATCATGACAACTAACCAACATAAACAAAACAAACTTGACAATGAATAAATACAATGAAGACAAATAATAAAAATATGTACAACCACACAGAGTGGAAACAAATAAGGATACACAAAACTGGTTTGCCAAGACAGTGGCCGAACCATATTGCCCGCACAGAAACAACAGGCAGGTTGTTTATGAAATACAAGAGGGACTAGTTCTGCGGCAACAAGGGAGACACCTTGACGATGGGACGTTTCAAGAGTCCAGAGGTGGTGTGCAGAGAGACCACACGAGCTAGGCCGTCCTTACCACAATGAACTTCAAGAATACGTCCAAGTCGCCAGTAAGTAGGAGAAACATTGTCGTCCATAATAAGCACAAGCGTGCCAACCTGGAGGTTAGGAGACACACGGTTCCACTTGTGACGTTGTTGAAGGGAGAGTAAATGATCTGTGGACCATTTACGCCACAATGAAGTCATAATCTGTTGAAGTAATTGCCATCTAGACAACCTATTGATGGGCACTTCAGAAGCGTCAGGAATGGGCAAGGCATTCAAAGGTCGTCCAACAAGAAAGTGACCTGGCGAGAGATAGCACAAGTCAGTAGGATCCTCAGTCATAGGCGAAATGGGTCTAGAATTTAGAATGGCTTCAATTTGCACCACGAGAGTGGTCAATTCTTCATACGTAAGTACTTGAGCCTTCATGATTCTTATTAAATGAGATTTCAAAGATTTGATGTTTGCCTCCCAAATTCCACCAAAATGCGGAGAACTAGGAGGAATGAAGTGCCACTGAATTAGTAGCGATGAGGTAGAATCTTGAACAACAGATTGAAAATCTGCAGAGGAGAGCAACGAACCAAGATCAGCAAGGTCAGACTGTGCGCCTTGAAAGTTGGTACCATTGTCGGAATACACTTGAGCGGGAACGCCCCTTCTACTGCAGAAGCGAGTAAAGGCTACAACGAAAGCATGACTGGAGAGGGAAGTGACGACTTCAGTGTGCACAGCCTTCGTAACCATACAAACGAACATTGCGATGTAGGCCTTAGTCGAGACCCTTGACCTGGGGCCACCGTACCTGATAGTGAATGGACCACAGTAATCAACACCAACGTGATTAAAGGGAAAGGTTTGATGGAGGCGAACAGCTGGGAGTTGACCCATTAACTGTTCAGAAGGACGTGCAGCGTAGCGCACGCAAGTAACACGAGCGAGATAGGCTACGAACAAGTTTTCGTAGTGAAGGTATCCAGAAGCGTTGTCGGATAGTCGCAATCACAACCTGGACCCCGCCATGAAGCAACTTTAAATGGGTATGTCTGACCAGGACTTTAGTGAAATGATGGTCATTGGGCAAAAGTATCTGGTGTTTTGTATCAAATGGAAGGTCGGCCAATTCCAAACGGCCTCACACACGAATAGTGCCATCAGAGTGAAGCAAAGGGTGCAAATTGCTGATGGTGGAAGTGGATGGCACTTGCTCATTCTTCATTAGAGCAGCAAGTTCAGTAGAGTAGCACTGAGCTTGAATCATTTTCACACATGTAAGTAGTGCAATTTCAATGGCAGTGAGTGGACCACTGATCCTGGTGGTATTTCTACAATTAGAGAAAAACCTAATACAGTAGACTATGACCCTCAACAATCTTGTGTAGGAAGAAAAATTGTTTAAAAATTCAATGTCAACAGGTTTAGATACATTTGCGCACGAAATTCTACACTCAGGCAATTCGGACACAGGAGTGTCAAAGATATCTGAAGTACTGGAGCTTGTAAAGGCCTTCAACCATGCTGGACCATACCACCATAGCTGATTATTTTTCAATTCTGAGGGCATACAGCCTCGGGAAATTATGTCGGCTGGATTGTCACGGGAAGAGACATGTTTCCAGGCGCAGTGACCAGTAAGCCTTTGTATTTCAGCAACTCTATTGGCTACAAAGGTTTTCCATTTTGAGGGGGGCGAAGCCAACCAAGACAAAACAATAGTGGAATCTGTCCAACAATAGACGGATTCAATAAGCAAGTTCAAAGCGGGTTGCACCTTTGCAAGTAATTTGGAAAGCAAAAGTGCACCACATAACTCAAGTCTGGGCAAAGACAACTGTTTAAGAGGAGCAACCTTCGACTTAGCGCACACAAGAGCAACAGTGACGATGTCGTTGGTATCAATTGACAATAAATAGAGACAAGCTCCATAGGCCTGCTGACTGCTGTCGCAGAAGCCATGAAGTTGCATAGATTTGATTTCTGAAGCAGGCTTAATCAAACGTGGAGTAGAAATCTCAGAAATCGCAGGTAAATTGCTATAAATATTCAGCCAAGCTTGCGTGATTTCCATTGAAAGGGGGTCATCCCAACCGAGTTTGTGAATCCACAAATCTTGGAAGAGAATCTTACAAGCAACCACAATAGGTGACACTAAACCCAAGGGGTCAAAAATAGAGGCAACAATGGACAAAAAAAGAACGCTTAGTAAAAGTAATTGAAGTGTCACAGTTCACGATAGGTGACTGAATCCGCAACAAGTCATCGATGGGTTGCCAATAAAGTCCAAGCGTTCTGGCGACTGTTTCTTCACCATCGCCGAAACTACGGAGTTGTTGTTTCTCTTGATGATCAAGAGGAATGTTATCTATTAGAGTCATGGAGTTTGAACTCCACTTACACAGTTCAAAACCACCTAATCTCAAAAGAAGGGTCAATTCATCATACAGAATGAGTGCGTCATGCTCGGAATCACATCCCGAGATACAATCATCAACATAGAAGTCGTTTAAAACAATCTGAGTGGCAGCTGGAAAAGCTGTGCCATCAGTGAGGGCGAGCTCCTTTAGCACACGAGTGGCTAAGAAGGATGCTGGGGCAGTACCATATGTAACAGTGTTTAATTGATATTCTACTATTGGGTCTGAAGGAGAGTCTCTCCAAAATATTCTCTGTAAGTCACGATCTTTGTGATCTACAAGAATCTGTCTGTACATTTTACTCAGATCAGCTGCAAACGCTATCAAGTGAGTACGGAACCGAAGCAAATAGAGAACAAATCCTGCTGAATTACAGGGCCCACCAACAAGGTATCATTAAGGGAGCACCCAGACGTAGTAACCATCGAAGCATCAAATACCACTCTGAGCCTTGTAGAAGTACTGTGCGGCTTGAGAACAGGATGATGGGGAATGTAGTAAACTTCACCATCAGTCGGGTGGGGGGCGATTTGCATATCGTTTAAGGCTAGATATTCATGCATGAATTCAGTGTATTCTAACCTTAACTCAGGGTTACGAGCCAAACGTCTTTCGAGAGAGTGAAAACGATTTAGTGTAGCGTAGCGAGAGGCACCTAGAGGCTCAGAGTCTACCTTGCGAGGGAGTCTAACCACAAATCTACCATCGTCTTGGCGAGTGGTAGTAGCAACAAAGTGTTCTTCACATATGGATTCATCAACAGACAACACTAGGGTTTCAACTTCTTCAACGTTCCAAAACGCTTCCAGCTGTTGTTCTACATGAGGGCGTGAGAGTGTGAGTGCTGATACCACGTGCGATGGTTGCGAGGTGCTTGCACTGGGCAGCCTCCCAGAAAACACCCAACCCACAGAGGTATTTTGAATGATGGGCAAATCACCAACTGGTATGATTTTACCAGGACATAACAGGTCAAAGAAATATTCTGCACCAAGAACAAGGTCAATAGGTTTAGTGCAATTGAAATCAGGATCAGCTAAATCAATATGTGAAGGAATGTTCCATTCAGAGGTGTCGAAACCAGCAGCGGGTAGCTCAAGTGCAATATTGGGAACCACGAGACAATCAAGCTTAGCAGACCAATTAGTAGCACAGGCAAAAACGTTCACATCAGCAACAACAGTAGCAGTGCTTTGATTTTGACCAACACCGCGAATGTGTACCTTCATAGGTTTGGTGTGGAGTCTTAATTTCTTAATTAAGTGTGACGAAATTAAGTTACAATCTGATGCAGAGTCAAGTAGTGCAGTGACAGGTACACGTAAGCCATTGCCAGCTAATATATTCAACTTGGCAGTGGGTAATAGCGTCCTTGAAAATTGATTGTCACGAGCGACGTTACTGCAACTAGTGTTTACCACGTTAGTATGAGCTTGAGAAGCATCATTACTAGTGCCACTGGAGGGCTCATAGTGAAGAAGAGTGTGGTGTTTTCGGGAACAAGTGTTACAAGAGTACTTCGAACATTGACGATTAGGCTCGAAATTACGCAAACAATTATAACATAATTTTCGAGACCTGACAAAATCCCATTTGGCTGTGGACGAAAGTTTAATAAAGGTACCACATTTCGACAATTGGTGATCAATGCTCCTACAATATGTACAACGAAATTTGGTTGTAGTTAACATGGGTTTCTGAGGCGAATGACCTTCAGCTTTAAGTTTGGTTACAGCAGTATGTAATGCAGGCCTGGACCCATTCTTTTCAGTTATTTCCAGTACCTTGCATTTTTTCTCTAAGAAGCTAACCAAGTCCTGGAGAGTGGGAATTCTCCCAGAATCAACATGATTCTCCCATTCACGGATGCTATCATTATCAAGTAGCTCCAATATAAGATGTGACAATAACAAGTCTTGAAGAGGGATCCCGTTAAAGTCCAAAGCTTCTAACGCATTGACATGAGAAACAAAGTGGTCGATGATGGCACGCAAGGACACTGAATCATTACCGTATGCAGGGGGGCTTGAAAAGCTTGGTGACATGGTTATGCGCTATGAGCCTAATGTTATTGTATCGAGTTGTCAGCAAGTTCCATGCAACCATAAAGTTATCATCTGACACAGTAATGTTCTTTAGGAGGAGTTTGGCCTCCCCACTAAGACTAGAATTAAGGTAGTAGAACTTAACAATATCAGAAAGAGCATGGTTATCAATTACTATGGCCTTGAAGCTATCTCTGAAATTCAGCCAGTCTGTGAAGTCGCCACTGAACTGCGGAATTTGAATTTCAGGCAACTTTATATGCGCTGCAGCTACGTTAGCATTAGGAAATTGTGCACTCTGCAAATTATTCAAAGGGTTATCACTGTCTGTAGTGTTGGATTTTTTGAAATTGTCACAATGTAGTTTAATTTTAACCATCAACTCAAAATACTTATCTTCGAAGTCACAACGTTCGGCTATTTCTTCGTTGATATTGTCTGTAATATCCTCTAAAGCGACTTGCGCTTCGTTAAATTGTTTATAAATTTCCTCGCATTTGTGTTTGCGTAACACTAACATTTGATATTGTTCTTCTGTAATGTCCTGAAAGTTGCTAATTACTTTTTCTTGTGAGGTAAGCATGCCCTTAGCGACTGCACGCTTCCTAACTAAAAGTCGTTTTTGGGCATCCTCCATAATGACTTTAGGATTGCCCGCCTAGATGTAATTACCAGAGTTGCACACCTAACTAACACAACCAACTTAACTAACACAAAAAATAAACACTGAGACAATGGTCTCGATTAAGTTGTAAACAAACATCTGAACATAGAATACTGTATTGTGTCCTTGGGAAGTTAATGGGAATGTATACACTGTTAATTTATGGCCTTCCTGGTGAAATAGCAAGAAACAAGGGCCCAACATGGCCAAAACAATGCTTAATAATTCATTCAAAGTAGTAAACAGCTCAATATCCGGCCCGGAGGACCAAATAATGTAATGGCCAACGCGGGAAGTCAACAACCCACCAAGAGTATTCTGGTAATAGTGGACATATAAAGGTTTGTTGGCCAAAGCATTAGATAAAGATGTAATGATAAAAGGGTTGACTTTATAAAAAGGTCGCATAACAATTTAGCAAACATGTGGAGGACCAGACAATATTATTGTCACCAAATAAGGAGGTCCAGGAAGGCATAAAGGACACAACACCACCAATAACTAATAATAAGATATATTATCAAATAGGTGGCACATAAAACAAATACTCAAAGGTGGCACATAAACATATGAGAAACACTGGCACAAATTTACACAATTGAAGAAACACTCGTATGGAGTTAACACACGTTAAGTCTTGAGCCTAAAACACATATATTGTCTTGAACGTAGCTGCAGATCAGTACATCATAGAACGGCATGCAATACACGGCGGTTCCAAAGAATGATATGGTTTAAATATGCAACACAAGTGGAGTTGCAACAAATAATGAAAAAAACAGGTCGCATGGAACGAGAATGTGTCGTCGAACCAGGACTGACTTACAGTGATGTGCCGATACCATAAGCCCAAAAAATGAATTGTTAATAAAACAAATTATGTGTGAAACGCAGGAAGTCAAAGTAGTTGCTGTCATACAAATACCGGGATATGCCAATCGCACGGCATTGTCACAATAGTAAAGCAGTTTAGCCTAGCGTCAACCTCCATTTAGTGATGGTGCAGGAAGATGGTGCCTGGCCTTGTAACACATGCTTCCAGGCAAACGATGAATTACTTATCACACGAAGCAACTTCATTATTCATACGCGTGAAGCAGTGGCGGCTCGTGACTTTCTGGACTGGGGGTTCAATGGCGGACCCTTAATCTACTACAAAGATAAACAGTATACATGAGGTACCTCAAATTTCGTACAGATAGTTATGAACATTACAATGACAGTGAGTTCAAATCATTCGCCTCAACCAGAACTTGAACCCTGGATCATCATTATTAGTGAAGCTCAAAGTTTTCTGTCTCTATCTCTCTCTCAAACACACGCACAATCACGCACCTGTATGACAGGCTCCGTCTGGTAATGAGCCTGGTTAAGATCATGCAACACTTGAAATCTTACAGCAATCGAGTATCAGATTGAAATGGCTCACAAAATGAAGAATGGATATACTTATAAAAGGTAAAGGTAATTTAGAAGGAAAATACTCATAAAAGGAATTTAGATTGGCACAAAATGTAGTTTAGGTTCAAATTACTTACAAAATGCAATGTAGATTCGAAATACTCAACAAAATGCAATTGAAATTCAGAATATTTACAAATTGCAATTGAAATTGAAAATACGTACAAAATGCAAGTGAGGTTCAAAATACTTACAAAATGCAATTGGAATTGAAAATACACACTGCAAGTGAGATTGAAAAAGGCCGTTTCAGATTCCAATTGCTCACAAAGTGCAATTGAAATTCAAAATACTTACAAAATGCAATTGAATTTGAAAATGCTTACAAAATGTATGGTAGATTCAAAATACTCAATATGTGGAAGCCCGCGATTCAAAATACTGTACTTACGAAACGCAATTGAAATTGAAAATACTTACAAAATGGAGTTTAGGTCGAAAATACTTGCAAAGTGCAATGTAGATTGAAAAACTTACAAAATGTGGTTGAGTGAAAAAAACTCACAAAATGTAATTTAGAGATACCGGGAGCCAATTCATAAAAACAGGTCAGGAATCCTAAACAGAAAAGGAACTGTAATGAAAAGAAGGCTGATCCCACGAAGAATGAGGGATCAGGAAAGGTGAGAGAAGGGCCAATGAAGGCGGGAAAGGAAAAGACTCCCGAGGCCTCAGATACCCTAATACCGTCGGGGTCGGAAGACAACAAGAGTTGGCCAAGAGAGGTCGACAGGAAAGAAGGCAGTGAGGATCCCGGCACAAGAAAGTGGAAGCAATGCCGGACTCAGCTGGGGTCCCGTGATCGCCAACCCACGTCCCACTAGATGTGAGCCCCTGGAGGACGCGGAAAAAATAATCGAATTACACAGTCACTAATTTCACGCAGTTAATAGGCTCAAGGAAATACTGAAAGTGATTTACGTTCCAGCACTTGACAGTGTGACTAACTTAAACCTGAGAAAATAGTGGAACTACAGTAGTGAGTTGGATAACTCCGGAGCGTAACAACTAACAAGACACCTTCTTCCGCTATTTTATTGGTATTATTTCTATCTAACTGAATCGTTTATTTAATTAGCCTTCAAATGCAATAAATATCTAGGTAGTTTACTTTATATAGATACATTCATGGATAAATTACGGATGCATATAAACAGTCTAATGTGGCAGCCCTGAAACACCCTTTCAAAAGCGCCCCTGGTGAGCACTTTCGCTGTATATTCACATTGGCCGCATTTATTTTACAAACACCTCAAGAGATGGCGGAGTGTGTCTTTTCCGCAACCTTGAAGGGCTTGTGTCGCTGGACTAGTGAACGAATTCAGCAATCTTATTGCGCATGCGTGTAGGACGGATACAAGTTTGGCTTGTATCAACTGTTCCCTTCCCTTCTAACCCCCGCTACATGTCCCGTGCCGCCGCTCTACCTTACTCGCCTATTCTCTGCAGGAAAGATTGGCCAAGACTGGGGGTTCAAACCAGATCTTGCGCCGGCTTCAGTTCCTCGCGCTCGTTAACTGCATTTGAACTCCGCGCTGTTTTCTGGCAAATATTTCTGTTACGTATAGGGACAAAATGCTAAATATATTGTCAAATTTAATGGGGGTTCATTGCGCCATTGCGCTATAGCAAGAACCGCCACTGGCGTGAAGACAAATTGTTAGGCAGTAGATGAAGATAGAAGTAAACATGTTACAACAAACTATCCGACGCCGCGGATTGAAGAATTCGTCGACATGGCGCGTAGCAACATCAAGCATGGTTTGATGAGACCGAAAATCACCATAATGTCACTGCCCTAACAAAATATGAATCATGTGCATAGGACATGATTGCTAATCACGGTTACTATGAAGATAGCACCAATTATAGAAAAGATTAGCTGGATATTCGTCGATAGATCACAACCAGCGTTGAAGCACAACATTCCGTCATGGCTGCAGACTTCGAGAACGAAGAAGAAACACGTGATTGGTCGCTACAAACAGCAAGGAGGCCTCTGATAGGCTGAAAGCAGCCAATCACAGTAGAGAGTTCAAAGACAAGTCAAAGAGAATAAAGAAGAATCAATGTCGCCAACTTAGAACACCAAAATACCTTCTAAGCAAAAATATCCTACTGGAAATACGGCAGTGGGAATACAACATGTAATCAAAACAAATGAATCATGACAACTAACCAACATAAACAAAACAAACTTGACAATGAATAAATACAATGAAGACAAATAATAAAAATATGTACAACCACACAGAGTGGAAACAAATAAGGATACACAAAACTGGTTTGCCAAGACAGTGGCCGAACCACATATCATTGGTGATATCTTCTTGAACTTTGTTGGTTGTCATGAAATTCTGAAACTTTTGAAGTTCCTTATCAGCTCCTACAAAGGTAGTTGCATTGTCACTGTAGATGTCTGCTGGCTTTCCTCTTCTTGCAATAAAACGACGTAATGCAGCTAAGAATGATTCAGTTGTGAGGTCACTAACTAATTCAATGTGGATTGCCTTTGTAGTGAAGCAAACAAAAAGTGCTATATATGCCTTAATTCTCACGTTACTTCTTTTGTTGATAGGACGCAAAAGAATTGGTCCTCCGTAATCAATGCCACAAATGTTGAAAGGTGGTGCTGGTTGAACTCTAGGTTTAGGATAATCGGCCATGATTTGCCTCATTGTAATTCCCTTTAATCTGTAACACCTCACACACTTATGTATCAGCTGTTTAATCACGTTTCTGCCATTAGGAATCCAGTAATTCTCACGAAGCGTGGAAAGTAACAATTCAGGTCCTGCGTGAGCATTCTGTAGATGTGCATGTCGAATGATGAGTTTTGTAATATGATGCTTGGGTGGTAGTATGATCTGATGTTTGGTGGAGAATGGAAGTGATGCATTCGCTAATCTACCTCCAACTCTAATTATGTCATTGTGTAAAAACGGACACAGAGTTCTCATCTGACTTTTCTTTGAGACAACTCCAGTAGATCTCAGTTTGGCAATGTCCTCACTGAAGGCTTCATTCTGCGACAATCGAATGCAAGTTTCTAGTGATCTTTGTAGTTCTTGAACTGTAAGTGTTCCTATAATTTTATCTTTAGGGTTTTTGGCATTGTGAAAGAATCTGTAACAGTATGAAATAACTCTTTGAAGCCTTATTAATGATGAGAATTTGAGAATAATGCTATCAGAGTGATTGATTACAAGAACTGTTTTTACTTGTCGCTGCTCTAATACTGATGGTGAAGTCTCTTTAACATGCCTTGATTGAGGCCACTCAGATGACGGTGCTGATAACCACAGCGGTCCTTCCCACCAAAGTGTCGGATGTTTTTAAATTATGTGCACTAACACCTCGGGTTATTAAGTCAGCTGGGTTGTGTTGTGACTGAACGTGGTGCCAATTTTCAATCTCTGTTAGTTTTTGAATCTGAGCTACTCTGTTGGCTACAAACGTTTTCCATTGAGACACTGTTGCCGCTAACCATGAGAGTACTATGTTTGAGTCTGTCCAGAGGTAAGTTTCATTAATGTCTAAGTTTAGCGCTGTCATAGTTTTCTTCAATAACTGGGCCAGTAAGGTTGCGCCAAGAAGTTCTAATCGAGGGAGTGTTAGCTTCTTTACTGGGGCGACTCTGGATTTAGAGCAAAGCAATCGAATCTGAGTTTCACCATGTTGATTTAATGATCGAATGTAAATGCATGCACCATAGGCTCGTTCTGAAGCATCACTGAAACCGTGAATTTGAATGTTTGTGAGTTTACCCTTAATTGTTACTAAACGATCAACTTGAATGCTATTGATATATGTTAGCTGATTTTCTAACTTGATCCACTCCAATCTTAAATTATCTGTCAATAACGAATCCCAATCTATGTGTTTTAACCACAATTTCTGAAGAAACATCTTGTATTGAATTACCAAAGGACTGATGAGGCCTAAGGGGTCGAATATGGATGCTACAACTGATGTTGTAGTATGCTTTGTAATTTGGTTGGTCTTAATATGTCTGATTTTTGTTGCTATGATCAGTTTATCAGCGGTGGGGTGCCATGATAATCCTAACGTTTTTACAGTGCTCTTGCCATCAAATTGGAAAGGTAATGCCATGTGTCTATCTGAATCTGGAAGTGCTTCAAGAAGATCTGGATGATTGGAGCACCATTTCTTGAGTGGGAATCCCCCTTTCTTGAGTAGTGCGATTAATTCCTTCTGAATTTGTAACGCTTCGGTGACACTTGAAGAACCACTAAGGACATCGTCTACATAAAAATCTCTCTGAAGAACTTGGGCTGCTGCTGGGTAGCAAATACCATCTTCTTCTGCCAGCTGATTCAAACATTGGGTTGCTGAAAATGGAGCTGATGCTGTACCATAAGTTACTGTCTGTAATTCGTAGGATTTCAATGATTCCTCATGAGAATTTCTCCATAATATTCGTTGCAATTTTGTGTCATCCTTGTGAATTCTGATCTGTCTATACATCTTTGTGATGTCAGCTGTAAATGCAGTTTGATGGGTTCTGAAGCGAAGTGTGATCGAGTATAGATTTTGTTGCACAGATGGTCCTACCATGAGTATGCTATTCAATGAGACCCCGGTGGAAGATTTTGCTGAACCATCAAAAACAACTCTTGTGGCGGTCGTAGTGCTATCTGGTTTGAATACTGCATGATGTGGAAGATAATAACACCCTGTGTTGTTGGTGTCTGTGGTAGTTACTTCCGTCATATGACCTAAATCTTTGTATTCTGTCATAAATTGTGTATATTCTCTATATAATTCAGGCTGTTTCTGAAATTTCTGCTCTAATATTTGAAACCTTTGCCTAGCTTGTTCATATGAATTTCCCAATTGTTGATGGTTTTCCTTGAATGGAAGTCTTACTCTGAATCTGCCATCACTGTCCCTTGTGGTAGTGTTTTTGAAATGTTGCATGCACTTTTGTTCCTCTGCTGTTCTTGGTTTAGTGTCTAATTCCTCAATTTCCCAAAATTTGCGTAATTGATGATCGAGTGTTTCTTCTGTTTCGATAAAGAATGAATTTACTGTGTTGTTAGTGACATACTTCTCCTGACAACATTTTCCAGAGACTACCCATCCCAATTGAGTGTTTTGTAGTACTGGATAATCACCTTGGCGTTGTTTACGATCTGCCTTCAGGATGTAGAAGAACAATTCTGCACCAATTATTAAATCGACATTTCCTGGCTGGTAGAAATGTGGATCTGCCAATGTAATGTTGCTTGGAATATCCCACAATTTATAATCTAGTTGGATTGAAGGCATTTACCCGTTATTTTAGGAACAGTGAAACATTTCAATTTGGCCTTGAATGGAGTTGCCATCATCATCATCATCATCTTGCACAGTTTCCAGCCACTGGCCGGGTCTGTTTGGAACACAAGCCTCTCCAACGTCTTCTGTCTTCCCACCATCTCTCAGCCTCCACCCTTGTCCAGTCTTCTCCTCTCTTCTTCACGCTTTCTTCCACCCCCTTCAGCCACCTGTCTCTCGGTCTTCCCATCGGTCTCTTTCCTTCCCACTTCGTCCCATGTACTCTCCTGGGTATCCTCTTCTCCTCCATTCGTTTTACATGTCCATACCATCTAAGTCTAGATTTCTCTATACCATCCTGTAATGGTTCCTCCTT
This sequence comes from Meconema thalassinum, assembly GCA_946902985.2. Lineage (NCBI taxonomy): Eukaryota > Metazoa > Arthropoda > Insecta > Orthoptera > Tettigoniidae > Meconema > Meconema thalassinum. The sequence goes on from OX336396.1 coordinate 252,290,925, forward strand.
CATTAATTCTCTGGTCCTCTCATTTCTTATTCTGTCCATCTTTGTAGCTCCAATACTGCTTCTCAAGAACCTCATCTCACTGGCCTGTATTTTGCTCTTCTCCCTTCCTTTCATAACCCAGGTCTCCGAGGCATACGTCAGGATAGGGACATAGTACGTCCGATATATGATCTTTTTGCTGTTCTGAGGGACATCCTTGCTCCATAACATGCTTCTCACACTCCTCCGAAATGCTTCTGCCTGCCTCCCCCGCTCATTTATTTCTCTATCGTTTCTTCCATTATCTTGTATCAGGCTTCCCAGATACTTAAAACTCTCCACTTTATTCAGCTGTTCCCCACCAATTGTTATTCCCGTTGTGGTTCTTTCCTTCTTCCTTGTTGTGATCACCATCTCACTCTTATTTATGCTAAATTTCATCCCATATCCTTGTATTATTCCTTCCCACACGTCCAACTGTTCCTGTACCTCCTCCTCCTTGTTTCCCCAAATCATCAAACCATCTGCAAACACCATTGCTTTCATCTTTCCGTCCCCAATTACTTGTGCCACTCGGGTCATTATGTCATCCATCACCACAATGAAAAGTAACGGTGACAGTGCACTTCCTTGTTTCAGGCCGTTTCTTTGTTCCAACCAGTCAGATCTCTCTCCTCCCACTTTCACACAGCTCACGCTTCCCTTGTACATCTCCTTTATCCTCTTTATAGTCCATTTCTCTACTCCTGTATCCTCCAGGGACTTCCATACTTTGTTTCTGCATACACTGTCATATGCTTTCTCAATGTCCAGGAAGGCCATCAGTAGATCTGTTCCATACTCATAGTGCTGTTCTTGTAACTGCCTTACAGCAAAAATCAAATCCACTGTGGACCTTCCTGCTCTGAAGCCATGTTGTTCTTCCCTCATCCCTCCTTCTATCCTTGTCCTAATTCTCTTTTCCAAAACTTTCTCGAAGATCTTTGCACAATGACTCATCAGTGTTATTCCCCGATAGTTTCTGCAATCTGTTCTACTACCTTTCTTGAAGATCGGGACAATGATTCCTTTTTTCCAGTCCTCTTGGGTCTTCCTTTCCTTCCATGCTGTCCTCATCACTCGGTACAGCCACTGTATCCCTACCTCTCCTGCTGCTCTCACCATCTCCACACTCAACTCATCCACACCCGGTGCCTTCCCTCCTTTCATCTTGTTCACTGCATCTTCCACTTCTTTCCATGTTAAGTCCTTTTCTGTTTGCAGTTCGTCTTCCTCTTCCCCGATTTCTTCCTCCTCACCATCTTTTCCATTTGGGTTCAGAAGTTCTTCAAAATATTCTTTCCACATTTTCTTCAGTTCTTCCCTATTTTCTATCTCTTGTCCCCTTTTGTTCACCATTCTAACATAATCCGTAGGATCCTTCCGCCTCTTATTTTTTACCATCCCATACAGGACCTTTGGAGTTGCCATTGAATGAATTTCAATCTCTACACTTTGTTTCATGGTGGATGAAGCATTGTTAATTCCTAAAATTGTTGTGGTTTCCTCATTGCATTTTAATTTGAGTTTTTTAGCCACATCTTCTGTGATTAAGTGTGCTTGACTGCCACAATCAAGAAGAGCTCTAACCTTGTGTAATGTGCCATTATTATCTCGTACCTTCACAACAGCGGTTGTGAGTAGGATATAAGGCTTATTGACGGTGTGATTGTATGGACTTCTGTCTGTATGTACACTCGCAATGGTTACTCTCTCTGAAGTAGGTTGATTGACATGTCTATCACTGCTAGTGTCCTCATGCAATAATGAATTGTGTTTTCTATCACATTTTCGACAATTACTTGAAGTGCATTGCTTTGTTGAGTGTCCTTGTTTCAGACAATTGAAACAAAGACCCTTTTCACGTACACACTGAGATCTCTGTCGAGGGCTTAGTTCTAAAAATTTAAGGCATGCAAACAGTCCTGCCTTATGCTCTTGATGGCAGAATAAACACTGGTTTTCAACACATGTTACATGAGAATAGGCTGGTGCTTTATTCCTGACTCTACTGGGTTTACTAGCTTGTGATTTGGTTGGAACGTTAATGCTGTTTTGAATGTTTTCAAGTGACAAGCATTGTTGTTCTAGAAACTTAAATAACTGTTGAAGAGAAGGAATTTCTGTTGGACTAGTGGCTAATTCCCAACTTTTCCTGGTATTTACATCAATACGATCAAGTACATGCTGTGTTAAAATTATTTCCTCTAAGGGATGGTCTAATGATAGTGCCTTGAGAGCTTGTAGGTTGCTATTGAATGTATTGATGAATTCCCTAAGATCACTGACCGATTCATTTTGCACAGGTCTAATATTCAAGATTTCCCTGATGTACTTTGAAGTTATAGCTTTCTTATTTTCAAATCTACTGCAAAGCAATTCCCAGGCTACATTGTAATTGCCTTCAGTAGTTGGGAGATGTTGTATTAATAATTTGGCACTGCCTTGAACTGAACTAAGGAGATAGTGAAACTTTTGTATTGTTCCCAAACTGTCATTGTTGTGTACAAGCAATTTGTAATTATCAGCAAATGGGATCCAATGTTCATAATTCCCACTGAATGTAGGAAGTTTAATTGTTGGTAGTTTTATATTCGTGACTTCATTTACACTACTGGACTTTGTAGTCAATGAACTACTGGCACTGCCTTGATCGGGAAATAGAAAGCCTTGGATTTTTGCCTTTAGTGAATACAAGGTTGTTTCCACTTCTGCCCTATCTGCAGAATGATCTGAATTAATATCTTCTATTTCAAGTTGTGTTTGAACTGTGTCGTACTTTGATTCCAGTCCAAGAATTGCATCGTACCTAACCCTCAATTCATGCAAATTAACGTTGGTATCTTGATTGAGTTGTTCAACGTAATGTTTAATTCTTGTGATTCTACTCTTTAAGCTTCCTCGTTCTCTAATATATTTGCTTATTTGATTTTGATCCATTATAATGCTGATTAGTCTAAGTACACAAAGTAAGGAGTTGATCTGACCTGTTATTATAGTTGCTTCTTGCTTGTTGAAATCATTGCCATCCGTGCCCGTGATGGACCAAAAAATGTTGTGGTATGAAGGTGTACCTTCAGTGGACTGTATAGGCGTAAAAAAGGATACGGAAGGCAGCTTTTTTTTTCACTTAATATATTCATTCATATTAGATAACAGCAAAAAGAAAAAATAACACAACACTACACTGCCTGATGGATGCACATTGTCGACTCCATAGAATACAAAAACAAGTCCAGAAACAAGACTAGTTCACCAAGAGAATACATACATCTAGTGGTCAAACAGGGAACTAAAATAAATGTCCGATGAGAGCTGAACACATTCTCTTTAACAGTGAATAAGGCTTGGAATAAATTGTTGTAGCCAGGACTCAAACCGAGGAGATTTTAGTTTGAATCACAACTACGATATAATTCCCTAATTTCTAAATTCTCTTTTTCTATAATAAAAAAAAAACAAGTATTTTCATGTGAATGAAGAGACCCACTTTTTCTGTAAATGCAGTACATTCTGCATATTATGCACGCAGCATTTAAGGTTGCATAAACTTCCCAGCTTATTATTATATCAGACATACAATATGTAAACTTAGTGCTATGTAACATCTGGACATAGGAAGTTATGCAAAAGATTATCGACCCAGTTAAAATGCCCAAAACTGGGAAAGAATTAATGTTCAAATATGTAGAAACAAATGTAAGGTTGGTTTCTTATATACTTGTGGATTAGTTCACAATTACATTAGTCAGGAAATTAATATTGATCAATCTGGATTTGAATTAGATTGCTCTACAGTTGTGTAATGACTTGGAGGTGAGCTGTCATTGGGTGTAGGGAGTATTCTTAGCGTATTTCCTAGCGTATTTCCCACGTTGGCACAGAGTCCGCTTGCTTCTTCCTGTCGGGGGAATCTTCAGGTTTGAGGCCGCATACCAGTAGGTCTTCGCTGATTCTGTCCATCCATCGTTTCTTTGGGCGCCCACGGGGTCGATGCCCTCCTGGATTGTATCGGAGGTCTATTTTTACTACAGTGTTCTCATCACTTCCAGTGACATGCCCATACCAGAGAAGATGCACTTCCCTCATTTTGTCTTTAATTGTTGCAACTCCCATTTTCTGCCTTACGTGTTAATTTCTGACATGGTCAAGCCTTGTAATACCCATGGACCAACGCAGCATTTTCATTTCCATTCCATTCCAGTCGTGACAGCAGAAGCCAGATCGACTTTGTCCTGTTACGGCGATGTAACTTCCGAACAGTCATAGATGTGAAGGTTATACTTTCCGATTGTGTTGCCTCCCAACACAAACTACTCATTGCAGACCTGAGAATCAGTAAGCGCAGGATTGGCGGATGTACAAGAGGCTCAAGAGAAGTAAAGTGGTGGAAACTGCATGACCCGAAATCAGCATTGGTTAACAGTATAACATTTCCTATCGAAATAATGAATAAAAAGTTTCCGCCCAATCAATACCTTTCACAATATAAATTTAATATTTCTTTCTCATACTAGGGACATGTTTCGAACAATATTTGTTCTTCTTCAGCCTTATACAATTTATCAACATTATAACTTATCTAAGACATTTTGCATTAATTAAAACACATGCACAATAGACAATTCACTATAGAGCATACAACTAAAATACGTAATATTAAAAACTTGGATAACACATTAAAACATTTGGAACTTGCTGTTGCCATTTGTAGTATATTCAGTTCTGAATGGCCTTGCTATAAAGGCTTGATTTAGCGGTGCTGAGCAGTAGGTCAGTGAGAAGCTCAGAGTTCATCTCCCTTCTGGCTTATGCTTGCAGGTGATGTATTGATGGGCTACAAAGGGCCTTTGGTTAAGTTATTTTAACAGCTCCGTCATACGGATTGCTGGTGTTAGCTTGGTAAGGTGATCCTGCCATGGGGTGTTTATTGTGGAGTAAACTGTAAAGATACGAAATTTTAAAGTAAACTGAAAAGTGCATTTGAGAAGAAGATTAAATTGAGTTGAAGGGCCTAAAAGGGAAACTTACTGGGTGACGATCTTGAATGTAACCTTCTAGGTCAAGTGAGTTGAAACCCTCCTGCCTGGTTGCTGTAATGAGCCAAAGATCAACTATTAGTATGTGTGTGTGGGAGAGGGAGCTATTGCCGAATGATGTTGCATTAAGCGGCTTACCTGTTCTGGACCTGTGAGACGTGTAGCGTGGAGCTGTGTTACACTGAGTGACCTGCTATGCGCTGGGCTGAAGCGAGTATTTGAGGTAGTGTGGGGTGGGGAGGGAGAAAATGGTCTTGGCTGAGTGGAAAACAGGTGTGTGGGTGCGACGCGTGACGTCATATGTTTTGAATTAGTATCTTCATGGGGGGTGGAGGGTTAGCGCTGATGCGGGAGGGTGATTGGTTTGGGCGTTATTCGAAAACGTTTGTTTATGCCGTTTAGAGTTGGGGAAAAATTTGTTGATGTTCTCATACAGTATGTTTACTTCGAAGTTGAGATTGTGTGTTGGGTTGGTTCGCTGCGCAATATCAATTTCTATTTGCTCAAGTATGTTCATTATTGCTCCCTTCTTGGTATAGTGGATGATCTCCATATCATTCTGGATATCTGTAAATTTATGTTTGGTGTCCTGCATGTGCTGTCCCATGGCCGAAAATTTTCTATGTTTTATGGCGTTAACATGTTCGTAATATCTCGTTGTGAAGCTGCGTCCGGTCTGTCCTAGGTAATCTGCTCTACATTGTTGACATTTAAGTTTAAAAATGCCCGACGAATGATATCTATTTGACTCTTTGATTTTCTTGGAGTTGAATATTAGTTTGTGGTTATTATTATTGGTTCTGAAGGCAATTTTAGTGTTGAATTTCTTGAAAATACTTCTTACATCGTAAGTGTGTTGGTTGATATAAGTGAAGACGGCAAAATGTGTTTTTTCTTTCCTTAAAGGGGTGAGTTGAGATTGAGGTTTGTTTTTGATTTTGTTGATGATTTTTATGATGTCTGGTCGAGTGTATCCATTAGCTTCAGTGATTTGAAAGATTGTGGCTATTTCTTGTTGGTAATCTTGTTCTGACATGGGAATGTTGATTGCTCTGTTGATGTAGCTAACGAACGCTGCCCTTTTGTGACCTTGGAAAACACTCCAGTTAATCTTCATAACATTTCCTCTTGTCAATCCGAATTCCATCGACACCACATGGACTGATCTCTATGAGTCAGTGACTACTGCTGCAGCAGAAACATTGGGTACCACAAAGCCAGGGCGTCGCCTTATTGACAAGCAGACATGGCTATGGACAGATCAGGTACAAGATAAGGTCCGTGATAAGAAGAAAGCATATAAAAGCTGGCTTTCTCTAAAGACAGACGTGAACAGAGAAAGGTACGTCACTGCTAAACAAGAGGCAAAGAAAGCCATGGCTGAAGCAAGAGCCAACCACTACAACAACCTCTATCTTAACTTGGACACCAAAGAAGGTGAAAAGGATATTTACCGTCTGGCCAAAGCCCGAGCAAGAACAGCAAGGAATATTGAACACTATGTGTGCATAAAGAGCAAGGAAGGCCAAAGACTACAGAACAAATGTGCTATTCTCAAGAGATGGAAAGAGCATTTCGAGGAGATCTCAAACATAGAGTTTCCGCATCCAACAATCCCAGAAGGTGTCCCAACTAATGGGCCTATCCCCCAAATCACTCCACAGGAAGTTACCACTGCCCTAAAAAGCACAAGAAACGATAAATCTCCTGGGCCAGACAACCTCCCTGCTGACTTCTGGAAACTTCAAGAACTGCAATCTACTGCGATAGATTGGCTTGTTACCTTTTTCAATGCCATATTGGACTCTGGCCACATCCCTATTAATTGGGCTACAAGCATTACAGTACCGATTTTCAGAAACAAAGGAGACCCAGCGGAATGTTCAAACTATCGCCCAGTACGTCTTCTCTCACATACAATGAAGATCTTTGAGAGGATTCTTGATCGACGCCTACGTGCCATCACCGAAATCGGCTCCAACCAGTGCGGGTTTGTCAAGGGGGCTGCAACCGCTAACGCCCTCTTCGCTGCACGGTTACTCATGGAGATGCACCGTGAGAAAAGAAAGCCCCTGCATATTGCCTTTCTTGACCTTGAAAAGGCCTTCGATCGTGTTCCTCATGAGTTGATTTGGTATGCGCTCCGCAACCATGGTGTGCCAGAGTCATTTGTAAATGTGGTCAAGATGTTATACACGAACACCAGCAGTCGAGTACGTTGTGCTGTTAGCACCTCGGAAAACTTCCCTGTAAATGTCGGCGTCCACCAAGGCTCAGCACTATCACCGTCCCTTTTTATTCTTGTGATGGACACCATCACTCGTGACCTGCAACGGAATGTTCCTTGGACCCTTCTGTATGCAGATGATATAATGGTTGCAGATGACACCCGAGAAAAACTCCAATGGCCTATGTCTGAATGTGAAAAAGACGGAGTATCTGGAGTTAAACCCAAGCGACGGTACCATTCAAGTCGCTGGACAAAATCTAGTCAAGACAGAATGCTTCAGGTATCTTGGATCTCGTCTTCAGAGTGATGGCAGCTTCATTAATGAAGTAAGAGGCAGGGTAAACGCAACCTGGTTGAGGTGGAAGGAGGTCACGGGTGTGCTTTGCGACAAGAAAATGCCACTTCGTCTCAAATCGAAGATATATCGGACAGTGGTACGGCCAGTTGCGCTGTATGGAGTTGAATGTCGACCATCCGACAAAATTTCAGAATGTCGCCAGCACGCCATGGAAATGAGAATGCTCCATTGGACAATGGGCATCTCCCTTATTGACCATGTCAGAAACGACACAATCCGGGAGCAAATGGGTGTCGCCCCAATTGTGGACAAGATGAGGGAGAGACGGTCCGATGGTATGGCCATGCCCTGCGTGCAGCGCCTGATACTCTTACTAACACTGTCCTTAATTTTGAGGTTGAAGGCCTGCGCCCCAGAGGACGACCGAAGCAGCGTTGGCAAGACACATGGTAACTTGAAAGTTACCGGCCTAAATCCAGCTGACGCACGAAACCGGACAAAATGGAGGTCAATTACCAAAAAATGCGGACCCTGCACCAGCGGGACAATGCTAGGAATATGAAGAAGAAGAAGAAGAAGGAAGACTTGTGTTTGGTTGAAGCTGGCCAACATTCTATGCCGTAGAGTGCCACTAAATGAGGGTCTAAATTACACTCTCCTCCTATCATCTTATAGCTCTACACAGGGCATGGTTAACATAGCACTTCTAACTTGGTTTTCTAGTCTTCTGCCTTGTAAATTGCCTCATGGGGTGATTTCCCCACCAGTGTCTGCAGCTGATCTACCCATCTTCCACTAGATCTCTTGTCACTGCTTTTCCATTGTCCCTATTCTGGCAATGTGTCATAAATATTGCAGAGAAGCATGGCTAATCCACTTTGATAGTCTCTGTCTTTATGCCTAGCTCTTCCAAGACGAGACACATTGGTAACATCCTTACAATACATCGATACACCCACATTTTAGAACTCTTTATCTTTTTCCTATCGGCCTATTTAACAATCCAAGTCTTAACCTGTCAGAGCTTTTGTGTATCTTGTGATGCTGATGCCTTTCCACATTCGTGTTAGTTGCCATGACCATCCTTCTCCTGATTTCATTGAAGCATCTTGGTAAATAATGGTAGATTCTCCCCCAAAAGGTGAGGGATTTGCAGTATTATGTGAAAGTGGTGAATTTGATTTTTAAATTTTAGACACATTTTGCTCAAAAGTTGGTTTGAGCTGTTAGAAGTCATTTCTACTGGCTTTATGATCTCAGATTTGCAGTAACAATGTGCATTTTAATCAAATATATCACAACGTTGTTCGATTGGTGACTTTTTGTGACAGGGTAGAAGCAATTTCCTCTACCTCGACAGTTGTAAGTTTGATGATTACGAATTTCATGCCCACTAGTTGGTTGGTTGGTTCCTCAGTTTAGGGGCTGCGACAACACCCCGTGTACTTAGGGTGTGTGTAGAATCTGTCGGATAACCGGTGTTAATTGTGATGACTGTATTAGTGTGTGTATCTGTTTTAATTCAAGTAGGGACTGCAGACGATCAATTTTCAAGTAGTTCCTACTTTTGCCGCCAAACGCCACCGTCAACGACCAACTAGTTCAGAAATTAGTTACCAGATGCCACCGCAGTCGGCTCCTGACGACGAACGTAGGAACCTAAGAATGTTAGTCAAATGTTTAACCTATATTAATTTAGCTTCACACAGGTGTAATTAGTGGAAGGTTCTTTAACATGCCATAAATCTATGATATGGGACCGCCGGCTTTACTTCCCCTCTGAAGGAAGACGTACTGAGGGATTTTTATCGTTTTGCCTGTTTTGCAAAATTCAGAAGAATGAAAACTGGTGCATTTTGAGCTAAAATTACTGTAATTGCTGCCCATACTTGTGCCAAATTCATATATAATATTTTACAATAAATCTCAATTCCTTAAAAATGGATGAAATTCACAAAAAATCATGAACACTGTGATAGACCTTATAAAAGAAAAGAAAAATTCACGAATAAAACCTTTGTGATATTTGGGTGTGCCTACACATAACAAATGTTACTCGGGGGCAGTTGAGCGACAGATTTTGCCTCCACTCTTACACTCGTCAAAGACTTCCTACGCACCTGTAAGCATGTGAAACAATCTTCAAAATCTATGACAATACGTTTGCATAAACTTCCAATGTCTGGACATACCCTCCCATTTATGTTGTATCCCTTCTAAACATTTACAAAAGCATAATTTTAAACAAGAAATATTTGTGAAATATGTATTGTCCTTGTGTTGAGTTTCAAGTTGTTATTTCTTTTCAGACATCTCTCTTGCTCTTTCTCTGAAATGTATAAAATTAACTGTCAGATTATAGTCTTGGTATAACAGATTGATGTTAACTATTTACTCGAATCCTAACTCCTGCAAGTATGTAGTATAAAAGGACCCTACCTTTAAGGCTAGTACAATTTATGTTCACAGTGCTGTATTCGCACACAGTGAGCCTTTATATGTTTGTGGCAAAATTTTTCAAAAAACTTTATTATTATTATTTTTAGGAAATGTTTCAAACTATTGAATAAAAACCAATGACACTATCGGTAGCGGTAATTCTGGGTTCTTCAAAACTACTTCATTTAGGCATAATTGCCCACAATAAGACCAATTACGTAATCTCAACATTCACCTCCTGGCACAGTAGCTAGCGTTCTTGGCTGTCACCCTTGAGGTACGGGTTAGATTCCCAGCTCTGCCAGGAAATTTAATTCTGCTCTGCGGGTTGGAATGGGATACACTCGGCTCTGTGAGGCAAAACTGAGGAGAGATAGGTTAGATTTGCAACTCAACCATCCTGGAAGTGGTTTTCAATGGTTTCCCACTTCTACTCCAGACAACCGGGATAATTCCTAACTTAAGGCCATGGCCGTCGACATAACAATCCACCTAATTCCAAATGCACACATACTGCAAATACAGTCATTGGCTGTAACCCTATTCTGAGTACACATAATTTCTTCCTGCATTAAAGATCGTTTCAACCCAGCTGAACAGATCAATCCTGGCATAAAACATGCGCCCACATTAATTGCACTGAAATGTCAGGGGAGGACGGTGTTGCAGTAACGGAGCTTTTTTGATTATTGCTTGGCCTCTCCGTGTCTGCGACGTTCTTCTTCAGTTGACAGTGGTAGATGTAGTGTTCCTCCACAGTAAACGGTCCACAGCAGATGTTTCCCACGATGGGATATGATATTTATACCAGTCGTCGTCATGATGTGTCTCAGCTGGTCTTTAAAACACTTCAGAGGGGCCCCATGAGGTCTAGTGCCGGAGCAAAGATCAGTATAAAGGAATTGTCGTGGAAGCCTGATATCGCTCATACGGTAAACATGGCTAACCATCTCAGTTGATGAGCGATGATGTTTGTCTCAATGCTATTTAGATGCGCTTTCTCAAGAACTGCAGTGTTGGTCACATAGTCCTCCCACTTAATATTCAAGATGTAACTCATCTTGGTAGGAAAGAAAGTATAGGTAGAAAACCGTGGATCACTCAGGATATACTAGAATTGATGGATGAAAGGCGGAAACACAAGAATGTAAGAGATGAAAAGGGGAAAGCAGAATACAGACGTCTGAGAAATGAGATTAACAAGAAGTGCAAGGAAGCAAAAGAAGAATGGTTGAAAGAGAAATGTGCAGGTATAGAAAATTGTCTGACATTAGGAAAATTTTACACAGCTTATCGAAGGATTAAGAATACTTTTGGGGAAAAGAAGACTTAAGTGCTGTAATATTAAGGACACAAATGGAAAGCCTGTAACAGATAGGGAAAAAAAGGTTTAGAGATGGAAAGCGTACATAGTGCTTGTATAAGGGAAAGGAGGTCGTGAATCGTGTACGGTAATGGAAAGGGAGGAGGAAATTGATGAGGATGCAAAAGGAGATTTAATATTGAGATCAGAATTTGACAGAGCATTGGAAGACTTGAGCAGGAACAAAGCACCAGGCATAGATGAGCGAGTTGCTACGCTGCATAGGAGATGAAGGTCTGATCAGGTTATTTCACTTGGTGTGTAGGATTTATGAGACAGGTGAGGTACCCGCTGATTTCAAGAAGAATGTAATCATCTCTATACCGAAGAAAGTGGGAGCTGACAGATGTGCAAATTACCATACAATCAGTTTAATTACTCATGCTTCAAAGATCCTGTCTAGTATAGTTTACAAGAGGATGGAAAGCCAGATAGAAATGGAGTTGGGTGAAGACCAGTTTGGTTTAAGGAGAAATGTAGGAACAAGGGAAGCAGTACTAAGTCTTAGGCTGATTTTGGAAGGTAGAATAAGGAAAGATAAGAGAACGTTCATGGCATTTGTAGACTTAGTAAAGGCTTTTGATAACGTTGATTGGACTAAATTGTTCGACATTTTGAAAACAATTGGAATAAATTACAGAGATAGGAGGGTGATCTACAATCCATACAGAAACCAGACAGCAGTCATTCGAGCTGAAGGACATGAGAGAGAAGCTGGTATTCAGAAAGGTGTAAGGCAAGGCTGCTACTTATCACTCATACTTTTCAATCTTTACATTGAACAAGCAATGAAGGAAATTGTAGAAAAATTAAAAGTGGGAGTGAAGATTCAAGGAGGAATAATTTCAACTCTGAGATTTGCCGATGACATAGTCATCTTGGCTGACACGCCTGAGGATTTGAATGAGTTTTTTAATGGTATGGACTCCGTTTTGAGGAAAGAATTCATGATGAAAATTAATAAATGTAAAACAAAAATATTGGAATGTAGCCGAAATAAATCAGAATCCTCTATTGACATCAAATTGGCAGGTGAAAAACTAAAGGAAGTAGGAGACTTCAGTTACTTAGAAAGCAAAATAACCAGTGATGGACGAAGCAAAGAGGATATAAAAAGTAGATTGGCTCAGGCAAGGAAAGCATTTCTACAAAAAAAGGAATCTGTTGACATCGCATATAGATTTAGGTATTAGGAAGTCATTTTTGAGAGCCTTTGTCTGGAGCGTGGCGCTCTATGGAAGTGAAACCTGGACTATTGGTGCAGCAGAAATGAGGAGAATTGAAGCGTTTGAAATGTGATGTTACAGGAGAATGATGAAGATCAGATGGGTATATAGGGTTACAAACGAAGAGTTATTAAGACTAGTGGGAGAGGAGAGTTGTTTCTGGCGACTGCTAATGAAGAGAAGAGATAGGTTGGTAGGACACATACTAAGACACCCAGGAATAACAAGCTTAGTTATGGAAGGAAGGGTCGAGGACAAGAACTGTAGGGATAGAACAAGGTTAGAGTATGTTAAACAGATTGCCTCGGATGTAGGATGTGGTAGCTATGTAGAGATGAAACGATTAGCTCAGGACAGGGAGGCATGGAGCATGGAGAGCTGCATGAAACCAGTCAAAAGACTGAAGACTCAAACAACAACAAAAACTCATCTTTTGTTGATGGAAGTGCTCAAGTTTTTTGATATCACGGCGATAGTGTGTCCAAGTTTCACAGCCATACAGTAGCACTGAGATGACAACAGTTCTGTACACCATGAGTTTGGTATGAATCTTAAGGTCTTTATTCATGAAGACTCGGTGCATTAACCGGCTGAATGCTGCATGGGCAGCCCCAAAACACACTTTATTACAAGTACACAGGGCTAAATGATATGGAAAGAAAAAAAAATATATTTTTTGCCTTAAGTCTGCTGTCTACTTGTAACATTCTGGGGAATAGATACTTGCTTAACAAACACATTAACAATGGGCTATTACAAAATGCTGATAACAGATAATTAATTAAACAAACAAAATAATCAACATGGTGAAGAACTGCAATCATTCTGAATTTTATTCATATTGCATTTTGTGAAAATAATATTACTATATCCGAAATTGAATGCACGTTTTCTGAATTACAACTTTCCAATTTAGTTTTACGATTTTCAAACAGATGTTTCTTCATCCTGAAATTAAATTCACTATTTTCAAAATTGCATGAAGCTTTTTGCATTTAATTGCCCTTATTTCGAAGTTGAGGAGGAAATGGTATAGTGTGTGTACTTGTAGTACTGTCTAGGGAAGGAGACGGTCGGTACCGGTATATAACAGCATTTGCCTGGAGAAGCAAGGAGAAACCTCGGAAAATCACTTTGGCTAAGGTCATGGTGTAATTGTAGTTACACCATGGGCTAAGGTGGGATCTGAACCCTCCTCTTCTCAGTCTATCCTCACAAAGCTGAGCGCACTGCGTTCCAAGCCTCGGACCCAAATTAAATACAGGAATCGAGCCAGGGGCTTTTGGAGGCCACTCCGTTGCAGGACCATGAAAGACAGAAAGTTCCTAGGTTAGGTAATGGAAAATAATGAATACCTCCCTTTGCTCGGGGAGTTTGTGTATGTACCATCTTTATCATCATTCCATCCTATTTACAACGCGCAGGTCGTCCACGGACGTAAACTAGAAAGACGTGCTCCAGGTCTCCCACGAGGCCATACGACACTCTTAATTTCAACACGCCGAAGAAGTGGAAGTCTCGGTCCCGTCTCCACGTGAGATGATGTGCGTAGGACTCCTTTCACTACTAATTAATCGCCACATTCTCCCGTTATAGGAGGGAGGTTAAGTAAGAACAGGAAAGTACTTCTTGCCTACGCGCGGTGGCGCACGCAGGATACGATCGATTCCCAGAAGGGCAGGACTTCCCGATTTTTAATTGTTGTGGGCCATGTCCCGGCGTCACAACATGCTCTCGTAATGACTGTAAATGTTTCCTCCATCCTCAAACTACTGTAATATAATCAATAGTTCAAGCTTCTCTGTTAGTACACACTACCTGGGTCTAGGTTGCGTGGCGCGTGAATTCCCTATGAACAAACTAGAGGAACCTGCAGGTCTCAATAGGAAAATCCACAATTCTATCCCTTCAGGCAAGCAACTCAATGTTGAAAACATCCTTTAATGCCATAGACTAGCACAAGACTTTCCATGAACTCTATTCCTTTAGGGCAGGACTGCCCCCAACCTACGGCCCGTGCCGTGTCGCCAAAACTTCGAAACAAGTTCCAGTCGTCGCATTAAACTAAATTATCATGAACTTTATTTCATAATTTGATGATTAATTGTGTCAAATGAACATAAATACCCACTGTTTGTCATTCTTGCTGTATGAGTATATTGAATATCATCGTCCTTCTATTTTAAAGAGATTTATTAAAAATATTTACATTTATTTTTAGTGTTTTTTTTTATCCACTACAAATAAATACCGGTGTCGAAAATAGCAACAATACTAAGAAAACTAAGCTCAGACAGCCACAAAACTCACCATATTGCACCTATATTTTTTAAAAATTCTATACCCCTCAAACCCCCTGGAATGTCATTGGCCCGCAAGGTTCCCCCCAAGTATTTTTAATGTGGCCCGTAGTTTTAAAAAAAGGTTGGGCACCCCTGCTTTAGGGGATATGGACTTGGGAACTTACGTAGCCTAAATTGCACCTTTAGGAGATATGGTAATTTACGCACTCTCTAGGGATATGAACTAGGAATTTTAGGTTAAAAAATATATAATTCGTTTTTCATAAACTTTTATAACTTTCTTCTGATAACAAACTTGGGAGGTTCCTCTTCGTTCGTGACACTATCTCCTCGTTTGTCGATCACTATTACATTTTCGTCCGATTGCCGACTCGAACCCGGTTCAACACTGAATCTTATTGTTGGTGTATTTGTTATTAATTTGCGTTGTTTTCTCCACTTTTCCAAACGTCAAGGACACACTAAACGTTTCTTACGAGGTTCCGGCATGATGACACGCGGTAGTCAGATGGTTGTTCACCGGGAACCTAACCATAACCGGTCGAATAGATTAGCCGTTTGCCTTTCCTACCTCTACGAGCGATAGTGAAGATTTTTCAAAAATCAAAAAACGCCTGAGGGTATTGAACCAAGAAACACATTAAGGAAATAATAATGTAAATAAGTTATTTTGGCTAGGATTTGAATCAAAAAGAAAATGAGTAAAGAGACAAGCGTTTTTAGGTTGTATTTTCGGAACTGCATTTAGGCCGAAAGTGATTTTCAAATTTTTTTTTTTTTTTTTACGTAGTTTGATAGAGCTCTCCAAGGCCCTTAAGCCCTTTGACGTTTGGCACAATCGAGGAAATTGCTTATTTGTTAAGTTGGGGACCCCTACTTTGTCTGCTAAGTGAGATGGTTTCAACATTAAATACCAAATTCATGACTAACATCAAAGATGGACCAAACGTACTGGACACAGAGATAGGACGGATCGAAAAGGTCAAGATGTTCAAGTACCTTGGTGAGACCGTACAGGAGAATGGACTAGAAAAAGTCACAGTGGGAGATGGGATCTCAAAAATGAAAAGACTGTATGGCTTAACATTAAAAAAATAAAAAATAAATGCGTATCCTGGAATGTCACAATAAAACACTACGATACCGTGGTGAAAACAGAATGCCTGTCCATGAACTTCAAGCTGGAGAAACCTCGAAAAAAGAATCCTCAGAAATATTATGGGAGCTGTTCACACTGAAAGCGAATGGAAACTAAGGAGCAACAAAGACATTTCCCAGGTGGTAAGAATCTCGGAGACTGGCATTCCTGGCACAGAATGAACGACAAAAGACTAACGAAACAGATAATTGGTTACTTCTCGAGAAGAAAGACCACCACAACATGGATTAAGGAAATAAAGCAGGATTTGGATAGGTTTAACATCTCAGAGGTCGAAGCCGTCGGATTTTTAAGAGCGTTAAAAATCCCTCAGTATGCCTTCTTCGGAGGGGAAGTAAAGCGGGGCGGGGCGGCGGTCCCATGTCATAGATTTATGGCATGTTAAAGAACCTTCCACTAATTACACCTGTGTGAAGCTAAATTGTATAGGTTAAGAATGTAAACAACGCTCTTAGGTTCCTACGTTCCTTGCCAAGAGCAGACTGCGGTGGCGTCTAGTAGCTAAGTTCTGAACTAGGCATAGTAGTCGTTGACGGTGGCGTTTGGCGACAAAAGTAGGAACTATTTGAAAAATTCAAAGTTGCAGTCCTTACTTGAATTAAAAAACAGATGCACACTCAAATCAGCCATCACAATTAACACCGGTTATCAGACAGATTCTACACACACCCAAAGTACACAGGGCTACATGACCGCGTTGTCACAGCCCCTAAACTAAGGAACCAACCAACCATCTCAGAGGTCCAATTGTTCAACAGAGAGTAAAATTAGGAAGGGGTTCCAGCCGCAGAAAAAACTAAGACCGGAAGAGCCTGGACAGAGGTGTGTTGTGTTGTAGTTGATTCTTTTAGGGGGAGGGGGGGGAAGGGGTGCATGTGTGTCTCGCCCCCCCCCCCTAAGTTAGGTACCATCGCAGCATCAGGATTAAACCTTAAGAAACTAATTTAATAAAACAGTTGAGAAATGAAATTAACTAAATTTTTTCGTGAGGATATTTATTTTATTTCAAATTTATTCTATTATTTTACAAGAATATTTAATAATTTTATTAATGCAGCCAATGGCCATCTACTTTTATTTCAGGACGGGTCAGAGAAGGAAATCGGCCGTGGACCTACTGAAAGGAACCGTCCCGGCATTTGCCTGGTGATGAAAATGGGAAACCACGAAAACCATTTTCAGGACGGCCGAGGTGGGATTCAAACCCACGCTCTCCCGATGCCAGCGAGGCACGAGGTAGTGCGTTAGCTCTATCGGCCACCGCGGCCGGTTTACAAGAATATTTCGTTAACAGATGTGGCTTACAGTCATGCATGATGATGATGATGATGATAACTGTTTTAAGGGGCCTAAGAAATGGTTTTTCTCTAATTACTTCCGTTACTACAATTTTGTAAGCAGCGTAAGCTGTAACTATTTTCGCAATTTCGCACCAGAACACGGGTAGGGGCGGCGTGATGCAGCCCGCTTTGCCAGCCAACTATACAGTACAATCATTTACATATTCTTACCTCAATTCCCAGCATCTCTGGACTCCTACTACAACACCCAAATACTTCCGACACGGTTGGTTCTATGGCCTTAAAACGTGGTTTTATGGTTCCTTTGTATGTTATTTACACAGATTCATCAAACTGAACCAAACTTTGCGTCCCGAGTTTTGTTTCTTGCATTGCCAGGCTTAAAATGAGCCTAGATCGGTCCTTCGACAAATTCGATATTTGGAAGAGTCTGTCGGTCAACCGAATCATATGCCTTTCGGAAATCAACGAAGACTACCGTGTTTTTACCTCGTATAGCTCTCAGTCTAATAAAAATATTTGATCAACACAGGATCGTCTCTTTCGGGAATCTCCCTGGTATTCACCGATCTGATAGTCTACCTGTTTTTCCATTATAGGCCTACGTATTGATTTGGTGTAAATTTTTCTGAACTGTAAATACCAGTACCGATAGTAACGTTATGTCCTTTTTTCAATAGTTTATTATTATTTTTAACACCAGCCTCCGTTGCTCAGGCGGCAGCACGCCAGGTTTTTCTCCGGGTACTCCGGTTTTCTGTCACAAATATTGTAAGAGTTCGATGACATTCTAACAGTTAACCTTGTCTCCTGGTTTAACAAAGATTTGTCGTGTCATTTGAGGGGCTTGGACATCGTGGTCATTTAGCGCCGTGTACTTGGGTGAGTGTGGAATTTTATCTGGTAACCTGTGTTATCGTGATGGCTGTATTAGTGTGTGTATTTGTAATTCAGATGAGGATTGGGAAGGAGGTGGCCGGAAGTTAAAGAACCATCCCGGCATTCGCCAGGAGTAGAAATGGGAAACCACGGAAAACCACTTCCTGGATGACTAAACCCATCTCTTCTTAGTTTTGCCTCACGAGATCGAGTGTACCCCGTTCCAGCCCTCAGACCAGAAATAAAGTTCTTGACAGAGCCGGGAATCAAACCTGGACCTCCGAGACGACAGCCAAGAACGCTACCCGCTACACCAAACAAAGATTTGACTTAGCTATAGAAGTAGACTATATTATTGCCATTTGTTTAAAGAAAAATTATTGCCATTTGTTTACAGAAAAATAAACATCTTTGCGCGTTGGTTGGTTGGTTCCTCTGTTTAGGGGCTGCGACAACATGGTCATGTAGCCCCGAGTACTTTGGGTGTGTCTACAATGTCTGATAACCGGTGTTAATAATTGTGATGACTGTATTAGTGTGTGTTATCTGTAATTCAGGTAAGTACTGCTGACGATCAATTTCAACTCGTTCCTACTTTTGTTACCAAATGCTGCAGTCAACGATACCTAGCCGTGAACTTGGCTACTAGATGTCACCGCAACCAGCACCTGGCGGCGAACGTTGAAACTTAATGACCATTAATTAAATTTAGCTTCACACAATTGTAGTTAGTAGAAGGTTCTTTTACGTGCCATAAATCTACGACATGGGCCCGCCGGCCTTTGCGTGTTCTTAGAGAATTATAGTATTTAATTTTCCTCTGTTTGAAATATGGTTCTTTCTAGGGGCTTCGGTGGCGTAGTTCGTAGCATGCTGAACTGCTGTGCCCAAGATAGTGGGTGCAAACCCGGCCGAAGCCGTCGGATTTTTTAAGTGCGTTAAAATCCTTCAGTATGCCTTCCTTCGGAGGGGAAGTAAAGCCTGCGGTCCCACGTCATAGATTTATGGCATGTAAAAGATCCTTCCACAGACCAAACTTGTGTGAAGCTAAATTTCTAGGTTGGATATCGTTGGAACGCTCTGTAATAAATGGTTCTTTCTAACACAGCACTCTTTATCTCTTGTAAATACTGTATTATCCATGCTACTGCGCTCTTGCGACTGCTGATAATAGTTTCGAGGTCATTCCCATATGAAGTAAACATTGATTTTCAATAATATTTCTGTTGATAAGCCTACGGTCTGAAATATTCCATTAACACCTGAAGCAGTTATAATCACTGGATAGTTGTCAGCAACGCTAGCCCAGATTAATCGAAGAGAACCTGGAATATTACAATTTAGGCCTACTGCACTGGTATTCGAGTTAATTTTACAGAATTGAATCTGTTCAAGTATCTTATATCTTCATTCAATAAATAGTTTGAGCAAATAATATGTAGGTGAGACTTACCGGTATGGCTAGTGTGGAAAATTTAAAAAGCTTTATGCACAGGCCAATATCTTAAATAAATAAAATTTTCTTTTTTCAAAGACGAATTCCTTCTTTGCCTATATTATTAAGGTTGTTCGAATTAAAGACAGGTCAACGTTTAGAAACGAGCGCAATGTATTGGACATTATATACGATATAACAACGAGCGTATACCGTATCGTTCTGATGACCGCTCGAGGGAGTCTGCAGATATTCTTCAGAGAGATTCTACACACACCCAATTACACGGGGCTAAATGACCATGAAGTCCAAGCCCTTCAAATGAAACAACAACAGCACAGATATCCATTCACCCCCGTTGTCCCAACGCTGAATAAGTTTCTTTATATCCTCTGCGAAGAAGGACGCTTGGTTGCTGGTGAAAAAATGCTTCATCTTTCCTTGCGAATTATCACGTGCCTGGTCTATTGAAGTTCATGGTGTGTAATGGTGAAGTACGATCGTTATCCCGTTTCACAATTATAAAAACAAAAACGTTCCAATAAAGACCGAGACTCAAGACAAGAAAGCTTGATTCTGACAGTGTCCGTCCTAACCCCGACGTGTGGTATAACTCTGTTTTATAGCATCACTATTATTTTCTTAAAAGGAGAACCGGTACCGTAGTCACGAATATGACGTGTAGGCATTGAGTGAGACATTGGCAAACATTACGTACCGGTACTCAAAGGCACGTGGCATATCACTAGATAATGAAGGAATGCTCTCCGGTATTGTTCTATTTACACTGCTTTGTTGTCACTGTGCTTCAAGGTCTCCGAACGGAGGTCGCACTTCGTGTGTGGTCTGGTCTGTGGAACGCCATGTTGTCAAATGTGCGATAAAAGATTTCGGGCCTTGATTGAGCCAGAATTCTTGGGATAACGAACACCAGGACATAATTTCTAAATTTAGAAGTATTGAAGCATTGGGGGATATGGAACACTTTTTAGGGCAGAGGGTTTGGGGACCTTCCACGAATAATTTGATAGATTATACAGCAGGTGTAATGATACCTCTTTCACTTTCCTATCTGCCTTTTATGGCTCTCCTTCCTTCTAAGTCCCTCAATCCGCCTTCTTCGAGGGTTGAGGGCATTTCCTTTCCTCCTGTCCTTTATTTGCCTTATTCTCCTTTTGTTTTCCATTTCTTCTTCTAGTCTATAAGTTAGTTATTGTTGTTTTAAGGGGCAGAACCAC
Organism: Meconema thalassinum; assembly: GCA_946902985.2. Taxonomy (NCBI): domain Eukaryota; kingdom Metazoa; phylum Arthropoda; class Insecta; order Orthoptera; family Tettigoniidae; genus Meconema; species Meconema thalassinum. The sequence continues at coordinate 252,311,853 of OX336396.1, forward strand.
GAGGGCATCTGCCCCTCAAGTTAGTAGTTAGTTTTAGTTATAGTTTACATTTCATTATCATCTTAACGATCACCCAAACCATTAGGGGCCGATAACCTAGATGTTAGGCCCCTTAAAACAACAATTATCATCTTCATCATCAGGTCTAATAAAATTCATGTTCATCATTTAATTACAAAAATTGGAACAACATTTCTCCCCCGCCCCCACTTTCCTGCTAATCGTGCAGTTTGAACCCCTGTAGGCCTCTATTTAAACTAATATTTAATCTATATTTAGCCTTTATTTTGCTGTCATATGGGTGTATGTCCATTTTATAAGTTTTCAAGTTTGATAATTACAGAATTAAGCCATTATTTTATAATGAACCAGGGCAGATAATCTCGCTGTTCCGCCCCTTAAAACAACAATAACTAACTACAATCTTATTATATAATACGCTAAGGTGTATGTTTCACAAAACTCAAGCTCAAAAACCACAGGGAGTTAGAAGGTGTGGTTTGTACCAAAATCTTCCAAATCGTCTCAATAGTACAAGAAAAATCTTGCATTTCTTGAAAAGTCAACGGAAATATATTTATTTAATTAATTATAAAATGCTTTTAAACAAATAAACAAGACAATAGCCCCTGCGATAACTGCATCGCGTACAGCCCGCATAGCAATAGAGCCGTGCGGGTAGTCGGTACACATGGGGCGCACACAACCCATTATGCGAGAGTTCTCGCACGGGTCGGCTAGTTATACGTATAATACGCAAGGTGTATGTTTCACAAAACTCAAGCTCCTAAACCATAGGGAGTTAGAAGGTGTGGTTTGTACCAAAATCTTCCAAATCGTCTCAACAGCACAGGAAAAATCTTGCATTTCTTGAAAAATAAACGGAAATATATTTATTTGTTTATAAAGTGCTTTTAAATAAATAAACAAGACGATAGCCCCTGGCATTGCGTACAGCCCACATAGCACCAGAGCCGTGCGGGTAGTCTGTACACATGGGGCGCACACAACCCATTATGCGCGAGTTCTCGCACGAGTCTGCCAGTAAGTTTAAATACAGGTAGGCCTATGTTTGTTCTCCTCCCAGGATTTAATGTATTTCGTTCTTCACATATAATGTGATATCAACCAACATAAATACAACTATCATGACCAACATTGCATAGTTTTTAAGCTTTCTAAAACCAAGGCAATTCAAAATGGACAGCATTTACACTGTTTACTTCACTCACACCATGCAGAATGGAAGACACCGACGATCGCGATGGCCACAAACAAGATTATCTAGTTATGGGAACAGGATCAAGTTAATCCTGCTTGGAAAACAGTTAGTCTTGTTGCGATTACATGTCCCAATCTAATTTTGATTGGGCGTAATCGAGATTACGTAGTACTGCAACTCAGAAATAACAGAAAACGCTCTTGTAACCTACATTGAACGCATAGAGTTTATTTTAATACGAAATGTTCTTCCGTGAATTTGTAGTACCGTAGTAAAGTCTCTGTCAATCGTATAGAATAGATGTAAGTCTAAATACTAGTCCAGCGTGAGATGATCGAAGTACCGAACCGGCTAAAATGATGCCCTACCAAACACATGTTGATAAGTAGACCTCGGAAGTTCATGCCCTAAAAATTACATAATATGCATCCAAATATGCTCTAAAATAAAATAACTAGCCTATGTCAGACTTAAGTGGCGCACTCGCATTTGCGTTGGCTTTCAAAATCCAAACTTAGTACCGTCTATTGCCCTAGCTTAGACACTGAGTGTTTGTGACGTCATCTTCAATCATTTCATCATCATCACAGGCAGATCACCAATAGGCGTCAACTCGAAAGACTTCCATCAGCCTTCTTCGGAGGTTGTTGTGGTTGTTATTTCATTTGAGGGGCTTGGACATCGTGATCATTTTGCCCCGTGTACTTTGTGTGTGTGTTATTGTGTTATTGCGATGGCTGCATTAGTGTATGCATTTGTAATTCGCGAGAGGATTAGGAAGGAGGTGGCCGTGGCTTAACGTAGGAACCATCCCGGCGTTTGCCTGGAGTAGAAGTGGGAAACAACGGAAAACCACTTCCAGTATGGCTGAGGTGGGAATCGAACCCTCGTCTCAGTTTTGTCACACGAGGCTGACCAGGGGAGGATACGATGCATGGGTCACCAATTCGAACCATCTTTAGTACACGTGTAGGGCATGACCAGGCGTATACCAGGTGCAAGTAGTAAGGTGCGCTTCTGAGCCGTTTCCGAGAAATTAATTAATTGCAATTACAGTGCGGCGTCTATGTGCGTTGTACGCTAGCAAGAATCCAACGAGCGTGTGGTGCAGCGGTAAGAACCCTACTTCGTAAGCTCGGGATCGCTGGATCGAATCCCACCGTAGAGCCTTTGCAGTGTGATGTATTTCTCTTTTTGGGGGTGGGGGTCTGATGGTTCACAGGCGTGCAATGAACGGAACAGACTAGGCCTTCACAGTATAAATGTATACATATAATAGAATACACCTGAGTGTGTAATACCTATGTATTTGCAATGCCGATACTGTACAGTATGTAATGTCACAAACGTTGACCCGCGTACATTGATTTCAGAATCTCTTTTCCCGCTCACATAACACGTTATTGCAATAGACTGCGAAATAAACATTATTCACGACACCTACAGTTGTACGAATTGCCAATGTTTATATATAAAGAAAAACACCACACACTGCAAAGGATCACCGGTGGGATTCGATCCAGCGATCCCTCGCTTACGAAGCAGGGTTCTTACCGCTGCACCACGCGATCGTTGGATTCTTGCTAGTGTACAATGCACATAGACGCCGCACTGTAATTGCAATTAATTAATTTCTTGGAAACGGCTCAGAAGCGCACCTTACAACTTTCACCTGGTATACGCCTGGTCATGCCCTACACGTGTACTAAAGATGGTTCGAATCGGTGACCAATGCACCGTATCCTCCTCTTGTAAGTGTACCCTACCAGCCCTTAGACCAGAATTAAATTTCTTGGCAGAGGCCCCGGAGGAATGACAGCTAAATATGCTTCTCCCCTTCTATTAGGGAATCACTTCTACTTCTATTCTAAGTCATTTTATGGCGGGAGTCCAATTGAGTTCCACGTACTTTCATTCGAATGATACTGACAAGTGAGGCTCATACTGACCTCTACAGGGCTATTTACCCTTTCACCAATCGATTGCCGGCGGTCGGGATGGGAACTATTCCAGTGGCGTGGCGTGTAATTTTTTCGAGGGTAAGTTGTGAAGAAGACTGAAAGTATTGGCTTACACCATAGAGCAACTTCAGCACTTGGTTCTAGCGACGCCCTTGTCAATGTAGAGGTTGATGTCTGAAGTAGCAACAACTACTCAACCGTACACACATAATTATGAGACCTTCACATTTTAAAAAATGAAGAAATTGTAATACAGCACATGTCATTATTCCCTTTTCAATTTCAGGCATGCCAATCCATTTAGCTGTATTAAGGGCGGAGTAAATTATTCATCAGGGTTGGCGAGCTTTTCTGATCGTGTGTCATTTGACGATTGAACAGTGTGTCAGTTTGTGCTTTTGTTGTTCGCATTTCTTGGTCTAAGGAGCTAAACGTTCAGGTTATTACCCGTACATTTTCTATTATGACTGGCTGCGTGGCTCAGCGGCAACGTTCTCGCCTGCTGAGCTCAAGATAGCGGGATGGAATCCCGGCGCAGTCAGTCGCCATTTGAGGGTGCGTAAATGCGAAGGAGGCGTGTAAGTAGATTTACTGACACGTTAAAGATTCCCTTCGGGGCAAAATTCCGGCACCCCAGCGTCTCTAAAAGCCTCAGTAGTTAACAGGGACGTAAAAACAATAACATTATTATTTTCTATTATGGGACCTAAGTGAACATTAAAATAATAAACATGCTGCTAGTAATAGATAACCTTATGACATGGTATTGCATGTTCTGTTAATATTTCTTTGCAGATATTCCTCAAATTATACTGACGTAGGCTTTCACGGCCAGCGTAGGTATCTTCAGAGTAGCCCAACAACCCGAAAAGTTGCTCTGAATATCATTCAAATTAGGCCTATTTTCAAAGAGTAGGTATAAAGGATAGATCATTTTAAATGTACATCCGTATAATTTGAATACTAATTTAAAGACATATCACATTATTTAAAAAATAGTTGTTGCTTATTGCATTAGAAAAGAAGTTACCATTGATGCAAAAAAATATTACGTAAAACACGATTCAAATATAATAATTTGAAAAATATGCATTTCAAAGGAAAGCATTCACTAAATTATCGAGATCATTTCTTAGAAGCAAGCGATTTCTCGGACGAGAAATAGAAATATTAGAAGTGAAGTGAATATGTATTTGCCATCCCTGTTGTGCAGTCTCAATTTTGAAATATCCATGCACCAAAGAGTACAAACTAAAAGGATATTAACGTAGGCTACAACTCGCTAAACATGATAATTTATGACGTACGGTAATTTGTTCAACTATACACTAAAACACAATAATATCTAGTTACGGTACCGTATACTAAATTTTGCTAATTGCACTCAAAAACATATACCGGACGAAGCAGAATTGCAACTAACGCACCCATCAAAGGTGGGGGATCAGAAACTTTCTCCGCGCGATGGAGGGTGGGGACTAGGGAAGCGCGCAGTGCTGGTGTTCCATGCACACGAGGGCAAGCTCGGTAAGCTGTCCGAATCGAAGCAGACCCTGCTACCAGGTTTGACTTGTTTTGACGACAGCCCTGTGGCTATGGAACGCCACACCCCCTGTCTTAGCCAATCAAGGACGACCTGACGTTCTTAGTGTACCACTCCATCGGCCATAGTGGTGTTCCGGGTCAGAAGGCTCCTAGATGTAAACAAGCAGTTGTCATAGCAACCGGCCGCGCTCTTTCTCTACAAATTATTGGTGGGCGATCGTGAAGAACTGGGGTAGAGAACGAGGAACTTCATACAAAGCGGTGATTTTGCTGTTCGTCGCGCTTTAGAAAGTCATAATATAAACTTCATTTTTATGAGAATATGCTAGGTAAGCGGTGCTTACCCCGTGGTATTGGAAAAAACGCCACTGAACTATTCTTTGATTACTTGTGTCACACGTCAGCCTACTTCGTTAACAGGTACAGTAGCGCCAGTAGGATATGACTCAGCTCCAGTAGACTCTGTCATCGTTTAACTGTCCATGGTGATATGACCAGTGTTGCCAATTTGGTGTTTTAACACCAGATTTGGTGTTTCTGAAGTTCATCTGGTGACAGAAATTTTCATTTTGTGCCATAGCGAAATACTGGTGTTATTTCATTAAAACCAGTGCCAAATCTAGTGCTTAACTGATTTTCCATGAAATTGTGTCCTATGACTAATATGTAAATCCTGAAAGCCATGTACTAATTTTAATAAAGTTAATCAATAAAGATAGGCAAAATTCAGCCTTACACGTGTTAAGGTCAACACTCCAGCAGGGGAAGTCCCTGAAATTCTCATTCTCGTCCATAATTGCTACGTAAGTGCAACATTCAGGGCTCAGTGCAAGTGCACTTGTACAAAGAATCTGCCTATCCTCTATTTTCTTCCCAGCTGCCAGGGATTTTCCAGTTTCATGTGAAGGCTCCTACGCAACCACAGTTAGTATTGTAAATCTATCTCAAACTCACGGTCGCTGTTTGTTCGTTGCCTAGTAGGCTGTAGGATATAGTGGCTAAAATTGTAAGTATGTAGAGATACAGCAGTACACCTTCCTGCTCTAAAGACAGGGGCGGATCTAGGGGAGGGCGAGGTGGGCGACCGCCCAGGACCCCGCGGTCCAGGGGGCCCCGCGCCATGGATTGTTTTAAATTTAATTGATTAATTAATTATACTTTTCAAACGAATTTATAATTCATATTCTTTTTTCAGTGCAGCTATGACCTCCCGTGACCGTTTAGCAAGTTTAGATTTCAGTGAAATGATAGAAAAAAGTCGCAAAGTAATATTTTAATATTTCATAGTTTACATAATCTTCTTCAAGGGGACTCAAAGGTTTCTTTCATATTATTAAAAATATGTACTGTAGTGTATTCAAAATATGGTAACTATTCTTTATTTTATTATTATTACAAAACTATTTTCCATTTGATTTGATTTCTAATTTCCTATTGTTGTGGGCCCCACCTTATCATATCGCCCAGGGCCCCGCAAGGCCTGGATCCGCCACTGTCTAAAGAAGTAATACCGGTAGCATGCTCTGTAGGTGAAGAAGAAGATTTTTAATGAAAGAAATGTAAGTTAAAAGGAAATCAGTTTGTATATTTATATTTGTTTGATGTTTTCTAGTGTTTTGAATCATAGAGTCCAGCTGGTGCCTTTTTAGTGTTTTAAAGCGCAGGGTTTAGTTCTTTCCCATTTCAAGATTTGGCAACACTGGGTATGACCTCCCATGACGCGAAATGCTGCTTGAATTATGTGCAGTATGCACTCTGTCATCGCTGTGTTCCCCGCGGGGAAGCTGCTACAGTAAACATCAAACACTGGCGCAGCCAAGCTCAGCGGCAATAAAATCTTAAATGGGTAATACACGCTAAATAGTTGGAACTATCAACATTAGAGAATCAAATTAATACAGCCCTGCCAGCGAATTGTTGTCGGTGGCGAAAATCGGAATTAATGAGCTAAGTCGAGCCACATGCCTGGGATAGACGTGCGGTCGTCGCCAGCGAAACCTCATCTTATGTCGTGTGTGCGCATGATTCGTGCTGGGTCGTGCGCTGTGTTCTCATTGTATGACTGTACATGCGTTCCCCTTCTTGCCTCGCACCCGCGACGTGGCGAGATGACGTAATGTATACACAACAGCCCCGCTCCGCGTCTAGCGGTAACAATTCAACACCATGCATCTATGGGTGCTTTCCGTACTTTCAGTACCGGTAATTTTTTTCATGTTTTTTTAAATACATTTTGAGAAGTAATGAGTAGTCCTGACGAGGAGCTACTTCTCCTTCCTTTAGCACTACAACGTAACAAAAAAAGACGATGTTGGGTGCCAGTGGCGTATCGACGAGGAGTTTCAGGGTTTAACCCCCCCCCCCCCCCCCCCCGGAAACATATTTTGTTTACTTGAATCCTTGCAATGTCCCATCTATCACCTGTTTTACACTACCGCTAGTGAGGCTTCTTTACTCCTGTATATTATGATGATAATCGTTGGTTTAAGGGGCCGAACATCTAGGTAACCGGCCCCTAATGGTTTGGGTGATAGCGAAAGATGAGGTGAGAATGAAAACTATAACACTAATACTAACTACAGACTTACATACTAGAAAAAGAAATTATAACCAAATAATAAGGCAAATAAAGGACAAGAAGAAAAGAAATGCCCTCAATCCTCGAAGAATGAGGATTGAGGGACTTGGAAGGAAGGAGAGCTATGAAAGGCAGATAGGAAAGGGAAAGAGGAGAGGGCCCTCCCCAAAGTCGAGAGGAAAAAGGGGACAAAACGGACCCAGCTCAGGAATCCCTCGGGGTCGTCAACTCCCAAACTCACCCACCGTGAGCAATTTCCGGGGTGCACCAGAAGTGGTGGGGCTACACACACACGGCCTCCTTGAAGGCCTTGTGCAGAAGGCATGCGATAACATGAAAAGAAAAAGAAGGCTGACCCCTCGAAGACTGAGGGTACCAGGAAAGATGAGACAAGGGCCAATTAAGGCGGGAAAGTGAAAGAATCCCTAGCCCTCGGATACCCTAATACCGCTGCGGTCGGAAGAGAACAAGAGTTGATCAAGAGAGGTCGACAGGAAAGAAGACGGAGAGGAGCCCGGCACAAGTAAGTGGAAGCAATGCCAGACTCAGCCTACCGTTTTCCATATTTAAAAAAAACACTTCTTATTGTGCTGGAAAATATAATTAAAACAGTTTTCATGCAAAGAGAATGTTTATTTAATTATTGCCTTTTATGAATACCGTAATAATCGAAATATCATTTTTATAGTGTACACAACTACCATACTGTATGAATGACCCCCCTGATCACTTTCGTGATACTTTCAATGTTTAGCTTGGCCCATTTGTCGGTCAAATTTTGTTTCTTGTTACCGAGATCCCCGAATGGTAATTATTTCTTTGTAAATGTATTAATTGCTTAAACCAAATGTATAATTTTGTTATCAATCACCTATCCATAGATATTATAGTTCTCACCTTGAAGTGTTCCAGTCGCTCGCTACCTCAAGCTTCCTCACTCCCGGCATACACGGCATATACTGGCTCATCTGCTGTCTGCTGAGCAGGGTTGACTGACGTCACCCTGACTTTCGTTCGACCAATGGCAGGTCTTTTTCTGGTCGGGCAATCTCCAGCCTTCGAGATTGTTCTATGATCACTATTTAAGACGCCACCTGCTGGCGTTCTCCACCCACTTCTGATCAATCATCATTCTGATCACATCGTCATTCAGATCAGCGCTGCCACACCGCATGGCGCTATTGCCAGTCGCTGCTTCACCTCGCTGCTACGTCACGAAGCCTCTACTCTGATACATCGCTCAAGAGGACAGGGATGTTTGCCAGCCGCAGCACACTACAAGTTTCACCTTAGATGGTGTATCTCACTTTAAACTTCGAGGAAGCAGCAGTCTTCATGGCCGCACTCAATGTCAACTTATATTCAGTCACCGCCTGGACACTACCAGTGTCGAACCTTCACCAGAAGGAAAAAGAAGAGTTGAATATTCATCTTTTCGGAATATGCATCTTGAGGCCATGAGCGCCTCCCTCCGAAGAAACGTGGAGGACTTTTAAAACAGTTTTAGGCTAACTGGAACTTTTATGGAGCTGGCTCAACCAATTTGGAAGATAAGTTCAAACTTGATAAAGAATTGAATTTTTACTCTCATCATACATTTCATCTTTTTTATGGTTCTTTTATTAATATGCATATTATATATCAATTCCAATTTCTCTCAAATCTAGGCAATCCTTAACATTGGTTTTTCCATCATTAATCAGGGTACTGTCACCAGACCCTCTCCATTTGTTAAGATTTAACACTAATTATTCTCTGCATATCCCAGTTGTGTGCATTTATTGTGCATTTTAATGTTATTTAAAGAAAATTGTTGTCTCAATAAATATTATTTATATCATGTTAACTAAACCTTTGTTTTCTGGTAATGTACTTTTATGCCCATTGCACCGCACCGCTTCAGTCTTTTCGCTGTTTAACAGTAGCTATTTTGGTTACGCTTAAACCTACTTCGCGTTCTCCCGTATGGGGAAGTTTTAGGGCAGAACTTTCACCATATTTTTGGTGCCGAAACCTGGGAAACATATCTGTTGCACCCTGGGAATATTACAAGTTTCATATCTTGAATTTCACATTAACAATTTTTGTTCATTGTGTTTCAACACTAATTCACATTGTAAGTTTCAGCCTGAGGCGCATGTTCAGCAGAGGAGGAGAGAAACGTGAGCTAAGCCGGTTTCTTCCGCATCAGACTAAACCTTACTACCTAGCAAGCCGTCATCCTCTGGCTTCCAGTACTCGAAGTCACGATATTGACGTGAGTAACAAACAACTTTTAACATGCCTAACCTTGATGAAAAACTCAGCAACGCCAGAGCCTCTTGTAAGGGCAAGCTCACACGGTTCCGTACTTTCTTAACGGAGCTTGAACCCCAAGAGCGTAATCTTGACATAATTTCGCAGAGGCTTAAGAATTATGAACAAGCCTTTGAGAAATATGATGAGATACAATGCAGTATAGAAACTCAGCATCCGGACCAGCAAAGTGATAGGTTGGAAGTTGAAAAATTATACTATCAGGGATTTGCTGAAGCTAAACAGCTTATTAGGGCTTTAACTTTAAAAGAAAAACAAGAAGATCAAACTTCTGCAGCATCTTCTACATCTTCCTCACGCATTATATTACCCAAATTAGAACTACCCAAATTCACTGGTAAGGACATAGAATGGGAGCCATTTTTTGAATTATTCAATTCTTTAATACATGAGAATACTTCTATACCAGTAATTCAAAAATTTCACTACCTGCGTCTGGCAGTTCAAGGCAACGCACTTAACCTGATTCAAGCACTTTCGTTGACCAGTGATAATTATGAAGTTGCTCTGAATCTTCTTAAGGATAGATATGGGAATATTCGTTTATCTATTCAACGCCATATACAAAGCTTATTCGAGCTACCTAACGTGCAAGCAGATAACAGTTTATCACTTCGTAAGCTGATTGATACTGCAGAGCTACACGTCAGAGCATTGTCCAATTTAAACCAACCTGTAAATCACTGGGATTTATTTCTAGTTCACCTCATTTCTGCAAGATTGGATGCAAATACATTAAAAGCCTGGGAAACAGAACTTTCCCAGAATTTGCAATGCACTTATGAGGCGATTATCAACTTTTTGAAGGCTAGAAGCCAAGTCTTTTCCGCCATAGCTAATCAAAAAACTAGTAGTTCAGATTCAAAAGCCTTCTCAAAAGATAAGGTTAGCAGTTCTAATCAAAGAATTTTAAGATCACAGGCTCTTCCTGTTGATGCTCGGTCACCTAACCAAATGCAAACGTGCGGTCTGTGTCAGCAATCGCATAATTTATACAATTGTGATGAATTTAAATCTTTATCAGTAGATGAAAGACGAAAGTTCATTACGAACAAAAAACATTGTTTCAACTGTTTGTCAGGAACGCATATGTTAAACAATTGCCGTTCACAACGTTTATGCTTTCATTGTAAGGCTAGACACCATTCCCTTTTGCACAGACATGAAAGATCACGGTTATCAGGACCAAGCAGTTCCAATACCAAATCTAATTCTGAGACTTCTCAAAATAGTGCGCAGTCGTATGCTCAAAGTTCTACCTCGCTTGGCAAAGTCCAGGTTTTATTATCTACCGTGCAGGTTCTATTGAAAAATTCTCACGGGAAATGGGTATCTGTCAGGGGATTATTAGACAATGCCGCTACCAACAATTTTATTAATGAATCTTTGGTACAAAAGTTAGGCCTCCCAAAACATCCTACCTCAATAGAGGTCACAGGAATAAACTGCTCTAAATCGCAATCCTTAAGCTTTGCTAAAGTGGATTTGAAGGACTCTAATAATCTTGATACGCAGTTGCAATTAGATTGTTTGATTATCAAGTCTATAGGCAACAATATTCCTGGCACTTCTTATCCTATTCAAAGTTGGAATATCCCGAATTTTGTCCAGCTAGCTGACCCTCATTTCAACAGAGCTTCGCCCGTAGAGCTTCTTTTCAGCTCAAGCGTATTTTGGCAATGTCTTCATTCCAATAAAGTAAAAATTGCTCCTTATGTTTTCTTCCGCGAAACTGATTTTGGTTGGATCGCTACTGGCCAGATATACCGTAATCCTATTCAACCTGTATCGAATTGTTATTTTGTTGGTACCGATTTGAGTCAAGAGCTAACCAAGTTCTGGGATCTTGAGAATGTTCAGGCTACTGCTTCTTCTTCTTCTAACGAAATTTGTGAAAAGTTATACAAGGAAACCACTGTCCGTACTGCTGAAGGCAGATTTATAGTAACTCTTTCACGTATTCCTAATCCTCCCGCCATTACGGGCTCGCATTCCAGAGCACTTAGGGCACTATTTGCTATTGAAAATCGGTTCAAACAAGATGCTTCTGTTAAAACTCAGTATGCTTCCTTTATGGAGGAATACGAATCATCCAATCACATGGAGGTAATTCCTAAATCAGAAGAAATTGACCATCCTTTAAATGAAATAGTTTATCTAAATCATCACCCGGTATGGAAAAATTCCTTAACACAAAACAATATAAGAGTAGTTTTCAATGGCTCGTCACCAGATTCCAATGGAGTCTCTTTAAATGATACCTTGCAATGTGGTCCCGCGATTCAAACAGATCTCACCTCTGTTTTGCTTAATTTTCGACGGTTTCCTATTGCTGTAATCTCAGATATTAAGCAGATGTACCGGCAGATTCTCGTAAATTCCGAGCAGCAAGATCTGCAAAGAATATTGTGGCGCGATGAGAGTTCCAAACCCATAAAGATATTTAGATTGAAGACTGTGACATATGGCCTGAAGCCTTCAGCCTTTCTTGCGATTCGGTCTCTCCACATGTTAGCCGAGCAAGATGGTCATCTGTATCATCCTTTGGCCTCTGAGTCATTAAAAACGGCATTTTATGTTGACGATTTCTTGTGCTCTTTCCCTAATATTTCTGAAGCACTCCTTGTGTGCGAAGATTTGAAATCCCTGCTCCTAGGAGGTGGTTTTCCGCTCCATAAATGGACTTCAAATTCTACTGAATTTATATCAAAATTTTCATCAGAGGTCCCAGTTGATGAATTTGTTGCTATTCCTACTGATGAAGCAGCCGTAAAAGCATTGGGTGTTTTTTGGTGTCCTTCTTCTGATACCTTTTCTTATCAGGTACATTTCTCAGAATCTCCCCCTGTAACTAAGAGACAAGTTCTGTCAGAAATCGCAAAGATCTTTGATCCTTTGCAATATATTGCTCCTATAGTTATTGTTGCAAAAATGTTCTTGCAAAAGCTTTGGTCATTAAAATCAGACTGGGATGAAAATCTCCCCCTTCCTCTTGTAGAAGAATGGTTAGAGTATCGCAGCAGTTTGCTGGATCTCTCCAAGGTTTCTATACCCCGCCTTTTAATTTCTAATCCCTTATACCAGCAGTATGACCTGCATGTATTTTCTGATAGTTCAGAACGGGCTTATGGCTGTTGTGCATACATAGTAGGACGTTCCTCAGCCACTTTCCCTGGATTTTCTAATTTAGTGTGCGCTAAATCAAAAGTTGCTCCACTTAAAACGGTATCATTGCCGAGATTAGAATTATGCTCTGCTTTAATGGCAACAGAATTAGCTACTAAACTAAATGTCAGTTTAAAGTTAAAATTTTCCCGCACATTTTTTGGAGCGATTCTTCTATTGTATTAGCTTGGATTTCCAAGCCTTCTTCTCATTGGAATACCTTTGTGGCAAATCGCGTTTCTAAGATTCATGAAGTCTCTCATTCTGACAATGGAGACATGTTCCTAGCCGTGAAAACCCCGAGGATATAATATCACGTGGTTGCACGCCTAAAAAATTGATTTCCTCAGACCTGTACTGGAATGGTCCTCCTTGGCTAAGTCAGGAATCATCTTGCTGGCCTCGCTTAGCTAATCAATTTGCAGAAGAAATACCCGATGCCCGTAATGATCCTATCACGTCGCATCTTACTTCTACTTCTACTAGTCTTTTTCATAGATACTCTTCATTTGATAAATTGATTCGTGTAGTGTCTTATATCTTCCGATGGAGATATTTAGTAATTGATCAACTGTTGAAGCCTCAACCCTTTCTCACCAAAGTAGAGTTAGAATTCGCTACTTGCAAGATTTTGTTACTTGTTCAGCAGGAAGTATTTGCTCCTGAAAGGCAAGCTCTTATAAGTGGTAAAGATTTGCCCAAGTCTAGCAGGCTTTTACCACTTACTCCTTTTCTAGACCAGGACGGCATAATACGTGTGGGTGGAAGATTAGCTATGTCTAGTTGTGAGGATGGGAAAAAGCATCCCATCATCCTTCCTTCAAAGCATCCTATCACTACCCTTATAATAAAAAAGTTTCGTTATAAACACCTTCATGCTGGCACTCGCACCTTGCTCTGTCTAATTCGTGAACTCTACTGGATCATCAATGGCGTTCATGAGGTTTCTTCTGTTGTCAAAAAGTGTATACCTTGTTTTAAGGTTAAACCACGGCCCGCCACGCAGATTATGGGCAATTTACCTCCATTTCGTTCAGAAACTAGTAAGCCCTTCGCTCTTACTGGGATCGATTACGCTGGTCCTTACGTATATCAGACCAATCCCTCTTCATCTAAGCGCAAAATTTTAGGTAAACTTTACATCTCGTTATTTGTATGTATGGTGACTGGAGCTATCCACCTTGAGTTGGTTACGAACGCTTCAGTATCCTATTTTTTGGCCGCCTTTTCTAGGTTTGCTGCTAGAAGGGGTGTCCCATCTGAAGTCTTCAGATAATGCAAAAATTTTTGTAAGCGTTTCTGCTAAAGAAAAAATGTCCAACTTTTCCTATTCTAAAGGTTTCAAATGGCATTTCACCCCGCCTTATGCTCCCCATCATGGGGGCCGATGGGAGTCCTGCATCAAACTTACTAAAAGACAGCTTAAGAAAACTCTTGGTCCTACCATACTTTCTTATGAGGAATTCAACTCTTTAATTATTCAAGTCGAAGGTATTGTAAATTCCAGACCTCTGACTCCTCTTTCAAACGATCCTAAGGATCTTTTACCTTTAACACCCAGTCACTTCCTGATTGGCTGTTCGCTTGCTTCTACTCCGCCTTTGCTGGATCGACGCTGTGATCCTTACCTACCTATCTTTTGGAGAAAAGTAGAATCTTTGCGCTGTTCTTTTTGGCGCCGATGGAAGTTAGAATATCTCAGCTTGCTAAATAGGCGTGAGAAATGGTGGCTTCCTCAACCAGATGTACGAGTGGGGGACATGGTTCTTCTTCGAGACCCATCTCCGCCTCTCGTATGGAACCTAGGCAGAGTTATTCACTGCCACTTTGGCCTTGATAAACGCGTCAGAGTTGTTGATGTTTTAACTGGTAAAGGTCTTTTTACTAGACCCATCTCTGCTATCTCTGTTTTGCCTTTCGAGTCTTAGTTTCTCCTCGTCTGCTATCCATGTTTTGCTTTGACTGATTCTTTTGTTTGTTTTCATTCGGAGTTCTCGGAGCATGATCACTTTCGTGATACTTTCAATGTTTAGCTTGGCCCATTTGTCGGTCAAATTTTGTTTCTTGTTACCGAGATCCCCGAATGGTAATTATTTCTTTGTAAATGTATTAATTGCTTAAACCAAATGTATAATTTTGTTATCAATCACCTATCCATAGATATTATAGTTCTCACCTTGAAGTGTTCCAGTCGCTCGCTACCTCAAGCTTCCTCACTCCCGGCATACACGGCATATACTGGCTCATCTGCTGTCTGCTGAGCAGGGTTGACTGACGTCACCCTGACTTTCGTTCGACCAATGGCAGGTCTCTTTCTGGTCGGGCAATCTCCAGCCTTCGAGATTGTTCCATGATCACTATTTAAGACGCCACCTGCTGGCGTTCTCCACCCACTTCTGATCAATCATCATTCTGATCACATCGTCATTCAGATGAGCGCTGCCACACCGCATGGCGCTATTGCCAGTCGCTGCTTCACCTCGCTGCTACGTCACGAGGCCTCTACTCTGATACATCGCTCAAGAGGACAGGGATGTTTGCCAGCCGCAGCACACTACAAGTTTCACCTTAGATGGTGTATCTCACTTTAAACTTCGAGGAAGCAGCAGTCTTCATGGCCGCACTCAATGTCAACTTATATTCAGTCACCGCCTGGACACTACCAGTGCCAAACCTTCACCAGAAGGAAAAAGAAGAGTTGAATATTCATCTTTTCGGAATATGCATCTTGAGGCCATGAGCGCCTCCCTCCGAAGAAACGTGGAGGACTTTTAAAACAGTTTTAGGCTAACTGGAACTTTTATGGAGCTGGCTCAACCAATTTGGAAGATAAGTTCAAACTTGATAAAGAATTGAATTTTTACTCTCATCATACATTTCATCTTTTTTATGGTTCTTTTATTAATATGCATATTATATATCAATTCCAATTTCTCTCAAATCTAGGCAATCCTTAACATTGGTTTTTCCATCATTAATCAGGGTACTGTCACCAGACCCTCTCCATTTGTTAAGATTTAACACTAATTATTCTCTGCATATCCCAGTTGTGTGCATTTATTGTGCATTTTAATGTTATTTAAAGAAAATTGTTGTCTCAATAAATATTATTTATATCTTGTTAACTAAACCTTTGTTTTCTGGTAATGTACTTTTATGCCCATTGCACCGCACCGCTTCAGTCTTTTCGCTGTTTAACAGTAGCTATTTTGGTTAAGCTTAAACCTACTTCGCGTTCTCCCGTATGGGGAAGTTTTAGGGCAGAACTTTCACCACCCCCTGAAAGAAATCATGCGTACGCCACTGTTGGGTGCCATGAAATCAATAAAGAGAAACACATTTTCATGCGCTTCATGCGAAGTGTGGTACATACCAGTGAATTTCCTAACTGTTTCTACGAGTGTCTCCATTGTATCCCCCATTGGATCGAACTGATCGCTCCAACTGTGCGATAATTTTGTAATTTTGTACAAACGGATCTCTGCCCGCCTCGATTAAGACTGGCTCAATGTGACATAGGAAATGCAATATTGCATCATACAACTAGATCGCCAGTTCGCCACAGGCAGAGATCGCTGATCGCCGCGACAGATCACGTTCTGAGAGTCTGATACTTTATTAGTCTCCGGTCCCAAAGGCCCCGAGTTCGTTCTCCAGTTCTGCCAAGAAATTTGATACGGCTCTGGTTTGATACGGGGTGCACTCAACCTACTGGTTGCGTGGCGCAGTGATAATATTCTCGCCTGCTATGCCTAAGGTTGCAGGATCGAATCCTGGCGCAGTCAGTTAGCATTTAGCGGTTTAAATGTGAGGAAGATTTATTGACACGTTAAAGATCCCCTTCGGGGCAAAATTCTGGCACCCCGGCATCTCTAAAAGCCGCAGAAAATAAAATGGACGTAAAACCAATAACATTATTATGAATAATATTTAGCTTAGCGATACAAGACTAGGAAGAGGTGAATTCTATCCCTACCTCAGATAAAGAAGTGCTTTTCAGTGGTTTCCCACTTCTACTCCAGGAGAATGCCGGGATGCTTCCTAAATTGAGGCCTCGGACACCTCCTTCCAATCTTAGCCTCAGTTACAAATACACACACTTTAAAAAACACCAGCCGGAACTGAAGACCTGTCCATTTTCTTAAATGAAATAATTTACTTTTTCCTCCTGTTCGGTAGGCCTACATACAGTAGGACTAGATTTTTTTTTTTCAAGCTTAAAATAAGAGACGCCTTTTAATACCGGTACTTTATTATTTATTGTTTTGGAACATATTTTCAACCCTTCATTGGGGTCATCGTCAGCTTGATGATAAAGATAAGGTTACTAGTATTACGTATTACGTATTCGTCGAAATATCTTCTGAGACTAAGATAGGAAGGGGGGGGGGGGGTCCAAGGTAGGAAGTATCCCAGCATTCGCCTGGAGTAGAAGTGGGAACCCACGGAATACGAGCTACTACACTACACAGGGGGCATTTAGTTATGCACCTGACCTTGAGAGGTCAGCGGTAGGAGAGGGGTGTAGAGTGGGCGGGGAGAGGGGAACAGACCGAATACGTCCCTAACTGAGAACATTGACGCGCGTGACAGTAGGTTCTCACAATCAGACACAGACAAGCTCATCAGCGTGGCAAATATTTTACGCTGCAGTAGTATATCGGGGCAGTGCAAAGATAACTGCCGGTAGCTGTACTCCCTAGGACATGCAGTGGCGCGCCGACGGGTGGAGGAGCGGGGGGGAGGGGGTGGTTAGCGTTTAAGCCCCCGAGATATTTCTTTACTTCTATCTTTATATTGCCCCAATTATCACCTCTTTTACGCTGCCGCTATTGCGGCTTCTTACTCCTGTATGTATTTTAAATGTGATCACGTTCCTCACTTGGTAAATGTCCTGCACTCTACTCGCAGTGAGACTCCTCCTTCAGCGTTGGAGATAGCCATGGTTTAGTTTTGCTGTTTAAGTGTACGATCGGTAACCCTTTTCACGTCGCTTCGGGTTGCTTTAATTGTGTGCCCGTTTCGTTAAAGATAATTCAGTACATGAGGGGTTTCTGCAATTTATTCCAATTAATGATGCAGATGAAGTCATCAAGATAGGCAGATAGCAATGGCAGTAGGATCACGGAGAGCAAAACATTATTTTTCTCTCACATAATATCAATATTTTAAGAAACCTCGTAACTATGGTCATGATGATACCACAGCATCATTTCAGTTTTAATATTTAGTTGCTGTTTTCCATATGTTTTATATTTATTTTTCATTTTCTTATTGTGCCGAAAAAATAAAGAGGCCTAAAATGGTTTTCATGCTAAGAGAACGGTTACTTAATTATTGTTTTTTATGAATATTAATCGAAATATCATTTTAATTATGATTATGACTGTCGTTCTAAGGGGAGAAACAGCAAGGTCATCTGCCCCTTTAACAATGCACACAATTACCCTATTATATTAATGACCCCCCCCCCCCCCGCCCCAGAAGGGAATCATGCTTACGCTACTGCTTACACGCGATCTATTTTCACAAATCTAAGAATTGATGTATTCATAAGAGTAAAGAGGTACAGTGGGTAAAAATAGTATTCATACACTACATTTTACCCTGTTGGTGTCTATCATTTGTCTTGCAGCATTAAATGGTATAAGGACCTTATGGCAGTATATTACACACATATTCTAGTAACGTGAACACATTAGTTAATAACGGAACAAAAGGTATATTCGTAGGCAAAGAAAGTATTCATACGCGTCCAATGTTTGTAACTGTTTGACTGTTACACGCCCTTCTCCCGTCTTAGGACGTGACGACAAGCGTAGGTCTACTCTTCGTAGTGTTCTTAAATGAGACTGTTTACTTAACGTCTGACAGTGGTACAAAATGGGTCGGAAATCACAAGAGTTGAGTGCCGCCTGCAAAGACCGCATAGTTGCATTATTTAAACAAGGATTCAGCTATCGGGAGATTGGGAAGCTGGTGAAAAGATCTCATGCGACTGACAAGTTCTAGACGGGATCGACTGATAAGCGACAGGGACGACCATTTCGCCACGTGAATCTCGCCAATTGGTTCGTGAAGCCTTAGAGAACCCTAGAATTAGTGCAGTTGAAACTAGGGAGACAGCTTGCTTCACGTTCCGGGAAGATTGTTACACCTCAAACTATCCGGAATCGGCTCCATGAAGCAGGCATTAACGGCAGAGCAGCGCGAAAGAAGCCGTTTATACACACATCAAAAAAGTTTTGCATCACCTCGGTTCCAAGAGTTCCGGAACCTTTAAATACAAAGGGAATAGAGATCAACACAAACAACATTTCAGCTCGTTTTATTGCTCATGAGACCCACACATTGCATGTTGTACCATCATACAGCTAGACTTTCAGCATTTGTGGTCCAGATTGCAGTACACACCACTACCTCTAATACCCAGTAGCACGTCCTCTTGCATTGATGCATGCCTGTATTCGTCGTGGCATACTATCCACAAGTTCATC
The DNA here is from genome assembly GCA_946902985.2 of Meconema thalassinum. NCBI lineage: Eukaryota > Metazoa > Arthropoda > Insecta > Orthoptera > Tettigoniidae > Meconema > Meconema thalassinum. Next base: position 252,331,137 of record OX336396.1, read on the forward strand.
AAGACACTATTGGTCCAAATTGTCCCACTCCTCAACGACAATTCGGCGTAAATCTCTCAGAGTGGTTGGTGGGTCAAGACGTCCATAAACAGCCCTTTTCAACATATCCCAGGCATGTTCGATAGGGTTCATGTCTGGCGAACATGCTGGCCACTGTAGTCGAGCGATGTCGTTATCTTGAAGGAACGCATTCACAAGATGTGCACGATGAGGTCGAGAATTGTCGTCCATGAAGACAAATGCCTCTCCAATATTCTGCCGATATGGGTGCACTATGGGTCGGAGGATGTCATTCAGGTATCGTAAAGCCGTTTCGGAGCCTTCCATGACCACCAGTGGCGTACGTCGGCCCCACATAATGCCACCCCAAAACATCAGGGAACCACCACCTTGCTGCACTCGCTGGACAGTGTGTCTAAGACGTTCAGCCTGACCAGGGTGCCTCCAAACACGTCTCCGACGATTGTCTGGTTGAAGGCATATGCGACACTCATCGGTGAAGAGAACGTGATGCCAATTCTGTGGGGTCCATTCAGCATGTTGTTGGGCCCATCTGTACCGCGCTGCATGGTGTCGGGGTTGCAAAGCTGGACCTCGCCATGGACGTCGGGAGTGAAGTTGCGCATCATGCAGCCTATTGCGCACAGTTTGAGTTGAAACACGACGTCCTGTGGCTGAACGAAACGCATTATTCAACATGGTGGCATTGCTGTCAGGGTTCCTCCGAGCGGCAATCCGTAAGTAGCGGTCATCCACTACAGTAGTAGCCCTTGGGCGGCCTGAGCGAGGCCTGTCATCGACAGTTCCTGTATCTCTGTACCTCCTCCATGTCCGAACAACATCGCTTTGGTTCACTCTGAGACGCCTGGAAACTTCCCTTGTTGAGAGCCCTTCTTGACACAAAGTAACAATGCGGACGCGATCGAACTGCGGTATTGACCTTCTAGGCATGGTAGAACTACAGACAACATGAGCAGCGTACCTTCGTCCTGGTGGAATGACTGGAACTGATCGGCTGTCGTACCCCCTCCGTCTAATAGGCCCTGCTCATGCATGGTTGTTTACATCTTTGAGCAGTTTTAGTGACATCTATGAACAGTCAAAGGGACTGTATCTTTGATACAATATACACAGTCAACGTCTATATGCCGGAGATCTGGGAACCGAGGTGATGCAAAACTTTTTTTGATGTGTGTATTATAAGTGAGATAAACCGAGGGAAGAGGTTGTCATTCGCTAAGGATTATTAAACATGAGACAAGACTTCTGGAAGACTATTTTATTTTCGGACGAAAGTAAATTTAACTTGTTTGGATCTGATCGTCGACAGTTCGTTTGGAGAAGACCAAATACAGAACTGGAAAGGAAAAATGTACTACCAACTGTGAAGCATGGAGGAGGCCACGTCATGGTATGGGGCTGCATGAGTTGGTGAACTGGACGTAATTGAAGGTAACATGAATGCTCAGGGCTACATCATAGAGCTCCGGGGTAATTTGTCTAGGAGTGTTGTTAAATTAGGCATACAAGACACCTATTTATTTCAACATGACAACGACCCTAAGCATACAGCAAGAATAACGCGAGAATGGCTGTTGTACAACGCCCGAAAAGTATTGCCCACGGTACCGCAATCTGCATCTTCAATATCCATTGAATATTTATGGGCCCATTTCGAAAACAAAATCCGAAAATTAAAGTGTTCCTCCAAACCGCAACTAATAGACTATTTGCGAAAATGTTGGTTCGAAATTACACCAGACTTCACGAACAAGCTTGTTAAATCCATGCCAAGGAGGCTTCAGGCCATTATAAACCCAAAAGGTTGGCATACCAAATATTAATTGCGTTTGTTTACTGTAGAAAGTCTCATTTTTGGTGTGTATGAATACTTGTTTGGTACCCCTAGAATGGTTTTTGTTTCATATTGTAATACATATTGTGTTCGAAAGGTTTTCGTTTTTTGGTAATGAATAATTGGTAGGTTTCATTCTACATAATGCAAACATGACGTTCTCTGGCCATATTATTAAACCAACATTCAAAACAAAACAAAAAACATGTTTGAATACTTTTTTTTACCCACAGTATGTATGATTAAACAATTTCTAACACCAATCTAAGCTATAATAAATTAACCAAATACTTTTACATTTTATGGTTTAAAATTCTACAGTATAGGCTAAATCAGTAGCGTAGCCAGGATCGGCCGATGGTGGGGGTTATAGATACTCGAAGCCAAATTTTACAAGCATTTCGTCCCATGGCGTAGCCGCGCTCGTCAAACGTGCACCATGGCTTCGAGGGCAGCTGCAGTAAGTACGGATATCGTAGGTTTGAATCCCGGTACTGACAGCGGTTATCCTGAGTGTGTTTTTTCCCGTTTTTTTTTCCACACTGCCTACAGGAAATTTCCGGGATTGTGTCTTACTTCAAGTCCCGGACCGTCTACCCCATCCCTGTCCCTCATACATTTACACACATTACTACAATCATAGCAGCAATACAGGTTGCCAGACAACTTCAACACACACCCAACTATACGGGGCTGATGACCAAGATGTCTTAAGCCCCTCAAATGAATTAACAACAACTCTACAAATATTTCCATTTCTCAATGAGATATTATTAAACAAGAAAAGTTTCATGTATTTTGCTCCATAAGTTTTCGGGTAATACAATATGCACAAAAGACAACAACAACAACAACAACAACAACAACAACAACAACAACAACAACAACAACAAACAGTTCTGTAAAAAATGAAGTTATTTTTTGACTGAAATGGTAAATCTAGAACATTCCTGTTCCCCTGACAGGAACAAAATAAACTCGAATCTATCTGTGCTACCAACGTGAAGACTGCGTATTTCTCAACAAGAGAAAACATTTACGAAAGTCTCAGCTAAAGTAAGCATGTCCTCTCACGGTGTATCATGTTGATTTATGAATTATACAATAGGCTACTCATTTTTATGTTTTTTCAGTTTTTTCAACAAGTTCCTGTGCTTTAAGTTGCAATTAGCCCTGAAAGCCTAAAATATCATTTTTGAAGATTTTTGTCACCTACTAAGTCCTTTTTACCTTACAAATTCTATTTGCAGCCGGAAAAAAGGTTCAGTTGCTTACACAACACATGCGACAAATTTCACTCATTCGTAACCGGGAGATAACCGTAATTCGGGGAATTGTTGGACATACTGTATACTGTATTAACGTTATATGAAGCAACTCTGCTAACGGCGTTCTCATGCTCAAGAAGTTAATAACGATCCCACAAATAGTGTCCATGTACCCATAGAATTTTCTAAGACCTTATTAAAACGCGCTATTTTAATAAAAACTGGATTAATTTACATATAACTTATCTCCCGCCAAGAAAAGAAAAAAATCTAATATTGTCCCGCTATGTGGGATTCTAAATTATTTGGCGCTAGCCTCAGTTTGAAATAAGCTATAGTTCGCGGGGGAAAAGTTAGATTGGCAAACCTGGGAGGCTGGAGTTGTATTACCACAGTCTAAAATACACAGTCACGAAGCTCGCTGCGTTACGAAATTGCATCCTTTTGGTAGATGGAGCGACACTAGCGCTCGCGGCGGCCAGCAAGCTGGCAACTGCCTTGAGCGCGTTATTCGCGGAACTGATGATTTCACTTGTGTAGGAGTTTTATGAATTTTAACTCACCTGAGTGAATATTTCCATTGTAAACATAAGTCATGTCAAATCACAAGGTTGATATACTGTACACTTTTAATTCAAGGGAACATAAAAAACTGCTCTGTTTTTATTAGTTCAGTCCTCTACAAGTATCCCTAGGTACAGTTGTATGACGTATTTAATGAGTCTTACGTAGAATGAATAGCCCATACTAGTTATACATTCATGTATTTGTTTCAATGATAGTCGCGGGCATCTCGACATACTGTACAGTAGTATAAAACAGAGTCCCCGATTCTTGAATGCAACGCGTATTCTCGTGAACCACTGGATGGATTTTGATGCGGTTTTCACCATTCTCTAAAGGATTTCTCGTGGAAAGTTCCTGTAGAAAAACATTCATTTGTGACCACAGGAAGCCGAGCAGTAACGATTTCAGTGAATCGAGTCGAAGAAAAACCTGCCGTCCGTGCGCCATTTCAGCTTAATCTGGATAAACAGATAAACATATCTATATAGGCCTACTATGAGTGAAAGAATTGGTCGGCCAACGGCCTAGCCGTGTTGAAACACCGGATCCCATGAGAAGTCCGCAGTTAAGCAACATTGGGCGCAGTCGGAACTTGGATGGTATGCCGGTTCTAGGCACTGCGCGCTGTTGGCCAACATAAGGAGGAGCGGAAAGGTCCTGGCCACCCTACCGCAAGTAAACTCCGGCTGGGGGTAGCCTCTTCGGAGGCTCGGACCTGCCTTCGGGCAGAATACCAATTAATTATTAAGAATTGGTCAGCATGAAAAGTTCTACTAAAAGGTCCTCGACAGCATATCTCTATCTTTAATACATCACCCATTCATTTCTGCCAACAATCTCCAGTGGAAATATAAATTCCTAGCTTCGGAGCGAATTCACGAGGTAGGGAGCGAGTCTATCACCCCAGCTTCGGCCAGCATCAACTTTCGAGTCGTGTCGAGTTAAGACTTCAGAAAAGAGTATATGTGTTTGGAGTTTCGCTGTTCACGGAACAGACTGGGTCTTCAATGTATAAATGTATACATATACTAGAATACACATGACCGTGTATAATATCAATGTATTTGCAATGCCAATACTATACATTATGTAATGTCACAACCATTGGCCCGGATACGATAATTTCAGAATCCCTTTTCCGGCTCAAATAACACGTTATTACAATTGACTGCAAAATAAACAGTATTCCGTTCATTGCATGTCTGTCAACCATCAGACCACCCCGTACGCCGCAAGCAGTGACTCATGCTATGGGTAGTGGTTGGAAATAGCCAATGGTTACAAAAAAAAACACAACACACTGCAAAGGTTCACCGGTGGGATTCGATCCAGTGATCCCGCGCTTACGAAGCAGGGCTCTTGCCGCTGCACCACGCGCTCTTTGGGTTCTTGCTAGCGTGCAACGCACATGGGCGCCGCACTGTAATTGCAATTAATTAATTTCTAGAAAACGGCTGAGATGCGCACCTTACTACTTGAACCTGCCTATGTCATACACGTGTACTAAAGATCGTTCGAATCTGTGACCCATGCATCGTATCCTTCCCTTGTTAGCAACACTGGAATATGGTTTTTAATATTTGATCTGTTGATTGCACTGGAAATCTCCTCTTGTAAAACACATGATTAAAGATAGTCTGTAACTGTCACACAATGCTAACATACAGTAACATTCACCAACACAGCGCAGTCGGCACATGATTGCTGGCTGCGTAAGAGCATTGTTGACGCGCGACGCGCGCCGGTAGAAAATATGAGCCAAGCTTCGCGACTGTGTAGATATACTGTGGTTATACGTTGTCATGAAGACGTGGGCGTAGCGGTCAGCATGGTTAGCTGCCGCCCCGGTGGTCCTGGGTTCTATTCCCGGCTCTGCCACGCAATTTGAAAAGTGGTACGAGGACTGGAACGGGGTCTACTCAGCCTCGGGTGGCCCAAATGAGTAGAGTGGGTTCGATTCCCCCTCAGCCATCCTCGAAGTGGTTTTCCGTGGTTTCCCACTTCGTCTTCGGGCAAATGCCGGGATGGTACCTACTGTAAGGTCACGGCCGCCTCCTTCTCTCTTCCTAGCCTATCCATCCGTTCCCATCCCTCATGAGGCCCCTGTTCGCTTTGCAGGTGAGGCCGCCTGGGCGAAGTGCTGATCACACCTCCCCAGTTGTATCCATCCCGACCAGATGTTCCAAGCTCCAGGACACTGCCCATAGCGGCGGTAGTGGTGAGTTCCCTCGCTGAGTCCGGGGGATCCACCAACCTAGAGGGTAAATTGACTAAATAAATAAATAAAAAAAAAATAATGAAGACGTGTCTAGTCTCAAGTGTGGAGTCGGGCGACAATAGTACATGCACTAAGTAGCCGTCGCGGTGGTGAAACAGACACAAATTACAAGCATGCCGATTTTCCAATGGGGGGGGGGGGGGGTCTAACCTCCAGTAACCCCCCTCCTGCCCCTCCTTGGCTACGCCACTGGCTACTGTATATTCTTCTAAGAGTCGAATCGAGCGCCAAATACAGGGTCTTTCATATAAAGTAAGAACGGCAAGTGGCAGTTTTGTTATTCGCTGGTGCGATGGCCTTGGCCGAGCTTGTGGCGCGCCATGGCCCCCTGTTGTACTACTGAAAGCGCGCGCGTAGTACATACGAGGGCTGATTTTTTTCCGATGGACTGTATAAAATTAACACATACCAAACTGATTTTACTACTAAATGATTGCTTGTTTTATTCGCATGTCTCAACATAATCGCCAAAACGATTGAAACATTTGTCGTATCGTTACACTAGCTCTCCAATGATCTCAGCAAAATATTCTGCCGCCACTGAGGTGGGTACGTCTGGAGAGTCCCCTGAAGTTTTTTTTTCCTTTCTGACGAGGCGTTGCCGCCCAACCATACCTTCAATTCTCAAAAAAAAGGTGAAAATCATTCAGTGCTGGTTTGGACTAAACGGCAGATGGTCCAAAACTTCCCACTTGAATTCTTTGTTAAAGTCTATCGTAACGTTGGTACAGTGTGGTAATGAATGATTTTCACCTTATTCGATAATTGAAGGAATGTTTGTGCGGCAACGCCTCGCCAAAGGAAAAACTTCAGGAGACTGGTCCAGACGTACCCACCTCAGTGGCGGCAGAATATTTTTCCGAGGTCATTGGAAAGCTGGTGTAACGTTACGACAAAATAATGTTTCAATCGTTTTGGCGATTATGTTGAGACATAAGAAAATAAAACAAGCAATTATTTAGTAGTAAAATCAGTTTGGTATGTCAATCTGTTAATTTTATGCAGTCCATCGAAACTTGAAAAAAAATCAGGCCTCGTATTGTACCCGCGGTTCAGGGCCGTCAGGTCGTTATACATAGTGTTACGTGCCACCCCCCCCCCCCCCCTAGTGGCACTTTTGTTAACTGGATTACGGTGGGTAGGAAGCACAATACCAATTACTGCTTAAAGAAATAATTAACTTTATTGCGGCCAGAAAATTACACTACTCATCAGCAAATACAAGCAATAGGAACCTTACTCCAGTTTCCTCAAGTCTCTTGCTTGTGGAGAGCTCTTGCCCTTTCACTTGTCAACAAACCACAGAAGTTAATCCTCCCGCTAATGAGCCTAGTGGCCTTGACAGAACTACATGCAACTTCTTCCTAATGTACGCCGACTACAGTTACTTACGAGCACTTGCTGCACGCTGTTCACAAGCTGGGAGAAACAATGTCACTGGATTTCGTAACCACAAAATCTCAGACACTCAGTGAAAGCACACTCACTCAAAACACAGGCAGTCCCCTGTATGTTTCTCACTTCCCCGCTTCACTAGGGGTTTCGCAAGTCACCACACTTCTGTCGCTCAGGATGAACGCTCACACTAGCTCGTAAAACACAACAACAACCACTGCTTGACAGGTCGCACTTATATAGCAGGCCGGTGACTCAATAAATGCTTCTAGATCCATCCAGGGTTCACGGCTTCTCGAGGTTTCCATCGCTGGTCAAGTCACGAATATTCTGGACTATCCCTTTGTCCTAGTAGCCCTGTTGCATAAGGCGCACGCAATACAGGAGGCAGGGCACAGCCCAGCCCTGGGGCAGTTGTGACTCATGCGGCGAGCGATGACACAAACTCACAGCCGTAACACCACCCCCTTCCTAAAAAGGCTGATCGTCCCGATCAATCATTGGTCCGTCTGTGTCCCTCCGTAGGCTGCCAGGTGATCTCGATGCACGATCTTCATCTTCGCCCTCGGGCTCCGCTGGATCCTGTAGACGACATCGTTGATCCGTTTCACGACTCGGTACGGGCCCTCCCAGGACTTCTGAAGTTTGGGTGACAGGCCTTTCTTCCGTAATGGGTTGAAGAGCCAGACCAGGTCGTCCTCGTGGAATCCTCCGGCATCCGTCTGCTGGTCGTATCGGGTCTTCATTCGGTCGGTCTCGATCCGCAGTTTCCTCCTCGCGAACGCGTGCACGTCCTCCAGTTGGTCGACCAGTTCTTGACAATACTGGCTTACCGGGACCGGATCATTCCCAGGTCGGCCGAAGGCAAGATCGACTGGTAGACGGAGTTCCCTCCCAAACATGGCCCAGGCTGGTGTGCACCCGGTGGCTTCATGCACGGCGGCGCGGTAAGCCAGGAGAAATAGAGGAAGATGTCTGTCCCAATCCCTCTGGTGCTCGCTGACGACTATTCGGAGATGGTTCTCGATGGTGCGATTGAATCGCTCTACCATCCCGTCGGACTGAGGGTGTAGCGGCGTCGTCCTTGTCTTCCGGATTCCCAGCAGCTGGCATAGGTTCTTGAACACCTGCGACTCGAAGTTCCTCCCTTGGTCGGAGTGCAGCTCCAGGGGGTACTCCGTACCGGCTGACGAATTCCTTCACCAGGGTCTCTGCGATCGTCGCGGCTTCTTGGTTAGGGAGCGCATACGCCTCCGGCCATTTGGTGAAGTAGTCGCTGACGACCAATATGTAGCGGTTCCCTGCCTCGCTTAACAGGAATGGCCCAGCAACATCGATGGCCACTCTTTCCATGGGGCCGCCCACGTTGTAGGTCTTCAGTGGACCCCGTCGTCTTCGTCCTGGGCCCTTGCTGGCTGCGCAATCGTGGCACCTCGCGCAGTGGTTCTCCACGTCAGTTCGGCATCCGATCCAGTAGAACCGCTCTCTCAGCTTCTCCAGGGTCTTCTTTATCCCTAGGTGTCCACCAGATGATCCTCATATTTTGGCTCGATGACAGCCGCCACTCCTTCAGCTGTTCCGTTGACAATTAAGGCGGCGCTGACCTCCGTCCTGGCGGGAACGATGACGTCTTCTCTCAGCCTTACTCGTCGTGTGGTGACGGCCTCGTGTGCTGGTTGCAAAGCAAGTTCCTCACCTCCGAAGTGCAGAGTGTTGGTACTCAGGTCCAAATGATGTTGTTCTGGTCCAGGAAGTCCAGTCCGATGATCACTTCATTTGATACGTCAGCCACAAGCACTGGATGCTTTATCGCCCGTCGACCAATGACGAACTCCAGTGATGCTTCGCCATGTACCAGTGTGGTCTCTCCGGTCGCGGTTATTAGCTGGAGGTTCCTTTGTGTGGGTTGCACTCTCCACTTCGGGAACACGGTGGGACTGACGATGGTCCTCGATGCTCCCGTGTCGATTAGCATGGGCCAGCTCTCTCCGTTGACGACTCCATCGACCATCAGGCTGCTATTGTCCCTCCGTAACTTCGTCACACGAACCTGGACTGCCGGGGCTTGACGACTGTCACAAGCCAACCTTTGCCCCCCAAGGCTGGCTAATACTCGTTTCCCTGGGTCGCGCAGTTTTCAGACGACTGACTTCCCGTCGGATACCCTCGGCGGCGGCGATCACCGCAGTCCTTGCTCAGGTGGCCTTTCTTACCGCAGGTCCAGCAGGTCGGTAGTCCTCTTCCGGGCCGCCTCTCCGGTTGCCTTCCGGCTGTGTCGTTGCTGGTGTTGCCGCAACTATCGAAGAAACGGCTTAGCGCCTCCATTAATTCGTCGGCCAGGGGCTTGGTCTCGTTGGTTTTTACTGGTTCGTCGACGTCCACTTGACGCACCCGCGCGTGCATTCTGGATGCCTGTTTTGCCGTCTCGAACTAAAGTGCGTGGCTCAGCGCATCTGCCAGGGTCTTATTGCGCGCGAGACGCAGCGCCAGTTGAGTGTCCGAATCCCGTAGCCCGTCGGTGAAAGTCTGCGTCGCTATCTGCTCCAGAAAGTCGGCCGGCGCTGTTGGGTAGGCGAGCCTTACGAGGCGTGCGATGTCCATCTCGAACTCCTGCAGGGTTTCCGCGTTCTTCTGTACCCGGGTCCGGAGCTGCATCTGGTAGGCCTGCTGAAGATGGCTATCTCCATATCGGGACTCCATATGGGCGATCAGTGAAGCGTAGTCCTGGGATCCAGTCGGGATGGCCTGAAGGACGTTAAAGGCGTCACCTCTCAGCGCTACAATGAGAGCTGTAGCCTTTTCTGTGTTGTTCCAGTTATTTATGGAACAGGCCGCCTCGAACTGACGTAAGTAGGTGCTCCACGGGACCTTTCCGTCGAAGGTTGGGGGCGTCACTCTGCTATGTCCCGTTCCTGATATTCCCGGTGTAACGGTGGGCGGGCGTTGGCGCAGCTCGGCAACTTCCTCTTGCAGGGCGTTGAATCTCGCTTCCATCCCCGTCGGCGGGCGTTGGCTCAGCTCAGCAATTTCCTTTTGTAAAGCGTTGAATTTCTCTTCCAGCCCCGTCAGTGGGCGTTGGCGCAGCTCGGTAACTTCCTTTTGTAAGGCATTGAATTTCTCCTCCACCCCCATCAGCGGGCGTTGGCGCAGCTCGGCAACTTCCATTTGTAAGGCGTCGAACTTCTTTTCCACTGCCGTGACTTCCTCACGCAGACACAGTTCTTATTTCTTCAGGTCCTGTGCTAACTTATTCTGCCCGTCTTCCATCTTCTTCTGGCCGTCCTCTATCTTCTTGGTTAAATTCTTCTGGCCATCTTCTAATTTAGCAGTTAGGTCCTCGGCTAACTTCTTCTGGCCGTCCTCCATCTTCTTCTGGCCGTCTTCCATCTTCTTCAGGTCATCCTTCAGGTCCTTGGCGAATTTCTTCTGGCCGTCTTCCATCTTCTTCTGGCCGCCTTCCATCTTCTTCAGGTCATCCTTCAGGTCCTTGGCTAATTTCTTCTGGCCGTCTTCCATGCCAGTTAACTTTTCTAGCAATGCTGCCAATTGCTCCTCCATTTTAGTTGTTTGTCTTGTAAAGGGCATGCACTCACAGGAAAAGTAGAGAAAATGACCTGCTCGGGTTTTGAAACCAGGACCGTCAGGTGTTGTGCTTGTGCTTGAGTTCGTAATCCGGCTTCTGACACCAGTTGTTACGTGCCACCCCCCCCCCCCCCTAGTGGCACTTTTGTTAACTGGATTACGGTGGGTAGGAAGCACAACACCAATTACTGCTTAAAGAAATAATTAACTTTATTGCGGCCAGAAAATTACACTACTCATCAGCAAATACAAGCAATAGGAACCTTACTCCAGTTTCCTCAAGTCTCTTGCTTGTGGAGAGCTCTTGCCCTTTCACTTGTCAACAAACCACAGAAGTTAATCCTCCCGCTAATGAGCCTAGTGGCCTTGACAGAACTACATGCAACTTCTTCCTAATGTACGCCGACTACAGTTACTTACGAGCACTTGCTGCACGCTGTTCACAAGCTGGGAGAAACAATGTCACTGGATTTCGTAACCACAAAATCTCAGACACTCAGTGAAAGCACACTCACTCAAAACACAGGCAGTCCCCTGTATGTTTCTCACTTCCCCGCTTCACTAGGGGTTTCGCAAGTCACCACACTTCTGTCGCTCAGGATGAACGCTCACACTAGCTCGTAAAACACAACAACAACCACTGCTTGACAGGTCGCACTTATATAGCAGGCCGGTGACTCAATAAATGCTTCTAGATCCATCCAGGGTTCACGGCTTCTCGAGGTTTCCATCGCTGGTCCAGTCACGAATATTCTGGACTATCCCTTTGTCCTAGTAGCCCTGTTGCATAAGGCGCTCGCCATACAGGAGGCAGGGCACAGCCCAGCCCTGGGGCAGTTGTGACTCATACGGCGAGCGATGACACAAACTCACAGCCGTAACAATAGTTTGAATGGAGCGCCGATCTGAGTTTGAACTAGCGCTCATAGGAGGAGAGCCTATCGGAGGGGAACGCGCGCCCGCTTGGCGAATGGGAGAACGCCGAAGGTGCTGGAACCTTTGGAGCTACCTTATTCCCGTGAGATGGAAGGAATGGTGTTATGGCAGGATGTAGCCCCTGACTTTAGTTTGATTCCAGTGAAAGAACCAGGAAGATAGCTTTACGCACTCCGAAGTTATGAAGGAAGGACGTTTGGGGAATGACGTAACTGCTGACGCACGCGAGTAGCCACAGCGGTATTTAAACTGCGGTGAGCAGGCGTCAGTCAATGTGTTCAGTATCAGAGCAGCGTGTCTCTCTGGTCCAGTTTGTGTCAGTGCGAAACCTCGAGCAAGTGTTATACTACGTCATCGCCGTGAATAAGTATGCGGGTTGCCTGAATGCGAGGAGTAGAAGGCTCTGGAAGGCCCATGAATTTTCTAAGTGCCAACGGTGATAGGCTTACTGGTGGAGAGAAAGAGTTATTCTTCAAACACATGTGAGTTGAACTGTACTTTATAAGAATTGTGAACTGTTATACTAGAAGTGACTGCCTGGATGTTCGGGTCAATGACTTCATTTCTTGACAGTACATTACTTTCATGTATTGAAATAGCGAATAGATCATGTGTACAGCTAGAAAGTGAGGCGTGAATTTCAAAGTGTGGACACATGTGAGGACACGAACAGTGAGGATATCAAGTCCATGCACTTCAGATTTAATAGCGTGATTAGTGATAATATGAAAGTTGCAATGCCCAGTATTATGTTTTGGCCATGTGAACGAGAATGTTCGATAGTCACGATAAGTGTTTGCAACCATTAGCCGCACGAGCTCAGGACTTTGAAAATTCGTTATACAACTGTCAGCCGTTTGTGCTTAAGTGCTGCGCGATATATCAGTATAAAGTGAAACGCATTTAATATGTGGTCTGACGACAATGAAAGACATGGTAAAATAATGGGGGCGGAATATCTTGGAAATTTTACGAGTGATATTTTGGAACTCCATGATGCCATGAACATGCATTATTACCACCGATGATGGGTTAGATTCGAGAGGATGAAGAAGGGACGCAGACGATACCAGCCCGTGAAGGAAGCCTGAAAGGACATAGCCAACATCAGCCCAGGTGAGAAGGTTCTGGAACAGCACGATGGGGCAAGCGGAAAGAGCATTGCCAGAGGTCAAGAGGAGCTAAATCCAGGGCGTGGCATGGTGTGTGGGGACACACGCTGGCATTTCAGGGAGGAACTTTCGTGCTGATATTTCAACACTTGACAGACAGCGAATATCTGGAAGTAAGATCTCTTCATGCTATCGTAGTTGAACTGTGGTCTAGTCTAATGTATATTTCTATTCCCAAATTTAATAGTTCAGCGGTTTTTTTTTTGTGGTCATTTTTCATGTTTCTGACAAGAAGTTCTCGTCATTTATCAGTTTTCCTGGTAATAAAATTTCAGTAATTTAGGGCAGATAGTACCGCAACGTTTTCTTCGTTTGTTTCGCTTCGTGATTCGTTACTAGTGATAGGAGATATTGGTCACTTACGAGTTGATTTTGTGAAGGAGGAATGATTGGTGCAATGGAGAAATTAAATAAATAATTAATAATAATAATCGAGTACTGTGAAAATTTATATATAATAAGAATAAAATTCAAGTACATGGATTCTTGAGGATAATGATAGAAGCCAGTGATAAGAATAAAATATATATAAATAATGGTGAATACATTTTGGAAAATAAATCAGTTCTGAAAGCGAAAGTAATAATAATAATAATGATAATAATAATTCTCATAAGAAATATTCAACCTAGGAGTCGAAAAATATTACAATGAGTGGTAATTTGATTTTGTTGCAAGTTCAGCTGTTTATAAAAACTCAGGCAAATGGGGAGTAGTAATCCCAAGGTGAATAGGGGATCAGGTTTTATGTAACAACCAAAAGTAGTTGAGGACTGAGCTAATTGAAAATGGTTTTTTGAGTATAATAAGATGTAAAGTAAATATCCAAGTTGTTGCCAACAGAGGTGGATCAGATTGTGACCAATTTGTTATATTGATGTGTGAAGTATAGCATTCAGTTTATTGATGGGCCTGTCGAAGACAGTGCACCTATATTTTATGTGATATGTGGGCATCATGCGATTGAATGCACCATTAATTTTGGAATAGTGTTTTTTTTTTAGCGTATGGCTTTTAGTGCCGGGAGTGTCCGAGGACATGTTCGGCTCGCCAATTTTGTAACTGCTTCGAGACGGACACCCAATGGGTGAGCTACCAAGTACCGTTGGGGAGGGAAGGAGGGAAGTTGGAATGTAAGGACGAGGAGTTGGAAGGTAGCGGCTGTGGCCTATAGTTAGGGACCAACACCGGCATTTGCCTGGAAGGAAGATGGGAAACCACAGAAGACCATCTTCAAGGTTGCCGGCGGGGGGATTCGAACCTCCTCGCCTCCCGGATGTGAGCGACTGCCATCAGTCATGCCGTAACCACCACGGCCAACTCACCCGGTGGAATAGTGGTGGTTGTCGAAAATGAGTAGGGGGGGGGGGGGGGGGGGGGTTGACCCAGTGAGGATTCATTTTTGTTTTCTTCTGAATGAATGCATTTGTATGAGGGGAGGTCACTTTTAAGATCTGATCACACCAGGGAATCATTTCTTTCATATATACGGTCAAACAGCATCTGAATCAGTTATGTTTAGATTAATAATGCTTGCTAATGATCGGAAAATTCCATGGGATGATTATTTCAAATGTACAACAGCAAATACTTTAATTATAACATGCTGAAAATTCTATAAACAAATTTTGCAACAGTTATGCTCATAATATTTCATGAGTGGATCAATTATTAATAAATGTGGATGGTGAAGCATATTTCTTAATAATAGAAAACAGATAGTGAACTAAGTTTTACTCAGTGCCTCATTTGAAGTATAATTTGTAAATAAGTATAAGAAGTGATAAATATAAGTGTTTGTGAGTGAAGCTGGACATGATGGACATGCATAAACTTTAAGACATTCAAATAGGAAGTGCTTTTGAAATATTTTCTTGATTTAGCGATCAGGAATCTCAGGGAGAGACTGAATATTTTTTACACCCTGTAGATTGAGGTAGGAGTGTTCTGCTTTTGACCTGGTATAAATTTTATTTAATAAAAGTGGGGTGTGGTTTGTGGAAATCTTGTGGTTTTTTTTTCGTCCTCTCTATGCTCAGGCGCGAGTCTCGGACACAGTTCAGCACAACCTAGCCCTTACCCGTTAATCCCTGAGATATTAAGAATCTTGTGCTCAACTGTCTTCGAGGCTCCCGCATATGTGGGCGTTTATCTTCGGATAAACGGGCACAGTATGTACTATGCGCGCGCTTTCATTAGTACAGCAGGGGGCCATGGCGCGCCACAAGCTCGGCCAAGGCCATCGCAGCAGCGAATAACAAAACTGCCGCTTGCCGTTCTTACTTCATATGAAAGACCCTGAATATCAGCATTTCAACACAATAGTTAACACCTACTGTCGACCAAAGTATTATGTGCACTCGAGTTCGAAGGTTGTTTGTTAAGTAACCAATAGACTTAACTTACATAAAATCCAATAACATCATCATTTGCGTCATTCTATTTTACGTTAGTTCATGTAGGTTTGGAATTTTTAATTTATATTTTAATATTTTTTATCGCAGTAGGAACACAAAAAGTGCCGGTTTTTAAGCGTGTTTCGACCATGCGTCACATTTAAGAATTATTAACTCAAAAACCCGTCATCAGATCGAATCCAAATTTTAACACAAAATACATTGGAATGTTCTATAACTGTTTTATTAATTTAAAACTGTTGTGTGCCCAAGAAACTGAGTTGTTATCATTTTTGTAAGGTAACTTTTCCTCGGCTCGGGGTGGTTGGAAAATGTAGTTCTTGGTCGCGTTGGAACCCTTATACATCAAAAAGTTATGCTGCTTGACTGTGAAATACTTAAGTTAATTCACTTATTTTATATATGTTAGTATTTTTTCGGGGAAATGAGGCTTGGTTCACCAGCTAGCCGTTCCGGGAAAAGCTATACAGCGTTGCCGAGATGGAGCCCATCACGTGATGGGCTCCAACTCAGCAACGCTGTACTGTGCCCAAATCCAGTTGCCTAGATTGAAGGGTACAAGCCGTGAGCCTAGATTTGAGGGAACAGGCCACGATTCTAAGTTCGGATATGGATGTTTGAATAGCGCGCTCCAAACCTTTTTAGAAGCTTTCCGAAGGAATTTACAGCCAAGAAGTGGGTAAGTGACGTAGGAGGAGAGCGTCATAGTCGAGGTTATATGTCACTAAATTTCCCGTTGAGATGGAAACTTGAAACCTATATCAGATTACTGGCAAGAACAAGAGAAGAAGAATGAGCTTTGTTTCAAAGAAATTGATCGAACAGAAGCCGAGTTATGAGCTGTTTTAGTTCCAGCGTTTTCGCCGCAGTGACCTCGAGCCAGCAAGCGGATGGGTATATAAGGCGAGCCTCGCAGGCAGAGGTATGTTCACTTCATCACAAGCACTCCGTTGACTTGGTCGTGCTACGCTACGTAAGCGCTCTAGCCGCTTGACTATCACCGAACTTCGAACATCGTTATTATCACCGAGCACATGGTTGCATTTAATCTTCAACTTACAGCACAAGCTGTGGACTTAGAATTTTCGACAGTACATGGTTACTGAAGGTGTTAAACTATTTCGAGTGAGTTTAGAACATTCCTTCGATTTCACAGAAGTGAAATAAGTCTGTGGCACTTGGTAATTTTTACCGCTACAACTTGGACATATGGTAGACTATGTCTACAACTTTTTCTTCAGTCCACATTCACTTAGAGCTGGATTATTTATATCCAATAGTTCGACCAGCCAAGATAAGTCAGTAACTTCAAACCAGTCTTGCATATTCAAAAGCCGAATGGGAATACATGTTTAGCCTTGTGCGATCTGAAAAGTGAGAAGCTTTGCCCAGCCAACTCGACAGAATTTGTAATTGTGCTGAAAAGATTGTAAGAGTATTGGAATACTGATTGTATCACAGTGGGTCTTGGTAATTATTTCATCATGGATCGCTTAGATCAGACCCCTGTCAACTACACTTCAGCGCTTGAAGTTGCCAACATTTTTCTGCAAGACATTATAAACGCCACTATGTCTGCGTATACAGCTTGTGGGTATAACATGGAAGCTGATACGAGAATATAAGTACGAGTAGTCTGGTTCAGGCCAGATTTCTACCATCAATACCTACAAGAATGTAAGCTGCAATTTACATTATTTCTATGCGTAGTTAGTTGTATTTTCTCGTATATTCTACAGTCTTGCCAACACATTTTTTTTGTCTCTATAGTCATCGATATGTTTATTTGCTTTTGCAAATATTTTCTTTCGAAACCTGAGCTAGGACCTGAGTTGATTTTTTTACTCAGATTTATACGATTCGATATTTATGGACGAGCAGAACGAGCATTTATTTTAGTTCGATATTTTTTTTTCTTATTGCTGTCATTAGCCGTCATAATTAGAGATTTAAGAATTAATCTAAAGTTGAGGAATGGATATTATCCATCATTTTCAAGTCGAGGGTGATATTCCCCGAACAGTTTGATAACTTTAAACCTAGTTTTGAACATAATAATAATAATCATGGGATTTAATAATAACAATTATTTTTCTATTCTTCTGGAATAATAATGATAAACATTTGTGGTTTATAATAATCATTTTCTGATTGTATGATTAATAGAGTTGACATTTGAAGTCATACTCTAAATCGGTCTGTTAGGTAGTCAGCCCGAAGGCTAGTTGGATCCTCAAAAAGCACCGCCGTTACGTTATGTGAGTAGATACCCACAATAATCCAAGGCAGCGCTATATTGAGGCATTCTAGGCAAGAAGAGGAGTGAGGTAGTTTGCCATTGCTTTCCTCACTGAGTCAGAACAGTGGTCGTAACCGTATGAGTAGAACCTTTCACAGCATCCACAGGCACTGACTGTGCCCTGAAGGTCATTACTAAGCACCACCCATACCTCAGTAACTTCCATATAATCACAGCCATGAGTGAGACTAAGACATCGGTGAAAAGCCACCTTTTACTCTAGCCTGTAGCCTGTGCCAACTGACAAATGCAAATGTACTGTATTCATCAAGAGCTGGCAAACAGGCCACACTCTAAATCGGATATTTGTTAATTCCGAAGGTCAGTGGTTAACACGTGCCCACTTATAATGAACAGTTAAATTCAGTGAAATTGTTTCACGTTTGCATTTCATATTTAAAGCTTTGATAAAGACACGGAAAGAAATGAAATGGGAAGCTAAGCATGTATAAAGCAGGGTTTTTGCTAGAGTTTATATAAAATAAAATCATCATGACGCAGCGTCTTTCACAACGTTTGCTAATTTTTGTGGAATTTTTGATGGTAAAATTATATTGGATACTAGCAGTAGTACCCGGCTTCGCCCGGTGGAATGATGATAATGTTTTAAGGTCTCCTTAGAAATATAATGGACATAAAATCTAAGTCATTTGCCCCCAAAGACAATGAGGGAGTAATATCTAGGTCATTTGCCCTTTTGATAAGGATGATAATAAAAACTACTGTTGAATTGACACGTCAAATTTACAAACTACCGTAATAGAAATACATATTTCAAAATTCACAGGCGAGGAAGACTTATTGTGTGTGGTGATTAATGGTGTAATGAGCGTAACATCTACTGTAGGTCATTTGCTCTTATGATGAGGATGATAAGGGAAACTACTACCGGTATTGAATTGACACTTCAACGTATAATGTACACAATGTACTGTAATAAAAATAACTATATGGCGGCTTCGGTGGCGTATTTGGTAGCATGCTGAGCTTCTATGCCCAAGATAGCGGGTTCAAACCCGGCCGAAGCCGTCGGATATTTTAAGAGCGTTAAAATCCGTCAGTATGCCTTTCTTCGGAGGGGAGGTAAAGCTGGCGGTCCCATGTCAGATTTATGGCATGTTAAAGAACCTTCCACTAATTACACCTGTGTGAAGCTAAATTGGATAGGTAAACAACGCGCATAGATGTCTACGTCCGTTGCCAAGAGCCGACTACAGTGGCGTCTAGTAGCTAAGTTCCGAACTTGGCCTAGTAGTCGTTGACGGTGGCGCTTGGCGGCAAAAGTACGAACTATTTGAAGAATTCTAAGTTGCAGTTTGTACTTAAATTAAAAAACAGATAACACACACTAATACAGTCATCACAATTAACACCGGTTATCAGACAGATTCTACACACACCCAAAGTACACGGGGCTACATGACCGCGTTGTCGCAGCCCCTAAACTTAAGAACCAACCAACCAAAAATAAATATTTTAAAAATCACAGTCGAGAAAGACTTTATGCGGTGGTGATTATTGGTATGATGCGCGTAACATCTAGGTCATTTGCACATATGATGATAATAATAAGGTAATGAAAAAATGACTACTAAACGAACATGGTGTTATTTTAAAACTGATATAGGTAATTCAGGTGTCTAGCTTCGATGTCTTCCAGAGTCTCAACCTTATTTTCTGGCTTAGGCCTGTACTGGATGCGTCTAGTGAAAGAGCGTACTGCTCGGCAAAGACAAAGAATATAGGTCCAAGCTGCACGAACCTGAGATGATCGCAGATGATGACAAAATATGATGACACACGTTCGGGGTTCCCCGTCCTATACAGATTGACCGGGAATCGCTCACTGTTTCGCAACGGCCCTGTGCTGGCATCAGCATAGACAGCAGGAGATAACACGGCGGGCTCTGGAAAGTACACTCAAGTCACCTCGCGATGAATCAGCAAGCTATTCTCACAACTGACCCCCCCCCCCCACCCCGGGTCTCACAACTTGTGGGACGTGGGTTGGCGACCACGGAACCCCAGCTGAGTCTGGCATCGCTTCTACTTCCTGGTGCCGGGCTCATTTCAGTTCTCTTTCCTGTCGGCCTCCCTTGGTCAACTCTTGTTCTCTTCCGACCCAGACTATTAGGGTATCCGAGGGCTAGGGAGTCTTTCAATTTCCCGCCTTAATTGGCTTTGTCTCATCTTTCCTGATACCCTCATTCTTCGAGGGGTCTGCCTTCTCTTCCTTTTCATAATATCTCCTGTCTTCTGCTCAAGGCCCTCAAAGAGGCAGGGTGTGTGTAGACCCACCACTTCTGGTACACCCTCAAGGGCTCATGACTGGTGAGTTAGGAAGCTGGCAACTCCGAGGAATTCCTGAGCTGCATGCAGGGAATGGAGTGGTAGGCCTATGTCAGAAATTTCAAGTGGACAGTGTTACGCATCGGGTTCCAAAGGGTAAGTAAGTATACACACTTTGCTTTCGATCGGTGAACGATGTAGATTTGTACCAAAGGGCCTTAATGCGGGAAATGGAGTGGTCTATCCAAAATTTCGAGTGAACAGTGTTACTCGTCGAGTTCCAAACGGTAATTATGTAAAATCTGGTTGAGATCGGTGAAACTGTGTAGTTTTGTGCCAAGGGCCAAAATGCAGGGAATGGAGTGGCCTGTCCAAATTTTAAAGTGGACAGTGTTACTCATCATCATCATCATCATCATCATCATCTTGTACAGTTTCCAGCCCCAGGCTGGGTCTGTTTGGAACATCGGGTTATTCATCGGGTTCCAAAGGGTAAGTATACACATTTTGTTTTCGATCGGTGAACGATGTAGATTTGTGCCAAAGGGCCTAAATGCGTGAAATGGAGTGGTCTGTCCGAAATTTCGAGTGGACAGTGTTACTCGTCGAGTTCCAAAGGGTAATTATGTAAAATCTGGTTGAGATCGGTGAAACGGTGTAGTTTTCTGCCAAAGGGCCAAAAAGCAGGGAATAGTGTGGTCTGTCCGAAATTTAAAGTGAACAGTGTTACTTGTCGGGTTCTACGGGTAAGTATATAAAATTGGGGTCAGATCGGTGAAACGGTGTAGATTTGTGCCAAACAGCCTAAATGCAAGGGATGGAGTGGCCTCGCCGCAATTTCAAGCAGACAGTGTTAGTCGCAGTGTTCCAAAGGGTAAATATACAAATTTTGGTTGAGATGGGTGAAACGGTGTAGATTTGGGACAAAGGGCCTAAATGCAGGGAATGGAGTGGTCTGTCCGCAATTTCAAGCAGACAGTGTTACTCGCTGGGTACCAAAGGGTAAGTTTCCGAATATTGGTTCTTATCGGTGAAACGGTGTAGATTTGTGCCAAAGTGCCTAAATGCAGGGAATGGGGTGGTCTGTCCGAAATTTTAAGTGGACAGTGTTACTCGCAGGGTTCCAAGGGGTAAGTATACAAAGTTTGGTTCAGATCGGTGAAACGGTGTAGATTTGTGCCAAAGGGCCTAAATGCAGGGGATGGAGTAGCCTCTCCGCAATTTCAAGCAGACAGTGTTAGTCGCAGAGTTCCAAAGGGTAAATATACAAATTTTGGTTGAGATCGGTGGAACGGTGTAGATTAGTGCAAAAAGGGCCTAAATGCAGGAAATGGAGTGGTCTGTCCGCAATTTCAAGCAGACAGTGTTACTCGCAGGGTTCCAAAGGGTAAGTATACACATTTTGGTTCAGATCGGTGAAACGGTGTAGATTTGTGCAAAAAGGGCCTAGATGCAGGGAATGGCGTGGTCTGTCCGAAATTTCAAGCAGACAGTGTTACTCGCAGGGCACCAAAGGGTAGAATACGAATTTTGGTTCTGATCGGTGAAACGGTGTAGATTTGGACCAAAGGGCCTAAATGCAGGGAATGGGGTGGTCTGTCCGAAATTTTAAGTGGTCAGTGTTACTCGCAGGGTTCCAAAGGGTAAATATACAAATTTTGGTTGAGATCGGTGAAACGGTGTGGATTTGGACCAAAGGGCCTAAATGCAGGGAATGGGGTGGTCTGTCCGAAATTTCAAGTGGACAGTGTTACTCGCAGGGTTCCAAAGGTTAAATATACAACTTTTGGTTCAGATCGGTGAAACGGTGTAGATTTGTGCAAAAGGGCCTAAATGTAGGGCATGCGGTGGTCTGACTGCAATTTCAAGCAGACAGTGTTACCCGCAGGGTTCCAAAGGGTAAGTATACAAATTTTGGTTCAGATCGGTGAAACGGTGTAGATTTGTATACATAACAGACAGACAGACAGACAGACAGATAGACAGACAAACTTTGTGCTTTATATATATAGATTGTCGTAAACTCATTGGTGAGGTTTACTGATTTTTGAATTTTCCATTTGTCATAACAAGCAAAGGCTTGATTATTTTGTATAATTTGGGAAGATGTCATTGTGTGTGTGCAGATAATTATATGCCATTCTGAGTGCGCAATTTAAGTCGCAGGAATGAGGTTGTGTAAAATGGAGCACCAATTAAATTGTAGGTTGGATGTTTTTGATGTAGAAGGAGAGTCGTTTTTCGCCACACTTTCGTCGTAATATAACCACAGGTTATTTTGTGAACCATCATTATTAAATTACTGTTGATCCACGTGTTTGATAATATTTCTAGTAATTGCTTACCCGGAAAATTATTATTCTACTAGTTCCTTTCATTCAGGAAAGCTTTACCGTTGTCTAAATGCTGATTTATAATTCTGTGATTTTTATCACGTGTCAATCATATGGGCCAATGCTGTTAGTTAAAATTGTTACTTATTAACAACCACTATAAGCTGAAAGGATTTGCAGATCCTATAAAAATAAATATACATTTTCTTTAATAAGTTGATGCTGAACATATTTGACATTTTTTCAAAATCACTTTGATGATAATAATAATGATTTGTTTCATTACAAAACATATTAAATGATATTTCAAATTTCCTAATTAATGTTTTCAAGGAATAATTAATTAAATCGTTGAATGAATCCATGTGGAATGGAAGTTATATTTGTGATAATTATATTTTTGATTAAGTCAAAATTATTTTGACAGACTTTGGATTGAGATCTATGTTTCAATAGACATTTTCTGTTTTTTTTTAATCCACAAAAATGCTCAAAGTCCATGTAAATCATAGTGTGTTTCACTTATTATGAACAACTTTGTATTTGACAAATCCTAATATTACTATTGCCTAAGAAGTGTTAGTCGAAATGCTACGATAATAGTTTTGAGAAATGAACAGTGAAAGTGATTTTCCCAACCAGTGATAAATTTTCTTATTGATCTTCAACGTGTGAATGCTAAATAATTTAGGGATCAGTATGGACGATTGACTTTGCGCTGATAAAACTCTACCCCTGTACATAATTATGTTGAACGAATTCAACAGGACTGATATTCTGACCTCTCGTTTCAACTTTGTTAGTGTTCATGTGTTGGCGATATTGTATATTGTGTAAATAACTTATTCTTTTCCAGTCATCTTTTATGCCATTTTGGGCATATTTTCTTCATGTCACTTTAAAGTTTTAATTAAAAGAGATACTTTTATGGTATTCAATCACCGTTTTCATGAATCTCCTTCTATCCTTATTGTTGCGTCGAGCCAAAAATCAGTTAAGCATTTTTTTTGTTAGGTCTTTGCATTCGACTTTAACCCATTTGGCGCCCCGGGATATTTTGATTCTCGTGCTGACTGATTTTTGGTGAAATGCATATGTGGTCGTCCGGACTTCGGTCCAAACGGGCACATAAAATAAGATAGAAGAGAGAAATGGCGCCCAACGTGGCGATCGATTTTTATACGGTTGGTTGTACGCCAATTTGATTTTGCAATAGATATTTTGGGAATAGGAAAATGTCTGGTTCGGACAAATAAATTCATAGGAAACCCAATTAGTGGGGAAACTTAAATTAAATTAAATATTCAAATAGTTAGAGTGGGATTTGTTTTGTTGTATAATGGCTTATCCATTATGGTGTCAAATAAAATTTTAGTATACGTTCGATGGCCAGAAATATTGCATTACATTAGAATCCAGGTGGAGGATATTCACTTTGTATTTTTTTGATATTGTTGTTTAAATCTAACTGTTAATAGTAGACAATTTTTTTCCATCACGTCGATATTAGGGAATATCTCATTTTATTCTGAGAAATCCAAGTAGCTACGCATAATTCTTGTTTTAGATTTAAGTCTCTGTGTCTGATTACATTTATACCCCTAATTTTGAATTGTATTCTGATAAATCATGGATGAAATCATGAGGATATTGAAGCGTATGGAGGAAAGCTCCAAGAGCGCTGCACTGCAAATGGCAGAAATTATTGACAAAACTGATCAAATGGAGGTTAAGCTTAAAGGAAACTCTGATACTTTAAAGGAAAAATTAATGGAAAATTCCGATACCCTAGAAGATAGGTTAACCGCTTCTTTAAAAATTAATCTAGAGAATTCAATGGAAAAGAAACTTAAAGAAAACTCTGATTCTATAAAATCTTCTTTAGAAAATAAACTTAAAGGAAACTCTGATGTTTTAGCAAACAGATTAAAAGTAAATCTCGAAAAGTCATTAGAGGAAAACTCAGTAAATTTGAAAGCTAAAATGGGGGGAAAATTCCGATGCATTAGGAGCTTCTTTAGAAACCAAAATGTCTAAACTGTTCTAGAAAACTCATGAACTCGAAACTTCTTTAGCTTTAAACACTAGTAAAATGGAAGATAAATTTCGCGATGCAGACCAAAAATCTCAGTCATTAGCTGATAGGATCGAGCGAGGTATCACGAAAGTAGGAGATGACATGGTAAACTTAGAAATTCGCGTTCAGAAAGAAAATACTGATATGGCAAATAACGTCATACAACGTTTAACTGAACAATTTCAAGAACTGGTAGTAGGAGAGATTCAGCAGAGTGTAGTCAAGGAGTTGACAACCGAGATCAAGACAACAGTTATCCAGGAGGTCAAAGACGCACTTAAGACGGAAACTCAAGACGGAATCAATGAGATTAGGGAAACTTTGACGCCACATGTCCAGGTCATTACGAAAGATATCCAGATAGGTCAAAAAGACATCGTGGATATGACAAGTTCACTTAAAAATCATGAAAAGATGATGAACCAAATTTCCAATAACTTGAAGGAGAATTGTAAGGAAACAGAAGGAATCAAAAGAGATACCGAAGAGATCAGAAAGAAGTCTGAAGAAAATCAGAAGGAGATCGAGAACATCAAGGATCAAGTTATAGAGAAAAGTCAGGGTGATTATTTTCATAACAAGGATGATAGCGAGGAGATAAAGAGATTAGTAGGTGAGGAGAATGACGAACTTAAGGAAACCGTAAAAGCCCTTAATGACAAATTTTTGAATTATCAAAAACAAGCGAAGAGCATTTTAGAACCTCAGAGTAAAACTACAGGTACAAGTAGAGATAAAGTCATTGAGGAAATAAATAGAGTAGGAAATCAACCATAGACCAGAGGAGTTTAGGATGATGATCCAATCCACACCGATAACCTTCTATAAAAATGTAGAAGAAAAACCTTCAAAATTCTATGGAACCGGAAGTATGACGCCTGTAGAATTTCTGAGAGAAGTAGGAGACTACCTTAAAGATTTCAAAATTGGGAAGGAAAGAGAGATTAGAGTGATAGGAAAATTTCTGGAAGGATCCGCCTTGACGTGGTTTAGAGCTTTTAGATCTACTCGAACCAATTTCGAAGTATTTTCTAGAGGATTATTAAAGAAATTCTGGTCCCCGGAAACCCAACAGCAAGTAAGAGCAGAGTTGTACTCGAAAATATATTCCACTTCACAACCTACTCGTTACTCAACTTATTTCTCAGGACAGTTGTCCAAACTCCAACATTTAGATCCACCGATGCCCGACAATGAACTGATTACTGCTTTGATCAGGCAATTTCCTGCAGATGTCCAGAGAATACTGATAGCAGCGGACATATACAGCATGGGGCAATTCGACGAAAGAGACTGGATCACACGAACGCCCAATTCTTTCATCAGAAGGCTGGAAAGAACGACAACACGGTATTTACGGTGATGGCCGACTGATACTCTCAGACACCTCGCAACGGAAGAGAAGAGAAAACGCCGAGGGATGATCCAAGACACGAAAGATGGAACCAGAGCAATTCTAGGTAATACGAAAATAGACCTTATGCAAGACCTGGAAACAACTACCGAAATCATTGGGGAAGACAAAGAGGAAATCAAGGGCGATATCAAGAGAAAATATACTTTGGGAGAAGTAATGGATATTACCCAAGGAATGAAAACCCAAGAGAATCCAACGAAGAGTTCAAGCAGGAGGCGAGGAAGAATTTGGAAGAACGACACCTGGAAAACAAACAATACCTGGAACAATTGAGGCAGAGTGAACCCAGTACTTCAGGGACTTCACACAATAAGGGTAAAGATGAAGAAAAAAATCAAAATGTGCAGTAGCAAATGGCTTCACTAAGACTTACACTTATATAATTACCAAATGGCAGGTAGAGGACGAGGATTTAATACAAAATAATGACGAACGCAAGGAGATGGGAACAAGGATCAAATTGCCAATTATTGTATGTGAAGTATTCGGCAAACCTGTCGATACACTGATTGACACTGGAGCGATGTTATGCTTGATAAGTGAGAAATTGTATGCCTTATGGAAACTCACTGAGAATCTTGAAGAAATTCCTGTGTCCGGAATCAAGATCCAAGGAATAATTTCCAACAAGACATCCCTGTGTAAAACTCAGCTATACTTATGCATCAGGATAGGAGGACATGATTTTCGACATGTATTTGCGCTTATGAAGGACATGGCTTTCGACATGATCTTAGGGGCAGATTTCATCCAGAAATATAAAGCTGTGATTGATATGAGTGCCGAAACGGTAAGATTTCAAAATACAGAGGAAATAAACTTCGAGGGAAACGAAGAAGAAGACATCGAGGGAGATGCCCAATGTTCCTTGATATTTCGCGAGTCCTCAGAAGATTGAAGGGAAGAGAGATTGCCAGAGTTAGAAAATGTTCTTGACGAGTTCAAGGATATATTTGATATTCGACCTGGGGAAATTAAGGATTTCGAATACCGGATTCGAGTCACTGATGACGCACCCTACCATGCAAAATTGTATCCAGTAGCCGAGAAGCATAGAGACAAGGTGAAGGTTCTGATCAAAGACATGGAAGATAACAAAGTTATTGAAAAATTCACAACTTCTTATGTGAATCCTTTGACAGTGGTGTCCAAACCAGATGGCAGTTTGCGGCTATGTTTAGACGTGCGGAATTTGAATTTGAGAATACTACCGGAATACGACAGACCACCTACTATTAGGGAATTACTCCAATTATTCCAAGGCAAGAGTTGGTTCTCAAATATTGATCTCACTTCGTCCTACCATCATATTAGGCTTAGTGAAGACTCAAAAAATTTACAGGGTTTATGTTTGACCAACAAACCTATGTTTTTCGACGTCTACCATTTGGAATCAAAACGTCTGGATCTGTTTTGATTAGAGCTCTTGATCAGAATTTGAGTCCAGCAGTAAAGGAAATAACAGTCCGATATATAGATGATATTCTCATTGCATCTGAGAGCAAAGAAGAACATTTAGTACATCTCCGAATGTTGTTCGAAGATTTGAGGAAGGCAAATTTTAAGGTCAACCTTCGAAAGTGTCAGTTCTTTCAGAAAGAGATCAAATTTCTGGGACACATATTGGATGGTGAGGGCTACCGCCCAAATGAGACGAAAATCCAAGCTATTGCGAATTTTCCCAGACCTACTAGAGTGAAGCATGTTCGCATTTTTCTAGGCACATGCCATTTCTTCGCAGGGCATTGTCCTAAGTACACTGAGACAGTCGCACCTCTCCAGGAATTGTTGAAAAAGGATAATAAATGGAAATGGAATGAAGATTGTGAGCAGTCGTTTCAAGATGCCAAGAGTCTATTGGTAAATAGCATCAAGTTAGAGTATCCTGATTTCACGAAAAATTTTATTATAGAATCCAATGCGTCCACCGTAGGGATTGGAGCGATTCTTTTTCAAGAAGACGACGATCATAGAAGACATCATCTGGCTTTTATAAGTAGGAAACTCCGTCCATCAGAGAGGAACTATTATACTACCGAGCTAGAAGCACCCGCAGTCATATTTGATTTGGAAACATGGAAGAAGATTTTGATAGGACATTCGGTTATTGTTAGAACCGATCACCATGCTCTAGAGTTTATTCTGAGAACAAACTTTGCAAGTGAAAGGATAACGAGATGGTCGATCTTCATACAGCAATTCAACTTAGTTATTGAACACACTCCAGGGAAGTTGAATATAGGAGCAGATTTACTGAGCAGAGCAGTGGAATCTACACCGAAAGTTTTGCAAGTGACGTTAACCTTGGAAGATGAAGAAACCTTGAGGAAGCTCAGACTTTTGCCATTATCTCAGAGGAGAAATAGACCACTTAGGAATATTTGTAATTTTCTTCATGGTGACATGGATCCAGCAGATGCTGATTTTGTTACAACGGAAAGAATTTCCAGGGATTTTTTGATATTGGATGGCCTGATTTATAAGTTTGTGGATCCAGACCATACCAAGTTGAGAGTTGTTGTACCTCCACGCATGCAAGTCCCCATCATCTGGATGGCACATCGTATGTCAGGTTACGTTGGAGTAGACAAAACCATTAAAGTGATTCAAGAGAGATTTTCGTGGGAACTGATGATAAAGTCTGTTACAAACACCATACGTGAATGTGACTTATGCCAGAGAAGTAAGCATAATTTCAAATTGTTAAGGTAAGCCCCGAGGCCTATTATTCCTACAAAGCATTGTGAAATTTTTGCTACCGATATTTATGGCCCAATTCCAAAATCGAAGAGAGGAAATCGGTACATTCTTGTGACAATTGATGTTTTCACCAATTACACTATGTTGCATCCTATGCAGAAGGCGAATGCAAAACATTGTGCAAACAGGATCAGGAATAACGTAATCCGGGAAGCAGGCAAACCGGAATTCCTTTTGTCAGACCTTGGATCCCAATTTACATCTTTGGAATTCAGGATCGCCATGGATAATTTAGGCATCAAACAAATTCTATGTCCAATTAGATCCGGAGAGCAATCCTGTTGAACGCGTTATGGCTGAAATATCCAAATTTTGCCGATTGTATTGTCCAAATGAGCATTGGAAATTGATGGATGTGATTCTTTTAGCAGCCGAATCCATAAATTCTACAGTCCATGAGAGTACTGGACAGATACCCATGTTGCTTCACCATGAAATCAAGCCAACGAGACTTTGGGATCAGATAATCTCAATTCCACCTGAGATCGAACCCAGTCGTCAAAGGAGGGAAATTCTAGCTTTAGACAGTTTGAGAAGCAGAGCTTTAAAGAGAGAGCGCAGAATCAGAGGGAGACGATTCCGCACACCCTTGCGTGTAGGAACCCTTGTTTTGGTGAGACGACCAGTACCCTTTGATGTCCAAAACCGCATCTTTTCCAAATTTGCGAGTTTATACTCCAGACCCTACCGAATTCATGAGTGTAACAA
The DNA here is from genome assembly GCA_946902985.2 of Meconema thalassinum. Lineage (NCBI taxonomy): Eukaryota > Metazoa > Arthropoda > Insecta > Orthoptera > Tettigoniidae > Meconema > Meconema thalassinum. The sequence continues at coordinate 252,360,490 of OX336396.1, forward strand.
CAACGGTAGTTACAAGATAGCCAATACACGAACTGGTATCATCGTGGGAACTTTTAATTCTGCAAGTTTGAAGATCTATCATTCAAGAACCAGATAGCTTGATGTGTGAAAAAAAATATCTTTCCAATTTTTTTTGGCTATGTGTGGGGTAGATGTGCCCAAATCCAGTTGCCTAGATTGAAGGGTACAAGCCGTGAGCCTCGATTTGAGGGTACAGGCCACAATTCTAAGTTCGGATATGGATGTTTGAATGTTGTTGTTTGAGTCTTCAGTCTTTTGACTGGTTTGATGCAGCTGTCCATGCCTCCCTGTCCTCAGCTAATTGTTTCATCTCTACATAGCTACCACACCCTACATCCGAGGCAATCTGTTTAACATATTCTAACCTTGGTCTACCCCTACAGTTCTTGTCCTCGACCCTTCCTTCCATAACTAAGCTTGCTATTCCTGGGTGTCTTAGTATGTGTCCTACCAACCTATCTCTTCTCTTCATTAGCAGTCGCCAGAAACATCTCTCCTCTCCCACTCGTCTTAATACCTCTTTGTTTGTAACCCTATCTACCCATCTGATCTTCATCATTCTCCTGTAACACCACATTTCAAATGCTTCAATTCTCCTCTTTTCTGCTGCACCAATAGTCCAAGTTTCACTTCCATAGAGCGCCACGCTCCAGACAAAGGCTTTCAAAAATGACTTCCTAATACCTAAATCTATATTCGATGTCAGCAGATTCCTTTTTTGTAGAAATGCTTTCTTTGCCTGAGCCAACCTACTTTTAATATCCTCTTTGCTTCGTCCATCACTGGTTATTCTGCTTCCTAAGTAACAGAAGGCTCCTACTTCCTTCAGCTTTTCACCTGCCAATTTGATCTCCATAGAGGTTTCTGATTTATTTCGGCTGCATTCCAGTATTTTTGTTTTACATTTATTTATTTTCATCATGAATTCTTTCCGTAAGACGGAGTCCATACCATTCAAAAACTCATTCAAATACTCAGGCTTGTCGGCCAAGATGACGATGTCATCAGCAAATCTCAGAGTTGAAATTATTCCTCCTTGAATCTTCACTCCCACTTTAAATTTTTCTACAATTTCCTTCATTGCTTGTTCAATGTAAATATTGAAAAGTATGAGTGATAAGTAGCAGCCTTGCCTTACACCTTTCTGAATACCAGCTTCTCTCTCATGTCCTTCAGCTCGAATGACTGCTGTCTGGTTTCTGTATGGATTGTAGATCACCCTCCTATCTCTGTACTTTATTCCAATCGTTTTCAAAATGTCGAACAATTTAGTCCAATCAACGTTATCAAAAGCCTTTACTAAGTCTACAAATGCCATGAACGTTCTCTTATCTTTCCTTATTCTACCTTCCAAAATCAGCCTAAGACTTAGTACAGCTTCCCTTGTTCCTACATTTCTCCTGAAACCAAACTGGTCTTCACCCAACTCCGTTTCTATCTGGCTTTCCATCCTCTTGTAAACTATTCTAGACAGGATCTTTGAAGCATGAGTAATTAAACTGATTGTATGGTAATTTGCACATCTGTCAGCTCCCACTTTCTTCGGTATAGGGATGATAACATTCTTCTTGAAATCAGCGGGTACCTCACCTGTCTCATAAATCCTACACACCAAGTGAAATAACCTGATCAGACCTTCATCTCCTATGCAGCGTAGCAACTCAATCGGTATATCATCTATGCCTGGTGCTTTGTTCCTGCTTAAGTCTTCCAAAGCTCTATCAAATTCTGATCTCAATATTAAATCTCCTTTCGCATCCTCATCAATTTCCTCCTCCCTTTCCATTACATGATTCTCAATCTCCTTTCCCTTATACAAACTCCCTATGTAAGCTTTCCATCTCTCAACCTTTTCTTCCCTATCTGTTAGAGGCTTTCCATTTGTGTCCTTAATATTACAGCACTTAGTCTTCTTTTCCCCAAAATATTCTTAATCCTTCGATAAGCTGTGTCTACTTTCCTAATTTCAGACAATTTTCTATACCTGCACATTTCTCTTTCAACCATTCTTCTTTCGCTTCCTTGCACTTCTTGTTAACCTCATTTCTCAGACGTCTGTATTCTGCTTTCCCCTTTTCATCTCTTAGATTCTTGTGTTTCCGCCTTTCATCCATCAATTCTAGTATATCCTGAGTGATCCACGGTTTTCTACCTATTCTTTCTTTCCTACCAATGTTTTCTTCTGCGGATTTTGTTATTTCATTCTTCAAAAGTGCCCATTCGTCTGTAATTGAAGTTTGTTTAGGGTTTTTCATTAGTCCTTCCTTTATACTCTTCTTGAATCTTTCGTTTACATCCTTCTCTTTCAGTCTGTCTATTGCCCACCTTTTTGGCTTTTGACTTTTCTTCAGTTTCTTCAACTTTAATCTGCATTTCATTACAACTAGATTGTGATCAGAGTTTATGTCAGCACCAGGATATGTTTTACAATCCAAAATCTGGTTTCGAAACCTCTGCTTGACCATAATGAAGTCGATTTGGTAACGCCCTGTATCTCCTGGTCTCATCCATGTGTCTATTCTTCTATTGTGGTTATTGAATAAGGTGTTAGCTATGACCAACTCATGCTCGGTGCAGAATTCTACCAGCCTGCTTCCTCGATCATTCCTTTCACCTAATCCGAAATCTCCTACTATCTTCCCTTCTCTCCCATTTCCTACCACAGCATTCCAGTCTCCCATTACTATAACATTTTCATCACCCTTGATATACCTCAGAATTTAGTCTATTTCTTCGTAGACCTTTTCAACATCCTCATCATCAGCTTGACTGGTAGGCATATAGACTTGTACCACTGTGGTGCAGGTAGGTTTAGTATTGATTTTTGCTACAATAATCCGTTCACTATATTGCTCATAATATTCCACCCGCTGTCCAAGTTTCCTACTCAATATGAGGCCAACCCCTGCTTGGCCATTGTTTGATTTAGTGCTAATGACCCTATAGTCTCCTGACCAAAAGTCCTGTTCTTCCTGCCAGCGCATTTCACTAATCCCAACCAAATCCAACCTCAACCTATCCATTTCCCTTTCTAAGTTTTCTAACCTTCCACTTCCTAGCAGACTTCTAACATTCCACGCTCCGATCCGTAGAATGTCAGATTTCCTCTTTGTCACTTCTGTGATGTTAACCCCCTCTCGAGTAGTCCCCACCCGGAGATCCGAACGGGGGACTAGTTTACCTCCGGATTGAAATTTTACAAGGGAGGAGGCCATCATCACATGTAATTATGCATAGAGAGGTGCATATCCTCGGGAATAGCATACGGCTGTAGTTTCCCGTTGCTTTCAGCCGTGAAGCAGGACGCAGTGTAGCCATTATTTGGCTTATATTATCAATATCTTAACCGTCTATAAGACTAGTAAAGAATTGATTTATTCTGAAAGGCTGCTACTCCCTTTCAGAATAAGTAAAGAGCAATTCTACTAACAAAAATACTAACCTTCTACCGTACTAACAATTAAATACCAAAATTCTACAAACAAAAAACTTAAGTTCCACCAACAACAAATACTACCACTAAAACAGTCTGTCACCAGGCACACTCACATGCACCCTCACACATCACAGTCTACTGAAACAATGAACTATAACTAATAAACAATGCAACTGCTACCAGACACACTCACACACCACAGTCTAATAGAACAATGACATGTATCTAATAGAGAAACTAACTACCTACTTACAACTAAAACTAACAACAATCGATTAATTGAAATCAATTTGAAAATGGTTGTTGTTCCTATTAATTATTAACTTGTTCAATTTTTATCATACCTGGTGACTAATTTTTAAATGATACAAAATGCTATTTTTCAAAAAATAAAATTACTACAAAATCAATTTCAAAATGCTATTTTCTTGTATCTTTATGCATGCCCTATCCTTAACCCTTTTGCTTTCAAGCTCTCAGCTGATGGATGTGTGAAAACTGTCAGCCTTATTTACAACACTATGCATACACTTCTTTTAAAATTACAAGGAAGGCACACCAATGAAGTTATCAACATGAAAGTTGGTAAACTTATAGAGTATACATCACTTACTATCACTGCAAGTAAGTCATGCCTCTAAACCCAAAGGGACTAATGTTAAAAAGATATGAAATGTGGAAACAAAGTTACAAGTTTCAGATTTTGAAAGTTTGAAAGTAATAAAATTCTAGGAAATGGCATTCACAGCCCAAGTTTGTTATTCATGTCAGTAGGAAGGCTACATTATTGTTTACTAGCATGGTAAATATGAAGATTCTATCCAAGGATAGATTAAAATTTTTCAAGTGATGTAACACTGAAAAATGTCAGCCATTTTTGTATAAAACCCTCATCGGTACCCACACTAACATCACTGTCTGGAGGTACTGGATTATCATCACCTACACTTTCCGATTTGCACAGAGAAACATCATCACTTGAATAATTGTCAAGGTATTCAGTGATATCATCGTCACCTAATTGAACTCGCTTCGCCATGTCGCACACGATAAATAACTAGGCCTAACCCACTATCACTAAGCAACTATTTACCTAAGAACTATTTAAATAATGAACTAACAAGTAAACTAAATGTATTGTCTACGATACAGCTTAATTTCACTATATAATCACAAACGAAAACGGAGAAAAATGAATGCAAGTTTGCCGCCAATCACGATATAAACAAGACACGGAACTCCAGTGAACACATCGCACCACCGGTGCAAGACTGCCACAAGTCAAAATCCATGAATTTTGAAGTATGTGGTACATATAAATGCCTATGATCAAGTCCGTGTCCTGTAAAACAGCCACAACTCAGATCCTATAAATAGCAATTCTACGGCAGTGAATAGAAAACTGTCATAACTCAAAATTATTATTATTCTTGATTAAAACACATAATTATAATCCTTGAAAGAACTTTGTATGTTATTGTATAGCCCAACCCCTCGTCCACGTGGTGGGAGACGGGCAACGGCACAAAGTAGGGGATCGCCTGTAGGGGCGAAGTACAGTGAGGACTTCGTGTGCCCCGGGACCGTTACGGTAGCTGTGAAGGGCTTCAGGAACCCTGAAAAGTGACGGCTAACGGGCCTCTGGTGCAGCTACGATAGGCCCAGCAAGCCAGTAGTGGATGAAACCAAATGCTTTCAAGAATGGAACAAGCCTCGGACATGATGGATATAATAGACGACGACACGGCTGTACACACGGACTAAGATTTGGAACTTTAAACATAAGAACGCTGTTGGGGAAGGTGGAGGAGATAGTGGATATGATGGAAAGAAGGAAGTTGGATTTATTGGGATTGGCAGAAACAAAGTGGAATGGGGAAGGAAAGAGAGAACTGAGAAAAGGCTATAGACTGTACTGGAGTGGGAATAAAGAGGGAAAGAGGAATGGAGTGGGAGTAGTAGTACGAGATGGTTTAAAAGAAGAAGTGAAGAGAATAAGTGTTAGGATGATGAAAGTGAAAGTAGCACTGAGGGGAGAGACCGTAGAAATAGTGCAAGTGTATGCTCCACAAGTAGGCTGTGCCTCTGAAGAGAAGGAGGAGTTTGAAGAGGAATTGCAGAAGCAGCTGGTAGGAAGAAATATTATTGTTATGGGGGCTCTGAATGCCCATGTAGGAAGAGAAAGACAAGGTTATGAGAGTGTTCTAGGACCAGAGGGTTGGGGCGGAAGAAATGAGACTGTTGGACTTCTGCCAGAGGAACAGCCTGCTAGTTGGGAACTCCTGGTTCAAGAAAAGAGAGAGCCACACAATCACATGGTACAGTGATGACTTGACCAGGAAGTCGGTGGTCGACTATATACTGTATGAGAAAGAACTAAATAAGAACATCACAGACATCAAGGTTATATACCATCGGAGAACCTGGATATCGACCATCGATTGCTGGTAATGAACCTGAGAGGGAGTAAGGAGAAGAAAGGGACTGAGAACCAGGAAAGACGTATAAGGATATGGAAACTGAAAGAAGGGGATAGAAGGGTCGAGTACCTCAAAATGGTAAAGGAAGGAATTCCAACAGATGAAGAAAGAGGGGTGGAAGAGGAATGGGCTAGATTTAAGAAGACACTATAGAAGGTGCAGCAGAAGCAGTATGTGGGAGGACAAGTAGTAAGAAGAGGTGGAAGGAACCACCATGGTGGAATGAGAAGACAAAAGATATAGTAAGGGAAAAGAATAGAGCCTTTAGGAGGTGGTATCAAAATAGGACAGTAGAGACAAGGGAAGAGTACCAGGAAAGAAAGAAGGAGGCGAAGAGAGTAGTGGCTGTGGAGAGAAGGAAGTGGATGGAAGAGTGGACAAAGATGATGGAGGATAGTGAAGGTACAAAAAAGGTCCTGTATGGGATGGTAAAAAATAAGAGGCAGAAGGATCCTACGGATTATGTTAGAATGGTGAACAAAAGGGGACAAGAGATAGAAAGTAGGGAAGAACTGAAGAAAATGTGGAAAGAATATTTTGAAGAACTTCTGAACCCAAATGGAAACCACGGCGAGGAGGAAGAAATCGGGGAAGAGGAAGATGAACTGCAAACAGAAAAGGACTCAACATGGAAAGAAGTGGAAGATGCAGTGAGGAAGATGAAAGGAGGGAAGGCACCGGGTGTGGATGAGTTGAGTGTGGAGATGGTGAGAGCAGCAACAATGGTTGTACCGAGTGATGAGGACAGCATGGAAGGAAAGGAAGACCCCAGAGGACTGGAAAAAGGAATAATTGTCCCGATCTACAAGAAAGGTAGAACAGAATGCAGAAACTACCGGGGAATAACACTGATGAGTCATTGTGCAAAGATCTTTGAGAAAGTTTTGGAAAGGAGGATTAGGACAAGGATGGAAGGAGGGATGAGGGAAGAGCAACATGGCTTCAGAGCAGGAAGGTCCACAGTGGATTTGATTTTTGCTGTAAGGCAGTTACAATAACAGCACTATGAGTATGGAACAGATCTACTGATGATCTTCCTGGACATTGAGAAAGCATATGACAGCGCGCTCCAAACCTTCTTAGAAGCTTTTCGAAGGAATTTACAGCCAAAAAGTGGGTAAGTGACGTAGGAGGAGAGCGTCATAGTCGAGGCTATATGTCACTAAATATTTCCCGTTGAGATGAAAACATGAAACCTATATCAGATTACTGGTAAGAACAAGAGAAGAAGAATGAGCTTTGCTTCAAAGAAATTGATCGAACAGAAGCCGAGTTATGAGCTGTTTTAGTTCCAGCGTTTTCGCCGCAGTGACCTCGAGCCAGCAAGCGGATAGATATATAAGGCGAGCCTCGCAGGCAGAGGTATGTTCACTTCATCACAAGCACTCCGTTGACTTGGTCGTGCTACGCTACGTAAGCGCTCTAGCCGCTTGACTATCACCGAACTTCGAACATCGTTATTATCACCGAGCACATGGTTGCATTTAATCTTCAACTTACAGCACAAGCTGTGGACTTAGAATTTTCGACAGTACATGGTTACTGAAGGTGTTAAACTATTTCGAGTGAGTTTAGAACATTCCTTCGATTTCACAGAAGTGAAATAAGTCTGTGGCACTTGGTAATTTTTACCGCTACAACTTGGACATATGGTAGACTATGTCTACAACTTTTTCTTCAGTCCACATTCACTTAGAGCTGGATTATTTATATCCAATAGTTGGACCAGCCAAGATAAGTCAGTAACTTCAAAACCAGTCTTGCATATTACAATTCGAAAGCCGAATGGGAATACAGGTTTAGCCTTGTGCGATCTGAAAAGTGAGAAGCTTTGCCCAGCCAACTCGACAGAATTTGTAATTGTGCTGAAAAGATTGTAAGAGTATTGGAATACTGATTTTATCACAGTGGGTCTTGGTAATTATTTCATCATGGATCGCTTAGATCAGACCCTGTCAACTACACTTCAGCTCTTGAAGTTGCCAACATTTTTCTGCAAGACATTATAAACGCCACTATGTCTGCGTAAACAGCTTGTGGGTATAACATGGAAGCTGATACGAGAATATAAGTACGCGTTCTAATGGGACAGACAACAGGAAGACTGAGTAGTCTGGTTCAGTCCAGATTTCTACCATCTAGACCTACAAGAATGTAAGCTGCAATTTACATTATTTCTATGCGTAGTTAGTTGGATTTTCTCGTATTTTCTACAGTCTTGCCAACACATTTTTTTTGTCTCTATAGTCATCGATATGTTTATTTGCTTTTGCAAATATTTTCTTTCGAAACCTGAGCTAGGACCTGAGTTGATTTTTTTTACTCAGATTTATACGATTCGATATTTATGGACGAGCAGAACGAGCATTTATTTTAGTTCGATATTTTTTTTTCTTATTGCTGTCATTAGCCGTCATAATTTGAGATTTAAGAATTAATCTAAAGTTGAGGATTGGAAAGTTATCCATCATTTTGAAGTCGAGGGTGATATTCCACGAACAGTTTGATAACTTTAAACCTAGTTTTGAACATAATAATAATAATAATAATAATAATAATAATAATAATAATAATAATAATAATAATAATAATCATGGGATTTAATAATAACAATTATTTTTCTATTCTTCTGGAATAATAATGATAAACATTTGTGGTTTATAATAATCATTTTCTGATTGTATGATTAATAGAGTTGACATTTGAAGTCATACTCTAAATCGGATATTTGTTAATTCCGAAGGTCAGTGGTTAACACGTGCCCACTTATAATGAACAGTTAAATTCAGTGAAATTGTTTCACGTTTGCATTTCATATTTAAAGCTTTGATAAAGGCACGGAAAGAAATGAAATGGGAAGCTAAGCATGTATAAAGCAGGGTTTTTGCTAGAGTTTATATAAAATAAAATCATCATGACGCAGCGTCTTTCACAACGTTTGCTAATATTAACACTGTGTGGAATTTTTGATGGTAAAATTATATTGGATATTGTCGTAAACTCATTGGTGAGGCTTACTAATTTTTGAATTTTCCATTTGTCATAACAAGCAAAGGCTTGATTATTTTGTATAATTTGGAAAGGTGTCATTGTGTGTGTGCAGATAATTATATGCCATTCTGAGTGCGCAATTTAAGTCGCAGGAATGAGGTTGTGTAAAATGGAGCACCAATCAAATTATAGGTTGGATGTTTTTGATGTAGTAGGAGAGTCGTTTTTCGCCACACTTTCGTCGTAATATAACCACAGGTTATTTTGTGAACCATCATTATTAAATTACTGTTGATCCACGTGTTTGATAATATTTATAGTAATTGCTTACCCCGAAAATTATTATTCTACTAGTTCCTTTCATTCAGGAAAGCTCTACCGTTGTCTAAATGCTGATTTATAATTCTGTGATTTTTATCACGTGTCAATCATATGGGCCAATGCTGTTAGTTAAAATTGTTACTTATTAACAACCACTATAAGCTGAAAGGATTTGCAGATCCTATAAAAATAAATATACATCTTCTTTAATAAGTTGATGCTGAACATATTTGACATTTTTTCAAAATCACTTTGATGATAATAATAATGATTTGTTTCATTACAAAACATATTAAATGATATTTCAAATTTCCCAATTAATGTTTTCAAGGAATAATTAATTAATTCGTTGACTGAATCCATGTGGAATGGAAGTTATATTTGTGATAATTATATTTTTGATTAAGTCAAAATTATTTTGACAGACTTTGGATTGAGATCTATGTTTCAATAGACATTTTCTGTTTTTTTTTGAATCCACAAAAATGCTCAAAGTCCATGTAAATCATAGCGTATTTCACTTATTATGAACAACTTTGTATTTGACAAATCCTAATATTACTATTGCCTAAGAAGTGTTAGTCGAAATGCTACGATAATAGTTTTGAGAAATGAACAGTGAAAGTGATTTTCCTAACCAGTGATAAATTTTCTTATTGATCTTCAACGTGTGAATGCTAAATAATTTAGGGATCAGTATGGACGATTGACTTTGCGCTGATAAAACCCTACCCCTGTACATAATAATGTTGAACGAATTCAACAGGACTGATATTCTGACCTCTCGTTTCAACTTTGTTAGTGTTCATGTGTTGGCGATATTGTATATTGTGTAAATAACTTATTCATTTCCAGTCATCTTTTATGCCATTTTGGGCATATTTTCTTCATGTCGCTTTAAAGTTTTAATTAAAAGAGATAATTTTATGGTATTCAATCACCGTTTTCATGAATCTCCTTCTATCCTTATTGTTGCGTCGAGCCGAAAATCAGTTAAGCATTTTTTTGTTGGGTCTTTGCATTCGACTTTAACCCATTTGGCGCCCCGGTATATTTTGATTCTCGTGCTGACTGATTTTTGGTGAAATGCAGATGTGGTCGTCCGGACTTCGGTCCAAACGGGTACAGTACAGCTTTCCGCGGAGCGGCTAGCTGGTGAACCAAGCCTTATTTCCCCGAAGAAATACAAACCTATATAAAATAAGTGAATTAATTTACGTATTTCACAGTCATGCAGCATAACTTTTTGATGTATAAGGATTCCAACGCAACCAAGAATTACATTTTCCAACCACCCCGAGCCGAGAAAAAGTTACCTTACAAAAATGATAACAACTCTATTTTTTGGACACAAAATTTTGAAATTAATAAACCAGTTTTACAAAATTCCAAAATATATTGTGTTAAAATTTGGATTCAATCTGATGACGGGTTTTTGAGATAATAATTCTTAAATGTGACGCATGGTTGAAGCACGCTTAAAAACGGACACTTTTTGTGTTCCAACTGCGATAAAAAAAATATATAAATTAAAAATTCCAAACCTACATGAACTAACGTAAAATAGAACAACGAAAATGATGATGTTATTGGATTTTATGTAAGTCTATTGGTTACTTAACAAACAACCTTCAAAGTCGAGTACACATAATACTTTGGTCGACAGTAGTTTATGGATACACTAAACAACAATGATATACGGCATTCAAAGGTCACAGAATATTCCGTACCTCATGACTTGATGAACTGATTGGCGTCTTTATATGTACAGTGTTAGCCCCAATTTTTACTCAAGGAATAAGTTGAAAGAAGCTTTCATACAGTAGAAAGAGAGAGCTCCGCTAACACGATAATACAACACGAAATTTCGACAGCATTAACGCTACCCCATAATTATATCTAACACTACAAATTATAAATACATTTTCTTTTGATAAGATTTTTAGGAACCCATCATAAAATGTATTGCCAAATTAACATAAATCAATTTTTGTAAGGACGTCCGATTTTCTTAGACTTTCATAAATACTAAGTGTTCGCTTTTGCGAATAGTTTTGTTAGTAGTTAGTTTCCCTTTTTGGTTTGAAACATTTGTTAATTTTTTCTACCCCATTTTCTACTTAGCAGTAAGAACGCGGTTCTGTTTATTCTGTACGTATCATTGATATTTCAATTGTATTTATGTTTTACAATTATTCTTTACTTACCCTATCTGTAGTGTGTTCTTTAGACTACCTCTCTTGCACACTGTCACAAAAGCACTAGACTAAAATTCGCCAAAACCTTGGCTCAGAACCCGGACGTCTGGAGTGTGTGTGGATTGACCTCGGTCATCAGCCCTGTGTAGCCAACCCAACTGCTACCTCGATCATCAGCCCTGTGCGGGCAACCCAACTGCTACCTTGGTCATCAGCCCTGTGCGGGCAACCCAACTGCTACCTCGGTCATCAGCCCTGTGCGGGCAACCCAACTGTTGCTAGCTACTGGTTTGCTGGCCTATCCAGGAATGGGTTTGTATGGATGAAACTTTTGTATTTGGTAACATATCCTAGTCAACATTCAGCTTTATTATGCTTAATCCATTATGGATCTTTTTAATGCAATTTAAATTATGCTCTTAAAGTTTAATCCCTTATAAGGGAATTTAGCTAGCTCTTTTCGTTTCCTGGAGAAACTAGTAATAATAATACTATCGTATGGCCTCGGGTGCTGGGTGCAAGCTTTGTAATTTGACACCCAGAGGGTAGCTTGCATGTCGAATTTCGTTGTCCCTTGAATCACTATGAAAGTCAAGGAGGTTACCGGTAGATATCTAAGCTCCTTGAACACTAGCGCTTTCTAGTAGAGAAATGAGGAACTTTGTGTTGGCGGAAACTCCCGAGATTAATTTTGCCATTATGAACACAGCCTACTGAATTCAAATGGGTTCTTTGACATGCCAACATCGTATGACATGCGTGTCGTATTTTTGCCGCCTTTCAAAAATCACTTACCAAGGCCAGGAGCGAACCTGCAATCTTGGGGTTAGTAGACCGACACGCTATCCACTCACCCACCGTGGCAAGCTGGAGAAACTAGTAATTTGGCATTATTATTTTTAATTGTCAACTTTTTCAGATCATATATCTTAATGGAACTTCATATGCTTTTCAGAAATGCAATAAACTTAAAGCTAAAACTTTCATCTTTGGTCTCTTACATAACAATCCTGTGAGAATCCATTCTTGTGCCTGAAACCTAACATCCTGTCGAAATCCCTAAATAGTTGACCCCAACTATTTCCACTAAGCTCTTCAAGATGTGTGTTATTTTGAAAGACTTTCTTATTACAAAAGATGGTATATTGGCTTTCACGGCCAGTGAATTAAAGCTCAGCAATTTGTCTAGGTTTATGCCGTGTCTTGTGTGGGGTTTCGCCTAAGACACCAAGCTGGCTCATCAGCGGGCTCTAGGTCAGTTCATCACCTAAATTATACTAAAGAAAAAGTAAAAAACGAATGCGCTCTGCCTTAACATTCTTGATTAGACTTCGTCAAACAGCCCAATTCGATTGCGTGCCTCACATCTCTTCGCTGAACTAGCCTACGCCAGCAACTTGGAGCAATTTCAAGCACTTCCGTGTACAACCGATCCGTATATGATGACGTAATCTATAACTGATATTAGCTCTCAGTGTGAAGTAGGCTTTAATAATAAGTTATGGGTACCGGTACCGTAAACAAACTATGAAAATGGAAAAACGAGACGATTTGGTGAAATTTTCGCACTTCCTTTTTTTTTTATTTCTAGTAAAGTATCGCATAAATTATTGTTACAGAACACTGCGATTATTAATCTTCTGCATTGTCTTATTTGGATTGGCCCATATAGACTATATGATCTCAATTACGGCCATATGGTTTGTTCAAAACTTGACCGCACCTCGTTTCAGCAGTCTTTATGCGAGTGTTGGTTGCTTCAATCATAGTCTATCAAGATTCGATAAATACAGAGGCGGCCCTACTAAGGTTTTCAGGTGGTACGAGATTTCATTGCGACGCCTCCTCCGCTGTGGAGACTAAGCTGTACATGAAGACTGATGTACATACTGTACATTTTTACATTATTTGTAACTCAGTCCTCCGAAATATTTGTGTAGGTAGTAGTAGTGTGGATGAGAAACAATAACAGTAACAATATTTTTTTGGAAAAGTTTATTTCAACTGCTATGTCGCAGACAACGCTCACATGATGCTTACGTTAAAATTACACCGCAAATTAATTTAAAATTGAATCAAATTAAGAAAAAATACATAAAAGGTCCATATTACCTCCTTCCTCGCTTTTGCGCTAGCAATATATATTTTTTAATTAATTCTGAATAATTCAAGTCCTGGGCAATACTATTTTCTATAGATAGGTTGGTTGGTTCCTCAGTTTAGGAACTGCGACAACACGGTCATGTAGCTCCGTGTACTTTGGGTGTGTGTAGAATCTGTCTGATAACCGGTGTTAATTGTGATGGCTATATTAGTGTGTGTTATCTGTTTTTAATTCAAGTAAGGACTGCAGACATTCGATTTTCAAGTAGTTTCAACTTTTGCTACCAAACGCCATCGTCAACGACCAACTAGTTCTGAATGTTGTTACTAGATGCCACCACAGTCGGCGTTGGAACCTAAGAGCGTTAGTCAAATATAACCTATAATTTAGCTTTACACAAATGCAATTAGTGAAAGGTTCTTTATCATGTTATAAACCTATGTCATGGGACCGCCGGCTTTACTTCCCCTCCGAAGGAAGGCATACTGAGGGATAATTTAACGATCCTAAAAAAATCCTACGACTTCGGCCGGGTTTGAACCCGCAACCTTGGGCATAGAAGCTCAGCATACTACCAACTACGCCACCGAAGCCGCTTTCTATGGATAAAGTTGTTAGATTTGACAGTCTATCCCGACACAAGGTTGACTGTAAATAATTTTTTATACCGGGTTAACTGGGGTGAATAGGGACATATTTTTGTATTATTTTAGAAATAAATCCAAGGACAAGAAATGTCACACACTTTAGCTCTTTGAAGTGAAAGGTTGTATTTCACCCTCTCTTTTGAACCAAATATCAGCAGTGTAGCTTTTGAGAATATTGAGTTATTTATTAATAAAAAAGTGTCCCTTTTCGCCCCTGGGATGGGGTCAATAGGGACAGTCATAAAGAAAATTACAAAACCCTATCCCAGTGGCCACTGGGGTTATTAGGGACACAGAACTATGTTACAAAATACGGAATGCAAAAGATAAAACGTGAAAACATACACCATGCGCTATATATAACCACCATGTTTTTAGTGATGGGGAAAAATGGTATTTATTGTGCATTTTGGACCATCCTCCCTTTTCATCACTTTTAACACCTTAGCTTGTTGAAAATATATCATTTATGATATACATATATTTATGGGAGTTGTTGGGAGTCGTTTCACAATCTCTTTATACTCAATAGCCACTGCTGCACCGCAATAATTGTTATTTCACGGAAATAATGCATTTTCCTTCACTTACGGACACCATCTTGGACAGTCATGTGACACCCGAAAGACGATCATGTGACTACGTTACCAACTTGAATAAAGAAATTCACCACACGCATTCGCTACTAAGTTAGGCACTGTCTTGCGGAAAATTACTGCTAGTACCACAAGCAAGGGGATCTGGGGCGTAAGCCCCAGGTTAGGTTTGTTTTTGTATGTAAAACATTAATAAGATAGAATTTATGTCCGCTACTAGGTTCGGTACTGCCTGGTCGAAACTTAATGCTAGTACCACAAGCAAGGGGGTCTGGGGCGTAAGCCCCAGGTTAGGTTTGTTTTTGTATGTAAAACATTATAAATACATAAATAAACACTGTAATTGAGTTCACTTTCCACTGAGTATACAGTAGTGACTTCATAAATCACGTGCGAAATAGTACCAAACGCGTGGGGTTGGCATTACTGACTCAGTGAGAAAGATGGAGGTCAGAACTTCGATTTCAACTATATAAGTCGTGTTGCTATTTGGGCGGGATGGTGGGTCCATGACAGCGGAGCAGTGAACAATTAATACTCAATCCTCTCCTGATATCCTCCCGACTATTAAATCAGGTAATTTCAGTTTTTAAACATTTTTATACAAAGGATGGCCTCAAATGCACCGCAACTGATTTTTGTCCTTGGAAGTCTCTCTCAAAAATGATGCCTCGTAAGTCACTCCAACACGCACAACATTCATGATTTTCCCAATGAAACATTTTCCATCTCCCTTGAGGCTCTCAAATTTCACTTTCACCCACTGACCAACATGTAATGCCTGATGAACAGACTGGACTCCAACTTCTTCTGACTGTAATTCGGAATAGGGGTCAGGGTCCCTTGTTGTGCTTGCTTCCCTGCACTCTGCGTTGTAGTCACTATCACTGTCAACATTGCTGTGTTGTTCTTCCACTTATTTCTGTGATCCTAAGTTATGTGCATGGACACTTCTGCCAGGTGGTACATAAAGCTTTCTTTTTATGACAGGTTCGTGAATTCTGTCATTATCACCCCCCCCCCCTTGATTTTTCAGGAATTCAGTTAGGCTGCCATTAATAGAGTTATCTTCTCCATCTTGTTCATTCGGCAACATATCGAGAACTCTGTTCATATTTAAAGGATGAATTCCAGTTTTCTCGAAACCATGTTTTCCCAATTCACCCCAGAAAGGCAAAATAAATTGCATCATACAATACAATAACTGATCATTTGTTTCTAGATCACTATTTTACTATGGATGTATACTAATATATCACAAAAATAATAATATCAATTATCTGACAACTTTTTCAATGATTACGGGGATGTATCTCGGGCGCACAAAAGAAGTTTAAGTGCAAACTCAATCTCATAAAAACAGCTGAAAAACATTTGCATGTGGACCAACTGCTGAAATAATTCCAAAGAGTATAGAATCCAAGCAGTTGATTAAAAGCAACTCACCAGGAGTTTAAAACAGCAGATGCCACTAGCATAGCTCAGTTATCTTAGTATTAATATCAAATGGGACTTTTTCTTGAACTGTTCTCCCTATTCACCCCTGCGTCCCTATTCACCCCAGTTTACGGGTAAGTTTTAACTCCATTAGCGACAGTTACAAGTATGGTTAGCAAAAATCGAAGTTCTGTCCACATATTTGTTTAATACGTTGAAAAACACTTATTGGTTCTGCTGATTCAAGCCCTTGCAACGATAGATTCAAGTGTAAAAGTTCATCAACCAATTTTAAACCAGATATGTCATTTTTTCCCCCCATCGGTTAAACCTCTTTCTAAATCTGCACAGGCGGTTCCTAAATTGGACTTTTCAGGAATTGTTTTGATATTGTACAGTGGTGGCCCTCCCAATAGGACGGAGACTCGCAGAGGCCGCGTGACGGCCGGGGCACAGAGTACTGCCGCGTGTCGATCAAGGCATTGGCGCTAGCACCAGCGTAGTGCCCAACTAGTGTAACACATTTACACTTTTTAACGTGTTCGATAATCATCATTAATTTCATGAAATTCAGAGTGGTTGATGGTAATGGGTCTCCCACAAATCCAACCCCTCGTCCTCGTCGTGGGAGATGGGCAACGCAATGAAGTAGGGGATTGCCTGTAGGGGTGAAGTACAGTGGGGACTTTGTGTGCCTCAAGACCGCTACGGTAGCTGTGAAGGCCCTACAGGAACCCTGAAGAAATTACGGCTAACGGGGCTCTGGTGAAACAACTGCTGCCTTGTAATTTGGAGTTGGTTCTTCAAAGGCTAAGGGAAGAAACCCTGACAGAAAATCAGCCTGGTGCCTCAGGCCTAAGGTGGCAGTCCCTCCAAGGCACTCGGAGGCAGTGGGTTAATCACTCGCTCCTCTTAAATAAACTGATTACTGAAACTGAAGCGAAATCACAAAACCGGACGGATAACCTGATGACGACTTTTGGCATGAAAAGGATTACGAAAATCGGTTTCTGGATCGAAAATGAAATTGCAGAGGTGGACAAGAACTGGAGTCAAGTGAAGAGAATAGCCAGGAACCGTACTGCGTGGAGAAATTTCGCCAAGGCCCTATGCTCCGGAAGGAGCGGCAGGAATTAAGTAAGTGATGGTAATGGGGTCCTTCAATTTCGAAACACGTTACACCAACGTAGGAAGTTTTGTTACACTCGCTGTAATTCATCCTCACTGATATTTCGTATCGGTGCAGTTATTTCGTTCTCGAGAGCCCCCAGAGTACGTGGATTATTGCTGTATACACTTTGAGGTTCCCCCACAAGTAAAAATCACACGGCGCTGAAACTTACGAACAATTTTACTGCAAACTACTTCTTGAGGAGATAAGTTTCCACTAGGAAAATTCGATGTTTTGTTCTATACCTAACCATGTTCACGAGATACGAGGTAGGCTACAGTACTTCACAGCAAGTCTTAATTATCACAACTAAGGCATATTGCCAGCTGCGTATGTAATAAATGCTATAACAGCATCCAGGTCGTCACGGCACGCTGTTGTAATCGGTACATGCTATAAATCTGGCGGTGAGTCATTGCATGTAGCCGCAGCGCGACCTCTGCGAGGGTCCGCTCCATAGGGAGAGCTCTCACGGTATTGTACTGTATAATGTTCCTATAATATTATACGAATCCGACATAATATCCTAGAAATAATACTCCAGTGAAGTTATTATATTATTAAACCTGCAATCCGACCCGGCTTCGCCCGGAAACAGTTATGAATGCATTACGTGATCTGCGATTTTTTTTCAGTGTCGATGAACAACGACCAATATCCGTTTTACGTCTCGGCATGATGGGATAAAATCACTGACTGGACTATTAATTATATTATCATGGAGATGCATGTGCAACAAATTCTTGTCAGATGTAATTTAAGAATGGCGAGGTGCATGAAACACAAATTCCCCTTCCGTCCAATCTTAACTTGACTGTAAATTTTGCGGAACGAAAAGTTCACATGCGAAATGAAGAAAAGCCGAGTTGCACTTCCAGGGAAACTCCAAACTCAACCACTCTTCTCTAAAGTTTTTAACTCAACACGACTCGACTGTTTGCTGCTGGCTGTATCTGGGGCAATAAGCTCGTCCACTAGCTAAGCTGTAATTGGGGTGATAGACTCGCCCCTAGCTAGCTCGTAAACTGTCGCCTCAGTAGTTGAATGGACACAGTTGGAAGAAATTGAAACGTAAAAACATTTATAGTGGGCGATGTTTTGAAGATAGACATATGCTCTCGCGGACTTCTTTGTAGAACTTTTCATGCTGAATAATTCGTACATTCATAGTATTTAGATATTTTTAACGGTTTGCCCAGCGTAAGCTTACAAAGCGCTCGGACGGCAGGTTTTTTTTCGACTTTTCCACTGAAATCGTTACTGCTCGGCTTCCTTGATCATAAATAAATTATTTTCTACAGAAATCATCCTCGAGATATCCTTCACAGAATGGTGAAACCCGTATCAAAATCCATCCAGTGGTTCTCGAGTTTACCCGTGACATCCAAGAATCGGGGACTTTGTTTTATACTAAGTAGAGATATTACTAGAACGTTCCTAGAATATTCTGAATATTGTGCGCTTATAGGGAAGTATGATTATTATCTACGCAAACAAAATATGTCTAACATGATGTTGTTTCTAACATCATGTTAGACTATTAATATCTTACATTACCGTTACATAACAACGTTTAGTATACTCACAGAATACCTGATTTAACAATAGCTACGTTCTAACAATAACGTTTCAATTTCACTCGTAGCTTGCCACACATACATAAATTAATCACAGCCCACGTGCACAAACTCGCGAACGAACACCAAGACAACGGCCGGTGGTCGGCGAAAGAGGCGCTGTGGCGACAGAACTATAGATGTAGGTAGATATTCGTTTCAACTCGTTAATACAGGGTGGGGCAAATAAAAGTGGTCCGGGGAACAAAGTTCCAGGTTACATAGAAACTCACCAGAGGAATGGAAATAGTTCACTAACCTGATTATAGCAGATGTTGAAAATAACCACCATTCATCTCTTGGCACATTTCAGCCAGGGGCGTATATAAGGGGAGTGCTGAGGGGGCTCTAGCCCCCCCCCCTCTCCCCCCCAAAAAACAATAAAAATTAAGAAAGTGCTGCTTTGTTAAGAGCATAAAATAATTGTAAATTTGGTTGTACCCTAATCTTAACTTATCGGCTAAGTTATAAACAATATTAAAATTGAAATTATACTAACTCGTGGTGTAGTGGGAAGCATTCCTCGCTGCCGCCTTGGAGATCCAAATTCGATTCCCGGCTCTGCCAAAAAAAAAATATATATATAGTCTGAGGGCTGGAACGGGGTGCACTCAGCCTTGTGAGGTAAAGCTGTGAATTCCACAGTATGTTTTTTGAGAAATACATACTGTTTACCTTTCTGCTTAGTAAATTGACAAATATTTAGATATTTGCCTTTCATACTCCTTAGATCATAATAGAAAATTCATTAAGTATAAAATTTTATTTGTGTGTTGTGTTTTATTTTACTTTTTTTGTATTGCCAGTAATAATTGTAGGCTATATAAACTTTGAATCTTATCTAAAATAATTACACAATGTTATATGCTCTAAGGTATTGGTTGATATTTCTGGGTATTTTGCGGTGACAATCCCCTGAGAATACTCACAATTTTCCAGGATAGTCAGGGCCCCCCGATTTTTTTTTTCTATATACGCCCCTGATTTCAGCCATGGTCAGCGAGTTGCGGAAGGCAGATCGCAGCTGGACCGCTGGAATTGCTGTAATCTCATCAGAAATGTTCTGCTGCAGTTCTTGAAGACTATGAGGGTTGTTGCGATACACCTTAGCTGTCAAACAGTATTCAGTTGACATGTACCGCCAAACAATGCTACCATCTGCCTTCATTAACATTCAATCGCTACAAACAGCCCTTTTGAGATCTGACACAGTATAGACCACCCACTATACGGTACTGCAGTAGGTGTTGCCTATGTACAGGGACGCTACATTGCCCGTAGCCTGGAACTCCATTCCCAGGGCCACTTTTATTTGCCACATTCTGTATTTCTAGAACGTTAAGAGCGAATTTTACGCTATACGTCTATACCTTTGAAATAGGCATACTGCAGGTCACTGATATAAATAGAATTAATTTTTTCGGATAGGGTTAAATAGTAATAAGGCGATTGGGTTTTATTTTTTGCGCATACAATCTACCATTACCTTTTCTGCACCCCTCTATCACCCACATGACAGCGCCCGGTGAGGTCGCACCGTTCGCACCGCCCTAGGGCCGCCCCTGGATAAATACTGTACTGAATAGGTAACTTACTCCCTGCATTGCAGTTAGCATAGTTGTACGTTTTTATTGAAAATGCAAGAGTTTTAAAATACCGGTACCGGAGTCTACTATTCAGCTGAAATAGGCTATTCGATATCGTCTGGTCTCGAACCTAAACATTTGAACGTGGAGATATCGGCACGGTTGTCGCTACGAGCCTGACGAAGGTAATGGGGTCACGAGAGCAGCTTTGTAAATATCATTTGAGAGTAACCGTGAGTAACGACCGGCGGAGGAAATGAGAGGCATTCCGCAGTCATGTTTCCTCGGACGCGAGGTGTTCGTGTCGACGCACACGTACGCCACTACCTCGGTGGAAGGGGAGAGATCGATATAAAAAATACATAGCGCCCAGTCTCAAGCACTCTAGCGGCAAGCGGTCTAGCAGTGCTTATAAGCAGCGTTTCGGCAACGCTCAGTTGTGCCCATAGTGTTTGACTCGGGACTGAAGTGATTATTATAATACGATATTGGTACTGTACAAGAAAGAAAAAGAGGGTGAAATAAATTAATACTTCCCTTCAAAAGTTGGCTTATTATAGGGGGCATAACAACAATGAATGTTTCTTGGACTAAATATAAATTGTGTTTTATAATCCGGAGTGATCGAGTAGTTTGTTGAACATGTGACCGATGAAAATACAAAATCCCAGTGCTTAATAAAATATAAAAATGGCAATAAATTAATTGAAGCACAAAGCAGAAACATCTGTAGTACAAAATTATAGATAGTTACCGAAAGGGCTCTAGTCACACAATAGTGTTATTGCTTTTTCTATACCATCGTGTATTTTATTTATTCATTGAGGTCGGATTGTTAATAATGTATTTACTGTGTTTAATCCGCGAGATGCGTACGTGACATTTTGACTTCTGTGCGTTTGCGAAGATTTCCCATTGAGTGCAGCACTGTGCAGTGAAAACAAGCATGGCGGAGAAGAAAAGTTGGGATCCCAGCCAGCTTAGAAAATATGACATTCAATTAGATGAAATACCAAGATTGAGTATTACAGATCCGAGAGTTGATGAACTCATATCTGAAAATGTAAGTACTATCCAATTGCTGTTGTCAGTCTTCACGTAACTTATGTAAAGCAGTCGTAAATCTCTTGCGTTGCACCGTGTAACCTATCTCTTATTAGAGCCATTTGACCATTTCATGCACAGAACAATATTTCATGGTACAGTTTGGGTTGACACTGCGAAAGAAGAGCCCCTATTTATTAACCCAATTGTGAGGTGTGTAACGAATTCTTTAGTTTTGTATATTGTAATTATAATTATAATCATGCATGCACTTGCAGCAGGACGAGAAACTTGACAGCTTGTAACTTGGCAGTCTGATGAAAAATTCACAGGCTGTTATATGCTTAATGCGCAGTCACAAGTTGGTAGTCGTCAACCTAGCCATTCACAATGCACAGTCTTAACAACTGCTATGAGTAAAATAGAGTTAAATTCTTTTATTCCTTGTGCACAGGGGCGTTGTCGATAACCTCAAAACTTGCAATATGGATGATTTGGAGATATACGGATTATTTTGTTATTAGTAACTGGTACCGTGTATTTAAGATTAGAAAGGTATTGGTTGCGAAGGTATTTCATTATATATTCTTTGCACACGACACAGAACAACAACATGACGCTGGTTTCTGACCTGCTCTGATTGACTGTTACATTGCTGCAGTCGGGTAGTTACCAGTCGAAGATGAAATTCTCGACTACCGGCTGCCAACTACCAGCTATTAGCTACCGACTGCAACTGCATGTTGTGTATGGTGCCAATAGTATACACAGGGATGACCGCGACTGTCGACTGCCAAATACCGACTGCGCATTGTGGATAGGCCTTTAAGAAACTTTATGTGTAATGAAGTTAATTTGTAATTGTATGGTAAACTAAAAAGCTTGTAAATAACTGTTGAGTTACCGGTATGTAATTTATTTGAAATAATGCAGCTATTAAAATTTGTAGTGTCTGTCAGTTGGGATTTCGGCGTCTGGTTTCCTAAACGTTTCTACAGTTGAAATATTCTACCTCAAACATATGACGTAAATAAAGCTGTAGATAGACTATTAATTATGAATGTAAGTGGAATGTGCCTTATACACTTGCAGCAGACATGAATGTGACTTTTACATACCTTGTGTCCTCGTTTCATCTTCTGGGCGATATTATGTATTGAAATTTCGAACCCTCGTCACTACTGAACCTCATTTATGTGCTAAAGTCTGTAAATATGTGTTTTTTATTTCTTGCTATTTTAAAAACGGGTGCCATGTTTTGACAGCGCTTTCATCTCGTTCAACTGTCAACAAGGTGCACTCTAGCAGCACGCGCCGATGCACACACATAGTGGCCAACATGTGAGATTCAAAATCACTGTTGATCCAAAAATATATTCATCGGGACGCGTTAGGTTGTAACCATTGTCAAAACTCATTGATCTGGGCGCGTTAGGCTGTAATCATTGTCAAAAACCATTGGATTGGACAAAACGAAGGTTGGGAGGTCGGGTGTAGGTGGGGCCTTTGGCCGCGAGCAGCTAGCGGGGCACGGTTGACACAAAACCATTGATCTGGGCGCGTTAGGCTGTGACCATTGTCAAAAACCAATGGATTGGACAAAACGAAGGTTAGAAGATCGGGTGTAGGTGGGGCAGCTAGCGGGGCAAGGTTGACACAAAACCATTGATCTGGGCGCGTTAGGCTGTAACCATAGTAAATACAGAGCAGATAAAATAAAAAACACTCATTTCAGCCGTGGAAAGAAAAAAAAAACATCTTCATCACAGAAAAGAAAAATATTGTACGCATTGATCACAGAACAGGTAAATAAGTTTCACTATGAAAGAAAGAAAAAAAAAAAAAACTCATTTCAGTCATGGAAAAATAAATCATTACAGAGGAGCGAACTATTGCACACACTAGCCTAATTAGAGCGGTGAACTGAGTGCTGCGCACGGTTGATGCCCACTAGAGACTGGACTGGACGCTTCTTCGTGTTACATAGTACCGTAAGGGCGATGTTGGCAGTATTGTTTTGATGACAGACCAGTAGGGCTAACGAAGAGACCCGAATACTCATGACCGCAACCGATGATGAATGATTTGGGCTAATGGCGGCCAACGCTGTAATTTTGGCTCTATAAGTCTTGATCCTATTTGGGATGGCTAGGTGGGTCACAGACAGCGGAGGAGGAAATATCTATTAAATCATTGCCCCCTGATTTATTTCTCATCATTTCATAAGGTATTTTGGCTAATTCATGTATTGTAGAGAATTTTATCGCGCATGCTATCTTCATTCAGCGCTACCGATAGACTATTGTGTTCTCTTCAACTATTACTGGGGCACACACATTGACGTCACATTGCTGTTGCCAACATGTAGGATACCAAAACAATCGGTCTGGATAAAGATTATTGATGCGCGAGTACAGTACTCCCACTGTGCGTGACAAAAAACAGGGGTGTATATATTAGCTAACGTGGCCCGCAGGTTGTTGGCAAAAACCATTAGTCTGGATGAAGATTATTGAGGGGTTGGCAATATTGTATTTGTCCATAACTCGCGCATATAATGGCAGACTTGACTTGAATGTTACTATATATAAGACGTCATGATCTAAAACGGGGATGGTGGGTGGGTTATAGACATCGGAGGAGTAAGCATCTGTTACTACATCATTCCCAGATTTTTCTTTCATTGTTACAAAATATATTTTAGGTAATTTCAGTAACAATGACTAATGAAATCATGGTGGCCATTACTCCTGGAAATCCTGGAAAACTCCTGGATTTTTAATAGGTCTAGAAAACTCCTGGAAAATGGCCACTGTTAATTAATTATAAAAATCTTTCCATCCACTACTAAAATTCCCAGTCCGCTCATAGTCCTCGACGTCATGATATTGCGGATGGGGTAGCAAGGGCCATCTAGCGGTCGCTCGGCAAACCCTGATTATTTTTAACCGGAAATCTACGCGCCGTGTTTTATATTAAATCATACTACCGCTGCGATTTTGTGTGAGCACTCTATTGTTAACGAAATAAGTTTCCTCAGGCTACCTGTTTCTGTGTGGGAGAGCACGCGATTGTATTTTCGTAAAACATATTGAGTATAGACAACTTCACCGCAATAAAATTGCAGGCAGCATTCTTCTTTTTTAAAGAGGATATTTGAGTCACAAAGGCTTTTTTGAAACAACAATTAAATCATTTGTGTAGGCTTGCGTACCAATAACGCAGTCACCACTAATTTTTGCCCACATCTGTATAAGTAAACCAAACCCAACTGCTTTATTTTGGTCTTGAAGTAGGCAACCGATAAAGCCCCCCCCCGGACTCGCGCTTATTTTTTAGTCTGGAGAAATGAGAATTACTCCTGGAAAATCGCTGACCGATGTGAAATATGCTCTGTAAAATATACTAAGAAACAGTCCAGTTTTCAAATTCTTGAGGTTTAAAACAACACTGGTTTTTTGAGTGTATAATATTGGGTAACAGTATAGGAGACTGGAACGTACTGTTATAATTTTTCTATACTTCTGAAATTAGCCAAAATACCTTTTGATATAGCAATGGATGTTTACTCCTCCACTGTCTATAACCCAACCATGATCATGACTTACATAGTAAAATTCGAGCTGTGTCCGCCATCATCTGGGTGAATTATGAACAAATGGAATATTGCCAACCCCAAACATACGGTAATGTTACCCGCATCTTCCAACAAGAAAACGAGGCTTTTGCCTAGACCATTGATTACAAGGTAGTGTGGCTCTCGAGCCAGATATGTACCCCTGGGTTATGTCACACACAGCATGAGTACTTGCGCATCAATAATCTTTGTCCAGATCAATTGTTTTGCCAATTAGTGCTTTTTCACATAATTACAATATTACATATGTCTTTACCATGACCTGTGTGGTGTATTTTCTCTTCCACATGTTGGCAACAATGGCTGTATAATGCGATGTCAATAGAGACATGGCTGCCGTTATTGAATGAGCAAGAAATGAAGACACACATTTTTGTAATTTAGAAGATAGTGCAGTAGGCCTAGTGTTAATAGACATAAATTTCAATGTGAATAGACTCCCTGAATGGCGGCTTCGTGGCGTAGTTGGTAAGCATGCTGAGCTTCTATGCCCAAGATAGCGGGTTCAAACCCGGCCGAAGCAGTCGGATTTTTTAAGAGCATTAAAAATCCCTCAGTTTGCCTTCCTTCGGAGGGGAAGTAAAGCCGGCGGTCCCATGTCATAGATTTATGGCATGTTAAAGAACCTTCCACTAATTACACCTGTGTGAAGCTAAATTGTATAGGTTAAGAATGTAAACAACGCTCTTAGGTTTCTAAGTTCGTTGCCAAGAGCCGACTGCGATGGCATCTCGTAGCTAAGTTCTGAACTAGGCATAGTAGTCGTTGACGGTGGCTTTTGGTGGCAAAAGTAGGAACTATTTGAAAAATTCAAAGTTGCAGTCCTTACTTGAATTAAAAAACAGATACACCCACTAATACAGCCATCACAATTAACACCGGTTATCAGACAGATTCTACACACACCCATAGTACACGGGGCTACATGACCGTGTTGTCGCAGCCCCTAAACGGAGGAACCAACCAACCTACTCCCTGAATAGGTATGAAAATCATTATATTATTAGTGGCAGTACCATTCTCATATACTTTTAAATAAAATTTGGAGTCTGTGAATAATTTTTACCCATTTGATTTCAGAAACCTGTGGTAATAACAGACTCGCAGTTGGTAGCATCTGCTTCAAAATGGGATCTCGACTATCTGGAGCAGAACATGGGTGGTGGAGATTTTACTGTATTCCTATCACGTAATCACAAATTCAAGTATTTTGATGACAAGAAGTCGGCAGTTATGTCAGGAGACAGCAAGCTGGAGTTCCAGCCACCCACAAAGAGGCTCGATATGAAGCTGTCGGAATTCACCAGCCGCTTGAAACAGTGGAAGCGGGGGGATGAGAGGTAACGTACTAATCCAAGCTGTGAATGTAAAACTCTACATGTTCCAGTTCATTCACTGGTACCTCAAAATGAAGTCGGCATACAAGAAGTGAGTGAAGATCCAAAAGTATAATATAAGGTGCGTTCAAAAAGTAACGAGCCGGAGGCATAATTACAGAAACTAGTACCTGTTTGTTAGAAGTATTGGCCCTGGCTGTTGAGGCACTTGTCCCACTGTGACATGAGGCAGTGAATGGCTGTCTCATAAAATTCCCTGGGCTGCTATGTGAACCAGTTTCGCACGTACGGCTGGACGTTGGAGTCCGAGGTGAATCGTTGGCCCCGCAGAGCCCTTTCAGGGGACCAAACCTGGCGTAATCACAGGGAGAAATTTCTGGACTGTATGGAGGGTGGCCGAGAACCTCCCATTTGAATTTCTGCAGGAGTGCCGCGACTGTTGGCCGTATGAGGTCGTGCATTGTCGTGGAGCGACCACGGTGGCTATGGCGTTCACTGTCACTCGGCGGTCCTGGGTAATGAGTGCATCAACCAGCTGGACGTTGTCATCGGTAATACAGGGGGGTGCCCTAGACCGGGCATCATCGGCTAACGACACCTGTCCTTCCCTGAAGCGCTTGTGTCACGCCTTGATCCTTGCAAGGGACATGCAGTGTTCGCCGTACAGTATACTTGTGACATTCGGCGATGAATGTCCGTTCCCCCTACTCCTTCTGCTGTCAGAAACCGAAAAACACCTCTTTGCTCTTCGGTTGACACCTCCATGTCACTGTTTGGAATGCGACTGGCAGTGTTAGACGATTGATGCATGCTGCTGCTCACTTTGTATCAGCACGTGACGTGCACGCGTGCCCTCTAGCGACGGGCTGTGACCTTCCACGCTCTGGTCGGAACCACACCTCATTCCACATGCCACGACTAGCAGATGTAGTCACCGGTTTGCGCATTCCAGCCTCCGGCTCGTTACTTTTTGAACGCACCTTATACATTATACCACCACTTTGTATTCTATTTAAAGTTCTGAAGCCATTCTTTTAGTGTTGCCTGAACAAACTGTCAGTTGTAACTCTTCAGTCGGTCAACATGAGTTTGCCCAATACAATGTACAGGGTCTTTATATTTGCTTGGCTAGGACATTCTCGCTCACGCACTCCGCCAGTGACGGATCAGTTGCCGACTGCCGCGCGCGCGTATTTACGGCAGAATACGGTGCTTAAAATCAGTATCATGCATTTTTACTCACTATGTTTACAGTAGATGCTGAAAATTTTCCCCATTCGCTGCCAAACGTAACCGGCATCTTCTTATGAAGTTTCTGGTTAATCCGGTTAATTTAGCTTCGGTAAGGAAATAACGACTTAAACACCTATTTTTATTGTTTACTGAACCTGAGAAGTATGGTCCAGAAAACGAGGAGGGACAAAGTGAGAAATGAAGATATACGGAAAGAACTGGGAGTACAGAAACTAAATGACAAACTGGAGCAAAACAGATTGAGATGGTTTGGACATGTCAAACGGATGAATGAAGAAAGGCTACCAAGACGAGCACTGGAACGACGGATGACTGGGAAGAGAGGGCGAGGAAGACCAAGAATGCATTGGATGGACTCGGTGGAGAATAGTATTAGAAAGCGGAACCTGGATTGGAACACTGAGTCGGAGGAGGAATGGTGGAACGACAGAGCAAAGTGGAGAGGAACCATATTTGCCCCCACCCAGTGTCAACTGGAAAAGGGGAAATGAAGATGATGATGACTGAACCTGTATGTTTGAATCTCAAATTAGCCAGTTGTTTTATTGTCCGATTTATAGGAATGGGTCTGGGTACCCTGGAAATTTCATTAGAAACTTTTGTCTTGTTCTAGCGCATGATTTCTTGCACTTTATGTACCCATTGTGCAGATATACATGTTCAAGTAACGAATATTTCACATAAGGCAATACAGCACTATACAGGTTGGTTGGTTCCTCAGTTTAGGGGCTGCGACAACGCGGTCATGTAGCCCCGTGTACTTTGGATGTGTGTAGAATCTGTCTGATAACCGGTGTTAATTGTGATGGCTGTATTAGAGTGTGTATTTGTTTTAATTCAAGTATGGACTGCAGACATTGAATCTTTCTAGTAGTTCCTACTTTTGCCGCCAAACGCCACTTCAACGACCAACTAGATCAGAAATTAGTTACCAGATGCCACCGCAGTTGGCTCCCGACGACGAACGTAGGAACCTAAGAACGTTAGTCAAATGTTTAACCTATATTAATTTAGCTTCACATGGGTGTAATTAGTGGAAGGTTCTTTAACATGCCATAAATCTATGACATGGGACCGCCAGCATTACTTCCCCCTCCGAAGGAAGGCATACCGAGGGATATTTAACGTTCCTAAAAAATCCGACGACTTCGGCCGGGTTTGAACCCGCGATCTTGGGCATAGAAGCTCAGCATGCTACCAACAGCACTATACACAATCACAATAAAACAACTGGCTAAGAGATTCAAACGTACAGGTTCATTAAACTATAAAAAGAGACGTAAAGGTCGTTATTTCCTTAGTGAAGCTAAATTAATCGGAATAACCGGAAACTTCATAAGTAGATGCACATTATGTTTGGCAGCAGATGGGGAGCATTTTCAGCATCTACTGTAAGCATGGTGAGTAAAAATGCATTATACTGATTGTAAGCACCAACTCTGCCGTACATACGCGCACGCGGCAGCCGGCAACTGAGGAGTCACTGGTGGAGCGCGTGAACGAGAAAAGCAAATGTAATCACCCTGTATATGAATGTATTGGTTATGATTGCTATTATAATAGGGTAATTTAAGGATTATGCGTTTCGACTTTCTAGCGGTCAACAGTTCCTGATCTCTGTGTTGAGGTTTAAATTTATATAGCCTACAAATATTATCTAACTTACGATTTGCAGTTTGAGCATCAACTACAGTACAATAAAATCTCTCCTGGACTGGTATGCATAGAGGTATATACTTAACCCAATAACTTCGCAATGGTAAGATTGCACAGATCAATGTTTCACATTGCAGTGAAACTCGCAAGAGAAGAAAGCACGTCCAAAGTAAGGCACAAAAGAAGTATTGATTTCACGAATATATTGTTCGACCTGAATGGAGTAGCAACGATTTGGTTAGTTAGGCAATTTTTGTTACCGTAGATTGAAAGTAAATGGAAAAGCCAATTCATGTTTCGGGATAGTTTCATTGACTGCATGCTTCGGGATAGTTTCATTGACTGCATATTTTGAAGCGAAAGTAATAAATAATCATTGCTTTCTAGTCACGACTTTGGCTTGTAACCTTGCTAGCTCCCAGTTACATAGCAAGAACTACTTTTCTTTCTATATTGGCCTCATAATGTAACCTTTAACAAGTATTGCTCAGTTCTCAACAGCTTAACAGCTTTCCCCACCTCATCTTCCTTCCCTGCTCTCCGAGTTTCTGTCATTGTATACCAGTTTATTCTTAATTCTAAAACTGACCCTGAGCTCAACATTAGATAGCTCCCACAGTTCACACCTTTCACTATTTCCCCTATTCATCCTCACTGATATTTCTTATCGGTACAGTTATTTCGTACTCAGAGCCTCCAGAGTATGAATATTGTTTCTGTATACATCCTAGGTAGAGTTCACTCTTTTGTCTTCTCTTCATCAACTAAGACTGTTGTTCTTCATGTATATATTCATCATCTACACACCTTGGTAATTTGCTCTTCCTCTCTGTTTATCTCTTTTTGGCTTGATAATTATTAAAATTCAAAATTCAAGTAGTGGTATGATAGGTAAAGGGTATACAAATCCTTCAAGCAAATTGTACAATCAAGCTAATCTTAATGTCAGGGCTGTCCTGAAAATAGGCTAATTCAAAATATGTTACCTGTACAGATTATGCCTGTTAATAATGAGGTACACACATCCAAGTTGTAAATTGTGAATCTTCACCATGCATCCTTCTCCTGAGCTATTGGCAGTCTTTTCATTTCAACCTCTCTAATTTTTCTTTGTGTGTTCTATCAGGAAAGAGATTGATTTTTTCATTTGTGTATGTGCAGGATGTATCTACAGCAAGCTTTAAACAACACAGTGGGGCCAGCTATAGTTCAAGACTTCCTCAATTTCCGATGGGAGTGGATCAATTCCAAGCAAAAGATGCACAATTGGGGGCCTCTCACATCTAATTTATTAATGGTTTCCATGGAAGGTAACTCATAAATTAATATTTTGTGGTTGTGAATTCATGTTACTTGCATTACCATATTTTCTCGAATACTCCATTCACCCTTTCTCCAAAAAGCTCGCTTCTAAAAGAGGGCTGCATATCTTGATGTGAATATTTAAATCGGAGATACGCTTGAACGAATGTAATTTGACTCGTCTGGCACCTTGTGCTCTCGATGGGGTGTACAGTAAGTAAGCTTGTTTGCTAGATGTCCATTAACTTAATAAATATGAAGAATAATTTCAGTTCAGCTTGTTATGTGCAGCATTTGTAATGTCATAATGCACTGCAGAGTGGACCTGTGCCCAGGAGTAGAGTATATTGTTTGTTCGGCATAGCCTGCAGGGGTTATACAGGGTGGGGCAGCATAACTTCCTTTTTTCAAACCTTAATAAAACACATTGTACGAATCAGAAAATTTTTATTTTTTAATATAATGTAGGTACAAATATAAAGTTTTGTTTTACTTGGTTTTGAAGATCAAATCAGGTAGGTGACGTCCCCCATTCTCTACACACTGGGTGAACCGATTTCTGGCGTTTGTCATAATTCTTACCAGCATAGCAGGCGTTATGTTGGCAAGTTCTTCCTGGATGTTGTTCTTCAAATCTTGTAGGGTCATTGGTCGGTTTACATAAACACGGGATTTCAAAAAACCCCATAGAAAAAAATCACAAGGGGTCAAATCGAGGGATCGGGCCGGCCATTCCAAGTCGCCCCTAATTGAGATTAGGCGCCCTGGGAAGTGTTCCCTCAAAACGGCCATCGATGCTCTTGAAGTGTGTGCCGTTGCACCGTCTTGTTGAAACCAAACGTCCCCTAAGTCCAACTCATCCAGTTGTGGAAAAAAAAAAATCCTGTAACATGTTTACATACCGGTCCGAATTCACTGTCACTGTGACTTCATTTTCCTCAAAGAACCAGTAACCAATTATTCCACCTGAGGAAATTGCACACCACACTGTGAGTTTTGGTGAATGCAAAGGCCTTGGATGCAATTCTCGAGGATTGGTAGCAGCCCAGTAGCGCATGTTTTGTTTGTTGACGGATCCACTCAAATGAAAATGGGCTTCATCACTAAAAAACACAATAGCGTCCTAAGGCAAGACTTCCAGAAACACCTCACACGCGTTCCTCCGAGAATTGAAGTCGCGTTCAGAAAGTTCCTGCACAATCGCCATCTTGAATGGATGAAAATGAAGATCATCATGAAGAATTCTCCTCACAGAACGATTAGAAAGTCCAAGAGCAGACGAATGTTTGCGCGCAGAACGCCGTGGTGATCGCAAAATTGAAGCTATCACTGCCTCAATGTTATCAGGTGATCTAATGGGCCATGGGACTCCAGTTCTACGTCTTGTTGCACTTGCAGTTTGTCTGAACGTAGTGACCCACGTAACAATTTATTTCCGGTCTGGGACAGGCGCCAATGGGGCTAAATTAAAGCGATTCCGAAAGGCACGCTGGGTTGCGATCACAGAACAACCGCTCGAAAAGTAGGCTTCAAGGGCAAACGCACGCTCCACACTGTTCCAAGGCATGATGGCGACTGAACTGTGTCAGTACAAAACTTTACAGACCCGCCTATTGGACGAGACCACTAGCGCTCCGGTACTACATCACACTACTAAATGGGGCGCAATTGAAAAAAGGAAGTTATGCTGCCCCACCCTGTAGATCTGTACGGTATGTGGAATTTGCTTTTCGTTGTTTTACGACGTTTATGGCGTGGTGACTTGGTTTCAGAACGGTTTTTAGCGTTTCTGAGACTAACCAATCTTTTTGCTGTGGTTATTGTATAAATATTTTTCCTTGGTAGCGGCTTCGGTGGTGTAGTCGGTAGCATGCTGAACTGCTGTGCCCAAGATAGCGGGTTCAAACCCGGCCGAAGTCGTCAGATTTTTTAAGAGCGTTGAAAATCCCTCAATATGCCTTCCTTCGGAGGGGAAGTAAAGCCGGCGGTCCTATGTCATAGATTATGGCATGTAAAAGATCCTTTCACAGACTAAACTTGTGTAAAGATAAATTGTTAGGTTAGATTTCGTCAGAACGCTCTCTCAAAGTTCCAACGTTCACCACTAGGTATCATTGATAGCTGGTGGCAAAAGTTGGAACTACTTGAAATTGAACGGAACTTGTAGCTCATCCTAATAAGGGTGTCCGCTGCAAGCAGCTACAGACTCAGGCGAGCCGAACATGTCCTCAGACACTCCCGGCACTAAAAGCCATACGATAAATAAATAAATAATTTCCTTGGTTTTATATTCAATAATGATTGACTTGTAAAATGTAATGACCCCTTATGTGAACTTTTACATAATTATGTTGCATTCAGTTAAGAAATGTTTCGAAAGAGTGTGAGAGAGAGAGAGATGGTAAACCTTCTCAACAAACAAGGAAGACAGTAGCCTTTGAATTAGTTTCCTCACATATGCGGTTTAATGATAATGAAACAGCTGATATATTAGCAAAGAACAGAATTTCAAACCAAAAAGATGCCAACCTGCTTGGAAACAGTCAAAAGACTTAAAATAAAGCACAAGAGAAGTTCTTCCAAGATACCTCTACCTTATCCAACAAGCAGTGGCTAAACATTAAATCCACTTGGGAAATCTACAAAAGGAAGGAAGGAAGCTTGTAGTTTAACGTGACCGCCAACCTCTAGATCATGAGCTATGGGACCTCCTTTTTCCGTGGAATCCGAACCACAGGACATGGCATTTCACTTCGAAAATCTCACATGCATTGACCGGGAATCGAACCCGGTCCGCCTTGGTGAGAGGCATACAGCTTGACCGCTGAGCCACCACGCCCCCTAAATCTACAAAAATAAACCAAGGAAACACTGTAGCATATTTCCAACCTAGCCTAATGCAGGTCAGACTGCCTCGCTGAGTATCTCCATTGTTTCTAAATTTTACATTTCAATTGCTCTACAGTAACAGAATACAATAACGAATAAAGAACACCTCTTTGAGTCCCAAAAATTAAATTGTAACTCCCAAGATTAATAAAATAAATCCAAAGAGCTGCCTTTGGACAGCAACAACAAATTTTTCGTCATAAATTTTTTCTTATACCGTGATTTTCTGTCTCTGAATTTTACCTTGCTGGGTAGATTATTAGCTTGGGAATAACCTAACCCCCAAGGGAAGATGATAAAGAAAAGGAAGTGGGTTTTGGACTGGAGAAAAAGGATGGAGAAATAGGACGAGAGTCCTACAGAAGTTATAAGTTTAACTTTAAGTATACTCAAAGGCAGCTGCCACTGCAAATCTGCTCTCCGATACCTAAAGTGGGTAGGGACCTGGGCGAAGCTAACGGGAAACGCAGCTGGAACTTGGGCTGTTCTCGAGTGTATTTAGTATATTCCCTCTCAAGCATACATATGCCTACTATGGGGAAGGGTGATGGTCTGGCAAGACAAAGAGCAACAGATTTATTGTGTATCTGTTCAAAGGAGTTTGTTTCTAAACAGGTAATTTGAAGAATGCCAATAATTTGAATCGGTTTTGATATTTTAGTTTTTGAAATTGTAGAATTCCTAAAGAGCGACCAAATGCTTCCAAGAAGGATAGGGATAAAGCAATTATACCTTTGGGAATAATTTTGGTAAGTATACCAATAGTTGCATAATGAGAAACACTTATATTTTGAAAAACCAACCATAAGTGTTGGAGAGAATCTCCACAAGCAGGAAGCTGGCATAGCGAGCTATGCTTGCCTTACTGGCCAGTTAGAATTAGCTATTAAAGCTAAGAGAGACATTACTAAGTTACCAACTAAGAGTTGTTGCTCAAATGCAACAAGTGGTGAAAACCCTATCAATAGATTTATTTTTATTGAATAGGAAGAGTCAAGGAAGACAGGATCTTGCCTAACCGCTATGTTCGAGAAATGAGGAAGCGGAAAACAAATATTTGATTTATTTAACAATGCAAAAGGAAGTAGTTTTTGTAACAAATATTTAATTTTGCTTTCTATAAACAATTGGGGTCGCAGACCTCCGAAAACATTTAAAGCTTGCGCCAGGCAATTGATAATTCTTTTGGTTTTAAACCTTTTATATGCTTCAAAATCTTAGTAAGATTTTGAAATGGCGAAGATAAATAAATGAAAAATTTAAAGATAACTAACGTAATTAAAGTTAGACAATAAACCAAGTACAAGGTGTGTACTTTAAGAATTTCTAGATAAGTATCTTAGGAATAATAACAACTTCGAAAGTAACAACAACAAAAAGCAGGAAGAAAAATAGAAGTTTCTATAACTTCTTATATTGATACTGAATTACTTTTAATTATTTATACATAGAAGATTATGCAAATAGAGCAGGTCACTTATTGTGAAACATGAAGAGAACAATCGAAAGTAAGTTTCTAGAATTCCTATGTTTAAGTAGGGATCACAAGAAAATGGGGCAAGTTTCCCTTTCGTGAAACCTAGAGTTGTAAGAATTGGATTCCCTCATTAGAAGGGAGAAACAATACAATTTGAGGCGTGTCCTAGACACGAAGTTTTACAGAAATTAATTCGATGTACATAGAGCAAAGAAGGGAGGGCACTAATTGAGAGTGACATCTCATTGAAAAAAGACCTAAAGTAACAATTTTATTATTTTGGTTTGTTAGTAAGGGATTTGGGAAAGATCAAATGGGATTGAGGAAAAGTGTTCATGGCCGTATTTATTGTACACGGACGAGCGCGACGCGGATGAAATGTTGAACAAACACTGTTTTTCACTATAGTCTGTTGATATAGTTGAAAAGTTCACTGTAGTAGCACAAAAAGTTGATGGCAAAGAAAGTTATTGCAATGGTGGAAAATAACTAGTTACACTAGATATGCGAGAGTCTATTGCTTGAGAAACTTGTAGGTTATAGTTGAATGCACAGAAAAGAAATCCCAATGGAGGAAGAAAAATTAGTTATTGATTAGCAGTTCATAAGGAAGATTCCTTAGTTTGAAAAAGTATTCCCATATGTGAGTGGAAAGTACATGACAGTATGACTGGTAGTTAGAGTGCAAGTTCTGGAAGGTTCCAGAGCAATGATAACTTGTTTAAATTGGGTAGAGAATCCCTCGGCGGAAAGCTTGATTATATAGACAGTGGGTATTTTGGAAATATCCCTCGATGTGAGATAGCATCTCAGAAAATCTTTCATGTTGAAAGTTAGACTTGATAGTTTAAGTTAGATCAAGAAGATCTCTTGAAAGCAGTTATTTTCACATAGCAACTTTCACTGTCTATAAAATCCAAATAAAAGCATTGAGCCATTATAAAGCGATGAGAATGAGGTTAAAACCTGAAGTCGGTACTTATCTTTGCTTCATGAAGAAGGCGATGTTCCAGTTGATGGTTGATACTAACATTCGAACATGGCGTCGGAATTTAAAAGTTTGCCTCTAGAGTTGAGGAGGCGAGCTTTAGAGGAGCTCTAACTGACTGGGTCGACTTCCGACGTACAAGTGAAACACGCTCAACGGAGCTCGGAGGGACTAGGGAAGAGAAAAGAGTGGGGGTAGGAGACAAAGGAATACATATAAGAATAGACAACATAACAGAAATAAATTTTCTCTTGATGAAATGGTCTTCAAAGAGTTGATAGTAGGCATCACTAGCGCAGCCTGGTGGGTGAAAAAGTAGACAAAGTTCTCTTGATCACGGAGATGATAGCTGGCGATGGCGATGAGATCTGGTGGCTAGATTGATAAGGAAGTCTCCTTGTACAGGGAAGAATTGAGGAACTTCAGAGATTCGCTGCTAGATGACGCTAGGTGGGTCATGGAAGATATATTTCTAGAACAGACTCACAGGTAACATGAGAGACATAACCAACAAGGAGAAATCAGAAGATCACTGTTGGTGTTTGAGAAAAAGGAAGGAATGAACTATAGCAAAGAGAAGCAAAAGCTTACTCTATCTTACCGTGTATTCCAAAGAATACACCACTTGCGAAGCGGGATATGTGATTTACGTGAAGTGCAGGGTATGAGGCTTACATAATGCCATTGGCTACACGAGGAAATATGGTATTGTGCTTGCATTATATCTCTGCCGGCGACGTATGTCATCACTGCCAGGAAAGGTCTATCGACTGTACCAGCCTCGGCAAAACCATTTCTCAAATCACTATTGTATTTATAATTATTATTATTATGTACATCGCCATGAACAGTCCTCCTTAATACGTACTGGCCAAGTCGTCGAAATTAGTAACACTATTACTTCTCGCACGAGTTTTATCAGGAGTTGCGAACAAGTTCGATTCTCCTTTCTCAATATCGCCCAACTCTCTCTTTATAGCACGCACCGTTTTTTAAGATACACCTGTTGCCGCCGCGGTCCTAGCTTGTGCTTGGTTAACAGGAATGTTTAAATCGCTGCAAGCCGCTTCATTTTCCACGAATTTTAACACATTACCCACCATCTCCCTACTTTGGCTGTTCATTTTCTTGGTTTTAACTTTTAGAGATGACAGGTGGCATCTTATAACTTTACTTAAAATTGTAACTAAAAAAAATAACACCAGCTTAACACATTAAATACTGCAAAAAATAATTCAACAGTACTGCAGAACTACATAAACTGACAATAGTCTGGCAAGTACTAATGAAATATGGTGACTGCTTCAGACTGAGTCGGCCGAGTATACCGTATCGTCAAAACTCCTGAGCCCCAACATGAGGGGTAATGTCACGTAAATAGGAGTACAGAAATTGACAAGTCGATGACACTTCATATTCTTAGATATACAACGGTCGTCAGAGGCAGAGATATAATGCGCGGACAGTAATGTGTCTTTCAGATTGTCAGTGTTTGCTAGCAAAACAATTGTTTCATATTTAAACAGCTTCTATTAGAAATAATGTTAAAATAAATATATCTTCCAGTTTTTTAAACTTTTGCATTAATGAGGTCAACAATGCAGTTGTATGTTAAATATAAGTAAATGTGTGTGCAATTGCATTTATCTATTTCTGGGATTCGAACCCGGAGCCTCCGGGTGAGAGGTAGGTGCACTACCCTGACACCACGAATATACTGCAGTCATTTTCATTAATATCTGAGTCAATGTTCACAATAACTTCCAATATTTCATCTTCATTTGGCCTTCAACTTGAACACCCACCCCCCCATTACTGTTTACAAAAAAAGACTTGTAATGGCCAGTCTCACTCAATAAGAAGTTGGATGGCTGCGTGGCTCAGCGGTAACGTTCTCGCTCGCTGGACCCAAGATTGGAGGATCGAATCCTGGTACAGCCAGTTGGCATTTGAGGGTGTGCAAATATGAGGGAGCTGTGTCAGTAGATTTACTGGTACCTTAAAGATCCCCTTCAGGGCAAAATTCCGGCACTGCGGCGTCTGTAAAGGCCAAAGTAGTTAAAAGGGACGTAAAACCAATAACATTATTTATTATACAATAAAAAATTAGACGCCTTTGAGAAGTGGCTCTATCGACTGATATTGAGAGTACCATGAACAGTTCATATCAAAAATGCCGAGATCCTATGAAGAATCAGAACGGATATAACATTACACTTCCTTGTGTTGCAACACATAGTGACATCACATTGCTCACACTGTATACCATTCCACTTCCTTGTGTTGCACCACATTGTGACACTGCTCTACTCACACTGTATACCATTCCACTTCCTTGTGTTGCACCACATTGTGGCATCGTACTACTCACACTGTATACCATTCCACTTCCTTGTGTTGCACCACATTGTGGCATCGTACTACTCACACTGTATACCATTCCACTTCCTTGTGTTGCACCACATTGTGATATTACACTTCCTTGTGTTGCACCACATTGTGGCATCGTACTACTCACACTGTATACCATTCCACTTCCTTGTGTTGCACCACATTGTGGCATCGTACTACTCACACTGTATACCATTCCACTTCCTTGTGTTGCACCACATTGTGATATTACACTTCCTTGTGTTGCACCACATTGTGGCATCGTACTACTCACACTGTATACCATTCCACTTCCTTGTGTTGCACCACATTGTGGCATCGTACTACTCACACTGCATACCATTCCACTTCCTTGTGTTGTTGCACCACATAGTGACATCACACTACTCACACTGTATAAAACATTACACTTCCTTGTGTAAAATCGAGAAAGATGCAATACCTCGTTCACATTATGCGCAACAGACACAGATACCATCTATTGCAAGAAATTCTGCAAGGAAAAACACCCGGAAAGAAAAGTGTTGGCAGGCCTGGCTAAGAAACCTCCGAGACTGGACTCTCAAGACATCGGAAGAGTTATTCCAAATAGCTCAGAACAGAGAAATCACAGCCAAGATGGTTGCCGACATCCAGAACGGATAGGCACTAGAAGAAGAAGAATGGCCAGTCACATGATGTGGACTTCAACCACAGTCATAGAACTAAAAAGGATTGTTCACCATTGATTATAGTTCAGCTGAAAATGTACAGTGGGCATAATGAGAACTTAAGTCCCTAATTTCTCTAGAATTGTATTCTAATACTTAACCCTTCTGCTAAAAATGCCACCGGCCGAACGATCAGCCCCGTTTTTCTAAAATTCTTAGTGTAATTTCCAGCTACACTGTTGTAGCCCGGGAATCATTTTCTCTCGGAATATATTGATGTGTTTAAATTCCACGAATAACTGGATTTACAGTATAATAAGTATTCTTTGAACATGATTGCAGTCGGCTGGCTTCCCGTTTGTGTTATCATTTGAAGTCGTGTTTGTTTATGATCTTGCTTGGAGCTAATTAAGATACATGATGATAAATACAGTGGGGCGTCAAATATCCGAACACCCGCTTTAAACATGTGAACTGTATTTTGCACAGCGCTGTGAGTGTACAATGACCTTGGGAGTGTTTGTTTTGAACCATCCACTCCCCTTCCCCCAGCGGGCCAGTCTATTTTTAACCCTGTCAGTTCAGTTGCTTCACTTGTTCAGTAGTGTAGTTGTAGTTGCATGTTGTGGTTCGTATTGCGTACATAATTTGTATTTTAATTACAGTATTGTGTGTGTGCCTTGTAGGTTTCTAGGTTACGTTTGAAAATCCGAACCCCTCAGTCCCAATTAGTTCGGATTTTCAACGCTCTACTTCTACACACAGACTGTATTTATTATAAATATATATATATAAATATATTAGTCCGTCGATCAATACTTTAAATCACATATATTTAACAGTGGTACATGTTTCGGGCCACTACATACAACCCTTCATCAGCCACAACATAATGAATTTAGAGAACAATCTCACACACATCAAATACACTATGAAAACCTTAAAAAACATGTTTAAAAACTTGGTTTAAAACAGGTCAAAACACAGAATAAAATGCATGCACACATTGTTAAAACACCATTAAAAGGCCCATGAGTTCATGGAGGTTGCTTGAGTTAAGTCCATGTGGAATATTCATAACACTATGTGATGACAGCCAGTCACTGTACATTTATGCTGATGTAAATATGGCTTGAAATGAATTTGTATTCTTCCTGACGTGGTGCGTCAAGTTATTGATATTATTGGGTCAAAACTGACGAAAAGTGGACATGAGCAGGGTCCCAGGAACTGTGGCCAAGTTAGTGAAGATCAAGCTAGCTCTTTGTATGAAGGGAAAATAAATAAGGTTTTAATACCGAGTGGAGTGTGCGAGAATGAATTGTCAACTGTTGACGACGACTTTGATTCTGCTGACGTCAATCCACCTAATGCCACAGTACTGTATTCACATGTCTTTGTAGAAATTAATTGATCGTACTCGAATTGTAATTTCACTAAACTTGGCTTGCCAATTTTAGCATAACCCCTTATTAATTGCTTGGCATCAAAAGCGTTAAGCTGCTAGGTGTAATACTTGTCATAATATTCGGACACCTATCTCTAGTAATAATTGTATTGTCTTCACTGCTTCACATAATTATCTTGATATAGGAGATTTTTTTTAATGAAATGTTGAATTTATCTCCACACCCTTGCAAGTCGTACCACTCACCACCCACATGTACATAGTACATGATAGAGACCCAACAGAACCCTTTTTAACTTTATATTTCTTCATACAGTATAACGCACTTGGGAAGTAAGTGTATCACATCAGATTTCTGCTCCTTGTTTGCTGTATTTTATGTTGTAACATTTTTCATCTCTCTGTTTTTGTTAATTCATTTTAGGGGTTTGTGGCATATTGATCATTAGCCCTGTTTTCTTGGGTGTTTGTTGAATTTGTCTGGTAACGTGTGTTTTTATGGCAACTGTAATTGTGTGTGCATAGGGTCTAGGATTTGGGTAAGTGCCCCAAGAGTTGAAACAAGGTACCGTCGCAACATTTACCTGGTGAGAGTTTGGTAAACCCTCTGGAAAAGTCGTTGTCAGCAATGGGATTCAAACCTTTGATCTCCAGACTTGCAGTTGTGGTGGTCTACACATGGTGTGTAGGGACCAAAGTAGAAAGTGAGCAATGTAATAATTTTTTTTCTTGGCTTACAAATCTTTGAAGGCTATTATAGTGATAAATTTGACTTGTGTCAGTCTTCCTGCAGGGACGCAAAGATCCCTCATATGCACGCGTATGTTTCACTGTTAATGTATGTTTGCTTTTCTTTTAGGAAATGTAACACCTTGCCACTATGATGAACAGCAGAACTTCTTTGCTCAAGTGAAAGGTCACAAACGGTGCATATTGTTCCCTCCTGACCAGTTTGAGTGCTTCTACCCTCATCCAGTGTTCCACGCTCACGACCGGCAGAGCCAGGTAATTATAACACCTACACCTCAAATTTTAACTGAAAACTTAGTGTAAAATTGTGACCCAGGTATGAGCCATGCACCTAATTTGCAGGCTTGTATTTCTCTTGTGTAGGAATTGAGCTATCTCATTCTCCATAGCATAATCTACTTCCATTCATAAGTACAGCTGGTAGCACTTCAAGCAGTTTATGCTGCTAGGCTCTATTCCCCACGGTTCACAACTAGAGGGTTTGACCAAGAGTCTCCCTGCTTCCACTTTCTTCCTATTGACCTCCCTTTGTCAACTATTATTCCTTTCTGACATCCTGTGTATTATCTTATAGTATACCACCTGTTTTGTTTTTGGCGGTTTGAGTTGTGGTCTTCTCACAGCAAATATGTGGTATGAATTCTTTGACTCAGGCTACCTAACATTGTAACCATACATAAAAATAACTTAGAAAGATATTTTAAAAAATGTATCCTGTATCTATCCATTAATTGTAATTAGTTATTCCCATCCCCAGATAACTTCAAAGCTTTAATGTATAGCTCCTGACATGTCTAAACTGGGGAGGGGAGGAAGGAAGTTTGTACTTTTACTTGACCATTAACCCCTCAAGCGTGATATTGTGAAACTCTGGGCTGCACCCACAACGTGCATTATTTCTAGCCTACTCCCAATGGTATGCACGGTATCATATGCATTTCGCTATAATTTCCAAACCCACTGGCAAAAGTTTTCAAAAAACACACACAATAACAACAACATATAACATAATATTATAAACTTTCAATAACCTGATATCCCTGGTTAGCGTGTCAATACTGGGACAATATCACAGTCGCCCAATGTGTTCGTATTTCTTGGCGTTCTATCACGGATTACATCGTCAGCGTCACTATCTTCACTGGAAGTTATAGCGAACTCATCCTCTATATTGCTGTCACACTCTGAATCACTTTCGTTGGCACTATTATCGAGCAAATTAGCTATTTCTTTGTCATCAATAACTGTGCCAGGACCTGCCATGTTTACAAGCAAACTCGCGGTCTGCAAAAGCGGGAACACGTGTGCAGAGATCTGAAAAATAAATTACTGTGAAGATATGCGACACCTCCTGGCAATAATAAGTAGCTCGAAGTGTAGCCAAAAGTTGCCTCTTCCTGCCATCTTACGACCAAATAAATAACTATTACGAAGTCCACGTAGCGGGCGATTCAAATTCGACGGCACATCATTGTGCCGTACACGTTGGGAATGTAGCAGGCTAGTGGGCGCACCGTTGCGCCGTACACGCTAGGGGGTTAATCTCGTGATCATAAGCTAGGGAACTTCACTCTTACGTGGAATCTGAACCACAGGACATAATATTTTCCTTAGAAAATCTCACGTGCATTGACCAGGAATTGGGAAGCAATCCTTGGATCAGGGCTAAGGCTCTCTCAATCCCAATTTGGTAGTTACATATAGATTTTTAATTCCAGGTCGACTTTGATCGTCCAGACTTGGTGCGTTTTCCCAAGTTCCGTGAAGCCCGAGGGCAGGAAGCAGTTGTGGGACCTGGAGATGTATTATACATTCCTATCTACTGGTGGCATCACGTCGAGTCCATTATGAGAGGAGGCTATACCATTTCTATCAATTTCTGGTACAAGGTGAGTATACCAGGCATGCATGTAAACAATTGTTTAAAGATAGAGTATCTTAATTTTCCCAGTGACTTTTGTAAGTTTATTTCTTCAAGTCGGGGGTGCACAACTTTCTGGAATACTTCAGTCAGTGTTATGCTTGAACCAATGTTACTCTACTCACAATTATTAAAGGCTAAAATCTACTGAGCAGAAAGCAATATTCAGTCTCGTTGCATAATAAAATATGCACAAAAGGCTCTTAAAAGATAAGCATGCAG
Source organism: Meconema thalassinum (assembly GCA_946902985.2). Taxonomy (NCBI): domain Eukaryota; kingdom Metazoa; phylum Arthropoda; class Insecta; order Orthoptera; family Tettigoniidae; genus Meconema; species Meconema thalassinum. The sequence goes on from OX336396.1 coordinate 252,404,020, forward strand.
TGCTTCATGTTTGTTCTGGAAATACTGTATATACCAAGTGTATCATATTTCCTGACAAAATACACACATTTTGGCTTAATATTTGTAGAAGAAAAGCAGGGTGTGGCGATTATGCCAAGAATATTACAGTAAAAGTTCAAAGAAAACACACATGATCTTCTTTTTTATATACCGTATTTACTCGCCTATAACACCCCCTTCCTTTTCCGAATTTTTGGCTTAAAAATAGGATGGCATGGTGTAAAGGAACACAAAGGAGCACCTGGCACCCTTAAATCAACCCACAAAATAGTTATTTTAACCTAGACTTTATTTATGATAAAAGTGATAATAGCCTATTTAAATAGCCACTCTCTTGCATCATCACAGTAAACTGACCACAGGAATAAGACAGCATTGCAGCCGCACACAGCATTGCGTGCATCGAGTTCAAGGTTATGCAGTGTTGCAATATGTTACGCTTCAACTAGGCCTACCTGAAATACGGAAGATTTGTTTCTAATACAGACCACATTTTCCTACTTTCCGTTCTTCACACCGCGGAAGGACTTAGAAGTTTTCTTGGTTCCCAATAATTTGTCCTTCTGGTTGTGTAAATAACGAATCATACACGGCTGCACTTCGTATTTAGTATTTACGACTCGCTGTGTTCACTCCATTTTCTGCAGCAAATTCTAGCACTTTCAACTTAAAGTATGTCGTAAAACTTGTTCTCTTGCTAATTTTCAGTCCTGCTTGTGTTCTGAAAGCCTGTTAATTATACACTACACACGGCCGTGCGGGACGCGAGACACGGAACTCGCAAGCTGCGGGGTAGGGGGAGTGAGTAATCGTTGTCGAGGTTAACGATGCACAGGTGGTGCAGGCAAAAGCGCGGGTTTAACCGTTAACTGGAATCTTGTAGGCCTATTTGCTACATTTTTCTGATTAGACAGGTGATTTGGGATGTATTAAGAAAAAGAAGAGTTATCAGAGCAGAAGTCCAAATGATAAAAGCTATGTACAAAAATTGTGTCAGTAGCGTGAAGACCAGTATAGAAGAAACAGAATGGTTTAAAGTGGAAACGGGTCTCCGACAGGGAAGTGTATTGTCCCCATTATTATTCATCATAGTCATGGATGAAATCCACAAGAAGGTCAAACAGAGATTGGGACAAGAAGCAACAAAGGCCATGCTGTTTGCAGATGATATAGTTATATGGGGTGAGGATGAAAAGGATGTACAAAAACAACTAGATGTATGGAACCAAGAGATAGAGAAATTTGGGATGAAAGTAAGCACAGAGAAGAGCAAGACAATGGTAATGTCAAGAGGAAGGAAGAAAGGAAGAGGAAAGATAGAATTGAATGGCAAAATTCTAGAAGTCGTTAAAAGTTTCAAGTATTTGGGAAGTGTGATCACAGAAGATGGAAAGATAACTGAGGAAATTGGAAAGAGAATACAACAAGCGAACAGTTTTTACCAGAGTGTAAGGGGTATTGTGTGGAACAGAGATGTCCAAAAGAAATGCAAAAAAGTATTATATTCAACCTACTACAGACCCATACTAACATACGCAGCTGGAGCGTGGACTACTACAAAAAGAGAGGAGAGTAGAATACAAGCCGCAGAGATGAAATTCCTAAGAGGTATAGAGGGCAAGACCAGAAGAGATAGAGTTAGAAATGAAGAGATTAGAGAAAGGACAGGAATATTGAAGCTGCAGGACAGGATAGAAACAACAAAGTTAAAGTGGTATGGACATATGATGAGAATGGGAGAGGAGAGAGTACCAAAGAAGACTTTCTGTGAAAAGATGACAGGGAAGAGACCACGAGGTAGGCCCCGGAAGAGATGGGCAGATACAGTGTGGTAGTGTGTAGAAAAGAAGGGAGGAAATCCCGAAGATGTACTAAAATCAGGAGAGGAGTGGTGGAGAGACAGGCAACGATGGAGGTCCTTAATTCACAACCCGACCCAGGAAGCTGGAAACGGGAAATGAAGATGATGATTTCTGATTATTTCTCCTTCGCAATTACTTTGTTTTGCAATAATTTCCCCCCCCCCAATTATTATTATTATTATTAATCTTGATTGGTCACATTGGACCACTTGAGTCGTTCCACAATCACTTCTTCTTTGAAGATACTGATATCAAGCCAGGAGTTGGCAGTTGGGTTTGAACTGCAGATGTCTTCCCGCTCACTGCGTATCGCGCATTCCAAAAACAGTAAGTTAGTCACTACTTGCTTCACTCACTCAGCATATTTCTTATTTCACTGGCCGCGTGTCGTGTGCTGCAATAACAACGATTGACACGCAAGAAGCCGATATATTTAAGTCTGGAATAGGTGCGCCGCGCATGCGTACTGCATCTCGTCACAGCGTGTTGAACTCCCATCTCCTGATGCGATGACAATAATACTGCATGGTTCTTTCGCTCATTCCAGTACTTTTTCATTCTTTCAGATCGGGAATTTCTCAACTCCTCTGAAATCTCCATTGGCTTTCTATGTGTCATTTCTGCAGAAAATTTGTAAGTTTCAAGAATGGTGTTAATTTTATTTTTCTCCTCGGCATCTGTTATCTTGAGTCCCCCAATAATAGTAGAAAATTGAGGGGGGGGGGTGTTATAGGCGAGTGTATTATTATTTTCACATTTTGATGATATTAAAGAACTCAAAATAACACTCGACGAAGACTCACATATTAGACTACCAACCAAAATGAATAAAAGAGCTGAAGGAAGGGTGTTCTCTGCTGCAGAAAAGAAGTTAACATCTGAGAGGATGAAAACCTATTGGCAAAATAGGACTAAATTGGCTAAGGCTTTTGTAGTGGTCCAATGTTGGCCATAAAATATTCACTCATCATCATCATCTTGTATAGTTTCCAGCCCCAGGCTGGGTCTGTTTGGAACATAAGCCTCGCCACTTAGTCCTTTCTTCCCACCACCTCTCCGCTGTCACTCTGGTCCAGTCCTCGCCTTTCTTCTTGACACATTCCTCCACTCCTTTCAGCCATCTATCTCTTGGTAAAATATACACTCACCGGCATAAAAAGCGAAACACTACGAATATCAGTCAAAGCTCAATGTTTGACCGTTTCAAACCGGGTATAAATTGAATGCTATGACTTTGCAGCGATATGGAAATGTGCCGTGATTTAATTAGCTCATTTGAGAAGTTTCAGCACAATAATTGATAAACATGGTTTATCGTGACAATCACAACACCAATGTTACAGTTTCCCGCCTTCGGACAACAATAACCACACAAACAGCTGTGAATTCTTGTGGCTCGTATTTTTGTGAACATTACGGTTTGTCTACAACATTCGTAGACTAATCATAGAGTGCAACAGATCGGAGGACAGTACAATCGATTCCAGATTTCAACATTTCCAAATTCGTGTTCGTGCACTGTTGTGATTGTCTTGATCAATTTATGAATTATTGTGCTGGGTGGGAGACGGGCAACGGCATGAAGTAGGGGATTGCCTGTAGGGGTGAAGTACAGTGGGGACCTTGTGTGCCCCGGGACCGCCGCGGTAGCTGTGAAGGCTCTATGGGAACCCTGAAAAGTGACGGCTGACGGGGCTCTGGTGAAGCTACGATAGGCCTAGCAAGCCAGTAGTGGATATCATATTTGCTTTCAAAACAGGAACAGGCCTCGGAAAGGACGGATGCAAACGACGATGACCCGGATATGCTAATGGACTACGAGTTGGGACATTAAACATACAGACACTGACAGGAAAGGTGGAGGAGATTGTAGATGTGATGGAGAGAAGAAAACTGTATATACTGGGCTTGGCAGAAACAAGATGGAAAGGAGAAGGTCGCAGAGAACTGAGGAAAGGGTACCGGTTGTACTGGAGTGGGAACAGTGAAGGAAGGAGCAGCGGAGTAGGAGTAGTTGTGAGAGATGGAATGAAGGAAGAGGTAAAGGGAATAAGTGACAGGATCATGAAGATCAGAGTAACTGTAAAGGGAAGAAGCCTGGAGATAGCCCAGGTATATGCCCCTCAAGTTGGATGTACAGCTCAAGAGAAGGAAGACTTTGAGGAGGAGCTACAACAGCAGTTGAATGGTCAGAGCATCATTGTCATGGGAGATTTGAATGCACATGTAGGAAGTGAAAGGCAAGGATATGAAAATGTATTGGGAGCAGAAGGATGGGGTAGCAGGAATGAAGAAGGGAGAAAGTTGCTGGATTTTTGCAAGAGAAACGGTTTAGTGGTAGGCAACTCCTGGTTCCGGAAGAAAGAAAGCCACAAGGTAACGTGGTACAGCAGTGATTTAACAAAGAAATCTTTGGTAGATTACATGCTGTACGACTGGGAAATGAAGAGAAGTGTCAGAGATATAAAGGTAATACCATCAGAGGCCTTAGATAGCGACCACAGAATACTTGTAATGAACCTGGGAGTTGTTAAGGATAGCAAGAGGACAGAGTACCAGGAAAGGAGAATCAAAGTATGGAAACTCAAGGAAAAGGAAGTCAAGGAAGAATTCCAGAAGATAATAAGGGAAAGGATGCCAACAGACAATCCTAAAACTGGAGAAGAGGAATGGAAGCAATTCAAGAACACAATGGTGGAAGCTACAGTGGCAGTATGTGGAAGAACTAGCAACAGAAAGCGGTGTAAAGAGACACCATGGTGGAATGAGAGAGTAAAAGAAGCTGTGGGAAGGAAGAACAAGGCTTTCAGAGTGTGGTTCCAGGAAAGATCTGATCTGGCAAGGGAAGATTATAAGATAAAGAAGAAAGAAGCAAACAAGATTGTCACAGAGGAGAGGAAGAAGTGGATGGTAAAGTGGACAGAGATGATGGAGGAAGACAGCAGAGGAAATAAGAAAGTACTTTATGGGATGGTCAAAAGTAAGAGAAGAGGTCTGCGAGAGGATGTGGTAATGATGGACAAAAACGGAAATGAGGTACACAACAAAGAAACACTCAAGACAGTGTGGAAAGAGTACTTTGAGGATGGTCATAGGGAGGAAGACAATGTATTGGAAGATGGAGAAGACAACACAGGAATGGAAAAGGACCTGAATTTGAGAGAACTGGAGATGGCTATAGACAAGATGAAAGGAGGAAGGGCACCGGGTGTGGATGAAGTGAGTGTTGAAATGGTGAAGGCAGCAGGGGAGGTTGGGAAACAGTGGCTGTACCGTGTGATGAGGGTGATATGGAAGGAGAAAAAGACCCCAGAAGATTGGAAGAAAGGATTAATTGTCCCAATATTTAAGAAAGGAAGCAGAAAGCAGTGCAGAAATTACAGGGGAGTCACACTCATACCTCACTGTGCCAAGATATATGAAAAGATATTAGAAAGTAGAATACGAGCCAAAGTGGAGAGAAAATTGAGAGAGGAGCAGTATGGTTTCAGACCTGGGAGATCAACAGTGGATCTCATATTTTCAGTGAGACACCTCCAGGAACACCACTACGAATTTGGAGAGGATCTGTTGATGGCCTTCCTGGACATCGAATAGGCCTATGATAGTGTGTGTAGGGAGAAGGTTTGGAAAGCAATGGAAAACATGGGAGTGGAAAAAGGGACTGTAGGCAGAGTGAAGGAGATGTATTGTGGAAGTGTGAGTTGTGTGAAAGTTGGAGGGGAAAGAACAGACTGGTTCAGACAAATGAGTGGCCTGAAACAGGGTAGTGCGCTGTCACCCCTTCTCTTTATTGTGGTTATGGACGAGGTAATGACACGGATAGCAGGAAAGATAGGAGAAGATAAGATGAAAGCAATGGTGTTTGCAGATGATCTCATGGTCTGGGGAAACAGGGAGGAGGAAATTCAGGAGCAACTGAAGGCTTGGGAAGAAACAGTGGGAGAGTACGGATGGAAGTTCAACATCAGTAAATGTGAGATCCTGTTAACGACCAGGAAAAAGGACAGACCAATGAGTGGGATAACACTTCGAGGTGGACAGCTGAAGAAGGTGGAAAGTCTCAAGTACTTGGGAAGTATAGTGGAGGAAAATGGGAGAAATGACAAAGAGATTACGGAACGTGGCAGACACGCAGAAGCATTTCTGAGAAGCATTAGGAGCTTAGTGTGGAATAAAGATGTCCCACAAAAAAGCAAGGAAGTGTTTTACAGAAGCTACTATATCCCGATACTGACCTATGCTTCAGAAACGTGGACAATGAAGAAAAGAGACATAAGCAGAATATAGGCGGGTGAAATGAAGTTCCTGCGAAGTAGGATCGGAGTAACAAGAAGAGACAGGGTGAGGAATGAAAAGGTCAGGGAAATGGTGAAAGAGGAGCCCTTGCAAGGTAGGATTGAGACATCAAGACTGAGGTGGTATGGACACTTAAAGAGAATGGATGAGAAGAAGATTCCCAAGAGGATACATGAGATGCAGATGCAGAAGAAACGACCAAGGGGAAGACCAAGAGATAGATGGCTGAAAGGAGTGGAGGAATGTGTCAAGAAGAGAGGCGAGGACTGGACCAGAGTGACACCGGAGAGGTGGTGGGAAGAAAGGACTAAGTGGCGAGGCTTATGTTCCAAACAGACCCAGCCTGGGGCTGGAAACTGTACAAGATGATGATGATGAACTTATGATACAATACCATATTGTTGTAATGCCATAGTATTCGATTGATACAAGGTTTGGAACGGTCCAACATTGAGTTTAGTCTGAAATTCGTAGTGTTTCGCTTTCTTTGCCGGAGAGTGTATATTTAAAAAAATGCACTTGTTGTCATCCTGTGTGTTTCACTTTTAACTTAAAGCTCACTGTAAAATTCTTGTATGTTATCATTGTGACCACCCTGTGCCTAAAACATGCACTGATCTCTGTAGCAATGTTTGCATGGAAGTGATTGATGCTAGACCGCACACTGGCATTGAGTGCTGCGTACTGCCCTCTTGTATTGCATAGCATAGCCCACATTACCATTTAGGAATGCTTCCTAACAAAGTCTGTAACCTTCCTCTGCATCTGTTATTGAAAAATGTTTCTCAGAATAGATAGCATTGAATAAGATTAGTGTGTTATGTTCTTGCAGGCTGGACCCACCGGACAGATAGTATATCCTCTTCTTGGGCATCAGAAGGTTGCAATCATGAGGAATGTGGAGAAAATGTTAGTTGAGGCTCTTCAGGACCCACAGGAAGTTGGTCCCCTCCTCAGAGCATTGACCTTGGGTCGTTACACAGACTGAAGTGAGTTACTGAACACACTTTCGTATGTTCTATTTTTCAAATTTCAAAACCAAAAATTCATGTGGTATCCCAATGTAACGATTCAAATTAATGTTTGCCCGGAATTAATATTTATTTTCATAAATCCCAGTTATAATGTCATAATCTAATGTAAATTTGGCTTCAGTTTGTTTGTTGATTTTACTTGTAACCTCTACTTTAGGTTCAGTGTTTATGGTCACTGAAACAGAAACAATTCATAAGTTGCACATTGTCTCCTTGCTACAGTACAGAATTAATCTGCTTATTCCCACCCTGCGATGAAGTGAAAATCACAGACCATACCGTACCCCAATTGGTTGGGAAAGGAGGGGAAAAAAACATACAATTTTGATAAATTATGTGCACATAACGGTAAGACAAATGGCCCGCAAAGAGTAACGAGCAGATGTGTGTGAAATATAGCCTTGTATTTTTGCTGGTCTATTAACTCATTGGTTAACTTGCAAATTTGTCTAGTTGCGTATTAATTGGTGTGATTTACAGTTATACAAAAAAGCATAAATTGTATTTTTAATGATGAAGTTTATCTCTTAATCACTGGTTTTGACCCATGGATACTTGATGGTAGTCAACCAATGAAGTTAACCTACCCTGTTAATCTACCTGTTAGGGGCCGATAAGCTAGATGTTAGGCCCCTTAAAACAATTATCATAATCATCAATCTGTTACTACCATTCTATCAACTAGAAAGTAAATGAAGTATTCAACATTTACTTTGCAGTTAGTAGCAACTTTCTTGATTTGTACATACACACATTGTTCATCTTGGGCAAAAATGCATTGTTTGTTGGTAGTAACTGCTCCAATGTTCTGTTGAGTTGCTGTAATAAAAAGATTCTCTTCGAATTTTCTCCAATGTTATGGATCCATACCTGCCAACTTTTACGGTTTATCCGTAAAATTTACGGAAATTGCAGCATTTTACGGTTTTACGGACGAACGGTGTCATTTTACGATTTCGCGGTCAAAAATTTGAAACGATAATTTACATTCGATAATACCGCCCACTTCCGTACAATCGATTGTTTGCGTGGGTCGAAGGCAAGTCCACGATAGTCGATAACTCGTTCTTTGATATGATTCGTACTTTTAACCGTGTGATGGCTGTGTCGTCATCGTAATTGAATTTGAAGCCGGGATAACCGTTCTTGCATGTGAATCTTAGGTGTTGACAGGCTCTGCTTCGCATATTCTTTGTTCCGCTCCGTTCGCTCGTTGCGATTTAAACCATATTCTTTGACCACGTTAGTTGTTCATTGTTCGCGAAGTTGGCGTTCCTTGAATGTTTTCGTCTTTTAAGGTTATGGCATATTTTAATGAAGCGTTCGAGTTTTTGGCTATAACTTCGTGCTTCGCAGTTTCCTGTATTCCTTGGACTAATTACATTCGTTCCACGTGTGTGTGTGTTTATTTTTTTCTACCATGTGCATATTCTATCTTCACGAGGTTGGCGTCGTGTTCATTTAATGGTTGGTGTGTTTTGACATGTTTTAATGAAGTGTTGGCTGTCTTAATTGTTTTATGTTATAATTTTATGTGACGTTCAGTGATCCAGGTTCCTTTCGATGTTTTAGTAGATATCGAGAATGAACAAATCCAACAAGAAACAGTACTTCCAGACATTTAAAGAATCATACTCGGTTGATTTTCCGTGCATACTAAAATCAAGAAAGAGATAAAAATTTGCCTTTTGCACGGTATGTGGGTGTGATATTAATATTGCATATGGTGGAAAAAACGATTTAAGTAATCATGTGAAGTGCGGTAAACACATTAGTTATGTTAAATCGAAGAAGATAGCAAGAAAATCAACACCTTTTTTGCTAAGTCTGGAAACGTTTACAGTGACGTAATTAGGGCCGAGTGTCTGTTTACTTCCTTTTTGGTGGAACACAATGTGCCCTTAAGTGCGGCTGATCATGCTGGAGCTTTATTTAAGAAGATGTTTCCCACATCAGAAGTTGCAAAGAAATATAGTTGTGGTCGCACGAAAACGACATGTATTGTAAATAAAATGGCAAAAAATGCATCATCTGAAGTTGTTAAGTGCCTTCAGAACGGACCGGATACAGATAAATTCCTTTTCTTTTCATCAGTGAGAAACTACTTTTATACTGCCTGTGACTACATCATCAACAAGTTTCCACTCAAGGATGACGTGTTAAAGAATGCTCAAGTTGCTAGGTTAGACAAAATTGAAGATTCACACTTATCTTCCATTCGTTTTTTCTTGGAAAAGTTTCCTATCATGTTATGCAAGGAAGAGAATGAAACTACAGATGAGGTGGTGAATGTGCTTCAGAGGCAGTTCACAGCTCTTCAGGTAGATGACTCTTTGGCTGCACATCAAGATGCTGCAAGTGATTCCAGTTGGGCACAAATATCAAGAATTCGTGGAGCCGATGGACTTCTTAAGTATAACCGAATTTTTAGAGTATTGCTCTCTATTCTCACCATACCCCATAGCTATGCAGAATGTGAATGTTTTTTTTTAGCTTTGTGAAGAAAAATAGAACACAGTTCAGGTCATCCATGTCCAATGAATCTCTGGAGTCTATTTCTATTTTGAAGACCAGGAGTTCTGGTCCCTGTTATGACAAAACATTTTCTCAAGACTGTTTGCAGGAAGCTAAAAAGGCCACAACCATGACTTAAAAGTCGAACTAGCATGTGATTTGCAGTGTGTATTATATTATTTCTTGCCTGTGTTACGTTAAACAAGTTTTATTGTTTAAAGCCTTTTTCAATTATCGTATATCAGCTTAATCTATCAAGGAAGTCCTGTTATGTCTGCTCCAAACCGATATTCACCACGCCTGCTGCTGATTAACATGGATTTCTTCTTGATTGTTATGTTCATCTACAAATCATGTAAGTAGATATGATTTCATTGAAGTATCCTGTTTAAAGCATGAATTATTGTATTTTGTAGCCCAGAAGTATTATTATTTTCGTCAAGCCGGGGTATGTCGAAAATCGTTAGATTTTTTTTGTCGCGCGTGAGTTTTACTGATAGCCCTTTTCAAAAGTTGGCAGGTATGTGGATCATTGGATTATTATAAAAGACTTCTTCTCCAACATGCATGACTACTAACATGATGACATATCCTTTCTGTTTGCGTTCTTGTTATCAGTCTCATTCCCACTCTTGTTTACTGACAACTGCTATTTACAAAGCAAACCAAGCTAATTGCCCATTGTACACGTAGGAATTTAAGAGGTATTTTAATTTCATTTAGTGACCGAAAGGAATTAGGTTTTTTTTTCTTCCAGTCTGATTACATGGTGGCCACTACTCCTGGAAAGCCTGGAAAACTCCTGGATTTTTAATAGGTCTGGAAAACTCCTGGAAAATGACAAAAACAAATTGAAAACTCCTGGAAAATAGCCACTGTTAATTAATTATAAAAATCTTTTCATCAACTGCTAAAATTCCCAGTCCGCTCTTAGTCCTCGATGTCATCATATCGCGGATGGGGTAGCAAGGGCCATCTAGCGGTCGTTCTGCAAACCCTGCTTATTTTTAACCGGAAATTTACGCACCGTGTTTTATCTTAAACCATACTCCCGCTGCGGTTTTGGTTGAGCACTCTATGGTTAACTAAAGAAATTTCCTCAGGCTACCTGTTTCTGTGTGGGAGAACACGCGATAGTATTTTTGTAAAACATATTTAGTATAGACAACTTCACCGCAATAAAATTGCAGGCGGCATTCTTTTTTTTTTAGTGGATATTTGAGTCGCAAAGGCTTTTTTAAAACGACAAATTATTTGTGCGTAGGCTTGCGTTTGTCAACATCTGTATAAGTAAACCAAACAAAACTGCTTTATTTTGGACTTTAAGTAGGCAACCGATAAGTCCCCCCGGGACTCGCGCTTATTTTTAAGTCTGGAAAAATGAGAATTACTCCTGGAAAATCGTAGACCGATTTGAAGGGCCACCATGGATTAGTAATTTTTTATAGTTCATGTTTCTAACACTATGACATTTTGTTCCTGAGATCATTCCAGCATGTGTCCCCACAGTTGAAAATTGTGATGGGTTGGTGACTCTTTAAAAATTAATGATTTTAGGCTATAATTGGTGATAACTTCTGAAGATGTGGATCCAAATGCCAGTATGCCAAATATGAATTAAATTTGCTGAATTTTGCTCTAAAATGTTCATGGCATTGTGAAAATTATATACTCTTCAGCAATGAATTGACAGCTTTGAAGCCATTTTTCAGTGTTGCCTTGATAAATGATATTACAAGTTTTCAAATACACATATATATCATATTTTATCTATATCCATATATTTTTATTTACATACTTGATGCCCACATTGGAGCTCTTAAATTAAAACAAATACATTTAAGTAATCGAAGAATTGAATGGGAATTTAGTTATTATCATCTTCCTATCCCAAAACCTCTCATTCTGGCTGATCTGGCTGCCCTTCCTTCATCAGATATATGAAATATATTTTGTAATAACATGTAATTTCTTCAGGTTATTTTTGACATGTTCCAGTAATTTAAATTATAATGTGTTGACCAACTGAAACCTTGTAATATCATATAGTCATAGTTTTCTTCCCAATGATAGTGACTTTCTGGACCTTGAGTGTGCTCTTATACACTGCAGAGGACTATGCGAGCATAATGAGAATCTGCAAGCAGAAAATCCCTATTGATCAACGAATTATCAATAAAGATACGAGAAAATAGCATTTTGAAATCGATTTTGTAGCACTTTCATTTTGAAAAATAGTATTTTGGAGCATTTTGAATTTTAAAAAATAGCGTTTTGTAGCATTTAAAAGTTCGTCACCAGGTACGATAAAAATGTAACAGGTTCAAAATTATTATATAAGGAAACTAATTCAAACTTGCACAGGATTGGAAATACGGGTGTTTCTGATTAACGTCATAAGCATTTACTATAATGATGTGAATCGTAGATTTACTTAACTTCAGGTAAATACCATACAACCGATAATTAACTAAATAATGTAATGTACTTTCACTCCTTCTTTATTCCCTTTTCAATGAGAGCCAGGGATGAGGTGCATTGAATTTCTATTTGCCGGGTGGTTTAATGGTAAAATGCCCTTGAATCCAACCTCATAAGACAATTGGCAAGGAGTTAGTAGGGAAACCACACAAAAGGATTTCATAGACATCTCACAGAATTTGAACAAATTCGTCCACTGAGTTCAGGACAGCCAGGTATTGTCGTTATTCCACCTGCCACACGGTAAACTTCGTAAGACGAGCATTGTCACCTGATCACAGCTCGCTTTATTCTAACAATCGGCACCTTGGTATCGCTGAACGAATACAACTGGCCCTCAACATTCTGTCCATTTCGCTTGTGGAGTTAGCACCGTACCGATAACACGAGCAGCTCAGGGTAATTTGAGTAGCTGCACAACACCTGATATTGGATCTTTTCAGCATAGCTCAGGTGCCCTCGTCTCGCATCATACAAACAACCGACAGCACTTGAGCTCAATCTTGCCAAGCAGCCAGGCTGGTGCCTTTATTTTCAGAGATCGCACATTTCTGAAAAATGTATGGTGTCAAGTTTCTACATTTCTTTAATACTAATATTAGAAATTTAGTACTTCTAACAGTCCCTTAGTAAAAAAATAAGAAAATACACACAACAGGAGACTTAGCACTGCTGCCAATGCAATTTGTATAAACGAATGTTGACAATACTGTGAACTTTGTTGTGTACCTTTCATGTCTACTCCAAGGATTTAAATGATCACATTTTATCAGTTTTTCTTAAGTTAAGTTAAACAGAATATGCCAACATGCAATTACTGGTATACCTTTTTGCGACTCTTGACTGACAATCTCTGAAACAGTAGCGTGTCCGAATTTAAGGAGAAATCGCCGGACGCTGTGTAACATAACCTATAACTCTCACATTATAGAGAAGACTTTCATCAAATTATACAACATTCCTCAAAGCGAGGAGAATGCCTAACAAACATTGTCTATTCATATCACGATACGTACTTTACAGTTTCATTTATAATGGTCAAATACTAAAAATGAGGACCGGCGCGATATAAACCAATACCGGTATAAGCATAACCTTATTACTCCAATGTTTTAAAAAAAATCAATACAAACGATTGGAATATTCCTTTTATTAGCACAACCAAATGAAACTACGAAATAATTTCTCCAAAAACATCGTTTTATTGGCGCTGAACAGTGGATATTATGTGGCAATAACAACAGCCATTTTCAAATTGATTTTTACGGTATTCGATTGTTTTCATGACAATAATCGATGTTCGAACATATTGATTATTACTCGTAAATATCGATTATTTAGCCGAAATTTTTCCATTGCTAGGAACTCGCAAATTTCAAAAGTGATGTTGTTGTTTCCTATGGCTAGCCCGGATTCCAATCCATCAGCTTTCTTGCATTCCAATAGAGTTGTGTGAGGTTTCCAGAAGTTCTAGCAGTCACATCAAGTTTGTTGCAATGTATCAGGTGCCCCTTATCCATTTTACTTCCAGGTTCGTGACAAAGTGTGCATTCTTCAGATCTCAGGATGTTGATTCGTTTCAGATGAGCTGCAAGGCAGTCGTGGCCAGTGTTAAGTCTGAAGAAGGCTACAGCTTCTCTTCTTGGTGTTAATTTATATTGATCCCATTTAGCATCAATGTCTTTCCATAATTTGGTTTCTGCTGTTTTCTTTGCCATTTCTTCATACCTGTTTTTGATAGTATTTTTCAAAAGTTGCGGCACGAAAATGTAATAAAACATTATATTTAATAATTTTCGGTAAATTGGGCACTTTTCGCATTTATCGCATTTATGGGAATAATTTGCAAGAACCCCTAGTTATCGCACTTTGTCGCACATTCAGTTTCGCCAATTCTGGGTATACATAGTCATATTAGTTACCAAATAGTTGAAAACTTGAGAAAAAAGTAAAATTTGCATTTATCGCAATTGCGATTTTCCCGTATCTCTAATCATTATTTGCTGCATGCTTATGCCCTTTCTTAATATTTGTTTATTATGTAATTCCGTGTATTTCACTTTCATCAAGATCAGCATGTAATTCTTGTATTTTCTCATTGTGGACAATACGTGCGTAACACCACGCACGGGTCTCTGTCGCGATGTTTCCACGAAAGTGGCTGATGCTAGACTGGCGCGGGGTGTCCCTTGCATAAGATTTGGCCAATAGCAGTTGGGCCTGTTTAAATGTCGGCGAACTGGGGGTAGCAGCGCTTCGTACGGCGGCTTTTTGAATCACGTCATTCCGAGGCCAACTCATGGAAGCGACAGGTCCACACAAGTTTCACTCCACTGGAGAGGCGTTGAACGCATTCACTGTTATAGCGTGCTGTGGGCCAGCAGTTCGCGTATTGTGAGTCATAGCCTGCAGTCAGAGAGACAGGCTTTTTTCTTCTGACAGACTGGCGTATGTATGCCATGTCGCATAGCGTGAGTCATAGCCCGTACGCACAGAGACTTCTTTCTTCAAACAAGGTCATGGCTGGTTGGCAACAGAGCTTGCGTACAATTGAAATCCGGCAGAGTGTGTAACAGACTGGCGCGAAAATACAAATGTGCTATGTGCTGAGTACGCCATGAAATGTTATGAACCAAACTTTTATTCAAAAGGTAGGGTGCGACGATTATGCGATGAAATTTTATAAACCACATTTTTACTAAAAAAGTAGGGGTGCGACGATTATGTGAGGAAATACGGTATTAAACATATTCACATGAGTAAGTTTTTTAATGAATTATTATATTACATTATATAGTATCTTGCCTCTTATCTAATGATTCTGGTTGGAGGTTATATCACACCATGCCACAAGAAGGGAGAGTTTTGATGTGCTGTACAAAATATTATTTGTTTAATCAGGTTCACAAGCAAAGTATTTGCTCGCGTATATCTCGCACTTTTTTGTCCGAAAATATGTGTGAAAATTTTCGGTGCGAGATATACGCTGGGAATGACCGTATTCCCGAAAAAACACAAAATTTGCATTATTGAAACAAGACAACTGGCATACGGTATTCGCCCTATGTCACTGCCTTCACTGCTGCCAATCTCCGAGGTACTCTCACGTGCATCTTTCTGGCCATCATCCCATACTGCTTCATCCTGACTTCCGTCCAATGCATTTGCGATGCGCGTCTTCAAGAAGCTCTTCACAACAATGTCCGTCGACACCATTCATTTCTATTCGTTAGGGTTATGCGACATTTAGAACCTATGAAAAAGACGTCATACGCTCGTTAAAGATGATTCAGGGCAGAAAAGGAATTTAGAGCGCAGACGCTTAGCCAAGCTTAGCGATCGATACGATCGATCATCTTTCATATCAATTCCTCGCTACATGCACGAGCGAGCTTGAACTTGCCGACCGCGGCCGAAGACTAACAATGTACCGCGTGCTATAACACTCACGCCGCACCGCATGTTTGCACGCGGCCGAGCTGTGATGCGACGCAATGCGTAAAAGACGAAATCATTGAGATTCGAGGAGACTGAACTGTGTGATGTAACAGTAGGCCTACTTGCGCATACGAGCATGTTGGCGCGAGTGGTATAGCACAGATTTCCTTTATCTTCGAAGCCAGAGTTCCGGTAGGCCTACTGATGTCTACAAGGCAACTGACTGACAACAATAAAGGAAACCTCTGCCGCCAAAACGAACGATAACATTGCGTATCAGTGACTGTTGTGGCGCGCTAAGGAATCGCTTCGGGAAAGTTCCTGGACAACGACGACTGTTGTGGCGCGATAAATCGAACGTGTTTCTACCTCAAGGTTATTACGGTCATTTATATGACGGCGTCAGAAATGAATGCGAGATATATGCGAGTACTTTTTTCCCCCTGAAATTTCAAAAAAACAAATGGGGTGCGAGATATACGCGGGGGTGAGATATACGCGAGCAAATACGGTATCGGCTCATGAACTGGTACCCACATATATATATTATCAATATTAATATTCAGTCATCGATAAGCATTTAAAGTCATTACACACCCATTACAATTGGGTACATTCATGTTTACTGAAAAACATTAAATTTCGATTACTAAGGCAACACTGAAAAATGGCTTCAAAGGTTTCTTAAGACTACATGGTGTGAGTAATTATTGTACACATTATTCTGTATATTTTGTTGGTATTTTTTCTGACCTAATGTTTATGGTGGGTATGATGGTGCTAATGAACTAGGAAGTTATCACCTCGTGCAAGAGTATGGTTTGTGTATTACATCGTGTTGTCTTCTGTTTGTTTCAGCCACTTCTATCTTCACCATCGAGCCACCGTTTAGGAAGTACAAATTTTTTGTTTTAAATATTCGCTTAAATATAATATGTATTATGGTGCAGATGTTGGACTTGTACAATGTGAATGTTAGTATAGAGGTAGCAAGTGTATGGACATATCAATGACATCACTCTTGTTGTTGAGAACATTTTTATATTATAAACCAAAAATTTCCTTTTAAGAGACTGTTGTTTGTGGAGTGTTGGAATGACACAGTGAATGTTGTGTGAATGTTGCTTGTTAAACATAACAATATTTATAACAAGTTGAGAAAATCTATGCCAGTTGTTTTAAAAAGTCTTCGGGTTTGTCATTAAGTCCATCAGAAAGAGAAAAGCTAAACATTGTTAATCCTTCTCGAGCGGATGCTTTTATGGCTCTGAGCTGATTTATTTTTTCCTTCAAAAATTCAAAATGTGTAGATTATATTTTTGGTTGGTTGGTTCCTCAGTTTAGGGGCTGTGACAACGCGGTCATGTTGCCCTGTGTTTGGGTGTGTGTAGATTCTGTCTGATAACCGATGTTAATTGTGATGACTGTATTAGTGTGTGTTATCTGTTTCTTAATTCAAGTAAGGACTGCAGACATTAATTTTTCAAGTAGTTCCTACTTTTGCCGCCAAATGCCACCGGAAATGACTACTAGTTCAGAACTTGGCTACTAGACGCCACCGCAGTCGGCTCCTGGCGACGAACGTAGGAACCTGAGCGTTGTTTACATTTTTAACCTAATTTAGCTTCACACAGGTGTAATTAGTGGAAGGTTCTTTAACATGCCATAAATCTATGACATGGGATCGCCGGCTTTACTTCCCCTCCGAAAGAAGGAATACTGAGAGATTTTTAACGCTCTTAAAAAATCCGACGACTTCGGCCGGGTTTGAACCCGCGATCTTGGGCATAGAAGCTCAGCATGCTACCAACTATGCCACCAAAGCCGCTAGATTATATTTTTCATGCATTAGATTTAATTAGTACTCTCATATATTTCGCTTACCTGTTGATACTTGAAGTTTGTGTAGCATCAGAAGGTTGTTAAGTTAATTACTGTAAATAGAATTATTAATTAATAATTGTTATAATAATTAAGTGTGGAACACTTCAAACCATCCCTCAATCCAAAGCAGACACTACATCTTCATTATTTCATAGCTTTTTCCGCGATGATATGCTCACATTACCAAATAAACACTACAAATATGCACTCACTTTACCAAGCACGCAATGGCACGTGCGTTCATCTGAAGCAACAACTGCCTGTAAGTATTTGTGAAGTCAAAGAGGTCTCTAGGTGTGACATAATTAACTATCAAACATTTGTCTGCATAGTAGTGCCATCTTCTGGGTTTAACATTAACTATTTTGACGGAGAATGGCGCCAGATTTAAATGTAGGAATTTTCCGGATATATCAGTTTTCCGCTCACGGCTGAAAAGTATGCTCCGGATATATCCGTATTCCGCTCGGGAAGAGTTAACATGTAATGCAGGCGTGGGTGTCGGTTTCAAAATTGAATGTTCACCTTAACCTCTTGCTTCCTCTCTCCCCATGTTCAATCGAAATTGCAGGTTTAATTCAATATTATTCCGCCATTTCATTAATATAAGTAAGATTTTAATGATTTTGTGATTTTTCAATTATATACTGTAATTAACAAACAACATTTAAATTTTCAACTCTATTGGAACGCAAGAAAGCTGATGGATTGGAATCCGGGCTAGCCATAGGAAACAACAACAACATCATTTCAATTTTTGTTTGGATTGAGTTTATTTCTAGAGAAAATTTAACTGTACTGCATTTACTCGTGGATTTCAATATGTCTTTTAAAAGATGCTACGAGACAAGAATTGAGAAACAATAATGGGATGGGTTAATTTATTGATTAACTATTGTGTATTTAAACAATACTTAGTATTACTAATTTATATCCAGTATTCTCTAAGCAGAAAATAAGAGTTTAAGAGAATTTTTATTTAAAACAAAACAAATGACCTTGGTCTGTGCAAATTTGACTAACTTTTAAGATGCTGGAAGCTTCAAGAAAGTCAGCTGCTGTCCTGAAGCAAGGTCACCTCCCTATAAAGCAGTGTTTCCCAAACTTTTTTGTGTGTGTACCACTTTAAGGTATGAGAATCTTTCGCGTACCACCTAATAGTTGGGAGATATAGTAACTATAATCCCCACCACTACGTAACAGACCAAAAGATGGATTGTAAATTGTGTTTGTTAGAGTTAAAGTTCAAATAATAAGAAATGTGTCCAGTTGTTTTATTATTTATTACAATAAGTATTCAATTCAAACATTCAGAAATGGCACTGTACAAATAATATTAATAAAAGAACTCTTAATAATTAAACATAAAAACCAAAGTTCAACTAACAACTTCAGTGTGAAGGGTGAGCTTGAAGATTAGAAGCCAACTTAGGAATGTGTGGTTTAAGATTGCTGAGTCTCAAACGAAGATGGTTTTCCACTGTAAGGAGCCTATTCCGGTATTTATTCTTGAGATAAACAAGTGAAGAAAATGCAGTCTCACACAAGTACGAAGTAGTGAAAGGCAGTAAAAATCTGTTTTGTCAGCTATGTCTGGATAGTCTGCACACCTCTCAACCCATAAGTTCACAAGAGCTATTTTTGAAAAAGTTTGCCATAGTTCTGAATCATAATTCAATTCATAAACTGCTCCTTATCTTTGGCCTTAAAGTCGTCCTCCGGCAACATATCAATGTTTTTATATTTTTAAATTTTATATTTTTCGTAACGTATCTAATATTTTGTATATTTTTCGTAACATCACCGCATACCACTGCAGCAGTACGAGCATACCACAGTTTGGGAAACGCTGCTATAAAGGATACCATATCCTTGTCGAAAATTAATCTGTATAGGAAAACACAACAAAGTGCTTCTGGAAAATAAAGGAGGACATGCCAATGTAGACACAACTTCTGTGTGGGGTTTAGTGCAGATTACCTCGATGTTCCTCTCCTTAAAGCAATCATTATCCCCACCACACGTGGTCTGCAAATTATGACATCAACTGCACAATATTCCTACTCGGTTTGCCTTTGATCAGTTGTGTTCCTGAGCATTAGGCCACAATTTTAACAGGCATGGCGTCATGGTAAGTGGACCTGCATGTCATGTTTGCTGTGATATTTGCTTCTTGTTGGAAGTAAAGCTGCTCAGTACATGAAAAACAAATGTACAAGTATAAGGATGTCTGAAGAATTCCGAATGTTGAATAGCATCACTTTAAACACGACCCAAATTACTGAGCGTCATTGCAGAATATACTCACCTTTCTTTTGGAAGTATATATTTAAAGGTTTATAGTATGTTCTACACGGGTAATAGGGGCGTGGTGGCGCAGTGTTTGTCTCTCACCAGGGTGGACTGGGTTAGATTCCTGGTCAATGCAAGCGAGATTTTCGAAGTGAAATGCCATGCCCTGTGGTTCGGATTCCACGTAAAACATAGGTCCCATGGTTTATAATCCCAAGATTAATGGTCACGTTAAACTACAAGCTTCCTTCTGTACAAGGGTAAACACAGTACTCTTATTTCTATTCTTTAAAAAAAATCGAGATATTTTTGTCTGTTTCTTGCTTTTGTTAAGTAGCTTCCAATATTTTATTGCCTCATGGTTATGCCTATTATCCCTCTGACACTTCTCTTGAAATACCCACGTCTGTTGTAATTTCTTCCTATTATTTCTCTTTATTGCGGTGTAAAACAGTTCTAATATAATCAACTTCCAGTCTAAAGTAGGTGTTTCAGAGCAGAGAGCTCTGTTGGAATCCTGTATCATCTTTATTCATTATGACACTGAAGAGAACCAAATGTACTTACTTTGTAAAAAGAAACCTTAAATGTTCCATTTATGTATTAACATGTGTGTTACAAATAGTATTGTATGTATTAATGTAATAAGAAGGGTGTACAGTAGAATCAAACATTTGCACTGTAAGATATTTAGAAACATTTTATTGACAGATTTGTTTATAATAGCAGTTTGTTTGATACTAAGTTGTTTTTTCTTGCTAGGATTCACTGGTGGTTGGTGGATTCTGCCAAGAGTTCTTCATGTCAGAATGCAGGAATTATCCTCTTGTTTTCAAATTTTATATCTTCTTCTTCAAGTGCCGTGTCCTCTCTGGACGTTGGCGATCAGTAGCATGATCTGTCTTTTGTCCATAGCTCTTCTGAACAGTTGAGTCTTGTCACCCCAAACCGCTGGCTTAAGTTGTCAAACCACGGTATCTTTCTTCACCTTGGACCACATCTTCCATTAATTTTCCCTTGGAGTATTAATTGAAGGAGTTGGTATTTACTGTTTCGCATCATATGACCAAAGTATTCTAGCTTTCATATAACCCTTGGCAAATGAAATTCCTCCCTCCGAACACAGCGGAACATCATTCAACAGTACATTACACTCGCTGTCATACTGCTTAACTAGGTTTCATTGTTCTTCACTCTTGAATTTTAGTAAGAACTGATATCTCTTGTTGTGTTATTTAGTTATGTTTAATATTGGAAACATACTCTAGTGTATAAATAAGATTTCAAAATGTCAATTGTGAGAATTTCGAAGTGGAATGCCATGTCCTGTGGTTCGGATTCCACGTAAAATGCAGGTCCCGTGGCTCATAATCGTGAGATTAACGGTCACGTTAAACTACAAGCTTCCTTGCTTCCTTCAAAATGTCAATTAGTACTAACAATTTTCCAGAGATGGAAACAATATCAGTTCTTGGCCAGCACTTCTGGTTAGATTCTTTTGTCTGGTCAGGGTCTGTTGAGATATCATTGTTCATTCTGTTGCTTAAAATATTAACAATGATGTGGTTACTTCTGTATCGGTGTTCAATATGTATACATATTGGAGTGGTCTGTTATCAGCCAGAGGCTGTTTGGATCCTCAAAATCCCCACAAACCGAAGGCAGTGCTATAATGAGGCCTACTAGGCAAGAGGAGTGGTGTTGCCTTATTTATTCAGTGCAGCAGCATACTGAGCCTGTCAGCATCCAAAGACATTAGCTGTGCCCCAAATGTGCCATTACTCAGCACGTCACATAGCACAATCATAACTGAGACGTTAGTGGTAAGTAAATTAGATTTTTGGCTAAGGAAGTTAGATTTAGTCCAGTTAACTGTCGTCATATATGATGAGGCTCATTGTTATTTTAATTTTAACAACATTTCTCAGGGGCTCAATAATTAATTACAGTAGAGTCTCGCAAACTCGGCCTAATGTGGACCGAAGGGTCGCCGAGTTCGCGAAAATGCTGGGTTATCGGGAAATGGGTTAAAAAGAAGTAATAAGCTGTTTGTTTTTGTTTAAAAGTAATGCAATGCAGTACATTTATTTGTTTTTAACAGAAACACAAGTTTTAAAACGATTAAGCCACTACATTTACCGTACTTGAATATATAGTTCAGTACTGTACTACTCAACCGGGCACCAAGCCGTGCGGAGAATGCACAATCAAATAAACGCTCTGCGCGAGAACCGTTTGTTTACTTCTTACTGCCAACAGTTTGTGCATTTACAGTACTGTACTGCAAAACTACCTGTATTTATCATGTCGTCGTTACGCTTCTTACTATGTGTACTGTAGGTCAACTTGTTTCGTGTGGTATATAACTGTCGATAATTCCATTGACGGAGAAGACGAAAGAAAACATAATTATAACACTTTGTGCAGAAACACAAAAACAAACAAAAATTATGATTTTTTTTCTCCTGTCAGGGTGGCCGAAAAATCCGGAGTGCCGGGTTACCGAGTGCCAAGTTTGCGAGACTCTAATGTATCACTTTTCTTACTTTTATCCTTCAGGGGTCACAAATTTATTATTATTTCACATGATGTGAATGAACAGTGTAGGAAGAAGAGAGGAATTCCAGAGTTTCCACTCTAGACAGCAAAATTCTGTGTTACGCTCACAAACTAGACATCTTCCATTGTTGCCAGTGTATTGAAATGAGTCCCTTTTTTGTGCCAAAATTGAAGAAATCATAAGCAAAGTAAGATAGGCAAATTTTTATTGTGATTTATGATTAATTTCAAAACTGAAGTAATCACCATTGAATTTTAATTCAGCATCAGACATTGGTGCCTTTTGGTTTAATGCATTTTGTGGTTTTCAACACATGGTCTCCTATTCACATGACATTTACCATATGCATAATACTCAACTTCCTAGTTAAAATACACTTTTATGGTTCGATAACGGAAGCTTTATATGCATAGTTTTGATGTGAACATCACAGGTACAATGAATCGGAGACTTTCATGGCCTTTATCAATATTAAAGTTTTTATTTGGGTATTCTTGCCATGTGTATTTTATGATGTTTCATTCTGTGCTGTAGAGAGCATTCTCAAGGTGCAGTGGTAGCGTTCTCGCTTGCTGTCCCCAAGATTGTGGGATTGAATCCTTATGCTTAAATGTAAGGAAGTTGTTTTAGTAGATTTACTGGCATGTTAAAGATGTTTTTAAGCCAACATTTCTTCACCTAAGCATCTCTAAAACCTTGGTAGATTAAAGGGACATGAAACCCATAACATTATTACTATTCAAGGTAGATTGAATCACTTCATGATTGAACTCTCATCGGTTTCTGCCTTATAAGAGCTCATTACCACATCAACTTGTTCTAACCTATCTTGAAATACTCCCAGAGGAAAACCCCTATAGAAAATTTAGGGGAAGATGGTTGCTGGTCTATTTAGTGCTTCAGGATAACTAATCTATTCTTCACTCTTGAACATTCAAAAATTAACTTTACTTTAATATCACAGGTATGTTCTTAAGTCTATGATATAATTATCTACCAATCCAATATAAGAACTACAGTAATTGGATGTTCACTGGCTCATGAGATGCTACTGTATGCAGATACCTCTAGAAATGCAAACAACCCACCACCCACCATTACTATGCTTTGTTACTGCTCAAAATATGTACTGTCAATGATAATTTCATTGTTGTGGTAAACTTGACTGGAAGACTTAACTGCATCTTGAGGGGAATTTTGTTATGACATCCTGTTGGATCTGTTTCGCTCCAGAAACTGTGTTGAAACAAAAGATGCACAATGTTACAACACACATGTTGACATAGCATGACTCGTGCCATCAATATAGTCATCAGATGATGCAGTGCTTGCTAAATATTGGCTGTCACAGCCCATTCAGTGTGTTGCTTTGCTTCAGTCTCTTCCAGTTATGGTCGAGCGAGCGTGTTGAAACATTATACTAGTGCCTTTTGTGTTATGTATGATGCTAGGCAATGTATTGTACTGCCTAGTCTGAGTAGCTGCATTTGAGACAGATGTCTGCATTGTATCGTGTTAAAAGTAAATGTGGGTATCCATTGCTGAACTAATTTGTGCATATTTGTAAAAAGCTAGGTTACGTACTGAAACTTTTCATGGTAACCAAGGAATCATAGCATTAAATTATTATGCTTTTGGAAATGCCATTAAGCTTGTAACATGCTACTAATGGAGGGATTCGTTATCTCTATATTCCCTATTATAGTTGAACATGTTATCCATGTTTTGTACACTGCAGGAGTTGAAGCACTCTTATTATCTGATGACACAAACAGCAGTGAAATTCAGTTGATAACAACTTTCATGTTTTGAGCATTCTTCTTTTAGCTGTGTAGAATGCATGTTAAGACTCATTTACATGTGTCAAGATTTTCTGGTCGACTGGACTGTTCACTGTCTATTCAATGCCTCAATGCCTGGTTCTGTATTAGGAATTATGCCAACCCAAATTGGTTATCCAGTAATTGCCTGCTACCAAATACTATAAAATAATACCAGTCACTTGGCTACAAAGTGGAGGGGCTCAGCATTGTGCACTACGTGTTATATGTGATCTAGCACCACATGCAGAGTTTGTTTGGTTTTCTCCATACAGATTTCTTTAATGAAAGCTGTACAACCATACTATTATACAGTAAGATTCTTTTGCTGGAGCGTGGCCGACTGCCGGGCGCGCGCACCTTCCGCCAGCCAACCGAACTAGGGCCGCAGGGTTGTGCGAGGCGGAGGCGAGCTAACCAGGGTAATTAAAGTCATTAAGTCACTAAACTTTCATCAACGAGGGTGTGTAGTGTCAGCGCACAGATAAGAAGGTAACATAAACAACAGCTGCAACATTTAATTAAGGAAGCACAGATGTTTTCTTGGGAATCTGGATGACCTCACGTCACCAGTTAAAGGTTATAACTTATCTTTTCACTGAAGATACTAAAAATGTTCTCCTTCAACTGACAGACAGTAACTTTGGAAGTTACATCGTTGCATTATGTAGCTACTCCTGTACCCACCTGCGTGTTTACTGTACCGTAATTAATCGAAGCTCAGACCTAAGCCCGTTTGATGTTCAATTTATTGTGGATTAATTTAAAATACAAAGTGTACAGATCAATTACCCATACTCTATTGGACCTGGAGAACAATATATGGCAGCAGATATCCCTCATAACAGAAGGGAATCACAACGTGTATTTAAAAAAATAAACGCCAATTTATTTACACGGTACAACACCTGACTGTCGGCTGAAGGAGAACACTTTCAGCATCTCCTGTGGATAGGTAAGTTATATAATCATGATTTGCTGGTGAATTTACCATTAATCAATGTACTTTGTTACGGTTTCCACCTGCGCGCAATCCGCGGTGCTAGCTCGGTTGGCTGGCATTAGGCCGACGGCTAAAGAATCACCCTGTATAATGCTTATAATTTGTACTAAATCTCTATAACAGGGCAATAAGATTGTCTGTACCACCAGCATTTCTTGACCTTGATTTACCAGTCATCATTAATGTATTTTTGTAGAGAATGTGCTGCCACTAAGTTGCTAGAAACTCCACTGGTGTCACCTGTTTTAGTAGGGTGTGTCTGGCATTGATAATGTATAGTATTTGCTGTTTATGATGCCATGTAAATGAGCCTTCACCTTGTTGGGTATATATCACGCTTAGGTGTGGGAACAGCATGTTTGTTCCTATCTGTTGTTTTGTGCTGCCCCACATCATAAATAAGAGCTCCTTTCCTTACCCACAGCATAATGAGCTGGTATCAGTTGTGTGGTGTTTTGTTGTTTCCAGTTTCACTCTTGATATTGGTGACACTTCATTTAATGTTTATTTTAAGAACAAGGAATTAGAAATGCTACAGGAGTAGGAGGAAGTTGCAGTTTGAAATTTAATTAATTTGAGCTGAATATGGACTGATGGTAATTTAGTTCACATTACTGTATTCAGATTGTTTCAGCCAGGGATTCTGCATCCCAAGAACTGTGTCTCAAAAATTGAAACACTTGCTGGAATTTGAGTGGTAAAATCAAAACAAGACTTCCATTATATAGGATTGCTCTGGTTAAATTTGCTAGTCATTTACTGTTTTCAAGTTGGTATACGACGCATGATAGATTTTACTGATGCTCTCACAGACTCACAAACATAGGAAGAATAGGTGTCTGCATTTTTATTCCCTTTGCATCTCAGATTATGTACATAAAATGAATTTGTGTCAGAGATGGAGATACCCAGGGAACTATCACAAGAAATGCCTTATATTTCTAAAAGAATAATTTTAAAGCTCTTTCCTTTTCACTTTGACTTACTAGCCTGTTAATAACAATAATTATGTCCTCTGCTACCTGTGTGATTGAGCCATTTAGCCCATCTACTCTCTACTTTTGATGTTCAGTTTAGCACTGTCTGGCAAAGAAACTGGAACTCTATGGCTGAGGTTTAATCAACTTTATCTTGTAATCACTAAATACCGTATATGAGGTATCGTGGGGCAGATGACCTCGCTGTCCTGCCCCTTAAAACTCCAATAACTAACTATGGGGTATCTAATACGAGCCGACAGCATACTATACAGTAGTATATACGTTGATTAATCCTGCATTCTTCTGTAAATCTTAGTTTCATGGTTTATCAGCAGCCATGAGTGTAGGTATTACGATGTTGTGGTGCCTCTCTCAGGTTAGTTGTAATTCCTTCCTCCAAGCCCCACCCCCTCAAAGTTACTATCAACAGTAAGATATTTGTTTCGCTGGCTGCCGTCAACAGTTTCGGTAGTGCTATATCTTGTTCCTCCGACCGCTAAAGTAGCTAGTTCACCGTAAAACGTGTGTTCCAGTAACCTTCATTAGGGCACATTTTTGGTGACCTCGGGAAACTTGCACCCAGATGAGGTTGGTATTGATAACGATCCTATCAGCAATGCTAAATCTTTCGAGTTCATGTAAGCTATGGATATTGGATAAGGAGGCTGCAGGAGTAGGTATTGTGCTATTACGGTGAGCATTCATGGTGCACCTCACCACCACTAATCTTTTAGTCCACAGCAACATATTCTTTTCACTGGCTGCCGTTACAGTTATTTGCTTGGAGATTAGGTTGGAGCCTTTTTACCTCTTATTGCTTGTGGTGGGCCAATTATGTTGATAAAATTCTTATGGAAGGAATTTTGTTCCAACATTGACTCATTTAATGAATGCCAGCACTACAGTTTTAAAAGAAAAGTACAGGTTGTGTTTCCATATATATGGCACTAGAATTTTAGTCCTTCAAACATTCTACTTTGTTGGTCGGGAATCCAATCTGCAACTTCAGACTAGCAGACAGACTTTACCACTGATCCACCCAGGAAGCTACCGGTCTATTAATTCTGGGCTTAACGTCAAAGGCAGCCAGCAATTCTCAATATGCCATCCTACATTGTCTAGGATTCTGTTTCAGTATTAATTTCCTCTCCCCATTATCATGCAAAATATAGACTTAAGAGGCTCTTAGTACATTTGAAACTCTAAAGAAGGTTCTAAATCCCAGCTGAAAAACTTGTGAATATAGTCTTCAGTCCGAAAATACATTTTGCACCCTTTTCTCTTGCCAATCTTGTGTTGAAAGCTGAATGTAGATTAAATAATTTGCCAACCCTGGCTGCAACTTCCTGCAATGGTAATCTGCTGTGTTACTCGAGTGTTCATTGCTGGCTATTGTGTATAACCTCTGTGTATGTCAATTTAGAAGGTATATATTTAGTATATGTAATATAAAGGTGAGGAAGTAGTTACCATACATCCCTTCCCAGTGAGTTGTTACAGCTTTATGTAGTTTAAAAGTGATTATGTTGTGGGAAAGGGTTATGTATTTTCAGAATTCTTTTGCAGTATACTAATTACAGATCGAAGGTGTGTTTTATTCTCCATGTTCATGTACTATTTTATGTATGAAAAACATGTAAGATAGTTCCATAATTTATTTGATAATATAACATATTTTTTGTAAACTATGCAAGTATTTTGTTATTACCTTCTTGGAACTTGTTCTTTGTTTTCCTGGAGCTGTAGCAATATTAAAAAGAAAAGCAAGTTGGAAGAAAGATTCAATGACTTCATCCTTAAGGACAACCTCGAGGTGTCGGGGTTAGTCGTCGTCATCATCATCCAAGTCCCACTCCAGTCACCCGGGTGTGGTTTACAAGCCTCCTCCACTCCTTTCGGTCCTTCCATTTTTCCTGTTCCATCACTTCTGCCACATCCAATCCAGCTTCTCCAATGTCCTTCAAAATTTGGTCCAACCACCTACTTCTCGGTCTTCCAACTAGTCTCTTTCCCTTGACTTCTCTTTCTAATTCCCTTCTTGCTACTCTTTCTTTACCCATTCTTTTTACTTGTCCGAACGAACGTAACCTTGCTTTCTGTATCTTCTGATTTAACGGTTCCATATTTAACTCTTCTCTGATTTTAGTATTTTGAATTCTATCCCTTCTGTCTTTTTAGCTGAAGTTCTTAAAAATTTCATTTCTACTGCTTGTATCTTACTATTTTGCCTTTTATTCATTACCAGTGTTTCCAGTCCATATGTTACTGGTTTGAAATACTGTTTATATAATATTAATTTTATTCTCTTGGGTACTTTGTCATCCCATAAAAGTTCTCTGACTTGGTGATAAAATGTTGTACCTTTACTTAGTCTGTTATTAATTTCAATGTTGATGTCATTACTTCCATTTATAGTGCTACCTAGATATGTAAACTGTTACATTCTCTAACCGTACCCTATCTATGTTCACTTGACTTTTCTTTTTCTCTTTTCCACAGTACATGACTACTGTTTTGTTTTTACTAATTACCATTCCAAACTCCTTCAAATTTTCATTCCAAATGTCCAGACTCTTTTGTACTTCTTTTTTCCCTTTCCCCAAATCACCACATCATCTGCAAATACCAAAGCATTCACTTCATCATTACTGATACTCTGTTTTACACGTTTTATCCATCAGTATAATAAATAATAATGGTGATATTGCACTTCCTTGCTTGAGGCCTTTTTTTGTATAGAATGTTTCAGTCTCTCCACTTCCGACTTGTACACTGCTTCTACTCTCATGATACAACATTTTTATCTTATTAATCAATGATTTCGATACATTCCTTTCCAGTAGGCACTCCCACACGTTTTCTCTTAACTGCATCAAAGGCCTTTTCCAAATCCAACCAGTAGTTCCGTGAAGAACTATACAGCCTATTTTCATATATCCTACTTATGTTAATTGCCTCTATCTACATACAAAATTTCAGTTTGATAGCTGTAATATATTCGTAAATATTGAGAACCGACTAAATATTTCGGATGGTCGCCATGTTGGATTTTATATATGTAGGTCATAGAGTTATGTACTGTTACATGAAGATTATTGTGTACGTGTAGCATTCAAACTTCAATCGCATGATTAGGACAAAAGAAGTAACAAGGAGATTTTAAAATTTCGCACAGCTGCCATCTTGTGGTTATAGAAACAATGAAATAAATTAGATGACAGTGGATTAACATTCATATACGGATTTACTGTACCAGTTAGGTACAGCATTCATTTCAGGTTCCGTATTGACCATGTTTACAACTTTAAAACCTGAGTTTTCCGCCAAATCAATACTTTTACTTATGTAAAAATGTTTATGGGTACATGTTTCGGAGACCCTACTGTCTCCTTCTTCAGCCCTCCTTTGTTACTACAAACATCGTGTCACATTCAAAATCCCATAATAAAACAACAGAATACACAACATAAATTACACAACATATTAAAAACTATGAGCTTAAAAACACACTTAAAATTCAATAAACAACCAAAGATAAAACATTTGATGCTCCTCGCATTTTTTTCAGTCAATCAGTTCATGTTAAATTTGTGTCATGGGACACGTTAGAATATACTTAAGCACAGCATTTGTTTTGTTCACTTTCACTGTCATTTGTTAAGGTGTAGCTCAGTTGAAGTGGACCTCTATGAGGGCTGTGTTAATGACCAGGCCACTTATGTCCGGACCAGTACAATATTAATGAAATTATTAAAGAAGCCGTTGACCATCAGCTTACCATCATAAGAAGCCTTGAATTAACCGTCTTCAATTCTATTGGACTGTTATTCATAACAACAGTCATTCTACTATAGCATGTTGCTAAGTATTATAGAATAGGAACACAAGAATACCTGATGTTCTACCTAAAACAACAAATGTAAAAATGACAATATGCAAATCTTAGATGCATTCAATTCAGCAAGATTCTCCATAGATTAATCACATTCAATTTTATATTTCGGAAACAAAGTGAACAAAACAAATGCTGTGCTTAAGTATATTCTAACGTGTCCCATGACACAAATTTAACATGAACTGATTGACTGAAAAAAATGCGAGGAGCATCACATGTTTTATCTTTGGTTGTTTATTGAATTTTAAGTGTGTTTTTAAGCTCATAGTTTTTAATATGTTGTGGTTGTGTAATTTATGTTGTGTATTCTGTTGTTTTATTATGGGATTTTGAATGTGACACGATGTTTGTAGTAACAAAGGAGGGCTGAAGAAGGAGACAGTAGGGTCTCCGAAACATGTACCCATAAATTTTTTTACATAAGTAAAAGTATTGATTTGGCGGAAAATTCAGGTTTTAAAGTTGTTTACTGTACCAAGTTTCACTGCACTCGGATGGTTAAATTGCGAGAAACGTCCATGTGAATATTTATAATTCGCGTCACTGCCATGT
Source organism: Meconema thalassinum (assembly GCA_946902985.2). NCBI lineage: Eukaryota > Metazoa > Arthropoda > Insecta > Orthoptera > Tettigoniidae > Meconema > Meconema thalassinum. The sequence continues at coordinate 252,434,655 of OX336396.1, forward strand.
TGGATTTGTGATCACCAGGTTATTTAAAGTCCTATAGGTGAACATAAAAAAAATCAGTTTGATTGCTATAATAGATCCTTAGATATTCAGAGCCGTCTAAATATTTCGGATGGTCACCATGTTGGATTGTTAAATATAGAGGCCATAGAGTCATGAACCATTAAAGGAAAATTATTGCGTAGGTTCATTATTCTAACTTTCACATCGATCGCATGATTACGACACAAGAAATAAAAATAATAATTTTAAAATTCGCAAAGCCTCCATCTTGAGGTTATGTATAAACAATTGAACTAAATTAGATACCAGTGTAGTACAATGTGTATAAACATTTCCTGTGACAGATTTCATTGCTGTTGGAACATTATATCGCAAGAAAGGTCTATTTGAAATTTTCAAATTCACTTGGCCGCCATGTTCGTTTTGTAGTTAACCGGTTTTTGAAAGTCTTACAGATGAACTTCTAGTACCGGTAGTGCCCTTTATCTCCATACAAAATTTCAGGGTGATACCGCTAATAGTTACAGAGATATAGAATGCCGGTGAAATATTTCGCACATCCGCCATCTTGTGGTTATGTAAACAATTGAACGAAGTTAGATGTCGGTGCATTACAATGTGTATAAACCTATACTGTACCAAGTAGTATTGCGTTTGGTTGGTTAAATCGCGAGAAACGACTATTTAAATGTCGCAAATTCGCGTGGCCGCCATGTTGGTTTTGTAGTTACCAGTTTTTCAAAAGTCACATAGGTGAACTTCTAGTAGTTCCCTTTATCACCGTAAAAAATTCTAGGGTGATATCGGTAATAGTTTCGGAGATATTGAATGCTGGTGAAATATTTCGCACGGCCGCCATGTTGGATTGGTGAGACGTAACAAAATTTGAAGGTCGGGGTCGGCCGGAATAGTGCTATGAACTTACCGAGTTTCATTGATATCGCTCCAGCCGTTTAGAAGTTATTAGGGGTACACACACTCCACACGCGCGCACACACACACGGACAAAAGGTGATCTCATAAGCCTATTTTTTCAAAATTGAAAATAGTCTAAAAATACGAAAATGATTTCCTTGTTTCTTTCCAGATGTTTTTCTAATAACATACGTACTGTAAAATCAAATCTATTGTTGATATATTCGATCTAAAATCATATTGTTCTTCCTCTAACTGTGGTTCAAATATATCCCTCAGTCTTTTGTCTATGACTTTCTCCAATATTTTCAACCCATGTGATAATAAAGTTATACCTCTATAATTTTCACATTTCTTCCTATTCCCTTTTTTGAACAATGGTATAATGTTTCCTTGTTGCCAAACTTCAGGTATTATTTAATCCTTCCATATGGCATTGAGGACTCTATATAGCCACTGTAAGCCGATGCTTCCTGCTGCCTTAATCATATCAGCATTGAATTCATCTTTTCCACTTGCTTTACCTTTGGTCATTGTTTTCACTGCCCTTGCAATCCTCGAGTTCCCAGCTGTGCCAAGAGATTTAATTCTGGTCTGAGAGGTGGAACAGGGTTCACTCAGCCTCGAGAGGACATCTGAGAAGAGGTGGGTTCAATTCCCACCTCAGCCATCCAGGGTTCCAAAATAATACTAGATCCATTATCGTCACCTTCAGGGTGGTAACTTGCATAATGTCGTTGTTTCTAGCTACTTAGAGACTCCCCTGTTTCTTCGACAATGAAATGTTGTAAATTGAGTAATTGTCAAGCCAAGATGGCGGCAAGTGACCGATCTCGTGTTTTAGTAGCTCTTACATATTACTGTATTTTAGTGGTAATTTGCGTGTACTATATGGTGCGCAACTGTATCTAAAAACATTTCCAACTATAGTAATGTGACCAAGAAATTCAGTGGTTCTGTGCAGATAGACACTTTACTTTCTCGACCGCGGCAGCTTGTAACCTCCCAGTGCTCCGCCATGTTTCCGCCACACCTCGTGGACCAGTACAAGGTTGACGTGCTTCCTCCAGTGCAGTGTACTTCATACTATTACTACTATCAGGTGACATTCACTTAAACCCAGGACCCCTTAACCTCTACTATCAGAATGCACAGAGCATCAAAAATAAACTAACCGACTGTATAGCAAATGCAATAGAAATTAACCAATTTGATATCCTCTGCCTCTCAGAAACATGGTTGTCAGACTTTGTCTCATGTGGGAAACTTCCGTTTTCATCCGAGTTCAATGTGTTTCGGCGCGATAGGTCCTCAAGGGGTGGCGGTTTTGTAATCGCAGTTCATAACAAACTGATGGTAAAACATCGGCCTGACTTAGAAACTTCCTGCGAAATCATATGGGTCGAGATTAATATCCCAAAAAGGAAGAATTTACTCATAGGTTGCTTCTACCGCCCACCTACCAGCAAAATTGACACCTTAGAAGAATGTTTCAACTCTACTGTTCTTGCCCTCAACCAAGAAAATGAAATAGTGTTACTAGGTGATTTTAATTCACATATCTCCTGGACATCAATTGGATTATTGCAACTGCTGATTCTAATGTTAATAGTGCAATTTGTGCGAATACAAGTCCTGAAAGAAGTATTATTGTTAATGAAGGGCCAGTATTACCTAGTAGAGTTAGAAGTAGGCAATGGTGCCATAAAATCTCCCCCAATTTATACTTTCATCTTATCTAATTTTATAAACGGTGTTCATCTGAAACAGTTCAATCTATACCCTACAAGGAAATCTTGTAACGTGTTTTTCGAGGGGTTTTTATGCAACTGGCATAAGTCAGTAGGAAGCCATTCTATATTTATTTACGCGGCAAATTGTTCAGCCAAGAGAATTTTTCATGTTAATTTATTATTATTATTAATTTATTATAATTATTATTAAGATATTTTCGGAGCATTTTATAAAAATTATAAGCATACAGATAGGTTTTCTATGTCTTAGAAAACGCTATCAAGCAAATTATTACGAACGACAATATCATAGAAAATTATCTGATTACGGAATTTTACGGAGTTTTGTCAGTTAGGGTATTTGAGAGACATGACTCACTGGGAATTCAAATACAAGCTGATTCCTGTCGAGAAGTATTACGCAAGGCTGGGTCGCTTCGTCAAGAAAAGGCGAATTGTTGGAACGGAAAACGACTTCTCCCTCTCGCGCGCCGTGTGTAATGAACCAGAGGAGGGGAAGTAGCGGCGTGCTCAGCCAATCAGTGGAGACGACGTAAGCTGGAAGGCGGTACCGTGGTGGGGGGAGCCAACGGGTGAATATATCGTTCGACGCGCCGTGGAACGTGAACTATCTGTGTAGAACTTGCCGAGTTCGGTTGCAAGTGCGTGTCGCTCCGATGTTCAGTGGAGTTAGCGACTATCTTTGTGAAACTTAACCAGTGTGGTTATACGAGTGTTTGGGTCCGAAGTACGGACCATAGAATTATCTAATCTACCAGAATCTCATCAAACATCGAGGAAGATGGCGACGTCCAGGATACTGTGGGAGCACACAGCATCATCCAGTACGAGGGAAATGCTTTAGCAATTTCCAGTGGTAAGCGCAAATGACGCAGAAATACGCGATCTCTCATTTTTCTTTGTTTTACATTTCATATTTCAGTAACTTCATAGCTTGGAAATAAGAGTAAAATCAATTTATCAGACTCCGTTTTCACGTAATTTTCTATCGGTAATATTAAAATCGGAACGCTCCAATTTAAATTTTAAACTTATTATTATTATTAATTTTGCTATACTTGTTTTATATAATAAATTCATTTCTTTTACAATGCAATCTTTGCTTTCAGTAGGTAGCATTAGATATAGACCAACTCCTTCTCCTGATACAATTGTTTGTTGGGTTAATGATCAAATCATACCACGATCTGAGTGAATAGATTCTTGAAGGTGTTCTCCCAGAGCTAGACGTTGTTAAATACAAATTTAGATTTCAACATTGGGTTGAGGTCTTGGCGCCCATTAAAACAACATAGCTTAGGCAAAGGTAAACAGTTACATTTCTCACCCAACAGTTAGGGGCAGACTAACCACTACATTTGTCGCCGACAACTTGGGGCTGAAAACCTAATAACATTTGTGGAAGGAGAAGGGTATAATATTTCTGTGCCGGTATTTTGGGGGTTATTTGTCTGTATCAGTGTATATCATTATGGGGGATGAGAAAGAAAGACAGATGAGGTTACGTAGTGGTCATCAACGGGAGAGTGATGATACGAGCAGTATGTCGAGTGATGGTAGTACCGGGGTAGCGGAGGTAAATCCCGATACTGAAACAGGGAGTGTAGGCGGCCAACCAGAATTAAAAACTTTACTTCTCGAGTTCATGTATCAGAACAAAGTTAGTAGTGATGCCTTAAATGCAAAATTAGAACAAAATAGGGAAAATAAAGAAAGTACAGATGCCTTAAACGCCAAATTAGAACAAAACAGTAGGGAAAATAAAGAAAGTACAGACGCTTTAAAAGCAAAACTGGAACAAAACAATGCTAAATTAGAACAAAACAGTAGGGAAAATAGAGAGAGTAATGAAACTTTAAACGCCAGATTAGAACAAAACAGTAAGGAAAATAGAGAGAGTACTGAAACTTTAAATGCTAAATTAGAACAAAACAGTAGGGAAATGAGTGACAAATTCGAACTGATTAGAGGTGAAATCAGGGGGGTGATGGAAGAAAAGGCTAAAGAGATTATTGCAGATGTAGACAGAAAATTAGGAAAAGTACAGGAGGAGTTGGAAATTAGAATCAGTACACAGGCTGAAAATTTAAAAGAACTAGTGCAACTGGAAACACAGCAGGTCAAAAAGCAATTGGGGGGAGAAATTGACAAAATTCAGGTAGCTACTAAAGAGGTTAAGGAACAGCTGGGGGGTAGAATAGAGAAAGTCCACTCACAAATAGTTGCAGAAGTAAATGATTTAAGAGAGAGTAATAGAGAGAGCATTAGCAAGATTGAGGAGAAACAAGCAAAGCTATATGATAAAGTAGAAGAATCAGAAGGAAACATTAAATTAACAGTAAACAGTATTGAGAGGAAGGCTGAGGAGAAAATCGCAGAATTAGAGTTAAAATTAAAAGCTAGGATCAGGCAAGAAAATACTCAGAATAGGCCAGTTTTTGTGAATAGCACACACAGGGAGGTAGAACTGGGTAAGTTCAGCAATCGATAGGGGTGCCCAATGGAGTTCATGAACACTATAGAAAATAAATTCGGGGAGAGGTTGGAAAATGGTAGTATTGAGTGGTGCCAGGTAGTTGAAATTTTAGAACAAGTGTTTGTGGGGGAAACGAGGAATTGGTTTGCTGTCTACAGAGACAAGTTCACTGATATTAATGACTTTAAAATGAAATTCTGTGAAAAGTTCTGAAATGAGGTTATTCAGTCGCAGCATCGTGAGGGAGTAGTGTGTGGTAAATATAACCCTAAAGGAAGCTCCACCATGACCGAATACTTTTTAGGGCAGGTATTAGTGTGTAAATATCTGGATGGCTTGAAGGAGGAAAGTGATGTGGTAAGGTTGCTACTTAGGCACTTTCCCTATAGGATCAAGGAGGCTGCTTGTATCCAGAATGTAAAGACAATATCACAAGTAGAAAATTTGTTAAGCACATTTGATGCACTAGGGAGAGGGGGTTATGAGGACAATTTCAATCGGAACCAGGGTAATAATAATAATAGACCTAATGAAGCCAGGCATCAGGAAGTTCAAGGGAACGGTGGCGAAGGAGCCAACACTCAAAATAGAAATAATAATAATCAGCTAAATCAGAACAGAGGAAATGGCTATGGTAATCAGTATCAAGGGAGGAACAATGATTTCAGGGGAAATCAAGGGAGGAACAATGATTACAGGGGAAATCAAGGGAGAAACAATGATTTCAGGGAAATCAAGGGAGAAATTATAATGACAATAATTACAACCAGAATAGGGGTCAAGGAAGAGGACCGCCTAGTGGTAGTAATATACAGCCAAACAATGACAACACAGCCCAGAACAACCAGACCAGTTTAGTAGTTAGTAGTACTACGGCCAGCTGTAGCGGTTCTTTAAACGCGAACCAGGCTGCGAAGTAAGGTCAGAATCTCAGTCTGTAGCATGCCCTGTCCATACAATTATACAGGAACCCTATGACCTAAATGTAAGAAATGAATTATTACATGAACTAAATGATGAAGGTATTATTCAGGAAGTGGTTAGTAAGAGCCCCATAGTTAAATTTAACGTGTTCGAGGCGTATACAGATGTTTTAATTGATAGTGGTTGTATGAAGAGTTGCATAAGTAGTGCATTTTATGATAAAATGAAAGGAACTGGAGTAAATTTTGAGGAGATGCCAATTAAAAGCACTTTTGTTATCACAGCTGTTGGGAAGAGGTCTAAAGTAATTTCTAAGCAAGTTTTAGTAGACATTAAAATTAATAATCATGTAGAGAAGCAGATTTGTCTTGTAATTCCAAATTTAGTATTCAGTGTTATCTTGGGTCAGAGTGGCTAAGTAGAGTGTCTGGTAACTTATGTTATGATGTAGGGAGTTTGAAATTTAAATGGGGAGATTCTGAAGTAGAAGTAGCGTTCAATGACCATAGTCAGAGGAGTAGTATTGTAGGTGTGATTTGTACTTTAAATGAGATATCGCCAGCCGTAGAGCGAGGTTCTCCATGCTTTGTGGGCAGTGTGATTGCGAACGGAAGTCTAGAGGACTCGTTACGTGAAGCTGCATTTCAGGGTAATATAGAGGTGGAACAATGTGTTCGGCTCTATGATGTGTTATTGTGTAATAGGAGAGTTTTTGAGGATCACATTGGTATGGCCAATTGCTATACCCATTCATTGAACGTTATTGATAGGTCAGTATTCACAGGACATAGATATCCTGTACCTTTCGCTTATCAGAGTGCAGTTGAGGCACAAATTAACCAGATGCTTGAAGAAGGGATTATTGAGCACTCTAACAGTCCATATGTTAATTCTTTGATCACGGTACCCAAGACCGACGGCACTGTTCGTATTTGTTTAGACGCTCGTTTGGTTAACAGTAGAATTAGTTCAGATCAGCTGAAATCTATGTCAATAGAGGAATTAATGCAAACATTTGAGGGGAAGAAGTATTTCACTTGTGTAGATTTGAGTTCCAGTTTTTGGCAAGTGCCACTTATGTACGAAGATAGACCATTTACAGCTTTTAGTCATAAATATAACCTTTATCAATTTTGTAGAACACCTTATGGGTTAAAGAGTAGTTCAGCAGCTTTAATTAGGGCTTTAAACATCGCATTAGGGGATGACACAGGAGAGTTTGTAACCATTTACATAGATGATATGGTAATTAGTTCACGCAGTTTTGAGGAGCATCTACGTCATTTAGATATAGTTTTTCAGAAGTTAGATCAGGCTGGGTTCACTTTGAAGCTGTCTAAGTCGTCATTCTGTCAGTCAGAAGTGACATTTTTAGGTCATAGAGTGTCGAGTAGAGGTGTAACACCAGAAGAAAGTAGGGTTAATAAGATACTTAACGCAGAGGTGCCACAGAATGTTTAACAGTTAAAAACTTACCTGGGAATTTGCAACTTTTTCAGGAGGTTCGTTCTTAAATACTCTGGGTTGGTAGAACCATTCAGGGAATTGCTTAAAAGTGGGACTCGGTGGAGATGGGAGTCCAAGCATGATCAGGCTTTTAGAGCGCTGAAGGAAGGTTTTGAGAAAGCTGTAGTGCTGAAATATCCGTTAAAAGATAAGGAATATGTGGTTATGACAGATGCTTCACATATAGGCATTGCTGGAGTATTATGTCAGAGAGATGATGAGGGTAATCTGTGCATTGTATCTTTAGCCTCGCGAGGACTGACAGCAGCAGAGAAAAGATACACGATTACTGAGTTAGAGCTTTTAGGTATCGTTTTCAGTTTAGGGAAATTTAGAATGTATTTAGTAGGGGGGAAATTTGAGATCCACACAGATCACCATGCATTACTGTATATGAGAACTTGTAAACTCAGTTCTAACAGAGTTAGTAGGTGGATTCTTGCTCTGCAGGAATACGAATTCACAGTAAAATATATTAAAGGTAAAGATAACATTCTTGCAGACATGCTATCGAGGGACACTAATTTATGTTGGGATTATCCTGTGGTTAAAGCAGAGGACGGTATTTTAATATGTGCATGTGTGGACAGTAGCAACAGGGCATCGTTACAGACACTAAGAAATATGCTAGTGGAGCAACGTGATGACGTTAAGTTGAAGGAGCCACTGGCTAGGTTGGAAATAGGTGAAGAAGAGTATGTGAAAGTAGGACGGTTCACGTACAAGATGCAGGATGGGCTTCTTGCAAGGAAATGTAGGTATAATCAGTGGGCAATATGTGTTCCTGCCACTTTGCGGGAGGAGCTAATTTGGTGTTTCATAGGGAATTAGGACACTTTGGTGCTGCCAAGGTCTTCTATGAAATTGGTCGTGACTTCATTTGGAGTAAAATGGGAAGGGATGTTAGGAGAATTTTAGCTAAGTGTGACACCTGTCAAAGGAGTAAATATCCAGTTAAATATTTAGTGGGGGAGAGATCTGCAGTTCTCACCAGTAGTCCCGGCGAACTACTGTGTGTGGATTTATTTGGCCCGATCGTTAAAGGACAGTACGGCTACGAGTACATTTTTATAGTTATTGACGCTTTTAGTAAGTATGTCAAGCTATATCCGCTAAGGAAAGCCACGGGACTAGCGTGTAGCCGTCTGATCATTAATAAGTATGTACCTGAGTTTGGCGTTCCTCTCAGGATACTATCTGACAGTGGACCACAGTTTACTGCAAAGAAATGGAGAACCAGTATGCAGGAAGCTGGTATAACACACGTTCATTCCTCTGTAAGGTACCCTCAGGGTAATTCTGCAGAGCGTCCATTAAGGGAAGTGGCTCGTCTTTTTCGGACTCTAGTGCATGACAAGCATGCGGCCTGGGTTGGACATCTTCCCAAGGTCGAGACTTGGCTGAATTCTGTCCAGCATGAGAGCACGAAATTGACGCCATACGAAGTTCACTTCGGAAAAAGACCACAAAATGAACTAGCGAGGGTGTTGGGATTAAATGAGGGTAAGCAACCGGGGATGGATTACATTGTCCAGTTGGCGAAACAGAATTTATCTAAGTCAGCACAAAAGAGAATTCGCCAACAAAAAGAAACTAAATTTGACCTATTCGAGCCGGGAGACAGAGTCTTACTTAGAGTGCCGAAACAGTCAAATAAGCTAGAGAAAGTCATGTCCAAGTTCTTTTATCTCTACGAGGGCCCATTTATAGTTTCCAAACGTATTGGGAAAACAGCATATGTGCTGGAGAATAGTGAGGGAAACAGATTATACGGGACGTATAATATACATAGTCTCCGAAAGTATGTGTCATAAAGTGAGGATGTTTAGCTGGCGAGCCAGCCTATCAAATGAGTAAGTGTGGTATTTGGTGCGTGGGAGGAGATGGTCTTCCAGGCAGGCGTAGCAGAAGTCACACAGGGGGGTAGTATGTAAGTAAATGAGAGTTTTTAAGGTACAGGGAAATATGACGGGATTGTCGGATGCTGTTGAGCACTAAATTGTCTCGATGCACCAAGGCCATTTTGGCAGCGCTGATGGGTTCCCTTATCTCCAAGAGATGGGGGAGCGCTTGTATAGGGCTTGCTAGCTTAAGGCGTCCACGAGATAAAAGATGGGCCATCAGAATGCGAGACAGTCCTTCATGAAACTCATACATATCAGCACACGTGATTTCTGTTTACGGCCTCGCCATGTAAGATTTGTAAGTGTGTAATTTAAGATAATTTGTACAATGGTATTATTTGTGTGAGGAGAAATGGTCTGTGTTGAGAACTAGTACTAAGTAGAATTTGGTCTACGGGAACTTAACAAGACAGGGCGATTACGGCACAGAAATATTTGGTGTTATATGTAATGCACATTTACTGTTTTTTTTTCAGAAGTCAATATTAATTTAATCATCTTTAAAGAGAGATTAAGTATTATGGTCACGAGGCGCTGCCACAATAGTGTGATCGTGTGCTCAGTGAGAAATGGGATTAATTTCACAATAAGGAAGGGACCTCCAGTGAAATTAGGAAGTTCTATGGTGATATAAATATATTAGAACACCTTCAATGCGTGTGATATAACATCATAAATACATAGTGCTCACACATTAATTATGTCTATTTCTCCAACATAGAGGAATTTGAGAGGCGGAAATATCCGTGGAACACTATTTTATATGAGAAACATTGGACTGGTTGCAAAGTGCAATCCATAGTGACAACAAACTTTGACGCAAAGTGCGTGAAGAAAAATTATGAGTGTATATATATCTGTGATTTAGGGTGATTTCATTTATGTAATATGTATTTTGGATGGGGTTTATTAACGTGTCTGGGATAATCGGATAATGGACCGTCGTCACGGTAAATCATCCGATGATCCGAGGCGAATATGTAACGTGTTTTTCGAGGGGTTTTTATGCAACTGGCATAAGTCAGTAGGAAGCCATTCTATATTTATTTACGCGGCAAATTGTTCAGCCAAGAGAATTTTTCATGTTAATTTATTATTATTATTAATTTATTATAATTATTATTAAGATATTTTCGGAGCATTTTATAAAAATTATAAGCATACAGATAGGTTTTCTATGTCTTAGAAAATGCTATCAAGCAAATTATTACGAACGACAATATCATAGAAAATTATCTGATTACGGAATTTTACGGATTTTTGTCAGTTAGGGTATTTGAGAGACATGACTCACTGGGAATTCAAATACAAGCTGATTCCTGTCGAGAAGTATTACGCAAGGCTGGGTCGCTTCGTCAAGAAAAGGCGAATTGTTGGAACGGAAAACAACTTCTCCCTCTCGCGCGCCGTGTGTAATGAACCAGAGGAGGGGAAGTAGCGGCGTGCTCAGCCAATCAGTGGAGACGACGTAAGCTGGAAGGCGGGTACCGTGGTGGGGGGAGCCAACGGGTGAATATATCGTTCGACGCGCCGTGGAACGTGAACTATCTGTGTAGAACTTGCCGAGTTCGGTTGCAAGTGCGTGTCGCTCCGATGTTCAGTGGAGTTAGCGACTATCTTTGTGAAACTTAACCAGTGTGGTTATACGAGTGTTTGGGTCCGAAGTACGGACCATAGAATTATCTAATCTACCAGAATCTCATCAAACATCGAGGAAGATGGCGACGTCCAGGATACTGTGGGAGCACACAGCATCATCCAGTACGAGGGAAATGCTTTAGCAATTTCCAGTGGTAAGCGCAAATGACGCAGAAATATGCGATCTCTCATTTTTCTTTGTTTTACATTTCATATTTCAGTAACTTCATAGCTTGGAAATAAGAGTAAAATCAATTTATCAGACTCCGTTTTCACGTAATTTTCTATCGGTAATATTAAAATCGGAACGCTCCAATTTAAATTTTAAATTTATTATTATTATTAATTTTGCTATACTTGTTTTATATAATAAATTCATTTCTTTTACAATGCAATCTTTGCTTTCAGTAGGTAGCATTAGATATAGACCAACTCCTTCTCCTGATACAATTGTTTGTTGGGTTAATGATCAAATCATACCACGATCTGAGTGAATAGATTCTTGAAGGTGTTCTCCCAGAGCTAGACGTTGTTAAATACAAATTTAGATTTCAACATTGGGTTGAGGTCTTGGCGCCCATTAAAACAACATAGCTTAGGCAAAGGTAAACAGTTACATTTCTCACCCAACAGTTAGGGGCTAGCAAAACGTTTCAATCTGAAACACTGGACCTCATATTTTCAACACTGCGTGATGTCACCGTGGCAGTTGGAAGAAATATCCTGAACACTGACCACAGTTCAATAGAAGCCTCCCTCCCCATCCCAGCCTGCAGACATAAAAACAGCCCACCCGCCAAGAACAAAACATTCCCTCTCTGGAGAAAGGTCGACTGGCAAGCTGTCAATCAAGATTTATCATCTCTTCCTTGGTGCCTACTAACAGCTGAGAGAGATGTAAATAGCGCAGTGGCCTTGTTCGAGGATTTTCTTTACTCGACCATTAAACAACACATGCCTTTCTCCGTTCCCAAATCCAACAAATATCCGCACTGGCCAAGTCAAAACACCAAACTCCTTCTTCGAAACAAAACTCGAGCATGGTCACTGTGGAAATCAGTTCCTAATCCTCATATACGCAATGTATTTACTCACCTACGGAAAATTTCACGCTTTCATATGACAGAAGATTACAACCGCTACATTTCTTCCATAACAGGAAATCTCAAGAATAACCCAAAGAAGTTCTGGACACTTATATCATCCCGTAGAAAGACTCCTAGAATTCCACTTAACCTAAACCTCCATAATGAAGAAATCCCATTTGAATTGAGGTTCACACATTTCAATGAATGTTTTCACTCAACCTTTTCAGTTCCCGTACCAATCCCCAGTCCCCTTCAACTTACTAGCGTCTGTTCTGATTCACTGTCTCAAATTTCAATGACCCCCGATGAAACCCAAAATATCTTTAAAAGTCTGCCCGCAAACCTATCTACCGGACCATCAGACATAAGCCCTATATTCCTGAAAAACACCTGTGCATCTCTCAGCATCCCCTTGTCCATAATACTCAACTGGTGCATGATATCCGGCACGTTTCCTGACTCGTGGAAAAGAGCTGATGTCACACCTGTCTTTAAATCAGGCAGCAAGCACGAAATTTCCTCATACGGACCTATATCTATCGTCCCTATACTCTCTTCAGTCTTCAAAAGAATAATACATTGCCGTCTCCTCACTTTCACCAAACCTCACCTCTCAGAAGAACAACATGGCGTTGTCCCTGGAAAATCATGTGTAACAAATCTGACTGTTCTGAACCATCACATAATTTCTGCAATTGATCAAAAATCTCAGCTAGATGTAACCTACGTTGACCTGGCCAAAGCATTTGATTCCGTGAACCATTTCCTTCTCCACAAGCTTGCTTTACGATACAACGTACATGGACCCTTCCTGTCCCTAATACAAAGCTTCCTGTCCAATAGGCAACAACGGGTAGTGCTTCCAGGGTTTGTATCGTCCTGGCTCCCAGTCTTATCAGGAGTAACTCAGCGCAGTATCCTGGGACCCCTTCTCTTCGTGCTGTATATGGACGATATAAACACATGTGTGCAAAATTCTCCGTGTTCCATTTTTCTGTACGCTGATGATCTCAAGATATGCAGAAACATTTCCAGTTCTGACGACCGCGCTGAGCTCCAGAAAGCAGTGAATGCATGTACTGATTGGTTCAACAAATGGAGGTTATCTCCAAATCCCAAAAAGTGCTTCAGTGTGTCTTTTTCACTACTGAAATCAGGCGGACTATAAAATTTGTGGAAATAAAATGGATACGGCTTCTCAGGTAAGAGATTTAGGTATTATTCACGATGATAAACTGACATTCCCCACATTGACCACATCAAATCTCGCGCAATGCGCAGTCTCGGCATCAGGCCCCGGGCTATAAACGGGCATATAATTTTCAAAAGAAAAATATGTATTGTCCGTTGAGCCATTATATATTTAAACACAAATTGTGCTAAATGTTCCGGCATAACTCAACAAAATGACAGTGTTTCGCCCCGGTGTGCAATTGGGCTCTTCAGTTGGTTTGTGACGTGGATACACATGTATCAAATACGTCTTGCAATGGCCTTCCCAGTGTGTACTAGACAGTGTCTTGGTGAGGTGTGCTTAAACCAACTGAAGAGCCCAATTGCACACCGGGGCGAAACACTGTCATTTTGTTGAGTTATGCCGGAACATTTAGCACAATTTGTGTTTAAATATAAACGGGCATACTGGGCATTTACCCAGGGTGCCAAAATTTAGGTGACGCTGAATGCAGAAAAAGGTTGATCCAACAATCCCAGCATTAAAAATAAGTATGACATGGATATCTTTAAAAAGTAGGATAAAATAACTATTATTTACATGAATATAAAATAAAAGTAATATTAAATATCACATATATTTGTAGTATTTATGTTTAATCATGATTAGGCCTATATTATAACACAGTATTATAACTCTTTCAGACAACAAACTAAATTCTCTATTGTTATTGTGTTTTGAAAAAGACGTAAACCTTAACACAGACTTTTCTGACATAACTAAATTTGCAAAGTTTAAAGCCAGAAAAAAACTTTGATATGAAATGTTTCTGTATATTTTACTTTTAAAATTTAACTTTTGAATTTGTAATCTTGGGTTTTAGTGTGATTAATGTATCAATAAATGGCTACAACATTTATGAACGACTTATTTTTCTTATTATTTCCTGTGATAAAATATTAGTAACGTAGTTGTTTGAAAAAAAAATCCTATTATGCTATTTTTATAACAAATAATTGAGGAAAAAGGGCGCCAGTAGGCCATTTGCCCAGGGCGTCTTATCACCTTAGCCCGGGGCCTGCTCGGCATTCTATACAGATTCACAGAAATTAAAGACCTCACTGCACTTAAATTATACTTCACCACATATGTTCTCCCTATCCTAGATTTCTCTTCTCCAATTTGGTCTACCTCGGCTATAACCAACATTTCTAAATTGAACAGTGTCTTTAATTTCTTCATATCAATAGTCAAAGCTCGCAATCCTTCACTAAGGCACTTTGCCAAATCCGACATTTTAAATCGGCTCAATGTACTCGACCTGAAAAGCCTCTTACAATTTACTGACCTGTGTTTCTTACATAAAATTATGAATGGTTACACAAAATGTAACATGCTCTTAAGCTACTTCCCACTCCATGTTCCCTCCCATTCAATACGTCAGAACCATTTACACCACATACCTCGCCCACGTCTTGAAGTACAGAAGCCCTCTATTTGCCACCGTCTGCCAACCCTTAGCAACTCCCTTCCAAATATTGACATATTCTCTCCCTATAGAACATTCAAACATAACATCTTCAAATCCTACCCCCTCACCCTCCTAATCACCCACTACCCCAATCATTCCCTAAGTCTTTCCGAGATTTATCCCTTGCTGCCATCACTGCCATTTGTTACCTGTTATTGTTGTTTTTGTTAATATTATTTAAAATTGTTAAAATATTAGTGTAAAATGACCTATTCATGGTTATATCTAATAATTATTAAATAAATAATCCAGGCAAATGCCAGGATGGTACCTAACTTACAGTCATGACCACCTCCTTATCATTCCTAACCCCAAATACAATATACATACATCACACAGGGGTGATGACCATGATGTAGCAAGTCCCTCATCAAATTGTCATGCAATATGGTTGGTTCCTTAGTTTAGGGGCTGCGACAATGCGGTCATATAGCCCCTGTACTTAATTGTGTGTAGAATTTGTCTGATAACCGGTGTTGTGATGACTGTATTAGTGTGTGTTATCTATGATTCAGGTAGAAAGACTGCATACGATTAAGTTTTTCAATTAGTTCCTACTTTTGCTACCACCCACGGCACCTAGCTGCGGACGTGGCTACTAAATGCCATCGCAGTCACCACCTGGTGGCGAACGTTGGAACTAATAAAGAGTTATCAAACTAACCTACAAATTTTAGCTTCCAAAAGTGTAGTTATAGGAAGGTTGTTTTTCATGCCATAAATCAATGACATGAGACCGCCAGCTTTACTTCCCCTCCGAAGGAAGGCATACTGAGGGATTTTTAACGCTCTTAAAAAATCCTACAACTTCGGCCGTGTTTGAACCCGCGATCTTGGGCATAGAACCTCAGCATGCTACCAACTACACCTCCGAAGTGTGTAAAGTACTTTCTTAATTCTATGGCTGTTTGCTCTCTTTACATGTCCATGCCACCTTAAGAGAGTTACTAATAATGTAACCTTACCATTTGTTCCCCCCCATCACTATAAATATGACGATATGAAGTATAATTTCTTGCTGTTGGGTTGAATCAGGGTTGTATTCACTGTGTCACTCATGTTTCGAAGAGACTAAAACTAGAACATCAAGGTTGGCAGCAAGAGTTGTCTAGTTCATTGTCACCAATCTTCACTTCGTTCGTCAAGTTACAACGCATTACATGATAACTAAAGTCAATATGTTGGTAGCTCAAAAACCGCTACACATTTTGCTTCAATGTATAAATAACTTGCTATTAAGTGGTTAAAGTAAGATGACACGGACATAGATTTCTTAGTGAAGTCCCATATTCCTGTTGTTCCAAGAAGTCTAAATTTTACCCACCATAACTGCTGTTTTGTAGCATATTGAAAATGGATAGCAGCGAAAAATATATTAACCCTAGGCGGCTCAGGATTTTGTAAAACAGAAATTCCATACAAATTGTTCAAAAGTTACTAAAATCATTGAAATATGCTTTAAATTATCTACATACCTTTTCCCGGATCGGAAACCCATCGTTAAAGAGGTAAGAAGACAATACAACATTTGGAGTGTCAGTCGGTCAATTGAAGAATGGCACAAGGGACACTGCACTTGACGATATCATATTATGCTGCTCACTGTATGCCTATTCCTTAGTATTCCATTTCTACGGGTTCAAGGTTGGAATGCAATAAATATTTATGCGGTGAATGGTTTGTACAGCCGGATACCCTTTATGACATAGACCTCAAAGATTAGCTACGGTAATGAAAGATGAAATGCATTAAAGTAAGTGCAACTTAACAAGGAGTTAGAAGGAGGCAATCGTGGCCTATTAGATGGCATTTGCCGGTGTTGAAAAGGAAACTACGGAAACCTAACTCAAGGATAGCCGACGATGGGATTCGAATCCCCTTGTGTATTCAGTTCGGAGCAGCAGGATTCATGGTCTTATGCCTTAGCACGGTCGGTATTTCACTGCTCGCTGTTAGGAAATGTATGTATAAGGAAAAACTTTGAATGAGTTTTAATGTTTTTGTTAAAAAATAAAATAAAAATTGAATGATATGTAAATACGTGATTTATAAAATTAAGCTATGTTATAAACAACATATAGAAATATCACTCTAAATTGCAGTCATTGTGAAACAGATTTCTCAAAACTCTTGTTGCGTGTGGTACACCTTGAAACACTTTTCGTTTGATGCCGTGTAATTTAGTTTCATAAAGAATATCTTCAATGACTTCATCATCAAAAACCAAATAAAAGAAATCTACAGGGTGTGTATCTACATCAAAACTTGTTGTAAATATTGGCCCTTGATCAATGTTCTGTATTGGTATGGTATTTGTGGGTCCACGATTCCTATTACAGTGGAATGTCGTTTATCCGGACTAATTGGGACCGAAAGTATTCCGGATAACGATTTTTCCGGATAATTGAACATGTGTTTATTTCATAGTACAACCATACTGCAATGGCGCAGTAAAATGCAGTAAATGTTTCTCCATGACTTTGTCCTTCATCTTTCTCATCTAGGCTTTCATCCTTTTCGTCTTCCCCACTTACTTCTTACACCAGAGAAGCAATTTCATCATCATCTAAGATTTGAAAACTTGAGTCATTGTCACTTTCCAAGGAATTCCAAGGAATAGGAACAACTTAGGGCTTTACAGATGTAAGTTCAGTAGAACTCAGAAGACATTCATTTCTAGCCTTCTCTATCACAGTCAGAATATCCAGCAATTTGGCGGAATAACACATTTGTCCTATGGCCTATGGAACATTACTTTGGGGTCACATGTCGCATGCGGAGAAATTGTTCAGATTGCAGAAAAGAGCTCTGAGGTTATTTTGTGGCCTTCCTCCTCGAAGTCACTGTAGGCAAGCATTTGTTATTGTAGGTGTCATGACTTTGCCAGCAGTGTTCATTTTCCATTGCCTCTTATATAGCAAAGAAAACCACAACAAGTATGAGGGGCTGGGTCTATCACATTGTTATAGCACGAGGAATAGGAACAACTTAGGGCTTTACAGATGTAAGTTCAGTAGAACTCAGAAGACATTCATTTCTAGCCTATATCAGTGAAATTTTTCAATTCCCTTCGAGTCATTGTTAGGCATTTGCCTTTGAATATCTACAAACAAAAGATTAAGTCTCTACTAACTAACAACAGCATTTATAAAACAGATGAATTCTTTGAAGTCTGTAAGTCAATTAGACATACTTAGCTTTTGGTGTAGTTCACTGTTTCTATTTAACCTTTTCTGATGTAGGACTGTTGACCTAGCTTTGTAATATGCATTTATATCAAATGTATGCTGTAAATAATGTACTCTTGTGTGTGTGTGTGTGTGTGTGCATGCATGTGTCTGTGTGATTTAGAGCACAACACTGTGTATATATATATTTTCTACTTTTCCATATCTTAGTTTGTTTGACGATTGCATTGTTCTTGATGTTCTCTTGTGTTTCTGCAATAAATGACATCTATTTATCTGTCACTGCATCCAAATCTTCAACAGTGTCTGTGGTCTTAACGGTCTCTTGTACTCCTACCAATTTATTCAATGCATTTCGAAGATTCTGTGGTGTTAAAGTGTTCCATCCTTCAGCGATCAAGTAACAGTAGTTCTTAAGAGAAAGGTTTTTTTGAAAGAAATATCTCACACTCCTCATCTTCTGCCAACAGTAAACGACGTTAAACTTCCTTCTTGTTCATCCGCTTAAGCTTTTTTTTTTGCTCGTCCGGATAATTGACGTTGCGGTTGTTTGACGTCCGGATAAACGACATTCTATTGTACTCAAGTCTGTCCAGTTATCTGCTCACTCACCAGCTGTGTCACATATGTTGTTGCTCTCAGATGAGCTGTGGGAAGAATTTTCCATTTCACAGTCACTAAAACTAAAATCTGACAAATCTTCATCTGAATAATCAAGTATTGACACTATCTCAACATCACTAACTCATTTTTCTGATGTCATTATATCCAAAAACGGCCAAAATACGGCAATTACGATACAAAAATACTGCGTCGTGCAACATGCGTTATTATCAGCTGTCACTACCAGGAAGAAAATCTTACCAGTATGCTGAAGGGATTCCCTTCACGAGTAAGGTTGAAATAAACAGCTCTCGCCATCTATGAGGACTTTAGTGTACTTCATTGACCTCTGCAGCGCGATATTTGAACAGTACATACGGTATATGGTTCCGCATGTGGTGGACAAAAAGTGGAGCATATACATATATGGTTCCGTCCACCGAAGGTTAATCACTGGTTTGATAACAACAACGAGGTAATTCTGAATCTCATCAGTGCTAAATGGGATGCTGGTCTATCCCTTTTGCAAACCCCATGTTCCAGAGAGATACTTCAGGAACTAAAGCAGACATGTCAAGCTAAAATTCGTGAGATAACAACTGGTGGCAAACTAAAGCCATAGAACTTAAGAATTTTTCAGACGCTAGAGACCTACGCAACTTTTATGTGGGACTGAAAGAGCTGTATGGACCTATCCGCTCCTCTTCAGGTACTCTAAAAGATGCTGATAACACCACCATACATCTCTTCAACCCTGGATGGCAATACCTCCGACTTTCCGTGAATTTGACAAAGCTTGCAGTAACCTGAAACTAAGAAAGGCTCCTGGTCCAGACAACATCCCTCTGGAACTCATTCAAAATGGAGGCTTACCCCTAAAAACCAGCCTCTTCTACCTGATCCTCTTAATCTGGGAAACCCAAAAAATACCTGCTGACTGGAAAAACGCCACCATTGTTACTATCTTCAAGAAAGGCGATCACAGTATCTGTGGAAACTACCGAGGTATTTCCCTCCTTTCCATAGTAGGAAAAGTTTTGGCCAGAATCCTACTGAATCGACTCCAAACTATCTCAGAGAGGATACCTCTTGAATCACAGTGTGGATTCCGTACTTCCCGAGGAACAGTTGACAAGATCTTTTGTATACGACAACTGCAGGAGAAATGCAGAGAACAAACGACACCTCTGTTCTTAGTCTTTTACAATCTTGAAAAAGCCTTCGATACTGTTCCCAGAAATGCAATGTGGTTGGTTTTGGTGCGTTTTGGATGTCCGGAACATTTCGTTGGATTGATTCGGGCTCTTCATGATGGTATGGTCGGGCAGGTACTGTATCAGAATGATGTCTCAGAAGAATTTCCGATTACAAATGGGCTCAAGCAAGGCTGTGTTCTTGCACCTACTCTTTTTTGCCCTATATCTGACAGGCATGCTCTATTGGACAGCATCTGCAAACAACACAGGTGTGGAAAATAAATATCGGTATGATGGAGGGCTATTCAACCAGACCAGACTTCGTTCCAAAAAAATAACCAATTTTCACCAGGTTACAGAATTGCAATATGCCGATGTCAATGTCTCACCAGCCCATATATCTGAAGAGCTGCAACAGTGTCAACTGTTTCAGGAGTGCATATGAACGTTTTGGCCTTACCATAAACATTCAGAAGACCAAAGTATTAGCTCAACCTGTTCCTGGAACCTCTATCCCAGGTTTTGATATTACTATCTCTGGCACATCTTTGGACCAAGTCGATCACTTCTCATACCTTGGGAGTATTCTGTCTACGCAATGAACTGTTGAGAAGGACGTGGATAACAGAATCCGTGCTGCGCATGCAGCGTTTCGACATCTCTCTCGTCGTGTATTCCAGAGCAAAGATCTAAGAATCTGTACAAAACTAATGGTATACCAAGCTGTTGTCATTTCTACGTTGCTCTATGGATGTGAGACCTGGACCCTATACCGCCAGACCATCAAAAAACTGGAACGCTTTCACCTGCAGAAACTCCGTTCCATTATGCACATCAAATGGGATGACTATATAACGAATGCTGTGGTTCTCGAGAGAGCATAGAGGCCATCATCATTAGTCACCGGCTTAGATGGATCGATCATTTCCAACGCATGAATGACGACAGACTTTCACGGAAAATCCTGTACAGTGAGCTCAGCACGGGCAAGAGACCTCTAGGAGTACCTCGGAAGCTTACAAAGACCAGCTTAAACAAACCTTGAGGAGTGTAGCCATTGATCCTGATAATTGGCATACACTTGCGGAAGATCGCGCACGCAGGCCCGACGAGAGGGGGGGTCAGGCAGGGCTGGTGCCCCGGGGCCCGGTGTCCTAGGAGAATGGGCCCGATCGGGCATTGATTTATTATTGCCTTTATTTGACCTGAATTTGCTACTGGCAATCATTTAGTGAATGCAATGAACTGTCTGTGAACAATGTTACAAGGATTGAGAGAAACTTTCTATGTCAAGTGGACAATATTTTCCTCTACAAAGCGTTTGTGCGTAGAACAACTGTCTCAAAGTGGTCAACTTAAGCGATGGGGCTTCGCTATGTATTGTTCTCAGGATATACCTGAAGACAGAGAGAGCATTCCATTATTCTAAATTTAGCTTATTCAGCTTATGCAGCAATCTTTCTCATCCCTTCACTTAATTCGCCAAGGCCACGAGAGCCTGGGCTGCCCTGGTGTGTTTGGCCCGCTAGCTCAAGAGTTTCAAGTTTGGTGCGTCACGTCGAGCTTAGATATTTAGAAGTGACAGTATCTGAAATGAATATATTGTCTAACTAGACGTATCGTATGCTGTGCGGGCAGGTAAGTAAAATACATTTTATAGTAGCGTCCACACAGTAATTCACTTTGGGAGGGGGGCGCAGCGGTCAAGCTGTATGCCTTTCACCAAGGCGGACCGGGTTCGATTCCCGGTCAATGCATGTGAGATTTTCGATGTGAAATGCCATGTCCTGTGGTTCGGATTCCACGTAAAATGGAGGTCCGGTGGCTTATGATCGCGAGATTAACGGTCACGTTAAACTACAAGCTTGCTTTTTTTTGTAATTCACTTTGTAGTTGATTTAAGGGGCAGAACAGCAAGGTCATCGTTCCCTAGTAATTCACTTTCGCACTATGTGAAAAATTATCATTGCTGGCTAAATATCTTTTGAAAGGGTGGAATGATTCTGTTGTCAAACGTAGATAGAAGAAATGCATGCAAAATTGTTCATCTTCTCGTATACTGAATTGAGAAAACATTGCTAACATTTATTATATCTGGTTCATTCAATACGATCAACAATCCTTGGTACTTGGGTTCGTGCGCAAATCATTTCTGATTATGGGATTTATTGAAAACATATATTACTATTGGTACTAGAGTTGGGAAATGTATCCAAGACTGAAATTAAGGTAACGTTCCAGTATTTTTCTGGACTGAGTGTTTAATTAACCAGGAGAAAAATGACAATTAAGCTAGGACACTGAACCACTCAACTTTGTTTTCCAATTCCTCTCATGGGGCGTCAGTGGTAAGGACAGATGACCCACCGTAGCTGTTCAGCCTCATAAAACAACAATAAGTAAAGTCAGTGGTAGGGGCAGATGGCCTAGCTGTTCCGCCCCTTAAAACAACAATAAGTAACGTCAGAGGTGTGCATGACGATGGAGAAATTAATATATTGCATGTAGGCAACCGCGCAGACTTTTGTAAGACCAAATAGTGAACTCTGCTTAATTTAGAAGAAAATTAAGATGGAATATTAATATAAATACAATTTTGTTTTTAGCTGGTGCAGTGACAATTATTATTATTGGACATTTCTACGCCGATTATTCCCAAGAGCAGCATCGATCTGCAAAGCACTTATTTTTCAGGCCGCGAAGAGATATTTTCCCATGCGAATCAAGTCCTTTCATGATACGCTTTAACGTCTCAGTACCGTTAAACATAAAATGAGTTGCTCCCTTTATCTGTGAATTGGCAATGACTCTGGGTCCTGACGAAGCCGCGGCAGTAATGCAGGATTCGGCTTACCGACTGCGGTGTCATTCGTAGTCTTACTCAACAGTTAATAATATGCCTATTTGTCGTTACAGTTAATTAATTTAGGGGCTTGCGACATTTAACCCGTGTACTTACTAGCTAGTAGGTCTGGTATCACTGGCGGGGTGGCGGGCAATGAACCATTGGCGCTCGGTTGGGGATCGTTTGCATCAACTAGTACTGTAGATAGCCTATAATTCAGTATTTGCTGATGCATTCATTTTCCAGTTTGTTTCTGAAGGCCTCCACATTATTGAATGAAGTTGACTGTAAAGCAGTAGTTTTCACCAATATTAATGAAGTAAATTATATGATTCTCAAACAGCGAATAAAATAGAAAACCAAGAAACGTGCGAATTGTGTAGACTGAAGGGGAGGCTAGTGGTTGTTGTATAATAAGAGAGGTGTATTGGCAACATTGTTGTAACTATTTGTCTTGGAGAGTAGAAACTTAGACCCTCTTAAAACCACCCACTGCTGGACGAAAAGCAGGGTATACACTGTGCTGTGCTATGGCCTCTGTGACATGATCAATCGCATGCCGTATTCTTAGTTGCCGACTGGGAAAAGTGGGAATGCGTTGCCTGTCGCGACTATTTCTATAATTATTAGGGTTAAGAGTAGGGTAAGTGTCCCTGGACTTGAAATAAGGTACTATCCCGGCATTTTCTGGAGAGAGTGTGAAATTCCACACTCAGGATAGCTGCTGTCAGCACCGGGATTCGAACCTCTGATCTGCAGACTTGCTGTGACCCCCATCACGGTCATTGGTGATCTACACCGCGGGGTCTTACTTGAAGGTGCGAGAGCTTTTACTTCAATAACGGAGAGTCTTTTCTATAGCCACTAAATGTCAATGGTCACCAAATATTTACTCCAAAATATCACAAAAATAATCACCCAAATGGCCTATAACTCAATAATTTGGACCTAATTTTTGCAAAATTTTCCGGAGTAGGACACCCAGACCCCACTCTCAGCTTGGTGATGTTCCATACCCCCAAATCCCCGAGATGTCCACTCCCCCATAATCTTGGCTTGAATCCGCCCCCGATGGTCACCAGTCATTGATAGGATTGGGGAGTTTTAGGAGAACCTGGCTCTGGGTTTGCTTACTGCAAAGCTATATTAAATTATAAGAAGTCCACTGACTGCAAATTACAAAATATAGTTCAAACAAGTTACACATTTTCTTCTTTTGTGAAAACAATCACTGATCAGCTGCAATCTACTGATAGCACATAATAAATAACTTGACTTACGTATGAGTATACCTGTGATTAATTATGAATATATATTTTGCTTTGTTTAATGTACAATGATGTGTGATCGCCGTTCAACCAAAACACTTATCAGTGTTTAGGCTTAGACCCAAGGGCGTGATTATTCAAAGGCAGCAAGTTTTAAGAATGTCAATATAAAAACCTTATATATAAAACGTACTTTAAAATACGTCTTGACTTTGTGTAAAAATCATATTTTCATTATGAAAAGAGATTACGTCATGTCACAGAGGCTGTAGTACTGCACAGTGTAAAGTATACCCCTTCCACCGCTTTTAACATGCAGTTCAGTGAACTGAACTTCCTGTTGATTAATTTTTGGGTCTTGGGGGCCCAGGAGATTCCAGCCCCAGGGCCCGTCGCCGCTCTCCACGGCCCTGCGCGCACGTTGGCGTGCAGCCACATCAGCTGCGGTTTCACATTTTGAAGAAGAACGCCGAAGGCAGGAAATTGAAACTCATCTGAGGAGAAAGCTGAGCCTGATATTGCCACGTCCTCCATCTTCCATCATCTGCATTGTGTGCGGCCGTATGTGCTATGCCAGAATTGGTCTGTTGAGTCACCAGCGACATCACCATCGAGTGAATACAAATTAGTAATGCAGGAAAGATGATGATGATAATTGTTGTTTTAAGGGGCCTAACATCGAGGTTATCGGCCCCTAATGAAATGAAATGGCGTGAAATGAAAGGATGTAGGTAAAAACAATTCACTGCCATGGATGAAACGAAAATGGTGTTTATAAAACAGACAGTGAGCCCAAAATATTATGCCTTATTTGAATAAAAAGAATAAAAGGCGGATGGTAAAAAAGGATAAAACAAATAAGGCAGAGTGAACAATAAAATAGATGAACACAATAAAAACCATAAAACAGATTTAACCTGAATTAAAAGTCGTAACTACACATTAAAACTTAAAAAAGTAACCACTCTCCTTCATGAACCAGATGACGAGGTCAGCTGATGGCCCGCCATCACGGAGAATAAGGGAGAGGGTATTAGGCAGTTTAAGAGTCCTGCGCAGATCGGCCAGATCCACACACTCCAAGAGAAGGTGTGCCACGGTTAGGTGGGCGCCGCAAGGACACACAGGGGGATCTTCTCTCTTCAGCAAGTGCGTAGCAATCCCATGGCCGATCCGGAGTCGACAGAGGACCACAGCTTCCTTCCGGAGAGATTGGAGAAGGAAGATTTCCACACCTTCGTTGTCTCCTGGATGCCTCTCAGTTTGTTGGGTGGAGGCGTGGCACGCCATGCTTCCTCCCAATGCGACAGGATCGAATGCCGCAACTGAGAGCGCACATCACTGGCAGGCACCTTATACGGTAGCGAGGGCAGTGCGACTGCCTCTCTCGCCGCCTGATCAATGCAGGAAAGAAACATACACTCGGATACGAGTATTAGCTGCCGCCGCCGATGATAGTTTCAAAATATTCACAATTGAAAGAAAAAGGAAATCATTAATTAATTTGAAAATTAGACCCCAGTTGAGATTTGAACCTGTATCGTGGCAGGCACATTGACCACTTACACTACCAGGGTATCAATCAGACCAGGACTCATTTTAAGTCTTGGATGAAGAAGGCTCTGCTGAACAACTCTCTGGATATTGACCTGACTGCTCTGAGGAAAGCTATTCTCTAAAACAGCCATGTCAATGTGTACCAGTGGCATAGCCAGAGGGGGGGGTTTAGAACCTGCTCCATTGGAAAAACTGCGTGGTTATGATTTGTGTGTGCTTCACCACCACTCAGCTTGGTGATGAACTATTGTCGTCTTTCGGCCAGGCTCCCCATTTGAGGAAACACACGTCTTTATGACAACGTATAACCAGTCTACCAACACAGTCGCAAAGCTTGGCTCCTTTCTTTCTACCACGCGACAATAATGCTCTCACGCAACCAGCAAGCATGTGCTGACTGTGTTGTGTTGGTGTATAATTATTATTATTATTAAGATAATCAATATTACATCCAGCAATACAAGAAAATATATGCATACATAGCTTTTTAAGTATTAGGACATACCCGTACATTGTTCAAGCAATCGCATGTGCTATATGGACATTGTCCTTGTCGCTACAACACTGTATAATTCACTTATTTTCTTGATAATTGGAGTCCCTTTGTATTAAATATGTACAATCTTCATCATATCGTAACTTTAATCTATTTCTAATTATTATCTCAGTAAACGTATTAATCTAAAAATGTACATTCTTAGATCTATGTGATGAATATCAAATTCAGCCGAGTAAGGGAAGAATACATGTAAGCAAGGCCTTGTGTGGGTACTTACCTAATTATAACGTAAAGTGCTCATGTTAAGAAATAAATTACATATACTGTATATATTAAAATAAGCGTTGTGAAATAGCTAAGTAGCAATGGTAATGCTAATTTATAGATTAAGCTACTTTAATATATCTTTAATGACATTTTATTCTCTCGAACAAATATCTTTGCGTTACTTATAAACTTTGTAGATTTATGTAACTGCTCTTTTATGGCTTTAGGATATTCTAAAATTTAGGAATAAAGTATTGAAAATTACGTTTTGTTATATTTAGATTTGGTTTGAAGAGGACAGCCAAATTTTCAGTTCTACTTCTTGTCTGGTAGGTGTGGCTCATGTTTTTAACAGAATTTTTTATTTTTATAGATATATTTATAGACTTCCGTCACGTAAAGTTGTCCTATATTCATGACGTTTGCTTCCGCATATAATTCATTAGTTGGATATAACCTTTTTTTTTTAGGCGGCTTCGGTGGCATAGTCGGTAGCATGCTGAGCTTCTATGCCCAAGATAACGGGTTCAAACCCGGCCGAAGCCGTCGGATTTTTTAAGAGCATTAAAAATCCCTCAGTATGCCTTCCTTCGGAGGGGAAGTAAAGCCGGCGGTCCCATGTCATAGATTTATGGCATGTTAAAGAACCTTCCACTAATTGCACCTGTGTGAAGCTAAATTGGATAGGTTTCTACGTTCGTTGCCAAGAGCCGACTGCGGTGGCATCTGGTAGCTTAGTTCTGTACTTGGTCTAGTAGTCGTTTACGGTGGCGCTTGGCGGCAAAAGTAGGAACTATTTGAAAAATTCTAAGTGGCAGTACTTAAATTAAAAAACAGATAGCACACACTAATACAGTCATCACAATTAACACCGGTTATCAGACAGATTCTACACACACCCAAAGTTCACGGGCTACATGACCGCGTTGTCGCAGCCCCTAAACTTAAGAACCAACCAACCAACATATAACCTTTCCTTTTTATATATGATATGCAACACCAAGTTTTGCATTACTTGAGCTTTT
This sequence comes from Meconema thalassinum, assembly GCA_946902985.2. Taxonomy (NCBI): domain Eukaryota; kingdom Metazoa; phylum Arthropoda; class Insecta; order Orthoptera; family Tettigoniidae; genus Meconema; species Meconema thalassinum. The sequence continues at coordinate 252,462,013 of OX336396.1, forward strand.
CTTACAATGGTTTGATAAGCTCCTCCCCATGCAATTAATCCATACGTGAGAGTAGACTGAATAAGTGCAAAGTAGATATCTGTCAGTAGTTTAATATTGACAATGTGTTTCAGACAATCTGTTTGGAACACAAGCCTCTCCAATGTCTTCTGTCTTCCCACCATCTCTCAGCCTCCACCCTTGTCCAGTCTTCTCCTCTCTTCCTCACGCTTTCTTCCACCCCCTTCAGCCACCTGTCTCTCGGTCTCTTTCCTTCCCACTTCGTCTCGTGTACTCTCCTGGGTATCCTCTTCTCCTCCATTCGTTTTACATGTCCATACCATCTAAGTCTAGATTTCTCTATACCATCCTGTAATGGTTCCTCCTTCATTAATTCTCTGGTCCTCTCATTTCTTATTCTGTCCCTCTTTGTAGCTCCAATACTGCTTCTCAAGAACCTCATCTCACTGGCCTGTATTTTGCTCTTCTCCCTTCCTTTCATAACCCAGGTCTCCGAGGCATATGTCAGGATAGGGACATAGTACGTCCGATATATCTTTTTGCTGTTCTGAGGGACATCCTTGCTCCATAACATGCTTCTCACACTCCTCCGAAATGCTTCTGCCTGCCTCCCCCGCTCGTTTATTTCTCTATCGTTTCTTCCATTATCTTGTATCAGGCTTCCCAGATACTTGAAACTCTCCACTTTCTTCAGCTGTTCCCCACCAATTGTTATGCCCGTTGTGGTTCTTTCCTTCTTCCTTGTTGTGATCACCATCTCACTCTTATTTATGCTAAATTTCATCCCATATCCTTGTATTATTCCTTCCCACACGTCCAACTGTTCCTGTACCTCCTCCTCCTTGTTTCCCCAAATCATCAAATCATCTGCAAACACCATTGCTTTCATCTTTCCTTCCCCAATTACTTGTGCTACTCGGGACATTATGTCATCCATCACCACAATGAAGAGTAACGATGACAGTGCACTTCCTTGTTTCAGGCCGTTTCTCTGTTCCAACCAGTCCGATCTCTTTCCTCCCACTTTCACACAGCTCACGCTTCCCTTGTACATCTCCTTTATCCTCTTTATAGTCCATTTCTCTACTCCTCTATCCTCTAGGGACTTCCATACTTTGTTTCTGCATACACTGTCATATGCTTTCTCAATGTCCAGGAAGGCCATCAGTAGATCTGTTCCATACTCATAGTGCTGTTCTTGTAACTGCCTTACAGCAAAAATCAAATCCACTGTGGACCTTCCTGCTCTGAAGCCATGTTGTTCTTCCCTCATCCCTCCTTCTATCCTTGTCCTAATTCTCTTTTCCAAAACTTTCTCGAAGATCTTTGCACAATGACTCATCAGTGTTATTCCCCGATAGTTTTTATATATATGCCATGCTGTAACTATGTTACTTGATTGTCCCTAACACGAGCTCAGGCTCATTGGGACCTATGTAAATAAATAAATAAATCTGTTCTACTACCTTTCTTGAAGATCGGGACAATTATTCCTTTTTTCCAGTCCTCTGGGGTCTTCCATGCTGTCCTCTTCACTCGGTACAACCACTGTATCCCCACCTCTCCTGTTGCTCTCACCATCTCCACACTCAACTCATCCACACCCGGTGCCTTCCCTCCTTTCATCTTGTTCACTGCATCTTCCACTTCTTTCCATGTTAAGTCCTTTTCTGTTTGCAGTTCATCTTCCTCTTCCCCGATTTCTTCCTCCTCACCATCTTTTCCATTTGGGTTCAGAAGTTCTTCAAAATTTTCTTTCCACATTTTCTTCAGTTCTTCCCTATTTTCTATCTCTTGTCCCCTTTTGTTCACCATTCTAACATAATCCGTAGGATCCTTCCGCCTCTTATTTTTTACCATCCCATACAGGATCTTTTTTGTACCTTCACTATCCTCCTTCATCATCTTTGTCCACTCTTCCATCCACTTTCTTCTCTCCTCAGCCACTACTCTCTTCGCCTCCTTCTTTCTTTCCTGGTACTCTTTCCTTGTCTCTACCGTCCTATTTTGATACCACCTCCTAAAGGCTCTATTCTTTTCCCTTACTATATCTTTTGTCTTCTCATTCCACCATGGTGTTTCCTTCCACCTCTTCTTACTACTTGTCCTCCCACATACTGCTTCTGCTGCACCTACTAGTGTCTTCTTAAATCTAGCTGTTTCAGACAATGAAATACATAAACTGTCCTCCTTATTTTCTTTGTGATGAAATTAATGTGCGATCTCCACCTTATGTCTTCATCAAAATAAATTCCTAGGTATTTTATATTTTGTGTGCAGTTGATTTTTATGCAGTTACAGCTTGCATTACAGTTTTCCCGATGTACTGTAAGCTCGTTGAAGCAGTTTTGATTGTTTTTTAGTGTAAAAATAATAAATTTAGATTTATTTACATTCAGAAACAATTCTTTATTATCCAGCCATAATTTAATCCCTTTTCAAGCTTCAGTTGCTTCTTGCCTGACTATTTCCCAAGTATTCCCTTCAACAAATATAGCGGTGTCGTCTGCATAAGTGATAATTCAACTATTTTTTAGAATATTTATTGATTTTTCTATGTCATTAATGTATATAATAAAATAGTGTGTCCCTAAGACTGTTCCTTGTGATTTCCCTTTTTACTTGCATTGGTGCACTCAATGTATCATTTATTTTTATACTGTTGTTGTTGTTGTTTGAGTCTTCAGTCTTTTGACTGGTTTGATGCAGCTTTCCATGCCTCCCTGTCTTGAGCTAATCGTTTCATCTCTACATAGCTACCACACCCTACATCTGAGGCAATCTGTTTAACATATTCTAACCTTGGTCTACCCCTACAGTTCTTGCCCTCAACCCTTCCTTCCATAACTAAGCTTGCTATTCCTGGGTGCCTTAGCATGTGTCCTATCAACCTATCTCTTCTCTTCAATAGCAGTCGCCAGAAACATCTCTCCTCTCCCACTCGTCTTAATACCACTTAGTTTGTCACCCTATCTACCCATCTGATCTTCATCATTCTCCTGTAACACCACATTTCAAATGCTTCAATTCTCCTTTTTTCTGCTGCACCAATAGTCCAAGTTTCACTTCCATAGAGCGCCACGCTCCAGACAAAGGCTTTCAAAAATGACTTCCTAATACCTAAATCTATATTCGATGTCAACAAATTCCTTTTTTGTAGAAAGGCTTTCCTTGCCTGAGCCAACCTACTTTTTATATCATCTTTGCTTAGTCCATCACTGGTTATTTTGCTTCCTAAGTAACAGAAGTCCCCTACTTCCTTCAGCTCTTCACCTGCCAATTTGATGTCCATAGAGGTTTCTGATTTATTTCGGCTGCATTCCAGTATTTTTGTTTTACATTATAAATTTCATCATGTATTCATTCCGCAAGACGGAGTCCATACCATTCAAATCCTCAGGCGTTTCGGCCTAGATGACGATGTCATCAGAAAATCTCAGGGTTGAATTATTTCTCCTTGAATCTTCACTCCCAATTTAAATTTTTCTCCAATTTCCTTCATTGCTTGTTCAATGTAGAGATTGAAAAGTATGGGTGATAAGTTGCAGCCTTGCCTTACACCTTTCTGAACACCAGCTTCTCTCTCATGTCCTTCAGCTCGAATGACTGCTGTCTAGTTTCTGTATATATTGTATATCACCCTCCTATCCCTGTACTTTATTCCAATAGATTTCAAAATGTCCAACAATTTAGTCCAATCAACGTTATGTTATTGTTGCTGCATTTACTGTCTGTTAGCATTGCATAAAGGTTATATCTTTATTTTAACATGTGTTTTACAAGTGGAGATGCGTGCAGTGCAACAAATTTATCAACTATTAGAAGCGTATTGCCCATCATCATCATCTTGCACAATTTCCAGCCACTGGCCGGGTCTGTTTAGAACACAAGCCTCTCCAACGTCTTCTGTCTTCCCACCATCTCTCAGCCTCCACCCTTGTCCAGTCTTCTCCTCACTTCTTCACACTTTCTTCCACCCCCTTCAGCCACCTGTCTCTCGGTCTCTTTCCTTCCCACTTCGTCTCGTGTATCCTCCTGGGTATCCTCTTCTCCTCCATTCATTTTACATGTCCATACCATCTAAGTCTAGATTTCTCTATGCCATCCTGTAATGGTTCCCCCTTCATTAATTCTCTGGTCCTCTCATTTCTTATTCTGTCCATCTTTGCAGCTCCAATACTGCTTCTCAAGAACCTCATCTCACTGGCCTGTAATCTATAAATAGGATCCCTTTTAAGTCGGTCAACATGAATGAATCCAATTAGATTGGGCAGGGATAAGAAATTAATTTCCTAGTGCCTGAAATAAATACATGAATTATTTATACACTTAATATAACACTTCTCACATAAAGGGGGGTGGGGGTGAATAGTGTTTTATTAAGTGTATAAATTATTCTCGTAATTGAATTGCAAAATTTCACTAGGAAATTAATTGTAACTCCCTGCCCAATCTAATTTGGTACTCTTGTGTTGACCCACTGAAAAGACTGAATGTAGACTGTTCAAATAACAAGAAGATACCTAAATTAGGTTTCCAAAGGACCCTGAAAGGTAAGACTTGAACTATGGATTTTAGGCTAATATTATAAAGCTTTTCAAACTAGCAACGGAAGCAAGTCTTTAACTGGTTATAAATCGGAAGCATATCTTGGTAGGATATCTATGCATTTTGAAAATTAGAACATAGCCATTATAAGCAAACTTAAATGATGTCTCTTAAACATGTGCCGATATTTTAATTTTCAGGTGTAGAAAATGGCTTGTAAAAGCAGGGAAGGAAACTTGTAGTTTTATGTGACCATAAATCTCACGATCATGACCCATGGGACCTCCTCTTTACGTGGAATCCGAACCACAGGACATGGCATTTCACTTCGAAAATCTCACATGCGTTGACTGGGAATCAATCCCGGTCTACCTTGGTGAGAAGCTAATGGTCTCCAAGATTATTTGGACAGTTTTCCATATTTGAGGTCCGTATTGACGTTTACAACTATCGAATGGTCTCACCGCTGCGCAACCACGCCCCTGTGTAAATAGCAAGACAGCTGATTTAATGAATAAATATGTGCCGACTATTTGTACAGTAATATAACAGTATTCTCGAATCATTTTGAAGAGAGCCAATTTATGTCGTCAGGAGAATGTTCACCAATTTAGATGTGGTAGGCCTACTGTTTGTTGATTCTCTTATAGAAATACCTGGTTTCCCACATGACTGCTGTGAAGGTACACAATATTGTTATTGCTAAAATAATTTTTAAATGAAATGTTTCAATACCACAGAAAAAAATACGAAGTAGCCTACCTACAATTCAGTCTTTTAGACCCTTAAGATCTTTTTATATTTTTCGTCTCATAAATCACACTGGAAATTTTACTAATTAACTATTAATACTAATTTTATTGAATAACTGGTTTCTGAAGTGGCTAAGAAGCCTAGCTAGCACCAGTAGAGCTATAAAAAGGAAGTATGCACTGCCCGATCGATCGAACGGAAGCGTATTAGCTGGCAGTGGTGGAAAACGGAAGTATGCACTGCCCGCTCGATCAATCGAACGGAAGTGTACTAGCTGGCAGTGGTGGAAAACGGAAGTATGCACTGCCCGCTCGATCGATCGGAAGTGTACTAGCTGGCAGTGGTGGAAAACGGAAGTATGTACTGCCCGATCGATCGATCCAGCGAGCAGTGGTAAGACCCAGCTGGCAGTGGTACGAGAAACAATGAGCGGGCGGTGTCAGAAATTGATACCATGACGTACTCTCGGCCATGTGGAATGTATATGACATACTGAACGGAAAATACTCATGCGAACTCTGGTGTCAAGTGATTGAAACAAATGAAATGGTACATGTTCAAAGTCTTCGTATCAGTATTTAAATGGTAAAATGCCTTAATATCAAACATTGTAAGTAGTCGGCATTGCCGGTATTATGTTTCTGCACAACGGCTATTCAAATATTAACTCACATAACGGTAATGCAGTCATCAATATAATATAATATAATCGTTGTGGTTATACGAGAATTGAGCAAGCCTTCATGAACTATTACTGAAAACATTCTCTTGACTCATAAGAGGGCCTATTCATAAGGCATTTTAAACTCAATTTCACGCAGGAACATTATCGAAACAAACAAAATATAAATGAAACTTAATTCCTTAATGCAGTATTATTGGAACGTGGAAATAAGTCACCATCTTGTGCACAAAATTTGCGTAGTCGAAATAGCCGTGGGGTTAGTGCTTACGACTGTGAATCTAGAGATCTTTGTTTCGAATCCCGGACGGAGTAGGTATTTTTGCTACCAGATTATCATTTTAAACGATATTTATCATATCAATATGACTCATTTTAACAGAATCCATATGAAATTACGTGTTGGTCTGTGAATGAAGGGGACCTGTTTATAAGGAATTTAAGGTTATGAGCGGTGTCGCGTCTATTAATCTAGTTGATCCATTTCGTATTCTTTATTCAGGCTAGTGCTGGTGGAAGCCAGGGCCGGATTTGCCCAAAGTTACGCTATAGGCACCTCTCCATTGAGCGCCCCTCCTCACTTGAGCGTGCCCCCCCCCCCCCCGATTTTTATGATATGGCATAACCACTCGCATGAGGTAAGGTTCGGAAAACAGGAATAAACAGATATACGGCTGACAGCATAAGTTTAATAAGTTTATGCTTGAATTTTTACGCAGGGATACATAGTCAATTCAATAAAAAAAACAGCTTGGAGTAAAACCACATGAAACAGTTTAACTTTTATGCAACCAAAACACTTTATGAATACCCTTTCCAAAAATAATGTCTAGCCTTAATTCATACAAGAAAACTGAAGAGTAGCTTCAAAAATAAAAACATAATTTACTGCTGTAACAGAATGAACTGCGGTAGCACGAAATATAATTTAAAAAAATAGTAGAACACACACTAATTTTAAAGCGCATGAAGAGCAGTGGTACAAATGACACTTTCAATTGAACAAAGCCCCTCTAAAATACAAATAAGGCCAACTGCATATCTCCCTGCAATATCTTTTAGAGAAATTAAAGTGCAGATTAAAAACATGAATGAAGACATAACGGGGCCTGCCTCAAGCACAACGAGAACTACTTCAAAAGTTTCCTTCTTGCCTTCTTTTCGGCAAATTCATTAATTATGGCACCACAGTTCAAGTTTATCGTCATATCTTTTTCAATCGCTAGGAGTGCAATAGAGTTTAACCTTTCTTCTTTAGTGACTGACCGCAAATAGTTATTGACGCGATTTAGTACCGAAAATGATCTTTCTCCAGAACAATTGGTCACTGGAATGGTGAGAAGTATCCGTAAAGCAATGATTACGTTCGGGTACATTTCGTGTAAATTTTTTTCCATGAAGGAAAGTGCTGAGCTCAGAGGCTGACTTACCTTTAAAATCTGCAATTTTTAATGTTCCTTTAAATGCAAGCACTCGTCAGCCAGTGCACTTTTTATGTCATCCACATACTTTTCTGAGAGATCGTCAGCGAATTATTTTATCATTGGTCTAACAGGTTTTCTAGAAAATAAAATCTCTTATGAAGGACTTTGTAAGCCTCACTTCGCCTCTTAAGCTCAGCAATTAGTGCACCCAGAATTACATAAAATACATTGACGTGAAAATTTTCTGAGCCCTCTGACGGTACATATTCTCTTGGCTTTGTCTCATCATTCCTAGTCTTTCGTTCCGGTCTTCTCTTTAGGTCGTAGGAATATTGAGCAATACCGCTTAATTCTTTGGCTTCTTTCTCATAGACATCGAAATTATCTCTTAAACTTTGCACAAATTCCGCTAACGAAGCGTAACATTCTACCACAGCTCTCAAATTAGTGCCAACTTTTTGGAGCTTCTGGCTGACAGTATTAAATATTTTTAGAATGGTACTCCAAAAAACAACTAGTAAAGCATTTTATAATTGTAGGATATTGCTTAAGATGCCATTGGCTTCACTTCGAGTGTTTGCCTTTTGATTTCTGTCTTCGTGAATACTCTCAAGAGCTGCCACGACACCACACCAGCCTTCCCTCAGAGCTTGACAAGCGTCATATCGTGCCGACCACCTAGTCACTGACGGGCTTTTTAGTACGCGCGCAATAAAGTTCTTTAAAATTTTCCATCGGTAGGTCGAAGCAGTAAAAAAGTTGTACAGTTCTTGAGCTGTTAAAAAATACCTTACAGATTCTGAACAAGATTCAGCGGCATGAGTTCCAACCAAATTTAGTGAATGGGGCGAGCATGGTGCATAGAGAGCTAAGGGATTCAAGGCCGCTATTCGAGCTTGCAACCCGGAATATTCGCCGGGCATATTACTTGCGTTATCGTAAGATTGGCCTCGAATATCCTCCACTTTCAAATCCAGATCTTCCAACTTAGCCTTTACTGCATCAAAAAGCTGCTCTGACTTGTGCCCGATCCCTCCATAAAACCTAGAAACCTTTCTCTTGGTTCACCATTGGCCGTAACATTTTGTTTGTCCGCTGAGGCAAATTTAAATTTTTGTTGCTTTCTCCCCCTAAGGTGTCATTTGAATTAAATGTAGGCCAGAATTGGCATTCTCTTTTTCATCAATTTTGGCTTGTTGGAGCTGAAAAGGAAAATCCCGTATTAATTAGAGCACTTCAAACATAGTAAATTTAAAAAAGAACAACTTTTAATATACTCTGCAGGCATGGTACGGTTTCGAGGCCAGTCTTGAGTTTTTATGTATGTCACTTTGTGCAACAGTGTATCAAGGAATCGTCTATTGGGAAAGGCCTACTTTGCGTAAAGTAATTCGTGTACGGCGGTAGCTTACCTCAAGTTGCTGAACTCCATCGCAGTCAATGTCGTGAACCGCAGAGCAAGAATTGTTATTGTTATCCGAATTTGTCGTTGGAGGTGTAGGATTCACACGCACACTAAACATCTCATTTATTTTCCGACATTTTGATAGTGTCACCTTGGCTTTCTTATCCTCTTCAGCTTTGCGGACACGGTTTTGGTAACCAGACAACTTTTTGCTGCCCATAGTTTAAAACATTTACTTGCAGATCACATCACAACACAAGCTCGAACTCGCACAAAGCACTGGCAAGGGGGGTGGGGCGCGGGGCACTTCGATGCTACTACAATGCAAGCAAACCCAGCTACCGCAACAACAGCGCGCGCAGCACAGCTCCGCTCGTCCGCCTCCCCGCCCCTCTCACACTTGTCGGGACGAAAGGGCGTCGAGCGGCATAACGAAGAGCGAAGTGGAAGGGCATGCGAGAAAGACACGATATTATTTATAAATGTCTCTGCTCATTTCTCAATATTTATTTTAGCATATATAGACTACTGATATAATCCTAACTTAGCACATTTAAAGCCGTAGCAAAGCGGGCGCCTGACGGCGGTGCCCTTCGGGGCGCCTCCAGTAAAGATCATTGCCGGTTGCCTAACCGAAGGGGCGCCTTGTGGCACCCCTTGGACTACGGCGCCCCTAGGCACGTGCCTATTTTGCCTTACGGTAAATCCGGCCCTGGTGGAAGCTACAAATCATCTAATAAAATGAGTTCCGTATTATAAACTACAATATCTGTAAAACACTCCCTTTTACAATAGATTAATATTTGTGCCAATAATAGTATAAAATACCGGTGTATCAACAATTTCACGTGAGGTTTCTTCTATGTCAGATGTTACACATCATATGCGACTACTGTAAGGCTCGTAATTTATTTTGTTCTTTTAATGTTATCTCGTGCCTTCTGCTTAAGGAGGCAGGGTGTATGTAGCCCCACCACTTCTGGTGTACCCTCGATATTGCTACACCCTCAGGGGCTCACGGCTGGTGAGTTCGGGAGTTGGTGACCCCGAGGGATTCCTGAGCTGGGTTCGGTTTTCCCCCTTTTATCCATTACCTCTGGGACGGACCCTCTCCTTTTTCATGTTCCTACCTGCCGTTCATGGCTCTCCTTCCTTCCAAGTCCCTCAATCCGCATTCTTCGAGGGTTGAGGGCATTTCTTTTCCTCCTGTCTTTAATTTGCCTTATTTTCCATTTCTTCTTCTAGTATATAAGTTAGTAGTTAGTTTTAGTTATAGTTTACATTTCATTATTATCTTCACGATCACCCAAACCATTAGGGCCCGTTAATCTAGATGTTGGGCCCCTTAAAACAACAATTAACATCATCATCATCTTCCCTTTCTTTGATAATATTTCTTTCATAAGAAAGTATTTACAGTAAAAAACAGATATGTAACAATGTGTATTTTAAAATTGAATGGCTACCCCGAATGAAGATCTAACCCACAAATAGAAAATTATTGGGAAACAAAATAAAATGTTTATTTTTATTTTGAGTTCAATCTTATTAGTAAATCATTCATTTTTCAATTGTCTATGTAATATAAAACATATGTATGTCACAGGTTAGGAAAAATAATACAGTTTTCATAGATACAAACAAAGGAATTAAAAATTTAGTGGAAAAGAGATCTATGTGTAAACAGTGGAAAAGTGATCTAAGCTATAATTACAATATAAATGCTACAATGAAGAGAGAACTACAATAAAAATGCAACAAAGAATGAAACATACATATTGAGCATTGCTTTGGATATAAACATGTTGTTACGTCACACTTAGTTTCTTTCAGATTCTGATAGAACTCGCGGTATTGGAGTGGGATCAACGTGCACTTCTTTGCTATCTTTTTAGCAATACCTTCATTATGCAGTTGACATAGACCAGTGGGAAGTGGTTGTAGTTGGAAGCTTCTTTTGTAGGTTCGAAGTGAACCTAAAAATAATATTTTTAAATTACTTTGATATCTCAAATCATCATTCCTGAGCACTGAAATACGTCACTTAACATTGCTTATGATTATGAACATAGATATAACTATGTAAACAACTTACAGTACACTTTAAGGTTAGATCACTGTTCCACTCACCTGTTGTGATAAGCATTTTCCTGGCAAGAAAAGTCCTTTCCTGCTATTGTAGGGCTCTCCAGCATTCCTCAATGCTTTCTTTCTATTATCCTTCCATTCAGATGTTAATTCTGCGTTTTCTAACCTTGTTTAATTGCTTTTAGTACTGCTGCTAAGAACTTTCTGGTGTTCCTCCGCACTTCCTTACAGATAGATCACTATTCGCCGGGATGTCAACATTGAAAAATAAAGAACTCTGCTTTCAAAGACATTTATGTTGTTTTCCGTTCAAGAAACTGTGAGTGCTTTCAGATAGATCATGATTCCACTGAAAGCTCAACTTGTGATTTTTTGTGGGTTAGTTCTTAAGTTTAGGGGCTGCGACAATGGAGTCATGTAGCCCCATGTACTTTGGGTATGTGTAGAATCTGTCTGATAACCGGTGTTAATTGTGGGTTAGATCATTATTCGGGGTAACCATTCAATTGATGATATGGTACTATAAAATAATTTTCTGAAAAATATGTAGAACTAAGATATCTGGTGATGGTAAAAATTATTTTATAAATAGATTTAAATCTTTTTTAAATATCTTCTGATTGTTTCTCATCAGATGAAATAAGGCTCTTTGCTGAGGGGAGCCTGCGAGCAAATGAGTTTGCGTGAGGATAACGAAAAATCAGGAGTCCATTCAAGATAAGGAATGAAAAGGTATTTAAAAAAATCATTAAAAAGAGATGTAAGAAAAAGAAAAAGTAGGATATATGTATATACAGTGGAACGTCGTTTATCCGGACGTCAAACAACCGGAACATCAATTATCCGGACAAGCAAAAAAAAAAAGAATAATAATAATAAGACATAAAGTCAGCGCCCAGGGAACTGGAGGTCGGACTAGGAAAAGTTCAGAAGGCAGAAAAGTTTAAATACCTCGGAGAATGGATAGAGCCTAACCTATCAGAGAAGGAAGCCTTCATGTCACGCATTAATAAAATGGAAATGGCATACAACCTGACTTACGACATCTACAATGTCAATAAGAGATCGAAATCCTTAAACGCCAAAATTAGACATTACTGCACTGTTATTCGACCAGAGGCTCTGTATGCGGCTGAGACTCTAATAATGAACAAGAAAGGTCTGATGGAAAAACTAGAGGCTAAAGAAAGGAAGATTTTGAGGAAAATCCTGGGTCCCATCAAAGAAAACAGCGAGTACAGAAGGCGTCACAACCACGAATTTTACAAGCATGTGGAGAAGATCAGTGACACGATTCGAAAAAGAAGGATTGCCTTTTATAGCCACGTGACACGAATGAGCCCAGGCAGGATATCAAAATGGATATTGACGTACTTCCAAGATAAGAAAACCAAAGTGGCATGGTTTACGGAAGTTGAGAAAGATCTACGTGAAATGGAAATTTCCCCTAAAGATATCCAGGAGCGTGTTCCACTTCAGGAAAAACTACGTACGCACAAAGGTTTCCAGGAAAAGCCGAAGCTGAAGACAGGGAAGGCGTGGTCCCAAGAGAGAAAAGAACAACACCAAAGACGAATGCGGGAACACTGGGCGGTAGTTAGAGCTCGGAAGAAGAGACAGTTGAACTGACGTGGTCCCTAGTTGGCCGAATCGAAGAAAGAAGAAGAATAAGACGGAGCAGCGTGCGCTTACTGTTATGAGGAAGTGCGCGCTGCCTACTACAGTAGTGAGTTGGTTCTCGTTTTCAATTATTGTAGTCTCTGTTGTCTCCAATCGTTTGTTTATGAAGCCTCAACGTATTATACAGTATGTGAATGTGCGTACTGTACTGTATTACGTTGTGGAAATGGCTTCTACGAGTGGGAAAAAGAAAACACGAAATCGCAATGTTTTATCGATTGAGAAGAAGGTGAAGATCATTAATAAACTGGATAAATGTGAGAGTGTGGAGTGTCTAATGAAAACTTACAGTGTTGTAAAATCCACAATTTATGATCTGAAGAACCGAAAAGGTGAAATTATGCATCGAAGTTAGATAGTGAAGAAGGGTCTAAAAAGAGAAAAACCATGAGATCAGCTACCGATGAAAAATTGGAAGAAGCGGTGTACTTATGGTTTATTCAGACAAGAAGTAAGGGCGATCCCATTTCTGGATCTTTGTTATGTGAGAAAGCGTTGCTAATAAATGGGAAGTTTTGTGATTATCACCATTATGTACTGTGCATGTTTCTTTCCTATGAAGTAAACGCATGTTTGATTATCCGGAAAAATCGTTATCCGGAACACTTTTGGTCCCAATTAGTCCGGATAAAAGACGTTCTACTGTATATGATTAATACTTACATGGTTACATTTATTCCTTGCTTATTTGAAAATTTCATATGGTATGATGAAGCTGTTGGTCTTAAGACTGAGAAATTAATGTGTAGATATAATATGGTATGCATTCTGATTCCTTCCTTTGCACCATACAAACAACTTTGTCCATTGCAACTACAGGTTGTTTGACAATAAGGATGAATTCTAATTCATATGGCTAATCGTGATGCAGACTTAATATTTCACTGTGCATGTTGCTTTGGACGATATTCAGGTTCTATATGTCGCCGTGTTGAAGAAGTAGGACACAGTGCTGGTTTCCGACATCACATGGTAAACGAGACTTCTTAGAAATCTCACAGATAAAATGTCAGAGTGACATGTTGGATCAGTCATATTTTCCTACAGAGGGGTGTCTGGTCATTAATGTACATTCCTACAAACAATGAATCAAACTTAGCTAAGGGCCGGTTCTACCACATCCGGGCAAAGGGGCCGATAACTTGCCCGTCGGAATAAGTAAGAATTTCCGTTCGACCATCAACGGGTAGCGCTATCGGCGGTATAAACTTCGTCTACCCGGAGTGTAAATTTTCGGGAGCTTCGAGAGGCCGATGAAGCATTACCAGCCAGATTTGAGCCATGCGTAAGGGTTTCTTTGCATCATCTATGCTGTACATAACCTCTTCATAAATTACTAATAATACAATTAGAATCATTTGGTAATTTTGTTGTCACATAATGATATAATTACAATTATTAATTAATTATAAGGGATGTAACAGTTACTGAGCATATTTTATTTAAAGGCTATGGAAGAGCTAATTGACGTCCTGGAAATGTAGAACTTTTTGTCGACGTAGAAGAAGACGCAGTCACACGTCCAAGACGGAACAGAGATCGGCTGGAGCATAATGAAATTTGAGGAATTCTTCGTCTGGTTCAGGCTGCAAAAGCCAACATTTTTATATTTGATGCGGTTGATTGGACATGAAATACGACCACCTAGTGATTACCGTACGGAACCATCATAGATTTCAAAATATTATCTCAATTACATGTTTAGGAATACTGTATGAAGCGCTCATATAATTCAATAAATTCGCACACGTGTGCATGAGAAATACAGAGTGTACAGGACATTATTCAGTTTCTGTACCGTACTATACATTGTCATTGACTTGGTGTTTTGCTTATGCAGCATTGCATTTTGTAGTTTTCTACGTCACTAAAGCCTTGACAAACAGAACTACGATCTTAGGCTTGTGGTGATGCGTTATACGGTCAATGGCTTTCATCATAAAATATGTGTGACAAAATCATTCCATCCGCCAAACGAAAAGTGTAAATGTGAACTTTGCAGCATGACCTATCCAAGATACCTTCTATAGCTGTGCAAGAAGAGTGAAATCTCTCGTAGAATACATCAAAGAGAACTATCTAATTATGCACAAATGTGCGCATTCCGTTCCATTCATTTTACAGAGTTTACAAACAAACTTGTCGCCTGGAGTGTGATAATTTGATTTGACATACATTTTATGATTGAACCTATGCACTGCAAGCCTTGTCACAACCTGTCTGTAGCTCATATAGGCCTAAGCCTGTTTTCAGACTGCAAAGTAGCCTATTGCTAGAAACATATTTCACAGGCTATTCCTCCTTGAAAAGCACTGCATGCTTGTCTAGTTTTCGATTATTGAGTTTAGGTAAGGTTATTCAGTTGCATTCCTCCGAGAACTGAATCACATGCTAGGTTTATACTGCCCAGAAGTGTCGCGAGAGGTTTTGGTACTAGGCCTATATCTTGTTCAAACCAAAGAACACGTGATATCAACAAACCACGGACAAAAGCGAAACGAAAAGAAACTTAACGCATCTAACGATAGGTGGCTCACTCATCGATTACTGAAATTTAACAAAAATCAGGCTAGCCACCATCTGTATTTTGCTATTAGGTTCCTGGCAGCTGCCCAGAACTTGCACGGAAGAGGTAGAACGCTGCCCAAGATGCACAGAGGTTTACACCGGCAGATAGTTTATCACCCGGGTTGCTGCCCGCAACTTTTACCCGGATGTGGTAGAACCGGCCCTAATTAGAATGTTTTAAATTAAATATTAAGATTAGAGAACAAGCTGAAATAAATCAGTCCCTGAAGGAGACCATAACGAGGGCACGTTTACGATGGTTTGGTCATGTCAAACGTATGACAGAAAGAAGAATTGCATAACAATGGTTGCATACTGAGATTACTGGAAAGAGACCTGTTGGAAGACCTAGGAGGAGATGGCTGGACCAAGTGAAGGAAGATATCACATCCAAGGGAATCAACTGGGATGAAGTCTTGAAGGAGCAGTGGTACATGAATAGACTAAAATGGAGAGCGCTCGTAAACCACACCCGGGAAATTGGAGTGGAAACTTGATGATGATGATGGTGAAATAATTAGAACATTTGGGAAATGTATTAATTTATAACTTGTCCAATTTGAAATCTTAAATATAAGGTGCGTTCAAAAAGTAACGAGCCGGAGGCATAATTACAGAAACCAGTACCTGTATGTTAGAAGTATTGGCTCTGGCTGTTGAGGCACTTGTCCCACTGTGACAAGAGGCGGTGAATGGCTGTCTCATAAAATTCCCTGGGCTGCGATGTGAACCAGTTCCGCACGTACAGCTGGACGTCGGCATCCAAGGTGAATCGTTGGCCCCGCAGAGCCCTTTTCAGGGGACCAAACATGGCGTAATCACAGGGAAAGAGGTCTGGACTGTATGGAGGGTGGCCGAGAACCTCCCATTGGGCACACACTATGCGCAAGTGCAGTCGTTCCTTCATGATGGTGTGCACACTTCCGACGCTCAATCCGACCACTGCGGCTATGGTGTTCACTGTCACTCGGCGGTCCAAGGTAATGAGTGCGTCAACTTGCTGGACGTTGTCATCGGTAATGCAAGGGGGGTGCCCCAGACCGGGCATCATCGGCTAACGACACCCGTCCTTCCCTGAAGCGCTTGTGCCACGCCTTGACCCTTGCAAGGAACATGCAGTGTTCGCCGTACACTTGTGACATTCGGCGATGAATGTCCGTTCCCCCTACTCCTTCCGCTGTCAAAAACCGAACAACACCTCTTTGCTCTTCGTTTGACGCCTCCATGTCACTGTTTGCAATGCGACTGGCAGCGTTGGACGATTGATGCATGCTGCTGCTCGCTTTGTATCGTCACATGACGTGCATGTGTGCTCTATAGTGACGGGCTGTGACCTTCCACGCTCTGGTCGGAACCACATCTCGTTACACACGCCACGATTAGCCGATGTCTTCACCGGTTTGCGCATTCCAGCCTCCAACTCGTTACTTTTGAACGCACCTTATAATTGGGTTTTATTTGACGGTTCCTTCCACTTTGAATAACCAAGTTTGACTGTGGATTGAAATAAAATTGCAAGATTTCCTTTCATCCTGATCCATCAACCAACAAATGCCCCAATCCAATACCGTAGAGAACAAAACTATTTTAACATTACGGAAAGAGGAGGAGGAACCCATTGGCAGAACCTAGTCAGGCAATATCCAAACCTCATAATCTAGCAGGAAAAGACAAAATCGAGAGGAAGAGAGACTACCGGGGCAAGTACACACATCGCAGAACAATATGTTACAAGAAAACAAGTATTTTGACTTCATTACTGCTTGACATTCAAAGTTATCAACCAACTCCCTCCTAGACTACTTTCCTGCTCTATAATTGCATGCTAGTTTATTCTAAATTCTTGAACTACCATATTTACTTGCATATCAGCTGCACTTCCTGGATCAATTTTAAGGTCCCAAAATAGGGAGTGGATAATTTTTGAAAAACGTTAAGTCTTTTAATGTTTAAGGTGTTCATATCATACAGTAATTATAATGTTATTTGCTTTACGTCCCTTTTAACTGCTGCGGCTTGTAGAGGTGCCGGGGGATCTTAAACGTGCCAGTAAATCTATTGACATGGCTCCCTCGCATTTGCCCAATGTTCAATGCCAGTTTTGAAGGACCTTTATATTTTTTAATTTAAATTGCAACAGTGGTGATTTTTATGGCTCGTCGATGTTACAACGCAAATGTTTTGCGGAGATACTCCGGAGTCACGAAGGTGAAGGTATGTTCCACACGTGTTCGTAATTCCTGGGTTGTGAGATATCGAGTGTTTTGTACTTGTTGCTTCATGAAACCCCAGAGAGCATTGTCTGGTGTCGTCAGATCGGGACTTCTTGGAGGCCAGGCAAAGGGAGCTGGTAAAGACGCAGAACTTCTTCCAATCCACCGGCCAGGAAAGGTCTGATTCAGGTAATTGCGCACGTGAATCGCGAAGTGTGCTGGTGCTCCATCCTGTTGTAAGACAACAGTGTTTTCGATACAATTTTTCTTGCAATTGTGGCACCAACCACACATTAAGCATCTCCTGGTAAGAATGTCCATTAACATTGTCTTCGAAGAAGAAAGGCCGGCCGGCGAGAACATGGCACAGAATTCAGCTGTGTTACGACAAGGATGGCGCTCATACCGATGTTTATGACTCTTAATACTTCAAGGTAACTGTGTATAACAAACTCTTCTTCTTCTTCCTGGCGTTGTTCCCAATTATTTTTTGGGGTCCGCCACTCTGCACCTCGCTCTCCATTTGTTGCGGTTTGCTGCATCTGTAGGACGAAGACCTACGATGCGAATATCGTCGTGTAGGGTATCCATCCAACGCCTTTTTGGTCGACTTGGAGGTCTTTGTCCATCAGGCTCGAGAGCAAGTGACTTGCTTACAATGGACTCTGTATTTGCTCGGGCTACATGCCCGTACCAACGCAACCGAGTCTCCCTCATTTTGGCTGGAATAGGGGCAATTCCAAGAGTATTGCGGACATCTTCGTTCTTAATATGATCCAGCTGTGTAATTCCCAAGGACCATCTTAGCATCCGCATCTCCATTGAGTGCAAAGCTTGTTCATGTTTCTTTGTATTAGGCCAGCATTCAGCTCCATACAAAGCAACAGGGCAGACGACTGTTACAAAGATCTTAGTTTTGAGGCGCAAAGGGATCTTGTGGTCACAGAGAACGCCGGTGACCTGGCGCCACTTCATCCATGCAGCATTCACTCTTGCACGGGCATCCGAGACTGTGTCACCATCAGGTCTCACAACGGAGCCAAGGTATCGGAGATGTGAAGCCTTTGGTAGTGGGGTGCCATCTACTATGATGGTCCCATCTGTCCGGGAACCACATTCAAGGTACTCAGTCTTAGTGAGGTTGAGCCGTAGTCCAAATTCACAGAGCCTCGCATTCCAGAGGTTGACCAATTGCTCTAGATCATTACGGGTCTCGCTTGCAAGCATGACATCATCGGCGTACAGTAATGTCCATGGTGGTTGCCTCTGCAAATCGGCAGTCACTGTATCCATGCATAGGATAAACAAGAGTGGAGAAAGTGCAGATCCCTGGTGAACCCCAACTCGAATATCGAACTGTTTGGTGAGGCCAGCAGCAATGCGTACAGAGCTAGTTGTATTATTGTAGAGGAGTTGGACCCAATGCACATAAGCTTCTGGTACGCCATGAGATCGAAGAGAATACCATATAAGCTGATGGGGAACCCGGTCGAATGCTTTCTCCAGATCCAGAAAAGCCATGCGAATTGTCCTTCTTTTCTCCATATACTTTTCTATCAGAAGCCGCATTGCATGGATAGCATCAGTTGTTCCGCGACCTTTCATGAATCCACACTGGTTAGGCGAGATGGTAACAATGCTACGTAAGCGAGTGTCAATCACACGTTCTAGAATCTTCATTATGCGGCATAGGAGACGAATAGAACGATAATTGGCACAGATAGTTACATCGCCCTTGCCTTTCCATATTGGTACTGTGACGCTAGTTTGCCAAGCTGACGGGATCTGGTGGCTCGCAAGGCATTTGTTCAAGAACTCTGCTAGGAACTCTGCAGAGGCATGACCCAACTGCTTCCATAGCTCAGCAGAAATATCATCAGGGCCTGTTGCCTTGCCATTCTTCATGGCGTGGATCGCAGTATTGACCTTGGCAGGTGTGATAGGTGGGACTGCACCTTGTACAGGTTCGGCTAATGGAATCGGTGGGTGAAGGAACTCCTCATTACAGACAGTATTGAAGTGTTCATGCCATTGTTGAAGGATCTCTGTTGGTTTTGTTAGAAGATGCCCGTGCTTATCCTTGACATGCATGACATGTCCTATGTCAACTGTGGCACGATGACGAGATCTGGCTAGCTTGTAAATATTATATATTTATATATATTATATATATTTGTGTATAACAAACATTCAACCATAACTACCACCCTGTACAGTTTTTCCTCAACACCTTATCGAAGATTGATGTTAAAAATTAATTTGGACATTCAGGAAATGTTTGAGCCCATGAAAACTATAGGTCATTGCTTTGGAAAAAAAAACTATGGTTGAAGAATGCATACTTCACTGTTCTTCTCCGGAGCCTTTCAGCTCGGTGCCCTTGACAAATTTAGGATATTTTAGACTTTTCTAGTGAACCCTTATTATTATTATAATATAATAATTGTTCATATTTTATTGTATGCTGTCTTGGAGGTATCAGTAAGGCCGGATGAAGTAGCCACCTGATGTCGCAAGATTTCGAACACTTGAAACAAGGGAGTTATTTTTAACTAGTTCTTGGAAATGATGGGTCAGTGGATGGGACGCGTAGCGTTACTGATGACGTAGGGAGTCCAGGCACCTTTGTGTGAGCATGCAAGAGTGAGAGCGCAGTGTTTGAGCAAGCGAGAAGGGAAATGATTTGAGACGTCAAGGGGGCGGAGTCTTCGTGACTGGAACAACGAATTGAACTTGAATCTGCGGGAAAATCAGAGTGGATCAAAAACCGAGGGAAATCGATATTGAATTAATCTACGGGGGAATTTTATTCCGCATGGCAGATCTATAACCTGCAGGATGAGAGAAGAACAATGATACTACCCGCAAGTCTGTACGCCAATTTCTAAGATTTATTGTAGTTTTATCGTCCCCACTCTTATGATATCTGCCAGTTCTGTATAAATTAGGTCACAGTGCAAGCCTAAGACATACTATTTTATATCTCTGAGGAGACAGGTGTGATTATCTTTTGCGTCTCTGAGGAGATAGTTCACGACACTTTATAATTTGAAACTCTGATGAGATATTACTCATCATTTGAACTTAATTATTTGAGAGCAGGCATTGGTCTGACTACACTGATATTCAAACACTTCAAATATTTCTGTAAAATGTTTATAACGTTTTATAGCATAAATTGCTAATTAGGGAAATTGTCGTCTAGAGTAACTGCATGGGACTATGAGTGAAAATAGTAACTCTGATCGCAATTCTAGTAGGGTATTGTAGTGTATTTTGAATTAATCTGAACATTTATTTTCATCATTAAGAAGATATCAAGATGGTTGGTACAAGGCCAATTACTGGGATGATGACCATTCGATCTACCGTAGTGATGATGATGGCTGAGTAAACATCCGATTGGGTCATGAACGGTGACGTATGCTGAAGTGATGTTGCAGATATGGTTGAGTACTAAACATTGGATTTATTCAATTATGTAGATAGATTTTGGCGTGGGAACATTGTATATATTTTCTTGTGATTTTAATTTTGTTTTTGGTTAAATGTAGTGTTTCCGACACTTAGATGTAAATGTGTGAGGGCGCGTGACCACCAGTTGATTTGTTTGGATTTTATTTGTGTAATGTAATCCTTGTACTACGTGTACATGTTGCGAATATTTTGGTTTTGTGTACGCATGAGTTACGGCTCGGGTGATAAGTGAAGCTGCATTAGGGTAACGATCTTTTGTTGCTGTTTTGATTGAACAGGCATGTAATGAGTTGCCGGTGTTGCAACAAATTGGAAAGAACCATCCATTCTTATTTTGAAGGTTTTGAGTTTATTTGATGATAGCATTTATTTTGATTCTGCGGTCGGAAGCTTAGATCAGATGAGCCTTGAGTGTGGAAAATATGTGATTTTTTTTCTAGGTGATTGTCAAACCCATGTGTGCCATGTTGTGTGCGTATTTGAATTTGTGGGGAAGATTGGCATTGTGTCCAAGTCTTTGTCTGCAGCACGTCGGAGGGCGGGTGGAGCTTTGCGAAGACCTCAACCAGTCCTATTGAATCTTGTAATTCCAAAGGGAATTAATGAGATAATTGTATTTGGGACAAACACATTTAGCTGGGTGACAGATGTAATTCTTCGTTGTCTTGGAGCCGTCCAAGGGCAGGCCCGAGATATTATTGACACACGTGGGTGATTGACAGGTAGCCGCGAGGGACCACACTGAGCGCTGGTCTAAGTTATTTCGAGACACTAAATAGGTAGGGGGAACGGCCCGGCCGTGACCTAGTTAAAGATGACCGCCTGTTCGGTTAAAGCCTTGAATATGTTATAGGGGAAGATCTTCATGCCGGCATGGTAATCTCATGTGTTACATCAAAATGAAAATGCTTGTATTGTAAATAAGTGCATTTTTGAGCATTGTGTTTTTTATTCATTATTTTGATTTTGATCCATGTAACTTGATGACGCCTTGTTGTGTTTTATGTAAAATGACACACGGTCATTCGGTTGTGTTTTCTTTTGTGGTTGCGTGGTCGCGTTAATCATACTTGTGTTATTTTGTGAAGTCCTGTTTGAGGCAATCTTTGTCGTGCTTTGGCACATGGGTCCAGATTTCATACGGAAATCTTTGTTGTAAATATTTTAAGCTAGTGAGTGGAGATATTGTATTTTCTTATAATGTTGAGTGCCCATCGCTATTCTATCTTGTTACATATGGATTCGTAACTTCGGCTTCGCATGATGGTCTCGAATCGCGTATAAATGTACTCGTACCATATTTTGCATGCATTCACATCACTCACGCACATGATTTGGAGAAGTAGACTTTATCAGGCCTTGTCTCAGATCCTGAATTTGTGGAAATCTCTGGGAGAGATTTTTATTTTAATGTGAATTGCTCCATGAATAATTGAGGGTGTAAGGTTGGGAGATGTTCTTTGTTATTGACAATTTGAGCTGATATTAAATTTGATTTTGTTAATTTGGCTTCACTTTTCTTTCTTTTTGCCATATATTTAGGCCATGTTACCTTCAATTTTGATAAGAAGCACATTTAGCAACTTCATTATGATCCGAAACTCTACCCCAAAATAGAGTCTCATAAAAGCTTCTTCGCAAGGGTTTACTAGAGATCTTGCGAGTACATTAGCTTCACTGGTACCAAGTATCATGTTTCTTCCTCTTTTGTTGTCCATAACAATATTTATATATTCATCACATGTAAATTTTATTCAGCCCCCCCCCCTTATGTTTCAGTAATAGGAATTATATTGTTGTGATATTATTGTTTAAGATCACAGAAGTGATAAAGAGGAAATCTGACATTCTACGGATCGGAGCGTGGAATGTTAGAAGTCTGCTAGGCAGTGGAGGGATAGAAAACTTAAAAAGGGAAATGGATAGGTTGAGGTTGGATTTGGTTGGGATTAGTGAAATGCGCTGGCAGGAAGAACAGGACTTTTGGTCAGGAGACTATAGGTCAGGGCCATCCACACAGTGCTCTGAAGTACGCAGCCGATCCATCAGTCGCTAGTCCAGTACAAAAATATTAAAGGAACAGGAATTCCGCCTGATCAATACAAAATTTTTCACAGTCAAAGGGCTAGTACAATGTGTTTTGTTGACAGCGTGTAAGTAAATCAGTTTCGCAGTGGTCATGACGGAATATCATACAAAGATGAGGAGGAGTGGTGAAGCAGCAGCCTTTAAAGCAGAATGGGAAATTTCCTTTTTTCTGTACAGCTTATAAATGGTATGTCAAATGTTTAGTGTGCCACAGAGATTAATGTGTTAAAAAAAATATAATTTGATGTTGAATTTTCCTCTCAAATACACACATCAAAAAAAGTTTTGCATCACCTCGGTTCCCAGATCTCCGGCATATAGACGTTGACTGTGTATATTGTATCCAAGATACAGTCCCTTTGACTGTTCATAGATGTCACTAAAACTGCTCAAAGATGTAAACAACCATGCATGAGCAGGGCCTATTAGACGGAGGGGGTACGACAGCCGATCAGTTCCAGTCATTCCACCAGGACGAAGGTACGCTGCTCATGTTGTCTGTAGTTCTACCATGCCTAGAAGGTCAATACCGCAGTTCGATCGCGTCCGCATTGTTACTTTGTGTCAAGAAGGGCTCTCAACAAGGGAAGTTTCCAGGCGTCTCAGAGTGAACCAAAGCGATGTTGTTCGGACATGGAGGAGGTACAGAGATACAGGAACTGTCGATGACAGGCCTCGCTCAGGCCGCCCAAGGGCTACTACTGTAGTGGATGACCGCTACTTACGGATTGCCGCTCGGAGGAACCCTGACAGCAATGCCACCATGTTGAATAATGCGTTTCGTTCAGCCACAGGATGTCGTGTTTCAACTCAAACTGTGCGCAATAGGCTGCATGATGCGCAACTTCACTCCCGACGTCCATGGCGAGGTCCAGCTTTGCAACCCCGACACCATGCAGCGCGGTACAGATGGGCCCAACAACATGCTGAATGGACCCCACGGAATTGGCATCACGTTCTCTTCACCGATGAGTGTCGCATATGCCTTCAACCAGACAATCGTCGGAGACGTGTTTGGAGGCACCCTGGTCAGGCTGAACGTCTTAGACACACTGTCCAGCGAGTGCAGCAAGGTGGTGGTTCCCTGATGTTTTGGGGTGGCATTATGTGGGGCCGACGTACGCCACTGGTGGTCATGGAAGGCTCCGAAACGGCTTTACGATACCTGAATGACATCCTCCGACCCATAGTGCAACCATATCGGCAGAATATTGGAGAGGCATTTGTCTTCATGGACGACAATTCTTGACCTCATCGTGCACATCTTGTGAATGCGTTCCTTCAAGATAACGACATCGCTCGACTACAGTGGCCAGCATGTTCGCCAGACATGAACCCTATCGAACATGCCTGGGATATGTTGAAAAGGGCTGTTTATGGACGTCTTGACCCACCAACCACTCAGAGAGATTTACGCCGAATTGTCGTTGAGGAGTGGGACAATTTGGACCAACAGTGTCTTGATGAACTTGAGGATAGTATGCCACGGCGAATACAGGCATGCATCAATGCAAGAGGACGTGCTACTGGGTATTAGAGGTAGTGGTGTGTACTGCAATCTGGACCACAAATGCTGAAAGTCTAGCTGTATGATGGTACAACATGCAATGTGTGGGTCTCATGAGCAATAAAACGAGCTGAAATGTTGTTTGTGTTGATCTCTATTCCCTTTGTATTTAACGGTTCCGGAACTCTTGGAACCGAGGTGATGCAAAACTTTTTTTGATGTGTGTATGTTAACATTTTAGTTTGGAATAAATCACAATATTCCTTACTTAACAATTGTGTTCTTTTCCTGCACATTCCATACATCGTAGTACAATTCGATTTGTATAAGCGGTATATTTGTTATGGCAAAACAGCCCTATCAATATGATGTTAACAATCCTACAAGAGCCGTTGGCCACACGATTGTATGTAGGCCTACGTATCTAGTCAGCGTGGTCCAAACATCGCCCGTCTGTCTCAGGTCTCCTCGCTGCCACAGTGTAGTGGTGGTAGAGGTAGGAGAGCTAGTATGACTGCCCAGTGCTCCCCGAGCACAATGACTGGATGCCCCTGCTATAGGGTCTTTAGCAGTAAATCAAACAACGGCTATGCGGGGGTAGGTCTCATATTAAGTAGGAAACTTGGACAGTGGGTGGAATATTATGAGCAATATAGTAAAGCAATTATTGTAAAACGAGGAGAATTGAGGCGTTTGAAATGTGGTGTTACAGGAGAATTATGATCAAATGGGTAGATAGGGTTACAAATGAAGA
Organism: Meconema thalassinum; assembly: GCA_946902985.2. Classification (NCBI taxonomy): domain Eukaryota; kingdom Metazoa; phylum Arthropoda; class Insecta; order Orthoptera; family Tettigoniidae; genus Meconema; species Meconema thalassinum. The sequence goes on from OX336396.1 coordinate 252,487,200, forward strand.
GTGGGAGAGGAGAGATGTTTCTGGAGACTGCTAATGAAGAGAAGAGATAGGTTGGTAGAACACATACTAAGACACCCAGGAATAGCAAGCTTAGTTATGGAAGGAAGGCCAAGAACTGTAGGGGTAGACCAAGGTTAGAATATGTAAAACAGATTGCCTCAGATGTAGGGTGTGGTAGCTATGTAGAGATGAAACGATTAGCTCGGGACAGGGAGGAATGGATAGCTGCATCAAACCTGTCAAAAGTTGAAGGCTCGAACACAACAATAACAATTATCAATAAGGTAACGGTGAAAAATGGATTCAAAGCTATGTTTCTCGGATGTCTAGAAATGCCTCATTAATTCATGTTTATTTTCAGAATATACCTACACACACACACACACACACACACACACACATACCGCTCCACCTTGACCATGGTATTACTCAGGAGCTTTAAGTTTGGCTACAAGTAGAGCGGCGGTGCATTTCTCCCTTTATTGCAGCAAGCCTATTTGTGACAGTGACAATGTGTGGATCTATTACAGGGGTTCTTAACCTTTTATTGCCTTAACTTAAAATCAACTAGGCGGCTAACATTTGTTCAATTTAAAGAGTGCTAATATAATCATCGTTGTAGACCAACTCCCGTTTCCCGGGTGTGGTTTATTAGCCTCTTCCATCTTTGTCGGTCCAGATAATAAGAATATGCCTTTAATTTTTTCGAATTCGGCCAACTATGGACTGCAATGAATTAACGACTTTTTGGCCTTTCTTCATTTCTCCTCTCAGAACTTCTACATGCCTTTGCTTCTTTTCTTTCTCTCCTCATCGGTAATGATCCGTTTGGGCCTCCTCATGGTTGGTTTCTCCTGAAATGCTTTTATACTGTCTACTCTCCTTCTGTTGTTGGCCATCTGTAGTGTGATTCAAATTCTGCTGCATCCTTTTTCACCTCTTCTACCTATTTAGAAGTGGCCTTTAACCCCATGATGTAGTTGAAGATCCTTTTGGTCAGTCTGCATTCATCCATCCTTAGTAGGCGTCCGTAGAACTTGAACCTACACTTCCTCATTGTGTCCGTGATCTTCTGAGTGTACTTGTATAGTTCTTCGTTTTTCCTCCTCCTCCAAGTCCCATCAGTAGTTTTCTGTGGTCCAATTATTTTCCGCAGAATCCTCCTTTCTTTTCTAGTTCTTGAAGCTCCCCCTTTTTATTTAAAATAAGACACTCCGAAGCATACAATCCTTCAGGTTGTACTGGCCTTGTGAGGTTGGGGTAGCGCACTTGTCTCGTCCCCAGTTCCATCAGGAATTTTAGAAACTGATGCGAGGGCAGGTATGGGGTGCACTCAGTCTCATGAAGACAATTTAGTAGGTGTCTGATAGTGAGGCAGCGCTCCGGTAACAGAAACCAAGATTAATGGCCAAGGGGACCTGACGAGCGGTCATTTGGTAGACCAGGGCTCTTTATGGGCTGTGGTGGCACGGGGTTTGTTTTGTTTTATTATTATTATTAGCTTGCCACGATGGGTGAGTGGATAGCGTGTAGGTCTTCTAACCCCATGATTGCAGGTTCGGTCCTGGCCGTGGTAAGTGATTTTTGAAAGGCGGCAAAAATACGACACGCATGTCATACGATGTTGGCATGTCAAAGAACCCATTTGAATTCAGTAGGCCGTGTTCATAATGGCAAAATTAATTTTGGGAGTTTCCGCCAACACAAAGTTTCTCAGTTCTCTACTAGAAAGTGCTATAGTGTTCAAGGAGCTTAGATATCTAACCTCTTTGACTTTCATAGTGATTCAGGGAACAATGAAATTCGACATGCAAGCTACCCTCTGGGTGTCAAATTACAAAGCTTGCACACGAGGCCATACGATATTATTATTACTATTATTAGAGACAAAATTGGTTAGTTCCATCATTTGTATTTCGGAATTGTGAACAATCCAAACATTCTTAAAACTACAAACTTGCCCAATTCTAAATCTTAAATAATTCATATTTTGTTGGTATGTTCATCTACAATTAAACAAGTTTGGCTAATATGGTATTACGTATTATATGTCCTGATAAGCTCTCATAAAATGTGATCATATACAGTATAGCAAAAAAAAACAAACTTAAGAATAGTTCCGTGAACTAGTGTCTTTACACCTAAAGTCAGGCTAAGTTGTAATTTTCTGATCTTAGCTATCATGATGGATTGTGTAAAAAAAGCCAGTTTATGTAATCGAACATTGTGATTCCACTTGTTTTTGTAATTCGTCTCAAAGTTTCGTCACTTACGATATCAATCTTGCTTTCGAGAAGCTATGGTGATCCATAGGTCTATTATGTACTTGCCTCTGTTAAGTTGCTCTTTCCTTAGAATTTTCCTTGTAAGGAGCTAGATATTTACAGGAAAAGAAAGATTCTCTATGACACTCCAATGATTTAATGTAACCAGTAACAGCACTACATAGTTCCCGACACAAACTACACATCATGCAGGTTTTCCATACATACAGGCAGGCAGACAGTAACATTCGTTGTATTCTTAGCTCTAAAAAAATAGTTTCTGTATATTAGATTGGAAGATAAAATAGAACATTTTCAAACATTTAAAACTGTTCATTCACTAACTATACTCCACTACAGGACGAGGGGAGATACATTAATATGTACACAATTCTCCGAGGTGCATTTAATATCAGAATATACACACTGTGCAAAAACAATACATCTTAACAGAGTTGAAAGCACCACATCCACCCTTCCTCAGCAGCTAAGTTCTACAGACAGAATTAGTCCTCGCTACAACTAAGTCTACATATCTTCTCTACTCATGTTGGATCAACTGAAGAGGTTAGTTATTGTTGTTTTAAGGGGTGGAACTACGAGGTCATCTGCTCCTGACTGAAAAGGTTACTTGGGCAACACTGATAATTGACGTCTAATATTTCAATATGAAGGTCAAGCTAGGGAGTCGACCACGCCCTCCTCCGTATAATATGTGTGGTCGAGGATTGGTATGTCTAGTCACCAGTTAGACAAACGTTGAATGTAGTAAGACCAAAGAGGACTTGCATGAAAATTTGCATACCCTGATACAGGAAACACGCGATGATAATACTCCAAAGCTAATTCCAGTTAAGAAAAAGGATTTAAAGAAGGGGTGGCAAACTGAGGCTCCTGGGAGAATCCTGAGTGTTGCTGGTGCAGTCAAGGACATAGCTGCTTTGACTGGAGGTGGACAATCCTGCTTTGTAGGCTTATCGGTTTCTTCGTTCAGCATAAATGTATGAGAGAGAAAAGCAACAATTGTTTTCTGTTAAAGAATGTTTGCGGTTAATATACAGTACTCAGTCGTCATTAACCGAAGATAATTAAGACAAGTGTTGATTCAACAATCTGCACAGGTGCAAAATACAGTAAGCACTGCATGGTTGTATCCGTTCTGCTAGATTAAGCCCAATAGACACTTTCTATTTCTCCGCTTACCACATTTCAGCACCTCATGGGTTTTGTTGCTAACATCCAAAGTAGTCTCACATTTTGATCACTAGTGAATATCTATGATCTACCTTGGTCACTTCGGTAGCAGATCCTGGGAAAGCTTCGATTGGCATCCCTGCTCCAAGTGATTTCTACAGTGTTCCATAGGTTCAAGTGGCAGTTGTCTTATGGTTGTTTTGATATGCGGTATATATTAAACCAAACCTAGATGTTATTCTTTCAATGATTCCAATCCAGTCCCTGATCCTTGTGGGAAATGAAACACTGTTCTCCATGTTCAGTTTAAAATAAGGTAAGTAGCAACTTACCTAGACATAAGAGAGAACAGACAGACATGCGTACATACATTTTAGCACCAAATATTCTGGAAGATGACCATTCTCAATACAGGAAGAGGTAGGAATCATACTCGCCTAAGAGAGCTGCTACTTTAAGACAAACGTAATTCATAAATAAATGGAATTATTTCTATTTATGAATTTCCTTTCAATATCTATTGAACATGTTTACATCTTGTGTTGTTGAGATTAAGATGTGCAATATTATTTTCAAAGACCACCTCTTGAAACAACACAAGACTGGTTACCACGGAGAATCAAGTCTGGACACTGCAGATCTGTCTCCCCTTCTATCCGTATGACCTTCATTTAGGTGTTGTGGCATGTCAAGTGTTATTGGAGAATGAGCACCATTCTCTCCGGGCCTGAGTGCCCCAAGACCGACTGTAGTTTTAGAAAGGTTCTTCAGGCTTTGAAGAAAGCTGACATATTCCAGCAAGATCCAACCCATGTTGACATAGGAGAGAATCAGACAGCCAAAAAGGATATTATGTTACCCATCTTTACAAGATGACCCGATGAAGAAAAAACCTCGGACCAAAATCACAGTTATTGGGAATGCCAGGAGAGGTCTTTGACCACCAGTGCAGAAGATGTGGGCGGTGTGGCCAGCACGTAACCCCTAGAGGAAATCTGCGAGTACTCACTTTCAGTAGTACGCAGTGATGGTTTCAATCATGCACTACTACATACACATCATCAAAATGCTCTCATTTTACAGTTTTCTTCAAATTGGGAGGAATATGACAAGTAGAGTGGATGGTTAATCATTGAGGCTACTTTCCTAACAATAAATCTGCTGGAGTATTGTGATGCCATGAGTATATTACTAGCTTAACCCCACAAATTTTCTTCAAAAAAGTACCTCCGCATACAATGGTCCAGCCATAGTCTGCTGAGAGGCATAAATTCATAGTGAGTCAGTCCTTTTGAATCAAAGAATGCTTGCTTGTGAATCACCTTCCAGCGACAAGTGACCATTTATAAAACTAGCCTCTAACCAGTTTGAGATACAATTGCTGATGGGCACCTTAAGAACCAAGTGTTGTTTATAGCCAAACTAGCAGAGCCAATGTCAGCAGCATAACACCACACCTCCTGTTTGCTCTGTTTTCTGCTGGTGAGTTTTGGATGCGCAGTGGTATACCAGACACACTGCGAGCCTCAAAATCTGGGCCATGCACACTATGTGCTCTGCCAATCGAGATCAGCATTTGCTCTCAGTGTCATTAGTAGACTGCCACTAGATTCTTACACTTGCTTCAATGGCAGAAATCAGCATAGTTATCAAACTATGGCTTAAACCAGTCTCTCCATACCCGATTTGGATCATCACATTAGAAATGTCTCTTACGACATGTAAAACTAAGTTTGATTGCAGCTCTTCATGGACAAAATTCAAATCATCACTTCTGAGTACAGGAAAAGTCTTATACCGGTATAACGAAATCTTAACGACTTCATTCAACGCGAATACACTGTGTATTTTACCCGACTTCTACCTGCTGGTGTAACGAGAACAATGTCCAAGTCTACTTGCTACTTCAAAGAGGATGTGGGTGAATGGATGCTTTCTCTGAAATGAATACATTAGAAGAAAATTCCATTTTTGGCATAGTCTTACATTTTAGACTCACAGACAAAACAAATTATAAATAACATTCTAAAACAGCAATTGGTTTCTCTAAACACCAGTTTAAAAATATAGTAAGGTCCCATATCTGGAATACAACACTTAAAAATTCCCTGGAGTTTCACCAATTAAAAGTAACTAAAAATGAATGAATAGGCAAAAAGTAGAAGAGATAGAGAGAGGAGAGTCTGACATTGCTTCCATTACTCGTCCCCTGATTCCTCTTTCTCATCTTTCCTGTTCAAACCCTCTTGGAATACACAACTGCCATTAGCGTTGAGAGAGCTCGAGTTGGGTTTCTTTGTGGTACGATGGTACCATCTGTCACAAATGGAGCTGAAGTTACCAATGTCAAGGCCAGCTATCAATCGTTCTTTTGCGAGACTCTCCTATACTTCCCATGTTGGTTGTTGATAAAAAAGAAAAAAAAAGATGGTAAAAACTAACCAATACAAGAATGAAGGTCTTCTGGAAGAATACGTTCTGCTGTGCATGATTTTGAACAATGGAAGAACTAATTGATGAGGCTGGTAGGTCAAAATAAGCTTGTTTGAGCTATAGCAAGGAAGATGGATGGCTGTGTGTTCCCCTTTAAAAACAGTCGCCTGGCTCTGGAGTTAGTCTTTGTCTTTCTCGGTGGATCAACGATAGTGTGTCTATATCTAGATCCCGAGACCGCAGGTTTGATTCCCAGCCAAGGAAGTCTGGCACACCAGGTGACCACAAGACAAAATTAATTAAATCTTAGCCACAGGTTGCTCAACAGCTGCTAGGTGGCAGTGCAAGAGAAAGAATTGAAATTGAAGAGCAGATTGCCCAAGATCCCCACTGGATAGCTGAGGCCATAGCTATCTCCCTATTCTTGTCTTATAGCTGCAGTTATTATTATTATTTAGCATATGGCTTTCAGTGCCGGGAGTGTCCGAGGACATGTTCGGCTTACCAAAGGCTGCAGCTGCTTCAATGCAGACACCCATGGGGTAAGCTACAAGTTCCAACTTTCGCTACAAGATGTCACTGACACCTAGTGGTGAATGTTGGAACTTTGATAGAGCGTTTCAACAAAATATAATCCACAAATTAGCTTCACACAAGTTTAGTTAGTGGAATGTTCTTTTACATGCCATAAATCTATGACATGGGACCTCCTAAGGAAGACAAACTGAAGGATTTTAACGCTCTTAAAAATCCGACGACTTTGGCCGGGTTTGAACCCGCGATCTTGGGAATAGAAGCTCAGCATGCTAACAGCTGCAGTGAAGTACGGCCAAAGATGAGAAATATACACACTAAAAACCCTTTAAAAAATGTATGTAATTGCAAATAATTCTCATTTTCTATTAATCATTTCAGGATTTGCTACATGAATATAGGGGAGTGCAGCTTGTCATGTAACCAATCCCACTCATCCTGCCAGCGACTGACGTATAAATTGTTAGAAATACATTTTTTTGTAGAGCAAGTGTGGAGAGAGGAAAAAAAAGGCATAAAGAACAGTGGAAGTAAGAGAATGATACGACAGTTAAGCACAAAGCAAAACTCAGGTCACAACTACATTCTCATTTTGAGCAGCCAATGGTAGAGGCGTTTGTTTTTGTTGATTTGCAGTAAAAACAAATATTGTTTTTAGACTACTTACTGGTTCATGCGAACAATTGATGCCATTAAAATGCCAATTCAAAGATAAAGCAAAATTTAACAATAAAGGAAATTGTTCTTTCTGTTAGTCAAATAAACAACAACATTGTTGAACCTACAACAACAGTTTATCCACATCTGCCCACTGCTTACTTGTGCCCACTAAGGTGGCCAGACCTGGAACCATGTAGTAGTGCATATGTGTAACTGTTTTAGGGACAGGGATGGGGTAGACACTTGAAATAAGACACTGCTGTATATGTCAAGATATGAACTTAATCATACTTATTGTTTCCTTATTGACAATCAAATCTAAATAGAAATACCCATGGGTACTTAATAAATAATACACCTTAGTCAATAAAATTACTTAAATTAATATTTATTAAACAAGCTGTACCCGGCATGCGTTGCAATGCCAATCAAAGAAAGTGTTGGCGTTGAAATTCTGTTTCTTGAAGTGCTTTTGGATACACAACATGTTAACTGCCTCTAAGCTATCGTAAAATGGATTTTCTAATTTAGAACCATTCGTGGAAGCGTGCACAACAACTTTCAAAAGTTTCATCGCTGTCACTCATTTGTTGAATCTACTCGTACGCTACCTATTGTGAAATGGATTTACTAAGTCGAAACCCTTCCCTGGCGTGTACACAATAACTCATCAATGATTCATCGCAATCGGATGAATTGTATATGCACGTTTACGGGGTTTTGTTTAAACGATTCGTGCGTTGTCACTCATTTGTTGAATCTACTCGTGTGCTACCTATTGAGAAATGTATTACTAAGTCGAAGCCCTTCCCTGGCGTGTACACAATAACTCATCAAGGTTTCATCGCAATCGAAGAATGTTATATGAACGCAATAGGGGATTTTGTTGAAACGCTTCGCGCGTCGTCACCCATTTGTTGCATCTACTCTTGCGCTACTTATTGTGAAATGGATTTACTAAGTCCCATTCCCTGGCGGGTACACAATAACTGATCAATGTTTCATCGCAATCGGATGAATAGTATATGAACGCATACCTGATTTTGTTTAAACGATTCGCACTCCGTCACTCATTTGTTGAATCTACTCGTGCGCTACCTACTGTAAAATGTATTTACTAAGTTAGAAACCGTCACGTAAGTGTCCACAACATCTCACCCAAGTTTCATCGCTATCGGAGTAATGGGATATGAAGACATAGGGGACTGTATTGAAACGCTCCGCATGTCGTCGTTCATTTGTCGAATCTACTCGTGTGCTACCTACTGTGAAATGTATTTACTAACCCAGAAACCTTCCTTGGAGTGTCCACCATATTTCACCCAAGTTTCACCGCTAACGCCAGAATGGTATATATGACCTTATACGGGACTTTGATGAAACGCTTCGCGCGTCGTCCCTCATTTGTTGAATCAACTTGTGCGCTGCATATTGCATAGTGGATTTACTAAGCCAGAAATTTTCCATGAAGTGTACACAACATCTCACCCAAGTTTCATAGCTACGGACGAATGGTACATGAATGCATACGGGACTTGGTTGAAACGCTTCGCGTGTCGTCGCTCATTTGTTGATTCTACTCTTGCGCTAAATATTGTAATATGGATGTACTCAGCCAGAAACCTTTCCTGGAGTGTACACAACATCTCACCAAAGTTTCATCGCAATCGGATGAATGGTATGTGAACGTATACGGGACGTTGTCGAAACGCTTCGCGCTTAGTCACTCATTTGTTGAATATAAACGTGCGTTTCGTATTGTAAAATGGATTTACTTAGCCAGAAACCTTTCCTGGAGTGTACACAACAATTCACCAAACATTTATCACTATCAGACGACTGGTATACGACTTTATACGGGACTTTGTTGAAACGCTTCGCGTGTCATAGCTCATTTGTTGAATCTACTGGTGCGATACCTATTGTAAAATATATGTACTAAGCCAGAAACCTTCCCTGGAGTGTACACAACATCTCACCCAAGTTTCATCGCTATCGGATGAATGGTATATGAAATTATATGGGACTTTGTTGAAACGCTTCGCGCGCCGTTGCTCATTTGTTGATTCTACTCGTGCTCTACCTATTTTTAAAGGGATTTACTAAGCTAGAAACCTTCCCTGGAGTGCACACAAAATCACAGCCTAGTTTCATTGCTATCGGACGAATGGTATATGAACGCAAACGTGACTTTGTTGAAATGCTTCGCGCGTCGTAGCTCATTTGTTGAATCTACTCGTGCGCTGCCTATTGTAAAGTGGATGTACTAAGCCAGAAAATTTCCCTGCAGTGTTCACAACATTTTACGCAAGGTTCATATCTGGAAATATCTGTTCCCGAAGGAAACAGGATGTAAAATTGTCCGATTGAGCTATGTACATTAACAAATTCACAAAGAAATTTGATAAAATGGTCCGGCTAGCTCAAAACAGTTGCCAGCGTTTCGCCCCAGTGTACCAATGGGCTCTTCAGTTGGTTATGGTACACCTCACCAAGACGCATGGCTAGTACATACTGAGAAGGCCGCTGCAAGGCACTAAATGTCGCCACGAGCAGCGCCAATGTACTACGGAAGCCAAAACTTCCTTTCAAAAATAATGTTAGCTTACCTTGCTAATCCATATTGGAAATATCTGTTCCCGAAGGAAACAGGATGTAAAATTGTCCGATTGAGCTATGTACATTAACAAATTCACAAAGAAATTTGATAAAATGGTCCGGCTAGCTCAAAACAGTTGCCAGCTTTTCGCCCCAGTGTACCAATGGGCTCTTCAGTTGGTTATGGTACACCTCACCAAGACGCATGGCTAGTACATACTGAGAAGGCCGCTGCAAGGCACTAAATGTCGCCACGAGCAGCGCCAATGTACTACGGAAGCCAAAACTTCCTTTCAAAAATAATGTTAGCTTACCTTGCTAATCCATATTGGAAATAAAGAGCCCATTGGTACACTGGGGCGAAACGCTGGCAACTGTTTTGAGCTAGCCGGACCATTTTATCAAATTTCTTTGTGAATTAAGGTTCATATCTATCGGACGAATGGTATATGAATGCATACGGGACTTTGTTGAAATGCTTTGCGTGTCGTCGCTCATTTGTTGAATCTACTCGTGCGCTATCTACTGTGAAATGTATTCACTAATTTTGAAACCTTCATGTAAGTGTACACAACATCTCACCCAAGTTTCATCGCTATCGGACGAATGGTATATGAACACATACGGGACTTTGTTGAAACGCTTCGCGTGTCGTGGCTCATTTGTTGCATCTACTCGTGTGCTGCCTATTGTAAAGTGGATGTACTAAGCCAGAAAATTTCCCTGCAGTGTACACAACATTTTACGCAAGTTTGATAGCTATCGGACGAATGGTATATGAATGCATACGGGACTTTGTTGAAACGCTTTGCGTGTCGTCACTCATTTGTTGAATCTACTCGTGCGCTATTTACTGTGAAATGTATTCACTAATTTTGAAATTTTGAAACACAACATCTCATCCAAGTTTCATCGCTATCGGACGAATGGTATATGAACACATACGGGACTTTGTTGAAATGCTTCGCGCATTGTCGCTCATTTGTTGAATCTACGCGTGCGCTACCTATTGTAAAATGGATTTACTAAGTCAGAAACCTTCCTTGGAGTGTACTCAACATCTCACCCAAGTTTCATCGCAATCGGACGAATGGTATATGAATGCATAGGAGACATACAGACATACCCACAGACAAACTATCACGTTACATTGATTTTTATATTTATTAAACTAGCAAACACAACAACTGGATGCCGTTGGTTAAAATGAATCAGAGAGGACTTAAAAGAAATGGGCGTAACAACAGAAGATGCTACAAATAAGAAAAGTTTAACTACCGCATTTAAAAATATGAACTTTCATATTCCACTCATAAAAACACTGATAGTCAGTCTGAAAAACTAGACTTTATATCATTTTAAATGCTACAAAAGCTGAAAAATGCTGGGTGAAAGCCTCATGATCATGCAGCGAACTGCGTGAACTCAAAGTCCATTAGCAAGTGCAAACCAAGGTCAAAGGAGTTAGCTGGCTGGATGACGTCACACTCACCGGAGCGTGTGGGGAAAGGAGGGAGCTCAAGTGGTGCTATGACGTCACACACCTCAGTGCATTCCCGGTACATTTCTTCCCGTTGCCGTAACGTAACGACGAAGTCAACAAGATCTTTTAAAATGATAAAAAGAAAAATCCAACAAGAATATTTTCCGCCCCAGAAAGGGCAAGACGATCAATACGAATGAAGAAGTACTGGGAAGACTGCAAGGCTCATACAGTTCCTACAAGTCGACGAACTAATGGCTGGTTAAAGTGACCCTATGTGGTCTCAAAAGGTGACGAAGAAGAAGAAACTAGCAAAAGAACCCGTCCCTCAAATGCTCCTTGGCATTAAGAACCAGACGTTATCAATTGAGCTACTGTTCCAATGGTGAGGGGCTTTTCATTCCTTCACCAGTTTATCACAGAGAATTTAGTTTCCTGGGAATGTAACAGACACTGTTAAATTTAGAGCCTTAAAATGTGGAGGCGGGAACTGAAGGTCCTGTCAACAGCCCGCCGTGTTATCTGGAATTCCTGTCTATTCCAATTCTGTTGCTTAAACCAGTGTGGTGTATGGTGTAGCGAATGAGTGAGTGGGTGATTCACGAATGTATTTGGTTCTGTCACTACGCACGGACTGGGGACCCCCTACATCTCTCCTCATCGTCCGCAATCCACATTTCTCTCACATTCACAGAGCTTGGATTCGAGCAGTACTTGGCTTAAGAGTGGAGACACTCATCTTATCGTTCTTCCAGTGTATCCTTCATACAAGTCAGCCATCAGCTTGTGCTGCCTGTCAGTGCCTACTGTCTAAACATTACGCAACAAATAAAGTTAGAGGGAAAGGTGGTGAACTATCTTTCCTAGCTTGACTGTGGGAAACTTTCGGGATTTCCGTTGCATCACTCCCGCACTCGATATCAACTGGATCTCCGTTTTCCTCACCGACAGTGAAATTCCGTGCTATTTCTTCTTTGCTTTCACGTCTTAAACAATAATCCTCGTTATCGACGTCTAACTTGCCCGTTCGAAATATCGTCGTTACAGAAGTTTGCAAGCGCATACTTTTATACGTGTGCAGTAGCGGTATTTTTTCCCCATAACTTGTTGACTGGATGCAGAGCATCCAGCAAACACGCTCTCGGTGATGCGCAAGTTTGCGCCATTGGGCAATAATCGCTGTTTACAATATGATGTCCGCGCATCCACCCTTAACAACTCGCAGATCAGCGATCTTGGAGTGTGGCTGATGGGGAAAAGGAGGGTACCGTAGGTTCCGAGTGAAAGTGCATTTTTCTTGTATTGTTTGGGCTTCGAAGATCAAGGAAATCTGGGCTATACCACTCGCGGCAATAGGCTCGTATGTTTCGAAGATTGTGCAAGTAGGCCTACTGCTACATCGCAGAGAAACGGAGTTCAGTCTTTTCGAATCTCAATAATTTTGTCTTTACGCATTGCGTCGCATCAAAATTCTTTTAAACGACTGATGAATGCTTTACTTTGGTGATTAGTTGCTGTGAGAATTTCTGTTTTAAAAAATACTCTTGGTGATCCGCGAATTAACCGCAAAACAAATTATCCGCACGCGAATTATCGGGAGTGCACTGCATATTAAATTGAACCACAGATCTCTACACAACAGCTATTAGTCAAGGATCATCATCAGTTTCAATATCCAGGGTGTCTACTGTAAGGATGAAGTAAAAATTAGTTACTTTTTAGGTACCTTTTAGTTAATTTCAGTTACCTTTGAATTCAAGATACGTCTGCGGTCTGCAAGCGGTGAAGAAACAACAATGAACTGTTTTTAAAGAGGTATTTTTATTTATCGTATGGCTTTTAGTGCCGGGAGTGTCCGAGGACATGTTCAGCTCGCCTGAGTCTGTAGCTGCTTCCAGCGGACACCCTTAGGGTGAGCTACAAGTTCCGTTCAATTTCAAGTTGCTACCAGATATCAATGATACCTAGTGGTGAACGTTGGAACTTTGATAGAGCTTTCCGACGAAATCTAACCTAACAATTTAGCCTCACACAAGTTTAGTCTGTGGAAGAATCTTTTACATGCCATAAATCTATGACATGGGACCGCCGGCTTTACTTACCCTCCGAAGGAAGGTTGGTTCTTAAGTTTAGGGGCTACGACAACGCGGTCATGTAGCCCCGTGTACTTTGGGTGTGTGTAGAATCTGTCTGATAACCGGTGTTAATTGTGACGACTGTATTAGTGTGTGTGTATCTGTTTTAATTCAAGTAAGCACTGCAGACGATCAATTTTCAAGTAGTTCCTACTTTTGCCGCCAAACGCTACCGTCGACGACAGCTAGTTCAGAACTTGGCTACCAGACGTCACCGCAGTCGGCTCTTGGCAACGAACATAGGAACCTAAGAGCGTTGTTTACACTCTTAACCTATACAATTTAGCTTCACACAGGTGTAATTAGTGGAAGGTTCTTTAACATGCCATAAGGCGGCTTCGGTGGCGTAGTTGGTAGCATGCTGAGCTTCTATGCCCAAGATAGCGGGTTCAAACCCGGCCGAAGCCGTCGGATTTTTTAAGAGCGTTAAAAATCCCTCAGTATGCCTTCCTTCGGAGGGGAAGTAAAGCCGGCGGTCCCATGTCATAGATTTATGGCATGTTAAAGATCTTTCCACTAATTACACCTGAGTGAAACTAAATTGGATAGGTTAAGGATGTAAACAACGCTCTTAGGTTGCTACGTTCGTTGCCAAGAGCCGACTGCGGTGGCGTCTAGTAGCTAGTTCTGAACTAGGCCTAGTAGTCGTTGACGGTGGCATTTGGCGGCAAAAGTAGGAACTATTTGAAAATTCAAAGTTGCAGTCTCTACTTGAATTAAAAAACAGATACACACACTAATACAGTCATCACAATTAACACCGGTTATCAGACAGATTCTACATAGACCCAAAGTACACGGGGCTACATGACCGCGTTGTCGCAGCCCCTAAACTAAGGAACCAACCAACCAACAACATGCCATAAATCAATGACATGGGACCGCCGGCTTTACTTCCCCTCCGAAGGAAGGCATACTGAGGGATTTTTAACGCTCTTAAAAATCCGACGACTTCGGCCGGATTTGAACCCGCGATCTTGGGCATAGAAGCTCAGCATGCTACCGACTATGCTACCGAAGCCGCCCCTCCGAAGGAAGGCATACTGAAGGATTTTTAACGCTTTTAAATAATCCGACGACTTCGGCCGGGTTTGAACCCGCTATCTTGGGCACAGCAGTTCAGCATGCTACCAACTACGCCACCGAAGCCGCTTTAAATAAAATTCACATGATGTTATAAAAATTTAAAAAATAATAAATATGTACTAGATATTTAATATCCAATGAGTTGTTTCAGCTAATATGTCGCCTTGTGAACAATATATTGTTATAAATACGGTACCAAGAGTTTGCTCTGCTCTTGAGCATTTGGCGAGATTTCTTTTGTCCCCGCGGTCGGTCGCGAAGAAATGTATGCGATGTTACGCGATCGTCACCGAATTCTGTCTTCGCAGTCAAATACGGAGAAATATCGAGATGTTACACGATCGGCGCTGGTCTCAGTTGTTTGATGAGTTTCCCGTAGTTTTCACGATAGAACACGGAGAAAAATCGCGATTTAGATAAACAGTGTCACTTTTAGTCATTCGACGAGATTTCATTTGTCCTTGAGGTCGGGCACAAGAAAATATAGCATTATTACGCAATCGGCGCCACTTGCTGTCCGTTTGACAAGAATACAGTTGTCCTCGTCATTGAATGCGGAGAAATATCGCGATGTATCGCAATCGCTACCGCTCTCGGCCGTTTTACTTTGTCCTCGAGATATTATGCAATCGTCGCCGCACCCGGCCGTTCAACGATTGTCTGCCTGTCTATCTGTCCTGACAGAATGGCGGAGGCAAGCTCACGGTTGGGCATGGTTAAAATTCACGAGTAGTTATGAACATGTAGTTCGGTTGGCGCTGTGATTCACTTTGTCCCTATGCTGTAGTTGGGACTTCATCAATTCAGGGTAGATCACGAGGAGGATTTAGTATTTCGATGCTACGTAGGCTGTCATTTTTAAGTGGGTTGATGCACTTCTCGCTCCCCGCACGCTTTTAAGTATATGGTCATGGGAAAAGTGGCAAGTAGATTCGTGATGGGTGTTCCGTTATGGGTGCCCCGTGATGGGTGTCCAATCACCTTTGACAGGATTCCCGCAGTCCACGTGGTCACAAGTTCACGATAGGGGACGGGTTTTATGATTTTACGCAACTGACGTCGATCTCGGTCCGTTTGACGAGATTCCCGCAGGCAAGTCGTGCGGTCAGCCAACCGTCTTGAGGATGTGATTTTGGAGGATGAACGTTCGAAGTAGGTACGGTATCGAATATTACGAATTATTCTGAGATGATTGCACGAATAATACGACAAGAGGGCAAGTTTTATTTCGACTGAGAACCACGAATTATTTACAAGTTATCGAAATAATCGGTTAGATTATATATCCGATGGAACGAAAGTTCGAAGGAAAAATCAACTTATAACGGAATTTCGAATTTACCATACCGGATGTCGCAAATTTACTAGACATATTTTTTAAATAAGTTATAGCCTATGCATTTCGAAGATTTTTCGCATTTTTTTTCGAAACGGTAACATTTCGCAAGATTACGACATTAAATTGTTTCGCGTTATTTCTGGACTTCAATTTGACATAGTTTCCAAATAACAGAAATGAGAGATTTCTTTTTAGTTTCGGAAGTATTCGCGAATAAACGTCTCGCGAAAAGTCAGGTTTCCTAATACAGTAACACAGAAAAATATTTCACACGAAACTTAAGTCTTCTTGATGCCGAAAATATACGTTGAACCGATGTATACCACTCAAGGTATCCTCAGTTATGAATTTCCTTGAGGTTCGGCACGGGGAAATATAGCTTTGTACTATGCAATATGCACGGCGCCGCTTGCGTGAAACTCGCTCCATCGCAATCTGAGCCTAGCGGCGCGAGTTTAAATGATTCAACCCGCCTTCAGAAAATTTTCGTTACCCATTTGTAAAATTCGTTACTTTTTCGTTACTTACGTTACCCATTTATAAAATTCGTTACTTTCGTTACCGGTAGACACCCTGATATCACATAAAATTTTTCATTGGAAAATGAAAATCCACAGCCTGTTTCCAGTCTCCGATCGGGTCAGGGAATGGAATGAATGAAGCCCCCATTTAGCGGCGAGGATATGAACTGTGCCGGCTGCCGAGACCTTATGCACTCCTCTGGGGCAATGATTAAATGAATGACAAATGAAATGAAATGATAGTGGAGAGTGTTGCTGGAATGAAATTTTGACAGGGAAAACCGGAGTACCAGGAGAAAAACCTGTCTGTCTGTCTCCGTTTTGTCCAGCACAGATCTCACGTGGAGTGACCGGGATTTGAACCACGGACCCAGCGGTGAGAGGCCGGCGTGATGCCGCCTAAGCCACGGAGGCTTAATTTTTCATTGGAGCAGAGAATAATTGCAACAAACATTCCAAACCCATGCTCCACTCAGCCAAGAGTTTTATGATCAACACTTCCCATATGCTCCACTTAGCAAAGAGTTTATTCATCTCGTAGACCATATGAGGATTTCTTTTAAACAATTTTCAGTATTTTTATGAGAATACAAACAAAACCATTTTTTAGATTTATGTCATTTTCTCACAAAATTATTTTATATTAGCCAATTAAAGCCCAGCCCACATGTGTGACAGATCTGTTTTCTTAATATTAAAAAAATAAATATAAGTAAGCCCAAGTTTCTGAAAAGCTTTGCTCGCAGTTTAACATTACTTTTTTCATTGCATTGAAAAACTGAGGAAGGCCATAATGTGGCCGAAACCAGTATTTAATTAATAAATATTAATTTAAGAATGTTATTGTCTAAGGTGAGTAAGATACTATCCCGCCACTTACCTGGTGGGAGTGTGGTAAAACCCAGGGAATTATCTACTCAGAATAGCCCTTGTCATTGCTGTTGTGGAGCACGAATGAACAAGCACGGCTACACCACGGGATTACAATGTAGTAAATTTTGTTGCTAGCTACGTATAGCTAATTTCTCGCTGGGCCATCCAGACAGTGCTCCCCGAGCATGAACGGCATACAAAAAAAAAAAAAAAAAAAGGATTGGTGAAGCAGCAGTCTTTAAAGCAGAATGGGAAATTTCATTTTTCTGTAGAGCTTATAAAGGGTATGCCAAATGTTTAGTGTGCATTAGAGATGTAATGTGTTAAAAAGAACACAATTTGTTGTTGAGTTTTCCTCTATAATATGTTCACATTTCAGTTTGGAATAAATCACAATATACTTTACTTAACACTTGTGTTCGTTTCCTGCACATTCCATACATCGGAGTACCATTCGATATGTATATCCGGCATATTTGTTATGTCAAAAAAGCCCTATTAATATGTCAACAATCCCACAAGAGCCGTCGGCCGCACAACTGTACGTATGTATCTAGTCTCAGTGTGGTCTGAACATCGTCCGTTCCATCTCTGCCACAGTGTAGTGGTGGTAGGGGTAGGAGCCCTAGTCTGACTGCCCAGTGCTCCCGGAGAGTGGCCGTGCTCCCGGAGCGCAATCGCTGGATGGCCCTGCTTTAGAGTTTATTTATTTCTTCAAGTTCCTTCAATATTTACCTGCAGCAAGCAGGTTAGTCAATATTGTTGTCGAAAAGTTTAGAGCAAAATGTGTTTGCATGCAAGTTTAATTTACAGTTATGAAAACCTGAAACTACGAGTAATACCTGCGGATTTGAACTGAAGATAAACATAAAACACAACACTTTGTATTTTAGTTTAACAAGTCTTCAGAAAAATTACACTATTTACAAACACCTGTAGCCATTGGTCAGGGTTAAGTTTTCATGGTGTTGTATTCCAAGGAACATTATAATAGTGAGCACTGTATCACACGGGTTATCACTGTTATAATATCCACCACCTGTTAGGTATAAACTAAGTGCAAAACTTTACAATCATAGGAGTGTATGTTTCCTTAAGCTAGCACCGATAAGAAGAATGAATGCAGAGGAAAAAGAAAACACATTTCTAGCAATAAAATTAAAAATTTACATGACACACTTATTTGCTGTGGTAGAAACCAGTCTGCAATCAGAACAAAGTATAGCCTATGATGTATTCCAGACATTGGATATTTGCCCAAGCTATTACCAAATCACCTCACCAACCACTCCGAGAATACGATGCTCTACGACAGGTCAATAAGTCCCTCATTAAATCTACAAATAGTCACTTATCCTGCTGGTCACAACATTTCCAAGAATTATTTCTTGGCAGAATTTTTTCCCTTTTACCAAATACTGGACATTCAGTGATAATCACACACCGAGCTGGGTTTCAGCTTAAACTATTTTAAAGGTACAGATAATTACATATTCATGGTTCATAAGACATAAAATATACTCAAGAGTGGAATTTTAACTATTATTAAAGATACTCTCAAAATAAGTTTTCCACAGTTGCTACAATCATATCAAATAAACCTAGTCCTTCTTTAGACTTCTGGGCTCTCGATTTAAGGAATATCTTGTCGATACAGTTGAAAACCTCTCCAGCAGATTTAGCTGCATCAATCCGATGATGAATACCTGTAACACAACATTTTAAGAACTTGATAAACCAAATGGACTACGGTGAAGAAAATACAGCGAGTTCCATATGAACATAATCGAGCCTCGCAGGGACGGCATGGCAGACGGATTGGGATGAGTTATGGCCAGATAACTCACAACAGTATGTGAACCATATAACTTACCAGTACTGTGCCATTTCTCAGAACTTTTAACCGAGGTAGAGAAGACTTCGTAGTTCCGCCCCTTAAAACAACAATAAATAACTAGAGAAGAACCACTCATTTTATCAACAAGATGGTGAAAATATTCAATGATGGCTCTTCGCAACATCTTTGACGACAGAATAATAAGTCCTGGAGCATGGCCTCCCCGATCCCCTGATTACTCTGTGTGCGATTTTTACTTGTAGGGAAACCTCAAACAAAAGTTATGTAATGATGATTATTAAATACATTCAAAAGTGTAAATGTGTTGAACTAGTTGGGCGCTACGCTGTTGCTACACACAGTAGCCCAACAGGCACCCACCACGCAGCCCCTGCACAGTCCTGTTAATTACAGAAAGAGAGGATTACCAGACTTACTCATCAGCCGCCTTATAAAATGGAATAAACTTACGGTAAGCATATTGGTTATGAATGTACTTCTTAGCACTGTTCTGCCAGATGGCAGGGTCTGCTATGTGGATTCGCTGTCTCCATTTTCTCCACTCTTGAACCATGTCTGGATGGAGGTTTACAGACTTCAGGTAGTTGAGTACTGTATTGTCCATCCCTTGGACCTCTTTCCTGCGACTTCCATGGCATATGCCGACTAAGCCATTGTATTTTCCTCCGCGTCCAGAACATGCCCAAACCAGCATGATGGCTTTCCCGCATTTTCTTCTGGATTGGTGCAACACCTAAACGTTCAAATATTAACCCAAACAAATTGAGGCGAAATTAATTTTTGAGTTGGTTAGTTTATAAAAGGGAAAAAACTAGCAGAACAGTGCGAGAAATCTCGTATGTTCATAAACCACACTTTCCCCAATAGGTTTATAATGATACACTTAAGGTGAAAGGTTATGTTTTTATTTCAACCAAATGATTATAGAACACTATTTACATTTCAGGATAAAGGAGAAACCTCAGAATGTTAATATGACATGAAACAGGCGTCACAGCGGCCCGTGGACTGCAATTATGGAGCGTATTTTCCTACATCAACGGTGTTTGCAAATCGCACAATTCGTACAATTTTTTTAAAGTCATTTTTTAAAGAAATGATGGATATTTATGAAATTATAGTGCAATAAGTCACTGCTAATGTCTATTCTCTTTCATTTGAATGCTCATTGGTCACGATCGGTCGCTTGTGAGCGCCGCAGGAGGGATGCATACTACTGAAATAATATATATGATTAATGGAGAAAGTAATCCACTCATTTTGTCAAACTACAAATTCTCTGAAGTAAACCCAACCTGCGGTTGGAAACTGCTCTAGTTGATGATGATGACATATTCTCTGCATTCTAGAAAAAAACTTGAAAGGCCCTTGACCAGAAAGGTGAAACAAAAGTAAGGAATGTATATATTACATTTTTTTTAAATTGATTTTTTGTTTTGAATTTTTGGCTAAAACATTTTATTCATCCCGGATGTGGTGCAAAGTGACCAAATATACCCCAGTTTAGTTTAAGTCTGTTTGTTATGGGGTTGGCTTCTGAACTACTGGAGCAATTGATATAACATTTTGTACGTAGCACAAAAGGGTGAAGGGGTTAACAGGAAGCCTTAAATCTTGCAGTAACCCAATTGCGCACTCTGTATCCTTCTCTTGACATCGCAATGCCAAGTGTGAGAACAACTGGCTGATTTATCACAAGGTGACTTGTCCTGACATGAATGTCACATCACAGTTCTAACGAGTATCCATGAAGCCTGTAAGAAGCCGCAAGTCGTCCATCAATCACCACACACCGATCGTGGAGTGAGGGAATTTTACTGTGAACATTTACAACTAATAATATTTATGATTGAATGAACCCTTACCAAGATAAATGTGAAAATATGTCCTGGGAAGTAAGACACTATCCGAATCTTCTTCCTTTTTGCCAGCTGGCGTGGGTCAGCGGTAAAGTGATGGTCGTGAAATTGAACTTGAGCTTGGCTACCAGGTCGAATGCAGCCACAGGTATGGACGTGTGTGTTGTCTTTAATTGTAACCCATTCCAATGATATAATATAATATATAAATCACAATAATCTTTCCTCATATCAAGACACAAAATACTGTACAAGTAAAAATAAATTAAATCGGAGAGATAAGATCAGAAATGAGGTACACAGGTCCCTGCTACCAACTTTCTGGGGAAACGCAGACTTCAGTGGTATGGCCATGTAATGAGGAAGGATAGCTCCAGAACAGCTAAGAAGTACTTCAACCTGGATGTCAGAGGGAGAGACCAAGAGGAAGACCTAGGAGATTATGGATAGAGACAGTTCGATCAGAGGTGGAGAAGAATGGTTTTAACTGGGACGATGTCCAAGAACAAATGGTGTACCAAGATCGGGCAAGATGGAGAGCGCTTGTTTGCCACACCCGGGTAACTGGAGATGGAAAATGATGATGATGATGATGGAGCCGGCCGTATGGCTACAAAGGCCCCAAGACAACAAATATTCCTAAAAAACGTATTTTTGTTAAAAATTGCATACTAGTTGATTGTGTAATTCTCTTATCAGCTGTTTAATGTTTATTTTTATCCCCCCCCCCCCCAGTGGTCTTCCTTTATGTACATAATTCTGTACTGGGAGCAAATTGTGAAATGGCATGGGTGTTGGCCAAACAAGGTCCGACAGTCTGGCCATAACTAAGCTAACCCTTCTCACCAGCCCATCTACTCTCTACTATTGATGTTCAGTTTAGTAATGTCAGGCAAAGAAACTGGAACTCTATGGCTAACGTTTAATCAACTTTATCTTGTAATCACTAAATACCGTATATGAGGTATCGTGGGGCAGTTGAACTCGCTGTTCCGCCCCTTAAAACTCCAATAACTAACTATGAGGTATCTTATACGAGCCGACAGCATACTATACATTAGTATATACGTGAATAATATCTGCTGTTGATTAATCCTGATTCTTCTGTAAATCTTATTAGTTTCATGGTTTATCAGCAGTCACGAGTGTAGGTATTACGATGTTGTGGTGCCTTTCTCAGGTTAGTTGTAATTCCTTCCTCCAAGCCCTACCCCATCAAAGTTACTATCAACAGTAAGATATTCATTTCATTTCGCTGGCTGTCGTCAACAGTTTCGGTAGTGCTATATCTTGTTCCTACGACCGCTAAAGTAGCCTTCATTAGGGCACATTTTTGGTGAACTCGGGAAACAATATCGCAGTGTACTTGCACCCAGATAAGGTTGGTGTTGATAACGATCCTATCAGCAATGCTAAATCTTACGAGTTCATGTAAGCTATGGATATTGGATAAGGAGGCTGCAGGAGTAGGTATTGTGCTATTACGGTGCGCATTCATGGTGAATCTCGCCACCACTAATCTTTTAGTCCACAGCAACATATTCTTTTTGCTGGCTGCCGTTACAGTTATTTGCACGGAGATTAGGTTGGAGTCTTTTTACCTCTTATTGCTTGTGGCGGGCCAATTGTATTGTTAAAATTCTGATGGAAGGAATTTTGTACCAACATTGACTCAAATAATGCCAGCACTACAGTTTTAAAAGAAAAGTACAGGTTGTATTTCCACATATATGACACTAGAATTTTACAGTCCTTCAAACATCCGACTTTGTTGGTCGGGAATCCAATCTGCAACTTCGGACTAGGAGGCAGACTTTACCACTGATCCACCCAGGAAGCTACTGGTCTATTAATTCAGGGCTTAACTTCAAAGGCAGCCAGCAATGCTCAATATGTCTTACTAGTCTTGCTCTTTCCTTCTTTCAGCCATCCTACATTGTCTAGAATTCTGTTTCAGTATTAATTTCCTCTCCCCATTCTTCTTCATTTCCCGGTTACAGTGATCTGTCTCTCCACCACTCTCGTCCTTCTTCCAATACATCCTCCACTTTCACTCCTCTTCTTTCAACGCTCTCCTCACTGCATACATCCACCTCATCCTCGGCCTTCCCCTTTGGCGCCTTCCCGTGACTTTCTCAGTAAATAATCGCTTCAGGACTCTGTCTTCCCCCATTCGCATCATATGTCCATACCATTTTAGCTTACTGATCTTGATTTTGTCTTGTAACTTTGGGAATCCTGTTTTCTCCCTAATTTCCTTGTTTCTGATTTTGTCTCTGCGGGTCTTTCAAATTATACCTCTAAGGAACTTCATCTCTGCTGCCTGGATTCTACTTTCCTTCCGTATAGTAGTTGTCCACGTGCCTGCTGCATACTTCAATATAGATGTGTAATATGTTGAATACAAGATTTTTTTACATTTCTCGGGAACTTCCTGGTTCCACACCAGACCCCCTCACACCCTGGTAAAACGCATTTGTTTGTTGGATCCTCTTACAAACTTCCTCACTTATCCTTCCATCATCTGTTAGGACACTCCCTAAGTATTTGAAGCATTTCACAACTATGTAATACTGACTGGCAAATATGGAGCAGTCCAGAAATATAACTCATGAAGGGTGTTAAGTACTTACTTAATTCTATGGCTGTTTGCTCTCTTTACATGTCCATGCCACCTTAAGAGAGTTACTAATAATGTAACCTTACCATTTGTTCCCCCCCCATCACTATAAACATGACGATATGAAGTATAATTTCTTGCTGTTGGGTTGTATTCACTGTGTCACTCATGTTTCGAAGAGACTAAAACTAGAACATCAAGGTTGGCAGCAAGAGTTGTCTAGTTCATTGTCACCAATCTTCACTTCGTTCGTCAAGTTACAACACATTACATGATAACTAAAGTCAATATCTATGTTGGTAGCTCAAAAACCGCAACACATTTTTCTTCAACGTATAAATAACTTGCTATTAAGTGGTTAAAGTAAGATGACACGGACATAGATTTCTTAGTGAAGTCCCGTATTCCTGTTGTTCCAAGAAGTCTAAATTTTACCCACCACATTGAAAATGGATAGCAGCGAAAAGTATATTAACCCTAGGCGGTACAGGATTTTGTAAAACAAAAATTCCATACAAATTGTTCAAAAGTTACTAAAATCATTCAAATATGCTTTAAAATATCTACACACCTTTTCCTGGATCGGAAACCCTTCGTTGAAGA
Source organism: Meconema thalassinum (assembly GCA_946902985.2). Lineage (NCBI taxonomy): Eukaryota > Metazoa > Arthropoda > Insecta > Orthoptera > Tettigoniidae > Meconema > Meconema thalassinum. The sequence continues at coordinate 252,511,260 of OX336396.1, forward strand.
GGTATGAAGACAATACAACTTTTGGAGTGTCAGTTTGTCAATTGAAGAATGGCACAAGGGACACTGCACTTTACAATATCATATTGTGCTGCTCACTGTATGCCTATTCCTTAGTATTCCATTTCTACGGGTTCAAGGTTGGAATGCAATGAATATTTACGCGGATACCCTTTATGACATAGACCTCAAAGATTAGGTACGGTAATGAAAGATGAAATGAAGATGAAGTGCAACTGAACAAGGAGTTAGAAGGAGGCAATCGTGGTCTATTAGATGGCATTTGCCGGGGTTGAAAATTGGAAACGACGGAAACCTAACTCAAGGATAGCCGACGATGGTATTCGAACCCCCTTGTATATTCAGTACGGAGCAGCAGGGTTCATGGTCTTCTGCCTTAGCACGGTCGGTATTTCACTGCTCGCTGTTAGGAAATGTATGTACAAGGAAATACTTTGTACTTTGAGTTTTAGTGTTTTTGTTAAAAAATAAAATAAAAATTGAATGATACGTAAATACGTGATTTATAAAATTAAGCTATATTATAAACAACATTTAGAACTATCACTCTAAATTGCAGTCATTTTGAAACAGATTTCTCAAAACTCTTGTTGCGTGTGGTACACTTTGAAACACTTTTCGTTTGACTCCGTGTAATTTAGTTTCATAAAGAATATCTTCAATGACTTCATCATCAAAAACCAAATAAAAGAAATCTACATGGTGTGTATCTACATCAAAACTTGTTGTTAATATTGGCCCTTGATCAATGTTCTGTATTGGTATGGTATTTGTGGGTCCACGATTCCTATTACAGTGGAACGTCGTTTATCCGGATTAATTGGGACCGAAAGTATTCCGGATAATCGAACAAGTGTTTATTTCATAGTACAACCATACTGCAATGGCGCAGTTTCTAATGCAGTAAAAGCTTCTCCATGACTTGGTCCTTCTTCATCTTTCTCATCTAGGCTTTCATCCTTTTCGTCTTCCCCACTTACTTCTTGCACCAGAGAAGCAATTTCATCATCGTCATCTAAGATTTGAAAACTTCAGTCATTGTCACTTTCCAACCAAGCTTGTGCGCCTTCTCTGTCACAGTCGGAAAATCCAGCAATTTGGGGGAATAACTCATTTGTCACTGCATCCAAATCTTCATCAACAGTGTCTGTGGTCTTAATGGTCTCTTGTTCTCCTACCAATTTATTCAATGCATTTCGAAGATTCTGTGGTGTTAAAGTGTTCCATCCAACAGCGATCAAGTAATAGTATTTCTTAAGAGAAAGCTTTTTTGAAAGAAATAACACTCTCTCCTCACCTTCTGGCAACAGTAAAACGACGTCAAACTTCCTTCTTGTACACATCCGCTTAAGCTTTTCTGGTTGTTTTTTTTTTTTTTTTTTTTGCTTGTCCGGATAATTGACGTTCCGGTTGTTTGACGTCCGGATAAACAACATTCTATTGTACTCAAGTCTGTCCAGTTATCTGCTCGCTCACCAGCCGTGTCACTTATGTCGTCGTTGCTCTCAGATGAGCTGTAGGAAGAATTTTCCATTTCACAGTCACTAAAACTAAAATCTGACAAATCTTCATCTGAATAATCAAGTATTGGCACTATCTCAACATCACTAACTTGTTTTTCTGAAGCCATTATATCCAAAAACGGCCAAAATACGGCAATTACGATACGAAAATACTGCGTCGTGCAACATGCGTTATTCCCCCCTGTGGGTGGGGGGCTTAGAATACACCCACGGTATCCTCTGCCTGTCGTACGAGGCGACTAAAAGGGGAGACCTTGGCTATTCTTTTAAGTTTCCGGCTTGTCTTGCAAATTGGACCTCCAGTGGGTGGGAGGGATGGAATACACTCACAGGTATACCCTGCCAGTCGTAGAAGGTGACTAAAAGGGTTTCTTGGTCCAGGTCCCCTCTACGGGTTTGACAGCTAGCTCTAAAAGCAACCTCTGTTCAGTATAACTCCTATTAGGTTATATCGCACGCTTTTTCGTACATGTTTTTGAGGTCTGGCACTCAAAATTAATATGTGCGTGCCGTCAGGGGAAGGGCCACCTAAGTGTGCGACTACGCTCGAGAGCCCGTCCGGTCTGGCCACACCGACAGGTGGGTGTGCCATGTACCCTGCAGTAGTATCCGCCTGACAACGCAGGTCCCCGCACAGCTGCATGCCTGTGCTGGAAAACTCTCTAGTATATGCAAAGGGGTAGATGCCTGCATGGCATGTCAAACATCGGACCCCCGGGCAATGCCTTCCAAGCTAGGCGGGCCTTGCCTTGGCTGGGTAGCGCCTACAGAGACAGCCCGTGATTGGAGTCTGTGGCATTCAGGGAGGATGAAATGTCCATGGTAAAGAAAAGGAACATCTCCCAACAGGGTGGTCCGCCACCCAAGTCTTTAACTTTTGATTCCCTACGGGGATCAAGCCCCTGGGAACAGTCTGTTCGTGAGAATCTGGGTGCTAACACTCCCAAGTTTCTGGTAGCTACCAGAACAAATGGGGGTGATTTCAAGCTGGTAAAGAGTATTTTGTTTTCTCGCCACATAGAAGGGGTCTATGGTGAGCTTGAGAAAGTACAAAAGATGAGGAACGGTGGCTTGTTGCTCAAGACTAGGACTGGTGAGCAGGTTGAACAACTTTTGCAGTGTGACCACTTTGGTGATATCCCCGTTAAAGTGGAAAAGCACAAGTCTCTGAATCTGGTCCGGGGAGTTATTTTCCACCGAGACCTGATTCTGATCACCGACGATGAGCTCAAAGAGGATATGCAGCACTGTCACGTGACTGATGTCCAGCGCATTACGCGCAAGGTCAATGGTCAAATCGTGGACACTGGTGCTTTCATCATTTCCTTTGAGCTTTCGGTGCTCCCGGAGAAAGTCAAGGTAACAAGTTACCGTTGTGACGTACGGCCTTACATCCCTCCACCAATGAGGTGTTATAACTAGGGCTCGGATTTTTAGGTGCTAAAAATCTGGAAAATATTTATTTTTTATGTATTTAAAATACTTGAAATATGTGACAAAAAAGTAAAAATATCTAATTATAATTTAGTTTATTAATATGAATATAAACAATATGCAGTACTCACGAATGCAATTTATTCTATCTCTCACTAACTGCTGAAGCATTACAATACAGAACGAGATACATCTTCAGGGTCTCCATCACAAATCACCGACAATTATCGCAAAACACTTCTTCTGAAGGCGCGAAACCGCGGCAATATGTTTCTTGCCCTTGAGGTGTTGTGTAACTTGATATCGAGTTCAGCCTTGACTGTTTCCCACATGGTTGGCAGAACAGAACGCCCCCATCAGAAGTAAAATTATCCTTAAATTCTGCAACATACTGCTGCTGATGACAATGTGTAGTTGCTTTTACTTTAGACATCCCCGGCTTCCACAGCGAGTGGGACGGGGCGACAAGATAAGAAAAACACAGCTGCAAGTAAGTTGAAGTAACACAGAACAAATGTGTAATAAACTGAAAGATCTAGCATACAGATTTTAAAAAATGTACATATTATGTCTTTTTATGTGCTAATAAGTGGAAAGCAGGAATTTATGTATTTATAGACAAAATGTTTAAAATATGTATTTACATAAAAAAAAATATTTACCTAAAAATCCGAACCCTAGTTAAAACTGCCAGAAGTTCGGGCACATGTTATCCCGATGATCGAGCCCTGAAATCTGCGGAACATGCGGTAAGGAATCACACAAAGCGGAAGAGTGCACAACCATATCAGTGCACTAATTGCCCTGGATTTCATTCTCCTCGGGACAGGAACTGCCCTGTCTTCCAGGGAGAGAAGAAAATCCAAGAGATCAAAACCCTGGATGGTCTCACCTACCAGGAGGCCCGCAAGAAGTACCATATCACGACTTCTCCTTCTCCAACGATTGATTATAGTGTCATAATCCCTAATTAGGTACCGGCTACCTCATCTTTTGTCTCAGCTGTGAAACCTTCAAATGTACCACTGCCATCTACAGCTACACCCCAGAATCGGAACAAGAGCCAGAAGGTGCCTTCACCCCCACCTTCGGCCACAAAGAAGGCTGTACGAGTGAAGGCTGCTTCGCCCGCACAGCAGGGGAGGAAGTTGACGACATCCTCCCCACTCAAACGGTCGGCGAAAGCCGCGCCGAAGCCGGCGGCAATGTCTACCAGGAGTTCGCCTCCTGACCCGTCTAAATATCTTAAAGAGGCGGGGAAGAAGGGAGCCCGCTCTACGCGTTCCCTTACTCCTTCAAAAAAGGGGAAGCCATCTGCCCCACCAGCTGCAGATGCTTCTGCGCCTGGGGAAGTTTTGGTCCCCAGATCTGCGCGCTCCCCACGGAGATCCCCCCGCCGCCGAATTGTGTCTAGGAAATCTTCCGCTGAGTCGATCCACTCCACGACCTCGCCCGAGGACATGGAGTTTATAATCGACGGAGTGGGTGATGATCCACCAGAGGTTAAGTTGTAGCTTGCTGCTCCAACTTATTCCCTAGTTTACAAGTTCACACTATGGCACTGTTACAGTGGAATTGTAACAGTTATGACAGGCATTTGACAGAGCTCCGTCAGCTCATTGCACAATACGCAGCGAGTATAGTCTGCCTACAGGAAACTAACCTCAGACCTGATCAAGAGACTGTTCTGAGAGGTTTCAGACTATGCTCTAAAGAGCGACATGACGCCGCACGGGCTCCCGAGGGCGTTTGTACCTTCGTTCGCTCTGACTGCTATAGTGAAGAGTTTCCACTCGCCACTCCTCTGGAAGCTATTGCAGTTCGCGTGTCATTGCCTGTTATGACAACAGTTTGTAACGTGTACCTTTACCAAACCAGCCACTTGATATTAATGATGTCTTTGATCTTGTTGATCAACTTCCAGTCCCTTTCCTTATCGTGGGTGATTTCAACTCGCATCACCCCCAATGGGGGATCACGATCTTCCTGCCTCAGAGGAAGGGACGTGGAGGGCTTAATTCAAGGGTTGGATTTATCTCTATTAAATACACGGGAAGCTACACATTTCAGCTTAGCGCACGGCTGTGCTCTGGTCCCCCTATTTGGTTGGTATGTACATGATGACCTCTGTAACAGTGACCATTTCCCGATCGTTCTTACACTTCTGAACCAGAAGCCCGTGGAGTTCCCCAGTCATTGGGTACTTAAGCGGGCAAATTGGCCCTCGTTTCAAGAACGAGCTGTGTTCATTGATCTTGGTTGCCGGAGCGTCGATGACGAGGTACAGCACGTCACTGATGTGCTTCTTGCTGCCGCCGAAGAGTCCATTCCATCCTTTTCTGGGACTCCTCGTCGCAAACTCGTCCCCTGGTGGACTGAGGATATTGCAGCGGCAATAAGAGACCGTCGTTGCGCTCATAAGCATTATCGGCGACGCCCAATAATGGCCAATTTGGTGGCGTTTAAGAAATTTCGTGCCAAGGCACGGTTTCTTATCCGCCAGAGTAAGAAACAATCCTGGGAACGGTATGAGTCGTCTATCACGGCACATACCCCCTCCTCTCAAGTGTGGACTAAACTACGACGCATTTTGGGAATTCAGACATCTTCTACTGGACCGGGAATTTCCATTGATAATGAATTGGTTACAGATCCTTATCGCGTTGCAAACCATCTCGCCTCGTATTTTGCCGATATATCCGGTTCGGACAACTATGCTCCCGATTTTGTTGTATTGAAGCGCGAGGCAGAACGCTTCCAGCTCTGTTTTGCCTCTTGCGCTTCGGAGGACTACAACGTGCCCTTTACGGAGTGGGAACTCCGCGGAGCGCTGGCGCTCTGCAAAGACACGTCTCCCGGGCCGGATAATGTTCAAAACCAGATGCTTAAACACCTGAATGATGAGAGCATCCGTTACTTGCTCAGGGTGATTAATCGTATCTGGTTGAAGGTGTGTTTCCAGCGCAATGGCAGGAAGGGATGATTATCCCTATCCTGAAGCCTGATAAGGATCCCAATTTGACAGGGAGTTACAGACCTATTTGTCTCACAAATGGTCTGTGCAAGCTCTTTGAGAGGATGGTCAATCGGCGACTGGTGCGGGTCCTGGAGAAACGAGGACTCCTGTCTGAATACCAGTGTGGTTACAGGGCGTCTCGGAGTACCAATGACCATTTGGTACGCCTGGAGACCGCCATACAGGATGCTTTCCTCCGGAGACAGCACCTGACCTAGTCGCTGTTTTCTTTGACCTCGAGAAGGCCTATGACACCACTTGATGCTACGGCATCCTCTCTACCCTGCATCAATGGAAATTCCGAGGTAACTTGCCGGTCTTTATTGCGAATTTTCTGTCCCTTCGCCTATTCCGTGTCCGAATAGGGGGGACATATTCGCAATATCATGTACAGGAAAATGGAGTACCACAGGGATCAGTGCTTAGCGTAACTTTATTTGCGATTGCCAAAAAACAGTATAGTAGCTGCTGCTGGTCCAGCGGTGGTACCGTTGCTATATGTAGACGATTTCGCTCTACATTATAGTGCACAAAATATGGCAGTCCCTGAAGGACAGCTCCAACAAGCTATTCGGAGAGTGGAACGCTAGACACTAGAGCATGGCTTTCGGTTCTCTACTGCTAAGACCTCGGTTGTCCATTTCTGCCGAAAGTGCACTCCATCCCGATCCAGAGCTTTATCTGGGAAATGTAGCTTTGCCTGTTGTTGCTACGTACCGGTTCCTTGGCCTCCTTTCCGACCAGAGGTTAACGTGGGAGCCACACGTGCGGTGTTTGAAAACTGCCAGTGCTAGGAAGCTCAACATGTTGCGGTTTCTTAGCGGCACATCGTGGGGGGGGGGGAAGGACGGACCACACGGTGCTCCTACGTTTTTATAAGGCTCTTATTCTATCTAGATTAGAAAGGAAAGGTCTGATTCAGGTAATTGCGCACGTGAATCGCGAAGTGTGCAGGTGCTCCATGCTATTGTAAGACCACAGTATTTTTGATACAATTTTTCTTGCAATTGTGGCACCAACCACACATTAAGCATCTCCTGGTAAGAATGTCCATTAGCATTGTCTTCGTAGAAGAAAGGCCGGCCGGCTGATTGGAAGAAGTTCTGCATCATTACCAGCGCCCTTTGCCTGGCCTCCATGAAGTTGCGATCTGACGAGCACTTGTGGAACCCACCTTCATCCTCGTGACTCCGGAGGATCTCCGCAAAACATCTACGAGAACATGGCGCAGAATTCAGCTGTGTTACGTCAAGGATGGTGCTCATACCGATATTTATTACTCTTAATACTTCAAGGTAACTGAGTACAACAAACATTCAACCATAACTATCATAATGTTGAAAATAAAAGTGGGTACGCCCACTTCCGGACCACCCTGCACAGTTTTTCCTCAACACCTTATTGAAGATTGACGTTAAAAATTAATTTGGACATTCAGGAAATGTTTGAGCCCATAAAAACTCTAGGTCATTGCTTTGGAAAAAAAAATTATGGTTGAAGAATGCATACTTCACTGTTCTTCTCCGAAGCCCTTCAGCTCGGTGCCCTTGACAAATTTAGGATATTTTAGACTTTTCTAGTGAACCCTTATTATTATCATATAATAATTGTTCAGGTTTTATTGTATGCTGTATTGGAGGTATCAGTAAGGCCGGTAGAAGTAGCCACCTATGTCGCAAGATTTCGAGCATTTGAAACAAGGGAGTTATATTTAACTAGTTCTTGGAAATGATGGGTCAGTGGATGGGATGCGTGGCGTTACTGATGACGTAGGGAGTCCAGGCACCTTTGTGTGAGCATGCAAGAGTGAGAGCGCAGTGTTTGAGCAAGCGAGAAGGGAAATGATTTGAGACGTCAAGGGGGCGGAGTCTGCGTGACTGGAACAACGAATTGAACTTGAATCTGCGGGAAAATCAGAGTGGATCAAAAACCGAGGGAAATCAATATTGAATTAATCTACGGTGGAATTTTATTCCGCATGGCAGATCTATAACCTGCAGGATGAGAGAAGAACAATTGATACCACCCTCAAGTCTGTACGCCAATTTCTAAGATTTATTTTAGTTTTATCGTCCCCACTCTTTGATATCTGCCAGTTCTGTATAAATTAGGTCACTGTGCAAGCCTAAGATATTCTATTTTGCGTCTCTGAGGAGACTTTATAATTTGAATCTCTGATGAGATATTACTCAGCATTTGAACTTAATTAGTTGAGAGCAGGCATTGGTCTGACTACACTAATATCCAAACACTTCAAATATTTCTGTAAAATGTTTATAGCGTGTGACATGTTGCGTGTGCAATTAGAGCATAAATTGCTAATTAGGGAAAATGTCGTCGAGAGCAATTGCATAGGACTATGAGTGAAAATAGTAAAAAAAGGAAGCTTGTATTTTAACGTGACCGTTAATCTCGCGATCATAAGCCACGGGACCTCCGTTTTACGTGGAATCCGAACCACAGGACATGGCATTTCACATCGAAAATCTCACATGCATTGGCCGGGAATCGAACCCGGTCCGCCTTGGTGAGAGGCATACAGCTTGACCACTGCGCCACCGCGCCCCTGAAAATAGTAACTCTGATCGCAATTCTAGTAGGGTATTGTAGTGTATTTTGAATTAATCTGAACATTTATTTTCATCATTAAGAAGATATCAAGATGGTTGGTACGAGGCCAATTACTGGGATGATGACCATTTGATCTACCGTAGCGATGATGATGGCCGAGTAAACATACGATCGGGTCATGAACGGTAACGTACGCTGAAGTGAAGGAAGCGTGTAGTTTAACGTGACCGTTAATCTCGCGATCAGAAGCCACGGGACCTCCGTTTTACGTGGAATCCGAACCACAGGACATGGCATTTCACATCGAAAATCTCACATGCAGTGACAGGGAATCGAACCCGGTCCGCCTTGGTACAGGCATACAGCTTGACCGCTGCGCCACCACGCCCCCATCGCTGAAGTGATGTTGCAGATATGGTTGAGTACTAAACATTGGATTTATTCAATTATGTAGATAGATTTTGGCATGGGAACATTGTATATATTTTCTTGTGATTTTAATTTTGTTTTTGGTTAAATGTAGTGTTTCCGACACTCAGATGTAAATGTGTGAGGACGCGTGACCACCAGTTGATTTGTTTGGATTTTATTTGTGTAATGTAATCCTTGTACTACGTGTACATGTTGCGAATATTTTGGTTTTGCGTACGCATGAGTTACGGCTCGGGTGGTAAGTGAAGCTGCATTAGGGTAACGATCTTTTGTTGCTGTTTTGATTGAACAGGCATGTAATGAGTAGCCGGTTTTGCAACAACTTTTGAAGTATGAGTTTATTTGATGATAGCATTTATTTTGATTCTGCGGTCGGAAGCTTAGGTCAGACGCACGGTGAGTGTAGAAAATATATGTGATTTTTTTCTAGGCGATTGTCAAACCCATACGTGTGATATTGTGTGTTTAAGTGCCATATTGTGTGCGTATTTGAATTTGCGCGGAAGATTGGCATTGTATCCAAGTCTTTGTCTGCAGCACATCCGATGGCGGGTGTAGCTTTGCGAAGACTCCGACCAGTCCAACTGAATCTTATAATTCCAAAGGGAATTAATGAGATAATTGTATTTGTAACACACACATTTAGCTGGGTGACAGCTGTAATTCTTCGTTGTCTTGGAGCCATGCAAGGGCAGGCCCGAGATATTGACACACGTGGGTGATTGACAGGTATTAGCGAGGGTCCACACTGAGCGCTGGTCTATGTTATTTCGAGACACTAATTAGGCAGGGGGAACGGCCCGGCCGTGACCTAGTCAAAGATGATCGCCTGTTAGGTAAAAGCCTTGAATATGTTAAAGGGGAAGAGCTTCATGCCCGCACGGTAATCTCATGTGTTACGTCCTGTTTGAGGCAATCTTTGTCGTGCTTTGGCACTTAGGTCCAGATTTCATACGGAAATCTTTGTTGTAAAGTAATAGAAAAACAAAGTGCTGACCAAGGTCTGACTCAAACACGAAACCTTGAGTTCCCCACGCCAATGCGCTAGCGACTAAGCCACGGAAACGAGCCGGGAACGTGAGCGAGAATAGGACTACAAAGGTTTGATGGTTGATTTTAAACGTTCAATTTTGAATACACTAAGGCCCATTGGCAAAAACGCTCCAACACGGCCAAATTAGTTTCTTATGAAGAGCAAACCCTCCAAATTTAAACACTTTTCTAGTAAACCACTTGGCGACCTCTCCTTGTAAGTTACGTTAACAGAGACTGACTTTTTTTTCTTCATTGCCTACTTGATATTTCTACACTCGCATTGCCTTCTTGATACACTGCTGTTACAAAGTAATCCGTATGTGATAAACATTCCACATGGTACCACTGCCAGCTGGATCACTAGCTGCCAATTGGCAGTGCATCTTACACACTCCCGTCCGATCCACTTCCGTCCCATTCTTCAAAATCACTCCCACAAAAATATACAGTAACCGAGTGGAAAGATGTTACACATCAAAATTCAAAATAATAACCTTAAGAATAGTAGAGTGCACTAGTGTCTTTACACCTAAAGTCAGGCTCAAGTTTTAAGTTTCTTATCTTAGCTATCATGATGGATTGTGTAAAAAAAAGCCAGTTTATCTAAATCGAACATTGTGATTCCATTTGTTTTTTGGAAGATGACTCAAAGTTTCGTCACTTACGATATCAATCTTGCTTTCGAGAAGCTATGGTGACCCATAGGTCTATTATGTACTTGCCTCTGTTAAGTCGCTCTTTCCTTAGAATTTTCCTTGTAAGGAGCTAGATATTTACAGGAAAAGAAAGATTCTCTATGACATTCCAATGATTTAATGTAACCAGTAACAGCACTACATAGTTCCCGACACAAACTACACATCATGCAGGTTTTCCATACATACAGGCAGGCAGACAGTAACATTCGTTGTATTCTTAGCTCTAAAAAAATAGTTTCTGTATATTAGATTGGAAGATAAAATAGAACATTTTCAAACATTTAAAACTGTTCATTCACTAACTATACTCCACTACAGGACGAGGGGAGATACATTAATATGTACACAATTCTCCGAGGTGCATTTAATATCAGAATATATACACACTGTGCAAAAACAATACATCTTAACAGAGTTGAAAGCACCACATCCACCCTTCCTCAGCAGCTAAGTTCTACAGACAGAATTAGTCCTCGCTACAACTAAGTCTACATATCTTTTCTACTCATGTTGGATCGACTGAAGAGGTTAGTTATTGTTGTTTTAAGGGGTGGAACTACGAGGTCATCTGCACCTGACTGAAAAGGTTACTTGGGCAACACTGATAATTGACGTCTAATATTTCAATATGAAGGTCAAGCTAGGGAGTCGACCACGCCCACCTCCGTATAATATGTGTGGTCGAGGATTGGTATGTCTAGTCACCAGTTAGACAAACGTTGAATGTAGTAAGACCAAAGAGGACTTGCATGAAAATTTGCATACCCTGATACAGGAAACACGCGATGATAATACTCCAAAGCTAATTCCAGTTAAGAAAATGGATTTAAAGAAGGGGTGGCAAACTGAGGCTCCAGGGAGAATCCTGAGTGTTGCTGGTGCAGTCAAGGACATAGCTGCTTTGACTGGAGGTGGACAATCCTGCTTTGTAAGCTTATCGGTTTCTTCGTTCAGCATAAATGTATGAGAGAGAAAAGCAACAATTGTTTTCTGTTAAAGAAAATAGTGGTTATTGGCACAGTCAGTGCCTGTGGATGCTGTGAAAGGTTCTACTCATAGGGTTAGTACGCCTCATAACCCACATAACCTAATGGTGGTGCTTTTGAGGATCCAACCAGCCTTCGGGCTGACTACCTAACAGACAGACAGGAATAATCAACGTAGTTCTTTGCATCAAGTAGATTTATTTATATCTTGGATTTTAGAGCAACAAATCGCTTGCCCAAGAGTTTTCTTCTCAACAAGTTCGTGAATGTTTGCGGTTGATATACAGTACTTAGTCATCATTAACCGAAGAAAATTAAGGCAAGTGTTTATCCAACAATCTGCACAGGTGCCAAATACAGTAAGCGCTGCATGGTTGTATCCGTTCTGCTAGATTAAGCCCAATAGACACTTTCTATTTCTCTGCTTACCACATTCAGCAACTCATGGGTTTTGTTGCTAACATCCAAAGTTGTCTCACATTTTGATCACTAGTGAATATCTATGATCTACCTTGGTCACTTCGGTAGCAGATCCTGGGAAAGCTTCGATTGGCATCCCTGCTCCAAGTGATTTCTACAGTGTTCCATAGGTTCAAGTGGCAGTTGTCTTATGGTTGTTTTGATATGCGGTATATATTAAACCAAACCTAGATGTTATTCTTTCAATGATTCCAATCCAGTCCCTGATCCTTGTGGGAAATGAAACACTGTTCTCCATGTTCAGTTTAAAATAAGGTAAGTAGCAACTTACCTAGACATAAGAGAGAACAGACAGACATGCATACATACATTTTAGGACCAAATATTCTGGAAGATGACCATTCTCAATACAGGAAGAGCTAGGAATCATACTCGCCTAAGAGAGTTGCTACTTTAAGACAAACGTAATTCATAAATAAATGGAATTATTTCTATTTATGAAGTTCCTTTCAATATCTATTGAACATGTTTACATCTTGTGTTGTTGAGATTAAAATGTGCAATATTATTTTCAAAGACCACCTCTTGAAACAACACAAGACTGGTTACCACGGAGAATCAAGTCTGGACACTGCAGATCTGTCTCCCCTTCTATCCGTATGACCTTCATTTAGGTGTTGTGGCATGTCAAGTGTTATTGGAGAATGAGCACCATTCTCTCCGGGCCTGAGTGCCCCAAGACCGACTGTAGTTTTAGAAAGGTTCTTCAGGCTTTGAAGAAAGCTGACATATTCCAGCAAGATCCAACCCATGTTGGCATAGGAGAGAATCAGACAGCCAAAAAGGATATTATGTTACCCATCTTTACAAGATGACCCGATGAAGAAAAAACCTCGGACCAAAATCACAGTTATTGGGAATGCCAGGAGAGGTCTTTGACCACCAGTGCAGAAGATGTGGGCGGTGTGGCCAGCACGTAACCCCTAGAGGAAATCTGCGAGTACTCACTTTCAGTAGTACGCAGTGATGGTTTCAATCATGCACTACTACATACACATCATCAAAATGCTCTCATTTTACAGTTTTCTTCAAATTGGGAGGAATATGACAAGTAGAGTGGATGGTTAATCATTGAGGCTACTTTCCTAACAATAAATCTGCTGGAGTATTGTGATGCCATGAGTATATTACTAGCTTAACCCCACAAATTTTCTTCAAAAAAGTACCTCCGCATACAATGGTCCAGCCATAGTCTGCTGAGAGGCATAAATTCATAGTGAGTCAGTCCTTTTGAATCAAAGAATGCTTGCTTGTGAATCACCTTCCAGCGACAAGTGACCATTTATAAAACTAGCCTCTAACCAGTTTGAGATACAATTGCTGATGGGCACCTTAAGAACCAAGTGTTGTTTATAGCCAAACTAGCAGAGCCAATGTCAGCAGCATAACACCACACCTCCTGTTTGCTCTGTTTTCTGCTGGTGAGTTTTGGATGCGCAGTGGTATACCAGACACACTGCGAGCCTCAAAATCTGGGCCATGCACACTATGTGCTCTGCCAATCGAGATCAGCATTTGCTCTCAGTGTCATTAGTAGACTGCCACTAGATTCTTACACTTGCTTCAATGGCAGAAATCAGCATAGTTATCAAACTATGGCTTAAACCAGTCTCTCCATACCCGATTTGGATCATCACATTAGAAATGTCTCTTACGACATGTAAAACTAAGTTTGATTGCAGCTCTTCATGGACAAAATTCAAATCATCCCTTCTGAGTACAGGAAAAGTCTTATACCGGTATAACGAAATCTTAACGACTTCATTCAACGCGAATACACTGTGTATTTTACCCGACTTCTACCTGCTGGTGTAACGAGAACAATGTCCAAGTCTACTTGCTACTTCAAAGAGGATTTGGGTGAATGGATGCTTTCTCTGAAATGAATACATTAGAAGAAAATTCCATTTATGGCAGTGTCTTACAGTTCAGACTCACAGACAAAACAAATTATAAATAACATTCTAAAACAGCAATTGGTTTCTCTTAACACCAGTTTAAAAATATAGTAAGGTCCCATATCTGGAATACACCACTTAAAAATTCCTTTTACCAATTAAAAGTAACTAAAAATGAATGAATAGACAAAAAGTAGAAGAGATAGAGAGAGGAGAGACTGACATTGCTTCCATTACTCGTCCCCTGATTCCTCTTTCTCATCTTTCCTGTTCAAACCCTCTTGGAATACACAACTGCCATTAGCCTTGAGAGAGCTCGAGCTGGGTTTCTTTGTGGTACGATGGTACCATTTGTCACAAATGGAGCTGAAGATACCAATGTCAAGGCCAGCTATCAATCGTTCTTTAGCGAGACTCTCCTATACTTCCCAGGTTGGTTGTTGATAAAAAAGAAAAAAAAAAAAAAGGTAAAAACTTCCCAGTACTGATGCCCACTTCTTGCTACTTACCCAATACAAGAATGAAGGTCTTCTGGAAGAATACGATCTGCTGTGCATGATTTTGAACAATGGAAGAACTGATTGATGAGGCTGGTAGGTCAAAATAAGCTTGTTTGAGCTATAGCATGGAAGATGGATGGCTATGTGTTCCCCTTTAAAAACAGTCGCCTGGCTCTGGAGTTAGTCTTTGTCTTTCTCGGTGGATCAGCGATAGTGTGTCTGTATCTTGATCCCGAGACAGCAGGTTTGATTCCCTGCCAAGGAAGTCTGGCACACCAGGTGACCACATGACAAAATTAATTAAATCTTAGCCACAGGTTGCTCAACAGCTGCTAGGAGGCAGTGCAAGAGAAAGAATTGAAATTGAAGAGCAGATTGCCAAAGATCCCCACTGGATAGCTGAGGCCATAGCTATCTCCCTATTCTTGTCTTGCAGCTGCAGTTATTATTATTTACTGTATGGCTTTTAGTGCCGGGAGTGTCCGAGGACATGTTCGGCTTGCCAGAGGCTGTAGCTGCTTCAATGCAGACACCCATGGGGTAAGCTACAAGTTCCAACTTTCGCTACCAGATGTCACTGACACCTAGTGGTGAACGTTGGAACTTTGATAGAGAGTTTCAACAAAATCTAACCCACAATTTAGCTTCACACAAGTTTAGTTAGTGGAAGGTTCTTTTACATGCCATAAATCTATGACATGGGACCTCCAAAGGAAGGAATACTGAAGGATTTTAACACTCTTAAAAAATCGGACTACTTTGGCCGGGTTTGAACCCGCGATCTTGGGAATAGAAGCTCAGCATGCTAACAGCTGCAGTGAAGTATGGCCAAAGATGAGAAATATACACACTAAAACCCCTTTAAAAAATGTATGTAATTGCAAATAATTCTCATTTTCTATTAATCATTTCAGGATTTGCTACATGAATATAGGGGAGTGCAGCTTGTCATGTAACCAATCCCACTCATCCTGCCAGCGACTGACATATAAATTGTTAGGAATACTTTTTTTGTAGAGCAAGTGTGGAGAGAGGAAAAAAAAGGCATAAAGAACAGTGGAAGTAAGAGAATGATACGACAGTTAAGCACAAAGCAAGTCTCAGGTCACAACTACATTCTCATTTTGAGCAGCCAATGGTAGAGGTGTTTGTTTTTGTTGATTTGCAGTAAAAACAAATATTGTTTTTAGGCTACTTATTGGTTCTTGCGAACAATTGATGCCATTAAAATGCCAATTCAAAGATAAAGCAAAATTTAACAATAAAGGAAATTGTACTTTCTGTTAGTCAAATAAACAACAACATTGTGGTACCTACAACAACAGTTTATCCACATCTGCCAAAACATGTTACCGTATTTGCTCGCATATAACTCGCACTTTTCTGACCGAAAATAAGTGTCTAAATCTTTGGTGCGAGATATATGCAGGGATTTGTAAGGGAAATACCTTATTCCTGAAAAAACGTAAAATTTACATTATTGAAACAAGACGACTGGAATTGTCAACTGCCATCGCTGCTGCCAATCTCCGAGCTACTCTCGCGTGCATCATCCTAACTTCCCTCCAATGCATTTGCGATGTCAGTCTCCAAGAAGTAATGCCTGTCAGCACCATAACCCATAATCCAATCATCAAGTGTTCAACTGACTGCGTTCTTTATTTTGTCTTCTCGTCAGCTTATCGTGACTAACAATACCAGATCTCGATGTGTTCTAAACGCACAATTTCTTATTTAGCGTGTGGAGCACCAAATCATGCAAGAGTTCAACACACGGCCTTCTTTATTTTGTCTTCTGTCGTCAGCTTATCGTGGCTAACAATACCAGATTTCGAAGTTTTCTAACCTAACAATTACTTATCATTAGCGTGTGGAGCGCCAACAAAACAGCTGACCATCACACCCCATATTGCTGTTTTACAGCATCACCACATTTGAAAACTCCGTATGTGTTTGATTATTGGTTTCTAGCGTGTCTTTCTGTTGACGCCAGTAGCGAATATCATATTCATTAACAATGAATTCTCGACCAGCAGCTAGATTACCATCGTCGTCTGCGTGTTTGATCACTTTGGGTTTAAATCCAGCCGTATAACTTCCGTGTTTTTACAGAACTAAAAGATCGATTTCCACAAGGAAACAATCACACTTAACAAACAAAAGTGGAACGTGAAGACAATGCTGCTCACTTACTTTTCGACAATGCAACAGATGGACAACAAACACCATGAAAGAAAGGAAAGCACCGCCGCAAAAACGAACAATTACATCGCCTGCAAGAAGCGTTTTAAAATTACTACGATCATCTGTATGACAGCGTCAGAAATTAATGCGTGATATATGCGAGGAATACTTTTTCCTGCAATTTCTAATTTAAAAATGGGGTGCGAGATATAGCGGGGGCGAGATATATGCGAGCAAATACGGTATTTTCTGCTCCCACTGCTTACTTGTGCCCACTAAGTTGCCCAGACCTGGAACCATGTAGTAGTGCATGTGTGTAACTGTTTTAGGGACAGGGATGGGGTAGGCGCCCCGGCACTTGAAATAAGACACTGCTGTATATGTAAAGATATGAACTTAATCATACTTATTGTTTCCTTATGACAATCAAATCTAAATAGAATACCCATAGATACTTAATAAATAATACACCTTAGTCAATAATAGGTTAATTAAACTAGCAAACACAATTGGATGCAGATGGTTAAAAGAAATCAGAGAGGACTTAAAAGAAATTGGCCTAACAACAGAAGATGCTACAAATAAGAAAAGTTTAACTACCTCATTTAAAAATATGAACTTTCATACTCCACTCATGAAAAAGAAAAATCCAACAAGAATATTTTCCGCCCAAGAAAGGGCAAGGCGATCAATACGAATGAAGAAGTACTGGGAAGACTGCAAGGCTCATACAGCTCCTACAAGTCGACGAACTAATGATTGGTTAAAGTGACCCTATGTGGTCTCAAAAGGCGACGAAGAAGAAGAAACTAGCAAAAGAACCCGTCCCTCAAACGGTCCTTGGCATTAAGAAGCAGACGTTATCAATTGAGCTACTGTTCCAATGGTGAGGGGCTTGTCATTCCTTCACCAGTTTATCACAGAGAATTTAGTTTCCTGGGAATGTAACAGACACTGTTAAATTTAGGGCCTTAAAATGTGGAGGTGGGAACTGAAGGTCCTGTCAACAGCCCGCCGTGTTACCTGGAATTCCTGTCTATTCCAATTCTGTTGCTTAAACCAGTGTGGTGTACGGTGTAGCGAATGAGTGAGTGGGTGATTGACCAATGTATTTGGTTCTGTCACTACGCACAGACTGGGGACCCCTACATCTCTCCTCATCGTCCGCAATCCACATTTCTCTCTGCTTTCTTCTTTGCTTTTATGTCTTAAGTCATAATCCTCTTTATCGACGTCTAACTTGCCCGTTCGAAATATCGTCGTTACAGAAGTTTGCAAGCGCTTGCTTTTATATGAGTGCAGTAGCAGTATTTTTCTCCCATGACTTGTTGACTGGATGAAGAGCATCCAGCAACCATGCTCTCTGTGATGCGCAAGTTTGCGCCATTAGGCAATAATCACTGTTTACAATACGATGTCCACGCATCCACCCTGAACAACTCACAGATCGGCGACCTTGGAGTGTGCCTGATGCGAAAAGGAGGGTACGGTAGGTTCTGAGTGAAAGTGCATTTCTCTTGTATTGTTTGGGCTTCGAAGATAAAGGAAATCTGGGCTATACCACTCGCTGCAATAGGTTCGTATGTTTCGAAGATTGCGCAAGTAGGCCTACTGTTACATCGCAGGGGCCGATAACCTAGATGTTAGGCCCCTTAAAACAACAATTATCATCATCATCATGTTACATCGCAGAGAAACGAAGTTCAGTCTTCTCGAATCTCA
The DNA here is from genome assembly GCA_946902985.2 of Meconema thalassinum. Lineage (NCBI taxonomy): Eukaryota > Metazoa > Arthropoda > Insecta > Orthoptera > Tettigoniidae > Meconema > Meconema thalassinum. The sequence continues at coordinate 252,529,757 of OX336396.1, forward strand.
ATGATTTCGTCTTGACGCATTGCGTCACATCAAAATTCTTTTAAACGACTAAGAGATTGCTTTACTTTGGTGATTAGTTGCTGTGAGAATTTTTGTTTTAAAAAATACTCTTGGAGATCCGAGAATTATCCGCACGCGAATTATCGGGAGTGCACTGTATATTAAATTGAACCACAGATCTCTACACAACAGCTATTAGTCAAGGACCATCATCAGTTTCAATATCACATAAAATTTTTCATTGGAGCAGAGGATAATTCCAACAAACATTCCAAACCCATGCTCCACTCAGCCAAGATTTCCTTAATCAACACTTCCCATATGCTCCACTTAGCGAAGAGTTTATTCATCTCGTAGACCATATAAGGAATTCTTTTAAACAATTTTCAGTATTTTTATGAGAGTACAGTAAAACTTCTTTTATACGATTCACACTTATACGTTTTCTACACGTATACGATTTTTTTCTTGGTCCCGGCAAAATCCCTATACTTTCCATGTTAATTTATTTCCGATATACGTTTTACATTTATTAGTTTTTCACGCTTATACGATCATATCTTACGTCCCCGAGAGAAAAATGCGTCGTTTATACGTTTACAACGGTTTCCCTACCTAAAATCTCTAAAAATATTGGAGCCAGAAACTTATGACACGCACTGTACGTTTCTCGGAAACCATCCCTCGCGCGGCGCTATGTTGTGGCGAGAGCGACCTTGAAGTTGCGTGTGTTGCGAAATACATCATCACTTGCTGCAGTCATTGTTCTGCCTTGTTCGGTGCTTCAGTTGTGGTTAACCTTGATAGCAGTGAACATGGGTGAAAGGAAGAGGAAGTGCATTACGATTGCTGTTGTTCACTTCTTAACGAGGGCCATCGCTCGCCGCTCGCCCGCGCTGCGGGCCTGTCTCCCGCCAGGCACTTTGCCGTAATGCGTAGCTCGCGCGGCCTATAGCCTATACTGTAGTTCACAGCTGGTGCTGAAAATGTTCGCCATTCACTGCTACACATCGCTGGCACCTCTTTATGAAATTGTCATTTACGTTCTGAAGTTCCTCACCACCGATTGACTGTATTTCAACTGTAATATAGTCTTTAAGCTCATTTTCGCGAAAGATTTCCTGTACTTTATGAAGGTATTTACACACGTTCACGTAATGAAAATCGCATTGGAACATCACACTGAGCACTAAAGACGTGAACAATTGACTAAACTGAACCCCACACTGCTAAAGCACACTGCAAAGGAGGGAAACTTGTGGCGCCAAGAAGCCCATTACGGCCAAGTGCTTGACGGGGGACCGGCTCGCGGCGGGCGCGAGCGAGGGTCCGCGTCGCATATAACACAAGTCACTGTACAACCCATAATGTCACATACATTTTGCAGTTTTTATTTAGCGACTTTCATTTACGCGTTTTTCACGCTTATACGTTTTTTTCATTTGGTCCCTTGAAAATCGTATAAGTGAAGTTTTACTGTACAAACAAAACCATTTTTTAGATTTATGTCATTTTCTCACAAAATTATTTTATATTAGCAAATTAAAGCCCACATGTGTGACAGATCTGTTTTCTTAAGATTAAAAAAATAAATATAAGTAAGACCAAGTTCGAATATTGTTTTTCAAAAGCTTTGCTCCCTGTTTAACATTACTTTTCTCATTGCATTAAAAAACTAAGGAAGGCCATAATGTGACCAAAACTAGTATTTACAGTAATTAATAAATATTAATTTAAGAAATGTTATTGACTAAGGTGGGTAAGATACTATCCCACCACTTACCTGGTGGGAGTGTGGTAAAACCCAGGGAATTATCTACTCAGAATAGCCCTTGTCATTGCTGCAGCTGCCCTTGGGAGCGAGCACGGCTACACCACGGGATTACAATGTAGTAAATTTTGTTGCTAGCTACGTATAGCTAATTTTTTCTAGAGTTTATTTACTTCTTCAAGTTCCATCAACATTTACCTGCAGCAAGCAGGTTAGTCAATTGTTGTCGAAAAGTTTAGAGCGAAATGTGTTTGCATGCAAGTTAAATTTACAGTTATGAAAACCTGAAACTACGAGTAATACCTGGGGATTTGAACTGAAGATAAACATAAAACACAACACTTTGTATTTTAGTTTAACAAGTCTTCAGAAAAATTACACTATTTACAAACACCTGTAGCCATTGGTCAGGGTTAAGTTTTCATGGTGTTGTATTCCAAGGAACATTATAATAGTGAGCACTGTATCACACGGGTTATCACTGTTATAATATCCACCACCTGTTAGGTATAAACTAAGTGCAAAACTTTACAATCATAGGAGTGTATGTTTCCTTAAGCTTGCACCGATAAGAAGAATGAATGCAGAGGAAAAAAGAAAACACATTTCTAGCAATAAAATGAAAAATTTACATGACACACTTATTTGCTGTGGTAGAAACCAGTCTGCAGTCAGAACAAAGTATAGCCTATGATGTATTCCAGACATTGGATATTTGCCCAAGCTATTACCAAATCACCTCACCAACCACTCCGAGAATACGATGCTCTACGACAGGTCAATAAGTCCCTCATTAAAGCTACAAATAGTCACTTATCCTGCTGGTCACAACATTTCCAAGAATTATTTCTTGGCAGAATTTTTTCCCCTTTTACCAAATACTGGACATTCAGTGATAATCACACACCGAGCTGGGTTTCAGCTTAAACTATTTTAAAGGTACAGATAATTACATATTCATGGTTCATAAGACATAAAATATACTCAAGAGTGGAATTTTAACTATTATAAAAGATACTCTCAAAATAAGTATTCCACAGTTGCTGCAACCAATTCAAATAAACATTACTCTATCTTTAGACTTCTGGGCTCTTGATTTAAGGAATATCTTGTCGATACAGTTGAAAACCTCTCCAGCAGATTTAGCTGCATCAATCCGATGATGAATACCTGTAACATAACATTTTAGGAACTTGAAAAACCAAATGGACTAAGGTGAAGATAATACGGCGAGTTCCATATGTACATAATCGAACCTCGCAGGGACGACATGGCAGGCGGATCGCGATGAGTTATGGACAGATAACTCACAACAGTATGTGAACCATATAACTTACCAGTACTGAGCCATTTTTCAAAACTTTTATCCGAGGTAGAGAAGACCTCGTAGTTCCGCCCCTTAAAACAACAATAACTAACTAGAGAAGAACCACTCATTTTATCAACAAGATGGTGAAAATACTCAATGATGGCTCTTCGGAACATCTTTGACGACAGAATAATAAGTCCTGGAGCATGGCCTCCCCGATCCCCTGATTACTCTGTGTACGATTTTTACTTGTAGGGAAACCTCAAACAAAAGTTATGTAATGATGATTATTAAATACATTCAAAAGTGTAAATGTGTTGAACTAGTTGGGCGCTACGCTGTTGCTACACACAGTAGCCCAACAGGCACCCACCACGCAGCCCCTGCACAGTCCTGTTATTTACAGAAAGAGAGGATTACTGGATTTACTCTCATATCAGCCGCCTTATAAAATGGAATAAACTTAAGCATATTGGTTATGAATGTACTTCTTAGCGCTGTTCTGCCAGAAGGCAGGGTCTGCTATGTGGATTCGCTGTCTCCATTTTTTCCACTCTTGAACCATGTCTGGATGGAGGTTTACAGACTTCAGGTAGTTGAGTACTGTATTGTCCATCCCTTGGACCTCTTTCCTGCGACTTCCATGGCATATGCCGACTTAGCCACAGTATTTTCTTCCGCATGCAGGACATGCCCAAACCAGCACGATGGCTTTCCCGCATTTTCTTCTGGATCGGTGCAACTCCAAAACGTTTAAATATTAACCTAAACAAATTGAGGCGAAATTAATTTTTGAGTTGGTTAATTTTTAAACAGTTAAAAATTAATGGAGAAAGTAATCCACTCATTTTGTCAAACTACATATTCTCTGAAGCAGACCCAACCTGCGGTTGGAAACTGCTCTAGTGGATGATGATGACATATTCTCTGCATTCTAGAAAAATACTTGAAAGGCCCTTGACCAGAAAGGTGAAACAAAAGTTTCATTGATTTTTTGTTTTGTTTTTAATTTTTGGCTAAAATATTTTATTCATCCCGGATGTGGTGTAAAGTGACCAAATATACCCCAGTTTAGTTTAAGTCTGTTTGTTATGGGGTTGGCTTCTGAACTACTGGAGCAATTGATATAACATTTTGTACGTAGCACAAAAGGGTGAAGGGGTTAACAGGAAGCCTTAAATCTTGCAGTAACCCAATTGCGCACTCTGTATCCTTCTCTTGACATCACAATGCCAAGTGTGAGAACAACTGGCTGATTTATCACAAGGTGACTTGTCCTGACATGAATGTCACATCACAGTTCTAACGAGTATCCATGAAGCCTGTAAGAAGCCGCAAGTCGTCCATCAATCACCACACACCGATCGTGGAGTGAGGGAATTTTACTGTGAACATTTACAACTAATAATATTTATGATTGAATGAACCCTTACCAAGATAAATGTGAAAATATGTCCTGGGAAGTAAGACACTATCCGAATCTTCTTCCTTTTTGCCAGCTGGCGTGGGTCAGCGGTAAAGTGATGGTCGTGAAATTGAACTTGAGCTTGGCTACCAAGTCGAATGCAGCCACAGGTATGGACGTGTGTGTTGTCTTTAATTGTAACCCATTCCAATGATATAATATAATATATAAATCACAATAATCTTTCCTCATATCAAGACACAAAATACTGTACAAGTAAAAATAAATTAAATCGGAGAGATAAGATCAGAAATGAGGTACACAGGTCCCTGCTACCAACTTTCTGGGGAAACGCAGACTTCAGTGGTATGGCCATGTAATGAGCAAGGATAGCTCCAGAACAGCTAAGAAGTACTTCAACCTGGATGTCAGAGGGAGAGACCAAGAGGAAGACCTAGGAGATTATGGATAGAGACAGTTCGATCAGAGGTGGAGAAGAATGGTTTTAACTGGGACGATGTCCAAGAACAAATGTTGTACCAAGATCGGGCAAGATGGAGAGCGCTTGTTTGCCACACCCTGGTAACTGGAGATGGAAAATGATGATGATGGAGCCGGCCGTATGGCTACAATGGCCCCAAGACAACAAATATTCCTAAAAAACGTATTTTTGTTAAAAATTGCATACTGGTTGATTGTGTAATTCTCTTATCATCAGTTTAATGTTTATTTTTATCCCCCCCCCCCCAGTGGTCTTCCTTTATGTACATAATTCTGTACTGGGAGCAAATTGTGAAATGGCATGGGTGTTGGCCAAACAAGGTCCGACAGTCTAGCCATAATTAGAGTCACCTGTTTTCGGTGAAAATTTTTGCTCGATTTCGTCAATTATTTTTTATGATTTCGGTATATTTTTCGCTACTTTTGTTTCAATTCGTCAAAAATTTAGCTATTTATCGTAAGCTTATTTTAGTCATAATTTGTATCCGAAATATGTTTCGGCACATTTGGATGCTATATTTTCAAATTTATTGTTTACTTATTTACATACTACTATGGAAAAATAAAATTTCTATAAATATTTGACTGCAATTCAACAAGTTCTCAAGAAATTTTTCAAAATGACAATTGCATCATCAGTTCCATGTTACTAGGAGTCAGTCCCGGTCTGCGGTCTCACATAATGTTGGAATAGGTTGAGAATGACTGCTCGCAGTCAACATTGCTGACTGGGATCCACAATGCCTTGACAGCAGCATCCACAAAATGTTCATGTTCAGATTTCAAGGACAATAGAATAGATATTTCATCTATGTTTTCACCTGTGTTACAAACACTTCTTACTTGATCCCTAAACACACAATATGGCTGAAGAGATTGGGAATTTTTCAGACTTTTAACAATGGGAATATCTTTCATTAAGTAATAGATCTAGTCATTTCCTGAATTACTTTTCACAATGTTTCTTGGATCAAAGAGCCTCCTCATAGCATAACAAACAACTTTTCCTGTGTCTGATTCCATTAAATGTTTAAACTTGTTGAAACTAGCTGTACCTACAGATTTGAAGAGAGATGTTAAATGTGCCTGACTTTGTTTTGGTAGATGAGACAGAAGATCTGAAGTTTTTTGAAAAAAGAATTCATCCTCCAGCAACTGAACATTTTTACAAAGGTCATCAAGTTTGGAATAAATGGTATGAAGTAATGCCATTTTAGAGCTCTCTAACATGACTAACAAATGACAACATTTAGAACAGTGCTCAACCAGAAAAACTGCTTGGCAATGAAGTAACTGAACTTCCCTGGCACTCAAGGCTTTAAAATAGTTTCACCGCAACACTCTCATCTTCAAGGTTTTGGACAAATTCCACTATTTGATACAGGTATTCCGAAATGTACTCCACACTTTTAAACCACGAGTTCCACCGAGTGATAACAGGAATAGGGAAATGCTTATTCTTGGTGGGTTCCTTTTCAAATTTCTGAGACAAGAACTGAATGTACGCACGTTTCCTCCTTCGTGTATTCAGAAAGATGTGTTTCACTTGCAGAACACAGTGGTTCAAATCTTTCAGCTCCACTGCCCATACGTTGCCTACCAGATTCAATGTGTGAGCCCAACATTGCGTATGCACTACTTGTTCAGAAACTAGAACTCTAACTGCATTGACACATTTTCCCATATAACTCACTGAATCTGAAGTTATCAACTTAACATTATGATAATGGATTTAGAGTTTCTGAAGTACACACACGATTTCTTGCGCACATTCCGTAGCATTTGCATTTTCGATAACTTTTACACCACCCACAAATAATTTCTGGACTGTATCATCACCACATTTTAGTATTTTGACCAAAAAAACACACTGCCCTATTTTATTCGTTGTTTCATCACAAAGAATTGCAACAAGCTCATCTTTCACAATTTCTTTCAGCTTTCCCTCCTCTTCTTGCTTGATTTGAGGCACATAACCTTCATGCAACCTGTCAGCCGTGGGTAGGTTTCCAGCGCCTAAAAAGAATTACGAAACATTAAAATATATAGTATTAAAAAAGAATGAGCACCGCAACATAACCTCAAAACTGTCCTAAAAAATACATTATTTTAATTTGTACAAACCTGAAACATATCGATCCATCCATTCCCTCATTTTAGGACGATCCAATTTTTGTAGGGGAATATTGGCCTCCATAAAAGTATGGGTAGTCGACAATATAAATTCGTCTTTGTCTTGTTTTGATGCTTTTGCCGTGGAACTGACGCTCGTTATAGAAAGTTGTCTTTTGACACCAGTTGTCAATTGATCTTTCTCTTTGTTCTTTTTGTGGGAAGTGCTACCATTAATATGTTTAAAGCACGTGTCTTTACGTTCCCATTCTATACGTACATTGCAATATTTGCACATGAGAATACTATTGCTTCTGTCGAAAACATAAAATCCATCTGATGAAAATTCTCTTTCACGGTCAAAAACTGTAGTCACCATTTTCATAAAATGTTTAAAAGAACATCGAAAAAGTATACGGGTACACAAGGGCAGATTAAAGATTTTCAGGCTACAACTCGCGATAGCGGCTCTGCACCACGAGACAAATGACGTCTGATTACTAATGAATCGATATGAATATTCGACACAAAAAATAGGTTAAGAATCGATAGTTGCATTCAACGGAACTATCGACTTATCGAAAGAAACAGTTGACAATCTCTGCTATCTTCCACTGCCGCAAAAAGATCGCAATTTCGACAATTATTTCGCGACTTTTCTGAAAAGAAGTAATTTCGCATTTCCTGCTAAATTTTGGATAATTACGCAAAAATTTCGCGATTTCGCGCATCGCGAAAAACAGGTGCCTCTAGCCATAACTAAGCTAACCCTTCTCACCAGACTCCCGAATGTTTTTGTTTGTTACTCTTAGATCGCAAACCCATAAACGAAGGGTATGAAGAGCTAGTCCACCATAAAATCGGGTCCTATGGAAACTGTCAATTTACATCAATAATATCACTCTTCCGATTACCTCTCAACGAGTAATAATCCACAAGGGGACTCGTTTGCTTGTGATACGCTTCCAATCGCTTCTTGAGGGCCTCAGCATTGTCATCAGAGCGACGAACCAGACTCTCGCCGGTAACCTGAAACAATTACATCAATCTGAAATGCATGTTTGATACTGTACATCTCCCTGGGATACAGAGAATAAGGGTCCAAACAAAATATGGTACCATATCTACAGGCAATAGTTTTCTTTTTGCTAGCCTTAAAACATAACTCCGGATAATTCACGGAAATTCGTGCATTAATTACCGCGAATTATCAGAAGTGCACTGTAAAAAAAAGGCGCTAAAATTTACGTTTTCTTCCGAAATTTTGCGAGTTTAAAAACCATTCTTTTTGACAATTTTAGGGTTATTAAAACACCTGTGTATTACTTAATTAAATTCGTCAAATTCGCAATGACGAATTTTTCCTCTCCCTACTTATGTGTGGAAAGACATGAAAAAGACCATGTCTGCCCAAAATCCGTATTGACAAAGTTTAATGAAAAAGGAAAATAATACCGTAAGTCAATAAATAATTGTAATTCTTGAGTACAGTGTACCGGTTTCATTTATGACTCCTCTATTTTATTGGACTATTTTCAGAGTGACATATCATCATCATCTTCATTTACCATTTCCAGTTTCCTGGGTTGGGTTGTGAATTAAAGACGTTCTCTGTTGCCTGTTTCTCCACCATTCCTCTCCTTTTTTAAGAACATCTTCAGGTTTTCTTCCCCTCTTGTCTATGCACCCCCAGACTGTATCCGTCCATCTCTTTCAGGGTCTTCCTCGTGGTCTCTTCCCTGTCATCTTTTCGGAAAAACTTTCTTTGGTTTTCTCTCCTCTTCCATCCTCATCATGTGACCACACCACTTTAACTTAGTTGTTTCTATCCTGTCCTGCAGCTTCAAGATTCCTGTCCTTTTTCTTATCTATTCATTTCTAACTATCTCTTCTGGTCTTGCCCTCTATGCCTCTCAGAAATTTCATCTCCCTGCTTGTATTCTACTCTCTTCTCTTTTCGTATTAGCCCATGTTCCAGCTACATATGTTAGTATAGGCTCGTAATACGTTGAATATAGTACTGTACCCTTTCACATTTCTCTGGAACGTCTCGGTTTCAAAGAATACCCCTCACACTCGGATAAAAATTGCTTGCATTTTGTATTCTCCTTCCAATTTCCTCCTTTATTCTTCCTTCCTCTGCGATCACACTTCCCAGATACTTGAAACTCTTAACCACTTCCAGACTTTCCCCATTAAGTTTTATCGTTCCTCTTCCTTCCTTTGTTCCTCTTGACATTACCATTGTCTTTCTCTTCTCTGTGCTTACTTTCATCTGAAATTTCCCCATCTCTTGATTCCAAACCTCTACTTGCTTTTGCACTTCCTTTTTGTCCTCACCCCATATCACCATATCATCGGCAAACAACATGGCCTTTGTTGCCTCTTGTTCCAATCTCTGTTTCACATTCTTGTGAATTACATCCATGACTATGATTAACAGTAGGAAGGACAATACACTTCCCTGTTGAAGACCTGTCTCCACTTTAAATCATTTTGTTTCTCCTATACTGGTCTTTACACTACTAACACAGTATTTGTACATAGCTCTTAAAATTCTCACTTCTTCTCCGTTAACTTGTTTTTTCCTTAGTATATGGTTGCCTCTCAAAGCGGCCCGATTTTCCAGGAGTTTTCCAGGAATTTTCCAGAAGTAATTCTCATTTTTTCAGACTTAAAAATAAGCGCGAGGCTCGGGGGGGCTTTATCGGTTGCCTACTACAATTCCAAAATAAAGCAGTTGTGCTTGGTTTACTTATACAAAAGTTGCCAAAAATTAATGGTGATTGCGTTATTTATACGCAAGCCTACACACAAATGATTTAATTGTCGATTTAAAAAAGCCTTTGTGACTCAAAGTAGAATGCTTCAAGTACTTGGGAAGCATAATTGAAGAAAAGGGAGGCAATAGGATGGAAATAAATGAAAGGGGGAGGTGCACAGATGGATTTTTCAAAAGTGTTAGGGGGATGATATGGAATAAAGATGTACCACAAAAATGTAAAGGAATCATCTACAAGACCTACTTTGTGCCAATTTTGACATATGGTTCAGAAACATGGGTGATGAAGGAAAGGGACAAGAATAAAATACGAGCAGTGGAGATGAATTCCAGAGGAGTAGGGTAGGAGTAACAAGAATGGACAGGGTAAGGAATGAGTCAGAGAGATGGTAAGAGAGGAACCATTGCAAAATAGAATAGAGCGATCTAGGCTACAATGGTATGGACATGTGAGGAGGATGCAAGAGGAGAGGATACCGAAGAAGATGTTTGGAATGGAAATGACGGGAAGGAGGCCAAGGGGAAGACCAAGGGACAGATGGACAAAAGGAGTTAAGAAGAGTGTGGAGGAAAGAGGATTGTGCTGGACACAATGAAAGACGAGAGATGGTGGATGGACAGGAAACGATGGAGAGGCTTATGTTCCAAGCAGACCCGACCAGCGGTCGGAAACTGCTCAAGATGATGATGATGATGATGACGACTCAAATATCCGCTTAAAAAAAAAAAAAGAGAAAAGAATGCTGCCTGCAATTTTATTGCGGTGAAGTTTTCTATACTCAATAAGATTTACAAAAATACTATCGCGTGTTCTCACTCACAGAAACAGGTAGCCTGAGGAAATTTCTTTTGTTAACGATAGAGTGCACACCGAAAATCGCAGCGGGAGTATGATTTAAGATGGAAAGATTTTTATAATTAATTAACAGTGGCTATTTTCCATGAGTTTTCACATTTTTCATCATTTTCCAGGAGTTTTACAGACCTAATAAAAATCCAGGAGTTTTCCAGGATTTCCAGGAGTAGTGGCCACCATGTTAGTACATCCCAAACCACCTGTCCAGACACACTGTCTTAAGCCTTTTCAATATCAATAAATGTCATCACTAGGGTTCGGAAGTTTAAGACCTAAAGAAGTACAAAATATGCAAGCAAATATGCACTAACAACTAGCTAAATATGACCTAAAACATGGCATTTCCTTGTTTGCTAATTGCTTCTGAGCTAAATATATCTACTGGAGTGACATTCTATTGAATGGTGGAAGCACACAATTGTCATGTCCTGTGACCTCATGCGTTCAGTGTCGCAATCTAACTTGCCCAGAAAGATGTGCCAAAAGACTGCGTAGACGAGCGCCTTCTTGGAATCAGGTCTTCTAAACCAGCTATCTGCCTGTTCCGGGAAAAGAAAGAAAAATATATCTACTGGAGTGACATTCTATTGAATGGTGGAAGCACACAATTGTCATGTCCCGTGACCTCATGCGTTCAGTGTCGCAATCTAACTTGCCCAGAAAGATGTGCCAAAAGACTGCGTAGACGAGCGCCTTCTTGGAATCAGGTCTTCTAAACCAGCTATCTGCCTGTTCCGGGAAAAGAAAGAAAAATATATCTACTGGAGTGACATTCTATTGAATGGTGGAAGCACACAATTGTCATGTCCCGTGACCTCATGTGTTCAGTGTCGCAATCTAACTTGTCCAGAAAGATGTGCCAAAAGACTGCGTAGACGAGCGCCTTCTTGGAATCAGGTCTTCTAAACCAGCTATCTGCCTGTTCCGGGAAAAGAAAGAAAAATATATCTACTACACTATTCGGAAATCCTGTGTTTGAAACTCGTCGTAGATAATACGTACCTTGTCAACGACGCCTCAGTTTAAACAAAAATGCTGAAATTATAACCAAATATGACCTTATATCACTAAAATATGACTAAATATGACCAAACAATAACAATGGCCGAAATATGCATTTATAGGCAATATCAAATTGCTTTAAACGTGGTCAGGGAGCCGTCATTCAAACTTATTTTTCAGATTTCAGGTAAAATGAGCTCAGGATAAAAATATGACTTCCTTAACATCCAAACCTTAGTCATCACCATGTCTCTATCATATTCTTATCTTTTCTCCATCATGGTTCTTAGTGGAAAAATTAATTCGAAACTTGATCATACAGCTTTTTATTTCAACGTAAACATATGATCACAATTACAAATCATCCCAATGAACCATTACACCAGTTCCACATCATTGATATTTCCACTTTGAGGCGTCTTTTCAAGAGATTTATCTTTCATCGCTAATCTAAAAATTGTAACAAGCGGCTTCGGTGGCATAGTTGGTAGCATGCTGAGCTTCTATGCCCAAGATCGCGGGTTCAAACCCGGCTGAAGTCGTCGGATTTTTTAAGAACGTTAAAAAATCCCTCAGTATGCCTTCCTTCGGAGGGGAACTAAAGCCGGCGGTCCCATATCATAGATTTATGGCATGTTAAAGAACCTTCCACTAATTATACCAGTGTGAAGCTAAATTATGTATAGGTTTAACGTTTGACTAACGTTCATAGGTTCCTACGTTCGTCGTCAAGACCCGACTGCGGTGGCATCTGGTAACTATGTTCTGAACTAGTTGGTCGTTGACGGTGGTGTTTGGCGGCAAAAGTAGGAACCTCTTGGAAAAATTGAATGTCTGCAGTCCTTACTTGAATTAAAACAGATACACAAACTAATACAGTCATCACAATTAACACCGGTTATCAGACAGATTCTACACACACCCAAAGTACACGGGGCTACATGACCGCGTTGTCGCAGCCCCTCAACTAAGGAACCAACCAATCAAAAATTGTAACAGATCTAATTTTAGTCTTTTAAAGTATTTTTAATCATTTTAGATAGTGTTTTGGAAATAATTTTGAAATCAGCCTTTTTATAAAATTATGTGTCAATCTTGCAACTTCATTTGTATGAACTACTGTTTGCTGAAGGAGGTTATAATTAAGAGCCCTGCGCGGATAAACAAAACGTTATCCGCATCCGCACAACTTTTTTCCACATTCCCACGTTTATTATCCGAATCTACTGGCATTACAATAATAATTTGAATTAGATCAAGCATAAATTACTAAAGCAACATATTTAGATATTTGAGGAAAACTACGTTCCCTTAGGCTTTGTATGCCATGTGCTATGTTTAAAATGAATGTTATACAGCCAGAATTGCAACCCATTCTTGTTCGGAGTGTTAATTATGCTTAATGACATCATTTGAATGAGATTAGTTATATGTTAGTTAGTTATTGTTGTTTTCTAAGGGCCAGAACTACGAGGTGATCTGCCCCGCATTTGAATGAGAGTAGCTTAAATCATCATCTTACATTTGTCATGAAAAAAAAAAAAAAAAGATGTCGTAAGTAGGGCCCGGATGTTGATGCCATAAAAAAGTTTAAAAAATGCATTTAAAATTTTCAAAAATGATCTTATAATAATAATCTCACCAATATTTCAAAAGTTCGAAAAATGCACTAAAAATGGAGAAATTATCTTATAATAATAAACTCACCAATAATTCAAAAATTACATCTTAAGGTCAAACTGAAGAGTCAATTAAAATAGATTTCTAGCACTTAACTAAAGGTTTATGTTCACTTTACTCTCAGTTGCACTGCACTACGAATGTCATTCTGCTGTTGTCAAATGTAAATGATCTGCGGTTATCAGCAAACTAGTTTTTATATCTCGAAAAGCTGCGTTCAACAACAACTGATGTGATCGGAGCGTACTTGAAGTGAGGAAGGTCGTTTGCTGCTAACTCTGAGAGACGTAACTCCCTCATATAAAGCTGTGACATGACTAAATTGAAAAAAAAAAAAACATATCTTAAAAGGCCGATTTCTCTAAAATATGACCCAAAAAATCTACCAAACTTAAAAATATGCTCTTAAAATGGAAAAAAAGCAAAAAATGCAAAAACATGCAAAATAAAAATTACATATTTGAAGTCGGGGTGGCCCGTCCGGAGTTTCTATGTACTTCAGCATTGTTTTAGACAGCTCACTAAAAAGATGACATGTCATCTACATCCGGGCCGTAATAATGTTATATTAAAAAAAAAAAGTTGGGATTGTATTCTAAAAAAAAAACTATCCACAAATTTTCTACAAATATTATCCGCTATCCACACAGCCATAGGAACTATATCCGCGGGTTTATCTGTGGATATCCGCGCACGGCTTTAGTTATAATGTAACACAGTACTCAAGTATTACAATTTATTGACTTATGGTATTATGTGTTTTATCCTGTCTGTAAAATCACAAAGCCTGTGTGGGGGAAAAAGTTAAAATATGGAGGGTTCATTAATTTAAGGTACATGTACAAGTATATCCAAGGAATAAAAACTCACATCATCTGTCATGGGCTTTTTGGGTGGATGGAATTCTTCGTGATATGAGCGGCCACTCGGAGGATGGATCAAGCGTCCCGTTATGCGCCGAACAAGTAAACTGTCGTCGATATTGAACTCTACAACAGCATCCAGAGAAGTGTCTCGTTTCTCCAGCAACTGGTCCAGCTATGCAGAAAACATACACAATATTACAACCATAACTCAGTTGGTGTTCAATAATATCATATCATTACCAATTTGATCATTGTTAACCAAATTACTGATCAAAAATCAAAACACATTCTGAACTGAATGGTCAATATGAGAAAATCATGCTGCAGAAGGTAGAAGTCTACTGAATGTTTTAGATATTATTATGAACTGATCAGTACATATATTCTACAATATTAGTCAATAACAATGAATAATTGACGACAATCCTGCACTATTGCTAGGACCCCCCCCAGTAGTGTAGCCACCGGCATTCTTGGCTGTCACCCTGGAGGTCTAGGTCAGATTCCTGGCTCAGCCAAGAAACTTTTGATCAGAGGCCTTCAGCCTCATGAGGTAAATCTAAGAAGAGATGGATTCGATACCCATCTAAGCATTCCTGGAAGTGGTTTTCTGTGCTTTCCCACTTCTGCCCCATGAAACTGCTGGGATGGTTCCCAACTCAAGGCCATAGACCCGTCATTCCCAATCCTCGTCTGAATTACGAATACACACACTACTACAGACAGCACAATAACACAGGTTACAAGACAAATTATATAATTTTTTCAACAAATATATATACCGGTATATATATACACACATACCCAAGTATACAGGGCTAAATGACCACGATGTCCAAGCCCCTCAATACAAAACAACAACAGGGAACAATAAAGGTCACCAAGACCATAATTTTCAATTTGAAGTCTATTCTGATGAGCAGTGCCTTCTTTTAATATTAAGTTTCCAGCACCTGTTTGTAAGTTTAACTATTCACATTGGCAGACGTGCTGTTAATTTATTAACCACCTATCCTTTTAAAGCTTAGAGAGAGGGAGAGAGAGAAGGGATGCTGGTATGACATTTATCCCGAAAAGCATGGTCAGCTACATGGAGAGGCTACATGTGCAAGGGGCTACATGTGCAAGGAAGGAAGCTTGTAGTATAATGGGACCGTCAATCTTACGATCATGAGCCATGGGACCTCCATTTTTACTTGGAATCTAAACCACAGGATTTGATATTTCACTGTGAAAATTTCACATGCATTGGCTGTGATTCCTATCCGTTCCACCTTGGAGAGAGGCAAGCATGCTGACCACTGCACCATCATGCCCCTGGACTATCGCACCAGCTTACAAACTAGGGGCTTATCATGTTAAAGTCTTGACAGAACAAGGAAAATTTTATGTGAAGAAGCAGCTTGTGCAGGTCCACACAGGGGTGAGGAGACAAAGACTGGAGCGGTAAGGAGGAGGAAGAGCAACTGCTCTCGGAGCACTACTACAGGCTGCAGACTGTTGCTGTTCGAGTCTTCAGTCTTTTGACTAGTTTGATGCAGCACTACATATTTCCGTGTTCTGAGCTAATCGTTACATCTCTGCATAGCTACCACACCCTACATCTGAGGTAATCTGTTTAATATATTCTAACCTTGGTCTACCCCTACATTTCTTATTCTTAACCCTTTCTTCCATAACTAAGCTTCCCATTCCTGGGTGTCTTAGTATATGTCCTACCAACCTATCTCTTCTGTTGATTAGCAGTTGCCAGAAACATTTCTCCTCTCCTACTCATCTTAATACTGGTACTTCTTCATTATTTTGTTACTCTATCTACCCATCTGATCATCATTCTCCTGTAACACCACATTTCAAATGCTTCTATTCTCCATTTTCTGCTGCACCAACAGTCCAAGTTTCACTACCATAGAGTGCCACACTCCAGACAAAGGCTTTCAAAAATGACTTTCTAATACCTAAATCTATATTTGATGTCAACAGATTTCTTTTCTGTAGAAATGCTTTCCTTGTATGAGCCAACTTTCTTCTTATGTCCTTCTTGCTTCATCCATCACTGATTATGTTGTTTATGTAGCAGAAGTCTCCTACTTCCTTTAGCTTACAATCTGCCAATTTTGACAACCATAGGGGTTTCCAATTTCTTTCCAGTGCACTCCATTACTTTTGTATTACTTTTATTAATTTTCATCAAGAAATCTTTCAAGATGGAGTCCAAATGATTTCTCCATGAATCTTTACTCCTACTTTAAATGTTTTCCTAATTTCCTTCATTGCTTGTTCAATGTATAGATTGATTCACCGGCCTGCGAATCTTTTCTTGCAAAAGTAATTGTACGTGATATACAAACAAGAAGTTCCGTGACGAACTAAAGAGCCTACGTTTCTTAAAATTTAAAATTCATGCCAATGATTAATCTATATGGACCTAGGCTATCTAGAATAATGACCAAATAAAGTTGGTAATATAGACATTTCTAATTAGTTCGAAATATACCTGGCATTATGTAGCCTGATAGAGCACTACAGTCGGCAGCCCTGGTGACTGAATATATTCTTAATTCCATCTCTTAAGGTACAGAATACAAAATTTGGTTGAAGTCCAATGGATTGCATGGACTTTACATGCAGTTAAACATTGGACTTAATGCAGCGTGCGTAAAATGATGTTGGCAACAATGTCATGCATGTGTTGGTCAGAAATAATTTGAAATATTATCATCTATTGTTGTGCCAATTTTGGATGAAATCCATTTGTTAGTATAGTAGTTACTGGTATTAAAAATTGGACCTATCAGCAGGCTTAGAATGATGTTGGTAGCACTGACGTACATTAGTTGCTCCAAATTAATCTAGAATGGCGGGTACTATACGTGCGCAAAGTTTAGAGCTGTTGGCTTGCATACTTTCTGATAGCCTATATTGATATTAGGGTAAAAAATATAAACAGCATTTATTAACAGTTGGCAGCCCTGATTGCTCTTAACAATACGCATAGTCATATATGTTATGGTACACATACCACATACGAAATTTGGTTGAAATCCAATTGATAGTATAGAAGTAACATGTATTTAAAAATTGATCCTATCAGCAGCCTTAGAATCATGTTGGTAGCACTGACATACATTAGTTGCTCCAAATTAATCTAGAATGTCAGGTACTATACATGTGCGAAGGTTAAGTCTGTTGGATCGCATACTTTCTGATATATTGGTATTTGGAAAAAAATAGAGAGAGCATTTATTGACAGTTGACAGCCCTGGTGGCTCTTAAGAATACGCTCAGTCATATCAGTTTATGTACATATAGTACATACGAAATTTGGTTGAAATCCAATTGATAGTGTAGGAGTTATATGCATTTAAACATTGGACCTATCAGTAGGCTTAGAATCATTTTGGCAACACTGTCATGTATGGCCTCCTGAAAATTAAACTGAAGTATTATTATCTATATATGTGCCAATTTTGGAATAGTTCCCAAGTATAGATTCCAAGATATCCAACATGGAGCTGAAATTTCAATTATGATTTTTCAGCAGTTGGTAGCACTGACATTTTCAAGTATGACGTTGAGATGTCTCGGTATAGATCTTTACTCATACCAAATTTGGTTTCGATTGCTGCAGCCGTTTAGGAGTTGATAGGGGGAGACACACAGACAGACATTTTCCCGGATCAATCTCATAAGACTACTTTTTCCTCATTTTTGCAAAATGTGAAAAGTAGGCTAAAAATATTACCAGTTGTTTCGTATCACATACAGAGTTGTCAGAAGTCCATCTCATGTTTATGCTAATGGAGTTTCGTCTTTTTACCAAGCTAAGGAGTGGCGTCTATTTATTGATTCCAGTGAAAGAAGTCGCGAAGGTGTTCTTCTGCACAATGGAAATAAACTTGCTACAGTGCCAGTCGTCCATTCAACATCTCTTCGTGAAAACAATCACCATTTGTCTATGGTGTTGCAGAAACTGAACTACAATGAATACGGATGGTTACTGTGCTGCGATTTAAAAGTGTGCGGTATCATATTAGGGCAGCAAGAAGGATATACAAAGTTCCAGTGTTTTATGTGTGAGAGGGACTCTCGGGATAGGGATCGTCACTGGTTAGTGTCCGAGTGGCCCAAGAGGAAACAGTTCGTGTCTGGAGAAAAATACATGGTAAATCGTCCATTAACCCTCTCAGTGCCACGCGCCGATCAGATCGGCTCTCGCTGCTCGCGCCAAAAGTTCCAAAGCCGATTTAATCGGCGCACTGTTTATCTTATATTTGTAGATTTCTGTAGGCATATGTCCGTGATTATTTCATACTGTTGGAAAGGTGAGGTTTCAAGCTTGCCTGTGCGGTGTTTACTTTTTTCCTTCGAAGTCCGTCACGCGATAGGTTTGAGTTTGTATTCACGCCCTCGCTTTGCGTTACCCCAATCACGCGTGTTACCGCCAAAATTGCGGTGCAGTTGTTTTCTTCTTGTTGAAGTTTTCTGCCTACAGATGTATCTAATTACTTTCTACAGCTAGAAACATAGTGTTTCTTCGAATATGACTCTTAGGTGTTCTTAATTTAGGCTCAAAACAGTTTTTTACCACAAAAAAATTGAAAAATTGGACAATTATCAGAATAACCTCAATTAAAAAGGTTTGGATGCCGTCTTTACTTTTATGAACATAATGTATGAAAGAATGAAGTATTGGTTACAATGCAAAGCAAAAATAATAATTCTATCATTGGAAATGTGGTATTTATGATTATTTTTTTTGCGAATAGTCTGCATGACCATTGATATGGCTTGGCATTCTTGGCAAGTATTTCAGGAAATCGCTTGGCACTAAGAGGGTTAATTGATCCTCAAAGTATTTGTTGTCCCCTTTACATATTAAATTGGGAATTATGAAGCAGTATGTGAAGAGTTTGGATAGAGATAGTCCCTGCTTTTGTTACCTCTGTCAGAAATTTTCAGGACTGTCGGATGCCAAAATTAAGGAAGATGATTTTGAACGAACCGACATTCAGTACGACGAACGAAACACAGCATCAGGCATGGGAATCATTCAAGGATGTTTGTAGCAAATTCCTGGGTAATGTTAAAGATGTCAACTACGAACAGATTGTACAAACCATGCTGTACAACTTCCAGAAATTCGGAAGAAAATTACATTTCCTGCATAGTCATCTGGATTATTTTCCTGCAAATTTAGGAGCATTCAGCGAGGAACATGGCGAGCGGTTCCATCAAGATATCAAAGAAATGGAACGAAGCTATCAGGGGCGATGGGACGTCTCCATGATGTCAGATTACTGTTGGTGTCTAGTGCGAGATAACACTACTGAGGAACACAAACGCAAATCAACACAGCGATCAACACATCAAAGTGCAGAAAACAATAGTGTTCTTGTAGTGAGATTCATTCATTCTAGCAATGAACATTACCTTTTGTATATTCGTTGCAATTTGATCATGTCTCATTAAAATTACATGTATTCTCTATTATGGGGTTTTCTATCGAAATTACAACAATATATAAAATTTGGATTTCAAATAGCATAAAATCTGTACTTGATAGGCAAAAACGGTTTACATATTTGAAATCAGCACACCTCAATTAAGGTAAATCACCTATTCAACCTTTTGCTGAAGAAAAATTCTTTTTTTTCGCAGACCGGTGTTATGCTTATAAAATGAGTATCTGTTATGTTATGGTCGAGTGCATTCTACACGACCTGTGTAGTTGGCACGTTTTCTTAGCACTCTCAGGAAATGGTTTTTACAATAGATTTAATGATATTTAGGTAGGTTATTTCTTTATTTCATCATCATCATCATCATCATCAATTTCTGTTTTCCACCTTGGGCCAGGTCGGAGCAAATATGACACCCCTCCACTCTGTCCACCATCCTTCCTCAACTACTGAACTCCACTCCAGGTTTAGTTGTCTCACACTATCCTTCACCAAATCCATCCACCATACTCTAGGTCTTGCTCGTCCTCTTGCCAGTCATCCGTCTCTCCATCACTTGATTCAGCATTCTTTCATCATTCATCCTTTTCACCTGTCCATACCATCACACTCTGTTCTGCTCCAGCTTATCATTCAGCTTCTGAACATTCACTTCCTTTCGAATGTCTTCATTCCTCACTCTATCTCTCCTAGTCTTCTGTACCATACTCTTCAGGAATTTCATTTCAGCTGCCTGTATTCTACTTTCATCTCTACTCATCATCGGCCAAGTTTCTGCTCCATACGTCATTCATCATCATCATCATTTCCCCTTATCCAGCTCCTGCCGGGTCGGGGTATTTATGGTACTTCTCCACTTTCCTCTTTCCTTCCACCATTCTACTTCCACGATCTTGTCCCAGTCCAGATTTCTTTTTCTTATGCTGTTCTTCACTGAATCAATCCACCTTGTTCTAGGTCTTCCCCTTGCTCTCTTACCCTTGCACTTTGCCTCCAGCATCTGCCTTGGTATTCTATTTTCCTCCATCCTCTTTACATGTCCAAACCACCTTAGTTTATTCTTCTCAATTCTCTCATTTAGTTTTCCCATCCCAACTTCCTTCCTAACATCTTCATTCCTCACTCTGTCTTTCCTTGTCTTTCCTATCATACTTCTTAGGAATTTTATTTCACTGGCTTGAATCCTACTCTCTTGCCTGCTTGCCAAGGTCCAAGTCTCAGCTGCATAGGTCAATATGGGTACATAGTACACTTTATACATTATCTCTTTGCTTTTCCTTGGTACTTCCTTATCCCAAACAAGTTTTCTGACACTTTGATAGAATGCATTGCTCTGCTGTACCCTCCCGCCAATCTCCATATCGAACCTACCAGTTTGCATTAATTCACTTCCTAGGTATTTGAACGTGTCCACAATTTCCAAACTCTGACTTCCAATTTTCACAGCCATACGTCATTATTGGTAAGTAATAGGTCTTGTACATCACTTCTTTATCCCAAATTAAACTCAGATAGAAAACACTCCCACATTGTATATTCTTGTTGATCACCATATCCAATCTTGCTAAGTGCTCTACTACTTCCAGAGCTACATCTCCAATTTTAACAATCCCTTTTCCTTCCTTCTTTCCTCCCTCTTGTCATTACCATTGTCTTACTTCTCTCTTACACTGATTTTAATTTCCCATTTCTCAGTATGTTCCTTGAGTACATCCAGCTGTTCTTGGACCACATTCTCATTCTCTCCCCAAATCAGAACATCATGTTGTACCTGTGTACGCTTCCTTTGTTGCCTTTAGAATATCATCCATCATCAGTATAAATAGCAATGGTGAGAGTAAACTCCCTTGTTTTACTCCATGTTCAATTTTCAACTATCTTGTTTCACCTATTTGAGTCTTGACACAGCTGCAACAATTTTATCATTCGTATTATTTCTTCTCCAATACCGTTTTGTTTTAGGTATTCCCCAACTCTCTCTCTCTCTCTCTAAGGACACTATCACATGCTTTTTCTAAGTCAATGAAGGTTATTATCATGTCTTTTCCATATTCCCAGTGTTTTTCCATAGTTTGTCTTACAACAAAAAAGTTACAGTCAGTCTGAAAGACTAGACTTTATATAATTTCAAATGATGCATGCTACAAATCCTACACATGTTAGAAAGGCAGGAGGGCTTCTCGCCCCAGGACTCTCTCAACAGACCCCATTACCCATTAACTTGGGCTTCCCGCGCGGGGAACGGAGAGCGGGAGGTGCACTCTGGTACATGACGTCACGCGCTCTCCGTCTCCGTATTGCATAACACCACGGCCCAGGAGTAAACTCACACTCGGTGCATATGCACTGAACAACATGATGACGTCATACGCTCTCCATCTCCGTATCGCATAACGCCATAGCCCAGGAGTAAACTCGGACTCGGTGCATATGCACTGAACAACATGATGACGTCATACGCTCAAGTGCAACCTTAGTACATTTCCTCTCTGTGACCGTAACACATAACGGTAGACCAAAGCATAACGATGAAGTCGACAAGATCATTGGAAATGATAAAATAGGTTCCACTGTTGATCTTCCCCTTCTGAACCCAAACTGTTCCTCCTGAATTTGGTTTTCAACCTTTTTACAGATTCGTTCCTCTAGTACTCTTTCCATGATCTTGGCACCATGAGAGATTATCGTAATTCCTTTATTTCTTTATTTATAGTATTTTAATTTTTCAATTTTTATTCCTTTTGTATACGACATGTTAAGGTATAAGATTCATACCTTTTCTGTTTGCTGACTGTCATTATATAAAGTCTAGTCTTTCAGACTGACTGTCATTCTTAGTTTGTTTTATTAGTTGCTCAGCTAGGTTTTAGTTTCTTTATTTGCCATATTTCATCCAGACCATTGCATACCTGCCATCCTTACAAAACCAAAAATCAAGAGATTTTGATATGAAAATCAGGATAAAGCAGGAGATGTAAATAGTGCATATGGCTCAATTAATTGGCAAACTATGCTTCAAAATGAATGATGTAAATTATCATTTGGCATTTACTTTTACTTTTAACACCAATTGTTTTAAATTATTATATTCTTGTTACACTTAACATTTTCTTGGCGCTTCTTTGTTCCCACACGTTTTCGAAATATTACTTTTTCCACCATGTTATATAAAAACCATTACATCGACAAACAGTACAGAATGCAAAATAATTGACCTTTGCTGGATTCAATCATTCAAGGAAGTTCTTCCGAAAACTGTTAAAAAAAAAGAATTGAAGTGTCAAACACCGAACAAAAACACTAGAATATGACGAAAATGTTGCAACAAAGTCAATAAACAACCACTTACACTGAAAAAAATAAATTACGAATTCAGGCACCCAAATAACATTCATTACCTGCCCAATATAAACACTTTCAAAAATTACTGGAAAATATTTGAAGTTCACTAATAATTTACAAAGTCGGGAGGATAACTTGAATAATCTGAGATGGGATAAACTATGGAAAATCGGGAGTCTCCCGCCTAAGTCGGGAAAGTTGGCAGGTATGCCATTGTGTACGCTACATAAAAGGGCTCATTAGCCTCAGTGGAAGTTCTTTGACTAATAAATTCAAAATCGGACTCTCTCCCTCCAAATTGTGAAACTCGTTAATAACACAACGTAGACATGAAACATGGATTTTTTTAATGAACATTTAGGTGTACACATTGTCAGACTTTTCCCTGACTTGGTGTAGTGATATTCGGTACTTAAGTCCTGTGATTTTAAAACCATCCAATTTTTATTTTTTATGATGAAATCAGTGTTTGGATAAATGCAGTAATAACTGAAAATCAACACACTAAGGAAGTGATTACTACTTAAGAGTAACAGAGATGATTTCTTTAGAATGTTCAGCACAATCCTTTAATTGTTCTATACTGTAAATTTGGGTTAAATTACACACGTATGCTTAATTATTACACTGCCTCAATCCTGAGAACCTTTATTGATCAGTGTTGAGGGTGGATATTGTGGCTTCCAGTGATATACTGGATTATTCATGTAACTCACTTATACTCTATGGATCAAGCTCCTCGACCATACTATATTATTACTAGAATGTACTCTACTAACCTTTTCTGCTTGGGGGACAGTTCTTGGGAATCCATCGAGCAGAAAGCCATTTTTACACTCGGGACGGTCCAGGTTTGTATCTATCAGGTTCACTACTAGTTCATCGCTCACTAAGTTACCTAAAAGCATTGTAAGTAGCATGGTATAAGAGATATTTTATTAGGCTAGGTAGCTTGGGCTACATATCTCTGATCATCTATACATGCAGGAACAAGAATCTAAGAGTCTAAAAGGAAATTCAGAACCTTGATAGCTTTAAAAATATCTCAATGCAATGATTTTCAGTCGGTCAACACGACTGTATCCAAATTGTAATGGGTGTTATTCCCTACACCTAAAAAAATCACATGAGAATAATTAATACACTTGGATGACTAGTTTCGATCGTCAAGCGATCATCATCGGATCCGTTACACTCAGGCTATTAATCTAAGTCTATGTGGGTTAAGTTATATATTTTTAAAATTTTTGGTATTCTGCCCGAAGGCAGGTCCGAGCCTCCGAAGAGGCTACCCCCAGCCGGAGTTTACTTGTGGTATGGTGGCCAGGGTCTTTCCGCTCCTCCTTATGTTGGCCAACAGCGCGCAGTGCCTAGAACCAGGATACCATCCAAGTTCAGACTGCACCCAATGTTGCTAAACTGCGGAGTTCTCATGGGATCCGGTGTTTCAACACGGCTAGGCTGTTGGCAAGTTATATATACCGTACTATTTTAGTAACAGAAGTCCATTGTAAACTTGCGCAACTTCCTTAAACCATACATTCGTAGACATAAATTAATAGTAGTCTGAGTATAAAGGATATTGTTACGTGCAATGACCGTTCCAACGTTTTTAAATATGTATCTTCCCTATATGTGACTTCCCGACCTTGAAACGACCGCCTGATGACTTGGTTCCGATTGTGAACACGAGATGGTAGCATCTATCGACGTCCCTAGTCGGAGTTGCTTCTTCAACCGCTAGAGTGTGTTTGGGGTGCCTTCTGGTGTCATCCCAATCTAGACATATTTGAAAGCTATTATATTCTACGTCATGGAACAAAAGACTGTATATACATGATACCGCCAAATTAATTAATTAATAATCACATTGTTGCTTGATGTGTCAAG
This sequence comes from Meconema thalassinum, assembly GCA_946902985.2. Lineage (NCBI taxonomy): Eukaryota > Metazoa > Arthropoda > Insecta > Orthoptera > Tettigoniidae > Meconema > Meconema thalassinum. The sequence continues at coordinate 252,554,735 of OX336396.1, forward strand.
CTGTGATTGGACAATTACATTAACATGAATGCAATGCTGTTTTTGACTTGTGATTTTCTCCGCCATGTTGTCATCTGATAGTCGTCAAGAAATCAACAAGCTAGTTGGTCGAAAGAGTATCTCTCCGTCATGCAGGGGGTTGTGGCCCCTAGCCTCTGCGAAACAGGACTTTCTTCAAAACTAAGGAAATGCATGTGCTCCTAGGCTGTTATTTTATAATTTGCCTGGAAGATGACGTGTGATCTGCGTATTTTACTGCCTACAACAAGGAAAGCCTCCTGGATGATCGAAGCGGATTCTGTGTTCTACTGCGGCAATGTGCAGGCAGTTCATATCTTTTATGTTATTTAAAATGTGTTAATTATTTTATTTTTATTGTGTCTCCACAGAAAAGTTTTAAGGTACGTTATTAATTTTTATATATTTTGTTATGGAGCTCCGATATTGGCCTTATATTAATGTTTTAATTCTGTATGTTGTTTCACCTGGTAGGCCTAATTTTTCTCCTTTACTAATGTTACCAGATATGAAATTTTTTATTGTTTTCTTCGTATCTTTGGAGACACGCTTCTAGTTTATTTTACGTTGTGAATTTTTATTTATTTAGTTTTTGGGTAGTCTTTGGGATTGCCCTATTATTAATTTAATTTACGATCCGTTGCTCCCTAAATTGTTTCATCTCAATAGTGTTAAGGCTTAATTCTTTCCTCCTTTTGTTCTCTCTGGCGATTTTAAATTAATTTTATGCTAATTGTTTGCCGTAATTCGATCGGACATGCGGTCATCTATTTGGTGGCCATGTTTGTTTTTTGTTTGGCCCGAGTGAATTCTGGTATTGAGAGTGCAGTCTCTTGGCGCCGACCGGGAAACTCAAACGTGTTGTTGTGTTAGCTTAATATGTTTTTGTATTAACCTTGTTGGTTTAACCTTGTGTTTTTGGTGAATATTCCTGTGTTTTTCTCAGTCACGAATGTTGTGGATTTCTTAATTAATCATATTTTATTTTATTAATTTAATTTTAAATTTTTCGTCGTGGCCTGGATCTCTGCATGTCGGGTCGGTATTGCGTTCTAGTAAATTATCAAGCCCTTTCTCATTTAATAATGCCTGTCTACTGATTTTCTTCCTTTGGGCTTAATTTTTTTTTTAAATTTAATGTTTTCTTTTTGGTTCAGCAAACTGCATGTAAAACCTTATCTATTTTTCTAAGGTACCGTAATTGTCTTGTGTTGGCCTTAAGCCATGTGCTTTACCAGAGAGGTTTTTTTGGTGGCTGAAGGAGTTACATTAAATTATATTTTCTTGCATCCTTCTGATAATTAAATTTTTTTCTTTTAAATTTTTAAGCAACTGTTGTGGCATTATTTTGTCGGCAGCAGTTCTGTTGGTTATTGGGGGGTGTCTGTAGTCGAGCCTGTGCCTTCCCCTCTTCTCCACCTTCCTTCCACCCCTCTTGGTGTTTTTCTGTTGGGGCATGTCATCTGGAGGTGATTTTGCTGTGGAAGCGATGCGGACCTCTGAAGACAGGTAAGTAGGCCCATCCACCCTGCCCATCTCCGTGTCATTTTGGTAGCAGATCGAGCTCGTGTTCGCTTCTGCAGCGATCCCCTCCTCCTTTCCCGCAAGCTCGTTTTATGGACCCTTCTGATGCTGATGGAGCGGTTGTTGATGGGATCTGTCGTGTCAGTGCACTCGATATTGTTTAATGCTAATCCTTGTCGTTTGTTTGATTTCATGTTTGCCTCTGAGTATCCATGTGGTGTTATGTAAGTGACCTGTTCTAAGCGAGGTGTCGGTGCTGAATTTTATCCTGTTTATAATGCAACGTTCCCGGTGAAAAATCAAGCTTGGTAAGTGACTGGCATGTGTTCTTGGCATGGGAAATGTGGATTTGTTAGTATTCTGATAGCCTACATGCTATGAGTGAAGGCATCGTGGAGCCCTGTCTGAAGCTGTTCGCCATGTGGTTTGTGGCAATTTTTGTAATTTAGCTTCCTGTTCTCGAGCCAAGCAGGCGGTGACGTCTGCAGTTCTGGGCAGCATTGTGCATGATTTTGTATAGTATTGTTGCTGGGTTCGAGTGTCAACCTAATCTATGGTGTTGGTAATTGGTAGTTATGGTATTGTTGTGAAAGTGTAAACTGTCCTCGTAATTCCTAAAATTTGTTTCCTTCTGTATTGTCTGTCTGCATTCCGTGTTTTTCAAAATGGCCGACAATAATAGCGCTTTTGATTTAATTGACTTAAGAGATAACCTTGTGAATTTGGAGTGTTCTTCTGGGGTTGAACGTGAATCACCTCTGTTTACTAGGTCTGAGGTTTTGGGATCGATTACTAGTAGTGGTTTGCCTGCCCCTCTATTGTCTGGTTCTGGCTCGCCCAGACCACTTAACCCTGCATACGGTCATTCTTCTCATGTTAGGTCACCTAATGATTTCCTGGGTCCTGCCGACCCATTGCATCCCAGTTTTTTCTCTGGCAATGTAAATGTTTTGTCTCCTGTAGAGGGTGTGCGAGCAAGCTACCCTGGTAACAATGTCTCCTTTCCAAATGTTACGTACTCCCCTACCGTTAATTATGGGTCTATTCCTCATCCTATTTCTAGTTTCTTAACTAAGTTGAAGAGTTTCAATCTAGATGACGTTACCCAGGTGGTCCTATTTTTAAAGCAAGTGGTCGAATTGGGTAACCATGCCTCGATTTTTGGGATGTCGGAAAATCAGATTTTCCAACTGTTGTATCCTGTTGCATCCGGTATGCTGCGCGATAAGCTGATTGAAGCTATCCACCTCCGCATGTCCTTAGCCATGTTCATTAGGGAAGTGTTGTGTTTTTTTGTCCCTGCGAGTGCCCTTAGTACTCTCGAGCAAAAGTTCTTGTATCGTGTCCAAAGGTTGGACGAGTCACTTAGCGACTATGTCAGTGACATTAAGGTGTATGCTCAGGTATTAGCATCCCCTTTAACTGAACGACAGTTGGTGTCATCCATGGGTTTTCGCCTCAATATAGGTCATACATGACTATGTGTACCAGGCCTTCGTCATTTAGCTAAAACAGGTCATTATAGAGGCTATGGCTGTGAAACATGCAGATTCCCTTCGTGTAGCTAATGTTCCTCCTCCTTCCTTGATGTCTTGTCCCCCTCATTCCTTGATGTCTCGTCCCCCTCCTAAAGTTATGTTTCATCCAAGACCCAATGTTAAGTGCCACATGTGCGGTGGCGTGGGACATGTTAAGAAGGTGTGTCCGAATAACCAGGTTGTGTATCGCCAATGACGGGATATTGTGGAGACCAATTCGGATGTTACTTCTAAGGATATTTCTGTGCATGAGAATTTGGGAAAACCCTGTGAAGTTTCTGGTCGCCCTACTAATGAAAATCTTGGTAACTCTTTGAAAACTAATTCATCACGTGCTAATTCTGCTTATGTCGCTGACCTACCTAACCTGTCGATGAGCAATGTCGTGGCAAGTCTGCCTAATTCTAAACTTAATGTGAAACCTGTGGTGCGGGTGTCCTCGTCATCTAATGGTAATCGTTTTAGAGTGAATAATGATTTTGGAATTTCTCCTGTGGCTAAAGGAATATCCCCGTTTATTGAAATTTGTGTTAATGACGAGCCCGTTTCTGCATTGCTTGATTCTGGTAGTGTCGCATCCTTTATAAGCGAGGACTGGTTTTTATCTATGAATCTTTTATTTTGGCAAATTGTTCAAACTTAAATATTTTGGGTAGTATGGCAGTCAAAATCCATATTCTAAATTTTTCTTGGAAGTTTAAATTTTTTGTTGCCAGAAATCTTTCTTGTTCTGTGGTCATTGGAGCTAATTTCATGTCACACGTTGGTATGCTTCTTGATTTTGGTGCTCGCAACTTATGGTTTAAGTTTAATCCGCAAAGTAAGTTATCATTTAACCCGGTTTTATCTTCTCCTGCTGTCAATTCAGTTAGTGAACCTGTGACTATTGAGGATCTCGATCTAGAAAATTTAACGAGTCTTCAAAAGGATGCCATTAAGAGGTTATGTCAGGAGTATAGTGATGTATTTACTGACAAGTTGGGTGTAACCCATTTGATGGAATACAAGATTGAGCTAACCGATTCTGTGCCGGTGCGTTCCAGCCCGTATCGCCTTGCCCCGCCCAAGATGGCTGAACTTCGGAAGATCATCGACAAGATGTTGGAAGAAGGTGTAATCCAACCCTCTATCTCTGCCTACTCATCCCCTGTATTCCTTGTGCCAAAACCTAACGGTGGTTTTCGGCCGGTGGTCGACTATAGGGCTCTTAATCAAAAGGTTGTTTTACAATCCATTCCTTTGCCGGACCTTCACACATGTTTTAGTTGGTTTCGCAACGCGAAGGTGTTCACGATCCTCGATTTAAATTCATCTTACTTCCAAATTCCCCTCTCTCCGGAATCCAGGCATGTTACTGCTTTTTCCACTGACTGGAACCTGTTTGAGTATGCCCGTGTCCCGTTTGGCCTATCCACCGGAGCCGCTGTGTTCAGCAGACTTCTGGACAAGGTGTTTTCAGAAATTAAATTCAAATTTGTGTACCACTATCTTGACGATGTGGTGATCTATTCTGAGTCCTTCGAGGAACACGTTGATCATCTGAAAGTTGTACTTGATCGGTTGCGTGACGCTGGCCTTACCGTCAAATTGTCCAAGGTTTCCTTTGCCAAGCCCAAAATTTCCTTCTTGGGTCATATTGTTTCCGCATCTGGTATCTCCGTGGTCCAGTCTCGTACGCAGGCCATCAGAGATTTTAAACCACCCAAGAACGCCAAGGGTGTTGCTCGTTACATTGGTATGGTGAACTTCTTCCGTAAGTTCATCAGTAATTTTGCCGACCGTGCTGCTCCTCTAAATCAATTACGCAAAAAGGCTGTGAAGTTTGAGTGGGGTCCCTCTCAGCAGGCAGCCTTCGAAGATCTTAAGCTTGCGCTCTCAAACGCCCCTGTATTAGCCATTCCGGATTTTGGGAAGCAGATCATTGTGCAGACTGATGCGTCTGGTCGTGGTGTTGGTTGTGTCCTACTGCAAGAGTCTGATCTGGGTAGGCAACCCGTTGCATACGCTTCTCGTACCTTAACGGACGCAGAGAGGAAGTATTCCATATACGAACTTGAGGGTTTAGCTGTGTTGTTCGCCCTGGAAAAATTCCGTATGTATCTTGAGCAAACTAAGTTTCTCCTTGAGACCGATAACCAGGCCTTGAGCTGGGTGTTAGGGAAACCCCGTAAAACTGGTAGGATTGCCAGATGGGCAACTAGGATTCTGTCATTCCAGTTCACCGTCCACCATATTCGTGGGTGCGAAAATGCGGTGGCTGATTCATTAAGCCGCATGTATGAGGAAACAGCCGAAGAAGATATTCAAGGATGTGAACCCGTAAACCTTGTATCACCTGTAAATTATGTCAATGTCGTTCTCAGCAATTCCCCTGTGCTTTTTGAAGATGTGAGGAGATTCCAGAAAGAAGATCCCTCCTTATCTAGCCTAATTGACCGAATCAATTCTGGTGAAGTGATCAAGCCCTACTCTCTAAAGGATGGTGTATTGTGTTGTTCGTCTCGTCATGACCGTCTACCTAAAATTGTGCTCCCGTCGGTCCTCATTCCGGAAATCTTTCGTTACTATCACGAATCTCCTATTGGTGGCCACCTAGGAGTATTCAAGACCCGAGCTAAAATCAGACAGTTCTTCATTTGGCAAAAAATGGATGGCGACATCCGGAGGCTCATTAGAAATTGTGCTTCATGTAGTATTAGCAAACCTCCGGTTTCTACTAAGGTTGGCCTGTTGTCATCTGAACCGGCATCTAGACCCATGGAGAGGCTTTTTATCGACCATGTTGGCCCGTTCCCTCGATCTGGTCGGGGAAACCAATTTGCGCTTGTTTGCACTGACGGTTTCACCCGGTTTAGTTGGATATTCCCCACCAGACAGGCTACGACCAGTTCCGTCATAAAGTGTCTTAATTCCATCTTTTCATCTTTTGGGCCATGTCAGTTCCTGGTATCAGATAATGCCAAGTGCTTTGTATCTCATCAGTTCCGTCAATTCTTATTTGATTATGCTATTTCTCATGTAACCACCACTCCCTATTTTCCTAACCCGTCTCTCGCTGAGCGAGTCAATCGTAATCTCCGTTCTGCTCTGATTGCTTTCCACCACGACGACCATTCCAAGTGGGATTCTAAATTGCATTGGCTCAATTTTGCTTTCAACACCGCCGTGCACGAGAGCACGCAAGCCACCCCTTTTTCGTTAATGTTTTCCTTTATGCCTAATTCTCCGTTGTCAAATCTGTGGAACCTGCACGATCTCCTTCCAGACAGTTTCACGCCCGAGGATATGAGGGCGAAAATCGACAAGGCTAGAGATAGTATTAAGGTATCACATGACCAACTTGCCAAGCGACACAATGCCTGTCGCAAGCCAACTGATTTGGAAATTGGTGATGTTGTGTACGTCCGCAATTTCGAGCCCAAGGGCGTCAGTAATCTAGTTTCTAGCAAGTTGACCCCTCGTTTCAAGGGCCCATGTTATGTAGAGGCATTCCTGACTCCCGTTACTCTTCTTATTCGAAACCCTAAGGCCAACAAAATATCCAGAGTGCATCTCTCGCACATAAAACGAGGTGGAGAGAATTGTAATGAGGAAATGCTACCATAAATTTTGTAAACTGATATTGTATAATGTATAGTATCCCTAACCTTCATAGAAGCCTTCAGGCATCTGTTCCTTCTGGAATTTTGAATTTAATTGGGTTTAAAAACTCCTCTGGGATACAACTTGTAACTGTTGGGTAATTCCCATTTTATGGTAAATTGTAAAATTGAAACTAATTTTGATGTTTACATAAAAGATGCTAGCATGTAAGTTGGACTCTGTGGGAGACCTAACTCATGGTGATCTTGTATACCTGATTCCTTGGGAATTTGAGTGGTCATTCCTCTACCGTAGTTCCTTCTAAATGTATAGTCGTTCAACTCGCATATTATTGAAATGTACTACTAGTCCGTAAAAAGGTAATCTTCTTATTTAATTAACTATTTGTGAGCACGGATCCAGGGCATGGTCAGGATTTTCCTTCTTCATTTAAATTCAACTTTGTTTCTCTTTTATAAAATGCAGTAAGAATTAATAATTTCTGTAAACTTTTATTTTTTATGAAATAAGATTAACTTCTGTTTTGTAAATGGCTGCCCACGCGTCGCATGATATCTGGCACATTGCTTCCACCTACTTCGTCTAAGGCTAACAACATTGGACTTTTTGAAAATTTAACTAACGTGTCTCGGACTATGAAAGCACTGCAGGTGCTGGTGTTCTGCGTTTCTGAAGACTTATGGACACAGTGAAGCTGTTAAACAAGTGGTTTGCGAGGTGATCAATTATCCCTTCACTGATAATCTGACCCTGCTCTCTTCCTAACCAAAACGATGCGGTTTTTGTCCATCAATTGGAGTTAACTGGTGAACATTATCTTCTGGAAACATGCTTGGTGAATCGACTAGTTATGGAGTACTGCCTATGCCTAGGCATATTCGTGAACGGTGTTCACGCTTAAGGGAGGGAGACTGTTACGTGCAATGCCCGTTCCAACGTTTTTAAATATGTATCTTCCCTATATGTGACTTCCCGACCTTGAAACGACCGCCTGATGACTTGGTTCCGATTGTGAACACGAGATGGTAGCATCTATCGACGTCCCTAGTCGGAGTTGCTTCTTCAACCGCTAGAGTGTGTTTGGGGTGCCTTCTGGTGTCATCCTAATCTAGACATATTTGAAAGCTATTATATTTTACGCCATGGAACAAAAGACTGTATATACATGATACCGCCAAATTAATTACTTAATAATCACATTGTTGCTTGATGTGTCAAGCTGTGATTGGACAATTACATTAACATGAATGCAATGCTGTTTTTGACTTGTGATTTTCTCCGCCATGTTGTCATCTGATAGTCGTCAAGAAATCAACAAGCTAGTTGGTCGAAAGAGTATCTCTCCGTCATGCAGGGGGTTGTGGCCCCTAGCCTCTGCGAAACAGGACTTTCTTCAAAACTAAGGAAATGCATGTGCTCCTAGGCTGTTATTTTATAATTTGCCTGGAAGATGACGTGTGATCTGCGTATTTTACTGCCTACAACAAGGAAAGCCTCCTGGATGATCGAAGCGGATTCTGTGTTCTACCGCGGCAATGTGCAGGCAGTTCATATCTTTTATGTTATTTAAAATGTGTTAATTATTTTATTTTTATTGTGTCTCCACAGAAAAGTTTTAAGGTACGTTATTAATTTTTATATATTTTGTTATGGAGCTCCGATATTGGCCTTATATTAATGTTTTAATTCTGTATGTTGTTTCACCTGGTAGGCCTAATTTTTCTCCTTTACTAATGTTACCAGATATGAAAATTTTTATTGTTTTCTTCGTACCTTTGGAGACACGCTTCTAGTTTATTTTACGTTGTGAATTTTTATTTATTTAGTTTTTGGGTAGTCTTTGGGATTGCCCTATTATTAATTTAATTTACGATCCGTTGCTCCCTAAATTGTTTCATCTCAATAGTGTTAAGGCTTAATTCTTTCCTCCTTTTGTTCTCTCTGGTGATTTTAAATTAATTTTATGCTAATTGTTTGCCGTAATTCGATCGGACATGCGGTCATCTATTTGGTGGCCATGTTTGTTTTTTGTTTGGCCCGGGTGCATTCTGGTATTGAGAGTGCAGTCTCTTGGCGCCGACCGGGAAACTCAAACGTGTTGTAGTGTTAGCTTAATATGTTTTTGTATTAACCTTGTTGGTTTAACCTTGTGTTTTTGGTGAATATTCCTGTGTTTTTCTCAGTCACGAATGTTGTGGATTTCTTAATTAATCATATTTTATTTTATTAATTTAATTTTAAATTTTTCGTTTTGCGTCGTGGCCTGGATCTCTGCATGTCGGGTCGGTATTGCGTTCTAGTAAATTATCAAGCCCTTTCTCATTTAATAATGCCTGTCTACTGATTTTCTTCCTTTGGGCTTAATTTTTTTAAATTCAATGTTTTCTTTTTGGTTCAGCAAACTGCATGTAAAACCTTATCTAGTTTTCTAAGGTAATTGTCTTGTTTTGGCCTTAAGCCATGTGCTTTACCAGAGAGTTTTTTTTGGTGGCTGAAGGAGTTACATTAAATTATATTTTCTTGCATCCTTCTGATTATTAATTTTTTTTCTTTTAAATTTTTAAGCAACTGTTGTGGCATTATTTCGTCGGCAGCAGTTCTGTTGGTTATTGGGGGGTGTCTGTAGTCGAGCCTGTGCCTTCCCCTCTTCTCCACCTTCCTTCCACCCCTTTTGGTGTTTTTCTGTTGGGGCATGTCATCTGGAGGTGATTTTGCTGTGGAAGCGATGCGGACTTCTGAAGACAGGTAAGTAGGCCCATCCACCCTGGCCATCCCCGTGTCAGATATGATGATCGCTTGACGAGCGATACTAGTCATATAAGTGTAGGGAATAACACCCATTACAAACGTGTTGACAGACTAAAATACATTTAAATTTAATTTACTAAGGAAGAGGGGTACAAGGACAGGATGACATGGAGGAGGCTCATATACAACACCCGGGCAACTGGAGTTGGTTCAGGATGATGAAGATTACTAAGGCAACACTGATGACAAATGGCTTCCAACACGATAATATATCAATGTGTTAACAAGGCCAGAATGGTGATCACATATAAATTTAGCTTTGATAATACGAGGTACGTCCAGAAAGTAAGTTCCGTTTGGTAATAACATTAAATTGTGTACAGATACAGAAAAATTATTTATTGCACAAAATTCTACAACCCTTAAACTACTTTTCCACATAACTGCCGAAATGTTACAGGCATTTGTCGTAGCGTGGCACGAGTTTTTGTATACCTTCTTCATAGACGTGTACCGCCTGTGTCTTCAACTAGTTGTACGTTCCGCTGCAGCGCAGTTCCGTATATGCGCGGTAGACGCTCTGTTTCAAGGAGAAGAAGCGTGCGCCATTTGGAGAGCGCTGTCAGCCACGTACGCGTTGTTGTGTATGTTTACTCGTACAATGTCGGTGTTGATTGAAAATCCCGCCGGTTGTGTAATCAGATCTGTGATTCGTTTTCTGAATGCTAGGAAAGTGAAACCAATTGAAATTTATCGGCAAATTTGCGAAGTGTATGGACAAAATGCGATGAGTGATTCAATGGTGAGAAGATGGGTCCGACAGTTCAATGAAGGACGTAGTGAAGTGCACGATGAAGAACGAAGTGGGCGTCCATCTTTGGTTACAGAAGAACTGGTTCACGAGATTGATGACAAGATCCGGGAAAACCGCAGGTTTACAATTAGTGCTCTCGCTATGGAATTTCCCCAAATCACACGATCACTAATTCATGAAATTGTTACCGAAAAACTGAACTTTCGTAAACTTTGCCGACGTTGGGTACCGGTACCAAAGATTCTTACGGAGCAACACAAAACAAAACGGATGGGTAGTCCACTTCAGTTTTTGACCCTTACAATGAAGGCGGCGAAGAATTTCTGACACAGATAGTCACAGGAGATGAAACTTGGGTTTCTTACGACACCCCTGAAAGTAAGCAGCAATCAATGGAATGGAGGCACACTTCATCCCCAGCAAAGGTTAAGCCGAAACAAATCTTGACACCTCGGAAAATGATGTTTCCAACTGGTTGAAGACACAGGCGGCAAACTTCTATGAAGAAGGTATCCAAAAACTTGTGCCACGCTATGACAAATGCCTGCAGAAGTTCGGCAGTTATGTGGAAAAGTAGTAGAATGTGTGTAGGTGTAGAATGTTGTGCAATAAATAATTTTTCTGTATCTGTACACAATTTAATTTTATTACCCAACGGAACTTACTTTCTGAACGAGCCTCGTATATCAACTTGTTAACTAGGCCAGAATGATGCTCACAGATAAATTGAGCTTTGAAAATATTTCAATGTGTTAATTAGGCCAGAATAATGATCACATATAAATTTAGCTCTGAAAATATGTCAATGTGTTATCTAGGCCAGAATGATGATCACATATACATTTAGCTTTGAAAATAGCCTATGTCAATGTGTTATGATCACAGATAAGATTTTTACATTTGAGAAGATTTTATAATTGTACAATGTAACAGATTAACCAGATTGTAATTTGAGACAAATAGTTTTTTAAATAATTTTAATTTATAATGTTCTCTTATGTATAATTTTCTTTCAATCAGAGTAACTGTAAAGGGAAGAAGCCTGGAGATAGTCCAGGTATATGCCGTCTCCCACAAGTCCAACCCCTCCTCCACGTGGTGGGAGACGGGCCACGGCATGAAGTAGAGGATTGCCTGTAGGGGTGAAGTACAGTGGGGACTTTGTGTGCCCCGGGACCGCTACGGTAGCTGTGATGGCTCTATGGGAACCCTGAAAAGTGACGGCTGACGGGGCTCTGGTGAAGCCACGATAGGCCTAGCAAGCCAGTAGTGGATATCATATTTGCTTTCAAAACAGGAACAGGCCTCGGAAAGGACGGATGCAAACGACGACGACCCGGATATGCTAATGGACTACGAGTTGGGACATTAAACATAAAGACACTGACAGGAAAGGTGGAGGAGATTGTAGATGTGATGGAGAGAAGAAAGCTGGATGTACTGGGCTTAGCAGAAACAAGATGGAAAGGAGAAGGTCGCAGAGAACTGAGGAAAGGGTACCGGTTGTACTGGAGTGGGAACAGTGAAGGAAGGAGCAGTGGAATAGGAGTAGTTGTGAGAGATGGAATGAAGGAAGAGGTAAAGGGAATAAGTGACAGGATCATGAAGATCAGAGTAACTGTAAAGGGAAGAAGCCTGGAGATAGCCCAGGTATATGCCCCTCAAGTTGGATGTAGAGCTCAAGAGAAGGAAGCATCATTATCATGGGAGATTTGAATGCACATGTAGGAAGTGAAAGGCAAGGATATGAAAATGTAATGGGAGCAGAAGGATGGGGCAGCAGGAATGAAGAAGGGAGAATGTTGCTGGATTTTTGCAAGAGAAACTGTTTAGTGGTAGGCAACTCCTGGTTCCGGAAGAAAGATAGCCACAAGGTAACGTGGTACAGCAGTGATTTAACAAAGAAATCTTTGGTACATGCTGTAAGACTGGGAAATGAAGAGAAGTGTCAGAGATATAAAGGTAATACCATCAGAGCCTTAGATAGCGACCACAGAATACTTGTTATGAACCTGGGAGTTGTTAAGGATAGCAAGAGGACAGAGTACCAGGAAAGGAGAATCAAAGTATGGAAACTCAAGGAAAAGGATGTCAAGGAAGAATTCCAGAAGATAATAAAAGAAAGGATGCCAACAGACAATCCTAAAACAGAGGAAGAGGAATGGAAGCAATTCAAAAATACAATGGTGGAAGCTGCAGTGGCAGTGTGTGGAAGAACAATCAACAGAAAGAGGTGTAAAGAGACACCATGGTGGAATGAGAGAGTAAAAAAAGCTGTGGGAAGGAAGAACAAGGCTTTCAGAGTGTGGTTCCAGGAAAGAACTGATCTGGCAAGGGAAGATTATAAGATGAAGAAGAAAGAAGCAAACAAGATTGTCGCAGAGGAGAGGAAGAAGTGGATGGTAAAGTGGACAGAGATGATGGAGGAAGACAGCAGAGGAAATGAAGTACTTTATGGGATGGTCAAAAGTAAGAGAAGAGGTCTGCGAGAGGATGTGGTAATGGTGGACAAAAACAGAAATGAGGTACACAACAAAGAGACACTCAAGACAGTGTGGAAAGAGTACTCTCAGGATTTGCTGAATCCAAATGGTCATAGGGAGGAAGACAATGTATTGGAAGATGGAGAAGACAACACTACAAGAATGGAAGAGGACCTGACTTGGAGAGAACTGGAGATGGCTATAGACAAGATGAAAGGAGGAAGGGCACCGGGTGTGGACGAAGTGAGTGTTGAAATGGTGAAGGCAGCAGAGGAGGTTGGGAAACAGTGGCTGTACCGTGTGATGAGGGTGATATGGAAGGAGAAAAAGACCCCAGAAGATTGGAAGAAAGGATTAATTGTCCCAATATTTAAGAAAGGAAGCAGAAAGGAGTGCAGAAATTACAGGGGAGTCACACTCATACCACACTGTGCCAAGATATATGAAAAGATATTAGAAAGTAGAATACGAGCCAAAGTGGAGAGAAAATTGAGAGAGGAGCAGTATGGATTCAGACCTGGGAGATCAACAGTGGATCTCATATTTTCAGTGAGACAGCTCCAGGAACACCACTACGAATTTGGAGAGGATCTGTTGATGGCCTTCCTGGACATCGAAAAGGCCTATGATAGTGATAGTGTGTGTAGGGAGAAGGTTTGGGAAGCAATGGAAAACATGGGATTGGAAAAAGGGACTGTAGGCAGAGTGAAGGAGATGTATTGTGGAAGTGTGAGTTGTGTGAAAGTTGGAGGGGAAAGAACAGACTGGTTCAGACAAATGAGTGGTCTGAAACAGGGTAGTGCGCTGTCACACCTTCTCTTTATTGTGGTTATGGACGAGGTAATGACACGGATAGCAGGAAAGATAGGAGAAGATAAGATGAAAGCAATGGTGTTTGCAGATGATCTCATGGTCTGGGGAAACGAGGAGGAAATTCAGGAGCAACTGAAGGCTTGGGAAGAAACAGTGGGAGAGTACGGATGGAAGTTCAACATCAGTAAATGTAAGATCCTGTTAACGACCAGGAAAAAGGACAGACCAATGATTGGGATAACACTTGGAGGTGGACAGCTGAAGAAGGTGGCAAGTCTCAAGTACTTGGGAAGTATAGTGGAGGAAAATGGGAGAAATGACAAAGAGATTACGGAACGTGGCAGACAGGCAGAAGCATTTCTGAGAAGCATTAGGAGCTTAGTGTGGAATAAAGATGTCCCACAAAAAAGCAAGGAAGTGTTATACAGAAGCTACTATATTCCGATACTGACCTATGCTTCAGAAACGTGGACAATGAAGAAAAGAGACATAAGCAGAATACATGCAGGTGAAATGAAGTTCCTGCGAAGTAGGATCGGAGTAACAAGAAGAGACAGGGTGAGGAATGAACAGGTCAGGGAAATAGTGAAAGAGGAGCCCTAGCAAGGTAGGATTGAGACATCAAGACTGAGGTGGTATGGACACTTAAAGAGAATGGATGAGAAGAAGATTCCCAAGAGGATACATGAGATGCAGATGCAGAAGAAACGACCAAGGGGAAGACCAAGAGATAGATGGCTGAAAGGAGTGGAGGAATGTGTCAAGAGAGGCGAGGACTGGACCAGAGTGACAGCGGAGAGGTGGTGGGAAGAAAGGACTAAGTGGCGAGGCTTATGTTCCAAACAGACCCAGCCTGGGGCTGGAAACTGTACAAGATGATAATGTTTACTAGTCCAAACAAAATAAGCTAATGTTTGCATTTTGTACAAGATAATGTTGCTGAATAAAATCCCAAAAAGGATTGAAATATGTACAACAGTATAATATCTTAAATTAATATAACAACTTGAAATTATAATTAGTATTGATGAATTTTTGTATCAGACTCTGTTTCTAAATTCATACCAGCATCCATAGTCCTCTTAAGGGTGTGTCCCAACTGCGATCCTGAAGCTATCTCTGCACGTAACATATCACCTGTTGATAGGTGACACACACAGAACTTCTCTTTAAGAAGGGGTGCCTGAAAAACAGGAAGTAAAACTAAGATTACATTATAAGAACATAAAAAACTTTTACAGATGAACAACAGATTCTAAACTTAATAAGTTAACAGCAGTGTTATCGTGTGGGAAGCCATGTTTCAGTGTTGCCTTGGTAATCAAAATTAATGCAACACGATTGTACCCAAATGTAATGTACATGAGATTAATTAAAAATTTCACTTGGATGACCAGTTTCATCATCAGAACCTTTACACTTAGGCCGTTAAATTAGTAAAACTGGAGGAGAGCAAATCCTACCAAAAAAAATCCTTAACTACATAAATTAGCCAAAATACCTTTTGTAATGATGAAAAAAAAATCTGATAGCAATAGATGTCTACTCCTCTGCCGTCTATAACCCGCACACAGTTCCCTTTTTAGATCTAGACTTATATAGTAAAATTCCAGCAGAGTCCGCCATTATACGCGTTAATTATAGACAAATACAGCATTGCCAACCCCTCAATAATCTTTATCCAGACCAATGGTTTTTGCCTAGACCAATACAGGGTGCTTCAAAAAAATGTATACACACTTTAAACTATCGTAGTTTTCCCGCTCTACAAGGCTAATGTTATATTTCTTCGCCAGGTGGCAGCATAATCGTCCCTCTATGTTATATTGTCAGTTGGAATTTGTAATATCAACATGGCGGACGTACGTTTGAGTTTTGAAGAACGTAAGCAGGTTATTAAGTGGTACTGGAAGTTTGAGAATGTAAATGAAGTTCAAAGACAGTGGAGAAGGGAGTATGATACAGAACCACCTTCAAGATTAACAATTACACGCATACGAGACAAATTCGAAGTTCATGGAACAGTGTGTGATGTGCATAAAGGTCATTCAGGTCGACCTCGAACAGCTACAAGTGATGAGTCATCAACGGCAGTCTTGGAACTGTTTCAACGCTCTCCAAACAAATCTTCAAGGCAAGGGGCACGTGAAAGTGATGTAAGTGCTAGCAGCGTGCTACGCATTCTGAAGAGAGGCAAGTATCGTGTTTACATTCCAAGGCTGGTGCAACAGCTAAGTGACGACGATCCAGATCGAAGGTTGCAATTTTGTGAATGGGTTCAGGAGATGGTGATACATGAACCGGGATTTATGGGTAGCATCATTTGGTCGGATGAAGCCCAATTCAAACTTAATGGAACTGTCAATAGGCACAATTGTGTTTACTGGGGTGAAGAAAATCCTCACATTACAATTGAAAAAGCTGTAAATTTGCCTGGTGTAAATGTGTGGTGCGGTTTGTCTTCAAGGGGACTCATTGGACCTTTTCGATTTGCAGGCACTGTAACTGGTATAACTTACCTAACAATGCTTGCTGATTCCATATTTCCTGCCATTCGTGCATTATACGGTAATGATAATTTTTATTTTCAACAAGATGGTGCCCCGCCGCACTATTACAGGAACGTACGAGCTTACCTGGATCAAAATTTGCCGGGCCAGTGTAAAGGACGCACGGGGCCAATCGAGTTTCCAGCACGCTCTCCAGACCTTACACCACTGGATTTCTTCTTATGGGGCACAGTAAAAGATGAGGTGTACAAACGTAAACCACGTAACCTAGACATTCTTTGGAATGAGATTCAAGCCGTGTGTAGAGAAATCTCATTGGACGTTTTGATACGATGTACAGAATCAGTGGTGACTCGTACTCAGAATTGTATTGATGCTGCAGGTCACCAATTAGAACAGTATTAACATTTGTTATTTATGTTTCATTTACATTGGACTTTCAGCTTTCTAATTTCCTGAAATTTAACTTTGTAGAACGGTAAATACATTTTCTATGGAAGTTCAAAGTGTGTATACATTTTTTTGAAGCACCCTGTATTTGGTGTTTGTCATACACAGTGGGAATACTCACACATCAATAATCTTTATCCAGA
Organism: Meconema thalassinum; assembly: GCA_946902985.2. NCBI lineage: Eukaryota > Metazoa > Arthropoda > Insecta > Orthoptera > Tettigoniidae > Meconema > Meconema thalassinum. The sequence continues at coordinate 252,571,379 of OX336396.1, forward strand.
CCATCGATTTGGTATCCCAAAAGTTGGGAACATTAATGGGACGTCAATGTGTGCGCCCCAGTAACAGTTGAGACCTCATGCACCTGACGTACATGGCTGCCGTCGTTGAATGAGCGAGACATTAAAACACATATTTTCGTAATTTTGCACACATTTCCGGTACTGTAGTGATAATTGACAGTGATTTCAATCGGTAATGACCAGGGCCGTGGAGAGCGAGTACGGGCCCTAGGGCTAGGACTTACGGGCCCCCTCTATATTTGTTTGTCCCATGGCATCGTGTAAATATTAAATATGCTGTTTTATTTTTAAAGCCCCCTAAAAAACTTTGTGATATTTTAAATTTGCTTTTCTTTGGAACGTACTAATTTTGTTCATTGCAAATTAGCAATGCCGTTTCTGTTGTATCTGACCGAAAATTTTACTCTCTCTCATCACAAGAACAAGTTCAACGCTTTTCACAATCTCATGTACTAAAATTTGAACTTTGCGAAGGTTCATAAAGCGTCTATTAGGTAGAGTTGAAATGTTTAGAAACTTTCCTCCCTGTAAACAGTGGAAACTTTACTATTTCTCTGGCCACGAAGATATCAAGATAATGGTTATTTACATGTTCTCTTTATAGTACAGTGAGTCCGGGAATGTTCTCCGCAGCGCCTACATGTGTCTGCGAGAGCTAGCTATAGCAGTTACGTTGGTAGCACGGCTGCCGCTTGCATCATAACAAATAAACAGTAAACTTTGTACTCACCACAGCCATTCATAACAGATGCTGGAACCATTCACAGCACCGGTACATCACTCTTTTTCCGTAATCTGTTTGTTATAATTCATGAACCATGGTAACTTTATAAGGGAACAAATGAAGCTTGTCTCTTACAGCTTTATGAGCTATCGACTTAGAGATTCCTGTTTGTTGAGCTAATTTTCGTGTTGATTTACTTGGACTACGCAGCATTATATCGGTGATTTCATCAAGTTCTTCGTCTGTCAAAAGCGTAGGCCTGCCTGTTCCCGGTACATAGTAAACTGAGCCAGTCACACGAAATTTACTTACCAAATCCCGAACGGTATCACGGTTTGGACACTTTGAATTAGGAAACCGCGCCTGAAATCCTAATTTTACATTTTCTTTAAACCGATCGCCTTCGCGAAAAACTTATTCCACCAAAAAAACTCTCTCTTCAGTAGTAAACATCACCACCTGTATACTGATGCACTCTTCCAATAATCCATCTGAACGCTCGCTTACTGCAACACACACTGAAGACATACAGGCTCGCTCGCTTATCGCAATACACACTGACAGCCCACACGAGGAGTCCCCATTTCAAGGACACAGTGCAGCCAACTAAACTTATGACTCAACCACTCGCTGCTGCACGTACCCACTGCGGAGAACATTCTCAGGCACCCTGTATTTTGTAGCATATTCAATTGATTCAGATACATTGAATATCATAAAATATCAAATTTTTGGCAAATACGTAAAATTGGGTAAATTTGTCTACTCTGGGGTTTTTTATTTTTGCGGACCCCTCAGCAGGACCGGACCCCCAGAGCTACAGCCCCGTTTGCCCCTCCCTCTCATCGGGCCTGGTAATGACTCCCATAATATGAAACAAGGTATGAAAATCATATTATCCAAGTGGATGTGTAAAGGCCAGAATTAATCTAGAATCTACGTTTACAAGTATGTGGGTGATGTTATTTACAATATATACAGTACATTTACTTAGTTACAGCAGTTGTTATAATCTTGCGCAACTTGTTAAGATGTTAGTTGCAACAACTTTAAGTGTAGGGGATCTGATGATTGCTTGACGATCCAAACTAGTCACGTAAGAATATTATTATTATTCATTGTGGATCCGTATTGACTACATGGTGGCCACTCAAATCGGTTAACGGTTTTCCAGGAATTTTCCAGGAGTAATTCTCATTTTTACATACTTAAAAATTAGCGAGAGTCTGGGGGGGGGGCTTTATCGGTTGCCTACTTCAAGACCAAAATAAAGCACTTGTGTTTGGTTTACTTAAACAGATGTTGACAAAAATCAGTGGTGATTGCGTTATTTATACACAAGCCTACACACCAATTATTTAATTGTTGTTTTAAAAAAGCCTTTGTGACTCAAATATCGCTTTAAAAAAAGAGAAAAGAATGCCGCCTGGAATTTTATTACGGTGAAGTTGTCTATACTCAATATGTTTTACAAAAATACTATCGCGTGTTCTCCCACACAGAAACAGGCAGCCTGAGGAAATTTCTTTCGTTAACCTTCGAGTGCTCACCCAAAACCGCAGCAGGAGTATGATTTTAGATGGAAAGATTTTAATAATTAATTAACAGTGACTATTATCCAGGAGTTTTCAATTTTTTTATGTCATTTTCCAGGAGTTTTCCAGACCTAATAAAAATCCAGGAGTTTTCCAGGAGTAGTGGCCACCATGTGACTAAACAATTCATGAATAGTATAAATTATTAAAACAATTTTCTGCCCAGTCAATACTTAATGTTAGTATTTTTAAACAAGGCACATGTTTCAAGGCCTAATTTTGTTTGGCCCCTTCATCAGCCTTACAAAAAAAAAAATGAACAACAACAACAACAACATGGAAAATAGCATGAAATATTGACATAACATCATGCGTTTCCGATTATAAATGTTATTTTTGTAAGGCTGATGAAGGGGTCAAACATAATTAGGCCTTGAAACATTTACCTTGTTAAAACTCAGGTTTATGCTGTGTCTTGTGTGGGTTTTCGCCTAGGAACACCAAGCTGGTTCATCAGCGGGCTCTTGGTGTCCCCGCCCGGACCCCCACAGGAGTAGCGAACTGTGCACTACCTCCCTTCTTATGAGGCGCACGTGTGCCCCTTAACTGCGAGAGCTAAACGCTCAAGCAGCCTTTTACCTCCCTTATAAAGGCTTCCAAAAAGATTGTATATTGGTTTTCACTGCCTGTGAATTAAAACTCAGCAATTTTAGGTTTATGCCATGTCTTGTGTGGGGTTTTGCCTAGGAAAATCTAGCTGGAGTTTTAATTCATGGGCCGTGAAAGCCAATATACCATCTTTTTGGAAGCCTTTATAGGGGGGTGATCTCAAAGCTAAGAGGTGCACGTGTGGTTCATAAGCAAGGGAGGTAGTGCACAGTTCGCTACTCCTATGGGGGTCCAGGCGTGGACACCAAGAGCCCGCTGATGAGCCAGCTTGGTGTTCCTAGGGAAAACCCCACACAAGACACCACATAAACCAAGAAGAATGGTTGAGTTTTAATTCACGGCCCGTGAAAGCCAGTATACCAAGTACCTTGTTGTTTAAAAATACCAACAGCAATTATTGACTAGGCAGTGACTGCATAACCTAGCTATTACAGTCTTGAATATATACTATCCCAGCATTTTCTGTAGGGAGGTTGAAAAACAGCTGAAGATGCTGTGATTTAATTCTTATGAGGGGAACCCGCCAAGTGTAACAACCTTATTTCCCAGAAACATTGCTGAGTGAAAGGGGTCGAAATCAGCGAATACATGTACAATAATATGTATAAATGTGTCATTTTCATATTTTTGTCCGATTCCATGTCCTCAGGTTTCTAAACTATATTTCACCCAGAAGAAATGCATTCTTTTATGTATCAATTTTTCCTGGCCAAGTCAGGTTGCTGAAGAGCATTTTACACACTCCAGAACTTATTTTGGTCAAAAACTTAATTTTTATGATTTTTCAAAGTTGGCAGAACCTCATGAGTGATACTGTCCCCACCTATATGTTCAATATTTGAAAACCTATATTTATCATCAATGTTAAGAAAATAGAAATCTAAAACGCACCTTTCATTGAACACAATGTCTAGATTATGCTGTGTCTTTGCTAGATTTTTTAACATTTTTTTTAAAGGGTTTTGCTCAAAATGAATTTGACCCCCAGTTTTCACATTGACATGGTGTTTGAGTAGCAGCACTGCAGTCACTTGTTTCGGGGAGTTAAAGATTTTGAGTCATTGAAGGAGAAGCTTGCTCTTCGGTGTTTTCAATTTCGCCATTGTGCTGAGTGGGCTTCGCTCCTCAAACCATGGTAAGGGTTTTCTAAGGTTCTCATGAGTGACATGCATATTTTAATAAATATCAATTTATTTCTAAATATCTTACATAGTAAGGCTACAAAATGTGATATATATCTCTATATAGCCTACTTCACTGGCATGAAATATTATCCAGTAGGCCTTATGTAGGCTTACTTTTAGTAACTCATGAGTGACACTTGCAAGGAAAATTCCGGACATGTCACTCATGTGCTACTTTGTTACTCACGGGTATATTTACTTTTTTAATTAACAAAATGACTACTCATTAAATGTTTTTCACACATTAGACCTTATCTAATGAAGAGAGATGTGAAAGTTAGGGAAGAAGAGAAACCAAGACTTACAATGGGAAAGAGAATACAAACTAAAGCATTTCTGGAGGTAGGCACACCTTCCAAAACACCTATTGTATAGTTTTATGAACCAATGTACAATATACTTCTCTTTCTGTTTTATTTTATTTTCTATTTTCTTCGATTTTTAGGAATTCCCAACGACTAAAAAACTCTGACACGAGTCCAACGAAAGAAAGAAAAGTGCGGAAAATTCGGAGAGCGTGGGATAACAATAGGAAGAACAAAACATATCCCAGCACCATCTCTAGTCCATTGACTTCTCAGGATTTGAGACGGCCCTGCACTGAGGCTCCAGCGATGTTCATCAGACACAATGTCAGCCAACAATCCCATAATTTACCTGGGATGCAACGATCAGACCTATCGGAGATGACCAGTAGTGGATCTTTAGTCAGCACCAGCAGTCCAATGTTCCAGTTTTGGTCGATTATACCGATTTATTATTATTTTTTAGTTTGCGTATGGCTTTTAGTGCCGGGAGTGTCCGAGGACATGTTCGGCTCGCCAGAGGCTGTAGCTGCTTCAAGCGGACACCCATAGGGTGAGCTACAAGTTCCGTTCAATTTCAAGTAGTTCCAACTTTCGCCACCAGATACCACTGACACCTAGTGGTTAGCGCTGGAACTTTGATAGAGCGTTTCAACAAAATCTAACCTAGAAATTTAGCTTCACACAAGTTTAGTTAGTGGAAGGATCTTTTACATGCCATAAATCTGACATGGGACCGCCGGCTTTACTTCCCTCCGAAGGAAGGCATACTGAAGGATTTTAACGCTCTTAAAAAATCTGACGACTTCGGCCGGGTTTGAACACGCTATCTTGGGCACAGCAGTTCAGTATGCTACCAACTACGCCACCGAAGCCGTTGATGATACTGAAATTCCAGGCAACAACAATGCTGTCAATTTGTTAACACTACCCCACGATAGTCCCTCCTCAGCAAAGAAGGAGCAAACTAAAGCAAGTACGACGAAACAGTAAGAGAACCAAGTTGGAAATTGGTGAACTCAAAATAAACATACAGGTACTTGAGCATGAAAACCAAGCTATAAGACAACATTTTTGAAAATTAAAAATGCAATTTCAGAGCAACAAAAAAATAATTAAAAATTAAAAATCTAACATTCACACGTTAATTATCTAAGAATACCAATCAAAACCGACTTCTGTCTCCCAGTGGGAAAGCTGTTCAACTTTTAACGCCAAAAGTGGAATCGACATTTAAGGTCAAATTACCTCCTAAAGTAAAAGTAAAAGTAAAACTTAAGTTCAAAGATTTAAAGACTGAAAAAACCGAAGTTAATAATAATAATAATTTATTGTTTGTTAGCCTATTTTCATTTTAAAGGGGGTGGGGGGAGGATTATTAGATCACCCTTTGTCTGTGTGTGTCCCCCTAATAACTTCTAAACGGCTGCAGCGATTCCAATGAAACTCGGTAAGGTCATAAAACTATTTCGGCCGACTCCGACCGTGCCCTTAAAAATTTTATTACGTCTCACCAATCCAACATGGCCAAGCGAAGTTGAAACTTTTAAATAGACGTTTCTCACGACTTAACCACTTGAGCGCAGTAAATTATGGCAAGGTACAGTAAATGTTTACACACATTTCAATGCACTGGCATCTACTGTCATCGCGGCAGGAGATAGCAGTTGAACACGCTGTGACGGGGTGCAGGGGGTCGTACAGTACGCATGCGCGGTCTACCTATTCCTAACTTAAATATATCGGCTACCCGCATGTCAATGGTTATTATTGCAACAGACGACACGCAGCTAGTGAAAGAAGGAATGTGCTGAGTGAGTGAAGCAAGTAGTGACAAACTGAATGTTTTTGGAATGCGCGATACGCAGTGAGCGGGAAGACATCTGCAGTTCAAACCCAACTGCCAACTCCTGGCGCGATATCAGTATTGTAGTTCAATTGTTTACATAACCTCAAGATGGCGCCTGTGCGAAATTTTAAAATTAAGTTTTTATTTCTTGTGTCGTAATCATACGATCGAAGTGAAAGTTTGAATAATGAACCCACGCAACAATCTTCATTTAATGGCACATAACTCCATGGCCCATACATATAACAATCCAACATGGCGACCATCCGAAGTATTTAGACGGATCTCAATATCTACGAATCTATTACAGCAACCAAACTGATTTTTTTAATGTTCATAGAGGCTATGAACATAAGTTCACCTATGGGACTTTCAATATCCGGTGAGCAAAAATCCAACATGGCGGCGACGCGAAGTATAAATATTTAAATGGACGTTTCTCGCGATTTAACCATCCGAGCACAGTGAAACTTGGCACGGTAAATGCTTATACAAATTTTAAATCACCAACATCTAATTTAATTCAATTGTTTTCATAACCACAAGATGGCGGCTGTCCGAAAATATAAAATATCGTTTTTATTTCTTGTGTCCTAATCATGCGATCGAATTCAACGTTTGAATAATGAACGTACTCAATAATCCTCATCTAATAGTACATAAATTTATGGCCTACATATATTGAAATCCAACATGGCGACCATCCGAAATATTTGGATGGTTCTCAATATCTACCAATCTATGACAGCAATCAAACTGAAATTTTGAATGTGTATAGAGGCTATAAACAAAAGTTCGCCTATGGGACGTTCAATAACCTGGTGTGCACAAATCCCACATGGCGGCGACGCGAAATTTAAATATTCAAATGTAGTTTCTCGCGATTTAACCATACGAGCGCTGTGAAACTTGGTGCTGTACTATATGCTTTTATACATTTTAATCCACTGGCCTCTAATTTATTTTAATTATTTTCATAATCACAAGATGGCGGCTGATCGAACTTTTTAAATCTCGTTTTTATTTCCAGTGTCCTAATCATGCGATTGATGTTTGAATAAAACACCTACACAATAATCCTCATGTAATAGTACATAACTATATGGCCTATATATACAAATTCAAGATGACCATCCAAAATATTTAGATGGTTATCAATATCTAGGAATGTAGGAATACGCGAAATATTTCACCGGCATATTATTTCTCCGAAACTATTACCGATATCACCCTGAAATCTTGTACCAAGATAAAGAGCACTAATAGAAGTTCACCTGTGTGACTTTCAAAAACCTTTTAACTACAAAACGAACATGGCGGCCAGACGAAGATGAAACATTTAAATAGGCGTTTCTCGAGTTTTAACCATCCGAATGCAGTGGAACTTGGTACAGCAAATGTCTATACACAATACACATTGTAATGCATTGACATTTAATTTAGTTCAATTGTTAACATAACCTCAAGATGGCGGCTGTGCGAAATTTTAAAATTAAGTTTTTATTTCTTGTGTCCTAATCATGCGATCGAATTCAACGTTTGTATAATGAACCTGCGCAATAATCGTCATATAATAGTACATAAGTCTATGACCTACATATATAAAAATCCAACATGGCAACCATGCGAAATATTTAGACGGTTCTCACTGTCTACCAATCTATGACAGCAATCAAACTGAAATTTTGTATGTTGATAAAGGCTATGAGCATAAGTTAACCTATGGGACTTTCAATACCCCGGTGAGCACAAATCCAACATGGCGGCGACGCGATATTTAAATATTTAAATGGACGTTTCTCGTGATTTAACCATCCGAGCGCAGTGAAACTTGGCACGGCAAAAGCTTATACAGATTTTAATCCACCGACATCTAATTTAATTCAAGTGTTTTCATAACAGGATGGCGGCTGTCCGAAATTTTTAAATCTCGCTTTTATTTCTTGTGTCCTAATCATGCGATTGAAGTTTGAATAATACACCTATGCAATATCTTCTATAAGAGTATGTAACTCTATGGCCTACATAAAAAATCCAACATGGCAACCATCGGAAACATTTAGACGGTTCTCATTATCTACGAATGTATTACAGCAATCAAACTGAAATTTTGTATATTGATAGAGGCAAGTAACATAAGTAGGATATATGAAAATAGGCTATTTAGCTCTTTACGGAACTACTTGTTTTTATATGGGACAACAGCTTGAAACTTTGGGGTATGGCCTTGTTACTTCTTGCGACAGAGAACGAAGTGTCGTGCTACCGAACTATACTGCGAGACAATAGACAAAGAATGAGACCAAAAAACATCTGTCACCGCATAGTTATAATTACGAAGCATTCAGTTGCTGTTTCACTTGAGGTACTTGGATATCATCACTTAGACCCATGCACTTGGGTGTGTAGATTCGTCTGATAACCGGTGTTCTTGTGGTTTCTGGAGTAGTGTGTGTACTTATAATTCATGTGAGAACTGGGAAGGAAGTGGCTGTGGTCTTAAGTTTAGGAACCATCCCGCCATTTGCCTGGGGGTAGAAGCGGGGAACCATGGAAAACCACTCTAAGGTGGCTGAGGTGGGAATCGAACCCACCTTCTCTCAGTTTTTGTCTCACGAGGCTGAGTGTATCCCATCCAAGAATTAAATATCTTGGCAGAGCGGGGAAGCGAAGCTGGACCTTCGAAGTGACAGCCAGGGAACCACAATTCACTTTAGGCATGATGGACTGCAAGTGGGACAAATCTGTTCAAATACGCTGATGGTGAGATAGCACAGTTTCCTTATTTAATACTTGCTCTGAGGAAAATTTATCTGCTGGGATGGCATCAGTACAAAATCTTTTTCTCAGAATAAGGTCTTTTAAGCCTGCTATTTGGCTGTTATAGAATACAGAGGAAAATACGAGGGCAGATCGCAAAGTATAAAGCACAATCATTTTCTTTTCTTCCCTGGTATTGCAGCTGGAATGTTGAAATTTCACGACGATATAGTTTGAAGTTTGCGCTACTGAGGATACGGTATTTTGTTTTCATGTGCAGCTCTAGCGAGAGAAGCCTGAACTACGAAACAAACATGGCGCGCATTTTACTGTCGCCAACTTGTGAAGAGCAGCAAAGTGTAGTTCGATATTTGTGGGCCAAATGGCATATACAGCCACTTTCCTAGCAGATTGAGTCACCTTGAATTATTTTCGTAGTGGCGAACTAGCATGTTTCCACTCCATAGAAGCCGCTGTCACCGGCCGCCCGGAACGGGGCGAATCACCAAGGTTCACACGGCCCTCTTGGAAGAATGCACGCCACCTGGAGACATTGCTACGGTCCATACAGTGATCCCAATACACGCCACGCATATCCCTGTGAATTTCACTCGGTTTCGTTCTCGAGAGCATCCAGAGTACGCGAATAGTTTCTGTATACCTTTTGTTTGAGGTTCCCCACAAGTAATAATCGCACACAGACAAATCAGGGGACCGGGGAGGCCATAGTGCGTGGCTTAATATTCTGTCAACAGAGATGTTGCGAAGAGCCGCCATCAGGTGTTCTGCCGTATGAGCAGTTGCACCATCTTGTTGAAAAAATGCGTAGGTCTTTTCTTCCTCGGTTAAAAGTTCTGAGAACGGGCACAATACCAGTACCGTATATGCTTCACATACCGTTCTGAATTGTTTCATAAAATAATATAGGCAACATTCTTCTACGAGCACTTATCACGCCCCTACCTTTAAGTGCCGGTAACGGGTGGTACTTCAAGAAACGCATGATGTTGTTTTTTCGGTGTCCGATTACCCTGTGTTTTGGACGTTTACATATCCAGTCAAGTGAAACTATGCTTCATCCGACGTTGGCTTCATCACTCATAAACATCAGTGTTGGATCGACGATTCCGTCGTGTGTGGACAGCAAGATCGTGCGACAAAGTAGAGTTCGTGCATTCGGATCACCAGGACTCAATCTGTTAACTACCGATATTTTAGACATGAAACGTAAGAGGCTTTAGAGCCCTTAGAGCAGAAGTTTCTGATTTATCATATGCTTCAGCAAGACGTCGGCTAGATTTCTTCGGGATTACCTCCATTCTCACACGAATATTTGCAAGCTTTTATTTCTGTTAAAGCAGTCTTTGGATGATTTTTTTTTTCCTGTCAGCAACCGTCCCGATTTTTCACCACTTTCAAAATAAATTAATGAAAACGATTTTTGTAGATTTTGTTGAGTCTGGAAAACGACACCGAAACTTACGAACACATTTAGGCTACTGTGAAACGTCTTCTAGAGAAGATAGGTTTCCACTAGGAAAATTCGTTGTTTCGTTCTTTACCTAACCATGTTCACGGGATACGAGATACAGTACGTCACCACAAGTCTTAACTCTCTCAACTAACGAATCTTACCAGCTGCGTATGTAATCAATGCTATGACAGTTTCCGAGGCTTCTCGACCCACTGTTTTGTAATCTGTAGCCTACATGCTAATTATTTGGTCGTGACTCATCGCGATCAGGCCACCACAACGCCACTGAAATGCTCGATCATCTCTACATAGTATAAAACTAAGTCCCCGATTCTTGAATGTAACGGATAATCTAGAGAACCACTGGATGGATTTCGATGCGGTTTTCACAACTCTGTAAAAGATTTATCGAGGAAGGTTTATGAGTTATGTATCCCGTCCAGGCTCGAACCCCAGACTCCATTCTAAACTAAAGGTTATGGTCATTCTTCCAATAGAAGGAACACCATTGCCCAATGTATACCTCAATATGCTATTATCAATGTGTTTACTGGAACAATGCTCATTCTTAGAACCAAGGAAATGACGTTGCATGCTTCCTTCACAAACATGTTATCTTCAAAATATTTACTTCACTATCTGTAGATTGTTATTTATCAAATACTTCCTAGAAGGACTAAGGAAATGGCCCTGTGCATTTCCTCAAATGATTATTCAATATGTTATTTCAGATGTATTGACTCCAACAGCTGTGAGTGATCAAATTCACAGAACTGTTATCGAAAACATGAGTCCATATCTTGTAAGATGTATATTTCCACTGAGTGCGCCCCTCTACTGTGACGCACATTGTTATGAAGGGATTTTGTATAAAAGACCTGGGCTCAGAAGCAAAGGCCTCGTCCAGTTACAGCAGCAACTAAACAGGTTGACTGTCTGGTGTTAACTTGTATATATTGGATCGTCAAAGATTAATAAATACTTCTACAAACTAACCAACGAGTTCCAATTCATAGAAATCAGATACTACTCATCAGAAGTAAGAACCACGAGACCTACTGACTTAACAGCAGTAGCAACAACTTCTTAGTACATCACTAAAGAAGACTGTTAAGCGACAAACTTAACTAGGGGCCCGTCCGGGATAGGTAACGATTATCCTTGCCAGATAATCTACGAGTAAGTTGGTACAGTGTTCTGACAAACCTCACAAGGAGGCCTTTCGATACTATACTAGCGACACCAAGGTACCTATCTTCAGCACCAGATGCAGTCATCGATTCTATCAACCAGCCAGCAAGCCAGGAGTGGAACTGACAACCTCACACGGAGGCATTTCATCCACGACTAACTTCGCCAGCTTGAAGGAAGGAAGTTCGCCGACAAACGTTCCAAGAAGCCCACGCTCCAAGTAACGCCTTTCGCAACAACCGACCGCCATCGCCGTACGTGCCGACAACGCTCCAGAAGCGCTTTCCGACCACACGACACAAGAGAACCAACCGACTCCGCAGTTCCAAGAGGATGCAGCCAACACTGATCATCTTTTCTTGTCAGTAAGTCAAACTCCAAATAATACCTTATTTGTGAACTAGAGTATTATTAGTGAAGCATGGTTCAATATTTCAAGTAGCAAACTAGGAAGAGCAATAATAATAATAATAATAATAAAATAACATCATTTCTTAACAAAAGTGAGTTAGTGCAGCCCATACTGGTCTATCGCTTGTCACTATTAAAGGAATTAATCAAATAATTAAATATTTATTACAAATAATATTTTGAAACCGTCTTTATAAATTCAAACAAAATGCCTGAAACCGAGCTCCTTTCAAAGTTCGAATAGGCTCAGATACAGCTTTTGCCTGAATTTAACGGCACTAATTCTTGCAGTCTTGACTATTTTTTAGCAAGAACAGAATCGTTTCTAAACACACATAAGAGAATAGCCTCAGCTACAAACTCAGTATTAATAAATGATTTCCTCTTTAACATCATAAAGTCAAACCTAAAAGGTGAAGCATGTAGCATTCTTGACTTAGAAGCAAACAGTACTTATGAAAAATTTAAAGATAAACTCATAAGAAAATACGGTAACGTCAAAGACGAGAGACTTCTCATCCAGGAGATCTCTAATTGTTTCCAGAAAAGAAACGAATCATACAATGACTACCATGATAAATTGGAAGGATTGACTTTGCAATGCAAAAGCTTATGCAAACTCAATTACCAAAACCAAATTTTGGAATTGAAAGTAAGAGAACTTGAAGAGTTAAGCCTAAATACATTTAAAGCAGCAGTTTTGGAACCCTACCGTTCATACTTAAGCTATGCACAGATTACAGACCTAAATCATTGCCTCGTGTTATGCAGGTCTTATGATAACGATCGCGGCCACGAAGATTACATGGACCAACTAAGAGGAAAACTACCTCCTAGCAAGTTTCCAACAGTTCGACCACTAGGCCACTCGGCACACAATCCATTCTCGAATTTTAACCCCGCTCCACCAAGTAACCCATTTAATCAACCTTTCATGCAAAATCAAACCCACAGACCCTTCTCTAAAGATAAACCACAACCAATTTTCGGACACACTCAAGCTTCGAACACTCAGCCTTTCAAGCCACTAAACCCCATGAATCGTCCTTACCCAACTCCCAATAATATTGGCCGACGTTTCACACCCACTAACCAGCAAAGATTTCCACAGCCGATGCCAGGTGTTTTAACCATTAGAGGTAATCTGAATGCTCACTTAGAACCTTCAGAAGACATCGAACAGGAAGCTTTAGGTCCCATACAGCAAACACAAGAGTATGTAAATGAGTACAACATACAGAACTACCCACAAGAGTACGACACTCAGTACTATGAATACGAGTGCGATACAGAGAAACAGTCTCAGGATTTTCGCTTGGCCCAGCCATCAAAATCGAAGACTTAAATAACTTGGGTAATGCTCCCAAACTACCATTCATCACACTGTTTGGATTAAAGATCTTAATTGATAGCGGTGCTTGCAATTCAATTATGAACCCTGAATTCGCACACTCATTGTTCGCAGAGTATATGTTTAAAGAACCATTTTGTATTCAATCAATCCACTCACAAACGATAGTAGAAGATAATATTCAATTCCCTATCTTTTCAGAATACAACATAGATTCACCTATAACATTCAGAGTTATGCAATGGCTTAATTACTTCGACGCATTAATTGGTAGCGCAGCTTTTGCTCAACTAGGTGCAAAGATTGACTACGCCTCGAACCTAGTCACTCTCAACAACAAGGACATACCCTTTCACTTTCATTCCCCACATAAGCAAGAAAGCTTTCAACCTGCATTAAATGTATATCATCTAGCTATACCTGTCAACATACAACACGGAGACGTGTATATTTCCAAATTTGAATACGAAGGAATATGTTTTCCAGATGCTATTCTTCATGCAGAGAACTACCAGGTTCTATATCCCACAAACACTCAGTTGAAACAAAAATTCACCGAGCCCATACTAGTTGAACCTTTAGAGAATGTAACAATCCAAGCACTGGAAATAAATTCAATTTCTGAAAGATACATTCATGAACACCTCCGAACACAACACTTGAACGATCTAGAAAACAGTGCTATTCAAGACATATGCTCGGAATTCTCAGATGTTTTCTATTACCCAGGATGTGATCTGACATTTTCAAGTGCAGTAAAGCATTTTATTCGCACTACAGGTGAAGACCCAGTACACCAAAGAAATTATCGGTACCCACCACCTCTAAAGCAAATATTAAACAACGAAGTAGATAAACTTTTGGACCAGGGAATAGTCACGCATAGCGAATCTTCATACTGCAATCCAGTCTGGATTGTCCCTAAGAAGCTTGACGCTTCAGGACAAAAGAAATGGAGACTAGTCATAGATTTCAGACAGTTGAACAAGAAAACTATTGAAGATAAATACCCCCTGCCTAGAATAACAGAGATCTTAGATAATCTCGGTCGATGTCAGTACTTCAGTACTTTAGATCTAGCTCAGAGATTTCACCAAATTCAGATGGACCCCAGGTCTATCGAGAAAACAGCATTTACAATCGACAATAGACACCTAATGTTCAAAAGAATGCCCTTCGGCATAAAAAAATGCACCAGCCACTTTTCAAAGTGTAATGGACAATGTCTTGCGTCCTCATCTGTACAAGTTCTGCTTTGTGTACATTGACGACATAATAATCTTCAGCAAGTCGCTAAGCGAACATGTACAACATTTAACCCTTGTGCTACAGAAATTGAGAGAAGTAAATCTCAAAATACAACTAGACAAGACAGAGTTTCTTCACAAAGAAGTTACTTTTCTTGGTCACATTGTATCACAAGACGGAGTCAAACCAAACCCCGAAAAGATCAGAGTAGTCAAGGACTATCCTATTCCGAAGTCTACCAAAGAAATCAAACAATTTCTTGGCCTTGCTAGATTTTACAGAAAATTCATCAAAGATTTCGCAAAAGTAGCACAACCCATGGTTCGCTGCTTAAAGAAAGGATCCAAAGTCGATGTAGAGAATACTGAATACAAGTCCGCTTTTACTAACCTTAAGACCCTTTTAATAAATGCTCCTGTGCTAGTTTATCCAAACTTCGAAGAAGCATTCACGTTAACCACGGACAGTTCAGATTTTGCTCTGGGAAGCGTCCTATCACAGAAGGGACACCCCATCGCATACTACTCCAGGACTCTAAACCCAGCAGAGAAAAACTACTCCACAATAGAGAGAGAGTTATTAGGAATTGTAGAAAGCTGCAAACATTTCAAGCCTTACTTATGGGGACGACACTTTCAAGTAGAATGTGATCACCGCCCGTTACAGTGGCTGTTCACGCTAAAGGATCCTAGTTCGAGACTTTACCGTTGGAAGATAAAGCTTGGAGAGTTTGACTTTGATATCAAATACGTCAAAGGCAAAACCAACTATGTCGCAGACGCACTCTCCAGAATATAAATTAACATGGCTGATGAACCAGCTTCAATTGTTGCCATCCCCGGAGATGACACCTACCAAAATGATATGGATAATGAAACTGTCCATTCAAACCAAGCAGACCCCATATTCACATTGAAAATATCTGAACGGAACTTAAACCAAAACTGCCATCAGATTATTGTAAAATATGGTAATTATCCCAAGGTACTTAAACAAAACCTGTTTAAAAAATGTACCAGACACATAATGATTGTCACAAAGAAGAATCTTCAGGAAGATTTAGCAAATCACCTCCTCAAAATAATAGTAATCTCAAACAAGTACGCTACTTATTTTGACAATATCACTCTCGAGATCCCATTCATCAGGGCTTGCCAGAAGCTATTTACTTCTGAACTAATCATTATCAGGTCATCCAAATTCTTGGAAGACATTTAAAGCCCCGAAACTCAGAGACAGCTGATTTCACACTATCATTCTAAAAACCACAATGGTATAGTAGAAACTTACGAACATCTTAAGACCAAATACTACTGGCCTCGTTTAAGAGAACAAATTAGGACAATCATCAATCAATGTAACCTCTGTCAGAGAAACAAATACGAGAGACACCCTAACGAGGTATCGAACCAAGGTCCCATCACCGCCGATCACCCTTTCTCTCAAATTCACATCGACACGTTTCACTTCCAGCAAAGTCGCATATTAACTGTAATTGACATTTTCTCAAAGTATGGACAAGCCTACATTTTACCAAATGGTACAGGTCTGGCTACACTAAGCCAATTACAAGTTTACTTTTCCCACCATGGATTCCCAAGGAAAATCACACATGACCAAGGAGGAGAGTTCGAAAACAATGTCATAAAAGAATATTGTAAAGCCACGAACATCGAATATCACGCTACTACCCCTTTGAATTCTTCATCTAACTCTCCAGTAGAAAGACTGAATTCAACCCTTCTAGAGAAACTTCGTATCTCCAGAGATCACGATAAGTTCACTCCACTCTCAGAGCTCATGACCACCATAATCACGAATTACAATTCCTCAATGCATTCCACTACTAAACAACCTCCTTTCAACGTTCTATATGGACCATACAATAAGGCTTTAGACCACGTCTTCTCACCATGTCCCAAAATCAATGAATACATTGAAAGACAAGGAAATCAGTTGAAAATTGTAAAAGAGAGGCATAATAAACTTAACACCGACACTTTCAATCATAATTACCAAATAATGAAACTGTCTACGTATTAGATCCCCTCACCAGAAACAAGAAATCAAAAAACCTGTACAACGAAGGTATCATTACCAAAATCGAAGAAAACAGGGTATACTGTAAAATGAGAAACGGTAAAACTCATGTAAGAAATTTTCGGGACATTAAGCCAAAACGAAAATTTCTTATTCCAGATTCCTCCCTGGATATGGCACCGTCATCACACAGCCCATCCAGACACAAGGATTCTATGCCGACTCATTAGGACCAACCTTAATAATTAACGATTATCACCGGTTCATGTTTCATTTCAATCTAACGAGTTTAAAAGAATCTTATAATAATATTCAAGACACTATCTCAAATCTCGTATCACGAAGCAATAATACTTTTCCTTATCTAATATCAGAATTAAGAGAATCAATTAAAGAAACAAAAAACGAATTAAAAAGTTGCTACCTGCTACACCTAGAAGTAAGAGAGGTCTTATAAATGGTTTAGGTAGTATAATTAAATTCATAACAGGTAATCTAGACCAAGATGATCTGGACAACCTACAAGAACAATTAGAAGCATTAAAACAAAGTAACGCCAAAGGAATTAAACATATTAATAAATTAATATAATTCAGTAACTCCATTGCTCAAAAGTTCTATAATGAAATGAACCATGTAAACTATAATATGAAGGTAATTAAAGGTATATTACAAGAAGAAGACTTCAAGATTAACCTTCTGGAACATCAACAATATGTGCTCTTGTGTACGAACAAATTAGATAAAATCATACAAGTAATGCAAGATACTATTAGCTTGTCATTTAATGAAATGACAAATATCAAGATGTTCTCCCAAAAGGATTTAACAAATATTGTAAAACATTTACAACTAATCTACCCAACAAAAACTATAATTCATACTGACTAGTATCATCAATTTGAGAACCTTAAACTGTCAAAAACGGTGAGCCTCCGTGGCTTAGGCGGCAGCACACCGGCCTCTCACCGCTGAGTCCGTGGTTCAAATCCCGGTCACTCCATGTGAGATCTGTGCTGGACAGAACGGAGGCAGACAGGTTTTTCTCCGGGTACTCCGGTTTTCCCTGTCAAAATTTCATTCCAGCAACACTCTCCACTATCATTTCATTTCATCTGTCATTCATTTAATCATTGCCCCAGAGGAGTGCGTCAGGCCTCGGGAGCCGGCACAGTTCATATCCTCGCCGCTAGATGGGGGCTTCATTCATTCCATTCCTGACCCGGTCGGAGACTGGAAGCAGGCTGTGGATTTTCATTTCATTTCAAACTGTCAAAAACGCAAGTTCTCATGATGAACGAAGAAATGATCGTAATATTATACATGGCAATCTCTGATGCTAAAACTTATACATTGTATAAAATTTCTCCTGTACCTAGCAATAATCTAATATTAATCCCTCCGGAAACATATTACTTGCAAGGACCTACCTTAAGATGGTCTAACGCACCTTGTATAAAAATTACTCAATATTACGCATGTATACTCTTTAATACTAGAATAACTTCATGTAATTTAACGGACACTACCAGATGTCAATTTGCCACTGTCAAAAAACGAGGTACAACTATTTCAACCACTAAATAAGAAGCATAGCCTTTTCTCTAGTAAAAATCCTCAAATAATCTTGCAAACCTGCCCAAAATCTCAAGAGAACTATAAAATTAGCAGGATCATATGATTGTTATCTACTCAAATGAGTCTTGCCCTATTACAAGTATGGGCATAACTTTGCAACAACAACCTACAAATTATGTGCACCAGTTTCCACTCCTGTCAACTCCAAATGATCCATACGTTAAAACCGAAATAAATTTCCATTCATCCCACCTCGATGTGAAAGGAATGAAGTTAGATTTAAAACCCATTCCAGAATACAATACTAAAATGAAAACTTTTGTGTCTGTGAACACAAGTATTATAATACTTATTTTCTGTGTTATTGTGTTAATATTTAGAACAAGAATATATCAAGGTATTAAATCTGCAAAGAATAGATTTAAGAACATTGTTATCGAGGACGATAACTAGCAACAAAGGGTGGAGGAGTTATGTATCGCGTCCAGGCTCGAACCCCAGACTCCATTCTAAACTAAAGTTTATGGTCATTCTTCCTATAGAAGGAACACCATTGCCCAATGTATTCCTCAATATGCTATTATCAATGTGTTTACTGGAGCAATGCTCATTCTTAGAACCAAGGAAATGACGTTGCATGCTTCCTTCACAAACATGTTACCTTCAACATATTTACTTCACTATCTATAAATTGTTATTTATCAAATACTTCCTAGAAGGACTAAGGAAATGACCCTGTACATTTCCTCATATGATTATTCAATATGTTATTTCAGATGTATTGACTCCAACAGCTGTGAGTGATCAAATTCACAGAACTGATATCGAAAACATGAGTCCATATCTTGTAAGATGTATATTTCCACTGAGTGCGCCCCTCTACTGTGACGCACATTGTTATGAAGGGATTTTGTATAAAAGACCTGGGCTCAGAAGCAAAGGTCTCTTCCAGTTACAGCAGCAACTAAACAGGTTGACTGTCTGGTGTTAACTTGTATATATTGGATCGTCAAAGATGAATAAATACTTCTACAAACTAACCAACGAGTTCTCATTCATAGAAATCAGATACTACTCATCAGAAGTAAGAACCACGAGACCTACTGACTTAACAGCAGTAGCAACAACTTCTTAGTACATCACTAAAGAAGGCTGTTAAGCGACAAATTTAATTCTCCCACCGGTACCGTCACCTTGCAGAAGGCAATGAGGTATTGCCGGGTGTTTGGAGGCTTGCGAACTCAAATTATCCTTGAAGCTATGCCAGCGGGAGCTTCGGCCTCTGGTAGGGCCATCCAAGCTGGACAGGCCTAAGGTGATGGGCCAGACTAAGAGTGGTACCCTGGTCCTCCAGGTTGGGGGTTGGGCTAACAACTCTACCCCCGAAAAAAAAACACTTGTTAAGGAACCAAAGCACAAAGGCAACCGGACGGATGAAATGGATAAATTGTAAGCCAGATATAGCAGTGGATATAAAGAGTAGTAGACTGCGTTGGTTGGGACATGTAGAAAGAATGACAGAGAACAGGGTGGTAAGGAAGGTTTTCAATGGGAAGCCAGGAGGATGGCGTGTGAGGGGAAAACCTAGGACCGGACGGCTGGACAACATGGAGGACGATCTGAGAAGGATGGGAGTCAGAAGATGGAGGACCAAAGCAGTCAACAGGGAAGAATGGGTGGAGATTGTCCGGAAGGCCAAGGCCCTACAAGGGCTGTAGCGCCAAAGAGTAAGTAAGGTTTCTGTAGAAAACATTAATTTATCACCAAAGGAAGCCGAGCAGTAACGATTTCAGTGAATCGAGTCGAAGAAAAACCTGCCGTCCGTGCGCCTTTTAAGCTTACGCTGGGTAAACCATTAAAAATGTCTATATACATGGGTTGGTTTTTATAATTTCAAATGATCTTGTCGACTTCGACGTTATGGTTGGGGTCCATCGTTATGCGTTACGGACACGGTGACGGACGTGACGTCATGCAGCCACGCGGGAAGTGACGTCATGCAGCTGCGCGGGAACGTGACGTCATGCTCACGCGGGGAGCGAGAAGCAGACGCTAATGATTATTGGAGTCTGTTGAAAGAGGCCTGGCGTCGAGCGACCTGGGGCTTTGAGCGAAGCGAACACAAGAATACAGGGTGACTTCTAAAGAGATATACAAGATGCCATATAAGAATACAGGGTGCCTCCTAAAGAGGTGTGCAGGATGCCAGAGCAAAAAAATACAGGGTGCCTTCTAAAGAGGTGTGCAGGATGTCAGAGCAAAGCATCGAACCAGTCCCAATATTCCATCCCTACTCTCACTCAAAATCCCCCCCCCCTAATGTTCAGCCCGCCACGGCTCGCTCCCAGGTTCTACAACTCATCTCCCAACTCTCTACCGTTACACTAGTCTAGCCAGATCAAACACAGGCCTGCCTGGGGCAAAAACACTCATTTTCAGAGAAATAACAACTCCGCAAAAGCTTCACGAAAACCCAAATTAAAATCGAAAATTACATTCTACAAACACCAAATTCAGTAAACTTCCCCCATTTCAGTTACTCTATACTTTAAACAGACACAGAAGGCATACTCATGACTTCTTGATGGAGTAGGCTATTGTCTAATCATGTTCACCTCTCCTTCACCTTTACCATAAATTTCATAAACTCTATTTAAAAATCAGAAACTCACTCCACAAATCTGTAAATCAGTATTCTTCCCTTATTTCAGATACACTATTCATTAAACAAACATATAAGGCATGGTCATGAACCCTTCATGGAGTAGGCTATTGTCTAAATCTGGACACTCATACTACATCCTTACACTAATTCAAATTTACGGCCAAACGATCCTTCTGACAGGGAGGCAAAGGTTTCCGCCGGCTTGCCTGGGATGATGGGCCACAAAACCGCTATCAAAAAGTTCACAATTTACGCTTTATTCAACCAAACACATCTCTAATACAAGTACAAGAAACACATTTCTTCCCTTGACCCTTACAGAGGTGCCCGCGCGGGAAGCCTAAGTTAATGGGTAATGCAGTCTGTTGAAAGAGTCCTGGGGCTTCGAGCAAAGCGAGAAGCCCTCCTGAGCCTTTCTAACATGTGTAGCATTTGTAGCATGCGTCATTTGAAATGATACAACGTCTAGTCTTTCAGACTGACTGTGATTTTTTTAAGTTTTGGCACCTTAGTTATAACTGGATTAATAACTCACTTAGATGGTTCCAAGTTTCACAGGCCCTCGATGTAGTCCCCACCTTTGCATACAACGTGTTCCCAGCGATGCGGAAGTCGTTGGATCCCGTTGGCACTGCCCAATCTATTGATGGTACGAAGAGAGCGCTCGGCAGCCTGCTTAACGTCTTCAATGGTACGGAAGCGCTCCCCGCGCATTGTCATTTTCATCTTCGGGATGAGCTCATAGTCGCAGGGACTGATGTCGGGAGAATATGGGGGGTGATAGAGGACCTCCCAGCCCCAGCGATCCAACAATGCCGACACAACGCCTGCTGTATGTGCCCTAGCATTGTCATGCAGAACGATGGGCAGTGTAACCATGTGGTGGCGCCGTTTCCTTCTCAGAGCTCCTCGGAGATGGTCTTGCAGAAACGAACAATAGTACGCCGCATTAACGGTTTGCCCTCGGGGAACAGTATGGTGAATGATCACACCATCCCAATCATAGGCAAGAATCAACATTACCTTCACATTGGTCGAACTGTTAGTTTCCGTGGTGATCCATGGTGCCGCAACTCGTTCGGTTGGCGTTTTAACTGTGGCTCATAAGATCTGGCCCACGTCTCGTCAATGGTTATGATACACCGTAAGAAGGCCTCTCCTTCGCGCTCGTAACGCTGCAAGTGCATGCGAAAAGCGTCATATCGCAGCCATTTGTGCATGTCGGTTAAGTCATGCGGAACCCATTTGGACGCAATCTTCCTCATTTTCAGTAAGTCCTTCAGGATGTGGAGGACAGTTGAATGCGCCAGTCCGGTATCTTGCACTAATTGACGAATCGTTACGTTCCGATCCACCTCTACTAACGCGGACACCATCTGTTCATTGTCATCACTTACAGGTGGGTGACCAGATCGAGGCATGTGCTCCACACGTTCGCGCCCATCTCGAAAGGCTGCAACCCATCTTGCTACTGTTCTGAACGGTAACGCAGCTGCACCGCACGCTTCCTGCAATCCTTGGTGACAATGTTTAGCACTGCGACCCCTGGCACACTGAATTTTTATCCACGTTCTCTGCTCCTGCTTGGAAAACATTGCGACTGTATTTTGCGAGCGCTGGTCTCACACTACTCATCTAACAGGCGCGACTGCGCACGAGCGGTGGTGAGGACGGGCGAGGTCATGGGCTCTGAGGGAGGGGATGCAGGGCAGCAACCGTCGGTAAAAGTGGCAGTGCCCAACATTGTTGCAACTTGGCACTGAAGCACTGGTGCCAAAACTAAAAAAAACAACCCATGTACTATGAGTAAGAATATTGTTCAGCATGAAAACTTCCACAAAAAAAAATCCCTGCCAGCATATCTCTATCTATAATACATCACCTACTATAAGTATTTTTACGTTTTCAATTCTTCCAAGAATCTCCATTTAGTGGAAATTTATGGGTGTATTAATATAAAAAAGCGATATTTTTTTACATATTTCACTAAAATTTCAGTCCCAGTGTCCCTTAAAATACTAGCTTCGGAGCGAGCGAGCCTATCACCCCAGCTTCGCCCAGTATCAAATTGTCGAGTTAAGACTTCAGAGAAGAATTGTGTGTTTTAAGTTTCGCTGTTCACCTCGGCTTTTCTGAAATGCTTCTGGGACTTGCCGCCCGTGCGTCTTTTAAGCTTACGCTGAGTAAACCGTTAAGGATACCGGGCGAAGCTAGTTCACAGACAAATCATATATATATATTATTTCAGTAGTATAGATCCCTCCTGCGGCACTCACAAGCGACCGATCGTGAAAACGAGCATTCAAATGAAAGAGAATAGACATTACCAGTGACGAATTGCACTCTAATTCCATAAATATCAATAATTTCTTAAAAAAATGACTTTAAAAATGTACGAAGTGTGCGATTTGTAGATACTGTTGACGTATGAAAATACGCTCCATAATTTCTGTCCACTTCACATTTTTGCCGCTGTGACGCCTCTTTCATGTCATTTTAACATGAGGTCTTTTCTTTATAACTTTGCATGGATTTCAGAAACAGTGAATCAAAGGAATGAGTACTCAAATCGTATAATTTCATAAATATCGAGTAACCTGTGAGTGTTATGATGATCCAATTTTAAGTGATTGCCTTCTTAAGTTAGGGATCGTAGAACTTTGAATTCTAACTGAAATGTAGCCTACTATAAATAGTGTTCTATACTCATTTGGTTGAAATAAAAACATAACCTTTCTCCTCAAGTCTCTCATAAACTTATTGGGGAAAGTGTGGTTTATGAACACATGCGAGATTTCTCGCAGGGGTCCGCTAGTCTCACTGTATTCTTCGTCTGGACTTGTGATGCTACCTGTATTTGCGTTAATCTGTTACCAGTATTATGCTTTATCTGATTAATTCTTGGAAAGCATACATCTCACAAGGAACGAGGACACCAGTATCTGCGTAAGCAACCACTTATCAACTCAGTTTATCTGACACCAGTATCATGTGTATCCGATACATTTTTGGAAAGCACTTATCTCACAAAAGATCACCAACGTCATCCGTGAAGTCATCGACTACACTAAACATTTCCCCTAAACACGTATGTATCGCGGTATATACTTGTACCCATGAAACGCGTAAGATCATATGCCGGCTTTTCATTAAGTGCATAGGATTTTCATGAAATTATGAATTTCAATATCTGACTACGACATAGCCTATACCGTACATGAATGTACGAGTAAGACGAGAACCGCTGGCGGGACGATGAATGAAGCAGAGCCATGAAAGGCAGGGTGAGAAAGAAGAGAGAATCGACCCCAAGTATCTGGAAAAACGGCAATAAATGGAAGCAGCTCTGAAATACCTCAGGGATGCTAATTCCAGACCCTCACCAGATCACCGACCAGTAACTTGGAAGGACCAAGTGGATGTGTTGGGATTATGAACTAGTAGTCTAGTGAATTGTATTGTTAAGTGTTGATTTCTTTGTGTTGAAGGTAGAGGCGATGAATGTAATATAATTATGTTTGAGCGAAGGAGCTGGTCGAAGCCCAAGTCTTATCGTTGATAAAACTACAATTTGGCTCTGGGGACGTCTCATAATTGCAACATAAATGACCACATAAAACTACAAGCTTTCTTCGCTGCAATCACAATTCAAATTTCTAATTAACATTTTTCGATTTGTTGTTTTAACATCAGGGGCAGAGAATAATAATAATAATAATATCGTGGGTGCCGGGCGCAAGCGTTGTTATTAGACACCCAAAGGGTAGCTTGCATGTCGAATTTCGTTGTTCCTTGAAGCACTATGAAAGTCAAGGAGGTTAGGTATCTAAGCTCCTTGAACACTCTAGCGCTTTCTAGTAGAGAAATGAGGAACTTTGTGTTGGCGAAAACTCCCAAGATTAATTTTGCCATTATAAATACGGCCTCTAATTCAAATGGGTTCTTTGGCATGCCAACATCTTATGACATGGTGTCGTAATTTTTGCCGCCTTTCAAAAATCACTTACCACGGCCAGGAGCGAACCTGCAAGTTAGGGGTTAGTAGACCGACACGTCGACCACTCACCCACCGTGGCAAGCAGGGGCAGATGACCTATATGCCTAACATGGGGCTATTAATACTGACCTGTGTCTTTGAATAAATTAATCGTACATGCAACTAGCCATGTTGACACTAGATTGTCTTCCATGTTTTTATTTTCCACATGTCATTTCCTGTACGGTAAATGTTATCAATTCTTCAACCAGACCGATATCCTCAGTGCCTTTTCCTAGTCTACGAAACGAATACAGTATCAGGCTGTTGTTTGCATATTCAAAACTTCAAGGTCAGGTCTACTGTTTCATCCAGTTAATTATATGTCACATATTCATAGCTTGTCCATTATATAACTAGAACAAATAGCCCATCCTTTCAGTACCTCTTGGCCGTGGTAAGTGATATTTGAAAGGCGGCAAAAATACGACACGCATGTCGTAAGATGTTGGCATGTTAAAGAACCCATTTGAATTCAGTAGGCCGTGTTCATAATGACAAAATTAATCTCGGGAGTTTCCGCCAACACAAAGCTCCTCATTTCTCTACTAGAAAGCGCTATAGTGTTCAAGGAGCTTAGATATCTAACCTCCTTGACTTTCATAGTGATTCAAGTAACAACGAAATTCGACAAGCAAGCTACCCTCGGGGTGTCAAATTACAAAGCTTGCACCCGGTTTCCGAGGCCATACGATATTAATTATTAGTACCGTACTCTAAAAAATGTTTGGGCCATGGCTGAGGTTAGGCCATAAGGGTCACGCCAGTCAGGCCATGGGATTTTAACCTTATTGAACTTACAATAAGTTCAATTAAAACAGTGTGCTTGGTGATGATCAGAGGGACTGAGCAAGCTAGTTTACTCATTGTTGATAAGATGATACGTACGGCTCGGAAGTTTAAGACCTAAAAACAGCCCGAATATGCAAGCAAATATTACCTTAAAAATGACGAAATATGACTCAAAAAAGGCAAAATATGACCTGAAAATGACTGATTTAAACAGGGCCGTTTTTTATTTATAAATGCAAGCGACAATCCCTTCGAGATTAAATTGTTAACTTAATTCTTTATTCCTATTTTCATATTAATTTTCTGAATATAGGCCTACATGTGTAAGTGGTTATTTAAGTCTATTTCTGTAAACACCAGTTCCCGTTCGGTAAGTTGAGGATGATTGCACACCTACAGCTGCCGTCAAACAACCGAAATATGACGTTCTTACCAAAAAATGCTCAAAATATGACCTAATGGTAAAAATGTTCGAAATATGCATTTATATGACATAAAAACCACTGTTTTGTGACGATAATCACTTAATTTTTATCAGATGGCAATCGGGCATGAAAATAGAGGCAAAGAATAATAAAAAAAGATTTTTCCTAAACATCCGAGCCCTAATGTTAACTATGTACAAGTTGTCTGGGCTCGCAGCCCGTGGTCCAGGCAGGATGTTATCTCCCGACGTTTCACCGAAAACTCCGTCCGGCATTATCACGGGTCCACATCTTCAAGGTCAGGCCGACTGTTTCATCAGCTTACGGCCCACAAGCCCGGACAACTTGCCGGTCGTGAAAGCCTTAGTTGTTATTCTGGTTATTGTTGCTTTAAGGGACTGAATAGCGAGGTCATCTGCTCCTGTGACTGTGCAGCTAACGCTGGGACAACATTAAATTGATCCAGTCCAACATTTCAAATACCTTGGGTGTGGCATTGTCAACTGACAACAAATTGACACTGGCTGGAAATTAACAGCAGGATTAAATCAGCTGCAAACGTCTACAGATCTGAGAGCCCAATGCTTTGGGATAAAGACTTACCTCAGATGCAAAACTGACATTGTATAAAATCTACATGCTTCCAGGTCTGACCTATGGATTAGAAGCTGCAACCTTACCCAGCAGAGACAATAGTCAGATATAAGCAACGGAAATGAAATTTCTCAGGCCATGCATCCAGAAAACAAGGCTGGACAAAGTTTGTAATAATACTGTCCCCAGTCAACTGGGACAACACTGTACTGTAGTGTGCTTGAACTGTTAGGACTAGGGTTGCCAGATTTCAACAATGGAAAAACGGAACACAGGTCCCAAAACATGTTATTTTTAAAATTAAGGTTGTTAAATGTTGTAATAAATAATACACATGTATTAAAAGTATGCGCAATGAACGAGCTACTGGCTTTGATGAACTAAGTGCAGACATGATTAAAGCTGCTGGCCCACAAGGAATTCAATGGCTATATAGAGTGATAAGGGCAATATGGAAGGATAAAATAATACCAGATGACTGGAAAAAGGGAGTTATAGTTCCCCTGATTAAGAAAGGAAGTCGAAAAAAATGCAACAACTATAGAGGTATTACTTTACTGTCTCATGGTTTAAAAATATTTGAGAAGATTCTTGAGAAAAGATTAAGGAAAATTATTGAACCCCAACTGCAAGAAGAACAATATGGATTTAGGAAAGATAGAACAACTATAGACCTCATATTCGCACTGAAAATGATATTGGAAAAGCACTGGGAGAAAGATCGTAATTTGACATTTGTGTTTCTAGACATTGAAAAAGCATTCGATAGTGTCCCTAGAACAACTATATGGGAGTGTCTTAAAAAGAAGAATGTGACTATGGAACTCATTCAGAGAGTAAAAATGCTTTACGATGACTGCTACAGCATTGTTCAAGTAGGAAATGGATATTCAGATTGGTTCCAGACATCTAGAGGAGTGCAACAAGGCAGTGCCCTTTCACCATTACTATTCATCACCATCATGGATGAAATCATAAAGGAAGTGAAGCAGAACACCAATATGGATCTTCAAGCATTTGCTTTTGCAGATGATATAGTTATCTGGGGAAATAGTGAGCTGGAAGTCCAGGAAAGTCTGAACGTCTGGAATGATCATTTGAAAAAATATGGACTGAAAGTAAGTGCTAAAAAAACTGCTGCAACGTCTGTTAACAGACAGAGAAGTAAAGATAATATAATATAATATAATATAATCTACTCTGGAATAAGCAAGTGCAACTATGATCAAAACAAACTCTCGAACATACTTTGTCCCTATATTGACTTATGGGTTGGAAACATGTACAACTACCAAAAAAGATGACAGCAGACTTCAGAAATGAAGTTTCTAAGAAGCATGCTTCAAAAAACTAGGAAAGGCAAAGTAAGAAATGAGAAGATAAGAGAACAAGCTGGAAGGGCACGTTTGCGATGGTTTGGTCACGTCAAACGTTTGACAGAAGGATGAATTGCATAACAATGGTTGCATACTGAGATTATTGGAAAGAGACCTGTTGGAAGACCTAGGAGGAGATGGCTGGACCAAGTGAAGGAAGATATCACATCCAAGGGAATCAACTGGGATGAAGTCTTGAAGGAGCAGTGGTACATGAATCGACCAAAATGGAGAGCGCTCGTAAGCCACACCCCGGAAACTGGAGTGGAAACTTGATGATGATGATGATGTATTAAATAAACATTACATAATGAAATACACAAGATTAAAATTAGATATTGCTGACATATCATATACGGTAGGCCTATGACACCAGCAACTTACAAATACTTTTCATTTGAACGACCCTTTGCAAGGATTTTTTTTATTTGTAAGTACCTCCTGATCAAATTCACTACAATTTTTGTCATAATTGTAATATGTGAACAATTCTTGTTTTATCAAACTAAGAAAACCAGTAAACCCTGTTTCTATCATATCTCCATTTGATATTCATGACAGAAAAAACTCTGTCCATAAAAGCATTGGAGGGGAAAATACTGAGTATTAACTACACAAGGACTAAGATATTCCTTAATTTTGTTGCCCCTAATATATCTATAACATGTACCCATCTATCTGACACAGACATAGGAATCATTTTCTCTTTCAAACTTGGGCCTGTACCACGAGAAAACATTCAATTCTGAAGCGGGCCTTTTGAAAATTGGTGCTAAATTGAATATATTATCAAATTAACAACAACAACAACAAAATTGGCATTCCGTTAAAGATTAAAACGGAACGCGGAACAAAACAAGAAAAAAACTATATTGTTCCGGGTAAAACGAAACGTCTGGCGACCCTATTTAGGACCACGGCGGATGAGATGGGTTGGTCACCTAATGAGAACACCCAAAGCCTAAGGTATTTTGAATGAGAAGTACTTGGCAAAATACCTAGAGGTAGACCAAGCGATTGGTGGATGAAGCAGGTACAAAAAGACTTGGTTCAATTCCAGTACAGAAGTGAGCATCAACATTTGACAGGCAGACAATCCTTGTGAACTGGCAATAAACACGTCACAATGACAAGCATTTATTTATCGTATGGCTTTTAGTGCCCGGAGTGTCCGAGGATATGTTCGGCTCGCCAGAGGCTGTAGCTGCTTCAAGCGGACACCCATAGGGTGAGCTACAAGTTCCGTTCAATTTTAAGTAGTTCCAACTTTCGCTACCAGATGTCACTGATACCTAGTGGCGAACGGTGGAACTTCGACAGAGCGTTCCAACGAAATCTAACCTAGAAATTTAGCTTCACACAAATTTAGTCTGTGGAAGGCCGGCTTTACTTCCCCTCTGAAGGAAGGCATGCAGAAGGATTTTAATACTCTTAAAAAATCCGACAACCTCTGCCGGATTTGAACCCGCTATCTTAGGCACATCAGTTCAGCATGCTACCAACTACGCCACCGAAGCAGCTACAATGACAAGTCATGTGTAGCGAGTGACTTATTATACTGTTACGTGCCACCCCCTAGTGGCACTTTTGTTAACTGGATTACGGTGGGTTGAAGCACAACACAGATTGTTTCTTTAAAGAAATAATTAACTTTATTGCGGCCAGAAAATTACACTACTCATCAGCAAATACAAGCAATTGGAACCTTACTCCAGTTTCCTCAAGTCTCTTCCTTGAGCGCTCTTGGCCCTTTCACTTGTCAACAGACCACGGAAGTTAATCCGTCCTAATGAGTACGGTGGCCTTGACAGAGACTACCTGCTCCTCTCACTTATGTACACCGACTACAGTTATTTACGATCACTTGCTGCAGGCTGTTCACAAGCTGGGAGAAACAATGACACTGGATTTCGGTAACTCGCACGGCACTTCGTCACCACACTTCTGTCGCTTGGGAAAACACGCACTAGCTCAGAAACACACACCCACTGAAAAGCTCAGTCCCCTCTCTTTGAGGCCGCTTATATAGCAGGCTGGTGACTCAATGAATTCTAGAATCGTCCAGGACACACGGCTTCTAGAGATTTCCTTCACTGGCTGGGTCACGAATATTCTGGACCATCGCATTGTCCTAGTAGTCCTGTTGCATAAGGCGCACGCAATACACGAGGCAGGGCACAGCCCAGCCCTGGGGCAGCTGTGACTCATGCGGCGAGCGATGACACAAACTCACAGCCGTAACACCACCCCCTTCCTAAAAAGACTGATCGTCCCGATCAATCATTGGTCCGTCTGTGTCCCTCCGTAGGCTGCCAGGCGATCTCGATGCACGATCTTCATCTTCGCCCTCGGGCTCCGCTGGATCCTGTAGACGACATCGTTGATCCGTTTCACGACTCGGTACGGGCCCTCCCAGGACATCTGCAGTTTGGGTGACAGGCCTTTCTTCCGTAATGGGTTGAAGAGCCAGACCAGGTTGTCCTCGTGGAATCCGCCGGCATCCGTCTGCTGGTCGTATCGGGTCTTCATTCGGTTGGTCTCGATCCGCAGTTTCCTCCTCGCGAACGCGTGCACGTCCTCCAGTTGGTCGACCAGTTCTTGACAATACTGGCTTACCGGGATCGGATCATTCCCAGGTCGGCCGAAGGCAAGATCGACAGGTAGACGGAGGTCCCTCCCAAACATGGCCCGGGCTGGTGTGCACCCGGTGGCTTCATGCACGGCGGCGCGGTAGGCCAGGAGAAATAGTGGAAGATGTTTGTCTCAATCCCTCTGGTGCTCGCTGACGACTATTCGGAGATGGTTCTCGATGGTGCGATTGAATCGCTCTACCATCCCGTCGGACTGAGGGTGTAGCGGCGTTGTCCTTGTCTTCCGGATTCCCAGCAGCTGGCATAGGTTCTGGAACACCTGCGACTCGAAGTTCCTCCCTTGGTCGGAGTGCAGCTCCAGGGGTACTCCGTACCGGCTGACGAATTCCTTCACCAGGGTCTCTGCAATCGTCGCGGCTTCTTGGTTAGGGAGCGCATACGCCTCCGGCCATTTGGTAAAGTAGTCGCTGACGACTAATATGTAGCGGTTCCCTGCCTCGCTTAACGGGAATGGCCCAGCAACATCAATGGCCACTCTCTCCATGGGGCCGCCCACGTTGTAGGTCTTCAGTGGACCCCGTCGTCTTCGTCTTGGGCCCTTGCTGGCTGCGCAATCGTGGCACCTCGCGCAGTGGTTCTCCACGTCTGTTCGGCATCCGATCCAGAAGAACCGCCCTCTCAGCTTCTCCAGGTACGGCAGATGAGGCCATCCCTTACAATCAGCGAGTCCCACTGTGCCCAGTAGGACTTAAACTTTGGGCTGCAGTCACTCACAATGTTCTACCCGGGTCTGGGGACACAGGCCCTCTTCCATTCGGCTATCAGTCCCAGGTCATCATCTTCTGCTTGTGCCCGCGTGAAAGATTCGCGGCTCCAGTTCCCCTGAAGTTCCACAGTAGTCCGTCGGCACTGTATCCCGGTGTTCTCCTCCCTTCGGGCACAGAAGGTGCAGTCTTCGGGGGCACGGTCTTCGTGACAGGGCGTCGGCATTAGAATGCAGTTGGCCTTTCCTGTGCTGAATCGCAAAGTTGTACTGTTGAAGCCTTTCTAATCACCGCGCGAGTTGACCCTCGGGCTGCTTGAGTTCAGGAGCCACCGCAGGGATGCATGGTCGGTCCTGATGAGAAATTCTTGCCCGTACAGGTACTTGTGGAAGTGTTCAATGGTCTTCACGATGGCTAGCAGCTCCTTCCTGGTGACGCAGTAGTTCCTTTCTGGCTTTGACAAGGGCTTGCTGAAGTAGGCCACTACTCTCTCCTCGCCGTCCACTACTTGCGACAGGATTCCCCCTATGCCAAAGTCGCTGGCATCGGTATCGACGATGAACCTTGTTCCAGGTCTGGGGCAGGCCAGAATAGGCGCGGTGCACAGAGCCTGCTTGAGTTGTTCGAAGGCACTGTGGCATTCTGCTGTCCGCGTGAAGAGTTGGTCCTTGTCAGTCAGTCGATGTAAAGGTTTGGCGATGTCGGCGAATCCTCTCACGAAGCGACGGTAATAAGTGCAGAGTCCCAGGAAGCTTCGTAGTTGGGACTTGTCCTTCGGAACTGGCCACTCCCTCACAGCTGCGGTCTTCTCTGGGTCGATGTGCACCCCTTCCTCGGAGACGATATGCCCAAGGTACTGGACCCGCTTCTGGAAGAGCTGACACTTCTTGGGGCTCAACTTCAGCTGGGCAGCCCGTAGCTTCAACAAGATCTCATTCAGGTTGCTGTAGTGCTCCTCGAAGCTTCTCCCCAGAACGATGACGTCGTCTAGGTAGACCAGGCAGGTCTTCCAGTGTAGTCCCCTCAGAATGGACTCCATTAGCCTTTCGAAGGTCGCAGGGGCGTTGCACAGACCGAATGGCATGACGGTGAACTGCCAGAGCCCGCTGCCCACAGAGAACGCTGTTTTCTCGCGGTCCTTAGGGTGGACCTCCACCTGCCAGTAGCCACTCTTCAAATCCAAGGTGGAGAACCATCTCGACCCTGATATGGTGTCCAGGGTGTCGTCGATCCGGGGTAGAGGGTAGCTGTCCTTCTTCGTGACGTCATTCACCCGCCTGTAATCCACGCAGAACCTGGTGGAACCGTCCTTCTTCTTCACTAGCACGACCAGAGAACTCCAAGGACTATGTGATGGCTCTATTACCCCTTGCTCCTTCATCTCTTCTACCATCCGGTCGACTCGGCTTGCTTGGCGAGCGGGACACGCCGGAATGGGGCCCTAATCGGTACGCAGTCCCCAACGTCGATTCTGTGCTGGACCAAGCTTGTCCTGCCGAAGTCTTTGCTCCCCACGGAGAAGACATCCTGGAATTCGTGTAGCAGGTCCCGAAGTTGGCGTGATTGTTCCTCGTCTAAATGGTCCTGGGATCCTTGGTACAGCTTCTGTAGTTCTTCTGGCAGGGCGCGTCTTCTTCGGTTGTCCGTCTGCATGTGTCCGTCCGTCGTGTCTGTGATGCGGGCAATCCAGGTAACGGGCTCGCAGACTCCTAGGTTGGTGTCCCGGTGAACCGTAATATCGTAGTCATTCAGGTTGGACAGGCGGACGTACGGCCGAGACGTCGTGTTGATGAGAGTCTTGGCAACTAGCAATCCTTTTGTCTGGATGTCCTCATATTTTGGCTCGATGACAGCCGCCACTCCCTCAGCTGTTCCGTCGACAATTATGGCAGCGCTGACTTCCGTCCTGGCGGGAACGATGACGTCCTCTCTCAGCCGTACTCGTCGTGCGGCGACGGCCTCGTGTGTTGGTTGCAAAGCTAGGTCCTCACCTCCGAAGTGCAGAGTGTTGGTACTCAGATCCAAGATGATGTTGTTCTGGTCCAGGAAGTCCAGTCCGATGATCACTTCATTTGATACGTCAGCCACAAGCACTGGATGCTTTATCGCCCGTCGACCAATGACGAACTCCAGTGATGCTTCGCCATGTATCGGTGCGGTCTCTCCGGTCGCGGTTATTAGCTGGAGGTTCCTTTGTGTGGGTTGCACTCTCCACTTCGGGATCACGGCGGGGCTGACGATGGTCCTCGATGCTCCCGTGTCGATTAGCATGGGCCAGCTCACTCCGTTGATGACTCCGTCGACCATCAGGCTGCTATTGTCCCTCCGTAACTTCGTCAGACGGACTTGGACTGCCGGGGCTTGACGACTGTCACAAGCCAACCTTTGCCCCCCAAGGCTGGCTAATACTCGTTTCCCTGGGCCGCGCGGTTTTCAGACGACTGACTTCCGGTCGGATACCCTCGGCGACGGCGATCACCGCAGTCCTTGCTCAGGTGGCCTTTCTTACCGCAGGTCCAGCAGGTCGGTAGTCCTCTTCCGGGCCGCCTCTCCGGTTGTCTTCCAGCTGTGTCGTTGCTGGTAGTGCCGCGACTATCGAAGAAACGGCTTAGCGCCTCCATCAATTCGTCGGCCAGGGCCTTGGTCTCGTTGGTTTTTGCTGGTTCGTCGACGTCCACTTGACGAACCCACGCGTGCATTCTAGATGCCTGTTTTGCCGTCTCGAACTCAAGTGCGTGGCTCAGCGCATCTGCCAGGGTCTTATTGAGCGCGAGTCGCAGCACCTGTTGAGTGTCCGAGTCCCGTAGCCCGTCGGTGAAGGTCTGCGTCGCAATCTGTTCCAGAAAGTCGGCCGGCGCTGTTGGATAGGCGAGCCTTACGATGTCCATCTCGAACTCCTGCAGGGTTTCCGCGTTCTTCTGTACCCGGGTCCGGAGCTGCATCTGGTAGGCCTGCTGAAGATGGCTATCTCCATATCGGGACTCCATATGGGCGATCAGTGAAGCGTAGTCCTGGGATCCAGTCGGGATGGCCTGAAGGACGTTAAGGGCGTCACCTCTCAGCGCTACAATGAGAGCTGTAGCCTTTTCTGTGTTGTTCCAGTTATTTATGGAACAGGCCGCCTCGAACTGACGTAAGTAGGTGCTCCACGGGACCTTTCCGTCGAAGGTTGGGGGCGTCACTCTGCTCTGTCCCGTTCCTGATGTCCCCGGTGTACCTGTGGGCGGGCGTCGGCGCAGCTCGGCAACTTCCTCTTGAAGAGCGTTGAATTTCTCTTCCACCCCCGTGATTGGTCGTTGGCGCAGTTCGGCAACTTCCTCTTGCAGGGCTTTGACTCTCTCATCCACCCCGGTCGGCGGGCGTCGGCGCAGCTCGGCGACTTCCTCTTGTAGGGCTTTGAATCTATCTTCCATCCCTGTCGGCGGGTGTCGGCGCAGCTCAGCAAATTCCTTTTGTAGAGCGTTGAATCTCTCTTCCACCCTCGGCAGCGGGCGTCGGCGTAGCTCGGCAACTTCTTCTTTTAAGGCGTCGAACTTCTTTTCCACAGCCGTGACTTCCTCACGCAGACCCAGTTCTAATTTCTTCAGGTCCTGTGCTAACTTATTCTGCCCGTCTTCCATCTTCTTCTGGCCGTCCTCTATCTTCTTGGTTAAATTCTTCTGGCCATCTTCTAATTTAGCAGTTAGGTCCTCGGCCAACTTCTTCTGGCCGTCCTCCATCTTCTTCAGGTCCTCCGCTAACTTATTTTGACAGTCTTCCATCTTCTTCTGGCCGTCTTCTAATTTGGCAGTTAGGTCCTTGGTTAAATTCTTCTGGCCGTCCTCCATCTTGGTTTCCATGCCATTTAACCTTTCTAGCAATGCTGCCAATTGCGCCTCCATTTTAGTTGTTTGTCTTGTAAAGGGCATGGCACTCACAGGAAAATTAGAGAAAATGACCTGCTCGGGTTTTGAAACCAGGACCGTCAGGTGTTGTGCTTGAGTTCGTAATCCGGCTTCTGACACCAGTTGTTACGTGCCACCCTCCAAGTGGCACTTTTGTTAACTGGATTACGGTGGGTTGAAGCACAACACAGATTGTTTCTTTAAAGAAATAATTAACTTTATTGCGGCCAGAAAATTACACTACTCATCAGCAAATACAAGCAATTGGAACCTTACTCCAGTTTCCTCAAGTCTCTTCCTTGAGCGCTCTTGGCCCTTTCACTTGTCAACAAGCCGCAGAAGTTAATCCGTCCTAATGAGTACGGTGGCCTTGACAGAGACTACCTGCTCCTCTCACTTATGCACACCGACTACAGTTATTTACGATCACTTGCTGCAGGCTGTTCACAAGCTGGGAGAAACAATGACACTGATTTCGTAACTCGCACGGCACTTCGTCACCACACTTCTGTCGCTCGGGAAAACACGCACTAGCTCAGAAACACACACCCACTGAAAAGCTCAGTCCCCTCACTTTGAGGCCGCTTATATAGAAGGCTGGTGACTCAATGAATTCTAGAATCGTCCAGGACACACGGCTTCTAGAGATTTCCTTCACTGGCTGGGTCACGAATATTCTGGACCATCCCTTTGTCCTAGTAGCCCTGTTGCATAAGGCGCACGCAATACACGAGGCAGGGCACAGCCCAGCCCTGGGGCAGTTGTGACTCATGCGGCGAGCGATGACACAAACTCACAGCCATAACAATACTATTCTAAGGAGTTCGCTTGTGACATATCTACTTCATGTTCTCACCTTTTGTGGTGAGTCGTTCTGCATGTGTTACTAAAGCTATATCACATCTGGGGAATTGAGAGAGATTCAGATTCTGTAACTGTTTTGCTCCCTGCCATTTGAAGCTTTCTCTTGGCCCCCTTCCCTTCCCTCATATCCTTGTTGGTAGGGTCATATTATACAATAACAAAAAACAAAACAGTGTACTCATCTGATCTCAAAAATCACAATAATAGCAGTAGGAACGCTGTGGAAAAATTTGTCGGGCCTGGTAGACCTCGCTTGCCTACCACCCTGTGACATGCTTGCGTTTCATACATAGTTCTGATTATAAAGTACAGAAATTTGAGAAACTGTTCACCTTATCAATTTGTTTATTTATAACATTTAGCTCAGTACTTATTTCAGCTTTATGGATATTCGGCAGATGGAGATTTTTTTTTAACGTAAGAGTTGGTGTTCTATAGTTCTATCTTAACTTTATTTAACAAAAGATAAGTGAATTTAGATTGTTATAATTAGTACATAACGTACGAGAAAGGTACTTGACAGCTATCAGAAACATATAATATGATGTCACCGATCCCACTAAATTGTCTCTAAGAACATCAATGACACTATTCTATGTAAAGGTTCTTCCAGCCCTAACTTATGGGTTGGAGCAGATATGGGATGCCTAACTCTATCCGATATCAGAGTTATAGTAAATGTCAAGGCAAGATTCTTGAAAAGAACTTTGGGAATCTCAAAAATGTCACCCTCCAGGCTAACTTATGAATTAGTTGGAGAAACTTTTCTTATTAAAGATTTAACAATTCGACTAAAATTGCCTTCTACATGTCAAAAACAGGAGTTCCTAAGGTTGCGGCGAGAAAGCGAGCGGAAATCGACCTGAAATTCTACGTGACAGATACTATGTCTAATAGAAATTGGACCGGCTCTAACAATGAAATGAGGAGTGCTTTGAATAGACTTGCTGTACACGGCTTCCATCATACACTGTGCGTGCGGCGTGGCTTTCAAGAACCTTCTATACAGTGTGTGTGCGCATTATGTTCAAAACGGAGAGGCCGATACCATTTTAGTGAATGTTCTAAGAGAACACTTTCCTTATTGGATTACTCCAAAATCCAATTAGAAAAGTGTTCTCTTCCTACTCATGTTCCTTTATTGATTATGTATATAACTGGCCATTTGGCTGCATTATTAAATTAATAATTAGTACATAAAATGCCCTTGTTCTTCTTATGCATATTTTCAACTTTCTGGTTTCTCAGTAATATCCAAAACTCACTGGAAGATTAGAAACAAGCAATACTCATTAGAACGTCAATACTTTTCCGTTGAAAGGCTTGCGAAGCTGCAAAACTCTTTCGTTCCTGTTCGTGTGATGAAAGGTTAGGCTCTCCAGGAGCGTCGTCGTGAATATTTGCAGAAGAACTGGAAATCCCAATTCAACACATTTGCCACATTTAATTGCCTGAAATAATAGTATGTTATGTTCTGGTTTTCTTGACATACATCCCTACTCCCCATTTTGCCCTACCTTGTTTTATGCCTGACAGGTGCACCTTGTAATCTCCTACTTCCTCTCTATCTCCCATTTTCTGAACTTTATTAATCCCTAGAATATCTAATCCCATCCAGTTTCACCTCATTTTAATGTTATAGTAACTGCACCAGTAGTCAGCCACTTAGCGTTGGTATAATCCGTTATGGTAATGTTTGAGAAACTAGTTACGTATACCACAACATTTTATTTACCAAAGCTACAAGTAAGGGGTCTAATTTTTATAAAGCACTTATTTAACATATTGCTTTAAATCATTATGCTAAAAATGTCATATTGTCCAAATGGTAACAAAATCTCCAGTACTCAGCCAACAAAATCCAGTGGCCAGCCATTTTGAAACCAGTACTCAGCCACTAAATGCATATACACTTCAATTTAAAAATTTAACACCTAAAATAACATTTGGAAGCCACTAAATGCTTATACAGTTCAATTTAAACATTAAACAATTAAAATAACATTTTAAAGGTCATAATTATAGGTCCATTATTTCCAGAACATCAAAAGACACAAAGGTTACAGCTAAATTCACTTCCTGCTGCAATGTCATAAGGTAATAAACGAAGTTCGGTGCATTTTAAATGGAACCACCTTGAACAGCTGTCACATCCAATATTTTTTAGGGCATCATCTTCAACGTCACTAATGAGTTCATCATTACAAACACCGCATTGTTGCCTGCAATAACTTGCTTGTGTCATCAGATCGTTCTCACTTTCATCTGAACTTAGGCGGATTTGTTTCTTTTTGTCCTTATTCTTTGCAATCTTCTTCTTCTTTAGAACCTTTTGTGACTTCCAAAACTCCCTCTCCTCTTTTCTCTTTTGTTTCAACTTTTCTTCTTCACTTTCAGCCAAATTCCTTTTATTAAAGAACTCTCGCCATGCTGCTGACGAAATAGCACTTGGTGGTCTTTCTTTGACAGACCGCTGCTTTCTTGTACTGGATAAGGGACTTGGCCAGAACAGATGATTTTCAAATGTGTAAGTCGTACTTTTCAGAGACAAGGTATGATGTGAACTTTCTCCTGTAGAGCCATTTGTCTCTGCATCTGGGGCTATGTTTGAAATCCGTACTTCTGGACCTGTTCCTTCTTCCTCGACTAAAGCTGCGCATGTCAAGATTTCGGTTTCTGCACCAGCTGGCCCTATATCCTGCACTGTACAACTACTTCCAACATTTTCTGTGTCTCCCCGAGAGAATTCATCTGCAGGTCCAATGGTATTGACACAGCTGACACAGTTTGAAATTGTCGGGATAAGGGTAAGCTTACTGGAAGTTTGAAGAACACCATCAGAATCTACATCATAGACGCCAGGTTCAATGTCAACATCCATGTCAGCAAGTCCAATGTCCATGGGCACAGTACCGGGAACCATAGGCTGATCACTAGATGAGCTACTTGTGGCAGGGTTTTCATCTGGAACTTGCAGGGTTGATGGTGCTTGGGGGAATGCAGAAAGTTGAGCTTTATGAATTTCTTCTAACACAACATCAACATTCACTCCTCTGTCAGAAAGATTCTTTTTCAGGGTACTGACTACAAGTACGGCAGACTTGAAACAATGATCCTGCAGTTCTGCTGCAGGATTTGATCCTGTGACACAGTTCATCACTTCCAGTGTGTTTTGTATGCATTTGGTGTAGTCCAAAGCATCTGGATTAAATGGATACAGACCACATTTGCGAAATCCATTTTGTATTGCGCTTTTGAGTGCAGTATTTTCCAGAACCTTAGACAGCAATGGACAAAAGGTAGCTTTTGTCAACACCGAATTAATGTTTTCTGGATGAATTTGCCACTCTCGAACTGTTTTTTTTCCATTGCGACTTCATAGGTTTGAAGACACTCACGTCAGCTGGTTGCATTATGTGCGTAGTATTAGGTGGCAGTGCATATAAGATTATGCCCTTGTTGCTGCAAAATTCACTAAGCTCCATAGTTAAATGGGTTCGATGGCCATCTACCAGCAAAAGAACTGGTCTCTTTATCTTGATTTCATCAATCCATTTGCTGACACCATTTACAATACACTCGTAGAACATGTCACTCTTCATCCATCCGGATTCTGACCGCCCAAGGAACCAGTCTGGTGGCATGCTCTCGACAACATCTCGTGGTGGTCTTACGTATGTAAATACAACCATGGGTGCAACCGTTTTCCCACTTGCAGTAAATACTAGCAGAACAGTGATGGTTTATTTTGTATTTCCTAATTGAAGTTCATACACATTCTTCCACCCTTTTGGTGCTATGACCTTTCCAGTTTTAGGACACAAGCTAAAACTGGTTTCACCACCATTCATTATTCTGTCAGGATCCAATAGAATTCCTTCACTACTGATGTCCCTCAAATACTCTTCAAGCTCCCGAAACCATTTTCGTATCACTTCTTCCATTACTAAGGCACGTCCTTTTGTGACACCCTCCGGAACACCGTCTGCAAGAATATCATGCCGCCGACAAAAGGAGGCATACCACTTCTTTCCTGGTCGTCCATCTGTAAATGGATTGATTCGGTTACCTTCCTTAATAATGCTTTGGACAGTGTTCAGAAGATCATCCCTTTTTCTTGCAAAACCACATTTGCTTAACTGAATCAACCAGTCTACCAATTGCTTTTCCTCATCCTGGCTCAGTATGGTCTCGGGACCCATTCGCCTTGGTCCTTCTGGAACTCGCCCATGTAATCTGTCTTGTCAAGTACCTCTGGGAACATTATAATGATGACTGGCTTCTCTGATGCTTAAATTATGTTGCCGGATTGCAAATAAAGCATCCGTTAAGGCTTGCTCTTCATACTGAAGAATTGGCCGTTTCACACCTTTAGATGAAGCCATGTGGAGTTCAGAATGTATCCTTATCTGCAAAACAACCATTTATTTTTAAATCATTAGGGGCATGTTACTGATATTAAGCTATTTTATGGGCTTTACGAGAAGGCTGACTACTAGTTCATGAGACACCAGTACGGTAGTCGGCCTTCTTCTTTTCTGCATGGCTGACTACTGGGTTTTATGCTTTAAAAATAGTTTTCCAGTGCAGGACAATAAGAGTCAAGTTCTAAGCTTTCACGGAATCGAAAATGGTCCTTATTCGCAATATAAGCCACAGCTCCAGTACTCAGCCACCCAGGCTGACTACTGGCTTCTACGTTTCAATTCACTCTCCAATACTCAGCCCCCTCGAAATACATAACCCTACTTCCCTTAAACACATTTTAAAAGATTAATAGTGTATTTTAGAATATTTCAAAGTATCACAATATGATTCTAAGTGCTTTTGAAATGAAATAACGAAATACTGACCTTCACAAAATATCACTAAGCGTTGTGCAACTCACAACATGGTCACGCTCGATCACCGCTTGCTACCTAACAACACGCGGGAAGGATGACTACTAGTTCATTTTTATTCCGGTAGAGGCCACTATTAGCAAGGGGAACATGACACGGGTGGCTGAGTACTGGGGAACCAACAGAATGTGCTTGTATTGTCTGGTTTGTTTATTATTTCAATAAATTCTCCATGATGGCTGACTACTGGTGAGCGGCTGAGTATAGGATCACCTACCCTATACACACACATTTCCCATCATTTGCGAAAAATGTCAAAATGTGTCGAGTTACCATGAATAAAGACTTGGAGTGTCTTTGGCCACTCATCTATTGCAGAATGGTTAGTATCAATTGGGATATCTGCAGCACTGCAGCAATTGCTATAAAGGAACACTTCAGGCTTTTAACTGAAGGGTGTCTTTTCTTGCAGACCATTCCCTCTAGCACTGACCACAGTTCAATTATTACATTAATGTACCTTGTAAACCAAGTACTAATGCATGGAATCTTCCCAGAATATCTGAAAGCTAGTATTATTAAACCTGTTCTAAGAAAGGAGCTATCGATGATATGAACAACTTCCCTAGTTAAAGTCCTGGAGAAAATTATTTTCAACCGCCTACTTGCATTTTTTGGGAAACACTAAGTTATTCTTAGAAACTTTCTACATGAATTCAGGGAAGGTTTTTCAACTGTTACTGCTCTAGCAGCTTTTACTCATAATGTTTTAAATCACCTTGATCATACTAATTCTGGTAGTTCATTATTTTTAGACTTATCTAAAGCCTTTGATAGTGTAGTCCATGATATATTGCTAAAGAAATTGGAATATTATGGAGTATGTGGTGTCACTTTATATCTGATAACTTCTTACCTACAACAGTGTAAACAGTGCTTTGAAGTGAACTCTAAAGTAGGTAATGAGATAGAGAAAGTTAGGACTTCCTTTGAAAACACTAACAGTGGAATTCCACAGGGT
This sequence comes from Meconema thalassinum, assembly GCA_946902985.2. Classification (NCBI taxonomy): domain Eukaryota; kingdom Metazoa; phylum Arthropoda; class Insecta; order Orthoptera; family Tettigoniidae; genus Meconema; species Meconema thalassinum. Next base: position 252,613,572 of record OX336396.1, read on the forward strand.
ACTGTTTTAGGACATTTTCTCTATATCCTGTATGTCAATGAAATGCAGAACTTTTAAATTCCAGCATAGTATCATGTGCAGATGACACATCTGTTACAACTTGGGGAGAAGAAAAAGAATCAAAGTTGCAAAATCTCAACACATCCTTAAAACATATCAGTAGATTTCTCAGTTCCAATTTCCTTATAGTTAATCCAGACAAAACGAATGAGGTGAACTTTGACTTTAAAAGGGATGACAATAACGATATAAGTATTCAACTACATGTTGCATACCTTCAATAAACAGATTCTACCAAATTCTTAGGCATTATTCTAGATCGACATGTCTTAGAAGGATCATGTTAATTATGTTTGTAAAAAAGTGACATCTGGAATTTTTTTGCAATGCAGACTATCAAAAATTGTAGATATGAGTATATTACTGAAAGTATACTATGGAGTAATATACCCCCACTTGAACTATGGGATAGTTGTCTGAGGATGTGTTGCAAATGAACACTTTGAACGATTTTTTATTCTGCAAAAGAAAGCTCTACCTATGAATCATTTTTGAATTCCAAATCGAAACACGTGCAAACATTCATTCAGGACTAATAATGTTATGACACTCTTTTCCAAATATACACTATCTATAAATCAATTCTCTTTATTAAGCATAATACAATGTTTCCTGTAAGTAACAGTGAGATACACCATTATAACACAAGAAACAGGAATGACTACCACATGAGTTCCTACCACACTAAAAAGATGGACCATAGCCCTTATGTGAAGGGTGTGTTACTCTATAATAGATTACCTAAGCATATAAAAAAAAGTCCTCTTGGCACGCCGGAAGGCGGAGGTAGATTTCACCGGACAAACTTGGGGATAGGCGAAAATAGGCAGAATATGCAGGTTTTCGTAGAAGGATCAGACCTCATTTATTGCGAGAAAGTATTTTATAATTGGAGCTTAATTAACTTTGTTTTTCGTCATTTTATGCATATTTTAAACATTTTATTGTCTTATGGGGACGGTAACCTTCTTGTCATTTGGGGTCCATTTTTATACTTGTGGTCACACTGTCCTTATGCATGGTTTCAACACTGATGTGTAACTATGTAACGGTCTGTTACTTCTTCACGCAAAATTATATCTCCCGCAGAGATTTTGATTGGTTCCTCAGTTTAGGGCTGCGACAACGCGGTCATGTAACCCTGTGTACTTTGGGTGAGTGTAGAATCTGTCTGATAAACGGTGTGAATTGTGATGGCTGTTTATTAGTCTGTAATTCAGGTAAGGACTGCAGACGGTCAATTTCAAGCAGTAGTTCCTAAGGTTGCTACCAGATACTACCGTCAACGACACCTAGCTGTGAACTTGGCTACTAGATGCCACCCCAATCAGCAACTCGCAACGAATGTTGGAACTTCCCCTCCAAAGGAAAGCATACTGAGGGATTTTTAGTGCTCTTAGAAAATCCGACGACTTCGGTCGGCTTTAAACCCGCGACCTTGGGCATAGAAGTTCAGCATGCTACCAGATACGTCACCGAAGCCTTTTCACACTAAGTCAGATGGAAATCTGAATTTGATCTCGTGCAAGTGCGTTGTCATGGCAACGTCTGATGGCTCATCCCTCATTTTAGTAGTGTTTCCATGGCAACCAGTGATAGCTCTTGGCATTTTCTTATAATTCCAAAATCATTTTTCTCATCCCTTGGCGTAATGGTGGGTCATATCAAAAATTCTTTCAGACAAAAGTTTTAGGTAATTATTAGGGGAATATTGTCCATTTTGTACGGTTTTGATATTGTGCCTATTAAGAGAGATATGATTAATGTTTCCCGAAAAACCCACTTTTTCCCACCCCTTGGGTCAATGGTTGGTGCTATAAAAAGCTCTTCAAACATAAATTGTTGGGCTTTATCCGACACATAGTATGAATTGTGAACGGATTCGATATTTCACATATTAAGAGAGTTATAGCAATATTTCACTTTTTCGAAAAATGCCCCCCATTTTCACCCCCTTCGACCGATTTAGCCCAGTAACGAACTCTACCAAGATTTTATAGGTACACATATTCGGTAAAAAATTCAAAGTGATTGGTGCAAAATTACGGCAGTTATCGTGTCCACAAGAAACTGATATACATATATATATATATACATACATAAATTATATATAAACTTTTGAACTGACAGTGGTTTTGGGGTCTGGGGGATGTGAAACGCGAAGATATGTCGAAATTTTCCAAAAGTCGAAACATGGTACCCATTGCAATAGTTAGCTTTCTAATGAAATCTACCTAAATATGAAGGGTAAACATTTTCAAACAACACAGAAACACGTTGTGCTATTTCTCAACAAACCGAGGTCTCAAAGCAGGCAGTATTGTGGGATCCTATCTTATCGACTGGTTGCAAGCATATAGGGACCATATGTCTAGGCTGGGACAGCAATATGACCAGCAATAGTAATGAGAATAGTTTCAGAATCCATAACTTTTGTAAGTCATTCCAACCTCAGTACTTTTAAATCAGGTTATTTACAAATTCTGCCAACAAATGCCGTGTGCAATAATATTCAGTGTGTGCGCTCAGTCAGGGGAAGGCACCCTTACAGTGTACACCTGTACAATCTGTGATCAGATAAATATCCATAACAGAATTCAAGTGCATGCTCTAATTTTACTATATTGTGTTTGTATTAACTGTATACATGTGCATAATACTCATACGTAATTCACAAACCGTTATAAAACAAACTAACTTTACATAACGAGATTCAATCATGAATTGTAGTACAACCATCCACTAAACTTGTAGACAACACAGATAATATTTGTATATGAATTATTTAAACCTCAGTGATCGGGATCTGATGATGGCCACTTGACGGTCGAAACACAATCTTAAATTGCCCCATTATTGATAGTGTTCTTATCTAACACCGGTACATGTGTATTTTTTTTTCAAGGGTGTTTATTTGCGTATTTATTATTTTATATTATATACCTTGTATGTACAGACAGTTGTTGGGAAGCAGCTTCGGTGGCGTAGTTGGTAGCATGCTGAGCTTCTATGCCCAAGATCGCGGGTTCAATCCCGGCCGAAGTCGTCGGATTTTTTAAGAACGTTAAAAATCCCTCCATATGCCTTCCTTTGGAAGGGAAGTAAAGCCGATGGTCCCATGTCATAGATTTATGACATGTTAAAGAACCTTCCACTAATTACACCTGTGTGAAGCTAAATTAATATAGGTTAAACATTTGACTAACGTTCTTAGGCAGTGTCTCAACATGCCGGTCCACATGTGTGGAGTAAGGATGATACTGGGATGTTTGTTCGTACCGTTGCCTATGGTACTGTATATACAAGGCCGGGAACTGCAAGCAGTTTTGCACTAAAAAAGAATCACCATGAAGTTCTGCCAGTGACCGCCAGGATAGCTTTGTGCCACCCTAGTTCCAGCTTCGCTCCAGTTTAACTAAATAACTTAGTGACATTGAAAATAGTGGTTGTTTACAGGAGTATTTTTTGAACGGTTTACTGCTGTGTTCCGTTTTGTACGTCCCGACAGGGAATGTGCAAAACAGTTTCGTTTCATTCGGTTCCTATCAATCAGGAATTAAGAAATAAGTGGATTATAGCTGTTTCTCGACGAGGTGATAAGCCAGGTAGTGTGTGGACTCCTTCTAAAAGGTCAGCAGTTTGTAGTAGGCATTTTAGAGAAGACAATTACAGTGTGAGCACAACTAAAAGATTTCTTCTCCCTAAATCCATACCTTTAGTATTTACAGACTTCCCTCAGCACAAACAAGTGACAACTACAGCTAAGAAACCACCAAAACGACGACAGTGTCAAACTGATGACACTGTCTCATCCAAAAGAAAATGTGACTCTCCAGAATAGATGAGTAATTTTTCCCCTATTTGTGAAGACAAGATAATTTGTAGAAGTATAGGGGCACAGTTTTCACCCATTTCAAGACCAGTAGTTAGGAAGTCTCTTAGAAAGAAACTGTGAAGTGTGAGACTCTGTAATTCAAAAGCTATGAAGAAAACTTCATAATCTTCAGGCTGAATTGAAGAAATATAAAACTATATGACATGAACAAGCAGTAGTTTGCAATTAAAAATTAAGCCCAACAAGGTAGCCTCAAAGCCATTTTTTGCTTGAACAGCTGCAAGCATTTGGAAAGAAGAAATATAAGCATTGCGATGTCTGGAACTGACGACGAAACCAAGGAGAAGGCCAACCTGGAGACCTAAAGAATGCCACTATCGTTAAAAAGGGTGATCACAGTGTTTGTGGCAACTACCGTGGTATATCACTGCTATCAATTGTGGGGAAGATTCTTGCAAGAATTCTACTTAACCGCCTCAAGGTTATCTCTGAGAGGATCCTCCCAGAGTCACAATGCGGATTTAGAGCTTCCAGAAGCACAATTGACTTGATTTTCTGTCTGAGACAGCTACAAGAAAAATGTAGAGAACAACAGAATCCACTCTTCTTAGTCTTTTATGACTTGGAAAAGGCATTTGATTCGGTTCCAAGACCAGCCATGTGGGCGGTGCTGAAGCGGTTTGGTTGCCCTCAGTGTTTTGTAGATCTAATCAAGGCTCTCCATGATGGCATCAGAATAAGATGTCCGATGAATTTCCCGTTACCCATGGACTGAAACAAGGATGTGTACTGGCTCCAAAGCTTTTTGCGCTGTACTTGGCTGCAATGCTTTATGATTCACCCACAAACATCCCAGGTGTGGAGGTCAAGTATCGTTTTGATGGAGGGCTTTTGAACCTAACTCATCTCCGCTCCTTGAGAAAAACTCAGGTTACTAAGGTTACAACCATGTTGTATGCAGATGATGCTGCATCACCAACTCTCACACCAGAAGATCCTTCTTGCCCCACTCTTGAATTGCCGCCGCGTTTGCATTTGCAGCCGCTGATTCTGGTTTCGTAGAATTCCCGCCGATGAATTCCCACAAATCGCCCGTAATGAGGATAGCCTGCATCTGCACGGCCCACGTGTCGAAATTATCCTTACCGAGGGGTTCAATTCTCCCAATACTTCCGGCGTTCATTTTTTAGGTTAACTTCTGGCACGTTTTTACGAATAATTAAGATTTGTTATTTACGCACTTAGTCATGCGCATCTGGGGCCATAACCTGTGAGAGGATATAAGGAAACCAGAGATATATAAGCAAAGCGAACTGATGTGAGTTTAATAATAATAACGAACTGATGTACATGGATGGCAATAGCAGAACCGCACTAACTAAGCATGTGCGAACATGGCGCGAGTTTTAGACAAACTGAAACATAAAGGGCAGGTGGCAGCACCTCACATATACAGTACTGCATACTTGATAAATAAGAATAAAACTAACAAAGTTACAACACACCGAAACATTCCCCTGGAGCAAATTAGATATTTTGGTAAAACAGTATCCGTTCTTTAATGTTAACCAATTACTAAATGAACTTCACATTGTTTATGCAGATCAGACAAAGCATTTAGCTCCAAAAATCTTTTAAAATATTTTGTTACGAACGGTCTTGACTCCATCTATCAGGAAGTAACTACACTACTACGCTTAGCACTGACTATTCCAACTATTACAGCTAGTAGTGAACGCAGCATGAGCACGCTGAAAAGAATTAAAACCTACCTTAGAAATTCTATGAAATTCTACAAGCGACTGCTTGTCGTGTTTAAATTCATTGGCTATTGAAAAACAGTTATCAGGTGAGCTTTCATCAGAGCCTGCATTTCTTGAACACTTCATAGACATTTTCGCAGAAAAGAAGAAAAGACGAACGGAGCTGATGTAAAAGACTGTTTGAGGTATGTGACACTCTTTCATATTAGCTTTTTGATTTGTCCCTTAGTTTAACTGTAGTTATAAACTTCGGCGTCCCCAACTCAAAAGTTCACGCTACGCCACTGCTTGAAATACTTTAAATAAAGGAATAGGTTTCATAAATAGACAGTTATAAGGGGAAAAAATTAATAACTGTAAAGGAAGTTTTCTTTCTCAAAATGTCCAGGTAGGCTTAGCATACCTTGCCTACCCTGTGGAACCGTTGCTTGCAGGTTAAAATATATCACATGGCAGACCTTTATTACGGTAAGTGGAACTTAATTCCAAAATGGATAAAATGTAGCGTAACCACCATCATCCATTGGTCTGCCGGATGCATGGGGTTGGCATTATTGACTCCTTCACAAAGAAGGCTGTCAGATCTGCAATTTCAACTACATAAGTCGTGATCCTATTAGGGATGGCTGGGTGGGTCTATGACAGCGGAGGAGTGAACATCTAATACTAAATCTTCTCCAGATATTCTCCCGACTATTAATTCAGGTAATTTCAGTACTTAAAATTTTACTAATTCTGCAGACTGTGAGAATATGCCTTTTCGTAACTTGTAACAAGGTATATTATTGAAAATGTAGTATTTATGATTGATAAACCTTTCTCGGAGTTGTTGGGAGTCGTTTCACAATTTCAATTGCCACTGCTGCACCGGAAATAATTACCTTTAACGTAAATAAAGCATTATTGGTCGTGTTCATTTGAACAAGGGCAGCCATTTTCCATTCACCCCGGACACTACGTCATACCCACGTGACACGTTGCCAACATGAATAATAAAATAATAGACAAAACCATTGGCCTGGATAAAGATTATTGATGCGTGACTTCCCCACTGTGCGTGACAAAAAGCAGGGGTGTTACCTATTAGCTAGGGCCGCGCTATCAATCCACCATTGGTATGGACGAAAATATTGGTCAAACCATTGGTCCGCCACATGCGATATAGTTCCGAATGCGTGGGGTTGGCATTATGGACTCCTTCACAAAGATGGCAGTCAGGGCAGCAATTTCAACTATATAAGTCGTGCTCCTATTAGGGCGGGATGGTGGGTGTACGGCAGCGGACGAATGAACATCTATTACTATATCGTCTCCAGATACCATTATTAAAGTTATTTTGGCCAATTTCATTACTTACAATGTTTTGAATACATGTTCTCATATTCTGCAGTGCCACCAAATGTTTTTATAGAAAGGATCCACTACTTGCAAGGGCCACCGAGCTTTCTGCAGACTGAACAGACTCTCGAGATAGCCTACTTAGAGGAGAAATGAGTCTAGTTTGAAAATTTACATCCACCACAATATAGCCTTTATATAAAATAATAATAGGCAAATCAAACAGTTTTTTTAATCTCCATGAATGGCATGGATATTTACAGTTTAAAGATCTGGTAACTTAGTGGTACATTGGGATTCCCTATTCCCTACTTAAGCAATTATCCATACATGACCTATATTCTTTCAGTCATCCTCTTGATGAACAAGGAAAAGACAATTATGCTTTACAGCAAAGAACAATGTCAAACAAAATCCTACAGATTTCTTCCCTCAACAAAATGTAATATGGTTAACAGACTATTCAGAATAGCTCAGCCTATAGTGTATTTCTGGTTTTAACAAGCAAGATTATCTTAATTTTAGAAGTCTGAACCTTGACCTATAAATTTGTGAGCTACCTACTTTAAAGTAGTGGAACCTTGTCAAGTTAAAAAAAAATATTTAACTTATTAATTCTAATTCTTTGTCAGGTGCAAATGAGTAGGCAAACAAGGAGATAATTCTGCACTCTAGTACCGTATCAACACTATATATTACACTGAGGAAATGGCTACAGTTTCTTGTCCCCAGTATCAGCAATCCTAGTAACTGAATGGAGGTTAAAAATCAATCATATTTCAGGTAGGCCTATAGGCCTTTCTTTCTTTATTAGCCGAGAAACTAGATATTGCAATGTATTTTACAGTGGTGGAATAGACATGCATACGCTAGTATTCCATTTAAATGAGGATCACAGTAGGCTACTCACTGGCCTTGTAAAATAACTGGAAATAGTTTCCCGTCATTCCAATAACGGTTCGATTTCTAGGGTCAAGGTGGGATCATTGTTGCCATAATACACTATCTAAACTATTAATTATATTTATATAATAGGGTAACACTAATTTAACTCACTTGGGTTCCCTTTCCAGAACCAGGTGGTCCCAGGAGTACAGCTTTAATTCCAACGGAGTCTGATGTTTCATGCTCCGGCTGTTCCTTTGCAAGAGGTGCTAAAGGGGGCATGTTTGATTACTGTGTATTAGGTCAGTTTAAAAAAAATGTAGACGTGCCCAAATCAAGCGTAGTCTAACAATTAGAACTCGAAACCAAAACTGCTCGGGAATACTACTGTACTGCAACACGCCCCCGTACAACACGACACGGCGATAGGTTTGGGTTAGGTCAGTTCGACTTGCGCGGTTACCGAATTCATATGTTAACAATTCGTTCAATCTCCGTGTTGCGCGCTTCAGTTCCTCCGTCAGATAAGTCGATAATCGACTTTTGGTCAAGAATCCTCCATTGTCATTCGTGCATTCACGGCCGAAAATTCGACCTTCGCAGCATCGATTTTGGGAAATCATTAACAATGGATGTTGTAAATTTCTAATGATGAAGCAATTTTGCAATCTAAAACTTTGTGCATGTTGGGATGTGACCTGTAATATCATGGCTCTTAATGATTAAATTGTTCGATTGGACAGTGTCGTAACCATGAAAAGTAAATAAAATTATGAAGACACATCGCCATATATTAGCGTGTCTGTCATGGGCGGGACAGACGACTGGCCATATGATGAGATCAAGGTTCAAAAGCAGTGTAGTTATATCATTCAAGGACATTTCATTTGAAAGAGAAGTTAACAGTGGAGTGATTATGAAGCCGAGCCATAGCTAATCTTAACTACCAATTTTTTTACGGCTGTCATCGCTATCGAATCAGACCAAATCTAAGAGTCATGTAAAAGGTTCATCCTGCCGCAATGCGTACCGGTATGTAATTCGATTGACAGATTCAGATTGTGTGACTTAAATTGAAGGAGTACCGTACAAGACCTTATGATCTTCTGCACGTTATATTTGCATTAATTGGATTGGAAAATAGCCGAAGAGCGATGGATTACGTTCTGTCGTCTTTTGACGTCCTGTCATATTTACCACGAATGTACATAGGTGCCTTTCTGGGTGTTATATTTTTAATATATTACTTGCGTGAGGTAGTAAAAGTAAGTACTGCTTGAAATAGTGCAATATGTATTTGTAGATGTAAAATCCAAATATTATTTAGGTTGTATGAATAAGCTGAGAGCAAAGAAACATAACATTACGGTACATTAGTTATAGATTGCAATTCTGTCTTGTATGAGATGTTCCTCTGACATAAAAATATTTTTATTCTGGCAGCAACCGGCTCTTGTCTGCTCAAATGGAAAATTTAGACAATTTCTAGAAGAAAACATACCAATTTTGAAAGAAAAGTATTGGCCCACATTATGGTGTTTTGAATCAAGAGCCCAGACAGTATTTGCCTGCATTCTCCGTTCAAGATTACTCCCTGATTTGGCATATCGTAGGTATGTATTATATTCACATTGGTTCTTTCCTTTACCAGACACCTTCCAAGCATTCAGCATTTTCATGTTTAGGCCTACACTACAAATCTTGGGCAGTTGTCTAGGGTAAATAAGACTCTCTTGCATTTCATGTTGATGGATGGATTTGTTACAGAGAGATTTTACATCTGAGTGATGGGGGACAAGTTGGATTGGATTGGTTGGAAGAAGGCTGCTCATCAAACTCACCAATAATTATAATTCTACCAGGTCTGACTGGTGCTAGCCAAGCTGATTATGTTAAATGTTTGGCTTTGTCAGCAAAACAAATTGGTGTACGTATAGTTGTCTTCAACAATCGAGGAATGGGAGGCATCTGCTTAAAGGTGTGTTATTTACCTTTTGAGAACATTTCATGGTTTTGATCTTTAATTCTACTTTCCCACTTTTCAATACAATATTTCACTTCTACTACTTTACATATCCGGCTCCATGACTAAATGGTTAGCGCGCTAGGCTTTGGCCCAAAGTGCCCCGGGTTCGATTCCTGGCCGAGCCATCAGGGATTTTAATCCCCTGGGGTTAATTCCCGTGGCTCGGGGACTGGGCGTATGTGCCATCTTCGTCATCACTTCATCCTCATTACGACGCGCAGGTCGCCCACGGGCGTCAACTAGAAAGACCTGCACTCGGCCTCTCCGGAGGTCACACCATCATCATCATCATCACTACTTTACATTAGCCAATAGATACATGTTTTCTTCAGTATTGATGGGATATCTTTACCCTTTGACCCCCAACGTTCGGAGTTCAGTCGAAAAACTCCAACGTCCAATTGATCCGACATTCTGGAATAATGTATTTTTCCAAGTTACTACAAATTGTTGATCAATTTAAATATCTTGGTAGCACAGTGTATAAGGATAACAACAACAACAGTGAAGTAACAAATAGATCTAGTGATGCAGCCTCCTTCTATGCACAAGTTAGAACACTACTGTGGGATAATCAAGTGCCCAGGAAGTGTAAACATATACTGTTTAAGACATACTACATCCCAATTCTAACTTACGGAGTAGAAGCATGCACCCTGTCCAGAAGAGAAGAAAGTGGGATTCAGGCATCCGAAATGAAGTTTATAAGAACAATGCTTCAAAGGACAAGGAGAGACAAAGTAAGGAACGAAACAAACATAACAGAGGCTGGCATAGATATCAGTGCTACAAAATATTTGCAGAAGAAACGATTAGGATGGTATGGGCATCTTCAAAGAATGGGAGATGAGAGGACACCAAAAGCTTATTTCAACAGGATTATCACAGGAAAAAGACCAGTAGGAAGACCAAAGAAGAAATGGTTGGACCAAATCAAGGATGATCTTGAAGACAAAGGGCTAGACTGGAGAAGGACCCATGAAGACCAACTATTCATGGACAGGAAAAGGTGGCGAGGGATCGTTAACAGCACCCGGGCGACTGGAGCTGGAATTTGATGATGATGACTTATTCATTTTATAAGTTCATAATACATGTTTTTGTCTAGTGTTGGATTAAATAAGACTATAGACAAGTTTTAAAGTTGATCACACTGAGGAACTTGCTGCAGAGTGGCTTGGTGTCCAAGCACAAATTCAGGTATCGCGGGCGGACAATGAACCCCTTCACCTTTTACCAGAATAAAATGAATGCAATTGTTCGATATGTAGCAAGGTTAGTACAAGTTAAGGTGGTAGAGTACCCGCAAGAAGAGCTTGCCGAAACTTTACGATGTGCAGAGACCAATATCAATCGGCATAGTTTACTGCTCATTCCGGGGCTCCTGTGTGTCCCCCGAATGCTGATTACCAGACTCTCTGCTCACTGCATTCTTCAACCCTGTGGGCTCGCTGCGAGGTGCGGTCTACAGCTGTAATTCAAGCGTAGAATGCAAGGGAGCAGCAAGCAATATTGGCTAATTAGGCTATAGGTTACTGTGTCCTGGCTCAGGTAATAACTACTGTGTAATGCATTACATACACACGCTGAGATCTCACTTGAACCCCAGTCACAGTTTAGCATGCCTCCGGCTGGGCAGACGATCCGTTCAGAACTGCTGCCAGCGAGCTACTGAAGTGAACTGGGAGGGGCGTGTACTGCCACTACCGAGCCCACCCGAACATTGCCGAAGATCTGCGCAGGATCCTGTGGCAAGCTCTTTTGCGCATATTCTAAAAGGAAAGAGACCAGATAAATTTGTAAAGACTAATGAGGGTGTGCATTCTTTGTGCCTTTCTAATCACATTTGCTATGGGGCATAATAAACATGTGTAGATATTAGTAATTCGTTTCTTTTCATCCAAAAAGTGAATTCTGGAGTGTTCAGTTTGTGTGAAGTAGTGAAATAGACATTGGTAAACATATTTACTTAAAACTAGCCTGGAACTGCAACCATTTGCATATAATGTAAGAATTTAGAAATTTCATGTTTTGTAATAATAAATCGTATCAGTAACTTAATATTGTATAGAAAGCTCTAATTTTTTATATGTGGTATAAGAAAGAAGCAGTTTTTGATAGTAAAAATATTTTTTATTCTTAATGATTTTTGATCATCATTTTTTTAAATTTAATTTTTATAGGAAATATTTAACTTATTTGAATGATCACTCCATTTAATATGATTTATAAAATAAGTGTACATTAAGTTACTTTAATGAAACTCCCAGAAACGTACCTTCAATGCAAAAAAGTTGACAAAGGATTGTTGTTGGGCTTTTATCCAGTGCTTTGATGATGATGATTGTTGTTTTAAGTGGCCTAACATCTAGATTATCGGCCCCTAATGGTTTGGGTGATCGTGATGATGATAATGAAGAGTAAACTATAACCATGACGAATAGAATACATAGTGTTATCACTGACCGAGTTCAACCGCGCCCCACTCGGCTAGCGCTAGCGGCACAGATCCCCAACGCTACACAGTCAGCTGTTCAGAAGTGGGATACATGCTGGGCTACGTAAACCTCTTTACGAAGGCTATGGTTACGCTGATTACAACTAATTGTTTGTTTAGACTTATGAATAATACTGTCAAAAAAGTTATTAATATTCTCAGTCCCCATGTAGTACTATCTTTTAAAACCCTCCGTTATTCGCGCATTGGTCTGACAGCTCCAAGGTTCGTTTTAGTTTTAATATCAAGCCAACAGTTCAAGTTATGATATTATCGTCTTGTGACATCTTACACCAAACCTTAGTAAGCATTTTCCTGGAGTTGTGTAACGATGTGCCTAAAAATAACTCTCCACGTGTAACATTTTGTCGGGGTGGGATTGATAGTACCAGCGCTCCCAAAATCAGTAAGGAGATTGCGCCTTACGAAAACCTAAGGATGCAGATGAAGCGTGTCGCCTTCTGCTGAAAGATAACAAATAGCTAGTTAATGATTCAGTAATTTCAAAGGAATTTGTGACTCTGATACTGAAGACAAAGTTGAAACAAGATCCGAAGATCAGGAGGACGATATCGGAATCGAAGAATTGGATGGCCGATTATTTTATTGGCAGGTTGGCCATTATTATTATTATTATTAGGCTATATGTCTGTCCCATTCTTGGCTATCACAGCGGAGGTCCAGGTTCGATTCCCAGCTCTGTCAATAAATTTAATACTGGTCTGAGGGCTGGAACGGTGTTCACTCAGCCTTGTGTGGCAAAACTGATAAGAGGCGCGTTCGATTTCTACCTCACATAACCTGGAAGTAGTTTTCCGTGGTTTCCCACTTCTCCTCCAGGCAAATGCCGGGATAGTACCTAACTGAAGGCCACAGCCGCTTCCTACCCAAATCCTACCTCAATTCCAAATACTCACACACCTAGATGTTAGGCCCCTTTATCATCATCATCATAATCATCATAATGACACAGGTTATCAGACAAATTTTAAACACACCCAAGCGCACGGGGCTACGTGACCACAATGTCGTTAAGTCCCTAAAGAATCAACAACTATTATTATTTTAGGCCTATTATTATTAAGACGGATTATATATTTTTTCGTTTTAGGTAAGGATGGCACGAAGTAGAACAAGTAACCCTGGGAGGCTGCCTTCATTCCGTATCCTACTGGGCGCCCCTCGTGATTTTACGTCAGTGGATAGATATTTCGGTAAATTTTGAAAAATGTGAGCTACTGATCCTGGTTTAAATTTCCACTTCAAGCGAGGAATTTCCACGTTCGCATAGTTCACTACGAAACAGTCCGCCTTAATAATTATTAAATCTTCCGAAAAACGCAAGTCATAGATTCTATTTTTGGCCGACAATTGCTTATCTTTCCGCGGAATAACTCTCGCCCATTTCGCAAACAGATTTGTATTTTTTTTGGCGGTGTGAAAAAATCAGATTTTCTTCCTAACCCGATTTACATCCAGAAACGAAACAGTGCGACATTTTCCCAAAACAGCAGAAAATTTAGTTGTTTGCACACACAAAGCACTGCACAGACATTCGTAAACTATTACAAAGAAACAAATTCCCTCGCATAATATGACTTCTCGCACACAGGATATTACAGTACTAACCACCCCGTGGGCCACTGTCTTGTCACACCTGCTTATGGTTCGGCGCGACTTCCGCGCACAAAAATGATTCTCATAACAAGAAAAGTTTAAATATACCGGTACAAAATGTTGCTTATGCAATTTTGAAAAATTTGTTGAAAGTAGGTTCATTATTAGCATTTCTGAAACTTTTTGTGTCTCAATGGGGGCATAAAAAGTTTTTTTCCCCCATGTTGCTTCTTATTATGCTTCTATCTCCTCTTCCTGGGCTCTCCTCCTTCTGTGTAAATTTACAGGATCCCTTGGTACTTCAGGATTTGAATCACCTGTTGAAATCTATCTGATAATTGCAGACTACTGTATTTACATGTGCTTGATCAATTCTGGTCTGCAATGGTGTATCGTCATTCAACAAACTTTCCAAGCCTCTTTCAGCCTCATCTGGAATTTCACTGTCCTCTGAATCACTATCAATTTCATCATCTTCAAAATCACTAAGTCCCTACCCTCATCAAAAGCTTGTAAAATATCTGATTCAGTTAACATTGTCTTAGATAATCTGGTTGCCATGTTTGTTGTGTTCCACAGTCCCATGACAGCTACTAGATACAAAGATTCGTAGACATCAAACTCCAACAAATATATTCAAAAGTGTCGATAGTGGTAATATGTGTTTATTAGAGACATTCACATTGACGTAGTACAAATATTTCACCATCAGAAGGCATAACTATCGAGAAAACACGCTTCTACTAAGGAGCTCAATAAGCGATCCTGGCAGCACAGGAAGGCGCTATGAGCCACTTTTAGCAATCCTTGGCACTTTTTGGGTACCCGCTAGAGATATTCACTCTCAGTTACGCCTACAAGTTCTGGAATTTTGGGCGAGTCAGTGGCTAGCTGACCCACTGCCCAGTAAACTGAGAGCGATAAGGGAACTACTCGCATGTGGCGGAGCTCTTTCCAATCACGGAGGGAGTCCGTCATTTTGTGTAGGCTAAGGATAGGTCATACAACATCCACCCAATCATACCTAATGAGAAGAGAAGATCCCCCCACTTTTTACTTGTGGCCCACATTTTAACAGAGTGTGTGGATCTTGCTGACTTACGAAGAAACATTGGTTTGCAGATGACATTGAAACTTATATTAGCCGATGACGCGGTGGCTGCTGATCGCGTTATCCGCTTTATAAGTGAGAATGGGTTAGGGCCAGCAATCTAAATTTTCCAGTGTACTTTGACTCAATGATTTGTTAGTTTTTGAATGATAATTGTTTGTTTTTCTGTAATTTTTGTTTATTTTTATAATTATTAGTTTTATTTAATTTTTTTGTTTTATTAATTTTCGGTCTTTTCAAATTTAGGTATACACCTCTAAGTTTTAAATTCCTTTCCAAATTTGTATACAGTAGAGCGTCGTTTATCCGGACTAATTGGGACCGAAAGTGCTCCGGAAAAAGACTTTTCCGGATAATCAAACATGCGTTTATTTCATAGGAAAAAACATGCACAGTAGCGTACATTACGGTAATAACCACCAAGCTTCTCATTTACTGCAACGCTTTCTCACATAACAAAGGTCCAGAAATGGGATTTCCCTTACTTCTTGTCTGAATAAACCATAAGTACACCGCTTCTTCCAATTTTTATCCCTAGCTGATCTCATGGTTCTACTCTTTTTAGACCCTTCTTCCCTATCTACTGTAACTTCGATGCATAATTCAGAATTTCAACTTTCCTTTCTTCAAATCATAAATTGTGGATTTTCTAACACTAAGTTTTCATTAGACACTGCACACTCTCACTTTTATCCAGTTTATTAATGATCTCCACCTTCTTCTCAATGGATAAAACATTGCGTTTTTTTTTTGTCACACGTAGAAACCATTTTCACACCGAAATACAGTACAGTAGCCTACACACATTCACATACTGTAACACTTTGAAATAATTTAGAGTAAACAAACGGAAGGTGACATAATTAAGAGACAACAATTGAAAACGAGAACCGACTCACTACTATAGGCAGCGCGCGCTACTCAGTCTTCTTTTTTTGCTCGACCGGATAATTGACGTTCCGGTTGTTTGACGTCTGGATAAACGACGTTCTACTGTACTTTAATCCGTGTTAAGAGGGCCAGATGACCTCGTAGTTCTGCCCCTTAAAACAACAATAACTAACTGGTTCCCCAACTGTGTTCCACAAAACAGAGGGAGCCAATTTACACACACTCAACGAGGAAACAAGAGTCCACTGTTTCACAGAGAGGTAGGCAACCATTACGCGCTTGAGATAGGAGTTCTGGCGGCCAAGCTGAAAACTATTCTTTGTTTACTTGCATCACTCTGTCAGCTTGCAGTGTTGACAGGCACAGTCACTTGGCTCCAGTAGCCTTACTCATCATTCTCCTGTTACGCTTAGCGGTGGTGGATTTATGTGGACACTGTACTCCATTAAAGCTGCTGCCCCCCCCCCCCCCCTCCCCCCCCCCTCCCTCCTGCTCATCCCACAAGACTATCATCATACGCTAGCGCAGCCAAGTTCAGCGGCATTCGTTTCATAAATGTGTAATAGCAAGATTGGTGACCATAGCCTGGAATCAGAACATGTTTAGCGGCTTCGGTGGCGTAGTTGGTAGCTTGCTGAACTGCTGTGCCCAAGGTAGCGGGTTCAAACCGGCCGAAGTCGTCAGATTTTTTAAGAGCGTTAAAATCCTTCAGTATGCCTTCCTTTGGAGGGGAAGTAAAGCCGGCAGTCCCATGTCATAGATTTATGGCATGTAAAAGATCCTTCCACAGACTAAACTTGTGTAAAGCTAAATTTCTAGGTTAGATTTCGTTGGAACGCTCTATCAATGTCCCAACGTTCACCCCTAGGTATCAGTGACATTCGGTAGCGAAAGTTAGAACTACTTGAAATTGAACAGAACTTGTAGCTCACCCTATGGGTGTCCGCTTGAAGCAGCTACAGCCTCTGGCGAGCCGAACATGTCCTCGGACACTCCCAGCACTAAAAGCCATACGATAAATAAATAAGAACATGTTTGTTTGATGGAATAACTATCTTAGGTGTACAGTAGTTTTATTGTTACTAACTCATGAATGATGGGCACAAGCAGATTATTTGCAAATACAAATTAGTAATGTATTATTTACAAAAAATAAATTGGCAGTTGATTAAGACTTATAAATGAGACCACAGTAAGAATTCAAACTCAAATCTGCATTCTGGGCAGGCATGTTAAGCCGCTTACATAATCACAACCTCATTGTGACTCCTTTCCAAGTCTTAGATGAAGAGGGCACGTACATAGCAAGTCTTATGTTACTTATGACCACTCCAAGTGGTCTGTTTCGACGAGTCAAAATGGAATAATCACTGAATGAATGAAAGACAGCAAGTGTTCTGTAAATAATTCCTAAAACAAAGTGTTCTATGGGCAAGAAAAGTTTGATATACACTACCCTAATGCATTGTATGGTCATATTGACAGATTTTCTTCCCATTTTCCAGACACCGCGGACATATTGTGCTGCAAATTTTGAGGATCTCTCGGAAGTTGTAGCTCATGTCAGAGCAACTCATCCTAATGTACCTCTGGCGGCCAGTGGTATTTCTATGGGCGGGTAAGTTAGATCTTGTATTTCCTAATAATTTTGTGAAAAACCGTACACCCTTGATGCCATCAGTGGATTTTGTGGTTTTACAGCATTAATGATAAGTGCAAAACTTGTCTGAGACTCTTCAGCTCATGTGGATGTGTTAAGGCTTTGACACACAAATGTTAACCATTTTGAATTTGTAATAAAATGCAAAGTTTGGCTCAAACTGCAAATTAATCCATTTATGCTAATTGCAATATTTTTTCTGCACTGTAGAAAGATCTGTAGGGGAAAATACAACATGGTGGACATGTAATCAATCATTGTGTATTTATCCCTTATATCTCTCACCCATACTTTTCAATCTTTACATTGAACAAGCAATGAAGGAAATTGTAGAAAAATTTAAAGTGGGAGTGAAGATTCAAGGAGACATAATTTCAACTCGGAGATTTGCCGATGACATAGTCATCTTGGCCGACACGCCTGAGAATTTGAATGAGTTTTTGAATGGTATGGACTCCATCTTGAGAAAAGAATTCATGATGAAAATTAATAAATGTAAAACAAAAATATTGGAATGCAGCCAAAATAAATCAGAATCCTCTATGGACATCAAATTGGCAGGTGAAAAACTAAAGGAAGTAGGAGACTTCTTTTACTTAGGAAGCACAATAACCAATGATGGACGAAGCAAAGAGGATATAAAAAGTAGGTTAGCTCAGGCAAGGAAAGCAATTCTGCAGAAAAGGAATCTGTTTACATCGAATATAGATTTAGGTGTTGGGAAGTCATTTTTGAAGGTCTTTGTCTGGAGCTTGGCACTCTATGGAAGTGAAACTTGGACTATTGGTGTAGCAGAAAAGAGGAGAATTGAAGCGTTTGAAATGTGGTGTTACAGGATAATGATGATCAGATGGGTAGATAGGGTTACAAATAAAGAGGTATTAAGGCTAGTGGGAGAGGAGAGATATTTCTGGTGACTGCTAATGAAGAGATTGGTTGGTAGGACACATACTAAGACATCCAGGAATAGCAAGGGTCAAGGACAAGAACTGTAGGGGTAGACCAAGGTTAGAATATGTCGAACAGATTGCCTCGGACATAGAGTGTGGTAGCTATGTAGAGATGAAACGATTAGCCTGGGACAGGGAGGCATGGATAGCTTCATCAAACCAGTCAAATGACTGAAGACTCAAACAACAACAACATCTCTCACCCTGCCACTCCTGCCAGTTATTGTGTTTGTCCTTTTTCCTGACCAATGATTGACTGTGTTTTGGAAAACTACTCATTTTCTGTTAAAGTAGCACTTTTTTTTCTTCACTCTTTTGGAATGTCTACAGGCTGCTTTGAACACATTAGTAATAGAAAAACAATATTTTATGTTGTAGTTGTAGCTTTTAAACATCACAACAGAGTACTTGTAGTTCATTTCCACGTATTAGCTTACACCATAATTTCGCATGTTGCCAAAGTAATGGAAAGAATCCGAGAAAAAAGAATTAGAGCAAAGGTAGAAAGTCAAATAGAGGTGGAGCAGTTTGGATTTAGAGGGGGCAGGTCAACTGTGGAACTTATTTTCATTCTGAGACAGAACATTGAAAAGAGTTGGGAATATGTGAAGGATATGGTAATGACTTTTATTGATCTAGAAAAGGCCTATGATAGCATCCCTAGAACAAAAGTTCGGGAAAGTCTAACAAATAGGGGGATAGGCAAGGAATCGAGAGACATGATAAATGCAATGTGCATGGATTGCTTCAGTAGTCGGGACATCAGAATGGTTTAAAATTGACACTGGACTAAAGCAAGGAAGTGTGTTGTCACCATTATTGTTCTTAATGGTGATTGATGACATCATGAAGGCAGCAATGAAAGACTAGAGTAGGGCAAAGATGAAGGTAATGTTGTTTGCAGACGATGTTGTGATCTGGGACGAGGATGAGATGGAGGTACAAGAACAGTTAGACGTAATAAATGAAAATATTGAGCAATGGGGATTGAGGATAAATGTGGAGAAGAGAAAGTTAGTTATTGTTGTTTTACGGGGCGGAACTACGAGGTCATCTGCCCTGAGAGGAGTAAAACAGTGGTGATGAGTATAGGTGAGAAAGAAGGAAAAGGAATAATCAAAGTCGGAGATGAGGAATTGGAAGTGGTGAAACACTTCAAATACTTGGGAAGTGAACTGACTGAAGATGGAAGACTAGATTTGGAAATTAGCAAAAGAATACAACTCGGGAGTGCTTTCTACCAACAGGTAGTTATGTACAAAGCATATTATGTTCCTATAATGACATATGCGGTGGAAACTTGGACAATGACAGGAGGGATGAGAGCAGAGTACAGGCAGCTGAGATGAGATTCCTGAGAAGTATGGTCCTGAAAACGAGGAGAGACAGAGTGAGGAATGAAGATATACGGAAAGAACTGGGAGTACAGAAACTAAATGACAAACTGCAACAAAACAGATTGAGATGGTTTGGACATGTCGAACGGATGAATGAAATAAGGCTACCAAGACGAGCACTGGAATGACAGATGATGGGGAAGAGAGGACGAGGAAGACCAAGAATGCGTTGGATGGAGTCGGTGAAGAATAGCACTAGAAAACTGAACCTGGATTGGAACACAGTGTCGGAAGAGGAATGGTGGAACGACAGAATAAAGTGGAGAGAAACCATATACAGTATTTCCCCACCCGGTGTCAGCTGGAAAAGGGAAAATGAAGATGATGAGTTTACAATTCCACTGTAGTTTTAGGGCTTACTGCCTAAGTGTATCACAGCAACAGTAGCTACACCTTCATAGATTAGTTTGGGGGAGGAAGACTGTTTTTGTTGATGGGATCATCATTTCTAACTTTTTGCAACATTAAAATAAGTAGTTCTTTTTTGGTGCTTAATGCCTTAACCCTAATCCTCAGAGGGCGGATTTTAATATACCCTATTAAATTGCAAGATGGGTTAGCCGCAAGCGGAATTTCATGTATTATATTGTCAGAGATCCGCTGATACCAGCGCAAGTGGTAGTCTAAAAACTCAACAGATGGCAGTAAACTACACTTTTAGGTCTGGCCTAACAGGGAATCCCCGAATTGAGTGGTGTTATCTCCTTGCTAGCTTCTCACTAGCTCTTGAGAAATTATCGTGTTCAGTCTAGCTTGTGTTGCAAGTTCTAAGAACGGCTTTTTGTGATCTATATAGTTATTTTGCGACATGTGCAGCGAAAAAAGAAAAGAGGGTCAGTGAGCAAGAGATTGCTTCAATTTTGGACTTCACGGATATAGATGAAAGTTATTTTTCATTTGAAGAGTCCGAAGATGGATATTCAAATAGTCTCTCTTTTGCCCTTTATGCACTAAAAATTTTCGATAATATACTATGCACTTCTGAGACAGAGTACATCCAATATTCAAGGTAAGCCATTAATAGTACGTACATATGCATGTTTATAGCTGAACCTGAAGAAGACGGAATACCTGGAATGCGGTGACCAAACAGATGGCACGATCACTGTTGGTGAGGTTCAACTTAATAAAGTGACCCAATTCAAATACCTTGGGTCATGCATCACCTCAGACTGCAGCACAATTCCTGATGTCAAAACAAGAGTCGCTGCCGCATGGATGAAATGGTGCCAAGTTACTGGAGTCCTGTGCGATAAGAAAATTCCATTGCATCTAAAATCTAAAGTATATCGCACAGTGATTAGACCGGTGGCCCTTTATGGATCTGAATGTTGGCCTACAACATCGAAGCACGAACAGGCACTTCATGCAATGGAAATGAAGATATTGCGGTGGTCAAATGCCTTGACTCGACTGGACCATATTCGGAATGATGCTGTGCGGAAGGATTTCAAGGTTTCACCAATCACAGAGAGAATGCGTGAATCACGTCTGCGGTGGTATGGACATGTGCTCCGTAGCAGTGAAACCTCAGTTGCTAAGACTGCCCTTCAACTTAATGTGGAGGGTTGTCGACCTCGAGGGCGACCTCAAACACGCTGGCTGGATAGGGTGAGAGATGAGATGCGGCTTGCTAAACTCCGCCCTCGGGACGGTATGGATCGATTGAAGTGGAGGAATCGTTGCAGAAAGGCAGACCCTACATAAATGGGAAAATGCAAAGAAGATGATGATGATGATGCATGTTTATAGCTAGTGTTTGATAATTCTGGAGGAGTTTTAATTTGCCGTATTTTCGGTCTGCATACAGAGCATCCGCCCGCATAGGGTTAATATTGATCAGTAATAATTACCACACTTACTAAGGTTTCTGACAGGTTTCCTTATATTATGTTTTTTGGATGACGGAGACAGTCTGGATGTCACTGTAGGTTTGGTAGTGTTTTGTATAGCTATTTTCTTGCATATTTGGATCTGATGATGCTCGCTTGACGAGCCTAACATGCCATCCATTTGTTTTCTTCTTCTTCTTCTTCACTAGTCCGTAACAATATATATAAATCTTAATCGCATGTAATTTATTTCATGTTATTTTTCACATATTCCAGTAAGTTAATTGGAATTATTTTGTGTTGACGGCTGAAAGCTACAATATTAATTGTTAATAAGGCAACAGTGAAAAATGGCTTCAAAGCTGTATGTTGTTGTTGTTGTTTATTTTAGGGGCTGCGGCATCCTGGACATATAGCCCCATGAATTTTTGGGTGTGTGTGTGTGGATTTTTGTGTTGAACACTATGCCTTTCCCTAGCAGAATTTCATTCGCTAGACCTGACGACTTTTATGAATGAATGGTAGATGAGGTGAGAGACCAACCATTGACATTGATAAGGGGTGACCCTAGTTGCAGCCGACACAGATAGACTTGCGCACAACTCTCCGGTCTTGTGTTGCAATTGCTTTATGCACAGTCTTTATTATTATTATTATTGTTATTATTTTTTATGGGACAGCAAGTGCATTAGGATTGCTCAATTCTTCTTCTTCTTCTTCTTCGCCTTTTGCGACCACAAAGGATCACTTTAACCAACCATTATTTCGTCGACTTGTAGGAACTGTATGAGAAATATTAATAGCTGAATGTGCTTGAATAACGTTGGTCTGTCTACCTCTCACCACACTCCACTGCACTATACCATATCACTAAATAGGCCATGTATGTAACTTTTTTTTTCTCCAAATTTAATATGCATCTGCTGCTAGTTAACAACTCAGTTTCTGTTTCTAGGATGATTCTGGCTAATTATTTGGCAAAAGAAGGGCTTGCTGCAAGGAAAAAGATCTCTGCTGCAATGCTTATTTCTGTTCCATGGAATGCAAGGAAAGGTTCTGAGAGCATTGAAAAGCCAATTTTGAATCTTCTTCTAAACAGGCACCTGTGTGGCGGTCTCTGCAGGAATGTTGTGAGGTATTACATGCAAGTTATTACCTAAATATTTAATTATCTAGGCTTTCAGGATTTGTCAGTGGACAGGTATACAGTACATAGGGCAGACAAAAGACATGTTACCATAAGGGTATCAAAGCACATTTGGGACTCAAAACAAGTTAACTACAGATCAGCAATAGCTGAACATGCTGACGTCACTAGACATGCCCTGGAATTCGATAAGACCAAAACAGTTGTTAAGTTCCAAGATATCAAAGAAGAATAATTAGTGGCAATAGAGATCGTGAAGCATTCCAATGATTTCAATCATGAGGACGGATTTAGGCTTGGCAACACACGGAAAGTCCTGTTAGTGCATGACAGAGCAAAGATTGGGTGGTGCTGCGACCAATTAGGGAGCAGCGTGAGTGACATCAATAGCAATCGAGTAGGTAGTATGTCCGATTGACAACCTACTGTCAGTTTGAGTACAGACTGTGTTTGATTGTAGCGCACTGCCTCCTTCCTCTCCTGCCTCCTCATGCAATGGGAAATAATCTTCACCATTTCTTTGTTCCGTTTGCAGGTTCAGTTTCGATAGTGAGTGCCTACAGTAAATATAATTTTTGTTGGTGCTGAACAATGTTTGAAAAGGCTGGTGCAACGACAGCCGAAATGTTGAGAAACAATTTATTTATTTAGTATGGCAAAATGAGGATACATTGCGGCAAAGAATTAGAAGCAAACGGATAACATAAAGGTTAAAATACACTGATCTCAGCTTTATTCGACTCCATAATGGAATTTTGGCATAAAATACACTGACCGGCAAAAAAGGTGGAACAGTTAAAAAAGTAATATAAATAGTATAAAATTAGCCATGAAAAAGATGTAATCACATTTTAAAAGCTTTTCACGTATTAGAACAAACATCTGAAACATCCATGAATAGAAATTGATAATATGACTTTTCTGAGCGTGGTGTATTACCACCAATTACCCCCAATCTTGGATGAGCCTATCTTAATAGTTTTATGGCGGGAAGCGCACTGTAAGTTTTTAAGGTTTGTGAGTGTTGCCGCTCGCTTATTGTTGTTCTAGGGATAACAACTGGCATTTTTTGAACACCTGTGAACCATAGTCATACATTTTAGTAAGTTATCCATGTGCAGTTAACACTAAAACATGCCTATTAGCCGTGAAAAAGCTGCACAGGCAGTTGCATTGGTGGAGGATGGCCGCAGCTTCCATTATGTTGCTGATGTCATTGGATCATCTCTCGGTAGCATTCACCGTGCAGTGCAACGTTACAGAGAACTCCAAACATACGACAGGAGACGAGGGTCAGGCCGTAGAAGAAGCACAAGTGCCAGGGATGACAGATTTCTCACCCTGCAAGTTCTGCGTGATCGCCATACCACAGCAGTCCAGGTACGGAATCAACTGGAAAATGTCAGAAATGTGAGAGTGAGTGAGCGAACAGTAAGAAGATGATTTGAAGAAGCACATCTTTTGTCCAGGAGACCTGCACGTGGACCCGCACTCGAACGACATCACAGAGAGGCGCATCTTCGCTTCGCAAGGCAGCATCTGGGATGGACCCATGAGCAGTGGGCCTCTGTTCTACTCACTGACGAGAGTCGCTTTAACCTTAGATCTCCTGATGGAAGAGAAAGAGTGTGGAGAAGGCGCAGGGAGAGGTACAGCCCTGTTGCTTCCTCCTCCAGGACTCCATTTGGAGGTGGCTCGGTTATGGTGTGGGGGTGGCATCCACGTTATGGCCCACACTGAGTTGGTGTGCATCGATCACGAGACGCTCAATTCCCAAAGGTACATCGAAGAGATCTTGATGAACCCTGTGATGCCCTTTGCGCCTTTCATTGGTCAGAATTTCATGCTGATGCAGGATAATGCCCGTCCTCATACTGCTCACTGTGTTGTACAATATCTGCACTGGCCAGCTTGTAGTCCTGACTTGAACCCCATCGAACATGTATGGGATATGCTTGGAAGGAAGGTCAGACAGTGTGACCACACCATCTTGGCACAACTGAGAACATCGCTGCTGGAGGAGTGGGATCGCATTCCTGCAGATTCCATTCGGCGAGTTGTGAACAGTATGCCTGAGCGTTTACAAGCTGTCATAGACGCTAAGGGTGGTAACACTCGTTTTTAGTGACCAGTGTTCTCGTGCAGTGCAGAGCAAACATTAACACGGTTTTGTTTGGCAATATGTTTGATAAAAATCAGCCCAAAAGAACATTACTAAAAAATAGAAAATTGTAAGATTTGCAAAATGTAACGAAATTTGTGAGTTAAAGCGTGTTGTAAAACATGTTTCGGTATTTTCTCTAGCCAACCATCTAAAATGTACATGAATAATGCAAATATTGGAAAACCGATACATTTTAGTGGAATAA
Organism: Meconema thalassinum; assembly: GCA_946902985.2. NCBI lineage: Eukaryota > Metazoa > Arthropoda > Insecta > Orthoptera > Tettigoniidae > Meconema > Meconema thalassinum. The sequence continues at coordinate 252,638,950 of OX336396.1, forward strand.
ATTAAGAAATTACATACAAAATTAAAGTGTTCCACTTTTTTTGCCGGTCTGTGTATATCCAATATTTACAGAGTAGATTGTAGGTACTGGAACAGATATTTACAGCACAATGTCGAGGGTATTGATCCAGTTGACAGTACCATCGGTGGCACTGTGTAGGTCGTGGGTAGTTCCTTAAATTCTCCTCCTTGGACACTCGAGGGCAACATGCTGAATGGTCTGAGGTACGTTGACACAGTCGCAGAATGTGCTTTGAGTTTTTCTCTACTTGTGCAGCCAGAAATTGCATCGTCCGTGATTTGTGAGGACCCTGTTCAACGATGACCATACCTTTCTTGGTAAATCATCGACATATGCAGCTCAATCCTGAAAGCCTAGATAATAAATTATACCCTGGCTGCGAATGCTTATGTTCTAAATATAACCTCATTAGCATTGTATTTTAATTTATTAATCATTTTATGTTGACAGGATGAAGGAACAACTGAATCCAGACTTTGTGAATTTGGAAGAAGTTTTGAAGGTACAGTGTCTGGGATTTTTCTTCTTTCGGTGATACATTCTTACGTTTTGGCCATCTGATAACACATGCCTTGATTTTTCTAACTGTAGAAAGCATTGTGAGGTTTGAAGCCATTTTTCAGTGTTGCCTAAGTAAACAAAAGTTTGGTGCTTTTCAGTCGGTCAACACGAATGTACCCAAATAGAGCTGGGTTATGCCCTAATCCTGAAATAAATTACATAAGATTAATAAATACACCAGGATGACCAGTTTCGATCATCATCAGATCCATTGCACTTGGGCTATAACATCTATGTTTGAGACTACAGGTGAAAAATATATACAATATGTACAATAGTCGCAGTGTTGGTAATGGCACTGACCTCAGAAAGAACATAGCAACTAAAGGGGGATAAAAGGGAAAAACCAGTTCCGTCCAGTTAACACCCAAGGGGGAGAAAAGGGAAAAACCAGTTCCGTCCAGTTAGCCCCGGGGTAGTCGACCATAACTGGTGCCTAAGTGAAGACGCAACTGCTTCAAGTTCCACTTAAGGAGACAACCCGATAAGTATAAGCCTGTATTATTACAGTATAACCATAGTTTATTTTGTATAACCATATAATCACCCCTAACAGACAAATTCCGGATTTTTATCACTATTTTAGAAGTTCACCTAACATTCTACTCTGTGCTTCGCCAGCGGCCCTGTCCGACGTCTGTTCCAATTTATCACCAGGTGAGATTCAGCCGTGCTCAGACTCCTTTAATTCTTGTAAACACCTACCCCTAACTTGTACACACAAATTGTATTTTATACTTGTCTAGATTCCCCAAGAGGGCCATACCAATCTACATCTACTGACCAATAAATACATGGTCAGTAAGCTACACTTGCATTACTAATTACACTCCACTTCACATCCTCATACCCCACCTGACCTTCGTCACAATTGCCCGTGACCGTAGTAGCCAGTAATTGCTTTGTCAGACTACATTGTACTCACAGCACGCGACTCGACTGCATAGCGTCGAGCCGCTGACTTACCACGTCTATTGTATTACTCATTCCGCCCAGCTGGCAGGCCAGTATAGTAGCCTGCATTTAGAGGTCTATCCCCTAGCAGACACTCGCATCTTGCAGGAATACCCCCAAGAGATTCGACACTAAACACCAACACACTACACTAGTAAGCTCTCCCAGCTACGGGAAGCTACTCTCACCCAGGAACAGTCTTCTAAATTAACACAGTAACACAACCGTGTTTTATCCCAACTACCGTGCCCTTTTAGCATGAAATATGCAAATCACAGTATGCCAGCAATGCTCAAATCGGGATTTTCGGGGTTATGGTATGTTCTCCCACTCTGTGACTTACACATTTTGGATTAAATAGAGGATACACTTCCAAAATAAATAAACAAAATCAACTCCTACTATAAAACATTTAATTAACCAAATATATGGCGCTACAACAAATTAAACAAATAAAATACTGACCCAATTCAGAGTGAACAAGTAATACATCATAAAACAAAGGTTAAATCAAATAAATGGTGTTCATAAACCAACAAACTTATATTTCTTTTCACTTCCATATAGTGTCCTTTTCAAATTCAATACAATCAAGAGCTCCAATAGGCTCGATACTTTTTAATATAAACTGTGTTATCCCTTTTACTACACATCACTTCCTATTATATGAGTATTTTATAATTTAAACAATATATGATTCTTATTAAAGTACTGTTACTCATTTACTTAAACTTTGGGCTTTCACAAAAATTCTCATGTTACCACCTCTCTCAAATCAACAATTCACTACAGTGATTGGGAAAACATTTGCGTACTCCCGAGTAATGGAAGACTACTTGAACACGTCAAAAATTAAGATCACTCCCGAAATCTAATTGTCTTCACTGAACTCGTGAATCACCACCTTATAATTATAACATTACATTAGGGATTTATTATGATCTGTCTTAGAAGACCATTATCCCAATAGAAAGCAACGATCTGAACTTGCAAGCGGTAATTTTCATCTACAAGAACCTCGGTTCGAAGACCGGGTCGTTAAAACCAACTCTAAACACTCTGTGTATTATAACTTCAAAACAGACGGCTATTCAGACCTACCTCAACATCAATATCAAGGGTCTGGCCTGGCCATTTACCGTGATTTATTGCGGGGAGGGAGACTTCACGGTCTACGCCCACACGGGACAAGCGACTCCTAGCTTCATACAACTGTTTCTTAAATGTAGTTCTTTGAAGAAGCAAGGCTTTTCATTCACTTATTTTAACAACTTATTTAGGTTCATTAGACCATTCTCGTAACCTTGGCATTTATTAATTATGAAGTATCCTCATTGGTGGGTAAGAGTAATTCAATACAACAACAAATATTTAGGGGCTTCACAATAGACGAATCAGGGTTCGACTCTTTCAACTGCCTCGGGAACCATATCCCATACTAGAGGACTTATACATTAGCGACTTATAGTGGCCGTTGCCTTAAACCTGCGCTCATAATACAATAACTATTTCGCACCCTTTTACAATATACACACAACGGCCTCGTGATCACATCACTATATAGAGGACTTACCATAGCTCAATTACCACGACCAACTGCCCCTCATAATTAATTTACCAAGTATATTTAACGCATTCTTAGCGTGACAAAATTCTTTAATGCGCTTACCCGCGCTTACATATTATTTAGCCAAGTTGCCTTCCAAAGAACTGATAAATTCAAAAATCACCATTTGATTATACATCTCAATTTTATATTAATCCTCTCCCGTGCAATAATCGCTTTATCTTAAGAACATTTGTTCACAACATGTATTTATTCTTTTAAAGGAGCTCAAAAGCTACTATTTTCATATAATTCATCATAATCTTCATTTATATAATTGTTATTATTATTATTATTACGCTTGCTTTCATATAATTAAATCATTTATCAACTACACTGAGCCTCCGTGGCTTAGGCGGCAGCACGCCGGCCTCTCACCGCTGGGTCCGTGGTTCAAATCCCGGTCACTCCATGTGAGATCTGTGCTGGACAAAACGGAGGCAGACAGGTTTTTCTCCGGGTACTCCGGTTTTCCCTGTCACAATTTCATTCCAGCAACACTCTCCACTATCATTTCATTTCATCTGTCACGCATTTAATCATTGTCCCAGAGGAGTGCGACAGGCTTCGGCAGCCGGCACACTTCATATCCTCGCCGCTAGATGGGGGCTTCATTCATTCCATTCCTGACCCGGTCGGAGACTGGAAGCAGGCTGTGGATTTTCATTTCATCAACTACACTGATATTTTATTTCATACATTTTCCCTAAGGGATTTATCCATTTCACAGAATTATCTTATACTTTTCAATTTTTATCGTTCAGATCGCGCTATTATTCTGTTATTTGTTATTCAAAAATATCCCTATTTTCTCATTCTCAGGTGGATTGTACACAAATATTCCCCAACACATAACATAATGAAATGGTTACTCACATGATATGTCTGTCACCGACCGAAATTTCCAGCGATGTTTCATTTTCGCCCACCCATTGTGTTTAAGCCATCTTGATTAATTCCATTTCACACAATGACACTTCTTGATTTACATACACATTATTTAATTTAAACACAGGTAACATTTTGAATACAATTTTGTATTCTTTTATCATACACAAATAAATTCACTAAAAATTATTACACTAACACAAATTTTACTATATTACACTGCTTTCAATCACTAAGGCTTTGCTTTTGCCTTACACACGTGATTCCTTCTTTCCCGTTTCCAAGGGTTGACACTCTTAGACGTTGGCTCCCTATCTGGCAAGATGCTGAAAGTCTCAAATCAATCTCCCCTCCCTGGAACGGTAATTTCTTCAGATCCGGTTTTCTGACTGTCGGCTTCTATTTTTCCTAGCTCGAAGTCGTTTCTTTCTAGACACTATTTAGTTTGTCTAGCTAAAGTCTATCCTGTTTACGGCCTCTCGAATACTTTATCGGTGACCTTCCTACTTCCCTAGCCTTTACTGCTATTCTTTAGTTTCGTAACTTATTACTTGTTACTGTTCGCTGGTCTCCTGTAGACAACGTTCGGTTTTAAATCATCACTTCTTATTATTCGGCGCCCTAGCTCCCATCTTTTCAGTACCCTGTAACGTGTTTTTCGAGGGTTTTTTTATGCCACTGGCATAAGTCAGTAGGAAGCCATTCTATATTTATTTACGCGGCAAATTGTTCAGCCAAGAAAATTTTTCATGTTAATTTATTATTATTATTAACTTATTATTATTATGGTATTTTTTGGAGCATTTTTATAAAATTATAAGCATACAGATAGGTTTTCTATGTCTTAGAAAACACTATCAGGCAAATTTTTACGAACGACACTATCATAGAAAATTATGTGATTACGGAATTTTATGGAGTTTCGTCAGTTAGGGAGACATGACTCGCTGGGAATTCAGATACAGGCTGCTTCTTGTCAAGAAGCATTACGCAAGGCTGGGTCGCAGCGTCAAGAAAAGGCGGATAGTATGGAACGGCAATCGACATCCTCCGCGCGCCGTGTGTATTGAGCCTAAGGAGGGGAGTAGCGGGGTGGCACAGCCAATCAGTGGAGACCACGTAAGCTGGAAGTCGACGAGTCGATATATCGTTTCGTGCGCCGTGGAATAGAGGACAATCTGTGTAAGACTTGACCAGTACGGTTGCACGTGTGAGTCGCTCCGATGTTCCGTGGAGTGGAGGACTATCTTTGTAAAACTTAACCAGTGTGGTTGTACGAGGTTTTGGCTCCGATGTTCGGACCATAGAGTTATCAAATCTACCAGTATATCATCAAATATCGAAGAAGATGACGGCGTCCAGGAAACAGTGGGAAGCTTTCTTCAACATCCAGTACGAGGGAAATGCTTCGGCAATTTCCAGTGGTAAGCGCGAATGACGCAGAATTACTCAATCTCTCGTTTCTCTTTGTTTTAAATTCAGTATTTCAGTAACTTCATAGCTTGGGAATAAGAGTAAAATCAGTAATTTATCCGACTCCGTTCTCACCTAATTCTCTATCGGTAATATTAAAATCGCAACGCTCCAATATATATATTTTAAACTTATTATTATTATTAATTTTGCAATACTTGTTATATATAATAAATTCATTTCTCTTAATCATGCAATCTTTGCTTTCAGTAGGTAGCATTAGATATAGACCAATTCCTTATCCTGATACAATTGTTGTTGGGTTAATGATCAAATCATACCACGATCTGAGTGAATAGAGTCTTGAAGGTGTTCTGCCAGAGCTAGACGTTGTTAAATACAAATTTAGATTTCAACATTGCGTTGAGGTCTTGGCGTCCATTAAAACAACATAGCTTAGGCAAAGGTAAACAGTTACATTTATCACCCAACAGTAAGGACCAATCAAAACGTTTCATTTGTACGCTCAACAAGGAGCAAAGCATACCCGTTACATTGTACGCTCAACGTGGAGCAAAGCTACCCGTTACATTTGGCGCCCAACGTGGGGCGCCAAATGTAACGGTTTGGCTTTGCTCCTCGTTCAGCGGCAAGTGTAACGGGTTGACTGTCCCAAACTGTTGGGTGATAAATGTAACTGTTTACCTTTGCCTAAGCTATGTTGTTTTAATGGGTGCCAAGACCTCAATGCAATGCTGAAATCTAAATTTGTATTTAACAACGTCTAGCTCTGGCAGAACACCTTCAAGACTCTATTCACTCAGATCGTGGTATGATTTGATCATTAACCCAACAACAATTGTATCAGGAGAAGGAATTGGGCTATATCTAATGCTACCTACTGAAAGCAAAGATTGCATTGTTAAAAGAAATAAATTTATTGTATAAAACAAGTATTGCAAAATTAATAATAATAATAAGTTTAAAATATATATATATTGGAGCGTTGCGATTTTAATATTACCGATAGAGAATTAGGTGAGAACGGAGTCGGATAAATTACTGATTTTACTCTTATTCCCAAGCTATGAAGTTACTGAAATACTGAATTTAAAACAAAGAGAAACGAGAGATTGAGTAATTCTGCGTCATTCGCGCTTACCACTGGAAATTGCCGAAGCATTTCCCTCGTACTGGATGTTGAAGAAAGCTTCCCACTGTTTCCTGGACGCCGTCATCTTCTTCGATATTTGATGATATACTGGTAGATTTGATAACTCTATGGTCCGAACATCGGAGCCAAAACCTCGTACAACCACACTGGTTAAGTTTTACAAAGATAGTCCTCCACTCCACGGAACATCGGAGCGACTCACACGTGCAACCGTACTGGTCAAGTCTTACACAGATTGTCCTCTATTCCACGGCGCGCCAAACGATATATGCACTCGTCGGCTTCCCACTCCAGTGCCGACTTCCAGCTTACGTGGTCTCCACTGATCGGCTGTGCCACCCTGCTACTCCCCTCCTTAGGCTCAATACACACGGCGCGCGGAGGATGTCGATTGCCGTTCCATACTATCCGCCTTTTCTTGATGCTGCAACCCAGTCTTGCGTAATGCTTCTTCACAAGAAGCAGCCTGTATCTGAATTCCCAGTGAGTCATGTCTCTCATAATACCCTAACTGATGAAACTCCGTAAAATTCCGTAATCACATAATTTTCTATGATAATGTCGTTCGTAATAATTTGCTTGATAGTGTTTTCTAAGACATAGAAAACCTATCTGTATGCTTATAATTTTATAAAAATGCTCCAAAAAATACCTTAATAATAATAATAATAATAAGTTAATAATAATAATAAATTAAAATGAAAAATTCTCTTGGCTGAACAATTTGCCGCGTAAATGAATATAGAATGGCTTTCTACTGACTTATGCCAGTGGCATAAAAACCCCTCGAAAAACACGTTACAACACTAGGCGTTACTTATTTCGTCCGACCCTGATCGGGTTCCTTAACTTTGCTAGAAATATTTGTTTCACTATTATTGGTACTTCAAAACGTTACGATACTTTCTGTCGTCTAACTGAACTGTTATTTGAAGACCTATAGCCTGTTCTTTAAGTTCGCAGCCTACTTTGACTGTAATACTGAACTTTTTACTATAAAGACTGACGCTTGCTGAACTAAATCCTGTACTAGGATTTTCCTAAGTCTTCACACGGCGATTCTATGATGATACTTGATGCTTCCTCGTGCAGCGTCTCGGCGTTCACGGAACTGGTTGGTTATCGATACAGCGACGCCCTAGGGCTGTCGGAAACTGCACGATGTGATGTAGCACCTCCGCTCACGGAGTGCTCGTAGACTGCATATACGATGTGATGCAGCACCTCTGCACGAGGTCTGTTCTAAACTGCATGATCGGTCTGGCTCTGCCAGGACTTTTATTCTTTTTGGCTAAAAAAAGATAAAATCCTCGTCTTTTTCATAACTAACTTTTGAAGCAATAGTGGCACACTATTGAAAATTATATCTCTGGAAAGCTCGTTTTCTAAACGTAAACTGACTTCTTTGCACATGAAAATCGATCGTACAATTCCGAGATATTAAATGATTTTTGCTCTTCAGATACGTGGGCGTTGATTTTTATTTGTAATCCCTACCACCTCGGGTCTCGGGGAACTTTTAATTATGTAATGCCACATTTGCACTTCTTTCCTGGGCAATTATTATAACATCTTTTCCCACACAAAAATCTCTATTCCAAAATGATTCACAATGATGTATTTCTTTTATTACTTATATGCTCGCAAGTGGCTTAAATCTAATTATTCTTCTTCTTGCACAACTGCGAGGATGCCATTTTACTGCAGCGTAAGCTCAATTTCCGAAACCTTCTCTCGCTCACTCCGAACGGAAAGTTCCTCTCGTTCTAATTATAGCTATGATTGCTCCTTATCGGTGCGTCACGCGTGATATCATTTCCTGGAGCCACCTGGGCTCTTACTATTGCACAACATTAAACCAGTCCTCTTGTATAAAATCTTTCTATATTCCACTGAAGACTGTATCTTTCCTTCCTTCTTTCACCAATAAAACATGGATTCGACCCCTTGAACCAATGGTACATGGGTTCACCACCCCCCAACCAAGGGATTAAAACATACACCGACTGTTGCATTACCAACACTGCAACTAAATAATTGTACATATTGTATATATTTTTCACCTGTAGTCTCAAACATAGATGTTATAGCCCAAGTGTAATGGATCTGATGATGATCGCTTGACGATCGAAACTGGCCATCCTAGTGTATTTATTAATCTTATGTAATTTATTTCAGGATCAGGGCATAACCCAGCTCTATTTGGGTACATTCGTGTTGACCGACTGAAAAGCACCAAACTTTTGTTTGCTGTAGAAAGCAGGTTTAATCTGCTTAACTTCATACACAGGGAGACCATAATGTTCTGAGTTGAAAACAGGATACCTAATAATTACTGTAAAAAAATAGAAAATCTTACAAAGTTTTTGCATGTACATAACTCAGTGCTGCTGCCTGAAAAATACTGTCGGTTGGCTGCATGGCTCAGCAGAAACGTTCTAGCTTGCTGGGCCCAAGGTTGCAGGATCGAATTCTGGCGCAGCCAGTTGGCATTTGAGGGTGCGCAAATGCGAGGAAGCCGTGTCAGTAGATTTACTGGCACGTTAAAGGTCCCCTCCGGGGCAAAATTCCAGCACCTTGGCGTCTCTAAAAGCCGCAGTTGTTAAAAGGGACGTAAAACCAATAACATTATTATTGTTATATGAAAAATACTGGTACTATCAAATGATACTAAATTATCAGGTGAACTGTTGTCATTCTATCAACAAGGTCAGTGATGAATATCAAAACGCCATAGTCTGGCTACAACATGTGAGGCCAACGGTTACTAGATTTTCATGCTGAACCCAAGTTTATTTCAGGATGATCCCGTATTCAGTACAATGTTTACATGAAATAAGTCTCAGTTCATGTTGAAGTCAACGAGCTAGAGAAAGGTATATAGAGTGGAAATGGCGCCGCCATTTTGGAAGCAGGTTGAACTGGCAGCCGCCATGATATATCCTGTCAAGAGGGTGGGAGTCAGGGAGGGAGAGGCGTGACTAACGAGGCGTAATATAAGATTAGGCCTACGCAAGACCTGACAATTTAATGTGTACATCGAACGAAAAGTAACACAATCATGTTACAAGACAATATGCTACGTTGCTTATGCACAGTACATTGCATGATTTCATTGTCCTTTAAAAATAATAATGTTTGTATACAACTGACGCACCTGTTGACCTCTCTCACGTTGAGCTGTATTTCTGCAGAAGTGGTGAAGCCTGCATTTATAATACTGTTTCACAATTCGCTCGATGAGTGAAGCATAGTGAGACTTTTCCACAGGTTCAGTAGCTGTAAATAGATGGTCAGATTTCTGAAACAGATAACCCGGCAGCATAGCACAGACATCTGTCTGCAACTTCAGCATGAGATTCTTCGTGTTCTTTCGCAACATACTGTCATTATTCCTGATGACAATCTCAGCTGTTTTACATAATTTCACTACATCATTTGATGGATTCAAAAGGCCATCTTTCACGTCTTTCTCTTTAAGCAGTCCTTCTTTCTGAACATCTTGACCCGATAAAAGCACTTCTAGGCATTCAATACAAGTTAATTTTTTAGACACTTGGCGAACGATACTTCCTGCTTTGTACTGAACAAAATTTTCTACATACATATCGTTCATATGCATACCCCGCCCAGGGGTTCACAACTTGTGGGACGTGGATTGGTGACCACGGGACCTCAGCTGAGACTGGCATTGCTTGCAAATCCACCCGTCAACCTTCCTCAGTCACCTCTTGTTCTCATAAGGCACTAACGGTATCCGAGACCTGGAGAATCTTTCAAATTCATGTATTATTTGGCCTTTGTCTCATCTTTCCTGATACTCCCATTTTTCGAGGGATCAGACCTAATCTTTTCATTGTATCCCCTTGTGCACAAGACCCTAATGGAGGCACGGCGTGAGCAGCCTCTTGAGAATTAGGCATCGTTACCAACGAGCTACCCCCCAGGGGCTCACATCTAGTGGGACGTGGGTGGGCGACCACGGGGCCCCAGCTGAGTCCGGCATTGCTTCCACTTACTTGTGCAGGGCTCCTCTCTGTCTTCTTTCCTGTCGACCTCACTTGGTCAACTCTTGTTCTCTTCCGACCCCGACGATATTAGGGTATCCGAGGCCTAGGGAGTCTCTTCCTTTCCCGCCTTAATTGGCCCTTATCTCATCTTTTCTGATACCCTCCTTCTGCGAGGGGTCAGCCTTCTTTTTCTTTTCCTGTTATCTCCTGCCTTCTACTCAAAGCCCTCAAGGAGGCAGGGTGTATGAAGCCCCACCAATTCTGGTGCACCCTGGATATTGCTACACCCCAAGGGGCTCACGGCTGGTGAGTTCGGGAGTTGGCGACCCCGAGGGATTCCTGAGCTGGGTCCGGTTTTTCCCCTTTTATCCAATACCTCTGGGGCGGAACCTCTCCTCTTTCACTTTCCTATCCGCCTTTCATGGCTCTCCTTCCTTCCAAGTCCCTCAATCCTTATTCTTCGAGGGTTGAGGGCATTTCTTTTCCTCCTGTCCTTTATTTGCCTTATTCTCCTTTTATTTACCGTTTCTTCTTCTAGTATATAAGTTAGTAGTTAGTTTTAGTTATAGTTTACATTTCATTTTCATATTCACGAACACCCAAGCCATTAGGGGCCGATAAACTAGATGTTAGGCCCCTTAAAACAACAATTATCATCATCATCATAACCATCGAGCTAGAGAAAGGTATATAGAGTGGGAATGTTAGTTCCTGCTTCTGCAAGGGGAATCTGAAATGTAAATATCACACAAACATAAACTGCTGCATCACGCTTTCGTAAAGAGTCTACCTCATTTTTGGATGACATTTCTTACCAGAAATACGACACTCCTGTTGTCTTATTACTTCTATTCGTACAATTGAATGACGAACACACTGACGGCATGGTCTATGTATTTTTAAATAAATTTCATTCAACACATGTTCCTGCACAGCCCGAATAATCGCAACAAGCTCTTGTCAGACGACGTTCTGAATCATGGCCGCCTTAACTCAGGTTGCCTCCGCCCAGAGCGCTGCTACGCGGCTCCTTGCCTCTCTATATACCTTTCTCTAGCTCGTTGGTTGAAGTAGATTTCAATACGGAGGTTCCCACTTATATATTTACAAATTGCTTGCCACGGTGGGTGGGTGGTTATCGTGTCGGTCTACTAACCCCAAGCTTGCAGGTTCGCTCCTGGCCGTGGTAAGTGATTTTTGAAAGGCGGCAAAATTTACGACACGTGTGTCATACGATGTTGGCATGTCAAAGAACCCATTTGAATTCAGTAGGCTGTGTTCATAATGGCAAAATTAATCTCGGGAGTTTCCGCCAACACAGTTCCTCATTTCTCTACTAGAAAGCGCTCGAGTGTTCAAGGAGCTTAGATATCTAACCTCCTTGACTTTCATGGTGCTTCAAGGAACAACGAACTTCGACATGCAAGCTACCCTTTGGGTGTCAAATTACAAAGCTTGCACCCGGTTTCCGAGGCCATACGATATTATTACAACTTACATATTTTGCAGTTTATAGAGGTCATCCTGCAGTTATGTTGGCTAGTTTGTTGAACAGTAAATCAAAAATCTTTGAAGATTGGCAAATGACGATAGATTAGTACAAAAATAAACTTTCGAATGTACATGATCGTCTTCATTATGATAACACGTTAACATGTTTACATTCAGCAGACTGTCAATTATCCATGGTACACAGAGAAGATTTTATTTTATTATTTCTCTAAGAAAGTTGTGTTTGACTGTACCTCATAAGATGTAGCACACTACCTCCTTCCCCTGCTGCCTCCTCATGCAATGCGGAAATAATATTGACCATTTCTTTGTTTCGTTTGCAGGTTCAGTTTCGATAGTGAGTGCCTACAGTAAATATAATTTTTGTTGGTGCTGAATAATGCAAATAATGCAAACGAGTAGTGTGAACGGTAAACCAGAAATTGTGTGTTAACTTAAAGAAGGTGCTTGTCTTTGACTTATGGCGTAGGTGAAACGACCTCCGGGATATCCTAAAGAAAAATGGCAAGATAATTCGGTCGTAGTTTCAACTCGTCCGAGGGTTTATTAAACGAGAAACTATGAAAATGTTCACTTAACTCAGAGGTCGACTAAGCATTGTTAAAATGGATAACCTAAATGTTTTTAAACCAAATGGTTTAACTAAATAATGTTTTAATGTTACAAGTGGCTTTTTAATCATTTTATTCAAGTTTGTGGATTATCCGTGGTTTTCGATTATCCATGGTTTTTCAACCCCCGATTACTGCGGATTGTCGAGAGTCGATTGTAAACAAAAATAATTATTCTATAAAACGGGACAAATGCTTTTTTTGCTTGTAACCAATGGTGTGGGCAGGACATCAATATAAGTTGGTACGTATGGTCACTCTGTTTATACATGACCCCTATCGAGAATATGACATATTTGGTCTATGCATGTCCAAGCCCTCTTCTCCAGTGTTTTCTCTTACTTTAAAAATATTTTTTTGTCAGAGCTTCAAATAATTGATTACAAAGGTTGTTTCTTTTTACAATGTAAAAGTACGTCCTTTAAGTTATATATTTCAAAACCATAAATCAATGCAGGGACTTAAATGACATATTTTGCACCAGGAACAATAAACATTCTCTTTTATTGCCACGTTTACTCTGACTTTTTATGGTTTCATCACCAATCATATATCAATTTTGTCATTTTCTCCAAGCCACTGTCATCACAACCCCATGCTTCTTGCATCGCTCAGCTATGTTGGTTGTTGTGTACTGACCTACACGAGATAGATTCTTCTGTTGGAGAACAAATGAGGCATTCCCGACCAAAAGGTCGGCTCGACATGTGAGGTTTTGTATTTATGCGTTTGTCTCGATTGGTAACCGTGAACATTGTTGTAGATGAATGTAGTTCAGTTCGCCAGGGAATGTTCTCCGCAGTGCCTACAAGCTGCTGCGAGAGATTACGTCACCAGTTGTGTTGGGAACACGGCTGTCGCTTGTATCAATACAAACAGTAAACTTTATACTCACCACAGCCATTCATAACATACTGTTGCACACATCCAAAAATCTTACTATACGCACTGACGATTTCGACAGCCCACACATGTGGTCTTCACCCTACATACCTGCCAACTCTCACGATTTAGGTGGGAGACTCCCGATTTGACACCACTTCTCCCGCCCTCCCGCTAACGTATTAAATCTCACGCGTAAATTCGGACTAAAAGTGCGAGATGACAAACTCCAGTCATCCGTCGAACAGATCGATTTTACGTGTAGTGTGTTTCGATACCGCAGTTTCGCTTCGTATCGATAATTTATAGATAATTCTCCATTACTACTCGTACCGGTTAGTTGGATTTAAATACTGTGCCTCTTTGTTTGAAATAGTCGATGGTTAATTCAGCACGTGTTCCTAGAAATTTTCATAATAGGCTGTGGGTGAGAGGTAGTTGTAGGCTGCGGAATATTGTAAGTCATCTGTTTAATACGTGAAATTATTTGTATATAACTTAGATGTTGTTGGCATTAATATGCCGGTAGGCTATTGTGATTTTTCGATCTGAGTGATTTTGTCGGTTCCTCGGTAATTGGCGAAGATATATGATCAGACATCGATAGTCTTCAAAATCTCCCGATTTTTCAGTTTCATAGGTTGGCAGGTATGACCCTATCAAGAACACTGTGCTTCCAACAGAACCGATGACACAACCTTTCGCAGCTGCACGGAGCCACTGCGGAGAACATTTCCTTGCGCCCTGTACTATGAAAAATGGACAGATGCTAATCTGGGAAGTTCAGCTCTACCAGTAGCTGAGCGGAACCGAAGGGCAAACTAGAGGGAGACCATGGTGTCCCACTGCAAACCTACTTTTCACCAGATACTCCAAGCTCAATCACTGGTACAATCATCCTCGTGAAGCAAAACTGAGAAGAGGAGGGCTCATTTCCCATCTCAGCCATCCATGGTTTCCCACTTCTACGCCACGCAAATACTGTGATGGTTCCTAACGTAAGGCTATGGCCGCCTTCTTCCCAATCCTATCCCCAATTTACAAATACACACACAAGTACATGGGACTACGTGACCACGATGTCACAAATCCCCCTTAAATAAGAAAAAACAACAACAAACTGTTCAACCATCACAAAAGGCATCAAATATTGTGAAGACGATACTTCTATTGGGTTGTACGCATTCATTTTCCACGGTGGGTGAGTGGTTATCATGTTGGACTACCAACTCCAAGCTTGCAGGTTCGCTCCTGGCCGTAGTAAGTGATTTTTGAAAGGCGACAAAAGTTGTCATGTTAAAAAAAACATTTGATTTCAGTAAGCCGTGTTCATAATGGCAAAATTAAACTCCGGATTTTCCGTCAACACAAAGTTCCTAATTTCTCTACTAGAAAGCGCTCTAGTGTCAAGGAGCTTAGATATCTAACCTCCTTGACTTTCATAGCGCTCCAAAGAACAACTAAATTCGACATGCAAGCTGCCCTCTGGGCGTCAAATAACAAAGCTTGCACCCGGCACCCGAGACCATACAATATTATTATATTATTATTATTATTATTCCATTTTTGTCACGTCGATTATAATAAATTAATAATGTGATACAAGTTTTGTTTTATTACAATCTAAGTTATATTTTTGGATGAAATCCCAAAAGAAGATTAATATGTCGAGTTCGCCCTTGGTAGAAAATTCTAATGTAATTTGTCTCAAAACTTGCATTTGTTGAGTTCACCCTTCTGGTTAGAAATTCCTCAAATATGCTTTGAAATTACTCGTTAAAGGGGAGTCTCTTTAATTTGGGACTTCCTTGAGCATGATACGCTGTATTGAAATGACTTTTATATTCCCCTTATTATTAAGTTCTCCACTGAATCGTATATTTACGAGTTTGTCATTGACAGAGTTATAAATTCCAGGGCAAATATTTTGTTATAACACAAGTGCAAACTCTATGTAAGAGAATTCATAAGCCCTCTGGATCCAGATTTTGTGGATATAGAAGTTGTGAAGGTATCAAGGATTTTTCATTTTTTTTTTACCAGTCATTCAGTGATACAGTGTAACATTTTAATCACCTGGTCACATAATGCAATAGCTTGCCACGGTGGGTGAGTGGTCAACGTGTCGGTCTACTAACCTCAAGCTTGCAGGTTCGCTCCTGGCCGTGGTAAGTGATTTTTGAAAGGCGGCAAAAATTACGACACCATGTCATACGATGTTGGCATCTCAAAGAACCTATTTGAATTCAGTAGGCCGTGTTCATAATGGCAAAATTAATCTCGGGTTTTACCGCCAACACAAAGTTCCTTATTTCTCTACTAGAAAGCGCTATAGTGTTCAAGAAGCTTAGATATCTAACGTCCTTGACCTTCATAGTGCTTCAAGGAACAATGAAATTCGACATGCAAGCTACCCTCTGGGTGTCAAATAACGAAACTTGCACCCGGCAGCTGAGGCCATACGATATTATTATTATTATCATGCAATTTTCTGGAAGAAGATGATAAAGATCTCCATAGCCGGACATACTACAGTCTTCAACGGTGGGCATTCACACCATCAGTTTAAACAAAAACTCTTCATTGCTATAGCTCTCTCCTCAGGAGATCAACTGAATGGAGACATCACAGTTGGTGGTGTTCTCACATTGGTCCACTTCAGTCTCTTTAGTGAAGAGGTGCTGCAGCATACTCAGCTGTCACTGTTTGTATTTAATATGTACATTAGTTGACAGGCGGATTCAGTGGCATGCTGAACTGCCTTGCCCAAGATCGCGAGTTCAAACACGGCTGAAGTCGTCGGATTTTTTAAGAGCGTTGAAATCCTTCAGTATGCCTTCCTTCGGAGGGGAAGTAAGGCCGGTGGGCCCATGCCATAGATTTATGACATGCAAAAGAACCTGCCACGACAATTCGTAGTGTGTAGCAAAATTTGTAGGTTATATTTGATTAGAAACGCTCTTATCAAGTTCCAACGTACATCGCTTGGTGTCGGTGGCATCTGGTCGCCAGTGGGAACTGCTTGAAATTGAACATCTTCATTCATTTCATCACATTCACACGTGACAGCACTTGTAGCTCACCCCATGATTGTCCGCATAGAAGCAGCTACAAACTCTAGCGAGCGGAACATGACCTCGGACACTCCCAGCACTAAAAAACATACGCTACAAAAATTATTTGACAGGCCACGAACTTCATCCAGTGTAACATGTAGAGGCAAAGAATACACACTCGTATTTTAATTATACTACTTTGAACTTGGGCTTAAAGCCTTGTTGATGGCATATGTTTATGCAATATGAGTGTCTGCGTTGTTCTCTTTTTGTTCCTTTCTGTATGATTGTTATAGGTTCGTGAACCTAACAGTTATTTTTTGTTATTTGTCTACATTTCAGAGTAGGACCATCCGGGAGTTTGACTCCATTTTCACTGTGAAGCAGTTTGGTTTTAAGGATGTTGACGACTACTATGATAAAGCTACTATTCATAACAAGTTACACGATATTCAGGTTCCTCTGCTCTGTTTAAGTGCCGCCGATGATCCTTTTCAACCTTATGACGGTAAGTTGTTTATCATACATTAGCAATTGTAAGCAATAATTAGGCTGAAAACAATGATATGGGAGAAGAAATACATGCCAGCATAGCCACCGGAAATAGGAGTTACTTTGCTTTAAGCAAAAATGTAAAGCAAGAACCCTTAGCAGGAATCTGAAATTGACTGTGTATCGTACGGTGGCGAGACCTGTGGTGATATATGGTTCGGAGACTCGGACCATGACACAAGGTGAAGAGGAATTGTTAAGGAGATAGGAAAGGTAGATACTCAGGAAAGTATATGGACCAGTAAAAGAGGTTGAATTCTGGCGAATCAGAAATACCGTATTTGCTCGCGTATATCTCGCACTTTTTTAACCGAAAATATGTGTGAAAATTTTCGGTGCGAGATATACGCGGAGAATGACCGTACCGGTATTCCCGAAAAAAACACAAAATTTGCATTATTGAAACAAGGAATACGCATTCTGGTCATCATCCCATACTGGTTCATCCTGACTTCCATCCAATGCATTTGCGATGCCCGTCTTCAAGAAGCTCTTCATAACAATGTCCGTCGACACCATTTATTTCTATTCATTATGATTATGCGACATTAAGAACCTAGGAAAACTACGTCATACGCTCATTAAGGATGATTCAAGGCAGAAAAGGAATTTAGAGCGCAGACACTTAGCGATCGATAGATCAATCATCTTCCACATCGATTCCTCGCTGCATACACGAGCGAGGTCGAATTTTGCCAACCGCGGCCGAAGACGCGGCGAACAATGTACAGCGTGCTAACACTCACGCTGCGCCGTATGCTTGCACGCGGCCGAGCTCTGATGCAACGCAATGCGTAAAGACGAAATCATTGAGATTCGAGAAGACTGAACTGCGTTTCTCTGCTATGTAACAGTAGGCCTACTTGCGCAACTGTCGTGGCGCGCTAATCGCTAATTCGAACGTGTCTCAAGGCGGCGAATTTAGCCAACCACGGCCTAAAACTAACGATGAACAGCGTGCTAACACTCACGCAGCGCCTCGATCCCTAATCGGCTCGTATCGAAGTTCGGATCAACTCGTTGTTACTCGCTCTTCCTGTTAGTATCGCTCCGGGTAAGTTCCTGGACAATGACGACTGTTGTGGCGCGCTAAATCGAACTTGTTTCTACCTGAAGGTTATTACGGTCATTTATATGACGGCGTCAGTAATGAATGCAAGATATATGTGAGTACTTTTTTCCCCCTGAAATTTCAAATTAAAAAATGGGGTGCGAGATATACGCGGGGGCGAGATATACGCGAGCAAATACGGTAATATGGAGATAAGAGAGTTGCATGGTAAACCAGATATAGTAGTGGAAGTAAAGAGTAGTAGACTGCGTTAGTTGGGACATGTAGAAAGAATGACAGAGAGCAGAATGGTAAGGAAGGTCTTCAAAGGGAAGCCAGGAGGACGTCGTGTGAGGGGAAGACCTAGGACAAGATGGCTGGAGGACGATCTGAGAATGATGGGACTATGAAGATGGAAAACCAAAGCAGTCAACAGGGAAGAATGGGTGGAGATTGTCCGAAAGACCAAGGCCCTACAAGGGCTGTAGCGCCAAGGAGTAAGTAAGTAATCTCCTCGAGGTTCAATAGCAGAAAATGGATGGATTGTAGGCTATTTTTCTGAACATTGTTGCATAAAAATGTGTTGTTAAAAAATAATTTGAAAAGCAAATTGCAGTGGGAAATAATGGCACACACCTTCTTGGACTTTAATTTAAATATAATGCAAGGTAATATTTAGTTATTTAATAAATGCTGATATATGTGTCAGGAAATTTTGTTATTTTGCCCGGAAAACCTTTAATCCCTCATTTTTTTGAATTTTGAGTTGCAGCCAATGGCTATTGCGGGATATTTTAATTGAGCGTCCGTAGGCTCCCCATCACGTTCAATTTCAAGTAGTTCCAACTTTGGTTACCTGAGATGCCACTGTCACTGACACCTAGCCACGAATATTGGAACTTGATAGAGAGTTTCTAACCAAACAAACCTCATTTGGGAACAGTTAGGAAATACCGGTATATGGATATCAAGTTATTTTTCTAGCAAACAGGTTGAAAACCAAGCGGCTCCGGTGGCGTAGTCGGTAGCATGCTGAACTGCTATAGCACAAGGTTGCGGGTTCAAACCTGGCTGAAGTCGTCGGAGATTTTAAGAGCGTTAAAATCCTTCGGAGGGGAAGTAGGGCCATGGTGGCCTCTACTGGAAATCCTGGAAAACTCCTGGATTTTTAATAGGTCTGGAAAACTCCTGGAAAATGACGAAAAATTTGAAAATTCCTGGAAAATAGCCACTGTTAATTAATTAATTATAAAAATCTTTCCATCCACTACTAAAATTCCCAGTCCACTCTTAGTCCTCGACGTCATGATATCGCGGATGGGGTAGCAAGGGCCATCTAGCGGTCGCTCTGCAAACCCTGCTGGTTTTTAACCGGAAATTTACGCGCCGTGTTTTATCTTAAATCATACTCCACTGCGGTTTTGTTGGGTGAGCACTCTATCGTTAACGAAAGAAATTTCCTCAGGCTGTTTCTGTGTGAGAGAGCACGCGATAGTATTTTTGTAAAACATATTGAGTATAGACAACTTCACCGCAGTAAAATTGCAGGCGGCATTCTCTTTTTTTTTTAAGCGGATATTTGAGTTACAAAGGCTTTTTTAAAACAACAATGAAATCATTTGTGTGTAGGCTTGCGCATCAATAACTCAATCACCACTATTTTTTGTCCACATCTGTATAAGTAAACTAAACATAACTGCTTTATTTTGGTCTTGAAGTAGGCAAACAATAAAGCCCCCCGGACTCGTGCTTATTTTTAAGTCTGGAAAAATGAGAATTACTCCTGGAAAATTCCTGGAAAACTCCTGCAAAATCGTTGACCGATTTGAGTGGCCACCATGAGTAAGGCCGGCGGGCCCATGTGAAAGATCCTACCACTGCAATTGGTAGTGTGTAGCCAGATTTGTAGCTTATATTTTGTTGAAACGCTCATCAAGTTCCAACGTTCGCCGCTGGGTGACAGCAGCGTCTGGTAGCCAGATTTGGAACTACTTGTAATTGAACTTTAATTTATCTTCATTCATTTCATCTCTCATTAACTCCTTTCGTGAGGTTGGCATCAGGAAGGGCATCCGGCCGTAGAAACCATCGGTATCTCATCCCTGATCCCGTTGGAAACCAAGGACACCACCCTAGCATATTAGCAAGGACCCATTTTTATCTGGAAGCATTAACCTTGCAGGCTTTTGCTATAAAACAAAGGCAGCCGGTATAGCGTGTCCTGGTTTTAGATGATAAAAGTCCATAAAAAAGTGTTTTATTTGGATTTTAGCTATTCATTGTGTTGCAATTTGTTAACTCGCCTGAAGCCTATATCAGGGTGTCTACCGGTAACGAAAGTAATGAAAGTAACTAAAAAGTAACGAATTTTACAAATGGGTAACGAAAGTAACGAATTTTACAAACGGGTAACGAAAATTTTCTGAAGGCGGGTTGAATCGTTTAAACTCGCGCCGCTAGGCTCAGAGATTGCGAGTTTCACGCAAGCGGCGCCGTGCCTATTGCATAGTACTAAGCTACATTTCCCCGTGCCCGACCTCAAGAAAATACATACTGAGGATACCTTGAGTGGTATACATCGGTTCAATGTATATTTTCGGCATGAAGAAGACTTAAGTTTCGTGTGAAATATTTTTCTGTGTTACTGTATTAGGAAACCTGACTTCTCGGGAGATGTTTATTCGCGAATACTTCCGAACCTAAAAGAAATCTCTCATTTCTGTTATTTGGAAACTATATCAAATTGAAGTCCAGAAATAACGCGAAACAATTTAATGTCGCAATCTTGCGAAATGTTACCGTTTCGAAAAAAAATGCGAAAAATCTTCGAAATACATATAACTTATTTAAAAAATATGTCTTAAATTTGCGACATCCAGTATGGTTAATTTGAAATTCCGTTATAAGTCGATTTTTCCTTCGAACTTTCGTTCCATCGGATATATAATCTAACCGATTATTTCGATAACTTGTAGATAATTTGTGGTTCTCAGTTGAAATAAAACTTGCCCTCTTGTCGTATTATTCGTGCAATACTCTCGGAATGAAAAAATCCACAGCCTGCTTCCAGTCTCCGACCGGGTCAGGAATGGAATGAATGAAGCCCCTATCTAGCGGCGAGGATATGAACTGTGCCGGCTGCCGAGGCCTGACGCACTCCTCTGGGGCAATGATTAAATGAATGACAGATGAAATGAAATGATAGTGGAGAGTGTTGCTGGAATGAAATTTTGACAGGGAAAACCGGAGTAGCCGGAGAAAAACCTGTCTGCCTCCGTTTTGTCCAGCACAGATCTCACATGGAGTGACCGGGATTTGAACCACGGACCCAGCGGTGAGAGGCCGGCGTGCTGCCGCCTAAGCCACGGAGGCTTCAATACTCTCGGAATAATTCGTAATATTCGATACCGTACCTACTTCGAACGTTCATCCTCCTCCTCCAAAATCGCATCCTCCAGACGGCCTGCTGACCGCACGACTTGCCTGCGGGAGTCTCGTCAAACGGACCGAGATCGACATCAGTTGCGTAAAATCATAAAACCCATCCCATATCGTGAACTAGTGACCACGAGGACTGCGAGAACCCTGTCAAAGGTGATTCGCACCCATCACGAAACCTACTTGCCATTTTTCCCATGACCGTATACTTAAAAGCGTGCGGGGAGCGAGAAGTGCATCAACCCACTTAAAAATGACAGCCTACGTAGCATCGAAATACTAAATCCTCCTCGTGATTCACCCTGAACTGATGAACTCCCCACCACAGCATAGGGACAATGGGAATCACAGCGCCAACCGAACAACATTTTCATAACTACTCGTGAGTTTTTACCATGCCCATGCCTCCGCCATTCTGTCAGGACAGATAGACAGGCAGACAATCGTTGAACGGCCGGGTGCGGCGACGATTGCATAATATCTCGAGGACAACGTAAAACGGCCGAGAGCGGTATCGATTGCGATGAAAATGAAAATCCACAGCCTGCTTCCAGTCTCCGACTGGGTCAGGAATGGAATGAATGAAGCCCCCATCTAGCGGCGAGGATATGAACTGTGCCGGCTGCCGAGGCCTGACGCACTCCTCTGGGGCAATGATTAAATGAATGACAGATGAAATGAAATGATAGTGGAGAGTGTTGCTGGAATGAAATTTTGACAGGGAAAACCGGAGTACCCGGAGAAAATCCTGTCTGCCTCCGTTTTGTCCAGCACAGATCTCACATGGAGTGACCGAGATTTGAACCACGGACCCAGTGGTGAGAGGCCGGCGTGCTGCCGCCTAAGCCACGGAGGCTTGCTATCGATTGCGTTACATAGCGATATTTCTCCGCATTCAATGACGAGGACAACTGTATTCTTGTCAGACGGACAGCAAGTGGCGCCGATTGCGTAATAATGCTATATTTTCTTGTGCCCGACCTCAAGGACAATGGAAATCTCGTCGAATGACTAAAAGTGACATTGATTATCTAAATCGTGATTTTTCTCCGTGTTCTGTCGTGAAAACTACGGGAAGCTCATCAAATAACTGAGACCAGCGCCGATCGTGTAACATCTCGATATTTCTCCGTATTTGACTGCGAAGACAGAATTCGGTGACGATCGCGTAACATCGCATACCGGTAACTTACATTTCTTCGCGACCTACCGCGGGGATGAAGGAAATCTCGCCAAATGGTCAAGAGCAGAGTAACCTCTTGGTACCGTAATTATAACAACATATTGTGCACAAGACGACATATTAGCTGTAACAACTCATTGGATATTAAATATCTAGTATATATTTATTATTTTTATAACATCATGTGAATTTCATTTAAAGCGGCTTCGGTGGCGTAGTTGGTAGCATGCTGAGCTGCTGTGCCCAAGATAGCGGGTTCAAACCCGGCCGAAGTCGTTGGACTTTTTAAAAGCGTTAAAATCCTTCAGTATGCCTTCCTTCGGTGGGGAAGTAAAGCCGGCGGTCCGAGATCAAAGATCTATGGCATGTAAAAGATTCTTCCACAGACTAAACTTGTGTGAAGCTAAATTGTTAGGTTAGATTTCGTCGGAACGCTCTATCAAAGTTCCAACGTTCACCACTAGGTATCATTGATATCTTGTAGCAACTTGAAATTGAACGGAACTTGTAGCTCACCCTAAGGGTGACCGCTGGAAGCAGCTACAGACTCAGGCGAGCTGAACATGTCCTCGGACATTCCCGGCACTAAAAGCCATACGATAAATAAAAAACCTTTAAAAACAGTTCATTGTTTTTTTTCTTCACCGCGTGATGAGCGCCTATGCTTGCAGACCGCAGACGTATCTTGAATTCAAAGGTAACTAAAATTAACTAAAAGGTAACTAAAAGGTACCTAAAAAGTAACTAATTTTTACTTCATCCTTACAGTAGACACCCTGTATATGAATATTAGCATTTTTTGCATAAATATTAAGGAATGTGAATTTTAAAGCTTGCAAAATATAGACGAGTTTGGAAGCAGAGCTCTTGCAGTGTACAGAGCTCATTCCAGGGTCCTCCGGCTTCTCAGGTCGGAGTTGTAGTGTTCAAGATATTTAGTGGAGGGTTTTCATTATTCAGCCATGCAGGAAAAATAAAAGGGAATAATTGTCTTATGTTCCACGACCTGCTCTAAGTACTTTGACAATTGACTTTCTTACTAAACAATTACACATAAATGACAAAACAATTGATTGATAACTTTCAAACCGTCATTACTATGATCTATTTTGTTAGGAAGGAAATATGAGAGTCTATGAGAAAAATATCTATATGTGATTAATTATTATTTGCGCAGATTATAAGGTTGACAGGTTTTGTTCGTCAAGCGAACATCAACAGGTTTAAAGCCATTTTTCAGTGTTGCCTGCTCACACTATCAATTTATGCCTTTCAGTTGTCGGTCAACATGCTTTTGCCCAATTAGATCAGTCTTTTAACACAACTGCATAAGGAAGAAGCAATAAAACGAAAGGTTTCCTGTTGCCTGTCTGTGTTTTGCCTTGCGCTGAGTCATCAACTCATCCCTTAGGACTAGACAAGGTCTGTTGGGAATGTATTTGACCTTTTTTTTTTTTTTTATTGTGAAAACGTGATAGATTTGAATTAAGCACGCCTACATGAGCCGACCTTGAAACTTCGTGCGCATGTGTGCATTTTTTCCCTCCTGGCGATAGAGTCTGTTGCTGGCAAGCAGCATTTGAGTGTGTAGTGCTCTCGTAGGTTTTTAACTGCAAGGAAAATGATGAAACGATTGGAGCAGTGCTAGTCCATCAAATTTTGCCAGAAACTGGGCGACAGCCAGGTGGAAAGATTCAGACGGCTTTCGGTGACGATGCTATGGGCATCACACAGATTAAGGAGTGGTACAACCGGTTTAAAGACTGCCGCATATCGGTGGAGAGCGAGCCACGCTCCGGTCGGCCATCAACATGCCAAAATGAACCCTATGATGATGCAGGACCGTCGTGTGACTGTGAGAAATTGCGGAAGAGGTGAGCATCAGCACTTTTTCGGCACATTCCATTGTTACCGAAGATTTGGCCATGACGAGAGTGGCGGCAAAAATTCGTGCCGAAGCTGCTGATGGCGGAGCACTTGATTCAGACCTTTTTGGTGAAAAACCAGACTCCTGTGGTTCAACTGGCTCCTTACTCTCCTGATATGACCAATGCGACTTCTGGCTGTTCTCCAAACTCAAGAGGCCATTGAAAGGAACGCGATTTCAGACAAGAGAGGACATTATGGCCGCAACGTCAGACGAGCTAAACTCCATTCCGAAAGAGGCTTTCTCAGAATGCATCCAACAGTGTCAGCACCGCTGGGGAAAGTGTGTGGAGTCCCAAGGAGACTACTTTGAGGGTGATTAGGTTTCCAATGCTCCAGGTAGGCCAGTTTTTTTTCCCCCCGGCCATAGGTCAGATACTTTTCTATCAGACCTCGTATCATCATCATCATCATCATTTTGTAGAGTTTCCAGCACCAGGCTGGGTCTGTTTGGAATATAAGCCTTGCCACTTAGTCCTTTCTTCCCACCACCTCTCTGTTGTCACTCTGGTCCAGTCCTTGCCTCTCTTCTTGACACATTCCTCCACTCCTTTCAGCCATCTATCTCTTAGTCTTCCCCTTGGTCGTTTCTTCTGCATCTGCATGTCATGTATCCCTTTTGGGAATCTTCTTCTCTTCCATTCTCTTTAAGTGTCCATACCACCTCAGTGTCTCAATCCTACCTTGCAAGGGCTCCTCTTTCACTATTTCCCTGACCTTTTCATTCCTCACCCTATCTCTCTCTTGCCTGTATTCTGCTTATGTTTCTTTCCTTCATTATCCACATTTCTGATACATAGATGCAGTACCTCGTATACTGTAAATATTGTTTTACCTAATTTTATTGTGGGGATACCTTCTGCTTAAATACAAATATTCTTGCCATTCATTCCAGTAGTTTTAACGCCAACTTGTAACAAACGGTAACCAGACAGAAATTACACTGAGGGTATATTTGGTCATTATAGACCTATCCAGGAGAAATACAAAGTCTTAGCGGAAAATTCTAAATATACAGACAGAGAAGTAAATATATATATATATATTGTATTTGTAGAATAATGGTTTGTATGTATTCTCTCGTTTAGCCATCCCCGTGGAGGCTGCCGAGGAATCCCAACATGTTGCTATAGTGATCACTGCTCGTGGAGGCCACATTGGATTTCTGGAAGGGCTCTTCCCTGCTTATGAAGGACAGTACATGAGTCGCCTCTTCTCTCAGTACTTTGCCGCAGTTTTCAAGGAAGGAAGTAATTCTCTAAATTCCCTTGAGGATTCCGATTGATGGTTACATTTAGTTAGAAGGAAATTGGAGTAGCAAAATCATTTTTAGTCTTCAAACAAATCTACATTTGACATGTAGGTGGATAAGGTGCAACAGAATGAGAACTCAATTGCTTTAATTTTGTGCTTCTCTTGCCAAGAGTTCCCATTCATAAATTAGGTTTCACAGAGGTACACCCCTAATGCTAGAATAGAGGTAAGATAGTACCTGTATTATCATTCAAAAAATCAATAAGTGGACAGAAAAGAAGGATTACCATTTAGATATTTACCATTAGAATTAAATGACGTAATGAGTGAACATTCAGGCCATCACATTGTTCATTTTTAGGAGTAATTTCGACCAAGACATATCACCAGAATATTTTAGATATATCATTAATGTTATTTGTTAAGATAATAAACAATTTCTTCTTCAGTATTTCTTTCTCTTTAAAATTTTAAGAGCGCGTTTTGACTGTATGCTTCAATATCAATGTAGCAACCAAAGTACGAGAGGTATTGTGCCTTCATCATTGCCACCATTGACTTTATCTTAGGCTGTAAAATTGCTAGAGAGAAGATTACAACTAAAAAAGTGCTTATACAGTATATTTTCAGTTTTGTAAGCTAAGATTGTCTGTAACGTTTCCACACAAGTTAATGTTTTTATTGCATAGATGGTGTAAATTGCATTCTTAGTCAAATATCACCCTTTTACAAAGTAATGTTTGACATGCATGCCTTTTATTTTCTGGTGGACCTTGTCCAAACGGTTTTCTAGGAACTCTTCATGGAAACAAAAGTCAAAGAAAATTAATAGTTCTTGAATCATGGTTAATAATTAAGAGCAGAGAGGTTTTGCATATCGCCATAATATTTCGAGAATCTGGACTCTCTCATTCTTCATGCAATCTGAATGCATATTTTTTAAATTCAAATTAATCCAGTGTTACTGGGACTGGTCTCTTTCAATAAAATATGATTCCTTCCTCTCAGAATGTAATAGTTATAGAGTAGAGGGGGTGAGGGGGGTGAGGTTCCAGGTAATCAAAATCTCCAATAATAATAAAATTGAAAAGTCATTTTTATAGAGGTTAAGATTTGTTTATTGAAGGTTTAGTAGAAAGTAAATGAAGAAAATAGGCTATGCAAATTACATTGGTGACTGGAAACACCCAAATCAGCAGCATCTGATGAATGATAATAAAGCAAATGGAATGGACTGTAAATCTTATTAGGGCTGAATCATATCACGAATGCACAGTTGTATTAACTACAGTATTTTATTATTCTAATCTGACCAAAAGCCCGAACGACGGCGACATAGCACACAGAATAATATACAACAAAGGAAACAAGGACTACAAAATCAGATTGGCTACCAGAGAGGGCAGAGCTGTTAATTAGTTGACCATATAGCCGCTGGCGAGCTTAGCTGACGTCCAGTCTCCAATCCAGTGCCACCGACGTGCGGCCCGGCAGCAAATTTGTCTCATCTGGTCGAGCACTAGAGCAACCCGAGGATTGGAATCTGCCACCAAGCTGATGTTTCCATACAGTACAGTGTTATAGCGGTTTGCTAGTTCCTGATTGGCTGTACTGCCACTACCAGATGTTGTCGTGGTGTTAGTAGCACTGGCCGCAGTTGTACTGGTGGCGACAGCAGGTGCAAATGCTGTGCTGCAGTCGTACTGGCGGCGACAGCAGGTGCAAAAGCTGTGCCGCAGTCGTACCAGCGGCGACAGCAGGAGCAAAAGCTGTGCCTCAGTCGTACTGGCGGCGACAGCAGGCACAAAAGCTGTGCCGCGGTAGACTGCGGTCTCAGTACTGGTGGCAGCGGCAAGATTTGTTATCAAGCGCCGCTGAAACGACAGCTGAAGCGGCGGTAGCAGCTGCAGCAGAAGCGGCCTCGGCAGCTGCAGTACATGCATTGGTGGCATTCGTCAACAATGTAGACCCATCCTCAACCTTCTGAGATTTTGGTTTCTTCTTTTGCTTTTTCTTGTTTCTTGTTTGTGCTTGGAAGAAGATGTCGGCCTGCCACATCTCCGTCCCCAGGCTGGTAGAGGAGGTCGAGTCCTTGAGAGATTTGCTGCTGTTGTTGCTGATGCCCATGGCCAGGTTCTCCAACACGTTGATACCGCAGTGACGCACCTTGAACCGCGCCAGGTACTGAGCCTTGGTGGCTTTAGCAAATCACCGAAACGCAGAACATTTAATCACGGCAGCCATTCAATCTGCCCCTCTCTAAACACAGAATATTATACAGAATATTTTGAAAAACAAGTGAGCAAAGTCTTTTTAGCAAAAAAATAATAATTATAATAAATTGTCGTTTGTTGTTTTAAGGGGCCTAACATCTAGGTTATCGGCCTATAATAAATTGGAAAACATAAAGGGGTATATTATAAAGATTGGAATGGACTATAAATCTTATTAGGGCTGAATCATATCACGAATGCACAGAGTTGTATTAACTATTTTATTATTCTAATCTGACCAAATGCCCGAACGACGGCGACATAGCACACAGAATAATATACAACAAAGGAATCAAGGACTACAAAATTAGATTGGCTATCAGATAGGGCAGAGTTGTTAATTAGTTGACCATATAGCCGCTGGCGGGTTTAGCTGACGTCCAGTCTCCAATCCAGCGCCACCGACGTGCGGCCCGGCAACACACCGCTCCTACAAGAAGCAATCCTGAACAGCATCCAACTTTTCTTCTATGACCTTTCACTTAAATGTTCGATCACCACCGCACAAACAGATACTGTACTAGCACACAACCGTTGTGAACAAAGGAAAGAGCCAAATTAATCTGGGGGCAGCCAAGGTCTGATTCCATGCATTTTGTTATTTTGTCTACAGGAGTTTGTGGATAATGCCCGGATGGTGGAGACTTTCCTTTCTTCATTCACTTTCTATTTCATACAAAGGGATTCAGTTAGCTTGAAACACAACTTACAGACAGTATAACATAACAAGCAATGTTTCTTTAATTCCTTTCTGTAATTGAACCCTTCTTTCTCCTCCCCCGATGAAGCAGTGTTTGGCTAAAAGTGTTTCGGATAACAGAGAGATTCCACTGAAATAGCTGTCCCTAGATGAATCTGTTTATCACTTAGTTACGGAGGTTTTAAGGGGCAGAACTACGAGGTCATCTATCTGCCCCTTTATCACGTAAGAAGAGTTCTTGTTCTGAGGAAAGTTGCTTATATTGCTGGACCAGGTGTGCTAATCATGGATATTTCAAGGCATAAAAACTAAGGATCTTGGGAAAATGTTTTTAAAATTTATAGTATTTCTCCAGTCAATCTTATTCTCTCTTCCCATCTTTAACTACAGCGCTTCCTTTCCAGAAAGGAAAAGTAATGCCTTCTATGTTACGATGCTTCTGTTTCCTTCCTGGTAACTTATCACATCATCTGTGATGTCACTTCTAGTTGTTAAACTTCGTCTTTTAGATGGCATCATATATGAAGATTGATTATTAAAAGAAAAGGCTAAGAGACAAAAAAATCAAAATTCATTTTGTAAGGAAACTACTTGCTTTTTAAGGCAATTCCTCTTTTAGGAACTGTTTCGAGGTGAGAATTAATCTATTTTTATTAGTTTTTATATTTTACTGATTTGTTATAGCTGAAGAAGGACAACAGGTTGTCCAAAACATGTATTGAGTTTTGTAAAAGAATATATTGGTGTTGAAAGATGGTAAATATGTTATCCTATGTTTATATGGATTAATCTTCTTAATCCAAAACCGTTAATACTGCTTAGCCTATATGATACTATTTTAATGCAAACACTTTGAAAAATGTTTTTAAAAATCTCAAGGTAAGTTCAGCATGGGGAAGGTATCTCCCATGCCTCTCCCCTAGATCTGCCACTGATGGTATGAAGTGCTTTGTTTTCCTAAACAGTAGACCATGTAGGGGAATTCTGTTACTCTTTTGGTTATGTTAAGAGCAGAGCTTGAGATTGGAGTAGATGTTTTCAGGAAACAGCATGTTGAACACGAGCAGTTCGTTATTTAGGACCTGCTCGATTGCACATAACATTCCTTAATTTCAAGGTTCTTAAAATATTTTTTATGAAAGATGTATGTTTTGTAAAAAATGCAAGTCATGCTGTTTGTATTATTAGAAACTTTCCTACATAATCTGAATTGCCATAATTTTTAAACAAATTTCTTACATTATTTTTTGTAGAGTCTATTCATATGTGAATAAGTTACTTATTTTTCAATAGCCTCATGCTTAAGTTAAACGCAGATTACATAGTAGAATTTCATGGATGTTAATTCATTTTTAAAGTGCTTTTACCTCGCGTTTACCAGTGCCTTTGCACAAAAGAAATTGATGTTTTGTTGGACAGATAACAAATGGCAAGTGGTTCAGTATTTTAACATTTCCACACAGAAATACTAAATATTTTATTTGTGATGCAAAGTATGCCTGCTTTTTAAACATTTATATATTTTGTTGATGGTTTTTCATAGCACTTCAAGATGGGACTTGTAAATATTAATTCTACTCTTTGAAATTTGCTTTTATATTTCTCATTTTATTGTGTCTTTTAACTGTAAAGATAGCTTCAAAGCCATCTTTCAGTGTTGCCTTATTAACAATTAATATTGTAGCTTTTGGTCAACACAAAAAAAATTCAAATTACTGGAATACTGTTTGATAAAAAACCGAAATATATTACATGTGAATAAGATTTATATACAGGGTGTAACTAAATATGTGGGAAAGCTCCGGGGATTCGATAGAGGACCTGACAACAAGCAAAACATGTCCTGTAAACATGTGGTGTATTTGCTTTCGTTTCCATGTTACATGAATTGTTTGTGGCGTACATAACACAGGCCGCTTCACTATGCAGGTTGGTCGTTTGTGTTGATAAAATGTACGTTACTACTTACAGTTCTCTACAGAAGGTGCTCAAAATGGCTACCACGAGCTTTAATGCAGGCGTCTCTGCGCCGCGTCATTGGCTGTCTCACATGCTCCCATATTCCCAGTGTCTGTCTTATCTGCTGACATCCTTGCTCTATTCGCTGAAGCAGCATATCCAAGTTATGAATAGGTGTGGCATACACAATGGCCTTTATATGACCCCTTAATTAGAAGTCTATTGCCCTATTGGGTTGAGATCGGGAGAACGAGCAGGCCGCGGTGTTGGTCCCTCAATGTGAAACAAATGCACACAGACTTGAATAATGACGAAACGTACAAGTGGCCTGTGTGCCCTCCACAGATGACTAACTAGCATCGTGCCGCCGTCAGTGTTATGCACACCACAAACCATGCTTGTAACACGACAACGAACGCACATACACCATATGTTTCCAGGACATGTTTTGCTTGTTGTCAGGTCCTCTATGGAATTCCCGGAGCTCTCCCACATATTTAGTTACACCCTAGTCACATATGATTTATTTTAGTTGTTTTTTCTTTTTCATATATTCCAGTAATTGGAATTATTTTGTGTTGATCGACTGCTACAATATTAATCTTTTAACTGTGTCCGAGGCATCATCACCTGATGAGAAATACTTTGTCATTTGATGACATGTTTCTACTTATGCACATATGGAACTTGTTTTGTACCTATTTTACAAACTAACAGTGTGATTTATTAAATGCTCTTCATGCTGTCTTATGTGATGTAGCCTACATGGATGTGAATATCGAGAACTAAGGACTATTTTTTATAAAATTTGTTAGTTACGGTGTTTTAATTATGGCTGAGAGAATATGGAATGGACGTGTTAGTGAAAATCTGTGACAACTGCACTGGTTTTCAGTCATATTCTGTGATATTTACTGCATCTGGTTTGCTCACCCCTTTCAGTTAAACACAAAATACCACATTCCTGTGTTCACAATCTCTTGTTTATATGTATGTTAGTTCTGAAATTTTATTTAGAGGTTACCAAGTCTCTCTCAGTAGGTTTGAAGGCTAATAATCTTGTGCTAGTCTAGAATACCAAATACAATTAAATGCTTTTGCTCTTCTGCTGCTAACTTCAGGCCCTAGAAGTGTTTGTGCTTTTACATAAGCTTGTGACCCAAGTTAGCTGTAGTGTTCTGAAGCTCCCTGAGTTGGAGATGTTGGAAAGTTTTCAGTGATGGAACTACTTTCAATGTTGATACAATATTTAAAACCTAGTTAAAATGGAGAGGATACAATTTACTGTATTTTCATTTTAATTGCCATAAAATTTACTCGCAGTTGAAACTGAGTTTACAATGAAGTGGTATATTTATTCAGTACGATGTAAAAACCGGAACAGTAATCGAACCCCTAGCTCACTGCACCTTGGTTGAAGTTTCTTTTATTTATTTATAGTTTACGCCCACATTGGAGCACTTAAATCAAACCAAATACATTTGAGTAATCTAAGAATTGATTGGGAATGTACTTATCATCTCCTCCTCTCCCATAATCTCTGCTGCCCTTTCTTCACAATATGGTTTCCGTTGCTTAGTTATTAGCGTGGGCCTTATATGTTGGTTCTTCAGGATCCTTTTTTCTTCTCTATTTGCAATTTGTTTCATTGTAATATTCGAGTCATCTAAATCATTTTGCACTTCTTTGAACCAATTATTTTTTGTTTTACTTTGCCAAAAGTAGTTAAATACCTGTAGTTGTTTTAATAGTCTATTGTCATTTTGTCTATTATTGAATCATTTTCTTTCTTGTAATATTAAAACAACATGCCAAAATTTACATGGTGATTCCTCATCAAAGGGTGATGGAAAAATCTTCTCCGAATTACTCACCTCACTCCTGTACTAATTCCACAATTCTGCTAAACGTGTGCCTGTAAGGGGTAATGGTTCTAAAAGTGTAGCTTTTAAAGAACATGGAAAATATAAATGAATGTGTATGACAGAGAAATACCTGTCAATAAGTTCAGTAAGTGACAATAATGCATGGCCTAGCTTGGGATGCCATTTACCTGTTGTCTATAAAACATTAGTATGGTATTCCCTGTGAGATTTTCGAAGTGAATTGTCACATTCAGTAGTTCGGATTCAACTCAAAAAGGACGTCCTGTGGTTTATGATCGCAAGATTAATGGTCACGTAAACTCCTTCCAACTCGTAAAGTATCATATCGAAGTTTAAAACCTACACAAATCTCCTTATTAAACAGAACAATGAAAAGAATCGGCCAGTGCTGGGGACAAACTTCAGAAAGTGCGCAGAGAGGTTAGGCAAATGATCTGATTGACTAGAGGTGACTTGACTGTCACAGGCTGTTGGTGGAAACTCCTCTTTCAAATTATCAGCACAAACTGACAACTAATCGCAACATAGATCAGATTAGTGCTCACATAGCATGGGGGTGAACGACCGTTTTCTTTTAGACAATGGAGAATGGAATAATTCACTTGAATGTGGGTAATATTTATGTTAAACAAGGACCTATATTTTCAGATTTTTACTCAACACAGTTGTCGGTTGTGATGGCATTTAATGGTGATCAAAATGTAACAACCTTCTTTGTATGTTTAAGAACCTGTCCCGGGCAAACTTCTGTCATCCCTGTGTGTCTGAAACCATAGCAGTTTGGAGAATTTTAAACTCGCAACACTATTTGTTTTGAAATCCTACTACTGTACATGTATAATTTTACCTCTTCAATATCCTCAAGATTTGCCATTGTTTAGACTGCCAGGGATGCAAACATGCATGAGTAAACTTTATTTATAAATTAAAAATAAGGAAGATATTTTCTTTATGCAGCCAAGATAAAATATTTTTGCATGTCTGTAAGTGATTGGTTAACTAGCTACTATTGCTACCAACAGTGTCATTATTTTTGTGCTCATTCAAGCCTTCCACCCTTCTTCCGAGAGACTTTCTTGATGCTCTGTTTGATGCATTTATTATACAATACTGTCCTCGCACTATAGCTCTGCCACTGGGTGACCGTTGCATTTCTGAGGATTCGAGCCATCAACTCCTCTACTCCTATTCACGTGACATTACTCCACTACTCCTATTCACGTGACATTACTCCACATTGTAGGGCTCGGGAGTACTGATGGCTGACATAGCCTAATACACACTGCACACTCCTCAGTGCTTACCACAGTGGCGGCCGGTAATAACATTGCGGTGTTGCACAATGACCAGATTTTCTAATACAAAAAATATAACAATAATAATAATATATTAATAATCTTTTAGCAACGAAAAGGTATGCGTTTCGTCTCACGTGGAGGTTAGTACAGCTGATATTCCTTTCCTGGAAGTACTGACATAGCACACCAGCAGAGATATGGTGGGAGCAAATTCAGTATAGATATGAAGGATCTGTCACATATGAAGGTGTTTTAGCAAAAAACATTCCATGTCTATTTATTTTAATTATTATGAAAACAAGAAACCTATACCATCTTGTGGTTGCAGTTTGGTTGTCACTTGCTTGTCTTTATCAGTTATGTCCGTTCTTCAAGATAGACAATACCGTACCATTGAGTGGAACACAATACACCATAATAAACAGGTGACAAAGATGTTGATAATTAATTTTGACCTTAAAATGTATGATTTAGGAGTAATTCTCTTTGTTGGTATAGTGGAAACCACCTTGATAGTGGGAACATTCTTCTTTACTGCCAATGTAAAGAAGCCATTCTTTCAATGTTGCCTATACAAATGACAGCTTTACTGACAACTCTTGTCGTCAGTATAAGAGTAATCACGTTTTGTTTCCTGTTCACCTGAAGCACTTGCGCATGATATACCATTTCTTAAAAATGACACCTATTCTGAAGTTTCTTCCTATTCTGAAAAATGATCATTCCATACTAAGAACGTTGGAAGTATTTTTCTTTTCCGAAAATTTGGTTTCTTCTTTCTTCTACAATGTTTGTTTTTCTAAAACCTCTTCATATGCCATAATTTAAAGAGAAAGAGTTTTATGTATTAAGATTAAGCTTGCATTTATAAATTGTGATAGATTCATACTCGCCTGAGTTGTGCAAACTAAATTTGGTGCTCTCGTAGCCATGCCTTGCATTATTTGTTTTAAAAGGCATGAGTTCTCGTTAACAATGTATGAAATAATGAATCAAATAATTAAGATATTTTTACACACATGTCTTTTATTTTACTTGTGGAAGTAATATGTTGATCTGTTTCTGAGGTGAACTGCCTCTTGTTTTTGTGTTACCGGTAAGTGATGTATACATTTACTCTTATGTATTGTTTCATTTTAAAAACCTTGCTTTAATTAAAGAGTTTTGTTCTGTATGTCATGTATTTTTTATGATCTTTAGTGGTTCCAGATTTTAAGTTCATTGTACTATATTTATTGTTTACTACAAAGCCTTTATTTCATGTAGAAATGTATTTACAGCAAAGAAATATATTTAGAATGAAAACATAATTGTGTGTGTGTTTTTGCATATTAAGACATTTTTATTTGCTCTGTATTTGGTTCCTTTTCCCTTTGGTACAGTCTCTCATAAAAGCTTAGGATGGTTGGTTGGTTCCTCAGTTTAGGGTTTGCGACAACGCGGTCATGTAACCCTGTGTACTTTGGGTGTATATAAAATCTGTCTGATAACTGGTGTTAATTGTGATGTGTGTATTAGTGTGTATTATCTGTAATTCAGGTAAGGACTGCAGACAATCAATTTCAAGTAGTTCCTACTGTTGCTACCATATGCTACCATCAACGACACTTAGCTACTAGATGCCACCGCAACCGGCACCTGGCAATGAACGTTGGAGGTTAAGAGTGTGTTGATCAAATCTAACCTAGAAATTTAGCTTCACACAATTGTAGTTAGTGGTAGGTTCTTTAGCATGCCATAAATCGATGACATGGGCCCACCGGCTTGACTTCCCCTCCAAAGGAAGGCAAACTGAGGGATTTTTAACACTCTTAAAAAAATCCGATGATTTCGGCCGGGTTTGAACCCACGATCTTGGGCATAGAAACTCTGCATGCTACCAACTACGCCACCGAAGCTGCCATTCGAAACTTAACCATTTCCATTTTTCCAAACAATGCAAGAACCCATATGAATACAAACTCCATTCTTTCAGTGTATTTCTCATTAGTATTCACATTTCTATCGGGTTGGGGACGAGATCAAAAGGGATTTTCTATGTGGTGGATGCTCTTGTGGCTGGATGACCTATCTCACACCATCGTAATCGCAAGAATTAGAATTGAAATTAATGAAACTAGACAAGGAGTTGGAAAAACGTATCCTGTTAATAGTTCTGACCAATAATGTCTTGTTAAAGATGAGAAACCACAGAAAGCTATTTCAAGGACAGACAATGGTGGAGTTTGAACCCACTCGTCTTCAGAGTCTGGCCAGTGACCTTGCATGTTAATACTCATAATAGCTCCATTTTTTCAACAATTCATTCATTTATTTTACCTGCCATTTTATTTTCATAGAATATGCAAATTTGTTCCAATTTTATTCACGAAATTATTAGGCAGATCTACCTATTTGATACAAAATATATGTTTAGATGGTCTTTCTTCGAGTTTATGTTGGGCCTACTTGATCCTTGTTCATCTATATTAGAATATGTCAAATTAGCCTGGTCAAGTTCAAAGTTTAAAATCTCATGATGGCAAAAGGAGCATATGTATGAGAGACAATTTACGTTTGTGTAATTCCATTGTTCTCTTGGGCGGCACATCCACATACGGCTGGGAGGTGTCACCAATCGTAAGGAAACTTTGGAGAAGGGACACCAAGGGCCCACTGATGAGCCAGCTTGGTGTCATAGATGAAACCCCACACAAGGCACGGCACAAACCTAGAAAAATTGCTGAGTTTTAATGTCACAACAGTTTGTTTCATTTTATGTTCTCATACCAGTGGAGGATTAGAAGTCCAAATCCTATTGAGCCAACATAGGACAGAACTCATCCCCTAAGCCATACAAGCATTTACTTAATAATGGTTTTATGTCCCTTTTAACTACTGCGGCTTTTAGAGGCGTCAGGGTTCCAGATTTTTATCCCTAAGGGGATCTTTAACCTGCCAATAGATCTACTGACATGGCTCCCTCACATCTAAGCATCCTCAAATGCCAATTGACTGCACCAGGATTCGATCCAACAACCTTAGAAACAGAAGGTGAGAACGTTACCGCTGAGCCACGCAGCTAGCGAATTATGAACTCGCTCCTTGTTGAAAAGGAAACTAATTACATACTCCTTAGTACCGGTACACGTTAAATCACAACTATTTACGGCTAGGGCTTCGGCTTTGGGCATGATCACTGCTACTGCATAAAGAATATTGGGTGTGAGCGGCACTGAAACGTTCTGGCCTCCTCCTTGTGCCTTCAACATTCACCTCTCTTCGTCACCTCACACTGCATGCTGGGCTGACATCGTAGTTACCATGACAACAGACACCTGGTAGGAGGCCCTGTATCAACCTGGCCTTCTAGTGCCTTCAATGTTTACCCCTCTTCATCACCTCACTCTGCATGCTGTGCTGACATCGCAGTTACCATGACAACAGACACCTGGTAGAAGGCCCTGTATCAACCTGGCCTTCTAGTGCCTTCAATGTTTACCCCTGTTCGTCACCTCACACTGCATGCTGGGCTGACATCGCAGTTACCATAGCAACAGACACCTAGTAGGGGCCCTGTATCAACCTGGCCTTCTAGTGCCTTCAATGTTTACCCCTCTTCATCACCTCACACTGCATGCTGGGCTGACATCGCAGTTACCATGACAACAGACACCTGGTAGGAGGCCCTGTATCAACCTGGCCTTCTAGTGCCTTCAATGTTTACCCCTCTTCATCACCTCACACTGCATGCTGGGCTGACATCACAGTTACCATGACAACAGACACCTGGTAGGAGGCCCTGTATCAACCTGGCCTTCTAGTGCCTTCAATGTTTACCCCTGTTCGTCACCTCACACTGCATGCTGGGCTGACATCGTAGTTACCATGACAACAGACACCTAGTAGGGGCCCTGTATCAACCTGGCCTTCTAGTGCCTTCAATGTTTACCCCTCTTCATCACCTCACACTGCATGCTGGGCTGACATCGCAGTTACCATGACAACAGACACCTGGTAGGAGGCCCTGTATCAACCTGGCCTTCTAGTGCCTTCAATGTTTACCCCTCTTCATCACCTCACACTGCATGCTGGGCTGACATCACAGTTACCATGACAACAGACACCTGGTAGGAGGCCCTGTATCAACCTGGCCTTCTAGTGCCTTCAATGTTTACCCCTGTTCGTCACCTCACACTGCATGCTGGGCTGACATCGTAGTTACCATGACAACAGACACCTAGTAGGGGCCCTGTATCAACCTGGCCTTCTAGTGCCTTCAATGTTTACCCCTCTTCATCACCTCACACTGCCATGCTGAGCTTCTATGCCCAAGATAGCGGGTTCAAACCCGGCCGAAGCCGTCGGATTTTTTAAGAGCGTTAAAAATCCCTCAGTATGCCTTCCTTCAGAGGGGAAGTAAAGCCGGCGGTCCCATGTCATAGATTTATGGCATGTTAAAGATCCTTCCACTAATTGCACCTGTGTGAAGCTAAATTGGATAGGTTAAGAATGTAAACAACGCTCTTCGGTTTCTATGTTCGTTGCCAAGAGCCGACTGCAGCGGCGTCTAGTAGCTCAGTTCTGAACTTGGCCTAGTAGTCGTTGACGGTGGCGCTTGGCGGCAAAAGTAGGAACTATTTGAAAAATTGTTAGTTGCAGTACTTAAATTAACAAACAGATAACACACACTAATACAGTCATCACAATTAACACCGGTTATCAGACAGATTCTACACACACCCAAAGTACACGGGGCTACATGACCGCGTTGTCGCAGCCCCTAAACTTAAGAACCAACCACCTCACACTGCATGCTGGGCTGACATCGTAGTTACCATGACAACAGACACCTAGTAGGGGCCCTGTATCAACCTGGCCTTCTAGTGCCTTCAATGTTTACCCCTCTTCGTCACCTCACATTGCATGCTGGGCTGACATCGAAGTTACCATGACAACAGACACCTAGTAGGGGCCCTGTATCAACCTGGCCTTCTAGTGCCTTCAATGTTTACCCCTCTTCATCACCTCACACTGCATGCTGGGCTGACATCACAGTTACCATGACAACAGACACCTAGTAGGAGACCCTGTATCAACCTGGCCTTCTAGTGCCTTCAATGTTTACCCCTGTTCGTCACCTCACACTGCATGCTGGGCTGGCATCACAGTTACCATGACAACAGACACCAGGTTGGTGGCCCTGCACCAACCGGGTCTTCAACATTCACCCCTGGTTCCCAACAATGAAGATCCTACTGTAAGTACCATGGTTCAAATCCAAGTTACAGTACTAGGGAAGTGAACCAATCGATGGGATGGTTTCAATCTTGATGGAATAGATGCATATTTTGCTGGAAGTATTTGGTATTTTCAATTTTATTTTCAAATACTATTTTCTATGTTCATAGGACTTGTTATTGTATTTTGTATTGAATATGCATTTTGTTGTCAAACATCTGACCGAGTTACAACAGTAGCCTACAGTCCCCGTAGAAACACAGCTTAAAGGATAAAATTAACAGACATGGGGCT
The DNA here is from genome assembly GCA_946902985.2 of Meconema thalassinum. Taxonomy (NCBI): domain Eukaryota; kingdom Metazoa; phylum Arthropoda; class Insecta; order Orthoptera; family Tettigoniidae; genus Meconema; species Meconema thalassinum. The sequence continues at coordinate 252,678,672 of OX336396.1, forward strand.
GATGATCAAGATATCCCAAGATCCTAAAATTAACACAAAAGAAGGTTTTATCTGTAATGCTTCAGTATTTATGGAACAATACAGAATAAATCGGAAAAATTCTGAATGGTTGGCAGCCCTAGACTACAACCCTTAGCCAACCATTCAGAGTTTTTCCGATTTATTCTGTATTGTTCTAAAAATATTGAAGCATTACAGATAAAACCTTCTTTTGTGTTGTTCATTCATTTTAGGATCTTTTCTAACAGTAGCCTAATCTCCGACTCCCTTGTATGAATACCGGTAATTGGAATTAGCCCGAATACCGGTACATCTAGAACCAACACAACCATATTTTTTGTCTTTAATGCTTCAGTATTTTTAGAACAAAGTCAGTTCATTTAAAGGGCTTGGGACATCATGGTCATAAGCCCCGTGTAGGCCTAGTGCGCTAAACCTGTCTGATAACTTGTATTTATGTAGTAGTATGTATAGCTGTAGGTAGGCCTATTGGGAACAGGAATGAGGTACGTTACCGTAGCAAGTCTCTTTCAACTCCTGGGGATTTTAGCGAGGCCAGGGTGCCGTAATTTTGCTCCGAATGGGATCTTTAACGTGCTAGTAGGCCTAATCTACTGACACGGCAATCTCGTATTTGCGCACCCTCAAATGCAAACTGACTGCGCCAGGATTCGATCCTGCAACCTCGGGAACAGCAGGCGAGAACATTACCGCAGCAAGATTCTATCGCGGCTTTTGTCTGGAGGGAATGTGGAAAACCTCGGAAAAAAAAAAAAGACACACACTATGGATAGCCGTTATCAACGCCGGGATTCGAACTTAAGTTCTCCGGAGTTGCTGCGACTGTCCGAGCGTTCGTGGTGCACGATTTAACGCCAAATATGATTCTACATTTAGGGGCAGATGACCTCGTAGTTCCGCCCCTTAAGACAACAATATACCGTAACTAACTAGGATTCGACATTGTGTTGACTCGCTTCGCTAATAAATCGGAAAGTGACCTCTTCTTACCCTTTCCACTCAGCGATAACCATGTTAAAGTGTAAAGTGTGAAGGCTAACTAGCTTAGATTCAATTACATAATTTGGAATCGTGACTTCCAAGTTGCATTAAGATAGCGGGAAGCATCATAAACGTTCTCCTTGCTCCGGTCAATAACTTCAGCTACAAAAATATGCGGCTGAACGTGACGGTGACGACCTTCAGTAGGTAGCCTCTACGGAATTTCATTCGTAAAAACTTCCTTCTTTATTACGGTATTCCAAAGTCAAGACAATGTCAAATCCTATTTGGCTTAAGTAGGGAAGTAGGTCTACCGTATCACTCTTAATGTTAACAGCGGTGGTTTGTGAACAGCGTATACCTACAGTTTGTTAAGCATAATTGCAAGCTTATTGAATTATGAGTCTTAGTAGCGGTACAGTTGTGTCTTTATCGGATAGAGTACCGGTAGCTCAAAAACTAACCGATTCTAACCTCAAAATTCTTTGTATAGGATTAGCCTGCGTGGATACAGTGCTAGTTTGCAATTCATATCCTTTGGAAGATACAGATCAAAGGTAAGTTAACCGTCCTTTATGGACCCACCGAAAGAAGCTACTTGTGTGGAATATCAGTACGGGTAGCCTACAATTTAATAATGCTACCGTACAGCAAACGTCCTGAAAAGGTTTGAAGAGAAATGGTGGCACTCGTGGGATTCGAACCTGAACATCGAGATTTTTCGCCGGATATGCTGCCACTACTCGAAGACGCGAACATTCGGGGAATTCCACACTTTCATACGGGATTTAAAGATGTATGCTCCCTAGCTATTATAGCTTATTTTATACGGTACGGTAGCCTACCCGCACCTTTCAATACCAGCAATATGAAGCTTATTCACGCTCATTTTTGGCCAAGACTTTCTTATACTGTACCGTATCGCAAACGATACCGTACCGAGAACACGGTTAGCCTACACTTTGTCCATCGCCATATTCTTTCGCCCAGTGTGTAAATTATAGTTATCTTCTGTATTCAAGTCAGTACCGGTAGTGTCGCCAGTACCTAGCCTATATTTCACGTATGAGGGGTGACATATAATAATTAGGAGGAGAGCGGCAGAGATCACTGGTTTTTATAATGGCAAATGCTATTATTTTGGCAACAATCCATTGTTATAGACAGGCCTTTGAACAAAAAGAACTTTTGAACATTATAACTCAAATTTAGTCAGGCCTATAGGCTGGTTGGTTGGTTGGCTAGTTCCTTAGTTTAGGGGCTGCGACAACGCGGTCATGTAGCCCCGTGTACTTTGGATGTGTGTAGAATCTGTCTGATAACCGGTGTTAATTGTGATGACTGTATTAGTGTGTGTTATCTTTTTAAAATTCAAGTAAGGATTGCAGACAAAAGAACGAATATCCCAGACGATAATTTCAAGTACCGATACAGTAGTTCCTACTTTTGCTACCAAATGCTACCGTCCACGACACCTAGCTGTAAACTTCGCTACCGTACTACAAGATGCCATCGCAACCAGCGTCCGGTGACGAACGTTGGAACTTAAGAGCATTACTCAAACCTAACCTACAAATTTTGGCTTCACACAAGTGTAGTTAGTGGAAGGCTCTTTTTCATGCCATAAATCTATTACATGGGACCGCTGGCTTTTTTTTCCTCTCCGAAGGAAGGCATACTGAGGGATTTTTAACGCTCTTTAAAAACCCGACGACTTTCGCCGGGTTTGAACCCGCATGCTACCAACTACGCCACCGAAGCCGCCGGCCTATAGGCTAGGCTATTCACTGCAAAAGTTAGCCTATTGAATACCAGTATCAATTGAGGAATGTATTAACTTGTGGGCATAAAGGGAGTTTAAAGTGTCTCAAAATTCTTATTTAAACAATAGAACATTTTTATTATACGATACCAGTACGGTATTCTATCAATAAAGTTCTTTATGAAGGTTCAATCTCTACAGGACTGTATACTTCTTCAGGAAGAACTTTGGCGTCTAGAGGAGTATTGTTCTTTAAATGGGTTACTGCTCAATGAAACTAAATGTAAACTAGTTAGATTCTCAAAGAAGAAACAGAATATTGAATTCTCTTATCACTTTCTATCGTCTACTCCACTTCATGCTGTTAGAAGTATATGTGACCTGGGAGTAAATTTCTCAGACACGCTTAATTTTAATGAGCATATGGTAAATATTTAAAAAAAGGCTTTGCAGAGATTAGGTTGCATAACTCGTTATTCCAAGGAATTTTGTGACTCAAATATATATTTCCTACTGTACTTGACCCTTGTCAGACCCTTAATTGAATATTGTACACCGATTTGGAGCCCTTTCAATAAAACACAAATTGAGAGTTTAGAGAAAGTACAACACAAATTCCTACGAATTTATGCATATCGTTTCCTACACCCAATAACGAATCATAACTACACTGAAGTAATGATGCAATTGAAGCTGCCAACTCTTAAATCCCGTCGTGAAAATTTTTATATTCTTAATATGTACAAAATTTTAAACTCTCACATAAACTGCCCAGAATTACTAAATGAAATCAATATATATGTGCCACCCCGTTCGATGCGCAAGCATCATGTCTTTGAAACAAACTGGCACCCAACTAATTATGGTCTAAATAGTCCCATTGACAGAATGATGCGAATCTCTAATGGGGTCAACACAGACTTGTTCAATACCGATGAAAGACCCCTGAGAAAATATCTGTTTTCCTATTCATTAGACCATCTGTATGAATATAGTTGATTGTAATAGTAGGGTACCGTACTTTGTATTACTCTTAATGTCTTTTGTATGTTGTATAAAAGAAAATGGTGGAAGCCGTCAATAAATATGTATGTATGTATGTATGTATGTAATAAAAAGATACGGTATTAGATCTAGTAAGAGAATGGTTTAATTGGTACGGCAATATTAAAACATCAAATTTCTTTCATGGTTGTTGTTGATGCATTTAGTTGCTTTGCAACATCGTGGTCATGTAGTCCCATGAATTTATGTACGGTACGAAATTTGTCTGATAACCTGAGTTATTGTGATGGCTGTATTTGTAATTGAGGAGGGGGTTGGGTAGGAGATGGCCATTGCCTTTGTGATGTGATGTTATCGATTCTCGATGTTCATTTGTCTCTTTGCAACAATCTCCTTCTCGATAATGCAGAATAGAGATACGGTATGGTTTTCTATGTAATTATTGCACAGTACCGGTACTATGATGTTGAGCAGCTTTGCAATAAACTTGGATTTGTCATCCGAAGTGAGATTTATTTACTAAACGTTGAGAACCTGTAGATAGGTTACGCGGGTAGCGTAAATAATATAATTTAACAGCCTTAATGTAGGTACCATTCTGGCATTTGCCTGGAACAGGAGTGGGGAAACCATGGAAAACCACTTCCAGCATGGCTGAGACTAGAATGAGAATCAAACCCATCTCTTCTCAGTCCTGCCTCAGTAGGCTGTGTACCCCATTCCAATCCTCAGACCAGAATTAAATTTCTTGGCAGAGCCGGGAATTGAACCTAGACCTGAGATAGGCCTAACAGCCAAGTATGCTAACCACTGCACCACGAGGTGGTCATAGTGGTCACCGTATACTCTTACAGCATTAATGTTTTAAGTTCGTCTTGGCTTTTAAGTTATGGAAAGTTGTGAACTCGTTTCACTTTAGAGTCACTTACATTCTTATTATGAGTCAGCGAAAACTATTCATTAGGTTTGAGTGTTGGTAGCAATGCATTTTGTGTTTACTAATAATTGAGCTATACTTGGTAATATTTTGTGGTACCGATACCTAATATGTTTAATATCTCATTCCTAAATACAATATTCTAGGGGGTACAGTACTTTAAAGCTTTTCTAGTTTATTTTTAAGATACTGTTTATGTTCAGTGAACCATAATAACTTTTTCAGAAGAGGAATATTTACAATATTTTTTCATAGATATATTTTTCAGAAGATTAACCATATAATTACCTAAATTTTCATAGGTACCGGTAATTTTAAGGATTTATAAATGTTTTTTCCAAATTATTCTCTTAAAACGTATTGTAAGGATATCCATTTTTAATTTAAGTTTTTCCTTAGAATAAGTATTTTTCTCTTAATTGTGCTGAAGAAGAAACCATTGTTGTTTCGAAACATGTACACTTCAAATAGTCCATAAATTGTAGACATTTAAGTGTGTTTTTGTTAGTATTGATTTGGCGTATAATTAACTTAAGTGTTTCTTAGTATCAATGGTAAGTTAATAGGGTTATAACAAGAGGAGATAGGGAAGGGAAAGGGAAAAGATTATTATTACGGTATTGTAATAGGGAAGAAACACAAAAAAGTAAAATGCCAGGTAGGAGTAACTAAATTGAAGCAGGTGGAACATTTTAATCCTTCCAGTGTCACTAAACTATGTTGTGAATTTCTTTGAGTGATTTTTTAAAGAGAATTTTTAAGACATGCTGATTTTTATGCTTCTTTATATCGTTTAGAAGAACATTTGAAACTAGGTAAACTGTACAAAATACGAATCAGTTGAGGGAAACCATGGAATTTCCAATGATGAAAGTAGGTATAGCTTTACTACACTTGTATCTGCATCATTACTGATATTAGCTCCTTCAGCTTCATTGTCACATGTTGATAAACCCCCAATCTATACAAAAAGAAAAGTCTTCAAAATTACTGAAATCACTGTTCTATTCGTTCTAATACCTTGTAATTGTGGACACATTGTTATCGTATGAGCCCTGCATCTCACTGTTTATATCAGCTGCTGCTGTCAAACTCAAGTATCTATCTAACCAATTCTGAAAATTCTAAATGAAAAGATTCACGTAATCATTCCCGGTTGCAGGTGCGTCGTTCATAAAGGTTGTCTTGTACCTTTCTGCCGTCTACCGTAATTAAATGTAAACTTACAATAACCTGTGAAATATATCGCAAGCGACACGTAAAGCAAAGGTATTAGCGCGCGGAAAGGGTTAAGTACTTGGGCTGTGTATTCTCTCAGGATGGTTGTATGGGGAAGGAAATAGAGTCGAGGTGTGGAAAAGCCAATGCAGTGAGTTCTCAGTTGCGATCTACAGTATTCTCCAAGAAAGAAATTAGTGTATCAATGAAAATCTCCCTACATCGCTCAGTATTTAGGTCAACCTTGCGGTATGGAAGTGAGAGCTGGGTAGATTCAGGATATCTGATACATAAGCTAGAGGTAACTCATCTGAGTGTAGCACGAATGATTGCTGGGACAAATAGATCGGAGCAATGACAGGAAGGTATACGTAAAGAGATAAAGGCTAAGTTAGAAATTTATTTATTTACCTGAGTCCCAAACACATACAAATATACATATAAATTGCACTAAATTTCATTTTTCCAGTGTTCAACTGTAGAATGGCACAGTCATTAGCTTCTGTCAAGTTCTGCATATCACATGGTCTTGGTAACAAGCTGCAGTTCAGAAGGAGCTCAGGGTCTTGTTTTTCACCACATTTTCAAAGTTCTTCAGTACCGTAAAACGGGGTAATACCGATCATTTTTCGGTGTTTTTTATTGATATTTCCCATACCAATAAAACCTTATTTACGCATTGTTATATTTAAAATGTGTGACTCTTTCTAGTCCATTTGATAACAATAGAAAATCGAAGCAATGGAGTATATCGCGAGTAATGGAATGATTTTCGGTGTATAACGATCAAAATTTTACTTAAAAAAAATACAGAAACTACCCTAATTACAAAATAAAAAGATGCACATTAAAAAAAACGAATAAGAAAAATGACAACTGCTTCACGCCTCTTTCGACCAGCACCTTCACCTGTCCCGGGTCGTCACAAAAAATTGTTTTGTCATAGTTTAATTATATTAGGGTCAGGAACTCCAACCAACGTTTCCCTAAGATTATCATAATATTCCTTTACGACCTCCCTCGAAATTGCTGCTCTAACTCTTTTCATGTTCTCTCCAATTCTCACAGTCAGTTCTGAGTTTCTTCTCAAAAATGCATGAACCAACTCTAGTCCTGGCCGATTGTCTTTGAATCTCTTTTCCACTTTCCCTGCGTGGTTAAGGTAACCCTGCACGATGTTACGTGCATCCGTGTTTCTCAGTGGAAAACCCCACTTGGCACACGACAATAAGCCTTCGACAAGCGTTTTCTCCTCTTCCCTGTGCTATGTTTATACTTATTCCTTAACTTGTCGTTAAGGGTTGTGTACGGCACAGCAAACTCTTCTGATGCTCATTTTCCCCTGTCGCACAACCTTTACTGCATTTTCTAGGAAAATTGAATTGTATTTGCACCTTCCATCAGGCCCAAATTTCTTGACGTATGTTCTCACCATGATCGGTATTACCCTATAACAAGACAACTTTTCATTTAAAGCCCTATAACTTCAGGGTCTTCATTCATTCCATTCCTGACCCGGTCGGAGACTGGAAGCAGGATGTGGATTTTTTCAACTTCAGGGTGGCATTGCTTAGAAACTTACGGAAATGTTCATATGATACCCAACTAACTGAGGAATAGTTAATGATATTAACTTACTGTATTTGTACAGCCTGTGAAGCTCCTCAACTGAAGTTTTCACTGTTAACTTGTTTTACACTTAATAATGTGTTCCTCACAACATTCACTAGGCCGATTGCAGGTAACAACTGAGCGAATTCTTGGCGCTCAGCCAAGTAAGCAATAATTTTACCTTTGTTACTACATTACGCGATGGCGCTATTATCGTCGCAGTTTGGCTGGAGAGCTCAACTTTCAAACTACAGGCCAAATGATTGCTATTGCCCCACTATACCAGTATTGCCCCATTCTATGGTACTGTATCCCCACTTCTTCAAATTGCTTTTGCTCCTACTCACACCAGTTCTCAGTCTGTTTAGCGTCTTCCAAGATCCGTATTGTAAATGGTAGCCTGTTGCCGGCATCTCCTTCATTTCCCACGATCCTCCTGGTGGTTTTGTTTTCCAAGTTTCAATTCGGCGAGCTTCAGCTGAGGAAGGAATGGATGTCGTTGTTTGGAGGAAGTTAGAAATGAACACACTAGATGAAGCTGTTCGTATGAGCTGAGTCAGATGGTGGGGTCATGTGAAGAGAATGGGGGAGGAGAGATTACCTAAGAGGTTAATGAGTTTGGTTGTAGAGGGTAAGAGAAGCAGAGGTAGACCAAGGAGGCAATGGTTAGATTCAGTGTTGAACGATTTCAATGTGAGAGGAGTAGAAGCAGAGGAGGCCGCAAGGCTAACTGCTAATAGGGGATCATGGGGGCGAATTGTTCGCAAACAGAGGCTTGCAGACTAGACTGGACACTGAAAGGCAAAATAGTCCCACATGAAAATGTATGTATTATTTTATTTATTATTGAATTTGGCCAACTATGGACCGCAAGGAACTCAAGACTTATTGGCTTTCTTTCTCTTCTCTTCCCAGAACTTCTTCATCCAGTCACTTCTTTGTTTTCTCTCCTCCTCGGAAATGATCCATTTGGGCCTCCTGCTTGGTGGTTTCTCCTGAAATGATCTTACTCCGTCAACTTGACTGCGGAACTCTCTTCTATCGTAGGCCATCGGTGGAGTAATTCCAACTTCTGCTGCATCCCTCTTCACCTCATCTACCCATTTAGATGTGACCTTTAACCCCATGATGTAGCTGAAGATCCTTTTGGTCAGCCTGCCTTCATCCATTCGTAATAAATGTCCGTACCGCTTTAGCCTCCGCTTCTTCATTACGTCTGTGATCTTTTCAGTACACTTGTAAAGTTCTTCATTTTTCCTCTTCTTCCATGTCCCATCAGTGGTCTTCTGTGGTCCAAGTATTTTTCTCAGAATCTTCCTTTCTCTCTTTTCTAGTACTTGAAGTTCTCCCTTTTTACTTAAAATAAAACACTCTGAAGCGTACAATACTTCAGGTTGCACTACCGATTTGTAGTGTCTGATTTTGGCCTTGTATGATAAAGCTCGTTTGTTGTATTTATTCTGGGTTAGTTTGTAGGCCAGGTCCAGTTTTCTGGTTCTTGAAAATGTATATTATAATATTTTTTTTATTGAATAGACCTGTTCGTTGTGCAACATTGCAACCTTATTACCGACTGCCACTGCTTGTACCTAGACGCAAACTGAAGCAGCAACAACAGTAACTCTGTATTATATTGCAAATGTTTCTTTTGTCTGTTTTTTTTTCAGATGTAAGGACCAGATAATTCAAGCTGGTGGGAATGCAGTGAACAATTGTACCGTTCTATCTGCTCTTGGTGCGAATTGTGAATTTATGGGATACTTGAGTAACTGTCATTATTCGAAGTGAGTATGACAACAGGTACAAAACTAGTTCCATCTATCTTCTATCTATATATATAAAGCACAAAGTTTGTCTGTCTGTTTGTCTGTCTGTCTGTTATGTATACAAATCTACACCGTTTCACCGATCTGAACCAAAATTTGTATACTTACCCTTTGGAACCCTGCGGGTAACCCTGTCAACATTAAATTTCGGACAGACCACCCCATGCCCTGCATTTAGGCCCTTTTGCACAAATCTACACCGTTACACCGATCTGAACCAAAAGTTGTATATTTAACCTTTGGAACCCTGCGAGTAACACTGTCCACTTGAAATTTCGGACAGACCACCCCATTCCCTGCATTTAGGCCCTTTGGTCCAAATCCACACCGTTTCACCGATCTCAACCAAAATTTGTATATTTACCCTTTGGAACCCTGCGAGTAACACTGACCACTTAAAATTTCAGACAGACCACCCCATTCCCTGCATTTAGGCCCTTTGGTCCAAATCTACACCGTTTCACCGATCAGAACCAAAATTCGTATTCTTACCCTTTGGTGCCCTGCGAGTAACACTGTCTGCTTGAAATTGCGGACAGACCACTCCATTCCCTGCATTTAGGCCCTTTGGCCCAAATCTACACCGTTTCACCGATCTCAACCAAAATTTGTATATTTACCCTATGGAACACTGCGACTAACACTGTCTGCTTGAAATTTCGGACAGACCACGCCATTCCCTGCATTTAGGCCCTTTTTGCACAAATCTACACCGTTTCACCGATCTCAACCAAAATGTATAAACTTACCCTTTGGAACCCTGCGAGTAACACTGTCTGCTTGAAATTGCGGACAGACCACTCCATTCCCTGCATTTAGGCCCTTTGGCCCATATCTACACCGTTCCACCGATCTCAACCAAAATTTGTATATTTACCCTTTGGAACACTGCGACTAACACTGTCTGCTTGAAATTGCGGAGAGGCTACTCCATCCCCTGCATTTAGGCCCTTTGGCACAAATCTACACCGTTTCACCGATCTGAACCAAACTTTGTATACTTACCCTTTGGAACCCTGCGAGTAACACTGTCCACTTAAAATTTCGGACAGACCACCCCATTCCTTGCTTTTTGGCCCTTTGGCACAAATCTAAACCGTTTCACCGATCAGAACCAATTTTCGGAAACTTACCCTTTGGTACCCAGCGAGTAACACTGTCTGCTTGAAATTGCGGACAGACCACTCCATTCCCTGCATTTAGGCCCTTTGCCCCAAATCTACACCGTTTCACCGATCTCAACCAAAATTTGTATATTTACCCTTTGGAACACTGCGACTAACACTGTCTGCTTGAAATTGCGGCGAGGCCACTCCATTCCTTGCATTTAGGCTGTTTGGCACAAATTTACACCGTTTCACCGATCTGACCCCAATTTTATATACTTACCCGTAGAACCCGACAAGTAACACTGTTCACTTTAAATTTCGGACAGACCACACTATTCCCTGCTTTTTGGCCCTTTGGCAGAAAACTACACCGTTTCACCGATCTCAACCAGATTTTACATAATTACCCTTTGGAACTCGACGAGTAACCTTGTCCACTCGAAATTTCGGACAGATCACTCCATTCCACGCATTTAGGCCCTTTGGCACAAATGTACATCGTTCACAGATCGAAAACAAAATGTGTTTACTTACCCTTTGGAACCCGATGAGTAACACTGTCCACTTTAAAATTTGGACAGGCCACTCCATTCCCTGCATTTTGGCCCTTGGCACAAAACTACACCGTTCTCAACCAGATTTTACATAATTACCGTTTGGAACTCGACGAGTAACACTGTCTACTCGAAATTTCGGACAGACCACTCCATTTCCCGCATTAAGGCCCTTTGGTACAAATCTACATCGTTCACCGATCGAAAACAAAGTGTGTATACTTACCCTTTGGAACCCGATGCGTAACACTGTCCACTTGAAATTTCTGACATACCACTCCATTCCCTGCAAGTAGCTCAGGAATTCCTCGGGTTTGCCAGCTTCCTAACTCACCAGTCATGAGCCCTTGAGGGTGTACCAGAAGTGGTGGGTCTACACACACCCTGCCTCTTTGAGGGCCTTGAGCAGAAGACAGGAGATATTATGAAAAGGAAAAGAAGGCAGACCCCTCGAAGAATGAGGGTATCAGGAAAGATGAGACAAAGCCAATTAAGGCGGGAAATTGAAAGACTCCCTAGCCCTCGGATACCCTAATACAGTCTGGGTAGGAAGAGAACAAGAGTTGACCAAGGGAGGCCGACAGTAAAGAGAACTGAATTAAGCCCGGCACCAGGAAGTAGAAGCGATGCCAGACTCAGCTGGGGTTCCGTGGTCGCCAACCCACGTCCCACAAGTTGTGAGACCCTGGGGGGGGGGTCAGTTGTGAGAATAGCTTGCTGATTCATCGCGAGGTGACTTGAGAGTACTTTCCAGAGCCCGCCGTGTTATCTCCTGCTGTCTATGCTGATGCCAGCACAGGGCCGTTGCGAAACAGTGAGTGATTCCCGGTCAATCTGTATAGGACGGGGAACCCCGAACGTGTGTCATCATATTTCGTCATCATCTGCGATCATTTCAGGTTCGTGCAGCTTGGACCTATATTCTTTGTCTTTGCCGAGCAGTACGCTCTTTCACTAGACGCATCCAGTACAGGCCTAAGCCAGAAAATAAGGTTGAGACTTTGGAAGACATCGAAGCTAGACACCTGAATTACCTATATCAGTTTTAAAATAACACCATGTTCGTTTAGTAGTCATTTTTTCATTACCTTATTATTATCATCATAAGTGCAAATGACCTAGATGTTACGCGCATCATACCAATAATCACAGCCGCATAAAGTCTTTCTCGACTGTGATTTTTAAAATATTTATTTTTGGTTGGTTGGTTCTTAAGTTTAGGGGCTGTGACAACGCGGTCATGAAGCCCCGTGTACTTTGGGTGTGTGTAGAATCTGTCTGACAACCGGTGTTAAATGTGATGACTGTATTAGTGTGTGTTATCTGTTTTTTAATTTAAGTACAAACTGCAACTTAGAATTCTTCAAATAGTTCGTACTTTTGCCGCCAAGCGCCACCGTCAACGACTACTAGGCCAAGTTCGGAACTTAGCTACTAGACGCCACTGCAGTCGGCTCTTGGCAACGGACGTAGACATCTATGAGCGTTGTTTACCTATCCAATTTAGTTTCACACAGGTGTAATTAGTGGAAGGTTCTTTAACATGCCATAAATCTGACATGGGACCGCTGGCTTTACTTCCCCTCCGAAGAAAGGCATACTGACGGATTTTTAACGCTCTTAAAATATCCGACGGCTTCGGCTGGGTTTGAACCCGCTATCTTTGGCATAGAAGCTCAGCATTCTACCAAATACGCCACCGAAGCCATCATATATTTATTTTTATTACAGTACATTGTGTACATTATACGTTGAAGTGTCAATTCAATACCGGTAGTAGTTTCCCTTATCATCCTGATCATAAGAGCAAATGACCTACAGTAGATGTTACGCCCATTACACCATTAAACACCACACACAATAAGTCTTCCTCGCCTGTGAATTTTGAAATATGTATTTCTATTACGGTAGTTTGTAAGTTTGACGTGTCAATTCAACAGTAGTTTTTATTATCATCCTTATCAAAAGGGCAAATGACCTAGATATTACTCCCTCATTGTCTTTGGGGGCAAATGACTTAGATTATAAGTCCATTATATTTCTAAGGAGACCTTAAAACATTATCATCATTCCACCGGGCGAAGCCGGGTACTACTGCTAGTCTATATATATAAAGCACAAAGTTTGTCTGTCTGTCTGTCTGTATGTCTGTTATGTATACAAATCTACACCGTTTCACCGATCTGAACCAAAATTTGTATACTTACCCTTTGGAACCCTGCGGGTAACCCTGTCAACATTAAATTTCGGACAGACCACCCCATGCCCTGCATTTAGGCCCTTTTGCACAAATCTACACCGTTACACCGATCTGAACCAAAAGTTGTATATTTAACCTTTGGAACCCTGCGAGTAACACTGTCCACTTGAAATTTCGGACAGACCACCCCCTTCCCTGCATTTAGGCCCTTTGGTCCAAATCCACACCGTTTCACCGATCTCAACCAAAATTTGTATATTTACCCTTTGGAACCCTGCGAGTAACACTGACCACTTAAAATTTCAGACAGACCACCCCATTCCCTGCATTTAGGCCCTTTGGTCCAAATCTACACCGTTTCACCGATCAGAACCAAAATTCGTATTCTTACCCTTTGGTGCCCTGCGAGTAACACTGTCTGCTTGAAATTGCGGACAGACCACTCCATTCCCTGCATTTAGGCCCTTTGGCCCAAATCTACACCGTTTCACCGATCTCAACCAAAATTTGTATATTTACCCTATGGAACACTGCGACTAACACTGTCTGCTTGAAATTTCGGACAGACCACGCCATTCCCTGCATTTAGGCCCTTTTTGCACAAATCTACACCGTTTCACCGATCTCAACCAAAATGTATAAACTTACCCTTTGGAACCCTGCGAGTAACACTGTCCACTTAAAATTTCGGACAGACCACCCCATTCCCTGCTTTTTGGCCCTTTGGCACAAATCTACACCGTTTCACCGATCAGAACCAATATTCGGAAACTTACCCTTTGGTACCCAGCGAGTAACACTGTCTGCTTGAAATTGCGGACAGACCACTCCATTCCCTGCATTTAGGCCCTTTGCCCCAAATCTACACCGTTTCACCGATCTCAACCAACATTTGTATATTTACCCTTTGGAACACTGCGACTAACACTGTCTGCTTGAAATTGCGGCGAGGCCACTCCATCCCTTGCATTTAGGCTGTTTGGCACAAATTTACACCGTTTCACCGATCTGACCCCAATTTTATATACTTACCCGTAGAACCCGACAAGTAACACTGTTCACTTTAAATTTCGGACAGACCACACTATTCCCTGCTTTTTGGCCCTTTGGCAGAAAACTACACCGTTTCACCGATCTCAACCAGATTTTACATAATTACCCTTTGGAACTCGACGAGTAACCTTGTCCACTCGAAATTTCGGACAGATCACTCCATTCCACGCATTTAGGCCCTTTGGCACAAATGTACATCGTTCACAGATCGAAAACAAAATGTGTTTACTTACCCTTTGGAACCCGATGCGTAACACTGTCCACTTGAAATTTCTGACATACCACTCCATTCCCTGCAAGTAGCTCAGGAATTCCTCGGGTTTGCCAGCTTCCTAACTCACCAGTCATGAGCCCTTGAGGGTGTACCAGAAGTGGTGGGTCTACACACACCCTGCCTCTTTGAGGGCCTTGAGCAGAAGACAGGAGATATTATGAAAAGGAAAAGAAGGCAGACCCCTCGAAGAATGAGGGTATCAGGAAAGATGAGACAAAGCCAATTAAGGCGGGATATTGAAAGACTCCCTAGCCCTCGGATACCCTAATACAGTCTGGGTAGGAAGAGAACAAGAGTTGACCAAGGGAGGCCGACAGTAAAGAGAACTGAATTAAGCCCGGCACCAGGAAGTAGAAGCGATGCCAGACTCAGCTGGGGTTCCGTGGTCGCCAACCCACGTCCCACAAGTTGTGAGACCCTGGGGGGGGGGGGTCAGTTGTGAGAATAGCTTGCTGATTCATCGCGAGGTGACTTGAGAGTACTTTCCAGAGCCCGCCGTGTTATCTCCTGCTGTCTATGCTGGTGCCAGCACAGGGCCGTTGCGAAACAGTGAGTGATTCCCGGTCAATCTGTATAGGACGGGAACCCCGAACGTGTGTCATCATATTTCGTCATCATCTGCGATCATTTCAGGTTCGTGCAGCTTGGACCTATATTCTTTGTCTTTGCCGAGCAGTACGCTCTTTCACTAGACGCATCCAGTACAGGCCTAAGCCAGAAAATAAGGTTGAGACTTTGGAAGACATCGAAGCTAGACACCTGAATTACCTATATCAGTTTTAAAATAACACCATGTTCGTTTAGTAGTCATTTTTTCATTACCTTATTATTATCATCATAAGTGCAAATGACCTAGATGTTACGCGCATCATACCAATAATCACAGCCGCATAAAGTCTTTCTCGACTGTGATTTTTAAAATATTTATTTTTGGTTGGTTGGTTGGTTCTTAAGTTTAGGGGCTGTGACAACGCGGTCATGTAGCCCCGTGTACTTTGGGTGTGTGTAGAATCTGTCTGGCAACCGGTGTTAAATGTGATGACTGTATTAGTGTGTGTTATCTGTTTTTTAATTTAAGTACAAACTGCAACTTAGAATTCTTCAAATAGTTCGTACTTTTGTCGCCAAGCGCCACCGTCAACGACTACTAGGCCAAGTTCGGAACTTAGCTACTAGACGCCACTGCAGTCGGCTCTTGGCAACGGACGTAGACATCTATGAGCGTTGTTTACCTATCCAATTTAGTTTCACACAGGTGTAATTAGTGGAAGGTTCTTTAACATGCCATAAATCTGACATGGGACCGCTGGCTTTACTTCCCCTCCAAAGAAAGGCATACTGACGGATTTTTAACTCTCTTAAAATATCCGACGGCTTCGGCCGGGTTTGAACCCGCTATCTTGGGCATAGAAGCTCAGCATGCTACCAAATACGCCACCGAAGCCACCATATAGTTATTTTTATTACAGTACATTGTGTACATTATACGTTGAAGTGTCAATTCAATACCGGTAGTAGTTTCCCTTATCATCCTGATCATAAGAGCAAATGACCTACAGTAGATGTTACGCCCATTACACCATTAAACACCACACACAATAAGTCTTCCTCGCCTGTGAATTTTGAAATATGTATTTCTATTACGGTAGTTTGTAAGTTTGACGTGTCAATTCAACAGTAGTTTTTATTATCATCCTTATCAAAAGGGCAAATGACCTAGATATTACTCCCTCATTGTCTTTGGGGGCAAATGACTTAGATTATAAGTCCATTATATTTCTAAGGAGACCTTAAAACATTATCATCATTCCACCGGGCGAAGCCGGGTACTACTGCTAGTATTAAATAATAGAGATTCCAGCAGCTTACTCGCAATTATAAACCACTTGTCTCACTTGTAAAATAATATCCTACGCATGCTGAAGTGGACCACAATGTTGTTGAAACTAGTACATCATTAAAGAACTTCTAGTACTGAATGTATTGACTTTTGGTGGATCACTCTTAATACTA
Source organism: Meconema thalassinum (assembly GCA_946902985.2). NCBI lineage: Eukaryota > Metazoa > Arthropoda > Insecta > Orthoptera > Tettigoniidae > Meconema > Meconema thalassinum. Next base: position 252,695,236 of record OX336396.1, read on the forward strand.
TTGTATATTTATTAATATATTTGTCTATAAGGACCAATTTGAATCAAACATGATATTTTCATATCAATACAAAGTTCAAGTATCTTGGTTCAACAATTAGTTTGAATGGAAATATAGAGGATTAAATTACAGATAGGATAGGAAAAGCCTCTTTAATGCCATCCTAGCAAAGTTCCTAATGAGGGATATATCCAAGAATACAAAGCTTGCTGTTTAGAAATTCACCTTTATCCCTATATTGATCAATAGCTGTGAATTCTGGACACTGACTGAACATACTGAGACCAGAATCCAGGCAGAGAAATGCAATATCTCCAGAAGGTAGAGAATAAAACTAGGAGGAACAGGATCCAGAATACAATCATTTGGAGAACACTGAATATAAAACCACTAGAGAAAACCATCCAAGAACATCAACTAAGATGGTTCGGATTTGCTCACCTATCAACAAATCGCTTACCGAGGCTAATGAAGGAGGTGAGAGGGGGGAGAGAGAGAGCTCCAGGAAGACCATGGAAGGTTTGGATGGAATGAGAGGGGGGCTATATCTGTGAGTGAGGCAGTTGCCATTACCGGAGAGATCATATCCTCGACACCATATGGTACAAGAGCACCGGATTAAGTATCTGTACCAAAAAGAATCTGGTTTCCTCTGGAAAAATAGAAAGAAAAAACTCAATTTATTTTATTTTATTTTGTAACCAGTGGCGAAGCTACATTCATGCAAATGGGTATTCTAAAGTTCATACCTTATAGTATTTTGTAGATTAACTCCAGTCGTCGTGTTATTCGCTCAGCAAAGATATCAATGGTGCTGTTAGCTCAGCAAACTCTTCTCAATAGCCAGAGTACTCAAATTGCTCAGTCTAGAATCTGTCATGGAGTTCCTTAAAAATGTCTTAACTGTCTCCAATTCACTCATACTTCATTCACTTGAAGCAATAGAAACAGGAAAGGTAAGAATCAGTCTTATGAGGCGCGCACTGTGTTTTGATATATTTTTCTAGGCCGTTGTTGAAAAAATATTCTCTTCATTGGATAACGCAGAAAACGGTCTTGATTTTAAATACACTATTAAAACGCTACACTGATCCATGTTTTAAGACACAAACGGACATGCACGCGCTGAGATACCGCCCGCCTCACGATTGCACTACTTAGAGCCTAGGCTTATGCTCATGCATTCAGCTATCGACCTTCCGCTTGGCGCAGACCTTCTCTACACACAAAGACTTGAGCCTGTTTCAAAGGAGACTCACTGGCTGCTCAGTCCCGCGCTGAGAAGCTGACATCCTTCCCACTGTGGTTGCAAAGAATAATAGGTTATGAATATTTCCGAATGGGAATATGATGTTATTTCCGTTTGATCAGATGAATTATCAATTAATATGATAAATTTGGTCCGGTCAGATCAAACATAAAATGCCAGCGTTTCAGTCGTCAGTTGGTACAGACACACCTCACCAATACGCATGGCTAGCACATACTGAGAAGGCCATCGCAAGACACAAAATACAAGCAGTATTGACGTCACGAGCGATGCCAATGTGCTATGGAAGTCAGGCTCCCTTTCATAAAACAGAAGCCTTACCTTGGATTGCCAAGGTCAAGCTCCCTTTCATAAAACAAAAGCCTTACCTTGGATTGCCAAGGTAAGGCATCATATTAATTGATAATACAGAGAATAATACGGAAAACTAGAGATTTAATTTGCCTATGCCAATGAAAAATAGGAACATTTAAATGTGCATGTTCCTTGAGAATGAAATGGGTATTCTAAGGTCCCTCCAGCTTTGCCACTGTTTGTAATACTAATTTTAATGAAGAAATATGCTTGGGGAATACTAGACACTGCTAGCCCTACAGCTTGTCCCCAAGAGACTACGTGTTAAATCAGAGTGTGGTATTCTATAGTATTTACTATCATTAACCCTAAATAAATATGAGTAAAATCCCCCTTTTCTTTTGCAGGGTTATTACTGAAAATTTAAAACAATGTGGAATAGATTTTGCAAACTGTGTTTATCTGCAAGAAGATTGTACATTTCCAAATTCAACTGTACTAGTGAATGATACGAATGGATCTCGAACCATAATACACTTCAGGAAGAATTGGCCTGAGATTGGACTGGAGGATGTTAAGAAATTAGATCTCTCACAGTACTCATGGATTCACTTTGAGGTGAGTGTATTATGAATTTTTATAATTTCACTGCTTGCTTTGTAAACCTATCCATGGGGTGAAGATCGCGAGAGTGAGGTAGACTGCCAAGAGAAGGTTTAAAAAAAAAAAACCTTTCCAGTATTAGCAACAGTTTGCCTTTACGACCGGATGCCCTCCTGACGGAAAATTGATATTGTAATTCTCACAAGGGAGTTAGCGCAAGTTGCGATTGCAATTGCAAAAAAGGTTGGGTCTGCATGTAAATGTGCACAATATTTGCCATTTACAATTACACTGCACCTTACAAGCATGTGCAAGTTCAGTCATCGAGTTCAAAAAATGGGTTGTTGGTAGTTCTGGGCAAAAGATTACGAGGATGAACATGTCCACAGAGTACAAAGTGCCGGAAGCAGAGTTGCTTATCACATTCACTTCATGAATACCAACATTAAGCAGTATTCCAAATCACACTGCGTTTGAAAATCAAAAATACGTTCTGGCGGTGTTTTAAACCTCTCTGGTCTGATGTCATCATATCCAGCTACAGTCCAGTGACTGCCTTCAGTAACTCCTTCTTCGTGTCGGGAACAAGAATTAGGAACAATTGCCCTGGTGACGTTAGAAGTTGTACATTATGGTGACCACGCCCCTGCAGTTTGGCTTTGGTCACCACAATTATTATAGTTGTGATGAGAATAGAATACCCTCTGTTCCGAATTTCATGTTTAAACTCGTAATCTTTTGCCCAGAGCTGCCAACAATCCATTTTTTTAACTCGCTGACTGAACATGCGCATGCTTGTAAGGTGCAGTGTAATTGTCCATGGCGAATATTGTGCACTTGTTTGCAATGTAGATTTTAGAACTTAAAAGGTTCATTCTGGTTCCATATTGATAAACTATTTAGTCTAAATAGGTTAAAAGTTCTGCCTGATCAATACTTTTATTAATTAAGATCACTGTGTGGTCATTGGTGGGACATGTTTGGAGGCCTAAATAATAGTTTTGGCCCCTTCACCAGCCGATATGACAGAACGATACAAGAATATTTTTTGCGTAGCACTTAAAATTCCCTTAAAATTGAATCTTGTATGGTGCACCATAAAGAGAGATTGAAACATTTGCGCCTAATATGAGTTATGTCAAGAGTCTTATGAACTAGGTCTATAAACACTTTCAATGGACGCCTCACGGTGGTACTTTAGATGTTATTGAAGACACAAATGTATGGTACTGGTTCGGTACGACAGCGACAGTTCAGAACACGTTTGTTGGAAACAGCAGTAGGAACACTTAATTCCTCAATACTTCACCAGCAATATGAAGATAATAAAACCAATGAAGTCACTGCGCTGAAATTATATCTTGCCTAATATAGAGCTTACGAAGTGCATATCATCAACACTTGCCATGGCAGAGATTGGCCTCTAAACCGTCTTGTTAGAGCAATGATTAATAACCAAACTTATTATATTGGCAAATAGCAAGAGGTTTAATTGTATGCAATGCCGGTTCTGATTTCTGTAAAACTCTTACATGTAAACCACAACTTTTTTGCAATTGTGATCGCAACTTGTACTAACTCCCTCTTCAGATGATCGCATCAACAAAACAGTTTTTTTTTTTTTATTTATTTTCATACAGAGGATGTCCGAGAGGGCCAGGCCCTATAGTAGGACTAGACATTGTTATATAATAAGGAATATTAAATATTATTTAACATATAAAAACAAAGTTACAGAGTATTTTACAATTACAGTAAGTTACTAAGTTATTCAAGGTTTTATTAATTTTATAAATTAGGAAGTATCAGAGTGTAGTTGTGAAGAATTGTTTGCAGGCTTTTTTGAATTTTAAGACAGGATTTATTGACTTTATATGTGCTGGGAGAGTATTATAATCCTTTATAGCCTGGTTAAATATGCTTTTGGTGCCATATTTAGAGGTGTAGACCCTTGGAATTGCAAGGTTCTTGGAATTTCTGGTGTTATACTCATAGTTTTGTCCTTGTAGAGGAAACTTTATTGTGCCTTTATACGAAAGTTCTCCACTTTTATGTATGAACAGAGAAGCAGATACTTTTATACAGGTTTCTAGAAGGGGGATTCCTGAGATTCGAACTAAATCTGCTGTATGGGTAAGTAAGGGAAGGGAATAAACTGCTTTAATTGCCCTTTTCTGGAGTGTACTTACTTGATTTAATAATGTGGTAGTGCATCTTCCCCAAATACTGCACATATATGTTATATGGTTATGTACTAGACTGTAATACAGTGTTTTTAATATATGAGATGGAAGAACATGTTGTAATTTGTATATTGCTCCTATTGCAGGAAGAATTTTTTGCTTAACTTTGTATATCTGTTCTTGCCAGCTCAGATGTTCATCAAAATTCAGGCCGAGATATTTTATTGATGAGACCCTTTCAATTACTGTATTATGTAGTGTTACAGGAATCATGGTTTCTTTGCTGTTGCTAGGTTTAGTGAAATATATATAGTTTGTCTTTTTTGTACTAGGCAGCAATCCATTTAATTTACACCAGTTGTCCAGGACTTTTAAATCATCATTTATTTTTGTTGCAAGTTCTTGTTTGGATTGTGCTCTATATATTAAACTGATATCATCAGCAAATAGTGTTAAGTGGCCCTGTAGCAAACAATTATTGATATCATTCACGTAAATTATGAAAAGTAGAGGACCTAAAACTGATCCTTGTGGTACACCACTGACGCTCTTAGTAAGAGCGCTTTTAACGTTGTTTATTTGTACATACTGATATCTGTTACTTAGGTAATTTTTGATCCAACTATGAGCTACTCCTCGGACGCCTGCATCATGCAGCTTATACAATAATAAATTATGATCGACAGTGTCAAATGCCTTCTGTAGATCCACAAATAGACCTGCTGATATATTGCCTTCGTCTAGTGATTTCTCTAAATTTGTGACAATATCAAATAAAGCATCAAGTACACTTAGAGAGTCTTGGAACCCATACTGGTGTTTAAAAAAGTAGTTGCATTGAAAGAAAAATTTCACCAGCCTGCTTTTTATAATTTTTTCGAAGATCTTTGACAGATCAGGCAATATAGTTATAGGTCTATAGTTGTTTGGATCATCTTTAGATCCCTTCTTATGAACAGGAACTATTTTACCAATTTTCAAAGGATCTGGTAAGATGCCAGTTTCCAAAGACTTATTGATCAAATCTGAGATAGGCTTGGCTAGTATCTGTTTGCACTTTTTTAGTACCATGCTGTTTATATCATCATTTAGGTTATTTTTGGATTTTAGAGAATCAATTATTTTTATTACTTCTTCCTTTGATGTGGGAGTAAAATTATACAGTCTACCTGCATTGTTTATCATAGATGTTTTGGGACTGTGTGGGTCTACTGGCCTTAGGTTGGGTCCTATATTTGTAAAGAATTTGTTAAATTCATTAGCTATCGATTCTGATTCGATCATATCTTTGCCATCAATTGTTAATTTATTACATGATATAGACTCTGGGTTTGTTTTGTTATTTAGTGCTTCATTTATGACATGCCACGTTTTTCTTGGATTGTTATAATTATTTTTTAACTTATTGTTAAAGTAATCTCGTTTAAGTTCTCTTCGAAGTGTTGTTACTTTATTATTACATTTTTTATACTCTTCTGTGGTGAGTGGATGACACCAAGGTTTTAGTGTCTTTGCATATAGGACACTTTTTCTGTGAGTTAAGTTAATGAATTCCTCTGTAGCCCAAGGTGGGAAATTACTTTTTTTTGGTTGTATGATAGTTTCTGTGCATGACAATGCACAGGCATTTTTAACATAATCAGCTAATTCAGAGTACATATCTACAGTATCATCCGCTGAAAACTGAAATGGATTTGATAACATTAAGTGATATACGTTATCATATGATATTCTTTTATAAGTAGTAGCAATATTATCACTTCTTTTTTTAGTGCTAGGTAATTCCAGATGTAATATTAAGATGTTGTGGTCACTAAAATCATTAACTATATTTGCCACCTTGGTGTTAGCATTGAAGTTCAGAAATAAATGATCAAGAAGAGACTTACTGCTAGGCCTAGTTGGTAGGTTTGGATTTATACATGTATAACCTTTGCTGAGTGTCATATCCAGGTACTGTACAGTATAATGATCTGTTTTGTTGAGTATATTGAAGTTAAAGTCACCAAACAAGATGACTTTGTTAGAGTTACATTTAGAAAGGGCAAGCTCCAGATCAGGGAGGAAGTTTGGTGCATTGGTGGTATGTGGATTATAAGCTAAGACAAAGTTTACATGCATATTTTTTACTTTAAGACTTGAGACAAGAACACTGTGTGTGGTACTGTTAATGGTATGTATTAGTTTGGCACTATAATTTTTATGAGTGTAGAGGCAAATACCACCTCCCCTAGCCTCATTCCTGGATATATGTAGTAGGTCATAATTGTTTAGCAGGTAGTACTTTACCTCTTCATTTGAAAACCAGCTTTCTGTAACTCCTATAACATCAGGGAAACACAATTGACTGATAATTAGCTTAAAATAATCAAATTTTCCTTCACTTCTTAAGCTGCGGGCATTCAGATATAAGACCCTGAACTGATCCTTATTAGCTTCATTATCAAGGTTATAGTCGGATATGGTGTTATAACCTATTTCCATAAATGGAATGGAAAACACAAAAAGCTACAGCTGATTATTAGTCAGAATGATTAGGATGAGGAGCACTGAACGACAATTGCACTAATGTCCTTCTCATCTTCAATTTTGGAAGTACGATGATTCTCATTGATTTTCACGAAGATGTTTCCATTTCGAATCCAGATGAATTTGACTCCCAAGGGTTTCAGCTGATCACGTGTTTTTTTGTGGAGTAGCTTCTTCTTGGGGGTTAAGTTCTCATTGACGTAGATACGTCGGGGGTTGGAGATTTGGCCTAGCAGTCCTGTAGAGAGGTTAGGATGTCCTCTTGCAGCTTTGATAAATTCATCTTTCTTTGTGCGAGAGGTGAATCGCACAATGATAGGGCTTGGTTGTTCGCTTTTGTATGTAGGGATTCTGTGTGTAGCATCAATGTGATGATCTGGTAGATCCACTCCGATGGCAGTTGCTAGTTTTGATAATATGTTGAGAGGTGTTCCGAAGTCGTCGTCAGGGATACCGTGAAGCTCTATGTTGTTCAGTCTGGAGTATTGATGTAGGTTTTCCACTTCCATTTCTAGTTTCTGGAGTTGGGTTACCTTGGCTTCAAGTTGGTCAATTTTCCTCAGGGCAATTTCGTAGTCGTCGAATTTGGCTGAACAATAGTCCACCGACTTGATTAGGTCATTTTGTTTCTTGCTGAATTCGTCTAATCTGTTGGTTAACACTATAATTTTGGAGTCATGTTCGTGGAGACGTTGGTTCAGTTCTTTCATTGATGCATCTATAGATTCGAACTTGGTGAGGATGTTTTCAGTCTTTTTCATTGTCGACGTTAAGTCCGTCTGCAGTTTTTTCTGAGCGTCTTGTATGGTTTTGAATTGCGAACTAAGTGTTTTTAGTTCAGCTAAGATTTCATGAGACGTGTGATTTTCATTTTCGGGTGATGAGGTTATGTTTACACTCGTCAATGTGTTACACTCGCGGCAAATAAACTTACCCTTGAGTTTCGCATATTCATTATTTTTGACGTTTAAACAGCGTTTGTGGGTCCATCCAAGGCACTTTACACACTGAATTGATGCTTCCTTACTATCGGTTATCGGGTGTTTGCAGGACTTACACTTGATAGCTTCCATCTTGTTTGTTTTAGGGATCGTCATTTCTAAGTTTTGTAGCATTAAAAAAAATAGTTCTTTTCTCGGGTGCTTAATGCCTTGATATTTATTGGTAATAATTACCACACTTACTAAGTTTCTGACAGGTATTTTATTTTTTATTCTTGGAGCACAGAGACTGTGGGATCACTGTAGGTTTGGAAGTGATTTGTAGAGCCATTAGTCTTGTAAATTTGGATCTGATGATGCTTGCCTGATGAGCGAAACATGTCATTTCTTAGTTTTCTCCTTCTTGAATAGTCCATAACTATATATATATACCCTAATCACATGTAATTTATTTATTTCAGGTTATTTTTTGTGTTGACCAACTGAAAGTAATAATTTCAAGTCTACAGGGTCTTTATTTTTGTTTGGCAAGGTGATATGAATGAATCATCTTCCATCATCACGCAAGTCATGAGAGGTTTTCAGTTTCGTAATTTTTTAAATAATTTTTAATAATTGTATTATTAATTTAACGATGTACACTGGCATGTTTGAACGTACATATACCAAGATTTTACTGAACCGGATGAAGATGGCTCGATGGAAGAGCTGTAACATGTCCCAGAAGAGGTAAGTTGCCTCAAAACAAAGTAAATTGTGTTGAAGAGTGGACACACCTTGCCCTATATAGATGGCAAGGTGATTCCGCTCGACCTTAGCCGCTGGTCCCCCGCCAATAGCCGACTGTTATAGGTTGGCACACGCAGTCTCCGGCCATATTCCCGTGCCCTTGCTGCGGTAGACGTGTGTGCTCCGAGCTAATTGGGTGTTTTATAAACCTACTGTGTACTGTATATCGTATTGTGTAGTGTTTTATTGTGATGGAATATACTGCTGTAATGCCTTATGTGAAATATTCATTACGTGAACGTGTATATCTGCACAATACGTACATAAAGTGCAGGAAATCATGCGCTAGAAAAAGACAAAAGTTTCAGGTGAAATTTCCAGGGAGATCCATTCCTATAAATCGGACAATAAATTAACTGGCTAAGTGCGTACAGATTCAATAAACAATAAAAATATACGTAAAGGTCATTATTTCTTTACTGAAGCTAAATTAACCGGAGTAACCGGAAACTTCATAAGGAGATGTTGATTATGTTTGGCAGTGGATAGGGAACATTTTCAGCATCTACTGTAAACATGGTGAGTAAAAATGCACGATACTGACGCTAAGCACCGTATTCTGCCATACATCCATACATATACGTGTGCTGTAGCCGGCAACTGAGCTGTCACTGGCTCGCGTGAGCGAGAGTGTCCTTGCCAAGCAAATATAAAGACACTGTATTTATAGTGTAAGGCAGTAATCTAGACTTCTAAAACAACTGGTATAGTACAATCTCGCCTTAAAAAAAAAAAACCACGTCAGGATGCAAATGGATCAGAGAAATAAGAGAGGATCTGTAGGAAATAGGACTTACACCAGAAAACACCACAGATAGGAGAGAATTAAGCAAAAAGAATAAGAATATCTTATTCTGCTTCACACTTACCAGAAAGAAAATCACAACACGTGTGTTTTCAACACAAGATAGCAGGGGCAGATCTAGGGGAGGGTGAGGAGGGCGACCGCCCAGGTCCCCGCGGTCCGGGGGGCCCTGCGCCATGGATTTTTAGCCTACTTTTCACATTTTGCAAAAATGAGGAAAAAGTAGACTTATGAGATCGATCCGGGAAAATGTCTGTCTGTCTGTCGTGTCCCACCCTATCAACTCTTAAACGGCTGCAGCAATCGAAACCAAATTTGGTATGAGAAAATATCTATACCGGAACATCTCAATGTCATACTTGAAAATGATGTCATTGCTACCAACTGCTGAAAAATCGCAATTGAAATTTGAGCTCGATGTTGGATATCTTGGATGGTATACATGGTAACTATTCCAAAATTGGCATACATATAGATAATAAAACTTCAGTTTAATTTTCAGGAGGCCATACATGACAGTGTTGCCAAAATGAGTCCAAGCCTACTGATGGGTCCAATTTTTAAATGCATATAACTCCTACACCATCAATTGGATTTCAACCAAATTTCGTATGTACTATGTGTACATAAACAGATATGACTGAGCGTATTCTTAAGAGCCATCAGGGCTACCAACTCTTAATAAATGCTCTCTCTATATTTTTTAAATCCAAATACCAATATATCAGAAAGTATGTGAGCCAACAGCTTTAAACTTTGCACACCTATAGTGCCTGACATTCTAGATTAATTTGGACTAACTAATATACGTCAGTGCTGCCAACATGATTCTAAGCCTGCTGATAGGTCCAGTTTTAAAATACCATTAACTTCTATATCAACAAATGGATTTCATCCAAAATTGGCACAACAATAGATCATAATATTTCAGATTATTTTTTACCAACACATGCATGACATTGTTGCCAACATGATTTTACGTGGGCTGATAGATCCAATGTCTAACTGCATGTAACGTCCATGCTATCCATTGGACTTAGACCAAATTTCGTATTCTGTACCTTAAGGGATGGAACAAAGAATATATTCAGTCAACAGGGCTGCCAACTGTAATGCCCTATTTGGCTGCATTATGCCAGGTATATTTCGAACTAATTAGAAATTTCGATATTACCAACTATAAATATTTCGTCATTATTCTAGATAGGTCCATATAGATTAATCATTGGCATGAATCTTAAATTTTAAGAAAAGTAGGCTCTTTAGTTCGTCACGGAACTTCTTGTTTTAAAATTAATTAATTAATTATACTTTTCAAGTGAGTTTGTAATTCATATTCCTTTTTCAGTGCAGCTATGACCACCCGTGACCGTTTAGCAAATTTAGATTTCAGTGAAATAATAGAACACTTCAACCGGGAAAAAAGTCGCAAAGTAATATTTTAATATTTCATAGTTTACATAATCTTCTTCAAGGGGACTTCAAGGTTTCTTTCATATTATTAAAAGAATGTACTGTAGTGTATTCAAAATATTGTAACTATTCTTTATTTTATTATTATTACCAACCTATTTTCCATTTGATTTGATATTTTTTTTATTTCCTATTGTTGTGGGCCCACCCTATCATATCGCCCAGGGCCCCGCAAGGCCTGGATCCGCCACTACAAGATAGGGCACGAAGATCCGGACGTATGAAGGACTGGGAGGACAGCAAGACTCCAACAGACTGACTAAATGATGGATTGACTCAAGTGATCCTATGCGGTCATAAACAAAGAAGTAGAAGCATAAGGCCATAGGATCTATCTCCAGATTCAGAACACAAGTGATGTTAGAAACCCACTGCCATCCTTCCATGAAATAGTTTTCCAATTTGTCAGCTCCAGGAAAATGCTAGGAAGGTACCTTCTTATAGGTCACTGCCACTTTTTTCCAACTCATTGCCCAGTTTCATTCATCTTCGTTTCTCATTAATTCCTCTGAAGGGGTTGGCATCAAGCTGCCTATAAAAACCTCTAGCCACATAGAATACTCTTCTCACCTCCATAGAGCTTGCCACGGTGGGTGATGGTTATCGTGTCGGACTACTAACCCCAAGCTAGCAGGTTCGCTCCTGACCGTGGTAAGTGATTTTTGAAAGGCGACAAAAATCACGATATGCATGTCATACGTTGTTGGCATGTTAAAGAACCCATTTGAATTCTGTAGGCCATGTTCGTAATGGCAAAATTAATCTTGGGATTTTCTACCAAAACAAAGTTCCTCCATTCTCTACTAGAGAGTGCTATAGTGTCAAGGAGCTTAGATATCTAATCTCTTGACTTTCATAGCGTTCCAAGGAACGACGAAATTCGACTGCAAGCTGCCCTCTGAGTGTCAAATAACAAAGCTTGCACCCAGCACCCGAGGCCATACAATATTATTATTATTACCTCCATTGAAATGGGAATAACAAGGTGTGGAAATACAATAGCTTTTACTTACAATGTTGCTGTATTACGGACTATTTCTATGAACTACGTGTGGATTTGTAGGGTCGTAATGTAGAAGAAATCAGAAAAATAGTCAACTGGATTGATTGTTGGAGAAAAGCTAACCCTGCAACCTCCCTCCGTGTGTCTGTGGAGCTTGAGAAGCCTCGAGCAGAACTTGCAGAGTTACTGCCACTTGGAGATGTGCTGTTTATTGGGAAAGACTTCTCGCAATACAGAGGCTGCAAGACAATGGCCCAGGTGCTGGAACATGTGGCTGCCCACGTCAAGAGCAAGTAAGTTCATTTGAGATTTCACATTTAGAGAGGACAGATTGCTTAACCTTTAACCCGGGAGAGGTCGAGTTGCGGTCTTTTAGACCAGGTTCGTATTGTTCATGTCACCATTGTTGTTTGCTGCACACCCCCACCACCATACTTCATCTAATTGTCGCGGAGAGTATCAGCAACAGTTTCCTGCCGTCCACCAGTCCAAGTTTTGCGTGGTAAGTGGAACTATTCACCAATTATACCAGACCTGGTCTTTCTCACCACACACGACCTGTTGAATTTTGCATTTTTTGATGGACTCCGAAGAAGATAGAATTAGGACACTCTTAGAGAGTGAGGAGAAAGAAGAACGGAACAGAAATGAAGTACACATAGTGCAAAAAGACAGAGTATGAAGGGAACTGTTTGACATAGAACAACAGCGAGCAGGGGAGTGAAAAAGACGATGAAAGTGCAGAGGACAACTTGGCTTGTAGTGCACACAACACAGACTCTAGGAATCTGTGGATGAGCAATATTGTGGTAAGAATAAAATGAATTCCAAAACAAACAAAAATCATAAAAAATAAATACAAAACTAGGAAATAATCATCACAGTAAAGTAATGTGACATTTGAAACAACCTGGTCTAAAAGACCCAGTGCGACCTCTCATTTCCGACGAGTCAACGCGACCTCTTCCGGGTTAAACAAGTTCGACAACCTGAATCTCGAAAAGGAACATAAGTATGGTACACTTTAGTGTTATTGTACACAGTACTGCCATAAGTTCTGTCAGTAAACACGTTGACTGGCTGTGTGGCTCAGCAGTAACGTTCTCGTCTGCTGTGCCGTAGGTTGCAGGATCGATTCCTGGCGCAGACAGCTGGCATTTGAGGGCGCACAAATGTGAGGGATCCATGTCAATAGATTTACTGGCACGTTAAAGATCCCCTTCGGGGCAAAATTCCGGCACCCCGGCGTCTCTAAAAGCTGTAGTTGTTAAACGGACATAAAACCAATAACATTATTATTATTTCTAAACACATGGTAGTATAGTAATTGTGAATGTAGAAGCATGGCAACGCTGTATGTCATCCATCGTTCACAAGGTCACCTTCACAACTCCGCCAGTAACCGGCTTGCAGTGTGCTATTAGCTGGCAGCAGTAGAAGCTTGAGTGTATGAGAATCGTATCGCTGTATTGGCGTTATTTCGTGTCGAAAAGCGAGCTAAGGAAATTGTTTTCATGCTGAAACCCCTTGGTATCAATGAAAGATTTGTGTTTCTAACAAGAGCACTGTTTAAAGAAATTAGTGCAACTGTTGATTTCGTCAGATCGGGCTGTCCTAGGTGTGTAAGCAGAAAAGAAGTTGTGAATGCTGTTCATACAAGGAGAAAGATCCATGTGTGCAGCGCAGTCATCACCCTGCTTCTGTCATAGTATGGTGAAAACTGTTTAACCCTCTTAGTGCCTAGCCATTTCCTGAAATACTTGCCAAGAATGCCAAGCCATTTTCAATGGTCATGCAGACTATTCGAAAAAATATCATAAATACCACATTTCCAACGATAGAATCATTATTTTTTCTTTGCATTATAACAAATACTTGATTCTTTCATACATTATGTTCGTAAAAGTAAATATGGCATCTAAACCTTTTTAATTGAGGTTATTCTGATAATTGTTCATTTTTTATTTTTATTTTTTGTGTGTGTGAAAAATCAGTTTTGAGCCTAAATTAAGGACACCTAAGAGACATATTCGAAGAAACACTACGTTTCCAGCTGTAGAAAGTTCCTAGATACATCTGTAGGCAGAAAACTTCAACAAGAAGAAAACAACCGCACCACAATTTTGCCGGGAATGCACGTGAATGGGGGAGCGCAAAGGGAGGGTGTGAATACAAACTCAAACCTATCGTGTAACGGATTTCAAAGGGAAAAAGTAAACACCGCACAGGCAAGCTTGGAACCGCACCTTTCCAACCGTATGAAATATCATCATCATCATCATCATCATTTCCCCTTATCCAGCTCCTGCCGGGTTGGGGTATTTATGGCACTTCTCCACTTTCCTCTTTCCTTCCACGATCTTGTCCCAGTCCAGATTTCTTTTTCTTATGCTGTTCTTCACTGAATCAATCCACCTTGTTGTAGGTCTTCCTCTTGCTCTCTTACCCTTGCACTTTGCCTCCAGCATCTGTCTTGGTATTCTATTTTCTTCCATCCTCTTTACATGTCCAAACCACCTTAGTTTATTCTTCTCAATTCTCTCATTTAGTTTTCCCATCCCAACTTCCTTCCTAACATCTTCATTCCTCACTCTGTCTTTCCTTGTCTTTCCTATCATACTTCTTAGGAATTTCATTTCACTGGCTTGGATTCTACTCTCTTGCCTGCTTGTCAGGGTCCAAGTCTCAGCTGCATAGGTCAATATGGGAACATAGTACACTTTATACATTACCTCCTTGCTTTTCCTTGGTACTTCCTTATCCCAAACAAGTTTTCTTACACTTTGATAGAATGCATTGCTCTGCTGTACCCTCCTGCCAATCTCCATGTCCAACCTACCAGTTTGCATCAATTCACTTTCTAGGTATTTGAACGTGTCCACAATTTCCAAACTCTGACTTCCAATTTTCACAGTGCCCTTTCCTTGTCTTTCCCCTCTTGTCATCACCATGGTCTTGCTTTTCTCTATACTGATTTTCAGGCCGTACTTATGAATATTTTCGTTCAGTGCATCTAGTTGTTTTTGCACTTCTTCGGTGTTCCTTCCCCAGACCACAATATCATCTGCAAATAACAGTAACTTCATTTCTTTATGTCCATATGCTTCCTTTGTTTCCCTTACAAGTTCATCCATCACCATTATGAACAAGAGAGGTGACAGCACACTCCCCTGTCTTAGTCCAGTCTTGTTCCTAAACCAATCTGTCTTTCCAACTGGGGCCAGTACCCTGCTAACACAGTTGTTGTACATTGCTTGCACCATTTCCAACATTTCTCTTCCCAGTCTCTTCTTAACCATGGTTTCCCATACCTTCTCTATGGGGACACTATCATATGCCTTTTGGGGGGCGTGGTGGCTCAGCGGTCTAGCTGTATGCCTCTCACCAAGGCGGTCCGGGTTCGATTCCCGGTCAATGCATGTGAGATTTTCGAAATGAAATGCCATGTCCTGTGGTTCGGATTCCACGTAAAAAGGAGGTCCCGTGGCTCATGATCTCGAGATTAACGGTCACGTTAAACTACAAGCTTCCTTCCTTCCTTTCATATGCCTTTTCTAGATCTATGAAAGTCATGATCAAATCCTCTCCATATTCCCAGTCCTTTTCCATCACCTGCCTCAAGCTAAAGATTGGGTCCACTGTGGATCTTCTACTCCTGAAGCCATACTGTTCCTCTTGCAACTCTCCTTCCACCTTTCTTCTCATTCTTCTTTCTAATATCTTTTCCAGTATTTTTACTATCTGTGATATGAAGGTGATCCCTCTATAGTTATCACACACCTTCTTGTCCCCCTTCTTAAACACTGGTATTATTAGCCCTTTCTCCCAGTCTTCTGGTACACATTTCCGTTTCCACACACACTTTAGCAGTCGATACAACCATTGCATACCAACAGGTCCAGCAGCCTTTATCATTTCTACACTGATTTCATCCACCCCTGTTGCTTTTCCCATCTTCATTTTCTGTACTGCTAATTCCACCTCCAGCATTGTTATATCATCTTCTGTTAAAGAGTCGTCAGGTTGTGTCACTTCCATCTCACCAGTACAATTGCTCACATTCAATAACTTATCGAAATACTCCTTCCATCGTCCCTTTATCTCTTCTGGGTGTGTTAACAACTCTCCATCTTCCTTTTTCACTAGCTTTGTAGTAACTCTTTCTTTCCTCTTACTTCTTAGAAGTCCATACAGCATCCTTTTACTGCCACTTACATCTTTTTCCATTCTTCGTGTAAATTCTTCCCAACTTTTCTTCTTTTCTTCTCCTACCACTTTCATACACCTCCGTTTGCTGTCGTGATACTTCCTTCTGCTTTCTTCTGTTTGATCTCGGTTCCATTCTTTCCATGCAGACTTCTTTTCTTTCACTGCTTTCCTCACTTCCTCATTCCACCACGGTGTCTCCTTCTCTTTCACTCTTGTTGACATCCTACCACAAGCACTCTCTGCTGTACCAACAAATGCCTTTTTAAAGTGGGACCATTCCTCTTCTATGTTTTCCACTTCAGTAACTGGGATTTGTAGCTTCAATCTCTCCTGAAAATCTTCCTGTACAGTTTTGTCTTTCAATTTCCATACTTTTATTTTGCTTTCTCTGATCTCCTTTAGGTTTTCCAATTTTTCCCATCTAAATTTTGCCACCACAGCTCTATGGTCCCCATCAAATGCTTCTCCTGGTAAAGCTGTCACATCTATCAGCTTTCTGCGATTATTCCTTTCCACCAGAAAGTAGTCAATTACTGATTTTGTTCTTCTATCGCCCCAACCATATCTCGTAATTTTCCTGCTGTTTTTCTTCTGAAACCATGAATTACCCACTATCAGTCCATTCCTTTCACAAAAGTTTACAAGTTCCTCTCCTTCCCGGTTCTTTTTCCCATATCCATATGGTCCAATGACTTCTTCCTTTCCTTGTCTCTCATTTCTGACTTGTGCATTCATATCTCCCATGATCACCACTTCTACATCTGAAATTACACATTCTACATCCTCCAGGAATACTTCAATATCTTCTTCTCTGTTTCCAGTCTGTGGTGCATACACTTGTATGAAGTCCATCACATCATTTTTCATCTTCATTCTAATTTTCATTATTCTGTCACTCACACACTCGACCACTTCAACATACTCCTCCAGTTGTTTCGAGGTTATCAGTCCCACGCCATTTTTTGCCTCTTGGCCACCACTCCAGTATTATGTATATCCTTTCCTCAATTTCTTCCTTCCTTTACCTTTCCATTTCACTTCACTCAGCCCCATCAATCCAACATTCTCCCTCTCCATGAAGTCTACCACCTCCTCCACCTTGCCTGTCAGGGTCATGACATTCATGATTCCCACTTTCATTTCGGTTACTGGTCGCCCATTTCTCACAGTTCCCCCAGTACCAAAAGAACTGCGCGTCGCTTGCAGGGTATGCCCTAACCTTCTCCGAATCATTTGAAGTGCCATTTCCATTTTAGGCTATTATTACGATGGGGTCGCCACTCCCAAAGGCATTTTATGAAGCTACTGCAAGCTATTATACATGCCGCCCCTAACATGGGAAACAGACGCCCTTGCAGCCGCCCCTAACCTGGGAAACAGACGCTGCCGATTGATGCTGTACTCATACTATTCCCTGAGTACTGGGTTGCCTCTTCCGCAATCTCCACCGTTCCGAAGTCCATCTTCTCCGCTGCAGATTCCGTTGAGGTCTTCGCACGTAACCCTGTGCACAGGGCCTATGTTATACCCCATAGGACTGGGTCCTCACCAGAACTTAGCCGGTACTGTAGTCCCATGGTATATTACAGTACCGTTGCCCACCCCCGCAACGTGGACGCGCCTGGCAAGAATTATCCATGTAGTCAATTATAATTGCCTCATGGACCGGGTTAAGGAGCTGTCTAAATCCAGCCTCCAAGGCCGTATGAAATAATCACGGATAAATGCCTACAGAAATCTACAAATATGAGATAAATAGAGCGCCGATTGAATCGGCTTTGGCTCTTTTGGCGCGAGCAGCGAGAGCCAATCTGATCGGCGCGTGGCACTGAGAGGGTTAAGAAAAAATATTGGTACATTTGTATCTAGTCCGTCAAATATAACTTCTGACATGAAAGTTCGAGTGATCCTCAATTTAAATCGACCTATCGAATCAGTTTCTTTTGGTTGGCAACTCGGCACTCCGTTCTTATAAGCTCGCAGGCTAGTGTTTGGAGGTGGGGTAGGTTGTTATTTTGTGCGTGTGGTTAGTTTTGAAGGGTAAAGAAAATAACGAACTATTTAACATCCACTTAGGCATCGATAAAGCTGAAAGTTAATGATTCGAACACAAACAATGACCAGACTTTTAAAATTGCTGAAAATTGCAAGTTCGTGATGTTTTGTCGACTACAACTGAGAGTACCCCTTAAATTCCTTTTAGGAAAAAAATCACTGGTTATATGCATTGAAAGTACTGACAGAACTTATGGCAATACTGTGTAGAGATACTGAACAAAGTCTAAAATTGGTCTATTCATATAATCTAACTTAGGTTAAATAGAAATTAAATGATATGATTTAAAGTGAACCCAGGCTGAAGTGAGAGTTGATGTTTGGTTGGTTCCTTAGTTTAGGGGCTGCGAAAACGTGGTCATGTAGCCCCGTGTACTTTGGGTGTGTGTAGAATCTGTCTGATAACCGGTGTTAATTGTGATGACTGTATTAGTGTTTGTACCTGTTTTAGCTCAAGTAAGGACTGCAGACATTCAATTTTTCCAAGTAGTTCCTATTTTTGCAGCCAAACGCCACCGTCAACGACCAACTAGTTCAGAACTTAGTTACCAGATGCCACCGCAGTCGGCTCCTGACGACGAACGTAGGAACCTAAGAACGTTAGTCAAATGTTTAACCTATATATAATTTAGCTTCACACAGGTGTAAAGAGTGGAAGGTTCTTTAACATGCAATAAATCTATGACATGGGACCGCCGGCTTCTCCTCCGAAGAAAGGCATACCGAGGGATTTTTAAAGTTCTTAAAAAATCCGACAACTTCGGCCGGGTTTGAACCCGCGACCTTGGACATAGAAGCTCAGCATGCTACCAGCTACGCCACTGAAGCCACTTGAGAGTTGATGGTGGATGAGTTCTTCATTTTAAGTCATTGTAGCAGTCAGGCAAGGCTGTAATCCTTAACCGTTACTGTTTATTTTATACTGGGTGTTTCTAAATTCCCATTACAGACTTTGATGGTGGCATAGTTGGTAGCAGGCTGAGCTTCTATGTCCAAGGTCGCGGGTTCAAACCCGGCCGAAGTCATGGGATTTTTTAAGAGCGTTAAAAATCCCTCAGTATGCCTTCCTTCGGAGGGGAAGTAAAGCCGGCGGTCCCATGTCATGATAAAGAGCCTTCCACTAATTACACTTGTGTGAAGCTAAATTATAGGTTAGATTTGACTAACGCTCTTAGGTTCCAACGTTCATCGCCAGGAGTCGACTGTGGTGGCATCTAGTAACCAAGTTCAGAACTAGTTGGTTGTTGATGGTGGGGTTTGGTAGCAAAAGTTGGAACTACTTGAAAATCGAATGTCTGCAGTCCTCACTTGAATTAAAAAACATATAACACTCACTAATACAGTCATCACAATTAACACCAGTTATCAGACAAATTCTACACACACCCAAAGTACACGGGGCTACATGATCGCGTTGCCACAGACCCTTAACTGAAGAACCAGCCATCCAGACTTTGATGGCTTGTAGTGGGGACCAACACAGTTAAGTGTCCGGAAACGTACCCTCTTCCCACTACCCGCAATCAACCATTACAGCACACGTTTAAATCTCCCGCATTTTCGGCGCCACTGACTTAGAGTACGTACGTCATTGAACGATCATCTGATGTCCCATATCCCCTACAGGTTTGTTGACATTCCTTACCATCTTCCACGAAATCTCACAGGTGTCGTGTACTTGGTATTCCTTGAAGACATACTGCATGAGTTCTTAGACGATGTGCGTCAAGACATGTGGTTTCAGCACGATGGTGCACCACCTCATTTTTCACTTGCGGTCCGAGATCATCTGCACCACAGATTTGGGCAACAGTGGATATTAAAGGAGAAACCTATAATGACAGAGTTAGATGGAGACATATAGTCTACTCAAATCCTACCTGGCCCGCTGGAAGGATCCCTAGATGATGATGGATAGGTTGTGTTGGCCCGATTGCTTGGCCTGCACGTTCAAACGACTTGACACTGCTACACTACTACCAGTGGGATCATATGAAAACCTTGATTTCCAAGACCCCAGTGGAATCTGAGGAAGACCTACTGGCACGGGTTATGACTGCGGTGGATGTTGGTGGACCAGGGATTGGGGACCATGTGTACCAGAACATGGTACGGAGGTACCACGTTGTGCCCGTTTAGACCGGAGTCCGCACGACCACATATGCATTTTACCAAGAATCAGTCAGCACGAGAGTCAAAATATCCCAGGGCGCCAGATGGGTTAAAGCTAATCGCAAAAAAAAAAACATCAAAATAAAAAGAAAAATGCTTTACTGATTTTTGGCTCAATGCAACAATAAGGATAGAAGGAGATTCACCTGGACATGACACAACATGTAAAATTATCTCATTTTATTCTAAAATTTTAAAATTGACTGCAAAATGATGCTCAAGGTAACATCATTCCAGTGCGACGGCACACACTACTATTCACACAATGTACAGACATTTTCCAACACATTGAACAATTGTCCTTGGAGACACAAGTCTGATTATCAGTCCTGTAGACTGTGTTCCAAAATTATATCAATTATTTACGATGAAATCCAGTTCAAATTTAATTGTCTTTACTGGAAATATTGTAGTTCACTGGTTGAATTTCTAACATGATATTAACACTCGTAGAAATTCTCACTGTTTATAATTGTTTATAGAATTTTTAACTTCCACTTATTTTTCCAGTTTCAAAAATATTGTCAAAAATATTATCTTTGACCCAACACTAATTATGTACACATATTAATAACAACATCTGAAAAGTATTTGACCCTTGAGCATAGCATCGAAGAACTGTGCGAAGCACAACAAAATTTATTATTCTTCCAAAATTATACATTTCGAGAAGTGACTCGATTATGAACTTCAAATTCCAAAGAAATATGATTTCTGAATCATCAGCTTGATCATAAAAAATTGTTGAACCATTCAACTATTCGATTTTCCACTTGGAACTATTATTAAGAAAAATATTTATATTTGTTGCTATTTTAGTAACTTTCACAACTTGCAATTCTTGAACAGAATGCGGAAATAAGAATTGTAGCTTTATAATAAATTCATTTAGTTCATGACAATAGGATTGAAAACATCCTTTAAGTAATTTGTGGATACAGAATTATTTTTTTAAAAATTGGCAGTGGCCCATTCAATTATTTGTGTAAGAACACAATATCCCAACAACAACGGCAAAGGTCTTCCTCTGAAGAAGAATAAAATTTTATCATGACAAAACCGGGTTCTAGCAAATCCAAAGTATTAATGGAATACGTAAACAAGTTTGAAATAATTACTGATGGTTTGGTCATTCATTCGATAAAATGTGTGGTTCCAATACTCCTCCTATATACCTGAGCCATCGAACCTGCTATTTGATTGATGCTCAAAAAAAAAACCTCCTCATTCCTGCGACTTAAACATGCGCACCTGGGAATGGCATTTCAACTACTCCACACACATAAATTTTCTTCCCAAAATTTATACAATAAATCAAGCCTCTGCTTGTTATCAAAACTGGAAGATCTATAAACTTACAAGTTTATTTTATTTCACCATTCAGTTCAAACCGTGAAGTTACCACACTTGTGATATTCTCTATTTCACTTTCGAATGTGTGCCTACGTCATGATATTATATAAACACAAAAAAATATCCTAATTGATACAAATATCATTGGCTTCCTGTTTCATGCCTTTCCGTGTTATCTGAAAAATATACTTTGCTCAATGCAAATATTAACTGTTCAACCAGAACTATAATGTTGGTGGAATACGGGCTTGCGCTATCCACTAGCTTTCGTAAAATCACCTGTTCCAAACTAGGAATGACTAAACTAATCCTTAAGCTCTCTCTCAACGAATGTGATTATTAGAAAAAAGTAAGATCCAATAATTATTTAGAAAAATTATGAAAATTATTATTATTATTACTGGATTATTATTGTTATTATTTCCTTAAATATGTTTAATTATTATTTCCTTATGTGAAAAAACCACATGTTCGACTCTTCGAATATGGACAAAATATCCATTCCTCAACAAAAATAAATATTAACTTCTACAGTTATATCGGCTGATTACCGTGATTCTCAAACAAAATGAACATTCAAATAAATGCTCGGTATGCTCGCTCATCGATCCTAAACTGTTCTGAGTGCTGAAAATACTCAGAATAACCCTAATGTGTCTTGCGTAAATCAATGCAAGATTTAAAAACGATGAAAAATAAATGTGTTGGTCATCTGCAGAAAATGAGTTTGTTCCAATTAGCTAGGCATAATATAAAAGTCAAATGTGGCTTACATTTCTCGTTGGTCTTGAAGCGTAGTGAACCTGGTCTGTACCAGATTTATCCAGATACATGCCCTATTGGACACGCACGTCTAATCCTTGTATTGGCCGCCATTATATACCCACAATCTGTCTAGCACGATATAGTGGAAATATTTCTTGAAGTTTGAAGTAACTGCTGATCCATTTTAATATTGACTTCAATTAAATCCATAGCAGTTCACTTAAATGGGGTCAGATCCAAATGATCTCTTCTCAAAAGCGTGAGTTGTAACATAACTCACGGTAATCTTTTCAGTACAGGAAAACACTGATAGTCTAAAACAATCAACGGCTGTTCTGAAGATCGTTCCCTGGGCATGGCTTCACACCATCTATCATGCGCGAAGCAACATATAGTTTCCCTTTGTCGGCTAATGAACAACACCGTGATAGTTGGCCTTCAATATACTGAAAGATCTGAGTGGTTATTTAGTTACAATTTGTGAAACTGACAAGTTGGATTAAAATATCCAAGTATTGAATTATTGTTACTGGACTGTGACAGAATAATATCTAGACAAAGTGTAGCATATGTCCATATAGAAACAAAGTGTTTCACCAATGTCCGTAGAAAATGACAATCACCTTAGTGATTCCCTCTACCGGAATCTTACTACGTTCCCCACGTATCGTAGCACTTTTGTGACTATCACAATTCAAAGATATCTTCTGCGTAGATTCGGCAACCATGTGCCTTGGCTCGACGTAGCAGCAGCACCTTGTCCTACAAGAGCTTGGTTTGAAGTGAGCTGCTTATGCTTGGGCCGAGCGGCTTTTATACAAAACGGTCGGCTCCACGCTGGATCACGCTGAAATCTGTAAATCCTCATATCTCCGGTGTCTCTGGTCTGATTCACTTGAGACTAAGTGCATCCTCTTTCATTTGGCCGTGCCAGTAATCTGATCCAAGTATCAAGTCTCTACTCCATGGCTAAGTATTTAATCACCAAATAGTCTCGACCTCTGCTACTATTTGCCACGTCACTTAACATCTTCTTGGCTGCATAAAGTTTCCATTTCAATCTAGAAGGAAAGGAGCGCGATATTCAAATATCTCAACTTTCAAAAGCGGCTGTAGCCTTTCCCTTGATACCTAGGTGTCTGAATCTTGGAATACCCATTCCTAGAATTGGGCACATCCACCCCACACCTAGCAAAAAAATAAAAATTGAAAAATTTTTATTTTTCCTATCTACTCATTAAATCATCTGGTTCTTGAATAATAAATCTTCAAATTCGCTGCATTATAAATTCCCACGATGTTACCAGTTCGTGTATTGGCGATTTTATAGCCTCCATTGTTGTTTACTTCCACAACACGATAGGGTCCATCGTAAAGGCTTGCAAACTTCGAGTACACTCGATTTTGCACGTCGGAGGGTGTAGTTTTTTTTACTAAAACAAGAGTTCCTACTCGCAAGGGTCTGCGAAAACGCTTTCCTCTCACTCTGCGCTCTCTTTTCTCAGCTTGGCTCCTCAAGTTGTCTAAAGCTAGAGTCTCCCTCCTCTGACGACTAGGTTCAATCTCGGGTGGAATAGAGATGATTCGATCCCATAATCTTGTTGGTTTAATTCCATGATGAAGCAACATGGGAATCTGTCCAGTACTCTCATGAATCGTAGAGTTGATGGATTTGGATGCTAAAGAGAGAACATCCATCCATTTCCAATGCTCATTTGGACAATAGAGGCGGCAAAATTTAGATATTTCAGCCATCACGCGTTCTGCTGGATTGCTTTCAGGATGTCTGATAGAACAAAGCAATTGTCTAATCCCAAGATTATTCATGACGGCCCTGAATTCTAAAGATGTAAATTGGGGTCCGTGATCTGATAAAAGGAATTCCGGTTTGCCTGCTTCCGGAATTATGCTGTCTCTAATTCTCTTCGCACAATATTTTGCGTTTGCCTTCTGAATTGGGTGTAACATAGTGTATTTGCTGAAAACATCTATGGTCAGCAGAATATATCGGTTACCTCTTTTAGACTTTGGGAGAGGACCATAAAGATCAGTCGCAAAGATTTCACAAGGCTTAGAAGGAATAATAGGCCTTGGTAATTCTCTCAATAATTTAGAATTATATTTACTCCTTTGGCATAAGTCGCACTCCCGAATAGTGTTCCTGACAGTTTGTCGCATTCGCCCCCATGAAAATTTCTCTTATATCAAGTTGACTGTCTTATCTACTCCAGCATGACCTGCAATTTGATGCGCCATCCAAATAATGGGTGTCACAGAATCTCGCCCTGAAAATTTAGAAGGCTTATCCTCCACATTCTTGAATACAGTTATGGGGTTGGATTGAAATACTGTCCTGGCCTCATCCTGTCTTTGACTATCATTTCCTCTAGCTGCTCCTAGGTTTACCTGTATCTGTTCTTCTCCTCTTATACTTGGCATTTTCAACAGATGGTCAGCCTGTTTCTCGTCCTTAACTTGGGTTTTCATAGCCTCAATTGCCTTATGGTTTTCTTCTGCCTTTTTTCTAATTCCTTCAGTTTCCTTCTTTATTTCTTCTGTTTCCTTATAGTTCTCCTTGACATCAGTGGATATCTGGTTCATAACAGCCTCGTGACTCTTCAATGACCCTGTCATATCTGATATGTCCTTCTGAGTCGCTTGAATATCTTTGGAAATTACTTGAATATGGGATGACAAAGATTCTCTAATCTCCTTGACTCCATCTTGGTTCTCCAGCTTGAGTGTGTTTTTAATCTCATCGATAACTGTGGTTTTAATTTCAGTTTGTAATTCATTAATCACACCTTCTCTTATTTCTCCCACTACGAGTTCTTTGAATTGGTCTGTCAAACGTTGAACAACTAGAGTTGCCATCTCATTGCTCTCTTTCTTCACTCTGACTTCTAGGTTGACCATGTCTTCACCAACTTTCCTAAGACCACTTTCTATCCTATCAGCTAAGCTTTGGGATCTTAGATCGGCATCGCGAAATTTATCGTCCATTAAACTTGCGTTAGTAGCTAATGAAGTTTCGAGCTCATGTGTTTCTTCGCATAATTTAGTCATTTTACCCTCAAGTGACATTTTCAAGATTTCGGAATTCTCTTTAAATTTATTTTCCATAGAATTAAATTTACTATTTAAACTATCTTTTAAGTTATCTTTTAACCTGCTTTCTAACATATCGGAATTTTCTTTAAGTTTCTTTTCCAAAGCCTCTGTATTTTCTTTCATGATGGCTGCTATGTGCAGTCCAGCTTCTTTGGAACTCTCTTCCAAACTCCTCATCATCCTCATCATCTCTTCCATCATTTTCAGTATTAGTCAAAACTTAGGGGTATACATGTTGGCAGACAAGATTATAACTACAACAAGAAATATGAATAGCTAATTGGAACACTCTAATAAAATGAGATTTGACCTAATGTCGACGCGATGGAAAAAAAAAAACTTCTCTACTTTTACGAATTAAATTTACCACAATATCACAAGAAAAATATGCAAGTCCTCAAATATCCTCCACCTGGATTCTACTAATGCGTATGTCCAGTCATCGAACGTTTACTACTGAATTTACTTGACGCCCTAATGGTTAAGCCATTATCAAAATAATCAAACCCATTCTAATTATTAACCCAGTTAATTTTTAATTTTCCCCACTAATTGGGTTTCCTACTAATTTATTCATCCAAACCAGACATCTCTCAACTCCCAAAATATCTATAAAAAAAATTATCACAATTTAAATCGGCATGCGATTGACCGTGTCTAACTCGGGCCCCACGTTCGAAGCCATTTTCTCTCTCTATCTTATTTTATGAGCCCGTTTAGACCGGAGTCCGCACGACCACATATGCATTTTACCAAGAATCAGTCAGCACGAGAGTCAAAATATCCCGGGGCGCCAGATGGGTTAAAGCTAATCGCAAAAAAAAAAAAACCACATCAAAATAAAAATAAAAATGCTTTACTGATTTTTGGCTCAATGCAACAATAAGGATAGAAGGAGATTCACCTGGGCATGACACAACATGTAAAATTATCTCATTTTATTCTAAAATTTTAAAATTGACTGCAAAATGATGCTCAAGGTAACATCATTCCAGTGCGACGGCACACACTACTATTCACACAATGTACAGAAATTTTCCAACACATTGAACAATTGTCCTTGGAGACACAAGTCTGATTATTAGTCCTGTAGACTGTGTTCCAAAATTATATCAATTATTTACGATGAAATCCAGTTCAAATTTAATTGTCTTTACTGGAAATATTGTAGTTCACTGGTTGAATTTCTAACATGATATTAACACTCGTAGAAATTCTCACTGTTTATAATTGTTTATAGAATTTTTAACTTCCACTTATTTTTCCAGTTTCAAAAATATTGTCAAAAATATTATCTTTGACCCAACACTAATTATGTACACATATTAATAACAACATCTGAAAAGTATTTGACCCTTGAGCATAGCATCGAAGAACTGTACGAAGCACAACAAAATTTATTATTCTTCCAAAATTAAACATTTCGTGAAGTGACTCGATTATGAACTTCAAATTCCAAAGAAATATGATTTCTGAATCATCAGCTTGATCATAAAAAATTGTTGAACCATTCAACTATTCGATTTTCCACTTGGAACTATTATTAAGAAAAATATTTATATTTGTTGCTATTTTAGTAACTTTCACAACTTGCAATTCTTGAACAGAATGCGGAAATAAGAATTTTAGCTTTATAATAAATTCATTTAGTTCATGACAATAGGATTGAAAACATCCTTTAAGTAATTCGTGGATACAGAATTATTTTTTTAAAAATTGGCAGTGGCCCATTCAATTATTTGTGTAAGAACACAATATCCCAACAACAACGGCAAAGGTCTTCCTCTGAAGAAGAATAAAATTTTATCATGACAAAACCGGGTTCTAGCAAATCCAAAGTATTAATGGAATACGTAAACAAGTTTGAAATAATTACTGATGGTTTGGTCATTCATTCGATAAAATGTGTGGTTCCAATACTCCTCCTATAAACCTGAGCCATCGAACCTGCTATTTGATTGATGCTCAAAAAAAAAACCCTCCTCATTCCTGCGACTTAAACATGCGCACCTGGGAATGGCATTTCAACTACTCCACACACACAAATTTTCTTCCCAAAATTTATACAATAAATCAAGCCTCTGCTTGTTATCAAAACTGGAAGATCTATAAACTTACAAGTTTATTTTATTTCACCATTCAGTTAAAACCGTGAAGTTACCACACTTGTGATATTCTCTATTTCACTTTCGAATGTGTGCCTACGTCATGATATTATATAAACACAAAAAAATATCCTAATTGATACAAATATCATTGGCTTCCTGTTTCATGCCTTTCCGTGTTATCTGAAAAATATACTTTGCTCAATGCAAATATTAACTGTTCAACCAGAACTGTAATGTTGGTGGAATACGGGCTTGCGCTATCCACTAGCTTTCGTAAAATCACCTGTTCCAAACTAGGAATGACTAAACTAATCCTTAAGCTCTCTCTCAACGAATGTGATTATTAGAAAAAAGTAAGATCCAATAATTATTTAGAAAAATTATGAAAATTATTATTATTATAACTGGATTATTATTGTTATTATTTCCTTAAATATGTTTAATTATTATTTCCTTATGTGAAAAAAACCACATGTTCGACTCTTCGAATATGGACAAAATATCCATTCCTCAACAAAAATAAATATTAACTTCTACAGTTATATCGACTGATTACCGTGATTCTCAAACAAAATGAACATTCAAATAAATGCTCGGTATGCTCGCTCATCGATCCTAAACTGTTCTGAGTGCTGAAACTACTCAGAATAACCCTAATGTGTCTTGCGTAAATCAATGCAAGATTTAAAAACGAAGAAAAATAAATGTGTTGGTCATCTGCAGAAAATGAGTTTGTTCCAATTAGCTAGGCATAATATAAAAGTCAAATGTGGCTTACATTTCTCGTTGGTCTTGAAGCGTAGTGAACCTGGTCTGTACCAGATTTATCCAGATACAAGCCCTATTGGACACGCACGTCTAATCCTTGTATCGGCCGCCATTATATACCCACAATCTGTCTAGCACGATATAGTGGAAATATTTCTTGAAGTTTGATGTAACTGCTGATCCATTTTAATATTGACTTCAATTAAATCCATAGCAGTTCGCTTAAATGGGGTCAGATCCAAATGATCTCTTCTCAAAAGCGTCAGTTGTAACATAACTCACGGTAATCTTTTCAGTACAGGAAAACACTGATAGTCTAAAACAATCAACGGCTGTTCTGAAGATCGTTCCCTGGGCATGGCTTCACACCATCTATCATGCGCGAAGCAACATATAGTTTCCCTTTGTCGGCTAATGAACAACACCGTGATAGACTGGCCTTCAATATACTGAAAAATCTGAGTAGTGAACCTGGTCTGTACCAGATTTATCCAGATACAAGCCCTATTGGACACGCACGTCTAATCCTTGTATCGGCCGCCATTATATACCCACAATCTGTCTAGCACGATATAGTGGAATACAATTTGTGAAACTGACAAGTTGGATTAAAATATCCAAGTATTGAATTATTGTTACTGGACTGGGACAGAATAATATCTAGACAAAGTGTAGCATATGTCCATATAGAAACAAAGTGTTTCACCAATGTCCGTAGAAAATAACAATCACCTTAGTGATTCCCTCTACCGGGAACTTACTACGTTCCCCACGTATCGTAGCACTTTTGTGACTATCACAATTCAAAGATATCTTCTGCGTAGATTCGGCAACCATGTGCCTTGGCTCGACGTAGCAGCAGCACCTTGTCCTACAAGAGTTTGGTTTGAAGTGAGCTGCTTATGCTTGGGCCGAGCGGCTTTTATACAAAACGGTCGGCTCCACGCTGGATCACGCTGAAATCTGTAAATCCTCATATCTCCGGTGTCTCTGGTCTGATTCACTTGAGACTAAGTGCATCCTCTTTCATTTGGCTGTGCCAGTAATCTGATCCAAGTATCAAGTCTCTACTCCATGGCTAAGTATTTAATCACCAAATAGTCTCGACCTCTGCTACTATTTGCCACGTCACTTAACATCTTCTTGGCTGCATAAAGTTTCCATTTCAATCTAGAATACCCATTCCTAGAATTGGGCACAACGTCTGTGTTGACGTTGGTTGTTGTCACATTGAGCCCCACCTGGAATGGACCCAGATGACAAGCAGCAGGAGTCGGACAGAGCTCCGAAAATTTGGGAGCTGTGAACGTGTTCTATAGTGGTTTATTTCGGGTAGCGGGAAGACAGTACGTTTTCGGACACAAGTTGCTATGCTAAACTTAACCGTTTTGGTCCCCACTTCAAGCCCTCGAAGTTTGTCATGGGGATTTAGAATTGGTAGGATGGGTGATTCCGTATTCCCTGCACTTCACAAGTTGAGGAAAAGTTTTCCAGGTTTCAATCTTATTTTGTTGGGGAGCATGACACTATTATTTATGAATATTATGATTCTGGAACAGGATTATTTGGATTAGATCTGAACACACTATGTTCTATAAAATGTATCATTGATGTTTCATCTAACCTAGAAAATCGGAATGATATGAAGTTATTTGCTGGTAATTCTGTTTCTTTATTTTGTAGTGCAACAGTAATTGTTCCTTGGGGAGAACTTGGAGCTACAGCTCGCAGCCCCGACGGCCAGGTCGTCCATTCCCCAGCGTTTCCTCCTCTAAAAGTTGTGGATACTCTCGGAGCGGGTGATACATTCTGTGCTGCTGTTATCTCTGCACTAAATACAAACCAGACACTTCAAGACAGTATCACATTTGGATGTCAAGTAGCTGGGGCCAAAGTTGGAATGTATGGTTATGAGGGACTTAAAGTATTTCACAATGAAACAAGAAACAAATAGAGGTAGATCACATAACCATCCCCGAGAGAAGAAGTGAGGAGAAAAAATGGAATTTTCACTCCTGCAGTGATGACAAATAAATATTTATGTCGATACTAAAATATTACATTATTTAAAAGACTCATGGTGGTTCCGTATTGATATGTTAGAATAGTTATTAACAAGAAATGAACATCCGCCTGAATCAATACTATACAGATAAAATTAATTATTTATCTTGTTTTCAGTTTCAGTACATGTTTCGAGGATTAATTACATTTTATCCCCTTCATCAGCTATTGAAAAAACAAAAACAAAGCACAGCACAGTAATAAGATACGTATTTAAAACCTAATATGGTGCACCATAAAATTTAGGGTATAAGAACAGAATAAAATGAAATGGTGACGGAGATCAGCTGCTCATGACAAATAGTAGTTCCTTGAAATGGTAGATATGTAACACCAATACTTCACCAATCCGTGTAGCTCTATAACCAATGAATGTATGCTTAAAGATCCAAATATAGCCTGTTCAAAACAAAGCGGCTTTAAGAAACCCGACGTGATGGAAAGTGATCATAGGTTATTTTAAAGCAATAATGGTGTCTGAAAAGAAAGCAATGGAAAAAAAACAGATAAAATTAAACCAGTGACAAAGATGAAAAATATATAAAAATCATTATGCAAATCTAATTTAAATGACATTGAAAGAATATAAATCAAATACATATGATAACCTCATGAGGTTAGGACAACGTTACATTTAGAAAGTGATTTGTCTATTGTTTAAAATTTTATGGGCGTAGCATAGTCCAAAGCTCAAATAGAAGGTAATAGGAAATGAAATACCCTAAATTTTATGGTGCACCATATTAGGTTTTAAATACGTATCTTATTACTGTGCTACGCTTTGTTTTTTCAATAGCTGATGAAGGGGATAAAATGTAATTAATCCTCGAAACATGTACTGAAACTGAAAACAAGTTAAATAATAAATTTTATCTGTATAGTATTGATTCAGGCGGATGATCATTTCTTGTTAATAACAATACTAAAATATGTATTAATATTACCCATATTTTTGGGGTTATGCCGTGTGAAATAATAAAAAAATTAAAATGCTTACATGTTTCGTGAGGGACCCTGTCTCCTTTATCTTCTATTGAAAAAGGAGGCATGGTCCTTCATGAAACGTATACCGGTAGGCATTTTAATTCTTTTTTAAATATTTCACACAGCATAACCCCAAAAATATGGATAATATTAATAATAATCTGGGCTGTGAAAGCCTTAATATACTGTACTTACTAAAATATGTAGTTTATTATTATTTAAAAGAACATGTTTCGTTATTCAGTGATATCTTCTTCAGCGTTAAAATTAAAAGCGTTTAACGTTAATGAAATAAGCATGGATATCCTTACAATAATTTGATTAAAATTAAAGATCCAAATACATTTTTTTTCTTTTTTCAAACAATAGAAAATGCTTCTAAACTGGAGTTGCGATGCATTGTGGTAAACTTATAAACATATTTTCGTTTTGACAAGGCGGATTATACGAGGTGCATCCAGAAAGTAAGTTTCCCTATTTTTAATAAAGAGAACATAGTTATACGCAAAACCTTATTGGCAACAGGTACAGCAATGTGTCAGCTATAGGCAGCAAATGAATTGAGACACTTGTCATAGCGTGGTATCAACTTTTGTAGTCCTGTGTTACAGAAGTCTGCCGCCTGCGAATGGAACCAGCGAGTGATATTCGTATTCGGCTCTTCGTCAGTGTGAAAATGCTCCCCGGAGGCCAGGAATTTTTTGAGGCGCAAGGAAAGGTGGGAATCACTGGGAGCAAGATCAGGACAGCAACTGCTCGGCGGAAGTTTGGCTGGGAGCTGTTTGATCATCCACCGTACAGTCCTCATCTTGCTCCCAGCGATTTCCACCTTTTCTTGCACTTTTTACCTCGCTTCCATTCATTTTATAAATTATAGTGACAAAGGCCTTTTACCCAGATTTTTACTTATTCTTTAAGAATTTTATTTCTGTTTTAATTGTGGATGACGCTTGTGAAATTGCAAAATTTTATTGAAAATATTATGTATAATAGTTTTAGATTGAACTTTGAGAACTTTATGTGGCTCTTTGACTGAGAAAGGCTTGATAAGCCGAAACATGTATCAAATAGAGTGAAGTGGTGGTTGAAAAAAGTATTGTATTGTAAAGTTGAAATTTATTATAATAGATAATAGACAATATCTGTGTTTATACAATTGATTCATCAATATGTTCTTCATTTTGTCTGATGAAGGGGAACTAGATCCTCGAAATATGTAACACTTAACTATATATTTCATATTTGTATCGATAGGGTTGGCATCCAGTTGAAGAATGCTGTGAATGGGAGCATTCAAATTAACAAACTGTTCCTAATGTACAGTGAGCAGGGTTCTGTTTCTATTCATCTGTCAATGGGCACACCAACAAGCTCTCCAAATGGATGAACAAGTTTGCTGGGCTCGTTGGTCATGGTCCAGTGAGATTTGAAATTCCCAGCGTCACATTGGATACTGCCTCCGACTGCTGCCTGTGAACTGCAGCTTTTATATATTAAAAAAAGTCAACCCCTGGCACTATACAGCCCATGAAGCGCCTTGGCCGACCAAGCGACCGCTGCCCAGCCATTTGGCCTACAGATATTGGGGTGAAGCGTGATCAGCGCATCGGGTCCCCTCAGCCGTTAATCTTGGTTTTCGTGACCGGGGCGCTGCCTCACTGTCAGACAGCTACTCAATTGTCCTCACGAGGCTGAGTGCACCCTGTTCTAACCCTCACGTCAGTTTTAAAATCCCTGACGGAGCCGGGAACAACGCTTATATATATACTGTACCATATACTGGCTACAATGGCCGAGAGCACTAATGTGCTAAATCGTGCCTCTCTGGCATAGAGAGAGTGTGGGTTCAAATCCCACCTCGGCTGTCCTCAAAATCATTTTCACGGTTTCCCATTTTCACCACCAGGCAAATGCCGGAATTAGGTACAGCACTTATTGTAAATGCCGGAATGGTTCCTTTCAATAGGTCCATGACCGATTTCCTTCCAAAATCCCTTCCCGTCCTGAAAGTAAAATAAATGGTCATTGGCTGCGTTAATAAAATTATATAACTCTATGAAAATACAGACACCGTTATAGATAAATTTAGGAAGAGACATCTGCAGTTCTATAGACACACATATAGGATGGATGAGAACAGACTCACTAAGAAGATTTCCAATTAAGGTTTTGAATATTCCCGAAGGGAATATGATGTAGTTTCCATTTGAGCGGATGAATTATCAATAAATGATAAAAATGGTCCGGTTAGCTCAAACAATGCCAGCGTTTCGCCCCAGTGTGCCGTTGGGCTCATCAGTTGGTACAGACACACCTGGCATTGTTTGAGCTAACAGGACCATTTTTATCATTTATTGATAATTCATCCGCTCAAATGGAAACTACATCATATTCCCTTCGGGAATATTCAAAACCTTATTTGGATTGCCAAGGTAAGGCTTTTGTTTTTATGAAAGGGAGTTTTACTCCCGTAGCACATTGGCATGCTCGTGACGTCAATACTGCTTGTATTTTGTGTCTTGCATGGCCTTCTCAGTATGTGCTAGCCACGCGTATTGGTAGGTGTGTCTGTACCAACTGACGAGCCCAACGGCACACTGGGGCGAAACACTGGCATTGTTTGAGCTAACCGGACCATTTTTATCATTTATTGATAAGATTTCCAATATCGTGAATGCAAGTAAATTAAAGACCAATTGGATAAAGGAAGTACATGAAGACATGGAATTACTTAAAATCTCTGAAGACAACATTAAGGACAGAGAACAATATAGAAATAAAATCAGAAACACAAAAATTGTACAAGTCTCAAGGAAGTACACATCAGTAAAGAAATGGACAGAGGAAAGCACAGTGAACTATTGAAAAGGTTTTGGGAAGAAGGGGAGAGAGGAAAAGGAAGTGAAGCTGTGATTGACTCAAGTTCACACGCTCTTCTGATGGGGAATAATCGGAAATAATAATATACTGTATATGCATACACACACAGGTGGCCTGTTGATTTTTGTGTGGCTTGCCACTTGGCGCTCTCCAGCAGTCTACAGTGGGGGGAAGGTCAGTGACATACCAGTCTAGTCTGGGTCACACCTTACTCTTACCTTCTTGATCCTTGTATTCTTGAGGATGGGGATTCAGACCTTATTGACACATTCTGACTCATCTTTCCAGTTGAAACTATTGGCAAGTTTGTGAATCTCAATGACTTTCCATTATAGCTGAGCATTGAAGGTACCGGTAGTTGAAAGCACATCCAATTGTCAATATGTATTTTATACGAGGGCCGATCCAAAAATAAGGTTCCAAAGACCTCGAGCCGCACGGGAAGGTGCAAGATGAAATCGGGCAACAGCGCTGTGCGCGGATGTTTCCCTACTCGCAATTCCACCTGGTCGCGTTTTACTGCGCCGCACAGTCTTGGCTCAGCAGCTGTCCGAGATTGAGGCTGCCATTGTTGATCCCGCCAGATGTGAAATTTGTTCCGTTATTCGCAACGCCAGAGGGACTCCACCCGAGGATATTCATCGTCAGTTGACAGAGGTGTATGGCAACCACTGTGTGTCTGTTCAACACGTCCAAAAGTGGTGCACGGGATTTAGTGCCGGTCGGAAGGACGTCCACGATGAAGAATGGAGTGGAAGACCGTGAGTTTCGGAGTCGTTACTCGAGACGGTCCGACTCGAGGTTAAAGGAACACTTGGGTGGCTTCTAGAGCGACGATTATGTCTGAACAGTGGTGACACGCTTCCTCAACGGGCTGGCGGCTGAGTTCTACGACATTATGATACAGAAGTTGGAGTACCGTCTACAGAAATGCGTAGAAAAAATGGCAATTATGTGGAAAAATAGAGGAAACTGTGTGCTTTCTAATGATGTAAATTTCAATGAAATAAAAAAATGTCTATATGTAACATTGATGGGAACCTTATTCCTGGATCGACCTTCGTAGTAGCTCTCTTTCCTGCCGAGGAACCACCATATGGGCCTGAGTGTTAACATGATCCAAATCCCCTAACCTATTTTTAGTATGAGAAAGTAGTAAGTTCATAAATCAATCAGTATTTTTCAAAAGTTAATTTTTCACACATAACATAAATATACATTTATTTATTTTTTTTACATCCAGTTAACAGTCTGAATATTATTGTCTAATGATCACTTTCAACCTAGGTACAAGATGGAATGCATCCCGATATTGTATCTACATATACAGAGAATATAATGCAATGTATAGTATTACGATTTCAATGAAATAAGAGTATCATCTCTTCTGTGTCCTACAAGAGAGATCCAACACAAGTCAGGATACTACTCCAAAGCACATGCAAGTGACAAAATATAGGAATTCTCCATAGTTTTTGCATGAAATACCGTATATTACTGTATTTTGATATTCCACGTTCATTATCATCACTCTTCAATCTGATATGCTTCATTCATGTGAAATGTTTTTCTTCTGTAGTAGGAAACATGGTTTCTCAATGAATGGTTGTCACTAGAAAGGATTTTAACGTTAGTGATTTTTTAATTTTTCATTATTCATCATTTTATGTCTCATAGTGGCTCTATGTGACAATTCCTATGTCCTCACTCGATACACACTGCCAAGCTAACCAAGGGTAACAATAAAGGAAATATACAATTCTGAACTATAAAACTGATGTTAATAACGCAGTTATGAAATTGTTTGCACAGATTTTTATTGATCAATTAGTGTTACACATTTTTTTATTCATATCCATGCAGGCAGCTAATTTGTGTGGTCCAATATTTATTTGTTCACATGATTGATCGAGTAACAAATTAAGAGACATTAAGACGAGTGGGAGAGGAGAGAGGTTGCTAGGACAAGAACTGTAAGGGTAGACCAAGGTTAGACTATGTTAAACAAATTGTCTCGGATGTAATTAAGGTGTTGTAGCTATGTAGAGTTGAAACAATTAGCTCAGGACAGGGAGGCATGGAAAGCTGCAGCAAACCAGTCAAAAACAGTTTATAATAATGATAATAATAATAATTTCTTCAGAAAGGCATTTCGGGTTGTTAGATCTTGTTAAATGCTTCTTGTTATCTGCATTTTTAAAGATTTGTTCTTGTTGGTTTGAAGTGGTACTTCCCTGATTTTTATATAGGCTATTGGAATATTCTGGAATTAACACAAAATGTGAATGGATTCTGGTAGATATTGAATTTAGTGCCATAATTAAAAGTTAGCATTTTGGTTTTAAGGTGATAGATGTTTTCTGCCCTCCATGTGTAGTCAACCGAAGAGATTTCTTTTTACCAAAGAATAGAAAATTTAAAACCATTTCCTTTTTTCTTATTAAATGAAGGAATAAAGTATTAATTCTTCATAAAAATAATTAGTTTTCGAAAAAACCTAATATATCATGTGTATTTAGCAAAAACAAATCATTTTGCATTTTATTGCTACCTTACTGTATGTCAGAACATTTAAAATCAGCATGTATACATCTTAAACATAAAGGTACATGAGTTTTGGATGAATTGTGCATCTATTGGTAATGCTAAAAGCCACTGACTCTAGTTATATGCAGTAGCTGCCTGTGGAGAATATGCTTGGTTCCTTGTCTAGTGCTGCGAGTTTTGACTACTGTAGAGACTGATAGACCTGCTGTGGGCAAGCTCCAGTGGCGTAGCGACGGGGAGGGGAAATGTTTTACGCTACCGCCTGTGAATCTTCTTTACTCCGATATATATGTTAAATGTGACCATGTTCTTCACTCGGTAAATGCCCTATTCTCCACTCGCAGCGAGACTTCTCCTCCAGCTTTGGAGCTAGCAGCTTTGCTGTTCAAGTGTGCAATTGGTAACTTTTATCACGTTGCTTTGGGCTGCGTTAAATGCGCATATCTGTTTCGCTCTGTGTCTGTTTCTTTAAAGATAATTCGGTACAGATGACCTCGCTCTTCCGCCCCTTAAAACAACATTAATAATAATTCGGTACATAAGGAGTTTCTGCAATTTATTCCTATCAATGATGCAGATAAAGCCAGCAAGACAGGCAGATTTTGAGAGTCAATAGTAGCCTAATGGCAGTAAGAACATGGATAGGAAAACATTATTTTCCTCTCACATAATATCAGTATTATAAGCAGTCGCATATGTACATGTTGATACCACTGCATCATTTCAGTTTTAATATTTAGTTACTGTTTTCCATACTTTTTTAAATGTTGAAGTTTTTCAATTTTTTTATTGTGTTGACAAATATCACTAAAATAGTTTTCATGCAAAGAGAATGTTTATTTATTGCTTTTCACGAATAATAATCGAAATATCATTTTAATAATGTATACAACTACTTTATGGATGGAACCCCCCCCCCCAAGAAAGAAATCCTGCATATGACACTGACAAACTCACATGGTCTGTGAGGTCCTGGTAGAAGAAGAATATCATGGCCGAGATTGGGATGGAAAATCATCTTCAAACTAATTTGAGAGGCAACCAACAAAGACATGATTGCCAACCTTTGCTGAGTGGACACAAGGAAGAAGATTCACATTTTTCATTCCTATCCAGATTTGTGTGGTCCAATATCTGTTCACATGATTGATCTGGTTTCTTTTGTCTATTTGTTTGAAGATAAGTTCATATTATAAACTTGTGTATTAATTACATTTTGAACATTTTTCAAAATGGGAGAAGAATTCAGCATGAATTGCTGCATCGTTATCAAAAGCTCACATATGTTTTCTATTCCAAGAGAAAATACATGGAGCCAAATAAACAGTAGAATCTTTAGATCTTCTTCATCCTTAAAGAGAGCAGAGACTGAAGAGTAGGGTCAGATGACCTCACTATGCCACCCCTTAAAAAATAGTACCGTAATTCAGACTGAAAATCTTCTGATAAAAGTGGTACTTAATGTTTTTATAGCCCATTTTCCTGCTGTGGAATATAATACAGTGGTGAGGTTTGCTGTATCCCTTCTATCCTGTTTCTCAGTTCTAAGCTCAAACTGAAGAAAAAGGTAATTTAATCACTAAATAAGAAATTGGTTACTTATGATTAGGGCCCGGATGTTGATGACATGTCATC
Organism: Meconema thalassinum; assembly: GCA_946902985.2. Taxonomy (NCBI): domain Eukaryota; kingdom Metazoa; phylum Arthropoda; class Insecta; order Orthoptera; family Tettigoniidae; genus Meconema; species Meconema thalassinum. The sequence goes on from OX336396.1 coordinate 252,733,777, forward strand.
TTTTTACTGAGCTGTCTGAAACAATGCTGAAGTACATAGAAACTCCGGATGGGCCACCCCGTCTTCAAATATCTTTATTTTGCATCATTTTGCATTTTTTTGTGTGCTATTTTTCCATTTTAAGAGCATTTTTTAAAGTTTGGTAGATTTTTTGGTCTTATTTTAGAGAAATCGGCTTTTTGAGGATTTTTTTTTTCCAATTTAGTCATGTCACAGCTTTATCTGAGGGAGTTACGTCTCTCAGAATTAAGAAGAAGTTAGTAGCTGATACAAGATAATTTGAAATATTGATTCCATTTCCTTAATCAACCGGGTGGAAACTAGTCTTAGCAACAATCGTGGCGAAATTGCTGCGGGTATTGCATGAAAACTGAAAAAATTGCCGGACAAAAACATCGGGTATAAAACATTATGCAAAATCTCGGACATTCTTTCTAGTTAAAACTACTGCACGGATGGGATTGAGGAGGATTTAGCAGCAAAACGACCTCCCTCACTTCAAGTATGCTCCGATCACATCAGTTGATGTTGAACGTGGCTTTTCGAGATATAAAAACTTGTTGGCTGATAATCGCAGATCATTTACATTTGACAACATAAGAATGACATGCGTAGTGCAGTGCAACTCAGACTAAAGTGAACATAAACCTTTTGTTAAGTGCTAGAAATCTATTTTGATTGACTTTTCAGTTTGAGCAAGATCTCATTTTTGAAATATTGGTGAGTTTATTATTATAAGATCATTTTCTCCATTTTATAGTGCATTTTTCAAATTTTTAGGACATTTATTACAGTAATTTTTGAAAATTTTAAGTGCATTTTTTAAACTTTTTTACGGCATCAACATCAAAGTGCATTTTTTAAACTTTTTTACGGCATCTATTAATCAGCTGATTCTGTATCTGACATAAGATATGACAGAAAAGAATTGCTAAACCAAACATGGAATTCATTTTAGATTATCATTTGAAAAATAAACATCTGTGGACATATTTACCCCCTCCTACTTTAGATCAGGATCCAGACTGAAGTTATTTCATAAAGTATAAGGGTTTATTGCATGTTTCCTTTAATGATTCATCAAGTTGAAATATTTTTGGTTTCATTTCACTTTCTTATATTTCTCTATACACTTTTAAGGTAATAAATTGGTAAAAGAAAACTGTAGACTTGGAACAATTGTTTCATTCACATCTGAAATCCTGGACACTTCCTTTTATTTAAAAACAAGTCACTGAAAAAAAAAATAGTATCAACAACACATTGCCAGAACTTCTGGTATTTAATATAACAATTCAGTATCGTGTATTTCATCATTTTGTGAAAGATTTTCACAAAAAACTTACTGTATTATACACTGTATTAACTTGCACACCTCTTTATACTGAAGGGTTGCAACTGATTGGAAATTATACATAATTCAATACAATTAATGTATGTCTTCTCTCTCTCTCTCAGTAATAATGTGTAATTCAAAGCCCATAACTATTGTACAAGAAAGTGTGATGATTGCTGAGCATTGCCAGTTAACAGTTTCTGCTTGTTCCAAGACTATATGGGCCATTGAATGAGGAACTTCTCCTAGTGTTGCTACAGTTATCAATGGCATTATCAATCAGAAAATGCCTGTGCAAGAATTGAAGACAAATATAAACAGGAATTCCATAAGAACCTAAGAGACCTAATACTGCAACAACTACATTCTTGAGAGAGAAACATCTATTGGATATTCTGCAATCAGTTCAGTCTTAGCAAATCATATTTCATCTTAGGCAAACAGATACATGGTGAGTCAAACATTACAAGTTGCGATATTTCAGAGAATTATCAAGAAATAAGACAGAACCATAATATTCGTGTTCATTGTTTTTGTTTTGTTTATACTTGCAAATTTGATTGTTATTATTATATTGTCGCACATGGAGTCGATCTGTCTGACAACAAAGAATACATACATGGATAAAATGAATGGCTTTGTATAGTGTAGCATTGTTTTGTATACTCTGTATTTCTCATGTACACTGGTGAAAATTTATTAAATTAATAATTATTGATTCAGTATCATCTCAGATATTGTAAAAGTTTGGACTTAATTCACTTTATTTTATTTTAATTAAGGGCTGATAACTTTGGAGTTAACACACTTTTCAATTATTAGGGGCCATATATTTTGGTAATAGGGATACGCACAAACTTTTTTCATATCTCCTTTCTTGCCTATATATGACCTTCTAGGTACGTAAAGTACCGTATTTTAGCAAAATGAACTCGTGAAATATCACAAAATTTTATTTATTGCACGAATTGTGCAAATAATCACGAAATATACTCCACTTGGTGCGAAAAATGCTAAATATTATCAAAAAAAGCTCTCCAATAAACGTTTAAATGCTTGCGAGGAATTGACCGTCATGGTTTCCTTTTCATTTGATTGATAGTGCTGCATATTCTCTACACAAATGCACACAAAGCCGGAAGTATATGTATTCAGTTCCGCGATCTCTAAAGCTATCGATTACATCAAATGACATCGTGGTCATAGATAGGCTACAGCAGTACGAGTTCATGACTGATAAAACTTTATCGGCAAACATCCAGCATTTAAGTATAAAAATACCGAAAACTAAAGTCACAACAGTTTTTTCGAGGACTGAGGAATACAACAGTGAGGGGTTCTATCTATTTGACGCTGCAATCACATAATTTCTTAGATTTACCACATACTATAAGGAAGATTTCAGAAGAAACATCGACCATTATGATAATTTATTTCGCGAAATACCCACCGAAATAGCATCAGTTTTAACACTGAAATCAACAGTTTTATTTCTCCGAAAAATAAGGCCCTTATCCAATTATTCAGCTATCAATCACATGATTGGTACTAAGGGCATACAGTACTAGGTATTTCAGCTATTAAATTCCTGGTTGAAAGATGAAGTTAAATGAATCCATAAGAAATGGCTCTGCCTTGCTTCTTGAATTTCCCAAAAGTAATCTTTCACATCAGAATTTCTTTAAACATTTTATAGGTTAGGCACATCTGTTTACATTTTGAAAGCATTATATACACCTATTGCATATGAGAAGGATGTAATGGAGCATAGCACTTCATACTGAATTGATAACATTACAATCGTATCCTCCCTCTCACTTATTAAATCGTTTCCCAGTCGAGAAAAGTCTATCGTACATGCTAACTAAATCAAGACCAGCAGAAAATTTCTTCAGATTCCTTCGGCAGACATGATATATAGAGGCATGACTAAATGTAGGCACATTCAACTTCATTCTATGATTCATTAAACAAAATATCAGTTTTAAATCATGTGCACACAAAGCACATATGTCCTGAAAACAGAAATGATGAAGTTATTTGCTGCACACTTTCTTTTTGACAACATGAAACCAATCAGCTTCCATACAAAATCCTTCTGCAGAATTATTGCACTTTGTTGAATTATTTTCAACTTTCAATTCTATTCTTACAAAATCATTAAGTAGAATTGTGCAGTTTGTTCAAAATAACATAAAGTTGTTGGTTCTAACTCTCGTATTCCAGGAATATGATGGGTATTGCTTTAAAATTGCATAGTAACTCTTCACAGAAGAGATGAAGGTTTCCATTTAACTTAATCTGAAATATGGGTCCTGGACTAGCATCAGTTATTGGTTATCAATTTATTTTAATTTTTTTCACATCATCCTCTACAACAATTACAAGGTACCTGGCACATGCTAGTCCATAAAGGATAGCTGATCCTGAACAGCTATGAAAAAGAAAAGGACACTCTAAGGTGAGCATTCAAAGATAACGAGTACTCAAGAAAGCAGACCCACAGAGCGTTACACCCTAAAACCAGTTCAGCCATGAAACGGGAAGAATGAGCTACAGCTCTTGTGGTGTTGCCTTGTGCCCACGATGTTTGTAACCACAATGCCCGCATCCTAAAAAAGAAGAATATTACCACCACCACCACCAAGCTTCAACCACCACAGAAAAGTGGACAGTTGAAGCGCAGTGTGAAAGATCCGATCCCAGCCACCGAGCAGTGCATAGTGTCCTGTGCATCGAATGTGATCAGGTCTACATAGGACCGATTGGAAGGACAGTATGCAGGCTAAAAGAGCATACCTTATCTCTTCCCATAATCGTCGCTCTGTGCTCAGTTGGCGCCTCAGTGGCAAACGGGGGATGGGGCAAAAACAGACTGTTTGTTTGGTAGAATAAAGAAATTACGACTAAGCAAGGCAAGATGGCTTTTCCGATTTTCCGCCTAACGTAGTATTAACTCATTTATAACCGGGTGAGTTAGCCGTGGTCGTTACGGCGTGGCTGTAGGCAGTCACTCACATCCAGGAGGCGAGAAGGTTCGAATCCCCCCGCCGGCAACCTTGAAGATGGTCTTCTGTGGTTTCCCATCTTTCTTCCAGGCAAATGCCGGGGTTGGTCCCTAACTATAGGCCACAGCCACTGCCTCCAATTCCTCGTCCTTACAATCACGCTTTCGTCCCCAGACAACACTCCACACGCAACGGTACTTGTAGCTCACCCCATGAGTGTCCGCATAGAAGCAGCTACAGCCTCTGGCGAGCCAAACATGTCCTCGGACACTCCCGGCACTAAAAAGCCGTACGATAAAAATAAAAAATAAAAAAACACCTCATACTCATTAATAGAAGAGTTTTGTGTTATTTTACTTTTAATTCTTTTAAGGTTACTTATAAATTTTGTCTTGCACCTAAAACTTCAGGGGGGCAATACCTCCTCCCCCACCTTTGATTTTTATCTGAAGAAAGCAGAGATGGATTCACAATGTCAAATGTTACAATTGCAAGTTCTAGTAAATAGGAAACCTTCTTTTCTTCTTATTAATCCCTTACGGAATGAAATAAATTCCTGAGCAAAATTCAGAATAAAATATAAACACACAATTATATTTAACAACAATACTTCTCATCAAGACACTCAATATATAAACTGAAATATACGAGGAGTGATCAGAAACTAAGGTGACAAGGCCGTTATTCCTGGAGTCTCGTCTGTTTTAGAGAAATTAGTAGTGAGGGTTGATTCGAATACAAATGGTTGGTAACTCTGCAGAGTTTCAGCCACCCGCCACATACAGCGCTAGTTGTAGGTAAAAGACTAATGACGACTCGTTTGGAAAACTGCTGCTCAGCTATTCGATTTCTGTGGGCGAAATATGTAACCGTGGCCAGAACTTCTCACCGAGGGTGTCATCATCCTTCATGACAACGCGCAATCTCATACAGCCCAGAAGACCACCACGATGTTGAAGCGTTTTCGCATGGACATCATTGACCACCCTCCCTACAGTAATAATAATAATGTTATTTGTTTAACGTCCCTTTTAACTACTGCGGCCGGGGTGCCGGAAATTTGCTCCAAAAGGGATCTTTAACGTGCCAGTAAATCTACTGACACAGCTCCCTCGCATTTGTGCACCCTCAAATGCCAGGATTCGATCCTGCAACCTTGAGTTCAGCAGGCGAGAATGTTACCGCTGAGTCACCCTCTCTACAGTGCCTAAACTGATATGGAAACTATGTCGAAAAATAACCTAATGTACGTACCATCATTTGGCTGTATTGATTATCTATACTAATATAATAAAGCTGAAGAGTTTGTTTGTGTGTTTAAACGCGCTAATCTCTGGAACTACCAGTCGGATTTCAAAAATTATTTTTGTATATGATAGCCAGATTCAAGAGGAATAGTTTAGGCTATGTAGTATTAGGCTACACCTCTCAGGTAACCTTACAGATTGATTTTTGTTCAGTAAGTCGGAAGAACAAGTTCTCCCGGACAGCTTCAATAATACAGTATCTAGCTCTATTGTTACCTAGCAATGCGGGCTGCATCACGTCGTCCCTACCGGTGTTCTGGCGCAGAATTGGAGCTGCTTATAAATTGCAGTCACGGGGAGTAATTAGTGCAAAAAGATTTCTTAAGCCTCTTAAAACAGTTATCATCATGACAAAAGGTTCGCCCCTGGCCGTGGTAAGTGATTTTTGAAAGGCGGCAAAAATACGATACGCATGTCATACGATGTTGGCATGTCAAAGAACCCATTTGAATTCAGTAGGCCGAGTTTATAATGGCAAAATTAATCTCGGGAGTTTCCGCCAACACAAAGTTCCTCATTTCTCTACTAGAAAGCGATATAATGTTCAAGGAGTGTAGATATCTATTATCTAACCTCCTTGACTTTCATAGTGATTCAAGGAACAACGAAATTAGACATGCAAGCTACCCTCTGGGTGTCAAATTACAAAGCTTGCACCAGGCACCCGAGGCCATACGATATTATTATCATGACAAAAGTATGTCTCTGTATAAGAGCGATGGTGTTGGTGCAGTGTACTGTGGTTATCAGCTGCAATACGCGTTGTAGCTTTCCGATCCTTATCCTTGAGCGCTCCAGTTCTGTAGTAGTATTCATTATCATCAATAAAACAAATAAATCCACCGGGCGAAGCCGGGCACTACTGTTAGTATGAAATAAAATGTACACGTTTCAATGCGGGCTTTGTAACAGTAGTTCCGATCATCCCTCGTACAATACAAAATAAGTTACTCTGAAATATATAGCCTATGTATTGCAAAAATCACAACCGACTGATGACAGTCTAAAGCAGTCTAAAGCTTTAGTGGGATGTGCGGTGACAAAAGCTACATCTGCCGGTAGTAGTTGAAAACAGTAGTAGTTTGAGTGGGCAATATTTAATAATGTTTTGCGACCCTATGAGGCTTGAAGTGTAAATGGCTGTATATAGGAGGGAGCTAGAGCAGACTAGTACCAATCAGGGATGGAACAAAGTTCAACAGGACTTGGAAGACTCCATCTATGGAATATTATCATAGGTAACCATTCTGTTACCAGTATCAGTCGTAACTACAGTAAGTGAAATGAAATAAAATAAAATATTTCTGCCCTATATTTGGAAGAGGTCAAATGTAAGGTTGAATTTATGGTTGCATGGACATAAAAGTAACTACCTTGAACCTAGCTGATGCGTCAGGAGGGGGCAACCTTATTTAATAATAATGATAATAATCTAACAATTATGGGTTTAGCATCCTATTTCCGTACTGTGATTTATCTACCCGAGACGTTGGGGTGTCAAAATGTTTTCCTTAGAGTATTTTAATCGTGCCAGATAATGTACTGATATGGATATTTTGCATTTAAGCTCTCTGAACTGCTAAGCAACAATACCTAGATTCTCTCATGTAATCTTGGACACTGGAGTTTAGAGCCTTACCACCTGCACTTTGCAGTTGGCAAAGAAAATTCGAGTTAGGTTAAAATATGAGGCAAGATGCTCAGGATTAAGATCTTGTGCAACAGGCAGGCTAGAATGAGGCCCATGACTGATCTCAAGCAAAGTTTTGAATAATGGAATTACTGTTTCCCGAAGGATACAGAAAATTAATTTCTTCGAATAAGCGTGATAAAACATTATCAAATTTCAAAGAAATTCGAAAAATTGATTCGGTTAGCTCAATTCATTAGCCACTATTTTGCCCGGTTTACCATGAGGCGAAACACTGGCTAATTTTTTGAAAGTAAGAATTTTGCTTTCATATCTAATTTTAATTTTTAGATAAATTAGTTTAAAAAAAGACTTAAGTATCGAATTTTGCTTATTTTCATCATAATTATTTAAGGGTTGAAAACCATTGGGGGTGGGGGGCAGAGGGGGCCAAAATACTCTTTGCCCCTTCTCTGGATCCACATTTGGAACCTAGTGAAAGTGTCATCAAATAAAAGGAACTGTTCTTGAACAACTACAGACAGTTGTAGGATTTCTAACCTCGCCCAATAATAAAGCGGCAAAATAATTCAATATCATGCAGATAATATGTTGAAATACAGACTCACGAGAACAGATGAACCCTTGGCTTTCTATGAAAATAATCTACATTGCTTGTTCTAACTTATAATTATAATGGTTTTTCAATCTCTTTGTGCTTGACATTTCCTGTGCCTTTGTGTCAGGAGTGGAAAGTGAATAACTTTGCACCATTGCATTTAACCTGGCTAATAATCACATGACTTAAAGTTCAGTAGAGTTTCGAGTCTCGATAGTTCAATATTCCCATAAATCCGAGCTGAAAAATGTGTACTAACAAAAATAACAGATCGTCACTTTTAGTGCGTGAAGCTGAACACGGGTGACGAGCTTGTCGTCCGGCAGTTCCCTCTCCTTCTCAACTACAATATATTTCTCTCAAATTCCTCGTTAACGATAGGCGACTGAAATGTTACGCTGTACCACCTGCCGACAATAACTATATTTATGACTGTTGGATGTTGACCAATACCATGCTAGCTCTGTCAGTCCAGAGGTCCGGTCCTGACTAGTGGCTCGTTTGTCACGTCTCCAGCGTTGCATAGTTGCACGCAGTTCTGTCCAGTCTCGCTGCTTGCTCTCAGCGGCTACGGTGGAGAGTTGACAACGCTGTGCCTAGAGCTGGGAAAGCCTTGGCTCAACGCAGACATGGAATGTAAACATATCCGCCCAGCTAGGTTTCAAAAGCGAGCCGGTCGTTAATAAAGGAAATCTTTAACTTGGGGTAGTGCAGTGTTTGAACACACTTAGAGAAAACATATTATCCTCTTTACTCTGAAACTTCTCTAACTTCTATCATCCTCTTAACGTTCGCTGGTTCGTTGGCCATTCTTCCAAATCACAATATTTAATACTGCTCAGCTTCGTTTTTCACCAAACATAATCTAAAATCTCTCCTTTTCTTTTCCTCCACATCATAAACCATCCACTTACTTCTTTATCTTTATCTCCGCCATGTTATAAAAATAAACCAGTCCGATCTTAGTCCGTATTGTTTGTGCATGTGGTACAGTGCTCTCTCGGTAATCCGGCAGATATCGGACCAGAGCACTGCCGGATTACCGAAAAGGATTACTGGAAAATATCGAGAAAAACTCAGATATCAGTAGAAAATAATTTTTTTTTGGTAACAACCGCCAAAATAAACCACTCTCATCCGCATTGTAAACTTGGTCATGAGCCATTTCTTGGATAACCTGTTTGAACCTTCAACAGCGCTTTTGTCACATTAAAGTTTCTCACCCATTGTACTTAGCTGTCTAATTCCATAACGTTGTATGAATTTCTGCAACCATCCCTCGCTGGCTCGGAAATCATCCTTTTTTTGTAATTTTCCAGTAAAATTCCCTAGCCTTTCCTTTAAGGATTTCACCAGAAATTGGTGTAGTTTATGCCTACCACGTTCTTGTAAAAACCAATCATAGACACTATCGTCAACTTTAGGATTTTCACCAGTTTTCAATATCTGTAGGTTACTTTTTAAATTTTCATTTGTCTTAAAAAACGACTTTATTTTATCACTGTTTTTTCTTATGTCATGAACTGTAGCTCGACCAACACCGTAGCCTATTCGTTAGCAACACTAGTTAAAGTTTCGCCCTTTTCAAGCCGCTTTAGGATTTCATGTTTATCTAACAAAGATAGAGTTTTATGTTAACGTTTTTTTCTGCACGGATGCCATCTTTAACACAACACTACTACAGTACAACTGTCCTACACTAAGCACCTGAGGGGTCGTGCGTGAGTCATCGCTCTTGGCGCCAATGCATTGTTTACTCAGACACTAGTCTTGTCGCTGCGTGGGAAACATTGTACAGTATTGGGGACGCATTATCAAATCAAGTGTTGAGCTCGTACTCGAATACAAAACGCCGGATTACTGGGAGAGCTGAGATGCCGGATTACAGAGGGAGTGCTGTAGTTTGATTTTATTCACTATGATTGACGACAAAAGTGTGATTTAGTAAGTCCGAGTTTTTCTGTAGTTCAAGTTAGTCTCTATCCCGTCCACCTCGAATTACCGAGACTCTACTGTTCTAGTGTTGAAGTATTTAATTTCTGTCTTCCTGTTTAAAAAGCCATTGAGAGAGAAAAAAACAAACAACTTTTTCTGATAGCAATTATTTGAAATTACTACATAAATTACACTATAGGCTACTCTCTGATTTTGAAAAAATTAGGAAATCAATTCCACAAAAATATATTTTTCCTAATTCTCTGACATTCAGTGTCTTTTTTTTTTTATTTTCCAATAATATTTTTTTCTTTCTATTATACATTTTCTCCAACAAGGAATGAAAATCCACAGTAAATACTGAGACTTGAAGTGTATTCAATTCCCTGTGATAATTTTCATACATGAACACTTATAATCTCTATACAGTACTTGCTATTTTAATGAACATGTACGATGAGTGAACTTCCATTTCTAACAACAAGATATGACACCAAGGGCAGCAATACAAGAGATTTTTGAGTAGTGTTATTTTCATAATTCACAACAGTAATTTTAACTTCTATTACTTACCTGTATTTCTATTGTCAATTGACTGTTTATTGCTAAGTCAACATGGCTTAAAATATCCAGAACTGAATTACACTGATTAGCTCTTAACTTCACAGTAAGCTTGATAACATTCATGAAGACACATAAAAAGACACCAAACTAACTGAAGAATGAAAATATTACGAATCTGATTTATATTATTCCCTATATGCAGAGGCGTTCCTTTTTGGTATAAATAAGTAAACATAAAGTTTTAAATGGTTGTGAAATTTTGAAGATAATGTAGTACAGTAGGACTCCAACTATCAAAACTCCGACTATCCAAATCGTTTCATAAAAAAATAATTAAGACGGTAACGTACTGAGATTTGCAAAATAATGATTCTGTCTACACACGCTGGTGTATCATTCCCTCTTCCAAGCTAGTGTAGGCGCAGCGCGAACATTATTGGGATGATGAGCTTACTTTGACCGAGATGTTCAGCAAACAACAACTTTCATTTGCTACTATTGTACAGCACTTGTAAGTATGTACGCTATATAATAAGTAACAGTGTTGCCCTTTCCTTTAATTACTTAATTAAAAATGCATACATTACCGAAAATAAGCTCTTTTTCTTTAAAATACATAGGAAGTGTGCAGGAGAAAAAGGGGTATTTTTATTCTTTTATGTTAATTAGAAGTTCCTTATGGTCCTAAACAATACCTAAGGTGGTCTTTTAAAACAAAGAGTTAAGTCCAAGTATTCCAAGAAAAGAAGAAACAGTGCTCCAGGAAAGAAAGGGTCATAAGTTTATCTTTCAAACAATATAATGTTGTTTTTTACTCAAGATTTAAATTAAAATGGTGTAAGAATTACGTAGGTGGTAGGATAGGAATTTAATCTAGTCATTATTATTTTTAAATGTAAATTTAGTATACAGAGTTAATCTTTTTAAATGCCATTTACTGAACATGTTAAAATTGTGACTTAGCCCCTTCTTTCCCTGTACCCTTCATATGTATTTTTGATTATCTGAATGGAGTCCGGTCCCAAATGATTCGGATAATTGGAGTTCTGCTGTATATTGTGACAAATGCAGGGTGACCATTTTACGTAGTGGTATGAACTTAATTATATTTAAGAGCTTCCTTATTGATGTTTAATTTCCATTTTAGAACCTAAATGAACGTAGTGAAATATTCACATTTCATTCATATTATTAGTATTGACCTCACACCAGTATTTCCTCTATAATCCATATCCGGACCTCGCAGGCTCGGCTTATGTAATTCTGTACGAAGAAAGGCTTATGCACTCAAGGGTTGATGATAGAATTTCAATGAACAAAATATAACAATGAAGTCGTATTTGGATTATGAATGTGTTTCTATTAATTTTTCGACAGTTATAAATGACTTTCCACCAACTTTTCAAATTACAAATACTATAATAATTTTCACCACAAAAGAAAATCTCTGCATATGATATTTAACCAAAATGTCAGGATACCATTAGATGAAGAAACCTAGCTACTCAGTGTCAGGGGCGAGGTGCCCATTAGGGCGCTGAGGCTCAGCCTATCCGTAAAAAAAGTTAAATTAGTTTTCTTCCGCTGTTATTGGTATTTTTCGATTGATATTTCAAATATTATATATTTGAACTCGCGCTGCCTAGCGCTGTGTCTGCTCACAACCAATAGCTATTCACCTCAACTCAGCCTGTCGCGCGCCGACGCAATAGCAACTACGTAGGTGGCGGGGAAAAGAGGGGGGTGTATCTTTTAAACGTGTGCGTTAAGGCTTGCCCAAGGACTCCTGGAGATAGATACCCCACAACGATAACTGCTGCAATCTAGGGGTGTTTGGCAGAACTAAGACAGCACAGTATAATGAATGATTCTGGTTACAGGGTTGTCAACGATATTAAATGCAAGATAGCATAATTTTCTGACATGAAACATTATTGAACATGGACATAAATCTGAACAGGACCCAGACATACGCAAAAAAATGAATTTAAGATAAATTTCATTATGTGTTACTTTAAAATACATAACTTAACTTGCAGAATGATATATATTTTTTATTTTAAATGTGCTCTTTCGACATGTTGGCAGTCCTGGCTACACGGTGGATGATACGAATCTGTGTAGCCTATTGCCAGTGTAGAATGTAAGTGCAGTGAAGTGTGTTTCTATTAATCTATTTGTATCTTACTGTGTGGTGTGTTTGTGTTACAGTGTAGTTGAAAACAAATAGTAGGCATCAGTACGCTAATCTTCACGACACATGCGTTTCAATGGATGCGTTCAATACATCTCATGATCCATTGAATTTTCTTATTGAAACCCAACATTATTTTCTCAACTCTCATTGGAGGAAGAAATCCAGGCGAAAGAACGGAAGCCCACGCCAAGCTTGTCACTTCAGAAAACCGATGGAAAGTTTGTAAGACGGTTTCAGAGACAATGGTACGAGTCGAAACCATGGTTGAGTGGTAGTGCTACCCGAAATAGATTATTTTGTTTTTATTGTGTGCTTTTTGCTAAAGACAATTTAGAATGGGCCAAAAGAGGGGTTGGTGAGGAAAGTCTTGAAACTTTTCTTTCTAAGGCAAAAAAAAACCATGAGTGTTCAATTTCACACATCACAGCAGCTGTTAAATCATTTAGGTACCGCTAGAATTGACCATGCACTTTCTGAGGCGATGCGTCTTGCAGCTTTGAAGCACAATGAAAAAGTCGAGCGAAATAGGAATATAATGAAAAGAATGATTTCAACTCTCTGTTTCCTGGCGCGGCAAGAGTTAGCTCTCAGAGGTCACGATGAATCTGAGACGTCTTTAAACAAAGGCAATTATTTATAATTATTGGATTTCTTGGCAGAGGAAGAACCGTATATGAAAGATCATTTATTATTCGATGGGGTATATAAAGGCACTTCCTCTGACACACAAAATGAACTACTCGAATGCATTACGGAAGTAGTTAAAGAACAGAATTTTATTGAACTTGAAAATAGTCCGTTTATTTCCATGCAGGCTGATGAAACCACGGATGTCTCAACTACAAGTCAAATGAGTGTTATTTTCTGTTATGCCAATAACGAATCGAGATAAATTGAAGAGAGATTCGTCGGATTTTATGACGTTTCAAAAGACCGAAGTGCTCAAGGTATAGCCGCTGTTTTGCTTGACGTCCTCTAAACCTGGAAGATCTCGAAAGGGAAATTAATATCCCAAACGTACGATGGATGCAGTGCAATGGCAGGTAAAAATGCTGGTGTTCACTGTATTGTAAAACAAGAATATCCTCATGCCCTCTTCATCCATTGCTATGCGCATCAATTAAAATTGGTTCTGCTTTATGCTTGTAAAACAATTACGCAAGTTAAGATTTTTGTAGCAAACCTCGCAGGATTCCATACTTTCTTTAGCCGTTCTAGTAAAAGAAGCGATCTTCTTAGAGCAAGGGGTTTCAAATTGCCAAGCTCATGTGAAACAAGATGGAACTTTCATTCGCGCGCTGTTGCAACAATTATCCTTCACCATGCGGAACTAAAAGCCGCATTTCATGATATTATAGACAATGATGGATGGGATGATAATTCCTTACATCAGGCAATTGGACTCGGCAATACCGGTATATTGAATGATCTGACGTTTCTTTTTTTGCTGCAGCTTTATAATTTGATTTTTCAGCATACGGGTGTATTGTTTGACATCCTGCAAAGCAAAACCGTAGATATAAGACGTTGCAAGTACGAAATTGAAAATTGCACCAAGGCGGTTGATAAACTAAGATGTGAAGAAGTATTTCTTGCCTGCATAGAGAAAGCTAACTCTCTCCTAAATTCAGCAGGTGAACTTAAAACTACTCTAAATGAAGCAGGATCACAGAAATTGAAGAGACTTGCATTTTAAATAGTTGACACTATAGTAGTGAATATGGAAACCAGATTCCAGGACTTTCAGAAGCTAGATTTTACGGAATTGGTAGATCATGAAAAATGTTTGTATTACAGTAGGTCAAATAATTTCCCGACATTTATTCTCGAAAAATTGTTTAAAGTGTATCCATTCTTCGATCATGAAAAACTTACAGGAGAACTTATGTTCGTTTACAGTAGCGAGGATAAACACCTATCGCCTAGGGATTTATTCAAATACATTATACACAATGGATTAAAAAATGTGCTCCCCGAGTGCGTGAAGCTACTTTCCTTGGTACTTTCAGTTCCGGCGACCACTGCTTCATGCGAAAGAAGCATGAGCACATTGAAACGTGTTAAAACGTACCTCCGCAACACAATGACGAACGATTGACTATAAAATTTGGCAATTTTGGCTATAGAGAAGGGAACTGTTAAATCTTCTTCCAAACGTCAAGAATTCATTCCTCGAGTTATCGACGTCTACGCCCAGAAAAAGGACAGAAGGATCGAACTTATCTACAAAAAAATTTAATGGTGAGTGATAATGTACGTATTAATTTGCTGATGTTCCTTGTCGAATTAGATTTAATTATTTTAAATAACACATCTGCTCTATTATGACTGTGTAAGTGAAGAATACAATTTAGTTGAGATAATTGTTCTATTTTAATTTTTTCCATATATGGTATGAGTAACTGTGTGTGCCCCATTAAAGTAAAAAAGGCCCGACCTGTGATGAGTTAAGGGACACTGGGGGTGAGGACACAGCCTTTCCAGTAGACTAAAGCTGTGCATTTTGAGGAGTTGAGCACGTTTGTTACTTTCGGAATTCATTCAACTTCAGCCTACCCTACAAAAAATATCACGCTTCGCCACTGCTCAGTGTAGTAAGTGGTTCATAAAATACTTGCAATATTTCAGATTCGAAAGAGTTAATATTCCATCACTTGAAGGTGATTTCATCCTTCCTGTCTGGAAACCACTCTCTTAGTAATAATAGCACACAACCAAATCTGAACATACAGAGCTTCAGACAGCAGCAAACAATCTACTCAAAGAATACCTTTCAGTCTCAAGAATTAATACACATTTCAAGCAAATCCAAGAAGATACCGAACTGAGAAACTACGTAACTATGAAAAGAGTAGCAACCAACCGTACTGCTTGGTATCATTTTGTGACAACACACCAGTCTGTGGACTGAATACTCAATGATGATGATGAATTCATACGATATATTTTCTCTGTTATTGGTACGGACTACAGCGGGCCATACACGCTGAGATATATATCAAGAGACTGATTCATGAAGCGTGCTTCTGATAATAGTTCTATCATGCGTAGTGTTGTCACAACTTGTCTCACACGGTATCTATCGGGAAAATGAATCAATTGTGGATACAATGCGAAAAAGGAGAATTGCCTTTTTCAGCCACATAGTAAGACTACCAGACACCAGACTACTGAAACAATTATTCAATTTCTTTTGGAAAAGTAAAACCAAGAACAACTGGTTCGTTGAGGTCCAGAATGATTTAGACGAGCTAAATATTACAATGAAACAAATTGCAGAGAGAAAAGAGAAGAGGATTCTGAGAAGTAGGGATACAAGATTGTAATTAAAAACAGTCAAACGAAAACAGTACACCATTACAAATGAAGAGAGGGCGGCCAGGTCGGAGAGATTAAAGAAGCTCTGGAAGGAGAAGAGGAATTTGAGAAGCCATTACAACTAATATTGTACAGACTGTAGTGTATATGGATTGATTTAAGTGCTCCAATGTGGGCGTAAACTATGTAAATAAATAAATAATTTTTAGACCACATTCTTTGTTTTTTCCTTTGATTTTTCATCAAACAAACACCAAGGACTATCCCCATTTCGCCTGCTGAAGGATCGGATGCCATGTTCAGTCCTCCAAAACTAGTAAGAAATCTCGGCGTGTATAGCGCCACAGAGACGAGAGACTTGTATCACGAGTCTGCCTCATGAGACAGTGTCTAGATACATATCTCAACATGTATGATCCGCTTAATGGTTAATTTAAATGTTCTCATCAACGTGATACCACAGAGAGTCAATGGCAGCTTGTGGGAGGTGGGAACAATTATACTTCAGGCTATTGCAACAGTCTATGGATGAATACATTTGAAACATTTCTTTGATAAAATCATCAGCCAGTGGTTTATTATTCTAAAGAATCTCATAAAGTATTGATCTCATTCAAGTGTTCATCAAGTGTTAAAACTACAGTAAATAGAGTTCCAGTAAAATTGAAATTGATAAATAAAAAGGAAGTAAATACTCAAGAAGTCTTGGCAGTTATATTTAAGTTATCATTAAAAATAAATAGTGCCTCAATTTTTTGGGGGGTCTTCGAGTTTTCATGAGTTCATGAGAGATAGTAAGCAAAAACATTCAACATGATAGTTGAAAGATGAAAATCCACCGTCTGCTTTCAGTCGACCGACCACGTCAGGGAATGGAATAAATGAAGCCCCCATCTAGCGGCGAGGATATGAACTGTGCCGGCTGACGAAGCCTGTCGCACTCCCCTGGAGCAATGATTAAATGAATGACTGATGAAATGAAATGATAGTGGAGAGTGTTGCTAGAATGAAATTGTGCCAGGGAAAACCGGACTACCCAGAGAAAAACCTGTCTGCCTCCGCTTTGTCCAGCACAAATCTCACATGGAGTGACCGGGATTTGAACCACGGACCCAGCGGTGAGAGGCTGGTATGCTGCCGCCTAAGCCACGGAGGCTCTCAGCATGATAGTTGAATATTTTAAATAAAAGACCTTATCATGAGAGATTTCTAGCTATGCCTTAGAAAGCCTGTCAGTGACTGATAATGCATTCAAAGATAAAAAATTAATTCTGTATTTGTTTTGAGAGAATGTTATAACAGCCATAGCATATAAATATCAACACAGTACTATACCCTATCTCTCATATTGAATACACTATTCATGTCACACATTGGCTTCCACAAGCTGCCACAATTATGCTGGTTTTCACTTCTTTAATATCATTCTAGACACAATCTGTATTAAACAATAAACAACAAGGACTACAAATGCATTTGTATTCCATTTATGACTCTAAAGGTCCTATATTTGTTAAAATTAAAACATATACTTGTCAAATATCTTAATTTTACAAGTGTGATACTGAATTTGTAAACACCGAGTTTCAGAAGTTCAAGAAGAGCAGCCTGTAGAGACACACAGTCTACTACTCGAAGGAAGTTCCACCGCCAATCTATGAAGGCAGTGGCGAGTTTTCTTCATTAATTTTTTCCACAGGAGCAGATTCCTCATTCTTAGCCGAATGATTTGTTTCCCATTCTTTCAGATACTTCACCACCTCCATGTGCCCAAACGTTTCAGCTTCGTCAATTGGCAAGTTCCCCCATCTGGGTTCAAAATAGAATTCATTTAAAAAAAATGTAACAAATCTTTTTACCAGTTAAACATAACCTTTGTAATGAAACGTAAATCTTTGAACAAGGAGTTAAATAGAGCTGTTATTGCCATCATCATCACAAAATCTGGATCACATTACTTTACCAGTATTGAACCATCCTCACTTTCTGGCTTCTAGTTTTGAGTCACATTCCACCACTGCTCATAGTAAGGGGAAATGCTCTAGTTTTTAGAGTTCAGGAAAATAATTGGCAATGATTGGCTGCCAATCCATTAGATATCACTGATGTATCAATCAATATACTCAGGTCTCAATATCCATTTGTTAAGACCTCAAAGAATTACATGGACAGGGACTTTAAGAAAAAACTTAACACTTGGGCTTGGGAATGGACTTCCAATTCTTCAGTTGAACATTGCAGCTTGCCATCTATTACAGTCAAACCTAATGGATTCAACCTTCTTCTCATAACATGATTAACTATTAACAGGATCAAGGCCAACCGTGGAATATGTGTTGATCTGGTAACAATTGGAGACAACTGAATGCAACTGAGATGTTGCAAAGCAGAGACAGTGAAACATATTGTTGAGTGCATATATGGGAAAATGAATGTTGCACTATTTTCATTAGGTGGGGGGTAGGTAGGTGATAAGGTAAATGCTTGATATCAAGAGAAAACTGTATTCAATTGCGCGGTAAAACGGATGCACCTCATTCATCACGAATGCCGCAATTCATAGAACATCACATTGTCATCGGATTAAATGGATTATTAGTAGTTAGTCTACATTAAAAACTTCACGAAAACAATTAAGTTAAACGTAAGTTATATAAGAGGGCGAGAAAGAACCGCGAGTGTCACAAGTACGCGCAAATTAAATTCTACATTGCAAGACATGGTATTGGCAGTTGACGGAGCAGTCTCTGTCCGCGCCTCGGCTCCCATGTTGAAATCAGCGCGCAACGACCATCCGAGTTAACTGTTGGGAATGGACTTACTCGGTCTAGCATCTCTGCCATACCCTTCACTATTGAGATCTGGTCGGTGCTCGAGCCTGGCAACGACCAAACAAAGGAGCACTCCTAGACAGTTGGTGCGCTTTGCTTTCTCAGACAGTTCACAGTAACTTACTACAAGATTTCCGTGTCCAACTCCAGTCACCTGGGTGTTGTAAACTAGCCTCTATCCTTCCACTTCTCCTGCTCCATTACTTCTGCCACATCCAGTCCAATGTTACATATGTCTTGTCGGATTTGGTTCATCCATCTCTTTTTTGGCCTTCCAACCAATCTAATACCGTCAAGGTTCCTCACCATCTCCCTCTTTGCTGCTCTATCCATTTCCATCCTTTCCACATGGCCAAACCATTTTAATCTCGACCTGTGTATTCGCTGTACTAATGGTTCAGTTATATTTAGTTCTTGCCTAATTTTCCAGTTTTGGATTTTATCTCTTCTAGTCTTCTGGAGAGATGTTCTCCTGAATTATTAAAGATGGTGTGAATGCCTGCCTTTGAAGGCAGTGTTGGTATGTTTAGCTTGGAAATTGTTCTTGTCCTATTGATGTATTTATCCCTATTTTCCCTCCCCTGCAGCTGTGTTTGTTTGTCTGTTTTCCCATGTTTCTGTTCAGAGCAAGATTGTGCATCCTCAGCTAGAATATGCTGGTGGAGTGTGGGATCCATGCCAAAGATACTTAAATATGTGCTCAGTATTCTTTTCTTTTAACCTAGAATAAACTACTGCATGACCTTACAAGTCCCTCTTAGCAGAAAGGGAGCTGATGTGATAACCTAGATGAAGCTATGTTACAAGACTTGGCCAATACAGTAATGCAACAGCTGTATTCTTGGTTTTAGTCCGACAATTTAATTATTAATATAAAGAAGATGCTATGCATGAATTTCTGCATGACTCAAAAGAAGCACTGTTAGGGATTTACATATTACAGTAAATCAGGGCAGTATTAAATTTACTAAAACCACAAAATTTCTTGGTTTACATATTCAAAATGATCTAATTGGGACAGCCATTTGACTGTGAAATTAAGTGCAGCATGCTATGCTTTACAGTTTCTAAAGGAAAAGACTACAAATGAAAATACTCTTTTAATTGCATATTAATAGTTAATTTCTTTGCTTCTTATTGAATAATATTTTTGGGTAGTTCAACTTCTAGCATAACAGCCTTCAGAATGCAAAGGTTGTTAGAATAATGTAAGGAGTGTATCAAACTGAATCTTGTAAACCTGTTTTTAAATATTTCTTGATTCTACCTCTACCATGTATTTACAGCATATATTAAAGGTTTTTTTTGAAGAGAAATATGGAAAGCAATAATATATTTCAGCAAAATAGTGATATCCATCAACATACCACTAGACGAAAATATTCTTTACATACCAGTAGCGGTAGGACAACTACTAATCAGAAATGAACTTTCCACATGAGAATAAAGTTGTATGATAAACTTCCCATTAGCAGTTGAAGTGAAAATTCAATGCATTATTGTTGGTACATTGCATTTATTATGTTGAAGAATACAGTATGTATGATACAGTAATTCTGGCTAAAGCTGTGTGTACACTGCTGTGCAAAATTTAAGGACGAGATAGATGAAGCCACATAACATATCAAGAAGTCCTTACCAATCTTGTGGCCAACATGGGAACACGTAGCAGAGCATGCATCGCTGTCCGTGGTGATCAGACATCCTCTTAAGAACCATGTCCCTTCTTTTGTGATGTCCAGGGAACCATCATGGGTCGCAGGGACTTACTTACTGTTCGCCACTACAGTCCCTGAAGAACCTTGGTCTCCTTTATCACCTGCCTCCATTCATCGCTATCTTCCGCCTTCCTTCTCCAGTTCCTGATTCCCAGGCTCCTAAGGTCGCCCTAACGTAATATCCGCTTTCCTTGTCACTAACCTTTTCCTTTGCCGGTTTGTCATCGGCTGATCAGCATTCCGAGGCATTTGTAAGGTATCCGTTACATTTAAATTTTTTTACAGGTTAGGGTTGCTAACCCTACGCCCAACCCCCAACATGGAGGACCAGGGTATCCCTCTTAGTCTGGCCCATCACCTTAGACCTGTCCGGCATGGGTGGCCCTACCAGGAGCTTACTCTCCCGCCGGCATAGCTCGCTGGATCATTATCCCCCACATCACGTCAAGATGAGGATATCATCGTGAGGGCGTGTATATTGTCTCTGTATAAAAGTGGCATTTCTATTCATCACATCGAATATTCCTTTCAGTTGCCTCCATACCACACTGTAGCAGGTCTTCCCATGTATGGTTTGAGGTTCAACGAGCTTTGTTACTGGCAATGACACAACATGCGACAGTTCGTCCTTAAGTTTTGCACAGCAGTGTATGTAAATATGCACTCTTGTATGATATGTTATATATACTATTCTCTATCCACACTGCTATACACATATGATACCGTACAATGTCAACATGCAGGCTAATGTACAGGGTCATTATCTACGTGCGCCCCGATAAACACGGCAAGCTAAGCCGGCTTTGACTGGCACAGATCGCGGCCGCGCATACCCGGTTCAGTCGGTGGTGGCACACACTTTCACACTTTTAGCAAACATGTTCAATAATGTACTTACAGTGCTCATAGGCAATGCTGAAAATGTCCTCCCTCTCTTGTAACACACACCTGACTTCTTCTGATGAAAGAATGTCTGTTAACTCTTTTATTATTTACGGAGCCTGTTTCCTCGAATCGTTTAGTGAGCCTCCTAATTGTACTGGCATTAGGCACAGGTCTTCCTGGAAACTTGATTCGAAATGTTCGTCTTGTTTCAGAACAAGATTTTCTGCTTTTCATATACGAAATATGGATATACAATTGGTGTCTAGGCGTGACCAACAATCACAGTAATCACAATACTCACTAAACGTGCAACACTAACATCTAAGCTTTGTAGATACACGTCCATATGATTGACAAAACACGTGTAAACTAACGATATGAGTCAGCGGAGCGCGCCAACCACCGGCTGAACCGCATACGGGCGCCCGCGATCTGCGCCTGTCACAGCCGGCTTAGCTTACCATGTTTATCGGGGCACACATAGATAATGACCCTGTACATTAGCCTGTATGTTGACATTGTACATTACACAATCATTGGACAAGAAAAGAGGATAGAAACATGATTAAAGGACAAACACAATATCAGGCAGGTAAGAAACAGTGAAGACAGACAAGGATAAACTCCATGGCCTGACACACTTCAGTCTTCAAGCTGTCAATACTAAATCCCTCAGTTCCTGTCTCTTGTATCCTCTTTGGTCTTAGAAGTAAAACAGTTGAGTTAATCAGTGCCAGAAAATCTTTAGCATACTCACTATGTATACCAATCAGATTAAGAGAATTCTTGTGTAGAGCAGGACAATTTTAGTACAGCCTAGATCAGGGCCATCCAGTCATTGCACTCGGAAATCACAGTTGCGCTCGGGGAGCACTGGGCAGTCAGGCTAGAGCTCCTTCCCCTACCACCACTACACTGTGGCAGCGAGGAGACCAGAGACAGGCGGACGATGTTCAAACCGCGCTGACTAGATACATACGTACAGTCGTGCGGCTGATGGCTTTTGTTTATGTTGACATCATATTGATAGGGCTGTTTAGCCATAATAAATATACCGCATATAGTCTACAAATCAAATGGTACTCCGATGTATGGAATTTGGAGGAAACGAACACAAGTATTAAGTAAAGAATATTGAGATTTATCCAAACTGAAATGTTAGAGTGGAAAATTCAACAACATTTTACCAATATCAACAGATAGTACAGACCTTGACCGACAGTAGTGGCTACGCTGGCTAAAGCGCAGCATTAGGTCATGGGGCCAAGCTCTCTGCTGACTCGGTAGACGCGTGGGTTCGAGCCCCACCGTCGGCCGTCCTTGAAATGGTTTCCCGTGGTTTCCCATTTTCAATACCAGGCAAATGTTGGGACGGTACCTTCTGACAGGCCACGGCCGCTTCGTTCCACATCCTTGCCCAGTTTCATTCACCATCATTCATTTCATCTCTCATTAACTCCTCTCATGAGGTTGGCGTCAGGAAGGGCATCCGGCCGTAAAAACCATCACCACAAAGACTTCCATCGCATCTCATCCCCGACCCCATTGGAAAACGGGAATAATAAGGGGTAGACATACATACAGTACAGACCTTGAGTGTCTTTAGCTCCTTTATAAGCTATACAGAAACATGAAATTTCCTATTCTGCTTTAAAGGCTGCTTCTTCACCACTCCATCTTTTTTTGTAAGTTTTTCTGTCATGACCACTGTGAAACTGATTTACTTCCACGCTGTCAAGAAAGCACATTGGACTGAACTAGCGACTGATGGATCGGCTGCTCACTTCGGCGTGGCAGGCAGACCATGCGTTCAGCCAGCCAAGCTCCTCCCACCACTACCGAAACTACCTTCCACCAAAGTGCTCGGAGCACTGGCTTAGAGCGTGGCCTGAGCGCTGTGTGGATGGCCTTGGCCTAGATACAACTCTAATTCCTTAAAAATATTATCTACCATACTTACTGTTTCCATAGGAGGTTGCTTTCATCTCAATTTACAAAACAATACTTTTCATTTATGTGATCAGATTTACATGATGATGATGGCTGCTTATATGGCTTATTTTAGGGAATAGCAAAAATAATCTGATTTTTTTAAGCAAATACTGCATTTAATAATACTATAAATACATTTAAGCACCTTAAATTAAAACATCAACTATTTTATAAAGCTGTGAAAG
Source organism: Meconema thalassinum (assembly GCA_946902985.2). Lineage (NCBI taxonomy): Eukaryota > Metazoa > Arthropoda > Insecta > Orthoptera > Tettigoniidae > Meconema > Meconema thalassinum. The sequence goes on from OX336396.1 coordinate 252,757,302, forward strand.
AGTACAAAGTTATTCCCGCAAAGGTGAAAACTTTAATTTGTGTTAATTTAATTTATTAAAAAATAAAGTGTATTTATCAGCTGAAACTCACCTGTCCTTAGGATCAACTGGGACACCGCACTGCTCCAATAAGAACTGCACACTATCCATGTGCCCCTCGGCTGCAGCCAGGTGGAGTGCCGTCCTGCCATCGTAGTCTGACAGGGTCATGTCCATCCCTGATAGCCGATGCCTGAGACAGCACAATAGTTTTATGGCTTACAGTACGGTAGTGCAATTTTCTGTTCTAGCAAAATTTATTTCCTCAGCTTGGTTTATTTCCATCTATTGTTACTCTCTCGTTTTATAAGCCAGGGCCTGTTTCCCGTGGGTGGATGGGAAGGAAGTGGGAGTGATAAGCCAGGGCCTGTTTCCCGTGGGTGGATGGGAAGGAAGTGGGAGTGATAACCCATCATGTATTGTGCTTTAAATATGAGAACATTTAATCATATACATAAAATGATGAGGTGTATGTTTCACAAGAATCAAGCTCTTAAACCAGAGAGAGAGATAGAAGGTGCGGTTTGTACCCAAACCTTCCAAATTGTCTCAATAGTACATACGGCATCACATTTCTATCACTCTGTATGCAATTTACTGTGGGATGAATCCTTTCCTTTAACATCCAAAATCGCTCTTTACAAAACCTATCTCATGCCAATATTGACTTATGGACTTGAAGGAGCCACTTTAACAGCACCTGACAGTAGCAGACTTCAAGCTGCTGAAATGAAGTTCCTGCGATCTTGTCTCCAGAAGACCAGGAAAGATAAAATAGGAAATGAGGAAATAAGGCAACAGCTCAATTTGGAGAGAAATTTGCTTGACACACAAGAACTATCTAGATTGAAATGGTATGGGCATGTAAAGAGAATGGCCCCTGACAGTATACCAAGATTATATTTTGACCAGGTCATCCTAGGTAAGGGGAAGGCCTCGAGACATTTGGGAGATTTAAATCTGGAGAGACTTGGCCAAGAGGGATGCAGATTGGCAGAAGAAATTGGAGTGCAGTGTGTGGGACGACCGGACAAACTGAATGAGGCTCATTTATACCCGTACCTGGCTTGCTGGAACAGAGAGTGGATGATGATGATGAGTACAGGAAAAACCTTGCATTTTGTAAAAAGTGAAAGCAGATATATTTATTTATTTGTTTATAAAGTGCGTTTAAACAAATAAACAAGATGACAGCCCCTGCCAGAACTGTTTCGCATCTGGCCCAGTTAACAGTAAAGCCGAGCGGGTGGTGTGTAACCTATAATAATGTTACTGCGTTTACATCCCTTTTAACTACTGAGGCTTTTAGAGACGCAGGGCCGGGATGCCTGAATTTTGCCCCGAAGAGGATCTATAAAGGGCCAGTAAATTTAATGACACAGCTCCCTCACATTTGCACACCCTCAAATGCCAACTGACTGTGCCAGGATTCGATCCTGCAACCTTGGACACAGCAGGCGAGAACGTTACTGCAGCACCCCACAGCCAGTGTCACTAGTAGAAAACGCGCAAGAAGAGCTTGCCACAGAATACTGCGCAGATTTTCCGCAATGTTCGGGTGGGTTTGGCAGTGGCAGAACTTGGCTTCAGTAGCTCGCTGGCAGCAGTTCTGAGCGGACCGTCTGCCCAGCTGGAGGCATGCTAAACTATGACTGGCATTCAAGTGAGATCTCAGCGCTTCCTTGCACTCTACGCTTGAATTACAGCTGTAGACCACGTCTCGCAGCGAGCCCGGTAATCAGCATTCGGGGGAGACTCAGGAGCCCCACAATGAGCATTAAACTATGCCGATTGATATTGGTCTCTGCGCATCGTTGAGTTTAGGCAAGTTCTTCTTGTGGGTACTCTAACCGATCGTAATAAATGAGCATTCAAAAGAAAGAGAATTACCCGCAACAATGACAAATTGAATTGAAATATCGACAATTTGTTTAAAAAGTGTGATTAAACAAATAAATAAGACGATAGCTCCCACCAGAACTGTGTTGTGTCAAGCCAGCATGACAGTAAAGCCGGATGGTTTATACACATGCGAGAGTTCTCTCATAATAATAATAATATCGTATGGCCTCGGTGCCGGGTGCAGCTTTGTTATTTGACAACCAGAGGGCAGCTTGCATGTCGAATTTTGTTGTTCCTAGAAGTGCTATGAAAGTCAAGGAGGTTAGATATCCAAGTTCCTTGACACTATAGCGCTTTCTAGCAGAGAAAGGAGGAACTTTTGTGTTGCGGAAAATTCTAAGATTAATTTTGTCATTATGAACACGACCTACTGTATTCAAATGGGTTCTTTAACATGCCAACATCGTATTACATGCGTGTCGTGATTTTTGCAGTCTTTCAAAAATCACTTACCATGGCCAGGAGCGAACCTGCAAGCTTGGGGTTAGTAATCCGACACGATAACCACTCACCCACCGTGGTAAGCTAGTTCTCTCATGGGTCAGCTAGACAGTTTAAATAAGTTCAGAATGCCCACTTACCTCCTCATGGCTGTCACATCTCCACTGGCCGCTGAGAAAAGGAGATTTACTATGCTCAGACCCTTGGTCTCATACTTATATCTTCGAGGATCCTTCTTGTTGGCAGCATGCTTCAGATTATCATAACGATGAAAGTTAAATTCTTCAACGAGTTCCTAGAAAGAGAAAAGGACTATCATAACATTATGTTAATTTGATTTGATTTGTAGAAGGTTTGCTTTTTTAATCTAATTTTCCTTGCAACTTGAAGTTGGTAGGTTTTAAAACTGTGATAACTGCTTGGCTGGGAACACAATAGTGACATTCTGTAACCAAAGATTTTTTATTTTTGAAGCATGTGGGATGGGGATGAGACCACCATCAAGACTTGAACCAGAATCCCTTGCATTATGGGTAGGTATACTAACTTGCTACAGGGACATTATCTATGTGCGCCCCGATAGACATGGCAAGCTAGGCCGGCTGTGACTGGCACAGATCGCGGGCGCGCTTACCTGCTTCAGCCGGTGGTTGGCGCAGTACACTGACTCATATCGTTAGTTCACACGTGTTTTGTCATTCATACGGACGTGTATCAGCAAAGCTTATACGTTAGTGTTGCGTGTTTAGAGAGTATTGTGATTACTGTGATTGTTGGTCATGCCTAGACACCAATTCACATTGCGCGAACGTGTGTATATCCATAATTTGTATATGTAAAGCATAAAATCTTGTTCTGAAATGAGACCGGAATTTCCAAGCAAGTTTCCATGAAGACCTGTGCCTAATGCCAGTACAATTAGGAGGCTCGCCAAACGATACTAGGAAACAGGCTCCGTAAATAATAAAAGAGTTGACAGACATACTATCATCAGAAGATGTCAGATGTGTGTTACAAGAGAGGGAGGGCATTTTCAGCATTGCCTATGAGTAAGTACACATTATTGAACATGTTTGGTAAAAGTGTGAAAGTGCGCGCCAACCACCAGCTGAACTGGGTACGCACGCCCGCGATCTGCACCAGTGACAGCCGGCTTAGCTTGCCGTGTTTATCGGGGCGCACATAGGTAATGACCCTGCACATCACAGTGCCTGAAGAAAATCCACTGTCAGTTCTTAAATATAATGTTAGTTATAGAGTACTATGTTTGTAACATTTATACTTCCATTAATTCTGATTGAGAGTTATTTTTGTAATGTAGGGTGCAGGATGCCAGGCAAAGCCAAATGGTCTTGATATATGCGCTTGGTGACCACAATACCTGAAGGATTTTCAAAATACTGATAATGTTACTGATTTGCATGTTTTTCACATTTCTATGTACTATTTTAATAGAACCACACTTTTTCCATAAAAATTTGGCTTAGTTTAACAATTAATGGTTCCTGCAATTTTCCATTCTTATACTCCAAATGTAGGGTTCTTATCTTCATTGACATGTTATTGTATGTATGTCATGTGTTGGTGGTTTGTCGTTCTGAAAAAGAAGCAGAGTAATGTTCATTTCATTTCTGAATATAAGTTTGTCACGCACTGACTCGGTTTGTCCCAGAGTATTTTAAACAAAACTTTGCAACTTGGTGATTTGAAAATGTTCCAGTGCTTCTCAACAGAAGCTGTTAATTAGTGTATTACTGGAAGTAAGGTTTACAAATTTCGAAGTACAGTCGAAATTGAATTGTTAGGAGATGCCAAAATAAATTCGACTTTTTGAAAATTTGAGTTATGGAGATAGGTAGGAAAGATGTAAAATTTGTTTTATACTGGTAGAAAAATACAATGTGCTGTCTGTAACTAAACTGATGCAACGTTTAAACGCGACAATGAGCTCTGTAATGAAACTGGCGGTAAGAGCAAGATGCAGCAACAATTGAAGCAAAGTGCTGTGAATTCAAATCGACCATATGCAACTTCCCGTTTTGAAGTGATGCCAAAAAAGGCAGATGCTCTGTGCTGAACACAGGGGAATATAACCTACATTTCTCCCATACGAAACAAGTAAAAGAGAAACTACAGTAGATAAAAAATTCCGTCAAAATTCCCTTCCCTGACCCGTCATGAAAAAGAAAAAATACATGGCTATTTGGCTGCATTCATCATCATTATCATCATCTTGCACAGTTTCCAACCAATGGCCGGGTCTGTTTGGAACATAAGCCTCTCCATCCTCTTCTGTCCTCCCACCATCTCTCCGTCACCACCTTGGTCCAGTCTTCTCCTTTCTTTCGCACGCAGTCCTCCACACCCTTCAGCCACTTATCTCTTGGCCTTCCTCTTGGTCTTTTTCCCTCTATTTTCATCTCGTGTATCTTCTTGGGTATCCTCCTCCCATCCATTCGCTTAACATGCTCATACCATTTAAGCATTGATTCCTCTATCCTATCCTGTAATGCTCCCTCCTTGACTAATTCTCTGATCTTCTCATTTCTTAACCTGTCCACCTTTGTCACTCCAATACTGTTTCTCAAGAATTTCATCTCACTAGCCTGTATTCTGCTTCACTCCCTTCCTTTCATAACCTAGGTCTCTGAGGCATACGTCAGGATTGGAACGTAGTACATCCTATATATAAACCCTTTTGCTGTTTTGAGGGACATCCTTACTCCAAACCAGGCTCCTAACACATTTCCTGAATAATTCTGCTCATTTATTTCTCGGTCGTTTCTTCCATTTTCTTGTATCATGCTTTGAAACTCTCTACTTTCCTTAATTCTTCTCCACCAATTGTTATTCCCGTTGTGACTCTCTCCTCCTTCCTGGTTGGGATCAGCCACTTGCCTTTGCTTATGCTAAACTTCATCCCATATCCATGTTCTATTTCTTCCCTTACATCCAACTGCTCCTGTACCTCCTCCTCCTTGTTTCCCCAGATCACAAATCATCTGCAAACACCATTACTTTCATCCTCCTTTCACCAATCACTTCCGCCACTCTGGACATTATATCGTTATTTGGCTGCGTTAATAAATAATAAAAAAAACAAAAAAAAATTAAACTCTCACTAATTTGGACTAATGGGGGCGATGTCTAGTCCAAATTGTAGAAAGTCTGAATTATAGAAATGTTTTCTAAAATATTGTACTGTACAGTTCAAACGTTCTAAAATCATGCAAATATTCTTTAAAGTAACTGCATACCTTTTCCGGGATTGGTTATCCATCATTAAAGTTTGAAGATAAAAGTCGACGTTAATGGATTTTACTCAGCACTCTCATTATGTCTTCTAAACTTAGTGATGTATATTTATCCCTAACACTCATCTTAGTTACTGTATTCTTGCGTGGACAAAGTACGACACTTCCAAACACTTTTAAGCAGTCATAGAAATAGAATTTAACACAATGTAGCTCATCATGTGGGCTTCAAAAACCGAAGCCTTTGTTGCGTTCTTGTGACCAATAATAATACATGCAGTACTTATTATTGGCCGCGAGTGAAGCGAATAGGAAGGGAGGGAAATGCGATTGACATTTTACAACACCCACTGATTATGGCCGCAGTTACCACTACTCCTACCACAGTAATTATCCATTTCTTTCAGAACAACTATTCAGGTTATTAGGCTATGTCAATCGTTTCTTGATATCTGACATTTCACCAGCACGTGCAGCTGGCATTTTCTAAGATTGGTTCTCAGACCTTGGACAGTGCCACTTCAAGCTATTCAGAACAAATCTTTGAAAATGCCAACCATACTTGTTGATGAAATGTCAGATATCAAGAAACAATTTGCGCAGCCTAATAACCCAAATGGCCGCTCTGAAGATTTTTCAACTGGCCGTGAAAATCTACACCAGTTTATTGCATTTCCTGTGTGACTAAGTCTCCTATAATAATGTTTATGTTCGACCCTGACTATTATATGTCAGCAAACTGTACTATAATGAGGCTCATTATAACACTATTTTTCATTATAAAACAGTTTCTCCCACCAATCAGAGCTCAAGAAACAGTTGTTTGACCAATTAGATAATTAGATGCGCTGAGTTCCATGGTCTTCTAATTTAAATTTCACTGCCTGGCCTAGTGTCATAGTAGGGTAATCGAGGAGGCCATGGTCAAATACAAGGCATTCTCTGCGTCTCATGCGCTCTGTTCAGTACATAAAACTCGCGAAATCTCGACAGATATTTATGAATATTTATGTTCGAACATAAAATAGTTATAATAATTATCGTCGAACATAAACAGTCGCATGCAACTCGCTTATTAAGGGTAATTAAGACACTCGTATGGAACTATTAAAACTTGCATACACTTGTTTTATAAACATACTCATGTCTTAATTATTGCCATTATAGGCTCGTTGCATAATGTACTATATTGGTTTTACATCCCTTTTAACTACTGTGGCTTTTAGAGATACAGAGGTGCCAGAAGTTTGCCCCAAAGGGAATCTTTAACGTGCCAGTAAATCTACTGACATGGCTCCCTCGCATTTGAAAATCCTCAAAAGCCAACTCACTGCACCAGGATATGATCCTGCAACCTTGGATACAGCAGGGGAGAATGTTATCCCTGCACCATGCAGCCAGTCCACTAATTCTTCTCTACCTCATATCAAAGTTTTAAAACATAATTTTTCAGCATACTAAATTATAAGAAAGATCTATATATATAAAGCACAAAGTTTGTCTGTCTGTCTGTCTGTTTGTCTGTTATGTATACAAATCTACACCGTTTCACCGATCTGAACCAAAATTTGTATACTTACCCTTTGGAACCCTGCGGGTAACCCTGTTAACTTTAAATTTCGGACAGACCACCCCATTCCCAGCATTTAGGCCCTTTTACACAAATCTACACCGTTTCACCGATCTGAACCAATATTTGTATACTTACCTTTTGGAACCCTGCAAGTAACACTGTCACTTAAAATTTCGGACAGACCACCCCATTCCCTGCATTTAGGCCCTTTGGTCCAAATCTACACTGTTTCACCGATCAGAACCAAAATTCGTATTCTTAACCTTTGGTACCCTGCGAGTAACACTGTCTGCTTGAAATTGCGGACAGACCACTCCATTCCCTGCATTTAGGCCCTTTGGCACAAATCTACACCGTTTGACCGATCTGAACCAAAATGTGCATACTTACCCTTTGGAACCCTGCGAGTAACACTGTCTGCTTGAAATTGCGGACAGACCACTCCATTCCCTGCATTTAGGCCCTTTGGCACAAATCTACACCGTTTCACTGATCAGAACCAAAATTTGTATACTTACCCTTTGGAACCCTGCGAGTAACACTGTCTGCTTGAAATTGCAGGCAGATCACTCCATTCCCTGCATTTAGGCCCTATGGCCCAAATCAACACCGTTTCACCGATCTCAACCAAAATTTGTATATTTACCCTTTGGAACACTGCGACTAACTCTGTCTACTTGAAATTGCGGAGAGGCTACTCCATCCACTGCATTTAGGCCCTTGGCAAAAATCTACACTGTTTCACCGATCTGAACCAAAATTTGTATACTTACCCTTTGGAACCCTGCGAGTAACACTGTCCACTTAAAATTTCGGACAGACCACCCCATTCCATGCATTTAGGTCCTTTGGCACAAATCCACACCGTTTCACCGATCAGAACCAACATTCGGATACTTACCCTTTGGTACCCAGCGAGTAATACTGTCTGCTTGAAATTGCGGACAGACCACTCTATTCCCTGTATTTAGGCCCTTTGGCCCAAATCTACACCGTTTCACCGATCTCAACCAAAATTTGTATATTCACCCTTTGGAACACTGCGACTAACACTGTCTGCTTGAAATTGCGGAGAGGCCACACCAACCCCTGCATTTAGGCCATTTGGCACAAAACTTCACCGTTTCACCGATCTCAAATAATTACCCTTTGGAACTCGACGAGTAACACTGTCCACTCGAAATTTCGGACAGACCACTCCATTCCCCGCATTTAGGCCCTTTGGCACAAACCTACATCGTTCACCGATCGAAAACAAAACGTGTATACTTACCCTTTGGAACCTGATGAGTAACACTGTCCACTTGAAATTTTGGACAGACCACTCCATTTCCTGCATTTAGGCCCTTTGGCACATATCTACATCGTTTCACCGATCTGAACCTAAATTTGTCTACTTACCCTTTGGAACACCACGAGTAATACATTCAACTTAAAACTTTGGACAGACCACTCCATTCCCTGCATTTAGGCCCTTTGGCAAAAAATCTACCCTGTTTCACCGATCTGAACCAAATTTTACATACTTACCCTTCGGAACCCGACGTGTAATACTGTCTAAATGTAATTTCGGATAGACCTTTCCATTCACTGCATTTACGCTCTTTGGCAAAAATCTACATAGTTTCACCGATCTCAACCAATCTTTATGTAAGTACTTACCCTTTGGAACCCGACGAGTAACACTGACTGATTGAACTTTCGGACAGAGTACTTCATTCCCTGAATGTAGACCCTTTGGCACAAATCTACATCGTTTCACCAATCTGGACTAAAATTTGTATAATTACTCTTTGGAACCCAACGAGTATCACTCTGCACTTTAAATCTCGGCCAGACCACCCCTTTCCCTGCATTTAGGCCCTTTGGGACAAATCCACACCGTTTCACTGATCTGAACCAAATTGTTTATAATTACCCTTTGGAACCCAACGAGTAGCACTGTCAACATGAAATTTCGGACAGACCAATCTATTCCCTGCATTTAGGCCCTTTGGCACAAATCTACACGGTTTCACCGATCTGAACCAAATTTTACATACTTACCCTTTGGAACCCAATGAGTAACACTGTCTACTTGAAATTTCTGACATACCACTTCCTTCCCTGCATTTAGCTCAGGAATACCTCGGGGTTGCCAGCTTCCTAACTCACCCGCCATGAGCCCTTGAGGGTGTAGCACTATCCAGGGTGCACCAGAAGTGGTGGGGCTACACACACCCTGCCTCTTTGAGGGCCTTGAGCAGAAGACAGGAGATATTATGAAAAGGAAAAGAAGGCAGACCCCTCGAAGAATGAGGGCATCAGGAAAGATGAGACAACGGCCAATTAAGGCGGGAAATTGAAAGACTCCCTAGCCCTCGGATACCCTAATACAGCCGGGGTCGGAAGAGAACAAAAGTTGACCAAGGGAGGCCGATAGGAAAGAGAACTGAAAGGAGCCCGGCACCAGGAAGTAGAAGCGATGCCAGACTCAGATGGGGTCCCGTGGTCGCCAACCCACGTCCCACAAGTTGTGAGACCCTGGGGGGAGGGGGCATTTGTGAGAATAGCTTGCTGATTCATCGCGAGGTGACATGAGAGGACTTTCCAGATCTGTCTATGCTGATGCCAGCACGGGGCCGTTGCTCAAGCCACTGTGGTGTTGTGAAAGAGTGAAGGATCCCTGGCCAATCTAAATAGGACGGGGCACCCCGAACGTGTGTCATCATATTTCGTCATCATCTGCGATCATCTCAGGTTCGTGCAGCTTGGACCCATATTCTTTGCCGAGCAGTACGCCATAAGCTCTTTCACGAGACGCATCGAGTACAGGCCTAAGCCAGAAAATAAGGTTGAGACTTTGGAAGACATCAAAGATAGACATCTGAATTATCTATATCAGTTTTAAAATTACACCATGTTCGTTTAGTAGTCATTTTTGCATTACCTTATTATTATCATCATAAGTGCAAATGACCTAGATTTTACGCGCATCATACCATTAATCACCTCCGCATAAAGTCTTTCTCAACTGTGATTTTTAAAATATTTATTTTTATTACAGTACATTGTGTACATTATAAGTTGAAGTGTCAATTCAATACAGGTAGTAGTTTCCCTTATCATCCTCATCATAAGGGCAAATGACCTGGATGTTACGCCCATTACACCATTAATCACCACACACAATATGTCATCCTCGCCTGTGAATTTTGAAATATGTATTTCTATTACGGTAGTTTGTAAGTTTGACGTGTCAATTCAGAGTAGTTTTCATTATCATCCTTATCAAAAAGGCAAATGACCTACATATTACGCCCTCATTGTCTTTGTGGGCAAATGACCTAGAATTTAAGTCCATTATATTTCTAAGAAGACTTTGAGACATTATCACCATTCCACCGGGCGAAGCCGGGTACTACTGCTAGTACTTCATAAAATCTCTGTACGAAGTACTTTTCATTGTGTTAATTATTTGGAAGAGAAAGATGTGTAATGCCGTTGGTGAATTACTGTGAATGTATTGCAGTATTTCAAGAGAGTGTCGTTTACCTCACAGAACTGAACTCCACGACAGCTGTTTCCCAGAGGATCCAGAGGTGGTGACCATGTGCAGATGCCCATCACATTAGGGATGACAACCAACATTCCACCACACACACCAGATTTCGCTGGAAGACCCACCTACAGAATTTGAAAACAAACCATATACAACTATGTACAAGTTGTCTGGGCTGATACAGTCCTGATACTGGAACAAATGGTTTGCTTACAGGCAAATAACATTATGAGAGAAATCTTTGTCATTATGTGTATACAGTAGAGCGTCAATAATCCGAACGTCAAATATCCGAACGCCCGCTTTAAACATGAACTGTATTTTGCACAGCGCTGTGAGTGAACAATGACCTTGGGAGTGTTTGTTTTGAACCATCCACTCCCCTTCCCCCAGCGGGCCAGTCTATTTTTAACCCTGTCAGTTCAGTTGCTTCACTTGTTCAGTAGTGTAGTTGTATTTGCATGTTGTGGTTCGTACTGCGTACATAATTTGTATTTTAATTACAGTACTGTGTGTGTGCCTTGTACGGTACAGTGTCGTATTACAGTACATACATTTGTAAATATGTAGTGAATTGTTTTTGTAAAATGAGTGCATCCTTCTGGATTTAAAGATACAAATAAATAAAAGAACAATATGCAAGTACATAAAGTGTTTATTTTTATTTATCTTAACATTTTTAGTGTAACTAGGAATTTCTAGGTTATGTTCAAAAATCCGAACAAATCGGAAATCCAAACCTCCCCCAGTCCCAATTAGTTCGGATTTTTGATGCTCTACTGTATAGGAAAATAGAACACTGCGAATCTATAGAAAAAAGGATAGAAACCTAGAAAGAGGACATAAATAATGACAGGTAATTATAGGCAGAGGGAGAAAGAAAAGGTTAAACCAGGGTAAGCAAGTCACTGCTTTCCATTTGTACAATCATGTATTTGAATAACAAAACAAAGTTTGGTCATGATTAACACAGCATTGACTGAATTATATACAAAATGATAAATGATTTAAGTGGCCTATTCGAGATAAATTAAATATCCTCATAGTAGTGGTGATAGTACGGTACCTTAAATGCAAACTGTCCCGAGTAGTCATACATGCCACAACTATGCATCAGGGAGAGCACATCTCGAACAGCATCAGGCTTCAATACTTTCTCCTCGGTGATGGGGCAAATGCCACCATTGGCTAGAGTTGCTGCCATCACTGACATGCTGTCACAGTTTGCTTCCATCGAACAGCACTGGAAGAAAATAATACACCAGTACTGATACAGCTCTGCCTTTACTGGAGGCTTGATATTCTCACTAACCAATGAGTCCATTCCTTTTTCCTGATTGATTACATTGCCTATATTTTGTCTTTCTATTCTGATATTTTAATAAAGAGAAACATCTGACACAAAAGCAGTAGAAAAGAGGAGAATTGAAGCGTTTGAAATGTGGTGTTACAGGAGAATGATGAAGATCAGATGGGTAGATAGGGTAACAAATGCAGAGGTATTAAGATGAGTGGGTGAGGAGAGATATTTCTGGCAACTGCTAATGAAGAGAAGAGATAGGTTGGTAGGACAAATACTAAGACACCCAGAATAGCAAGCTTAGTTATGGAAGGAAGGGTCGAGGACAAGAACTGTAGGGGTAGACCAAAGTTAGAATAATGTTAAACAGATTGCCTCGGATGTAGGGTGTGGTAGCTATGTAGAGATGAAACGATTAGCTCAGGACAGGGAGGAATGGAGAGCTGCATCAAACCAGTCAAAAGACTGAAGACTCAAACAACTAACACAAAATGTACTTACTTGAAAGTAAAAGTCCATACATTCCCGAAGATTTGTTTTCTCTGGATAACACTTATGTTCTCGCATGTAGAACCCAAGAGCATAATTCCTGTCAGCAGCTTCTCTTTCTGACAAGAAGACAGCATTGTTAAAGCCAAGATATTCACCTCCAGCTAACCTCTGAAAGAAAGATGTAACAAATAACAAGAAGAAGAAGTTGTAATAGTACTGGAGACGGCTTAACAACGAACTCTACCTGCACATTGAGAGGATAACAGACACCATTCAAAAAAGGAGGATTCAATTTTATGGCCACATGACATGCATGAGTTCGCAGAGACAGACCAACAAAATCTTTTCCTACTTTGTTAACAAGATAACCAAGGGACCCTGGTTCATTGAAGTTGAAAAAGATCTTCGAGAAGTAGGAATCACACTTGAAGACATCGAGGAATGTGCACCTCTCCAAAAAAGGCTTCAAGCATACAAGAGCTTCCAAGAAAAGCCAAAATTGAAAACTGGCAAGAAAGGAACTGATGAATGAAAGGAGGCTCACAGAACATGAAAGCGAGAATATTGGGGAAGAGTTAAAGCTCTAGGGTGCAAATAGTTGAAGTAACGTGGTCCACAGCAGGTCGAAACGAAGAAAGAAGAAGCTGTAAGCTTTGTTGGTTAAATAACAACATGGATGAGCTCTTATGAGAATATGAATCAATGTATAGGGTGCAAGTGAATTATCTTGCAATGGAACTCCCAGTTCCCCATAGGTGAGCTGTTCTAACAAGAGCTTTGCTACCACTAGACATTGGCCAGGTGGAGGTCTTAGTGGAGTGGTGGGAGGCCATTGTATTCAGTCAGTGCATACAGCCATCACAATTACACAGGTCATCACACAAATTCCACACATACCCAAGTACACGGGAAAGCAGCATGTAGCTTTGAATAAATGCATAAGCTCAGGAAAATATATAACTCATGGAGTTCCACAAGGATCTATACTTGGACCTACATTATTCTTAATTTATATAAATGATATTGTGGAATGTAATTTGAGAGGGCATATCAAATTGTATGCAGATGATACAAATATCTTCTACACTGGGAAAGACATAATTGAAATCATACAAAATGTGCAACAAGATATAAATATTCTCTCACAATGGCTCCAGGCCAATAAATTAACAATGAACCTACAGAAGACCAATTACATGGTAATTTCAAAACAAAGCATGAAAGAAATCACACATGACAAAATATATATAAATAATATTGAAATAAAAGGGGTTAATCAGGCAAAGTATTTAGGTCAAATCATCGACAAACACCTGACCTGGATTGAACACGTTGAACAAATTGCTAAGAAACTCTTACCTATAGTAGGGATCCTAAGGAAACTTCGGTATCTTATTCCCCTTAACCTTGTAAAACAAATCTACTATTCACTTGTACATAGCAAGCTCCAATATTTAAATGTTATTTGGGCTCACTGCAGGAAATCTACACTGAATGATTTAATGACTATTCAGAATAGGGCTATTAGAAACATATTTAACCTTCCTTACTGCACTCCAGTAAAAGATCTGTACATCAGAAGTAAAATTCTACCCCTCAGCATAAATGTAGATCTCCGAGCAGCTATGCTAATATACAAGATTAAACACAACACAATACTCTATAGCTCTCCCTATATCTTGAACTCAGACAATCATTCTTATGGAACTAGGCATGCAAAGGACATAGCCATATATCATTCACTCTTCTAAATACGGTAAAAATAGTTTCAAGTTCTCTGCATCACAGTCTTATAATAAACTTCCTGAGGAAGTAAAAAGTGCACCAACTTTGTCAGTATTTAAGAGGAAAACTATGAAAGTACTGTGGGAAAAATTTGATGCATCTTAATACATCAAATAAGTTATGTACCGTATAAACTTAAAAATCCTAAGTGCTTATCATTTAAAGAGACCTTGTTCCTTGGAGTGCTATGAAAGTCAATAAGGTTAGATATCTAAGCTCCTTGACACTACAGAGCTTTCTAGTAGAGAAAGGAGGAACTTTTGTGTTGGCGGAATATCTTGAAATTAATTTTGCCATTATGAACACGGCCTACTGAATTCAAATGGGTTCTTTAACATGCTGTAACATTTTTTTCGAGGGGTTTTCATGCCACTGGCATAAGTCAGAAGGAAGCCAATCTATATTTATTTACGCGGCAAATTGTTCAGCCAAGAGAATTTTTCATGTTAATTTATTATTATTATTATTATTATTATTATTAAGGTATTTTTTGGAGCATTTTTATAAAATCATAAGCATACAGATAGGTTTTCTATGTCTTAGAAAACACTATCAAGCAAATTATTACGAACGACATTAACATAGAAAATTAAGTGATTGCGGAATTTTACGGAGTTTCGTCAGTTAGGGTATTATGAGAGACATGACTCACTGGGAATTCAGATACAGGCTGATTCTTGTCAAGAAGCATTACGCAAGCCTGGGTCGCAGCATCAAGAAAAGGCGGATAGTATGGAACGGCAATCGACTTCACCCTCCCGCCGAGTGTAATGAGCCAGAGGTGGGGAAGTAGCGCGTGGGAAGCAGCCAATCAGTGGAGACCACGTAAGCTAGGAGTCGGCACTGGAGTGGGAAGCCGACGAGTGGATATATCGTTTGGCGCGCCGTGGAATAAAGGACAATCTGTGTAAGACTTGACCAGTATAGTTGCACGTGTGAGTTGCTCCGATGATCCGTGGAGGAGAGGACTATCTTTGTAAAACTTAACCAGTGTGGTTGTACGAGTGTATGGCTCCGATGTTCGGACCATAAAGTCACCAAATCTACAAGTATATCATCTACTAACGAAGAAGATGACGGCGTCCAGGAAACAGTGGGAAGCTCTCTTCATCATCCAGTACGAGGGAAATGCTTCGGCAATTTCCAGTGGTAAGCGCGAATGACACAGAAATACGCAATCTCTCGTTTCTCTTTGTTTTATATTCAATATTTCAGTAACTTCATAGCTTGGGAATAAGAGTAAAATCAGTAATTTATCCGACTCCGTTCTCACGTAATTCTCTATCGGTAATATTAAAATCGCAACGCTCCAATATATATATTTTAAACTTATTATTATTTTTAATTCTGCAATACTTGTTATATATAATAAATTGATTTCTTTTAACCATGCAATCTTTGCTTTCAGTAGGTAGCATTAGATATAGACCAATTCCTTCTCCTGATACAATTGTTGTTGGGTTAATGATCAAATCATACCACGATCTGAGTGAATAGAGTCTTGAAGGTGTTCTGCCCGAGCTAGACGTTGTTAAATACAAATTTAGATTTCAACATTGTGTTGAGGTCTTGGCGCCCATTAAAACAACATAGCTTAGGCAAAGGTCAACAGTAACATTTATCACCCAACAAGTAAGGACCAGTCAAAACGTTTCATTTGTACGCTCAACAAGGAGCAAAGCATACCCGTTACATTGTCGCCGACAACTTGGGGCTGAAAACCTAATAACATTTGTGGAAGGAGAAGGGTATATATTTCTGTGCCTGTATTTTGGGGGTTATTTGTCTGTATCAGTGTATATCATTATGGGGGATGAGAAAGAAAGACAGATGAGGTTACGTAGTGGTCATCAACTGGAGAGTGATGATACGAGCAGTATGTCGAGTGATGGTAGTACCGGGGTAGCGGAGGTAAACCCCGATACTGAAACAGGGAGTGTAGGCGGCCAACCAGAATTAAAAACTTTACTTCTCGAGTTTATGTATCAGAACAAAGTTAGTAGTGATGCCTTAAATGTAAAGTTAGAACAGAATAATGCAAGATTAGAACAAAACAGTAGGGAAAATAAAGAAAGTACAGACGCTTTAAATGCTAAATTAGAACAAAACAGTAGGGAAAATAAAGAAAGTACAGACGCTTTGAATGCTAAACTGGAACAAAACAACACTAAACTAGAACAAAACAGTAGGGAAAATAAAGAAAGTACAGATTCCTTAAATGCTAAACTAGAACAAAACAACGCTAAACTAGAACAAAACAGTAGGGAAAATAGAGAGAGTAATGAAACTTTAAATGCAAAATTAGAACGAAAGAGTAGGGAAATCAGTGATAAATTTGAGCTGATTAGAGGTGATGGAAGAGAAGGCTAACGAGATTATTGCAGATGTAGACAGAAAATTAGGAAAAGTACAGGAGGAGTTAGAAATTAGAATCAGTACACAGGCTGAAAATTTAAAAGAACTAGTGCAACTGGAAACACAGCAGGTCAAAAAACAATTGGGGGAGAAATTGACAAATTTCAGGTAGCAACTAAAGAGGTTAAGGAACAGCTGGGGGGTAGAATTGAGAAAGTCCACTCGCAAATAGTTGCAGAAGTAAATGATTTAAGAGAGAGTAATAGAGAGAGCATTAGCAAGATTGAGGAGAAACAAGCAAAGCTATATGATAAAGTAGAAGAATCAGAAGGAAACATTAAAGTAACAGTAAACAGTATTGAGAGGAAGGCTGAGGAGAAAATCGCAGAATTAGAATTAAAATTAAAAGCTAGGATCAGGCAAGAAAATAGTCAGAATAGGCCAGTTTTTGTGAATAGCACACACAGGGAGGTAGAACTGGGTAAGTTCAGCAATCGACAGGGGTGCCCAATGGAGTTCATGAATACTATAGAAAATAAATTCGGGGAGAGGTTGGAAAATGGTAGTATTGAGTGGTGCCAGGTAGTTGAAATTTTAGAACAAGTGTTTGTGGGGGAAACGAGGAATTGGTTTGCTGTCTACAGAGACAAGTTTACTGATATTAATGATTTTAAAATAAAATTCTGTGAAAAGTTCTGGAATGAGGTTATTCAGTCGCAGCATCGTGAGGGAGTAGTGTGTGGTAAATATAACCCTAAAGGAAGCTCCACCATGACCGAATACTTTTTAGGGCAGGTATTAGTGTGTAAATATCTGGATGGCTTGAAGGAGGAAAGTGATGTGGTGAGTTTGCTACTTAGGCACTTTCCCTATAGGATCAAGGAGGCTGCTTGTATCCAGAATGTAAAGACAATATCATAAGTAGAAAATTTGTTAAGCACATTTGATGCACTAGGGAGAGGGGGTTATGAGGACAATTTCAATAGGAACCAGGGTAATAATAATAATAGGCCTAATGAAGCCAGGCATCAGGAAGTTCAAGGGAACGGTGGCGAAGGGGCCAGCGCTCAAAATAGAAATAATAATAATAATCAGCTAAATCAGAACAGAGGAAATGGCTATGGTAATCAGTATCAAGGGAGGAACAATGATTTCAGGGGAAATCAAGGGAGGAACAATGATTACAGGGGAAATCAAGGGAGAAACAATGATTTCAGGGGAAATCAAGGGAGAAATTATAATGACAATAATTACAACCAGAATAGGGGTCAAGGAAGAGGACAGCCTAGTGGTAGTAATATACAGCCAAACAATGACAACACAGCCCAGAACAACTAGACCAGTGCAGTAGTTAGTAGTACTACAGCCAGCTGTAGCGGTTCTTTAAACGCGAACCAGGCTGCGAAGTAAGGTCAGAATCTCAGTCTGTAGCATGCCCTGTCCATACAATTATACAGGAACCCTATGATCTAAATGTAAGAAATGAATTATTACATGAACTAAATGATGAAGGTATTATTCAGGAAGTGGTTAGTAAGAGCCCCATAGTTAAATTTAACGTGTCCGAGGCGTACACAGATGTTTTAATTGATAGTGGTTGTATGAAGAGTTGCATAAGTAGTGCATTTTATGATAAAATGAAAGGAACTGGAGTAAATTTTGAGGAGATGCCAATTAAAAGTACTTTTGTTATCACAGCTGTTGGGAAGAGGTCTAAAGTAATTTCTAAGCAAGTTTTAGTAGACATTAAAATTAATAATCATGTAGAGAAGCAGATTTTCCTTGTAATTCCAAATTTAGTATTCAGTGTTATCTTGGGTTCAGAGTGGCTAAGTAGAGTGTCTGGTAACTTATGTTATGATGTAGGGAGTTTCAAATTTAAATGGGGTGATTCTGAAGTAGAAGTAGCGTTCAATGACCATATTCAGAGAAGTAGTATTGTAGGTGTAATTTGTACTTTAAATGAGATATCGCCAGCCGTAGAGCGGGCTTCTCCATGTTTTGTGGGCAGTGTGATTACGAACGGTAGTCTAGAGGACTCTTTACGTGATGCTGCATTTCAGGGAAATATAGAGGATGAACAGTGTGTTCGGCTCTATGATGTGTTATTGTGTAATAGGAGAGTCTTTGAGGATCGCATTGGTATGGCCAATTGCTATACACATTCATTGAACGTTATTGATAGGTCAGTATTCACAGGACATAGATATCCTGTACCTTTCGCTTATCAGAGTGCAGTTGAGGCACAAATTAACCAGATGCTTGAAGATGGGATTATTGAGCACTCTAACAGTCCGTATGTTAATTCTTTGATCACGGTACCCAAGACCGACGGCACAGTTCGTATTTGTTTAGACGCTCGTTTGGTTAACAGTAGAATTAGTTCAGATCAGCTGAAATCTATGTAAATAGAGGAATTAATGCAAACATTTGAGGGGAAGAAGTATTTTACTTGTGTAGATTTGAGTTCCAGTTTTTGGCAAGTGCCACTTATGTACGAAGATAGACCATTTACAGCTTTTAGTCATAAATATAACCTTTATCAATTTTGTAGAACACCTTATGGGTTAAAGAGTAGTTCAGCAGATTTAATTAGGGCTTGAAACATCCAGTGGCGGCTCGTAGATGTAAAATCAGGTGAAGAGTGAAACTCTAATCTCAGCACTGCTTGATTGCTTTTGTGAATATTGATTTTTTTTTTTTCGTATTTTAAAGCTAAAATATCTACTCGGTCGTCCTGAAAATGATTTTTGTGACTTCTCATTTTCACCACCAGGCATATGCTAAGATGGTTCCTTTCAATAGGTCCACGGCCGATTTCCTTTCAAAATCCCTTCCCTGACCCGCCCTGCAGACAAAATGCATGGCCATTGCCTGCATTAATAGAATTAATATAATTCCTTAAAGTTCCCACGAGTTACAGTAAAGTTTAAAGTTCATAGGAACTCTTTTCCAGAGGTTATGACGAGAGTGAGACCTCAAGTATAGAACAACTCTAATTACAAGCCTATTTAAAGTCACATTCTCATTATATCTAACTCCACATACAGTGCTTGCAGAAAGTTTAGGGACAGGCCTAAATTTCGTTTGATGCACATTTGTCCCAAAAGTAACAGCATTTCAGTTATTGTTTTACATTATGTTATTAGACATCTATATGAGGGGTTTTCATTAAAAAGTTCGCTGCTCTAGCTCTAATACTTTTGGTGATGGAATGTTTTACCTTTTTGTAAACAGGGCAAAAAAACCTGTTTTTCCTACTAATGAAATGTTTTCGTTCTCAAAAACTACTAATCCTACAACTATGAAATCTTTACAGCTGTTTTACTACAATATAGCAATCATAAACATAAACAAACAACCTAGGTAAAGAAATTACTACTCATTTGATGGCCTCTCAAATAAACATTCTTCCCCGGTAATTTTGGCGGCAAAATTGGTCAATTTCGTTCCATGATATCTTCCGATTGGCAACATTTCTAGAAAGTACCCACAGCCGATCCATCACAAACAAGATACGGAGAAAACAACTGCGTAGTCAGAATAGCTCGAAGTGTTTCCAATCGGAAGTTATCGCGAAACGAAATTGACCAATTTTGCCGCCAAAATTACCGTACTGGGGAAGAAAGTTTGTTTGAGAGGCGACCAAATAAGTAGTATATTTTCCAGGGTTGTTATTTTTATGATTGCTATATAGTAGAAAAACAGCAGTAAAAATTTCATAGTAGTAGGACTAGCAGTTTTTGAGAAAGAAGACAGTTTTTTTTAGCCTTGTTTACAAAAAAAAACATTCCGCCTCCAAAAGTATTAGATCTAGAGCAGCGAAATTGTAAACGAAAACCCCTCATATAGATGACTAATAATATCAAGTAAAACAATGACTGAAATGGTGTTACTTTAGGGACAAATGTGCAACAAACGAAATTTAGACATGTCCCTAAACTTTCTGCAAGCACTGTAGTCTTGCATTTTCCCTCAAGGCGTCAGATAACGTGGTAGTGTTTCTTTTGAGTGTTCTAATCTGTAACTGGCACTTCAAATGTTCCTCTCTGTCTTTGTGTTTGTTCAACCCGCGCGTAGGCCTAATGTTTTGGAAATCACCGAAACTTGTTGATTCCACACACCACATTTGTTACTAAAAAGTAAGCAAGGCTAACAGAACAGGTTGTTTTTTAGAATACAACTACTGCACAAGCATGTGAACTGCTCGAACCAAGATCCCTTGCAATGAAGGCTATAACATTTGCCGGGTTTCTTAATATCTTTTTAGTACACAGTTCTATTAATTAATTTGGCCGTCCACAATTTAATAACTCCCCTTTGTCTTCGTCTTTCCACCTACTGAAGGGAATTTCTAATAAAAGTAATACCGTGTCTTTCACTGGAAATATTATTACACTAAAAGCCATCAACTTTCATCAACAACAGGGTAAGTAACGTAATAAATAAATATTATTTATTGGGAAAATAAATACAAGCTTCAGCATAAAAGAAAAGAAGCCTGACGCAACGCCAACTTTCAACAACTGGATTTGACGTATTGGCTTGGAGACACAGCAAAGTCTTCACTCGACTGTCTAACGGCAGGTAATGACGTCACACCCGATGTCAGGTTGCCATGGCAACGAGACGAAGTAGCTGACGTAAACACGTTACGTCGTCCCCTGCAGATTCTCCTCCAAGTTACGACAGCACAATCTAGCGACAGGGAGTTCAACTGACACAAGGCCGTCATAGAACCTCGCCAGTAGGTAATCTGTGAGCCTCGCTTGCGTACCTTCTAGCAACGGACTGTAGAAATAACAGTACATTATAAAAAATACACGATAAAATAGCGCAAGACAACTGCAACATTTTCATTTAAATAAGAAAATATGATGTTTATCTTACGAGATAGCTAGTGAAGAGGCTCTTCACTCCCTTCACCTGAATAGCCGCTACTGGAAACATCGCATTAGGGGATGACACAGGAGAGTTTGTAACCATTTACATTGATGATATGGTAATTAGTTCACGCAGTTTTGAGGAGCATCTACGTCATTTAGATATAGTTTTTCAGAAGTTAGATCAGGCAGGGTTCACTTTGAAGCTGTCTAAGTCGTCATTCTGTCAGTCAGAAGTGACATTTTTAGGTCATAGAGTGTCGAGTAGAGGTGTGACACCAGAGGAAAGTAGGGTTAGCATGTGTGGACAGTAGCAACAGGGCATCGTTACAGACACTGAGAAATATGCTAGTGGAGCAACGTGATGACGTTAAGTTAAGGGAGCCACTTGCAAGGTTGGAAGCAGGTGACGCAGAAACATTTATGGTTTCCAAACGTATTGGCAAAACAGCATATGTGCTGGAGGATAGTGAGGGAAACAGATTATACGGAACGTATAATATACATAGTCTCCGAAAGTATGTGTCATAAAGTGAGGATGTTTAGCTGGCGAGCCAGCCTATCAAATGAGTAAGTGTGGTATTTGGTGCGTGGGAAGATATGGTCTTCCAGGCAGGCGTATCAGAAGTCACAGAGGGGGGTAGTATGTAAGTAAATGAGAGTTTTTAAGGTACAGGGAAATATGACGGGATTGTAGGATGCTCTTGAGCACTAAAATGTCTCGATACACCAAGGCCAGAATTTGGCAGCGCTGGTGAATTTCCATTTGTCTCCTAGAGATGGGTGAGTGCTTGAACAGGGTATTTTTGCTTAAGGCGTCCACGAGGCAAAAGATGGGCCATGAGAAGGCGAGACAGTCCTTCATGAAACTCATACATAACAGCACACGTGATTTCTGTTTACGGCCTCGCCACGTAAGATTTGTAAGTGTGTAATTTAAGGTAATTTGTACAATGGTATTATTTGATAGGGGAGAACTGGTCTGAGTTGAGAACTAGTATTAAGTAGAATATGGTCTACGGGAACTTAACAAGACAGGGCGATTACGGCACAGAAATATTTGGTGTTATATCTAATGCGCATTTACTGTTTTTTTCCCTTTCCTGAAATCAATATTAATTTCGTCTGTTATAAAGAGAGATTAAGTATTATGGTCACGATGCGCTGCCACAATAGTGTGATCGTGTGCTCAGTGATAAGTGGGATTAAATTTCACAATAAGGAAGGAACCTCCAGTGAAATTAGGAAGTTCTAGGGAGATATACATATATCAGAACACCTTGATGCGTGTGATGTTAAATCTCATATACATAGTGCTCACACAGTAATTATGTCTATTTTTCCAACATAGAGAAATTTGAGAGGCGGAAATATCCGTGGAACACTATTCTATATGAAAAACATTGGACTGGTTGCAAAGTGCAATCCATAGTGACAACAAACTGTGATGCAAAGTGTGTAAAGAAAAATTATGAGTGTATATATCTGTAATTTAGGGTGATTTCATTTATGTAATATGTATTTTGGATGGGGATTATTAACGTGTCTGGGATAATCGGATAATGGACCGTCGTCACGGTAAATCATCCGATGATCCGAGGCGAATATGTAACGTGTTTCTCGAGGGGTTTTTATGCCACTGGCATAAGTCAGTAGGAAGCCAATCTATATTTATTTACGCGGCAAATTGTTCAGCCAAGAGAATTTTTCATGTTAATTTATTATTATTATTATTATTATTAAGGTATTTTTTTGGAGCATTTTTATAAAATCATAAGCATACAGATAGGTTTTCTATGTCTTGGAAAACACTATCAAGCAAATTATTACGATCGACATTATCATAGAAAATTATGTGATTGCGGAATTTTACGGAGTTTCGTCAGTTAGGGTATTATGAGAGACATGACTCACTGGGAATTCAGATACAGGCTGATTCTTGTCAAGAAGCATTACGCAAATCTGGGTCGCAGCGTCAAGAAAAGGCGGATAGTATGGAACGGCAATCGACTTCACCCTCCCGCCGAGTGTAATGAGCCAGAGGTGGGGAAGTAGCGCGTGGGGAGCAGCCAATCAGTGGAGACCACGTAAGCTGGAAGTCGGCACTGGAGTGGGAAGCCGACGAGTGGATATATCGTTTGGCGCGCTGTGGAATAAAGGACAATCTGTGTAAGACTTGACCAGTATAATTGCACGTGTGAGTCGCTCCGATGATCCGTGGAGGAGAGGACTATCTTTGTAAAACTTAACCAGTGTGGTTGTACGAGTGTATGGCTCCGATGTTCGGACCATAAAGTCACCAAATCTACAAGTATATCATCTACTAACGAAGAAGATGACGGCGTCCAGGAAACAGTGGGAAGCTCTCTTCATCATCCAGTACGAGGGAAATGCTTCGGCAATTTCCAGTGGTAAGCGCGAATGACACAGAAATACGCAATCTCTCATTTCTCTTTGTTTTATATTCAATATTTCAGTAACTTCATAGCTTGGGAATAAGAGTGAAATCAGTAATTTATCCGACTCCGTTCTCACGTAATTCTCTATCGGTAATATTAAAATCGCAACGCTCCAATATATATATTTTAAACTTATTATTATTTTTAATTTTGCAATACTTGTTATATATAATAAATTCATTTCTTTTAACCATGCAATCTTTGCTTTCAGTAGGTAGCATTAGATATAGACCAATTCCTTCTCCTGATACAATTGTTGTTGGGTTAATGATCAAATCATACCACGATCTGAGTGAATAGAGTCTTGAAGGTGTTCTGCCCGAGCTAGACGTTGTTAAATACAAATTTAGATTTCAACATTGTGTTGAGGTCTTGGCGCCCATTAAAACAACATAGCTTATGCAAAGGTCAACAGTAGCATTTATCACCCAACAAGTAAGGACCAGTCAAAACGTTTCATTTGTACGCTCAACAAGGAGCAAAGCATACCCGTTACATTGTCGCCGACAACTTGGGGCTGAAAACCTAATAACATTTGTGGAAGGAGAAGGGTATATATTTCTGTGCCTGTATTTTGGGGGTTATTTGTCTGTATCAGTGTATATCATTATGGGGGATGAGAAAGAAAGACAGATGAGGTTACGTAGTGGTCATCAACTGGAGAGTGATGATACGAGCAGTATGTCGAGTGATGGTAGTACCGGGGTAGCGGAGGTAAACCCCGATACTGAAACAGGGAGTGTAGGCGGCCAACCAGAATTAAAAACTTTACTTCTCGAGTTTTTGTATCAGAACAAAGTTAGTAGTGATGTCTTAAATGTAAAGTTAGAACAGAATAATGCAAGATTAGAACAAAACAGTAGGGAAAATAAAGAAAGTACAGACGCTTTAAATGCTAAATTAGAACAAAACAGTAGGGAAAATAAAGAAAGTACAGACGCTTTGAATGCTACACTGGAACAAAACAACGCTAAACTAGAACAAAACAGTAGGGAAAATAAAGAAAGTACAGATGCCTTAAATGCTAAACTAGAACAAAACAACGCTAAACTAGAACAAAACAGTAGGGAAAATAGAGAGAGTAATGAAACTTTAAATGCAAAATTAGAACGAAAGAGTAGGGAAATCAGTGATAAATTTGAGCTGATTAGAGGTGATGGAAGAGAAGGCTAAAGAGATTATTGCAGATGTAGACAGAAAATTAGGAAAAGTACTGGAGGAGTTAGAAATTAGAATCAGTACACAGGCTGAAAATTTAAAAGAACTAGTGCAACTGGAAACACAGCAGGTCAAAAAACAATTGGGGGAGAAATTGACAAATTTCAGGTAGCAACTAAAGAGATTAAGGAACAGCTGGGGGGTAGAATTGAGAAAGTCCACTCGCAAATAGTTTCAGAAGTAAATGATTTAAGAGAGAGTAATAGAGAGAGCATTAGCAAGATTGAGGCGAAACAAGCAAAGCTATATGATAAAGTAGAAGAATCAGAAGGAAACATTAAAGTAACAGTAAACAGTATTGAGAGGAAGGCTGAGGAGAAAATCGCAGAATTAGAATTAAAATTAAAAGCTAGGATCAGGCAAGAAAATAGTCAGAATAGGCCAGTTTTTGTGAATAGCAACACACAGGGAGGTAGAACTGGGTAAGTTCAGCAATCGACAGGGGTGCCCAATGGAGTTCATGAATACTATAGAAAATAAATTCGGGGAGAGGTTGGAAAATGGTAGTATTGAGTGGTGCCAGGTAGTTGAAATTTTAGAACAAGTGTTTGTGGGGGAAACGAGGAATTGGTTTGCTGTCTACAGAGACAAGTTGACTGATATTAATGATTTTAAAATGAAATTCTGTGAAAAGTTCTGGAATGAGGTTATTCAGTCGCAGCATCGTGAGGGAGTAGTGTGTGGTAAATATAACCCTAAAGGAAGCTCCACCATGACCGAATACTTTTTAGGGCAGGTATTAGTATGTAAATATCTGGATGGCTTGAAGGAGGAAAGTGATGTGGTGAGGTTGCTACTTAGGAACTTTCCCTATAGGATCAAGGAGGCTGCTTGTATCCAGAATGTAAAGACAATATCACAAGTAGAAAATTTGTTAAGCACATTTGATGCACTAGGGAGAGGGGGTTATGAGGACAATTTCAATAGGAACCAGGGTAATAATAATAATAGGCCTAATGAAGCCAGGCATCAGGAAGTTCAAGGGAACGGTGGCGAAGGGGCCAGCGCTCAAAATAGAAATAATAATAATCAGCTAAATCAGAACAGAGGAAATGGCTATGGTAATCAGTATCAAGGGAGGAACAATGATTTCAGGGGAAATCAAGGGAGGAACAATGATTACAGGGGAAATCAAGGGAGAAACAATGATTTCAGGGGAAATCAAGGGAGAAATTATAATGACAATAATTACAACCAGAATAGGGGTCAAGGAAGAGGACAGCCTAGTGGTAGTAATATACAGCCAAACAATGACAACACAGCCCAGAACAACCAGACCAGTGCAGTAGTTAGTAGTACTACAGCCAGCTGTAGCGGTTCTTTAAACGCGAACCAGGCTGCGAAGTAAGGTCAGAATCTCAGTCTGTAGCATGCCCTGCCCATACAATTATACAGGAACCCTATGACCTAAATGTAAGAAATGAATTATTACATGGACTAAATGATGAAGGTATTATTCAGGAAGTGGTTAGTAAGAGCCCCATAGTTAAATTTAACGTGTCCGAGGCGTTCACAGATGTTTTAATTGATAGTGGTTGTATGAAGAGTTGCATAAGTAGTGCATTTTATGATAAAATTAAAGGAACTGGAGTAAATTTTGAGGAGATGCCAATTAAAAGTACTTTTGTTATCACAGCTGTTGGGAAGAGGTCTAAAGTAATTTCTAAGCAAGTTTTAGTAGACATTAAAATTAATAATCATGTAGAGAAGCAGATTTGCCTTGTAATTCCAAATTTAGTATTCAGTGTTATCTTGGGTTCAGAGTGGCTAAGTAGAGTGTCTGGTAACTTATGTTATGATGTAGGGAGTTTCAAATTTAAATGGGGTGATTCTGAAGTAGAAGTAGCGTTCAATGACCATATTCAGAGAAGTAGTATTGTAGGTGTAATTTGTACTTTAAATGAGATATCGCCAGCCGTAGAGCGGGCTTCTCCATGTTTTGTGGGCAGTGTGATTACGAACGGTAGTCTAGAGGACTCGTTACGTGATGCTGCATTTCAGGGAAATATAGAGGATGAACAGTGTGTTCGGCTCTATGATGTGTTATTGTGTAATAGGAGAGTCTTTGAGGATCGCATTGGTATGGCCAATTGCTATACACATTCATTGAACGTTATTGATAGGTCAGTATTCACAGGACTTAGATATCCTGTACCTTTCGCTGATCAGAGTGCAGTTGAGGCACAAATTAACCAGATGCTTGAAGATGGGATTATTGAGCACTCTAACAGTCCATATGTTAATTCTTTGATCACGGTACCCAAGACCGACGGCACAGTTCGTATTTGTTTAGACGCTCGTTTGGTTAACAGTAGAATTAGTTCAGATCAGCTGAAATCTATGTAAATAGAGGAATTAATGCAAAATTTGAGGGGAAGAAGTATTTCACTTGTGTAGATTTGAGTTCCAGTTTTTGGCAAGAGCCACTTATGTACGAAGATAGACCATTTACAGCTTTTAGTCATAAATATAACCTTTATCAATTTTGTAGAACACCTTATTGGTTAAAGAGTAGTTCCGCAGCTTCAAATAGGGCTTTAAACATCGCATTAGGGGATGACACAGGAGAGTTTGTAACCATTTACATTGATGATATGGTAATTAGTTCACGCAGTTTTGAGGAGCATCTACGTCATTTAGATATAGTTTTTCAGAAGTTAGATCAGGCAGGGTTCACTTTGAAGCTGTCTAAGTCGTCATTCTGTCAGTCAGAAGTGACATTTATAGGTCATAGAGTGTCGAGTATAGGTGTGACACCAGAGGAAAGTAGGGTTAGCATGTGTGGACAGTAGCAACAGGGCATCGTTACAGACACTGAGAAATATGCTAGTGGAGCAACGTGATGACGTTAAGTTAAGGGAGCCACTTGCAAGGTTGGAAGCAGGTGACGCAGAAACATTTATGGTTTCCAAACGTATTGGCAAAACAGCATATGTGCTGGAGGATAGTGAGGGAAACAGATTATACGGAACGTATAATATACATAGTCTCCGAAAGTATGTGTCATAAAGTGAGGATGTTTAGCTGGCGAGCCAGCCTATCAAATGAGTAAGTGTGGTATTTGGTGCGTGGGAAGATATGGTCTTCCAGGCAGGCGTATCAGAAGTCACAGAGGGAGGTAGTATGTAAGTAAATGAGAGTTTTTAAGGTACAGGGAAATATGACGGGATTGTAGGATGCTCTTGAGCACTAAAATGTCTCGATACACCAAGGCCAGAATTTGGCAGCACTGGTGAATTCCCATTTGTCTCCTAGAGATGGGTGAGTGCTTGAACAGGGTAATTTTGCTTAAGGCATCCACGAGGCAAAAGATGGGCCATGAGAAGGCGAGACAGTCCTTCATGAAACTCATACATAACAGCACACGTGATTTCTGTTTACGGCCTCGCCACGTAAGATTTGTAAGTGTGTAATTTAAGGTAATTTGTACAATGGTATTATTTGATAGGGGAGAACTGGTCTGAGTTGAGAACTAGTATTAAGTAGAATATGGTCTACGGGAACTTAACAAGACAGGGCGATTACGGCACAGAAATATTTGGTGTTATATCTAATGCGCATTTACTGTTTCTTTTTCTATCAGAAATCAATATTAATTTCGTCTGTTATAAAGAGAGAGTAAGTATTATGGTCACGATGCGCTGCCACAATAGTGTGATCGTGTTCTCAGTGATAAGTGGGATTAAATTTCACAATAAGGAAGGAACCTCCAGTGAAATTAGGAAGTTCTAGGGAGATATACATATATCAGAACACCTTGATGCGTGTGATGTGACATCTCATATACATAGTGCTCACACAGTAATTATGTCTATTTTTCCAACATAGAGAAATTTGAGAGGCGGAAATATCCGTGGAACACTATTCTATATGAAAAACATTGGACTGGTTGCAAAGTGCAATCCATAGTGACAACAAACTGTGACGCAAAGTGTGTAAAGAAAACTTATGAGTGTATATATCTGTAATTTAGGGTGATTTCATTTATGTAATATGTATTTTGGATGGGGATTATTAACGTGTCTGGGATAATCGGATAATGGACCGTCGTCACGGTAAATCATCCGATGATCCGAGGCGAATATGTAACGTGTTTTTCGAGGGGTTTTTATGCTACTGGCATAAGTCAGTAGGAAGCCAATCTATATTTATTTACGCGGCAAATTGTTCAGCCAAGAGAATTTTTCATGTTAATTTTTTATTATTATTATTATTATTATTAAGGTATTTTTTTGGAGCATTTTTATAAAATCATAAGCATACAGATAGGTTTTCTATGTCTTAGAAAACACTATCAAGCAAATTATTACGAACGACATTATCATAGAAAATTATGTGATTGCGGAATTTTACGGAGTTTCGTCAGTTAGGGTATTATGAGAGACATGACTCACTGGGAATTCAGATACAGGCTGATTCTTGTCAAGAAGCATTACGCAAATCTGGGTCGCAGCGTCAAGAAAAGGCGGATAGTATGGAACGGCAATCGACTTCACCCTCCCGCCGAGTGTAATGAGCCAGAGGTGGGGAAGTAGCGCGTGGGGAGCAGCCAATCAGTGGAGACCACGTAAGCTGGAAGTCGGCACTGGAGTGGGAAGCCGACGAGTGGATATATCGTTTGGCGCGCCGTGGAATAAAGGACAATCTGTGTAAGACTTGACCAGTATAGTTGCACGTGTGAGTCGCTCCGATGATCCGTGGAGGAGAGGACCATCTTTGTAAAACTTAACCAGTGTGGTTGTACGAGTGTATGGCTCCGATGTTCGGACCATAAAGTCACCAAATCTACAAGTATATCATCTACTAACGAAGAAGATGACGGCGTCCAGGAAACAGTGGGAAGCTCTCTTCATCATCCAGTACGAGGGAAATGCTTCGGCAATTTCCAGTGGTAAGCGCGAATGACACAGAAATACGCAATCTCTCGTTTCTCTTTGTTTTATATTCAATATTTCAGTAACTTCATAGCTTGGGAATAAGAGTAAAATCAGTAATTTATCCGACTCCGTTCTCACGTAATTCTCTATCGGTAATATTAAAATCGCAACGCTCCAATATATATATTTTAAACTTAATATTATTAATAATTTTGCAATACTTGTTATATATAATAAATTCATTTCTTTTAACCATGCAATCTTTGCTTTCAGTAGGTAGCATTAGATATAGACCAATTCCTTCTCCTGATACAATTGTTGTTGGGTTAATGATCAAATCATACCACGATCAGAGTGAATAGAGTCTTGAAGGTGTTCTGCCCGAGCTAGACGTTGTTAAATACAAATTTAGATTTCAACATTGTGTTGAGGTCTTGGCGCCCATTAAAACAACATAGCTTAGGCAAAGGTCAACAGTAACATTTATCACCCAACAAGTAAGGACCAGTCAAAACGTTTCATTTGTACGCTCAACAAGGAGCAAAGCATACCCGTTACAATGCCAACAACATATGACATGCGTGTCGTGATTTTTGTCGCTTTTTCAAAATCACGTACCACGGCCAGGAGCGAACCTGCAAGCTTGGGATTCGCAGACTGACACGATAACCACTCACCCAACCGTGGCAAGCCACAATCGTGGTGCATGATTTAACGTACACAACTATGCCTGTTAATATTGTGAAAACCGGATCGTAACTGACAAAAGATTAATGACCTACCAAAGCTGTATTGAGCTATTTGCCACTATTATTTTAATTAATTTGGCAGATTATTGCTTACAATTTTCTCCCAGATAAGCTCTAGTGCTATCAAACCATCCATTTTTACCTTTCTCACTTAGAAATTCTGTTTAATACAGTTCTGCTACGTGGAGAGGAAATTTCTTTTGTTCGACTCAATTAAAAGTGGAGTTGATATTATAACTTTCAGTTGGTGAACACAAAAAATCATTCGAATTACTGGAATATGTTAAGAAACCTGAAATAAATTACATGTGATTAAGATATACAGTCGAGTCCCGCTCAACCAACCTTCGCTTATGGACACTCTGTGTTATCCGACATTGTTCCCTTACTGAATTGTATTCCTTGCTGTGAGGATGCTACCACTCAAGATGTGAGTAAGTGGTGTGTAGTAGATCAGCTGTTTGAACTAACTGACCCTGATATTATTGATTTCGAGAATGCTAATGAAATTGAGGATGGTGAAGGAGAAGATCGAGGTATTGCAGAACAAAATGATAAAACGATGTCTCGCAGTGAAGGATTAGGTGCATTAGATATGACATTAACGTAGGCTACGTGGGGCAACAGCCGGAGGCAAGCACGATGGAGGTGTTGATTTTTCGTCGATGATGAGATCTCGCAGCAAGAAAACTTAAATCAGCAGGCAAGCAGACATTGTTGACATGTTTCTTTTCTTAAGGCATTTTGAACGATTTTTCCCCAGGGGGGTTCGACGGGCTTCGACAGCCGGCACAGTTCATATCCTCGCCGCTAGATGGGGACTTCATTCATTCCATTCCCTGACCCGATCGGTCGACTGAAAGCAGGCTGTGGATTTTCATTTTCACAGCAAGTACAATATGAATTGATAATTCAGTAAATAGAGTACCGTAAAACATGCCATTGTTGTAGTAATACAGTACAGCCTAGCTATTTGTTTTATTTCATTTTCAAAGTTATTCTGTATTATCCGACGTACTCCAGGTCCAGTTTAGGTCGGATAATCGAGACTCTACTGTATTGTTATGGACTGTTGAAAAAGGAGAAACCTGAGGGATGGCATGTTTCGCACGTCAAGCAAGCATCATCAGATCAAAATTTACGAGACTAATGGCTCTACAAAACACTAACAAATCATCATTGACACCCACTGCCCTCCAAAAACAAAGAATAAAAACCTGTCAGAAACTTTGTGAAAAATGAAAATCCACAGCCTGCTTCCAGTCTCCGACCGGGTCAGGAATGGAATGAATAAAGCCCCCATCTGGCGGCGAAGATATGAACTGTGCCGGCTGCCAAGGCCTGATGCACTCCTCTGGGGCAATGATTAAATGAATGACAGATGAAATGAAATGATAGTGGAGAGTGTTGCTGGAATGAAATTGTGACAGGGAAAACCGGAGTACCCGGAGAAAACCCTGTCTGCCTCCGTTTTGTCCAGCACAGATCTCACATGGAGTGACTGGGATTTGAACCACGGACCCAGCGGTGAGAGGCCGGCGTGCTGCCGCTTAAGCCACGGAGGCTTCCTGTCAGAAACTTTGTAAGTGTGATAATTATGGTACTAATCTATGATGGTATAGCTACTACTTCTGTGATTCACTGAAGTAATAAGCCCTAAACTACTGCAGTGGTGGCCGGTAATAAGGTTGCAATGTTGCACAAGGACCAGATAACTTTAAGAAACATAATTAATACCGTAATAATATTTTTAGTAATAAAAGCTGTATGTTTCGTTTCATATGTATAAGAATTCATAATTTTGTTTTTTAATAATTCAGAAAATCTTATAGTGTAGTAAGTTACTGTGAACTGTCTAGGAGCGCTAGTCTGTTTGGTTGTTGCCAGCCCCAAGCACCGACCAGATCTCAATAGTGAAAGGTATGGCAGAGATGCTAGACTGAGTAAGTCCTATCCCAACAGTTAACTCGGCTGGTTATTGCTAGCCGATTGCAACACGGGTGCCGAGGCGCTGATGGAGACATCCGAAATGCTCCGTCAACAGCCTTGCGCGTACTTGTGACACTCGAGGTTCTTTCTCAACCTCGTATATAACTTACGTTGTTTTGTTCTCGTAAAGGTTTTCATGTAGACTAACTTAAATCCTATGACAATGTGATGTTCTATGCTCTGCGACATTTGTGATGAATGAGGTTCATTCGTTTTACCGCGCAATTGAATACAGTTTTCTCTGATATCAAGCAGTCTTTTACCCCCCACCACCCTCTTAATGAAAATAGTGCAACACCCACAACAATTATCCACCAGCCGCCACTGAAGTACAGTAGAATTGTAAATTAACATGCTGAAATGACCTACAAGTACTCCACTTTGACTTCTTTTTGACTCTGAGAGTCGCACACTGTAATGCGGCAATGAGCCGTGCTGAGTCAGACGGAGACTGTGCTACACTGTGCTATACTGTCAAGCCCGGTTGAGGGTTTTAATGAACTTTTAACATAAGAAAATTTTTTAAAAACTTTTTAATGTGTTACAGTGTATATTTTTAGTGATCTGTGTGTGTTTTTTATGTACGATTTTTAACTACATCCAGTATATAAAGTGAATGTTTTAAGTGCTGCCCAATTAAAATAGGCTGATGACATCAATATGTTTTAGACATCGAAACATGTATCATGAGTTAAAAGACAAGTGATTGTATCACGAAATTTTAATAAATAGTATTGACGAGGCGGAACCATTTGGAACTTTGTTCTTAATATACTGTACTCCTCTTTGATGATAGTAAAAAGCTATAACTACAACATATGTAATAATGTTATTAATGTGTTAATGTGTTATCTGAATTGAGTAACAGGCTGCTCAAACAACCACTTTTGATATATGAAATAAAGCCCGAACGTTCATGCAAAATCATATTTTTGCATATTTATGCATATCTTGGTTATTTTGGCACAATGTATCATATTTTTCTCCTTTACCTGTTTAAGTTCATATCTCTGCTTGAGAAGGGCGTATATTATAATTTTCTATTGTTTTGAAGCGATTTTGTTTTACTTCATGGTCTTAAAGCCGTATATTTCGATTCGGAATCCTAGAGTCTATCAGAGAATAATATTGAAATTATTTTATTACCTGCTATGTTTCACTGCCTTACCAAGTTAATATCAATTGTTTTTATTCAGCATTCACTGTGTAGATATTGTAAAATTATTTTCATTTCAATAAATTCAATGGCTGTTCAAATTGTATATCAGCTATACTTAAAACTTAACATAATGAAATAATTATTGATGGTCAACACCATTTGAAGTTCCATAAAATAACATTTCCTACTATTTAAAACTGTTTCTTAGTTGAGATATTTTAAAAAGGTGTAGTTATTTGTCCGTCTGTTCATATTTCCTTTATATTCAAAATAGAAACGCTAAAGAGTAAGGAATGATCTTAATTGCCGTAGTAATTTCATAGAGCATATTTTTTGAAACGTGATGCATATTTAATTGATAATTAGTACATTTTTGCATGCATATTTATTCATTTAATAGTGCATGAACTTCTGGGCCTTGGTAATTACTTTGAAGGCTTTGAATTTGATTAGCTTTTATAAGAGCAATTATCTCTTAAGAAGTTTTCAGGTTATGTAAGAGTGGGGCGACCATTAATAGTATTTGATAGACAGTACCTTAAAGTAGTTCATCGTGAAGTCAAACTTCTCAGCTAATGTCATCTCGGGCTTGATGAGTGTTTTCAATAAAGAACATATAAGTATTGCTCCTGCATTGATCATGGGGTTGTGTGGCTTCTCTGCAAAACAAGGAGAAATATATTGTAAGAATTGGATTCTCACACAGGTGCAGTGATGACCACAGAGTCTTTCAGCTACTAGGTCGTGAATTGTACAAACAGTACAAGCCAGAGAACTAAAATGTCTGACAGATGTGGGAGTTGACGCCGCAACATTTAGCTTTGACTTGTACTCATTGTAGGTACAATACAATATTGAATCTAATAGACAGAAATTAATACCTGATGGCACAAACATGTGCGGATCCGAGAGCGTAGAGGGGAAAGGAGGTGTAGGAAGGTAGTGGAGAGAGTCACTGCTGCTGTGCTCATGGGAGACACTAACGTGCAATACTGCTACAGTTACAGTAGGAGCCGATGTGAACATTTCACTAGCAACAAGAGAAGTGAACTCCCCTCTTAACCATGGACTCGCCCACATACGGAACTCGTTGCTTACGCATGTGCCATCAGGAAATAATTGCGATATACCTCAAAGCCTCATTTAAGCTTATGGGACTGGCGTTGGGTCAAGGAATATTCCCATGGAAAGAAATTTATATGTGAATATTCCTGGTCGGTTACATTTAACTAACGTATTCTTTGGTCAGGTGACTTCGCTCGTGCCCTCCGTCAGCGCGGCTGTAAAGTCACGTAGAGCATAAAGCCGTAAAGTAAGTTGATTTTTGTTATTTGTTAAGTGATAACATAATCATTTTGTATCCCCTCTCCCGGCACATCATTAATGTAATCATAAGCTTCGAAACTCCACTCTTTGTAATTACATAATATTTGGACGGCCTCTTAGTAATTAATAAAGTAAGCTCAAAATATTTCCCACAGGGGTTCACAACTAGTGGCATGTGGTTTGGCGACCACAGGAACCCAGCTGAGTCCGGCATTGCTTCACCTTCCTTGTGCCAGGTTCCTCTCTGACATCTTTCCTGTCTACTTCCCTTGGTCAAGTTTTATTCTCTTCCAACCCTGATGGTATTAGGGTATCTGAGGCCTGGGTAGTCTTTCAATTTCCTGCCTTAATTGGCCCTTGTCTCATCTATCCTGATCCCTCATTCTTCGAGGGGTCAGACCTCTTGTTTATGTTTTCGTATCTCCTGCCTTCCGCTCAAGACCCTAAAGGAAGCAGGGTGTGTGTAGTCCTACCCTGGGTAGTGCTACACCCTCAAGGGCTCACGGCTGGTGAGTTCTAGAGTTGGCAACCCCAAGGGATTCCTGAGCTGCGTCTGGTTTTTTCCCCTTTTTCCATTGACTTTGAGGCAGGCCCTCTCCTCTTTCCCTTTCTTGTCTGCCTTTCGTGGCTCTCTTTCCTTCCAGATCCCTCAATTCTCGTTCTTCGAGGTTTGAAGGCATTTCTTTCTGTCCTATCTTTTATTTACATTTTTTGTTTTTTGTTTTGTTTGGTTTGCCATTTGTTCTTCTAGTATGCAAGTCTGTAGTTAGTTTTTTAGTTATAATATCAATTACATTTTATTTAATAAAAAAAATGTCTCATCTTCACTATCACCCAAACCATTAAGGTCCGATAACTTAGTTTTAGGCCACTCAGACAAAAAAGACTTTTTCAATTTCCTGAAGAAATACCGTATTATTGAAATATTTGAAATTTCCTGAAGTGTTAATAAATTTGACTTAGCACAGTTTGGAGTAGCCATGTCCCTGTGACAGATGTCAGTTTTGGATCCATAGATGTTACTCACTGTTATAGTCTAGGACCAGCTCGTTAAAGTTCCGTCCACTTGGTTCTTGCCCCACATATTGATGAACTAGGTCTGCTCCCAGCTGCTCCAGGGCGATGGCATACGTCAGAGGTTTACTGGTGGGAACAAACAAAGCAGAATACCATACATTGTAACCTTCCTCCCAACAACATATCATCATCAAGCTAGGAAAGGTCTGAGAGTTGGAATAGGGTACACTCAGCCCCGAAAGGCAGAACTGGATAGAGATAGATTTGATTCCTACCTCAGTTATCACGAAAAAGTGGTTCCCCACTTCAGGCAAATTGGTACCTAAATTACGGCCATGGCCCTCTCCTATATTAACCCTCACCTCAATTACCAATACACACACTAATAGCCATCACAATGACACAGGTTATCCACACACCCAAGTACAGGGGGCTACATGACCACCATGTAGCAAAGCACTCCAAAAAATTCGACTTGATCACATAAAGAAGGAAATGTTCTGATTAAACCAAGGATTAAGAGGAAAGACGTATGTCATCCAGACTAAAATGGTTTGGGCACATGAAACATATGAATAGCACATGCATATATGGACAGAGGACTGCCAGGTAGGAGACCAGTTGGAAGACCAAAGGGACCAATTGAAGGAGAATGCAACAAGACAAGGATGGAACTAGGAACATGTCTGTTGTTACGGTATTTGAATCTTCAGACTTTTGACTGGTTTAATGCAGCTCTCCATGCCTCCCTGTCCTGAGTTAATCGTTTCATCTCTACATAGCTACTACAACTTACATCCGAGGCAATCTATTTAACATATTCTAACCTTTGTCTACCCATACAGTTCTTGTCCTAACTTTGCTATTCATGAGTGTCGTGGTATGTGTCCTACCAACCTATCTCTTCTCTTCATTAGCAGTCACCATAAACATCTCTCCTGTCCCACTCGGTCTTAATACCTCTTCATTTGTTACTCTATCTACACATCTTCATAATTCTCATGTAACACCACATTTCAAACGCTTCCTCTTTTCTGCTGCGCCAACAATCCAAGTTTCTCCTCCATAGAGCACCACGCTCCAGACAAAGGCTTTCAAAAATAATTTCCTAATACCTAAATCTATATTTGATTACTTTTCTGTAGAAATGCTTTCCTTGCCAGAGTACAATGTACATACTATATCCTCTTTGCTTCATTGATCACTGGTTATTTTGCTTTCTAAGTAGCAAAGCTCTCCTACTTTCTTTAGCTTCACACCTGCCAATTAGACGTCAATAAGGGTTTCTGTCTTGAGAATGAAATCTTTCTGGAGAGGCAATGTTGGAAATTGCTCGTATATAACCACCCTATTCAGCACGCTAAAAGGGCAAAATGATGATTAACTTAGATTGAGTGGCCAAAAGTTACAGGCAGAGCAGTCTGTCACAGACATGAATGTAGTGAAGTTGGCAACACGTCGTGAGTTAAGTGACCTTGCACGTGGGATTATCATTGGCGCACGGCACATGGGTCATAGCATTTGGGAGATTACACACGAATTCAGGTTTCCGAGGTCAACAGTGTCGAGGGTGGATCTTCAATATTGCAGAGATAATGTTACCATCCACGTAAACCGGCGCACGGGACGACCACAGATGTTGAACGAACAGACATCACATCACCTCAGCAGAACCATACGGGGCAATCGAAGGGCTACTGTGAGTCAGATCACCGCCCAGTAGAATGCTGGGAGTCAGGAACCCATTTCTTGTCGAGTCGATGCCTCGCCCCATTGCTGCTGTTTTGAGGGCTCGCGGAGGAGAAACTCGTTATTAATATCATATTCCGTGCCTTCCCATGACTTTTGGCCACTGAGTGTATTTGTATACAGATATGAAGCAACCATTCTCAAACTATTTTAGGGGTATCAATGTGGGAATCTGAAAATAATGAACGCTTTTGGGTTTCCCGCCAGCTTCGACACTGCCCGGTGGCGCCGCGTAGAGGAGTCAAGTGGAAGTCGCGAGAAACTAAGACGATCAGTTACAGTTTTTGTGTCGAGTCATGTTACGTCAAGTTCTGTTAAATCTCATCTTATGTAATCTTACGTTTAAATGCAGCTTTTATACTTAAAACTACTTCAAGACGTGTTCGGTTTATTCGCTTGCCAAAATCCTTTCCCACATTTGGGGGCTCGTCCGAGATATTAAGGGTTTTGAGTGCGGAACGGCAATTTTGGCTAGGCCTACTGCGATAAAACCAAAGACGACAAGGCGCGAATTGACGGCATTTTTCTGGCAAGATTTACGACGAAGACGTGGGTCCGTGGAATATAGAAGATGAGCAGCTGTTCAACCTCAAAAGACGTGGTGATTTGAGCAGGCTGCAAAAGACGATTTCGAGGATCCTGAACCCTAAGACGACGACGAAAAGAAAAGTGATTAGTGCGAGTGCCGAAAGACAAAGAAAAATGGCGGACAAAGTGGCGTGTTTACAAGATATTGAAAAAGTGAATAATAACATTAAGATGGCGCCTACGGCCGTGATTAAGACGTTACATAACCTCATTTTCGAAAAACTGCCACGTGAACGAAAGAACGGGCAGCGCTTAAGAGAATTCTCAGGATTCGAGTTTGAATGTGACTCACCAGAACACCTGGAGAAATTGAAGTTCATTGAG
Organism: Meconema thalassinum; assembly: GCA_946902985.2. Classification (NCBI taxonomy): domain Eukaryota; kingdom Metazoa; phylum Arthropoda; class Insecta; order Orthoptera; family Tettigoniidae; genus Meconema; species Meconema thalassinum. The sequence continues at coordinate 252,796,322 of OX336396.1, forward strand.
TGCGAATTCACCGAGGCTGATCTAATTGCCATTTGCACAGTGTTAAACATTCAATATACGGGAGAGAAAGCAGTGCTTGTGCAACGCATCTGTGACAACTTAATGGACCTTTCGTTGCTGGGGTTGCCCAAAGACGAAGATGATGATGATGAAGAAGAAGAGACTGGTAAAACGAAAGATGTGATGAGCAAAATGAAAGAGGCAAACGAATTACTGGCGAAAGAATTACGTGAGTTAAAGGAGAAAATGGCTGGTATGAAATCCATGAAACATTCAACCTCTAGCACGTCAGGATCATCATTTGATTCATCTAGCTCGTCCGAAGACCAGAAACTCTCCAAAGCAATAGGAGGTAGGCCTAACCATAAAAACATAACAAAGACCAAACACAAATCGAAGACTGTCGTAGAAAGCTCAAGTGAAGGGGAAGTCGACCAGGACGTGGTGGACTTGCGGCACACTGCAAACAGTGGAGTCGCACACAAGTTTGCGTTGACTTTCCGAGATGTAGAGGGCTCTGTCAGAACATATGACGGCAGTGAGAACTATCCGGTGCGACGTTGGATTGAGGACTTTGAGGAAACAGCAACGTTGATGGGCTGGGACGAGATGCAGAAATACGTATTTGCAAAAAAGTCGCTGACAGGCCTGGCTAAGTTATTCGTGCAGAGTGAATGTGGCATCACATCCTGGCACAAATTGAAGAAAGCCCTGAAGAAGGAATTCCGAGATGATGCCAGCGCAGCAAAGATTCATCGACTGCTAACCAACCGACGAAAAACAAAAGTTGAAACTCTCCACGAATATTTCCTGGTGATGCGAGAAATAGCCAGCAGGTCGACAATCGATGATGAATCACTGATACAATACGTCATCGATGGCATCGAGGATGACACTGGATCCAAGATGATTCTATATGGAGCAAAGGGCATCAAGGAATTCAAGGACAAGTTGAAGATCTATAAGAGTGCTTACGCACGAAACTCCCAGAAGGTGACGATAAATGAGAGGACGACAAACAATCATACACCAAGAGAAGACAACAGGCAGAAGCAGACCTCGTCTGTAAAGAGATGTTACAATTGTGGTCAGAAGAAGAGTCACGAGTCCAGAGAATGTCCACACAAGAGTCAGGGTCCAAAGTGCTTCAATTGCAGCAGTTTCGGACACATAGCTTCCAAGTGCCCAAACCCTGAGCAGAATGCCGAGAAGAAGACATTGAGCGTTGCTTTGGGAACCAAGTCGAATATGAAGATGAAAGAATTGTTGCTCCAGGGCCAGAAGATCAATGCATTAGTTGGCACGGGCTGCCCAATCAATCTGATCCGTGAAGACATTTACACAGAGATGGGCAATCCGGAGATGAAGACTACCGCCATAGTACTCAAGGGTTTCGGAGATAGTGAGGTGCGTCCCCTAGGATATTTTCCAACCGACGTCCAGGTTGACAACGACACTTACTTGACTGATTTCTATGTGGTGTCTGGAGATGTACTAAAGTTGCCAGCTATCATGGGTAACGACTTGCTGGACCAAACCATAACTACCATCAGCAAAACCGGTGTCAAGATGTCCAAGGACATATCAGAAGCGTACTTGTACCGAATCGACGTGGTAGCAGCCGATGAGATGGACATAGGAAAGGCATCGGAAGAGACGAAGAGTACCAGCGTTGAGATGAGCATCACGATGAAACAAGGACTATTGCATCCCTTATTTAAAGAAAGCACACCATTTCACACTTACCATGCTGATCATCTTGAACACTTAGATTCAATGAAAAAAGGATGCAAGCATATTCTCGCAGTAACGGATAGCTTCACAAAGTTTGTGTGGCTGTATCCCACTAAAACGCCGATCACGAAAGAAGCTACGGAGAAATTGGACGTGCAAAAAGGAGTATTTGGTAATCCTGCGCAGATCGTCACCGACCGTGGAACCGCGTATATTTCACACGAATTCGAAGAGTACTGCACTGCCAACAACATCACCCACTCGCTGATCACGACCAGACTCCCTCGTGCCAATGGCCAGATAGAAAGGATGAACTCCACGATCATTTCCGTGCTGGACAAGTTGTCCATTGAAAACCCTGGAGATTGGAACAAGCACGTCGAACCTGATCGAAGAGCCATGAATTCCACTTACAACCGCAGTATCAAGCAGACGCCATTCGAACTTTTGACAGGAGCCAAAATGCGCTATGAAAATGACCTGAGAATAGTTGCGTTGATCAATGAAGAGATGGTAGACGAGTTTGAGACCAGGAGAGATGAACACCGTGAAGAAGCGAGAGCACAAATCCAGAAAGTGCATCAAGAAAACAGTGTGTCGTTTGATCGAAGTCGACGGCCTGCTCGCCAGTACCAAGTTGGCGATATCAAAACCATCAAGAGGACCCAGTTTGAACCAGGCCTTAAATTGAAGAAAAAGTACCTTGGGCCTTACAGAATCTCCAGAGTCAAGCTGAATGACACTTACGACCTCTGCCGTGAAGGGAATCATTTAGGCCCTAAACGAACAACTACTTGTGCTGAATTCCTCAAACCCTGGGCTGAAGACTTCTCATCATCCGAGGCGGATGATCTGCAGGATGGCCGATTGTGGGAATCTGAAAATAATGAACGCTTTTGGGTTTCCCGCCAGCTTCGACACTGCCCGGTGGCGCCGCGTAGAGGAGTCAAGTGGAAGTCGCGAGAAACTAAGACGATCAGTTACAGTTTTTGTGTCGAGTCATGTCACGTCAAGTTCTGTTAATTCTCATCTTATGTAATCTTACGTTTAAATGCAGCTTTTATACTTAAAACTACTTCAAGACGTGTTCGGTTTATTCGCTTGCCAAAATCCTTTCCCACATCAATACACCTGGAGTGTCCTTAGCCGATATCACAATTATGCTATTATTTTGCCCACATTTGTAGTAGTTGTGTAATTGTAAATATTAGGGTTGGGAACGGGGTAGGTGCCTCGGGACTTTAAATAAGGTACTGTAAATCCTCTATTCAGTAGACTAATTGGGCTGGAAGTTCGTCTGTTAATCACAAAGTTTGTCAAGATTAACATTGAAAATACAATTGCACTTAAAATTGTACTGTATAATGTAAAGTTAGTGAACATACCACATTAGTTGTAGAAATCACTTTATAACTGTAAATTAGAAGGGTGAAAAAATGCATCAAGCTTCAGTTGCTGTCCTCTTAAATGCTGTTTCTTAATAAATAAAAATTGTAAGTGCCTAAAATGTTCTGGATCTGATGACGTATCTATGTATGATATGATGTTTGTGATATGGTCTGCCACTTGTGACATTTTAGGACTAGGTATAATGTAAAAAGAAATATCATAAGTAGAACTGATCAGAAATGTAAGAGTCCTTTGTCATATCAGAGTCATTAGTGTTTAATGTACTTTTAAATAAGAAGAGTTTGGGCCACACGCGCAGTAGATAACACAAAAAAAATCTCGGTTGGTCTAATTCCGTCCATTAAATTGAATCGAGGATTTATAGTACAGCTATATGCTGGCATTCGCCTGGAAGGGGTGTGGAAAACTCCAGCAAAATAACAATAAGTATAGCCACAGTCAGTGCCGGGATTTGAACCTCCGATTTACAGACTTGCTGCAGCTCCTCATTGTGGTTGTGGTGATTGATTTAAAACGCACGGCTATGAGTGACTTATGAAAGGTGACAAAAATCATGGTACTCATGTCATACGTTGTTGGCATGTTAAGGAACCCATTTGAATTCAGTAGGCCGTGTTCATAATGGCAAAATTAATCTCGGTATTTTCCGCCAACACAAGTTCCTCCTTTCTCTACTACCTCCTTTTATAGCGCTCCAAGGAACAACAAATTTCGACATGCAAGCTGTCCTCTGGGCGTCAATAACGAAGCTTGCACCCGGCATCCGAGGCCATACGATATTATTATACCCCACAACCAGAAACTCTAACAGCATTGAAGAGACATGAGAATTTAAAAAAATGAAATTCATGGAATTATTTCATATTCTTCCACATACAGTATTTCAATTTTCACATGGGTTGGATAAAATAATTTAATTTCTTCACATGTAACTACACTATGATATAATTAAAACTCAACATATGATATCCATATAATTGTGTTACCTGCACGACTGCAATGTGAATGGTATATTGACATCTCCAATAGAAAATCTTTGGCCATCGATAGTGCAGACGCTGATCCCCCAGTAGTCTGGATTCATTCGTGCTAACTGTGGGATGTAACTTGCAACCTAGAGCATAAACCATTTCAATATAAGAGGGATGAACAAGCCACTAATCTACCAATGGATAGTTAAAAAATATCACTAATTAATTAAGAGGACAAGTCCACCACAAATCTTAGTGTGATGCTATTCTCAGCTAAAAACAAGAAGTTCCGTGACGAACTAAAGAGCCTACTTTTCTTAAAATTTAAGATTCATGCTAATGATTAATCTACAGAGTCTGCCAGAAAAATGTATACACACTTCACAGAACAAAAACTATTTATTTTGTGTTTCTTTTACATTTAAATTTTGATTACACATGTAGTACTGTCTTCAGTAAAACATATGATTACACGAGATGTTCAAAATGTTCACCGTTGGCTGCCAGACACATAGCAGAACGACGAGCGGTTGCTGCAATGACATCCGTCAATGTTTGAATGGGGACCGCTGCACAAGCCGCTGTAATCTCCTGGCGAAGGGCCTCCAGCGCGCGCGGCTTACGTCGATAGACTTGATTTTTCACAGTTCCCCACAAGTAAAAGTCCATAGGGGGTAAGATCTGGCGACCGTGGCGGGAAATCAATGGGCCCTCTTCGTCCAATCCAATGTCCCGGCAGATTGTCATCCAGGAAAGCTTGTACTGCTACATGGTAGTGTGGTGGCGCCCCATCCTGTTAGTAGAAGACTTCATCATCGGCTCCATAAAACACACATACAGCTGGTAAAATTATGTGCATAACATTCCCAAGTACACTGCTCCAGTGACAGTACCATCAAAGAAAAAGGGTCCTAGTAAGCCCCTCGATGACAGTCCACACCAGACATTTTCCCCTGGTAGATTGACCGCCTTGTCCACATGAACATGCAGATTTTCCGGAGCCCAGTAGACACAGTTATGTCGATTCACTGTTCCATTAAGTTTAAACTGGGCTTTATCAGACCACACTAACTTCGTCAGAAATTGTTCATCTTGGGTGACCATTTGCTGATACCATTCACAAAATTGCATTCGACGATCGGGCTCATCCTCATTAAGCTCATGCAGTAATCGTGGGATGTAAACTTTCCACTTAGCTGTTTTGAAAATCCGTCGTACACTTGTACTGCTAATCCCCACTTCCTGCGCACATTGCGTAACAGACTTCTGTGAAGAATTAGCAAACCTTTCCAACACGTGAGCCGACAAAGCAGGACTAGTAGGTGTACGCGTTCTTCCCGATCTTCCTTTGTGAATATCACAAATCGTTCCATGCGTCTCAAACTTCCCAGTAATGCATTTAACTGTTAGACGTGTTGGGGGTAATGTTTCAAACTCCCTCCTCCACTGACGTTGCACTTCAACGGCATTACCAAACCTGATAAACCACTTCAGAATGTACTTTCGCTGCTCGAACGTCAAGCGTGCTCCAGCCATTTCGTTTTCCCACTATCGTGATGTAAGTACCGACATCTGTTGAGCGAAAGACCATACTACAACATTTTAAAACAATGATAACAGTTGACAATGTCCATATCGCGATATTGTCTGACAAAGAGTGTATACATTTTTCTGGCGGACTCTGTATATGGATCTATCTAGAATAATGATGAAATTAAGTTGGTAATATAGAAATTTCTAATTAGTTCGAAATACTGTATACCTGGCATAATGTAGCCTAATAGAGCACTACAGTTGGCAGCCCTGGTGACTGAATATATTCTTAGTTCCATCTCTTAAGGTACAGAATACAAAATTTGGTTGAAGTTCAATGTATAGTATGGACGTTACATGCAGTTAAACATTGGATCTAACAGTGCGCATAAAATCATGTTGGCAACAATGTCATGCATGTATTGGTCTGAAATAATATGATCTATTGTTGCGGAAATTTTGAATGAAATCAATTAGTTAGTATAGAAGTTACATGCATTTTAAAATTGGATCTATCAGCGGGCTTAGAATCATGTTGGCAGCACTGACGTATATTAATTACTTCAAATTAATCTAGAATGTCAGGTACTATACATGTGAAAAGTTTAGAGCTATTGGCTTGCATACTTTCTGAGATATTGATATTAGAGTAACAAAAATAGAGACATCATTTATTAACAGTTGGCAGCCCTGGTTGCTCTTAAGAATAAGCATAGGCATATCTGTTATGGTATAAAGCACATACCTATGAAATTTGGTTGAAATCCAAATGATAGTATAGAAGTTACATGTATTTAAAGTTGGACCTCTCAGCAGGCTTAGAATCATGTTGGCAGCACTGATGTATATAAGTTACTCCAAATTAATATAGAATGTCAGGTACTATACGTGTGCATAGTTTAAAGCTGTCGGCTTGCATACTTTCTGATATATTGGTATTTGCATAAAATAAATTGAGAGTATTTATTAACAGTAGGCAGCCCTGGTGGCTCTTAAGAATACGCTCAGTCATATATGGTTATGTACCCATAGCACATACAAAATTTGGTTGAATTCCAATTGATAGTGTAGAAGTTGTATGCATTTAAAAATTGGACCTATCAGCAGGCTTATAATCATTTTGGCGTATGGCCTCCTGGAAATTAAACTGAAATATTATTATCTATATGTGTGCCAATTTTGAAATAGCTCCCATTCATACCTTCCAAGATATCCAACATGGAGCTCAAATTTCAAATGTGATTTTTCAGCAGTGTGTAGTACTGACATAATTTTCAAATACGGCATTGAGATATTCAGGTATAAATCTTTACTCATACCAAATTTTGTTTCGATTGCTGCAGCCGTTTGGGATTTGATAGGGGGGGACACACACACAGCCAGATAGACAGACAGACAGACAGACAGACACACATTTGCCCGGATTGATCTCATAAGTCTACTTTTTCCTCAGTTTTGCAAAATGTGAAAAGTAGGCTAAAAACAACAAAGATATGCCATATCTTACTATAAATTCTGTCATGGAATTTTGAATGAATCAACTTAAAGTCCTGTAGTTTAATTTGAAATTTATTTCACAAGAAATTGCTTTATTTTGGTCCGCCTTCATTATCATCATCATTTTCCATTTTACAGGTGAGACTGGGTCGGAGCAAATTTGACACCCCTCCACTTTACTCTGTCTGTCCACCATCCTTCCTCAACGACTGAACTCCACTCCAGGTTCCGTTCTCTCACACTGTCCTTCACTAAATCCATCCACAACTCTAGGTCGTATGCAACTCACCTATAATGGTAATTAAGACACTCGTATTTTATAAACATACTCGTGTGTTAATTAATGCCCTTATAGCAGTCATAGGTAAAGTACGGCCCGCGACCAAGTGCGGCCCTTGAGCTAGTCTAACCCGGGGTGCGACATGTTTTCGAATTATACTATCTACAATTACACATAAGTCATATTTTCTGTTCTGTGTACCTAGAAGTGAAAAACTGTTCCAATCTCATTGTGTTTATGTGTAATAGAGTTGCAGCTAGAACTGATTGAGTTACAATGTAACAATGAATTGAAGCAACTATTCCTCAACGTTTTGAAAATTGGGTTCTACATAAGGCCCTACCAAAATCAAGCTTCCCAAACTTGAAATCTCATGCACAGAAGATAACTGCCATGTTCGCGTCTTACTATATCTGTGAACAGGTGTTTTCTACAATGAAGATTCGTAAAAATAGCATGAGAAATAGATTAACAGACCACCATATAGCTGCACTACTAAGAATCAGCTCATCCCAGTTTCAACCAGATTATTAAAAACTTTTAAGCACAGTCAAAGTTTCACCTGTCACATGCTCCTTCCTCTTCTAACAAATAATGAAGGTGTGTTTATAGTGCAAAGATGAAGGAATACTGGGCTAAGAAGAAAGCTCGCCAGAGTTAGGAACCACGTGGTCCAACAAGCCTCACGAACCAAGAAGAAGAAGAAGGTGTGTTCTTTTTTCCTAAGATTTCTACCATAGTGGCCTATAAGTTTTGTTTGATTTAAAATTCTGAAATAATACAGTAAGTTTATAATTTATCTATAAACAATTCAATGGAAGAGGCCACTGACCAACTTAATAAACTACAAATCATAACTGCTAAAACTGGACTTAAAGTGGCCTTCCATAAAACTAATTTTATCACAAATGTCAAAGATGCCTCAAAATTCATCACGATTGGTCTGCAAAAAATCAAAAAAGTCCGAAAATTGAAATACCTAGGGGAATGGATTACCCCTAATAATTCAGAAATAGCTGCCATTGAGAGCAGATGTAACAAATTGGAAGGTGCCTTTCAAACCTGCAAAAACATTTACAAAAGTAAAAGCTTGCCCCGGAATATCAAACTTTGTCATTATAACACAGTAATTAGGCCGTCAGCACTGTATGCCGCAGAATGCTTACAGATGACAAACAAAGGCCCATTGAGAAAATTAGAACTTAAGGATCGGAAAATTCTAAGGAAAATATTAGGACCTGTTAATGATAATGGTACTTACAGAAGAAGACATAACAATGAATTATTTGAACATATAGAAGATTTGGTGAGTGTGATGAGAAAAAGGAGAATGTCTTTCTTTGGACATTTGGAACGGATGGAGCATCATCGACTTTCATATCGAATACACTCACCAATCTCTAAAAAAAATTCCTATTGTAAATGGTCGATGCAAGTTAAAAAAGACCTAACAGAAGCTCGAATCAATCAAGCTCTGGTTTGGGATAGCAACCTGTTCAGAAAGGCGGTTAAATCAACCAGTAATCTACACCCTTTAACACCTGTGATGCCTCGCCCTCACTGCAAGTGGACGGAAGAAAGGAGAGCTGAACATCCGTCAAGAATGAAGATCTACTGGCAGACAAGATAACAAGCATTACAGTGATCATATGAGTGAAGAACATCGTGGTCCATTAATGGCCGAAACGACTAAAAAAAAAAACACGTGCTATTTTATTTTCGGCCCACCTAGATTATTTAGATTATTTTGTATTGCATCTGTCCCTATCCCTAAAAAGATTGCCCATGTCTGCATAATGTACTATTTTCAGGTTGTATCTCATTTCCCAATAATTGGGCTCGTACTCGTGTTGGCCGACTGGAAAGTTACAATATCAATTGTTGATAAGCCAACACTTAGAAAAATGGCTTCAAAGCTTTCTATAGTATTACATTGTATTTACTGAACACTTAGTACAAGTTTGGAGCCAATAATGTGGCACTTCACAACTTACAAATAACACGACACATTAAACATTTTTGTCAAGCAACTTAATGTTGAAAACATTCTTTAATGACATAGACTAGACCTTCCATGAACACTATTACCTTTTTTGGTGTATTTGTGATTAATTTTCATTGTTTACTCCACTTTTCCAAATGTCAAGGACACACTAAAAGCTTCTTACGAGGTGCCAGCATGATGACACGCAGAAGACTGATGATTGTTCACCAAAAAGTGAACCATATCTGGTCGATTAGATTAGCAGTTTGCCTTTTATACCACTATGAGCGCTAGTGTGAGTCAATGAAACTCAACCATATCTGGTCAATTGGATTAGCAGTTTGCATTTCCTACCACTAAATTAGCGCTCGAGTGAGTCATTGCAGAGTTTCACTTAAGCCCTTATTACTACTTCCGGTGTGAAGATTTTTCAAAGAATCAAGGAAGGAAGCTTGTAGTTTAACGTGACCATTAATCTCGTGGTCATGAGCCATGGGACCTCCTTTTTACGTAAAATCCGATTTGTTAAGATTCCATTCACATGTTTGTTTAATGTATGTGAATAATTAGATCATAGGCTTTTATGGCTGGTGTCTAATTTACTATCTAGGCTTTCAGGATGGAGCTGTGTCGATAAGGCTGAAACTTTTGCTTAAGTTCCTAGATATCAAATAGTATAATTAGAGACACAATCGAGATCACAGGCATACTCTGTGACACAAGGATGCCACTACATCTGAAGTCCAAAATATACCGCACAGTAGTACGTCCTGTTGTTTTATACGGTGTTGAATGTCGACCAGGCGTTAAAGCTATGGAGCGCCAATTACACAAGATGGAAATGCGTATGCTCCGTTGGTCCATGGGCATCACACTCCTGCATCATGTCAAAAATGACACTGTTCGCCAGCAAATGGGCATCACACCCATCACTGAGAAGGCGCGGGAAAAGCGTCTCCAATGGTATGGTCATGTCCTGCGTGCTGCACCTGGAACAGTTGCCAATTTCACCCACTCGTTTGAAATTAATGGGCTACGTCCATGTGGACGTCCCAAGCAGCACTGGCATGACACAGTAAATGTTGACATGAAGACTCTCAACTTAAGACCACAAGATGCCCAAGATCGTACAAAATGGCGAGGCAAGATCAAAATAGCGGACCCTGCACCAGCAGGAAAACGCTAGGAAGGAGAAGAAGAATAGAGATTTTGAAGCATCCCAATAATTTCAATTGCGATGACGGATTCAGGCTTAGCAACACGTGGAAGGTCTCTTAGCACGTGACTGACTGGGGCTCGGGCCAATCGGAGAGCAACATGACGTCAATGCTGATTAAGCAGGCACGTCCGACTGGCAACCAACCGTCAGTTTGAGTACAGACACGAACTCGTACCCTTGCTGCAATGACAGCTGAAATGTCGGGAAACCATCACTGACACACGACGTGGCTCCAACTTTAAAGCCTAGATAAATATGTGTATGAAATCTTCACAAATCAGAATAATGGAAGAGATTTACTGCTTCATCAATAATACAAGTCAATACTTACCTTCCCTTCAGTATTTGGCTTGCATTTCCAATAGAAATCTTCAATGTGCTTAGTGAAGCCTTGGAAATCAGGTATTATAAACTGATGACGGAAAGCTCGGGATATCAGTACGATGTTTGCAGAAATTACTCTGGAAAGAAATTAATGACCTGATTATTCATACTGCTGATATTTCTAAACATGTGATAGTTTAAATTAACCAAAAAAGTCCTCCATACCTCCTGAATGTCTCTCGATCCAGTTTCTGTGTTTCAGGCGAACCTCCCTCCATCCCCGATTTCCTGTGAACTTCCCTCAAGCATTCAGTGAGTTCGTTCAGCCTGGGGTCATTCTTACGAAGTCCTGTACTACGGAGGGCCTGCAACCATATAGTATTTAATAAGCCCTCATATTAACAAAATCATCTGCAAATGTACATAAGTTTAGTAGGACAAGTAGAGAGTTTCAAGTATCTGGGAAGCATGATACAAGAGAATGGAAGAAACGACAGAGAAATAAATGAGTGGGAGAGGCAAGCAGAATTATTCAGGAAAAGTGTTAGGAGTCTGGTATGGAGTAAGGATGCCCCTCAAAACAGCAAAAGGGTTATATATAGGACATACTACGTCCCAATCCTGGGTATGCCTGGATTATGAAAGGAAGGGAGCGAAGCAGAATACAGGCTAGTGAGATGAAATTCTTGAGAAACAGTATTGAAGTGACAAATGTGGACAGATAAGAAATGAGAAGATCAGAGAATTAGTCAAGGAGGGAACGTTACAGGATAGGATAGAGGAATTAAGGCTTAAATGGTATGGGCATGTTAAGCAAATGGATGGGAGGAGGATACCCAGGAAGATACATGAGATGAAAATAGAGGGAAAAAGACCAAGAGGGAGGCCATGAGATAAGTGGCTGGAGGGTGCGAAACAAAGGAGAAGACTGGACCAAGGTGGTGACGGAGAGGCTTGTGTTCCAAACAGACCCGGCCATTGGCTGGGAACTGTGCAAAATGATGAAGATGATGATAGCTTGCCGCGGTGGGTGAGTGGATATTGTGTCGGTCTACTAACCCCAAGATTGCAGGTTCGCTCCTGGCCGCGGTAAGTGATTTTTGAAAGGCGGCAAAAATACGATACTCATGTCATACGATGCTGGCATGTCAAAGAACCCATTTGAATTCAGTAGGCCGAGTTCATAATGGCAAAATTAATCTCGGGAGTTTCCGCCAACACAAAGTTCCTCCTTTCTCTACTAGAAAGCGCTATACTGTAGTGTTCAAGGAGCTTAGTTATCTAACATCTAACCTCCTTGACTTTCATAGTCAAGGAACAATGAAATTCGACATGCAAGCTACCCTCTGGGTGTCAAATAACAAAGCTTGCACCCGACACCCGAGGCCATACTGTGCCCGTTTGGACCGACGTCCGGACGACCACATATGCATTTCACCAAAAATCAGTCAGCACGAGAATCAAAATATCCCGGGGCGCCAGATGGGTTAAAGTCGAATGCAAAGACCCAACAAAAAAAAAAAAACAAAAAAAAAAAAAAAATGCTTAACTGATTTTCGGCTCGACGCAACAATAAGGATAGAAGGAGATTCATGAAAATGGTGATTGCATACCATAAAATTATCTCATTTTATTAAAACTTTAAAATGACCTGAAGAAAATATGCCCAAAATGGCATAAAAGATGACTGGAAAAGAATAAATTATTTACACAATATACAATATCGCCAACACATGAACACTAACAAAGTTGAAACGAGAGGTCAGAATATCAGTCCTGTTGACTTCGTTCAACACAATTATGTACAGGGGTAGGGTTTTATCAGCGCAAAGTCAATCGTCCATACTGATCCCTAAATTATTTAGCAGTCACACGTTGAAGATCAATAAGAAAATATGTCACTGGTTGGAAAATCACTTTCACTGTTCATTTCTCAAAACTATTATCGTAGCATTTCGACTAACACTTCTTAGGCAATAGTAATATTAGGATTTGTCAAATACAAAGTTGTTCATAATAAGTGAAATACACTATGATTTACATGGACCTTGAGCATTTTTGTGGATTAAAAAAAACAGAAAATATATATTGAAACATAGATCTCAATCCAAAGTCTGTCAAAAATAATTTTGACTCAATCAAAAATATAACTATCACAAATATAACTTCCATTCCATATGGATTCAGTCAACAAATTAATTAATTATTCCTTGAAAACATTAATTAGGAACTTTGAAATATCATTTAACATGTTTTATAATGAAACAAATTATTATTAATATTATTATTATCAAAGTGATTTTGACAAAATGTCAAATATGTTCAGCATCAACTTATTAAAAAAAATGTATATTTATTTTTATAGGATCTGAAAATCCTTTCAGCTTATAGTGGTTGTTAATAAGTAACAATTTCAAACGACAGCATTGGCCCATGTGACTGACACGTGATAAAAATCACAGAATTATAAATCAACATTTATTTATTTATTTATTTATTTACATAGGTCCCAATGAGCCTGAGCTCGTGTTAGGGACAATCAAGTAACATAGTTACAGCATGGCATATATATAATTATTGTAACATTATTGTTTAGTTTAATAGTAACTTAGATTGCTAGTGACTAACTTTACAGAGATAATACGATATGATACATTGCATTGCTTAAGGCTATTGTAAATTGGCTATTCATTCCTTAATAGGAAGTCTTTTGTTTTCCTCTTAAATGTTTTTATAGAGAAACTTTCCCTTATGCCTAATGGTAGTGAGTTGTATTCTTTTATTATAGAGGACATAATTCCTTTAGTTCCAAATTTAATGGATTGGGAATGGCTGGTGAATATTTGATTTACTCCTCTTGTTGCATAATGATGAATGTCATTTGCATGGGTAAAATGGATGTGTGTGTGTATCAATTTGTTTTCTAATTTGTATACAAATACTGTTGCTGACATAGCTATTTGTTTTTGCAGTGGCATAATTTTAGTTCTTGAGTACAATTCATTTGAGGGTGTGAGCCAAGGTAATCCAAAGATAGATTTTATAGCACGTTTCTGGAGTATCTCAAGTTCTTTTATCAGCTCCTTCTTACAATATCCCCATATGAAATTCATGTACATTAGATGTGAATGTATCAGAGCAAAGTATATATTTTTCAATTGTTGGCTAGTAAGACAGCTATATCTTAATCTGAAAATAATACCAATTAAAGGGCTGATTTTATGTTTTACATTTTCTACATGATTTTCCCAGGTTAGTGTACTATCTAGTGTGATACCTAAGTATGTTGCCAATTTAACCCTTTCTATTTCTTTGTTGGCTATGTTGACTATGTTTGTGGTCTCAATCTTGTATGATGGTTTATGGAAGAATAAATATTTTGTTTTAGTGATATTGATAACCATTTTGTGTGCTCTCAACCAATCCACCAGCTTATTGAGATCTTAATTAATATTTAGCATAATTTCCTGTTCAGATGTTCCCAGATAGAGTATAAAAATATCATCTGCAAATAGTTTAAGCTTGCCTTTCAATTCTAATAATACTATATCATTAATATAGGCCAAGAAAAGAATTGGTCCTAAGACAGAACCTTGAGGTACTCCTATGTCAATTCTCATTTGAGATCCTTTTACATTATCGATTGCAACATATTGTTTTCTGTTAGTGAGGTAGTTCTTGAACCAATCATGTGCAACTCCTCTGATGCCTGCAAATTCTAGTTTATTAAGGAGAATCTTATGGTTAACCAGATCGAAGGCTTTTTGAAGGTCAATTAGTACACCAGCAGCTAGTTTGTTTTCATCTAATGCCTTTTCTACATCAGTTACTACTTCAAATATAGCACTATCAGCTCTTCTATCAGGCGCGGATTCAAGGGGGGGGGGGGGGGTCACGGGGGTCATGACCCCCCCCCCCCCCAAACGGAGACCAAATTTTTTTGCAAACTCAAAAAACGAAAACACAATTACCAGACAAATAAAACTTAACGAATTTTAACTGAAAAACAGTTTTTTTTTTCATTTTATTCGATACTGAATTATCTTTATTGGAATTATTATGTTCTGTTACAACTGTACATATTTACAACTTCAAACCTCTTGTATAATAACTATTAGTTATACAACAAAATCAACTCGTCTATTCTGTTTAGCAAACCTTGTGATCACCGAATCGATGTTTATAGTGATGTCACGATGAATGTGCAGCAATGCACGGATAGGAAACTGGGACTTTTTTCTCACCAAACATTTTTGCCGACGTCCAAACCGCAAGCTTGGTTGGCAATTTAAGCTGTGACTTTCTTCCTTTGTCGGTACCAACTCGACTTGCCGAAACTGTAACGTACCTTCATCCTTTTCTCGAAGCTCGATGTAAAAGTCGCAAAACACGCCGTTGCAATTTGTACGAATATTTTTGGTGCGCTAAACGCATCAAATTTCTATCCATGTAGCTTGCAAAAAAATTGGTCTGGTTTTGTACGTTTGGTTATTTTGTGATTGCGTTTTTAGTGATACAATTTTTCTTAACAATTTCGATTCTCTGACCCCCCCCCCCGCCTGCCCCCCCCCCCCCGCAAAGCCAAAATCTAGATCGATTCTCTGACCCCCCCCAAACCAAACTCTAGATCCGCGCCTGTCTTCTATTTGGAATAAACTCATATTGGCAGTTTGCAAAGTAATCATTTTTCATGAAGAAATTCATAAGTCTTCGTTTAACAACGCTTTCTAGAACCTTGCTGATGGCAGATATAATATTAATGGGTCTGTAATTTGATGGGTGGGTTTTGTCCCCTTTTTTGTAGATCGGGACCACCCTAGAGACTTTACAGGCATCGGGGAATATACCAGTCATCAGTGAAAGATTTATTATTTTGACAAGATATGGTGTAAGGCCCTCAAGACACAATTGTAGCATGACATTAGTAGTGTTGTCCTCACTTATATTGTTTTTTGTGTTTTAGGGAGTTTATAATTGATTGTATTTCATTAGCATCAGTAGGTAACATAAAGATTGTCTTAGTGCTAGTAGTATTTTTATAGCTTGTAATGTCCGAGATAGAACCGTTTCCTTGAGATTTTCCCATATACTGTTAGCAATATTGACATAATATTTATTAATTTCATCACTTTTTTTTTTTTTTTTTTAGACAACGGTAAACCTTTCCTGAATGAAAGGAACTAGTAGAATAATAATTTTCCGGGTAAGCAATTACTAGAAATATTTTCAAACACGTGGATCAACAGTAGTTTAATAATGATGGTTCACAAAATAACCTGTGGTTATATTACGACGAAAGAGTGGCGAAAAAGACTCTCCTACTACATCAAAAACATCCAACCTACAATTTGATTGGTGCTCCATTTTACACAACCTCATTCCTGCGACTTAAATTGCGCACTCAGAATGGCATATAATTATCTGCACATACACAATGACATCTTCCCAAATTATACAAAATAATCAAGCCTTTGCTTGTTATGTCAAATGGAAGATTCAAAAAATCAGTAAACCTCACCAACGAGTTTACGACAATATCCAATATAATTTCACCATCAGAAATTCCACACAGTGTTAATATTAGCAAACGTTGTGAAAGACGCTGCGTCATAATGATTTTATTTTATATAAACTCTAGCAAAAACCCTGCTTTATACATGCTTAGCTTCCCATTTCACTTCTTTCCGTGTCTTTATCAAAGCTTTAAATGTGAAATGCAAACGTGAAACAATTTCACTGAATTTAACTGTTCATTATAAGTGGGCATGTGTTAACCACTATCCTTCAGAATTAACAAATATCCGATTTAGAGTATGACTTCAAATGTCAACTGTATTAATCATACAACCAGAAAATGATTATTATAAATCACAAATGTTTATTATTATTATTCCAGAAAATAGAAAAATAATTGTTATTATTAAATCCCATTATTATTATTATTATTATTATTATGTTCAAAACTATGTTTAAAGTTATCAAACTGTTCGGGGAATATCACCCTCGACTTCATAATGATGGATAACTATCCATTCCTCAACTTAGATTAATTCTTAAATCTCAAATTATGACGGCTAATGACAGCAATAAGGAAAAATTATCGAACTAAAATAAATGCTCGTTCTGCTCGTCCATAAATATCAAATCGTATAAGTCTGAGTAAAAATCAACTCAGGTCCTAGCTCAGGTTTCGAAAGAAAATATTTGCAAAAGCAAATAAACATATCGATGACTATAGAGAAAAAAAATATGTGTTGGCAAGACTGTAGAAAATACGAGAAAATCCAACTAACTACGCATAGAAATAATGTAAATTGCAGCTTACATTCTTGTAGGTATTGATGGTAGAAATCTGGACTGAACCAGACTACACAGTCTTCCTGTTGTCTGTCCCATTAGGACGCGTACTTATATTCTCGTATCAACTTCCATGTTATACCCACAAGCTGTTTACGTAGACATAGTGGCGATTATAATGTCTTGCAGAAAAATGTTGGCAACTTCAAGAGCTGAAGTGTAGTTGACAGGGGTCTGATCTAAGCGATCCATGATGAAATAATTACCAAGACCCACTGTGATACAATCAGTATTCCAATACTCTTACAATCTTTTCAGCACAATTACAAATTCTGTCGAGTTGGCTGGGCAAAGCTTCTCACTTTTCAGATTGCACAAGGCTAAACCTGTATTCCCATTCGGCTTTCGAATTGTAATATGCAAGACTGGTTTTGAAGTTACTGACTTACCTTGGCTGGTCCAACTATTGCATATAAATAATCCAGCTATAAGTGAATGTGGACTGAAGAAAAAGTTGTAGACATAGTCTACCATATGTCCAAGTTGTAGCAGTAAGTATTACCAAGTGCCACAGACTTATTTCACTTCTGTGAAATTGAAGAAAAGTTCTAAACTCACTCGAAATAGATTAACACTTTCAGTAACCATGTACTGTCGAAAATTCTAAGTCCACAGCTTGTGCTGTAAGTTGAAGTTTAAATGTAACCATGTGCTCGGGGATAATAACGATGCTCGAAGTTCGGTGATAGTCAAACGGCTAGAGCGCTTACGTAGCGTAGCACGACCAAGTCAACGGAGTGCTTGTGACGAAGTGAACCTACCTCTGCCTGTGAGGCTCGCCTTAAATACCCATCCACTTGCTGGCTCGAGGTCACTGCGGCGAAAACGCTGGAAGTAAAACAGCTCATAACTCGGCTTCTGTTCGATCAATTTCTTTGAAACAAAGCTCATTCTTCTTCTCTTGTTCTTGCCAGTAATCTGATATAGGTTTCATGTTTCCATCTCAACAGGAAATATTTAGTGACATATAGCCTCGACTATAACGCTCTCCTCCTACGTCACTTACCCACTTCTTGGCTGTAAATTCCTTCGAAAAGCTTCTAAGAAGGTTTGACGCGCACTATTCAAACATCCATATCCGAACTTAGAATCGTGGCCTGTTCCCTCAAATCTAGGCTCACGGCTTGTACCCTTCAATCTAGGCAACTGGATTTGGGCACATCCAACCCACACATAGCCAAAAAAAAAATTTGGAAATATTTTTTTTTTTCACACATCAAGCTATCTGGTTCTAGAATGATAGATCTTCAAACTTGCAGAATTAAAAGTTCCCACGATGATACCAGTTCGTGTATTGGCTATCTTGTAACTACCGTTGTTGTTACACTCATGAATTCGGTAGGGTCCGGAGTATAAACTCGCAAATTTGGAAAAGATGCGGTTTTGGACATCAGAGGGTACTGGTCGTCTCACCAAAACAAGGGTTCCTACACGCAAGGGTCTGCGGAATCGTCTCCCTCTGATTCTGCGCTCTCTCTTTAAAGCTCTGCTTCTCAAACTGTCTAAAGCTAGAATTTCCCTCCTTTGACGACTGGGTTCGATCTCAGGTGGAATTGAGATTATCTGATCCCAAAGTCTCGTTGGCTTGATTCCATGGTGAAGCAACATAGGTATCTGTCCAGTACTCTCATGGACTGTAGAATTTATGGATTCGGCTGCTAAAGGAATCACATCCATCCATTTCCAATGCTCGTTTGGACAATACAATCGGCAAAATTTGGATATTTCAGCCATAACGCGTTCAGCAGAATTGCTCTCTGGATGTCTAATTGAACATAGAAGTTGTTTGATGCATAAATTTTCCATGGCGATCCTGAATTCCAAAGATGTAAATTGGGATCCAAGGTCTGACAAAAGGAATTCCGGTTTGCCTGCTTCCCGGATTACGTTATTCCTGATCCTGTTTGCACAATGTTTTGCATTCGCCTTCTGCATAGGATGCAACATAGTGTACTTGGTGAAAACATCAATTGTCACAAGAATGTACCGATTTCCTCTCTTCGATTTTGGAATTGGACCATAAATATCGGTAGCAAAGATTTCACAAGGTTTTGTAGGAATAATAGGCCTCGGGGCTTCCCTTAACAATTTGGAATTATGCTTACTTCTCTGGCATAAGTCTCATTCACGTATGGTGTTTGTAACAGACTTTCTCATCAGTTCCCACGAAAATCTTTCTTGAATCACTTTATTGGTTTTGTCTACTCCAGCGTGACCTGACATGCGATGTGCCATCCAGATGATGGGGATTTGCATGCGTGGAGGTACAACAACTCTCAACTTGGTATGGTCTGGATCCACAAACTTATAAATCAGGCCATCCAATACCAAAAAATCCCTGGAAATTATTTCCGTTGTAACAAAATCAGCATCTGCTGGATCCATGTCACCATGAAGAAAACGATAAATGTTCCTAAGTGGTCTATTTCCCCTCTGAGATTATGGCAAAAGTCTGAGCTTCCTCAAGGTTTCTTCATCTTCCAAAGTTAAAGTCACTTGCAAAACTTTCGGTGTAGATTCCACTGCTCTGCTCAGTAAATCTGCTCCTATATTCAACTTCCCTGGAGTGTGTTCAATGACTAAGTTGAATTGCTGTATGAAGAGCGACCATCTCGTTATCCTTTCACTTGCAAAGTTTGTTCTCAGAATAAACTCTAGAGCATGGTGATCGGTTCTAACAATAACCGAATGTCCTATCAAAATCTTCTTCCATGTTTCCAAAGCAAACATGACTGCGAGTGCTTCTAGCTCGGTAGTATAATAGTTCCTCTCTGATGGACGGAGTTTCCTACTTATAAAAGCCAGATAATGTCTTCTATGATCGTCATCTTCTTGAAAAAGAACCGCTCCAATCCCTACGGTGGACGCGTCAGATTCTATAATAAAATTCTTCGTGAAATCAGGATACTCTAACTTGATGCTATTTACCAATAGACTCTTGGCATCTTGAAACGACTGCTCACAATCTTCATTCCATTTCCATTTATTATCCTTTTTCAACAATTCCTGGAGAGGTGCGACTGTCTCAGTGTACTTAGGACAATGCCCTGCGAAGAACTGGCATGTGCCTATAAAACTGTGAACATGCTTCACTCTAGTAGGTCTGGGAAAATTCGCAATAGCTTGGATTTTCGTCTCATTTGGGCAGTAACCCTCACCATCCAATATGTGTCCCAGAAATTTGATCTCTTTCTGAAAGAACTGACACTTTCGAAGGTTGACCTTAAAATTTGCCTTCCTCAAATCTTCGAACAACATTCGGAGATGTAATAAATGTTCTTCTTTGCTCCCAGTTGCAATGAGAATATCATCTATATATCGGACTGCTATTTCCTTTACTGCTGGACACAAATTCTGTTCAAGAGCTCTAATCAAAACAGATCCAGACGTTTTGATTCCAAATGGTAGACGTCGAAAAACATAGGTTTGTTGGTCAAACATAAACCCTGTACATTTTTTTGAGTCTTCACTAAGCCTAATATGATGGTAGGACGAAGTGAGATCAATATTTGAGAACCAACTCTTGCCTTGGAATTTCCGGAGTAATTCCCTAATAATAGGAGGTCTGTCATATTCAGGTAATAATCTCAAATTCAAATTCAGCGCGTCTAAACATAGCCGCAAACTGCCATCTGGTTTGGACACCACTGTCGAAGGATTCACATAAGAAGTGAATTTTTCAATTACATTGTTATTTTCCATGTCTTTGATCAGAACCTTCACCCTGTCTCTATGCTTCTCGGCTACTGGATACAATTTTGCATGGTAGGGTGCGTCATCAGTGACTCGAATCTGGTACCGGTATTCGAAATCCTTAATTTCCCCAGGTCGAATATCAAATATATCCTTGAACTCGTCAAGAACATTTCCTAACTCTGACAATCTCTCTGACTTGCTATCTTCTGAGGACTCACGAAATATCAAGGACCTTTGGGCATCTCCCTCGATGTCTTCTTCTTCGTTTCCCCCGAAGTTTATTTCCTCGGTATTTTGAAATCTTACCGTTTCGGCACTCATATCAATCACAGATTTATATTTCTGGATGAAATCTGCCCCTAAGATCATGTCGAAAGCCATGTCCTTCATAATCACAAATACATGTCGAAAATCATGTCCTCCTATCCTGATGCATAAGTATAGCTGCGTTTTACACAGGGATGTCTTATTGGGAATGATTCCTTGGATCTTGATTCCGGACACAGGAATTTCTTCAAGATTCTTAGTGAGTTTCCATAAGGCATACAATTTCTCACTTATCAAGCATAACATCGCCCCAGTATCAATCAGTGTATCGACAGGCTTGCCGAATACTTCACATACAATAATTGGCAATTTGATCCTTGTTCCCATCTCCTTGCGTTCATCATTATTTTGTATTAAATACTCGTCCTCTACCTGCCATTTGGTAATTCTATAAGTGAAAGTCTTAGTGAAGCCGTTTGCTACTGCACATTTGGAGTTTTTTTTCTTTCATCTTTACCCTTATTTTGTGAAGTCCCTGAAGTACCGGGTTCACTCTGCCTCAATTGTTCCAGGTATTGTTTGTTTTCCAGGTGTCGTTCTTCCAAGTTCTTCCTCGCCTCCTGCTTGAACTCTTCGTTGGATTCTCTTGGATTTTCATTCCTTGGGTAATATCCATTACTTCTCCCAAAGTATCTTTTCTCTTTATATCGCCCTTGATTTCCTCTTTGTCTTTCTTCCCCAATGATTTCGGTAGTTGTTTCCGGGTCTTGCATAAGGTCTATTTTCGTATGACATAGAATTGCTCTGGTTCCATCTTTATTTTCCTGGATCATCCCTCGGCGTTTTCTCTTCTCTTCCGTTGCGAGGTGTCTGAGAATATCGGTCGGCCATCACCGTAACTACCGTGTTGTCGTTCTTTCCAGCCTTCTGATGAAAGAATTGGGCGTTCGTGTGATCCAGTCTCTGTAAAATTTCGTCGAATTGCTCCATGCTGTATATGTCCGCTGCTATCAGTGTTCTCTGGACATCTGCAGGAAATTGCCTGATGAAAGCAGTAATCAGTTCATTGTCGGGCATCGGCGGATCTAAATGTTGGAGTTTGGACAACTGTCCTGAGAAATAAGTTGAGTAACGAGTAGGTTGTGAAGTGGAATATCTTTTCGAGTACAACTCTGCTCTCACTTGCAGTTGGGTTTCCGGGGACCAGAATTTCTTTAATAATCCTCTAGAAATCTTCGAAATTGGTTGGAGTAGATCTAAAAGCTCTAAACCACGTCAAGGCGGATCCTTCCAGAAATTTTCCTAACACTCTAATCTCTCTTTCCTTCCCAATTTTGAAATCTTTAAGGTAGTCTCCTGCTTCTCTCAGAAATTCTACAGGCGTCATACTTCCGGTTCCAGAGAATATTGAAGGTTTATCTTCTACATTTTTATAGAAGGTTATCGGTGTGGATTGCATCATCATCCTAAACTCCTCTGGTCTATGGTGATTTCCTACTCTATTTATTTCCTCAGTGTCTTTATCTCTACTTGTAGCTGTAGTTTTACTTTGAGGTTCTACAATGCTCTTCGCTTGTTTTCGATAATTCTAAAATTTGTCATTAAGGGCTTTTATGGTTTCCTTAAGTTCGGCATTCTCTTCACCTACTAATCTCTTTATCTCCTCGCTATCATCCTTGCTATGAAAATAATCACCCTGACTTTTCTCTTTAACTTGATTCTTGATATCCTCGATCTCCTTCTGATTTTCTTCAGACTTCTTTCTGATCTCTTGGGTATCCCTTTTGATTCCTTCTGTTTCCTTACAATTCTCCTTCAAGTTATTGGAAATTTGGTTCATCATCTTTTCATGATTTTTCAGTGAACTTGTCATATCCACGATGTCTTTTTGAGCTATCTGGATATCTTTCGTAATGACCTGGACATGTGACGTCTACGTTTCCCTAATCTCTTTGATTGCATCTTGAGTTTCCATCTTAAGTGCGTCTTTGACCTCCTGGATAACTGTTGTCTTGATCTCAGTTGTCAACTCCTTGAATACACTCTGCTGAATCTCTCCTTACTACCAGTTCTTGAAATTGTTCAGTTAAACGTTGTATATCAGTATTTTCTTTCTTAACGCGAATTTCTAAGTTTACCATGTCTTCTCCTACTTTCCTGATACCTCGCTTGATCCTATCAACTAATGACTGAGATTTTTGGTCGGCATCGCGAAATTTATCTTCCATTTTACTAGTATTTAAAGCTAAAGAAGTTTCGAGTTCAT
Source organism: Meconema thalassinum (assembly GCA_946902985.2). Taxonomy (NCBI): domain Eukaryota; kingdom Metazoa; phylum Arthropoda; class Insecta; order Orthoptera; family Tettigoniidae; genus Meconema; species Meconema thalassinum. The sequence goes on from OX336396.1 coordinate 252,819,860, forward strand.
GAGTTTCCTCGAACAGTTTAGACATTTTGGTTTCTAAAGAAGCTCCTAATGCATCGGAATTTTCCCTCATTTTAGCTTTCAAATTTACTGAGTTTTCCACTAGTTTAGTTTCTAACGAATCAGATTGTTCTTTGAGTTTATTTTCTAAAGAAGATTTTAAAGAATCAGCATTTTCCTGAAGTTGATTTTTCTAAAGAATCCGAGTTTTCTTTAAATTTACTTTCCATTGAATTCTCTAGATTAATTTTAAAGAAGCGGTTAACCTATCTTTTAGGGTATCGGAATTTTCCATTAATTTTTCCTTTAAAGTATTGTAATGTTTTGCTAGCCCACACGTTGAGCGACAAGTGTAGCGTTAATGAATGCCCCATGTTGGTAGCGACAGTGTAACAGTTTGACCCTCACATTGAGCGACAAATGTAACAGTTTACCTTTGCCTAAGCTATGTTGTTTTAATGGGCGCCAAGACCTCAACGCAATGCTGAAATCTAAATTTGTATTTAACAACGTCTAGCTCTGGTAGAACACCTTCAAGAATCTATTCACTCAGATCGTGGTATGATTTGATCATTAACCCAACAAACAATTGTATCAGGAGAAGGAATTGGTCTATATCTAATGCTACCTACTGAAAGCAAAGATTGCATTGTAAAAGAAATGAATTTATTATATAAAACAAGTATAGCAAAATTAATAATAAGTTTAAAATTTAAATTGGAGCGTTGCGATTTTAATATTACCGATAGAAAATTACGTGAAAACGGAGTCTGATAAATTATTGATTTTACTCTTATTCCCAAGCTATGAAGTTACTGAAATATGAAATATAAAACAGAGAGAAATGAGGGATTGCGTATTTCTGCGTCATTCGCGCTTACCACTGGAAATTGCCAAAGCATTTCCCTCGTACTGGATGATGCTGTGTGCTTCCCACAGTCTCCTGGACGTCGTCATCTCCGTCGATATTTGATGATATACTTGTAGATTTGGTGACTTTATGGTCCTAACCTCGGAGCCATACCCTCGTACAACCAAACTGGTTAAGTTTTAAACAGATAGTTCTCCACTCCACGGAACATTGGAGCGACCCACACTTGCAACCGAACTAGTCATGTCTTTCACAGATTGTCCCCCACTCCACGGAACATCGGACGATATACGCCCCTGTCGGCTCCGCACCTCGGTACCGACTTCCAGCTTACGTGGTCTCCACTGATTGGCTGCTCCCCACGCTCTATTTCCCCTTCTCTGGCTCATTACACACGGCGCGCGGATGATGAAGTCGACTTCCGTTCTAACTATCCGCCTTTTCTTGACGCTGCAACCCCGCTTGCGTAATACTTCTTGACAAGAAACAGCCCGTATCTGAATTTCCAGTGAGTCATGTCTCTCATAATATCCTAACTGACGAAACTCCGTAAAATTCCGTAATCACATAATTTTCTATGATATTGTCGTTCGTAATAATTTGCTTGATAGCGTTTTCTAAGACATAGAAAACCTATCTGTATGCTTATAATTTTTATAAAATGCTCCGAAAGTACCTTAATAATAATTATAATAAATTAATAATAATAATAAATTAACATGAAAACTTCTCTTGGCTGAACGATTTGCCGCGTAAATAAATATAGAATGGCTTCCTACTGACTTATGCCAGTGGCATAAAAAACCCTCGAAAAACACGTTACATATTCGCCTCGGATCATCGGATGATTTACCGTGACGACGGTCCATTATCCGATTATCCCAGACACGTTAATAATCCCCATCCAAAATACATATTACATAAATGAAATCACCCTAAATTACAGATATATACACTCATAATTTTTCTTCACGCACTTTGCGTCAAAGTTTGTTTTCACTATGGATTGCACTTTGCAACCAGTCCAATGTTTCTCATATAGAATAGTGTTCCACGGATATTTCCGCCTCTCAAATTTCTCTATGTTGGAGAAATAGACATAATTAATGTGTGAGCCCTATGTATTTATGATGTCATATCACACGCATTGAAGGTGTTCTGATATATTTATATCACCATAGAACTTCCTAATTTCACTGGAGGTCCCTTCCTTATGGTGAAATTTAATCTCACTTATCACTGAGCACACGATCACACTATTGTGGCAGCGCCTCGTGACCATAATACTTGATCTCTCTTTATAAAAGATGAAATTATTATTGACTTCTGAAAAAAAAAAACCAGTAAATGCGCATTACATATAACACCAAATATTTCTGTGCCGTAATCGCCCTGTCTTGTTAAGTTCCCGTAGACCATATTCTACTTAATACTAGTTCTCATCACAGACCAGTTCTCCTCACACAAATGAAACCATTGTACAAATTACCTTAAATTACTCACTTAAAAATCTTACATGGCGAGGCCGTAAACAGAAATCACGTGTGCCGTTATGTATGAGTTTCATGAAGGACTGTCTCGCATTCTGATGGCCCATCTTTTGTCCCGTGGACGCCTTAAGCAAAAATACCCTGTCCAAGCGCTCACCCATCTCTTGGGGACAAATGGGAATTCACCAGCGCTACCAAATTCTGGCCTTGGTGTATCGAGACATTTTAGTGCTCAAGAGCATCCGACAATCCCGTCATATTTCCCTGTATCTTAAAAACTCTCATTTACTTACATACTACCCCCCTGTGTGACTTCTGATACACCTGCCTGGAAGACCATCTCCTCCCACGCACCAAATACCACACTTACTCATTTGATAGGCTGGCTCGCCAGCTAAACATCCTCACTTTATGACACATACTTTCGGAGACTATGTATATTATACGTCCCGTATAATCTGTTTCCCTCACTATTCTCCAGCACATATGCTGTTTTGCCAATACGTTTGGAAACTATAAATGTTACTGCGTCACCTGCTTCCAACCTTGCAAGTGGCTCCCTTTAACTTAACGTCATCACGTTGCTCCACTAGCATATTTCTCAGTGTCTGTAACGATGCCCTGTTGCTACTGTCCACACATGCACATATTAAAATACCGTCCTCTGCTTTAACCACAGGATAATCCCTACATAAATTTATGTCCCTTGATAGCATGTCTGCAAGAAAGTTATCTTTACCTTTAATATATTTTACTGTGAATTCGTATTCCTGCAGAGCAAGAATCCACCTACTAACTCTGTTAGAACTGAGTTTACAAGTCCTCATATACAGTAATGCATGGTGATCTGTGTGGATCTCAAATTTCCCCCCCCCCCTACTAAATACATTCTAAATTTCCCTAAACTGAAAACAATACCTAAAAGCTCTAACTCAGTAATCGTGTATCTTTTCTCTGCTGCTGTCAGTCCTCGCGAGGCTAAAGATACAATGCACAGATTACCCTCATCATCTTTCTGACATAATACTCCAGCAATGCCTATATGTGAAGCATCTCTCATAACCACATATTCCTTATCTTTTAACGGATATTTCAGCACTACAGCTTTCTCAAAACCTTCCTTCAGCGCTCTAAAAGCCTGATCATGCTTGGACTCCCATCTCCATCGAGTCCCACTTTTAAGCAATTCCCTGAATGGTTCTACCAACCCTGAGTATTTAAGAACGAACCTCCTGAAAAAGTTGCAAATTCCCAGGTATGTTTTTAACTGTTTAACATTCTGTGGCACCTCTGCGTTAAGTATCTTATTAACCCTACTTTCTTCTGGTGTTACACCTCTACTCGACACTCTATGACCTAAAAATGTCACCTCTGACTGACAGAATGACGACTTAGACAGCTTCAAAGTGAACCCTGCCTGATCTAACTTCTAATTAATAATAATAATAATATCGTATGGCCTCGGGTGCCTGGTGCAAGCTTTGCTATTTGACACCCAGAGGGTAGCTTGCATGTCGAATTTCGTAGTTCATTGACTATGAAAGTCAAGGAGCTTAGATGTTAGATATCTAATCTCCTTGAACACAATAGCGCTTTCTAGTAGAGAAATGAGGAACTTTGTGCTGGCGGAAAATCCCGAGATTAATTTTGCCATTATGAACTCGGCCTACTGAATTCAAATGGGTTCTTTGACATGCCAACATCGTATGACATGCGTATCGTATTTTTGCCGCCTTTCAAAAATCACTTACCACGGTCAGGGGTGAACCTACAATCTTGGGGTTAGTAGACCGACACGCTATCCACTCACCCACCGTGGCAAGCTATCTAACTTCTGAAAAACTATATCTAAATGACGTAGATGCTCCTCAAAACTGCGTGAACTAATTACCATATCATCTATGTAAATGGTTACAAACTCTCCTGTGTCATCCCCTAATGCGATGTTTAAAGCCCTAATTAACGCTGCTGAACTACTCTTTAACCCATATGGTGTTCTACAAAATTTATAAAGGTTATATTTATGACTAAAAGCTGTAAATGGTCCATCTTCGTACATAAGTGGCACTTGCCAAAAACTGGAACTCAAATCTACACAAGTGAAATACTTCTTACCCTCAAATGTTTGCATTAATTCCTCTATTGACATAGATTTCAGCTGATCTGAACTAATTCTACTGTTAACCAAACGAGCGTCTAAACAAATACGAACAGTGCCGTCGGTCTTGGGTACCGTGATCAAAGAATTAACATATGGACTGTTAGAGTGCTCAATAATCCCATCTTCAAGCATCTGGTTAATTTGTGCCTCAACTGCACTCTGATCAGCGAAAGGTACAGGATATCTATGTCCTGTGAATACTGACCTATCAATAACGTTCAATGAATGTGTATAGCAATTGGCCATACCAATGCGATCCTCAAACACTCTCCTATTACACAATAACACATCATAGAGCCGAACACACTGTTCATCCTCTATATTTCCCTGAGATGCAGCATCACGTAACGAGTCCTTTAGACTACTGTTCGTAATCACACTGCCCACAAAACATGGAGAACCCCGCTCTACGGCTGGCGATATCTCATTTAAAGTACAAATCACACCTACAATACTACTCCTCTGAATATGGTCATTGAATGCTACTTCTACTTCAGAATCTCCCCATTTAAATTTCAAACTCCCTACATCATAACATAAGTTACACGACACTCTACTTAGCCACTCTGAACCCAAGATAACACTGAATACTAAATTTGGAATTACAAGGCAAATCTGCTTCTCTACATGATTATTAATTTTAATGTCTACTAAAACTTGCTTAGAAATTACTTTGGACCTCTTCCCAACAGCTGTGATAACAAAAGTGCTTTTAATTGGCATCTCCTCAAAATTTACTCCAGTTCCTTTCATTTTATCATAAAATGCACTACTTATGCAACTCTTCATACAACCACTATCAATTAAAACATCTGTGTACGCCTCGGACACGTTAAATTTAACTATGGGGCTCTTACTAACCACTTCCTGAATAATACCTTCATCATTTAGTTCATGTAATAATTCATTTCTTACATTTAGGTCATAGGGTTCCTGTATAATTGTATGGACAGGGCATGCTACAGACTGAGATTCTGACCTTACTTCGCAGCCGGGTTCGCGTTTAAAGAACCGCTACAGCTGGCCGTAGTACTACGAACTACTGAACTGGTCTGGTTGTTCTGGGCTGTGTTGTCATTGTTCGGCTGTATATTACTACCACTAGGCTGTCCTCTTCCTTGACCCCTATTCTGGTTGTAATTATTGTCATTATAATTTCTCCCTTGATTTCCCCTGAAATCATTGTTTCTCCCTTGATTTCCCCTGTAATCATTGTTCATCCCTTGATTTCCCCTGAAATCATTGTTCCTCCCTTGATACTGATTACCATAGCCATTTCCTCTGTTCTGATTTAGCTGATTATTATTATTTCTATTTTGAGCGTTGGCCCCTTCGCCACCGTTCCCTTGAACTTCTTGATGCCTGGCTTCATTAGGTCTATTATTATTATTACCCTGGTTCCGATTGAAATTGTCCTCATAACCCCCTCTCCCTAGTGCATCAAATGTGCTTAACAAATTTTCTACTTGTGATATAGTCTTTACACTCTGGATACAAGCAGCCTCCTTGATCCTATAGGGAAAGTGCCTAAGTAGCAACCTCACCTCCTTCAAGCCATCCAGATATTTACACACTAATACCTGCCCTAAAAAGTATTCGGTCATGGTGGAGCTTCCTTCAGGGTTATATTTACCACACACTACTCCCTCACGATGCTGCGACTGAATAACCTCATTCCAGAACTTTTCACAGAATTTCATTTTAAAGTCATTAATATCAGTAAACTTGTCTCTGTAGACAGCAAACCAATTCCTCGTTTCCCCCACAAACACTTGTTCTAAAATTTCAACTACCTGGCACCACTCAATACTACCATCTTCCAACCTCTCCCCAAATTTATTTTCTATAGAATTCATGAACTCCATTGGGCACCCTTGTCGATTGCTGAACTTCCCCAATTCTACCTCCCTGTGTAAGCTATTCACAAAAACTGGCCTATTCTGACTATTTTCTTGCCTGATCCTAGCTTTTAATTTTAATTCTAATTCTGCGATTTTCTCCTCAGCCTTCCTCTCAATACTGTTTACTGTTAATTTAATGTTTCCTTCTGATTCTTCTACTTTATCATATAGCTTTGCTTGTTTCTCCTCAATCTTGCTAATGCTCTCTCTATTACTCTCTCTTAAATCATTTACTTCTGCAACTATTTGTGAGTGGACTTTCTCAATTCTACCCCCCAGCTGTTCCTTAACCTCTTTAGTTGATACTTGAATCTTGTCGATTTCTCCCCCCCCCCCCCCCCCCCAATTGCTTTTTGACCTGCTGTGTTTCCAGTTACACTAGTTCTTTTAAATTTTCAGCCTGTGTACTGATTCTAATTTCTAACTCCTCCTGTACTTTTCCTAATTTCTTGTCTACATCTGCAATGATCTCTTTAACCTTCTCTTCCATTACTCCTCTGATTTCTCCTCTAATCTGCTCCATTTTCACACTAATTTCCTTGTTGTTCTTATCTAATTTTGCATTATTCTGTTCTAATTTTTTATTTAAAGCTTCTGTACTTTCTTTATTTTCCCTACTGTTTTGTTCTAATTTAGCGTTGTTTTGTTCCAGTTTAGCATTTAAAGCGTCTGTACTTTCTTTATTTTCCCTACTGTTTTGTTCTAATCTGGTGTTTAAGGCATCTGTACTTTCTTTATTTTCTCTATTGTTTTGTTCTAATCTGGCATTTAAGGCATCTGTACTTTCTTTATTTTCCCTACTGTTTTGTTCTAATTTAGCATTTAAGGCATCACTACTAACTTTGTTCTGATACATAAACTCGAGAAGTAAAGTTTTTAATTCTGGTTGGCCGCCTACACTCCCTGTTTCAGTATCCGCTACCACGGTACTACCATCACTCGACATACTGCTCGTATCATCACTCTCCCGTTGATGACCACTACGTAACCTCATCTGTCTTTCTTTCTCATCCCCCATAATGATATACACTGATACAGACAAATAACCCCCAAAATACAGGCACAGAAATATACACCCTTCTCCTTCCACAAATGTTATTAGGTTTTCATCCCCACGTTGGGCGCCATGTGTAATGTTTTGCTAGCCCACACGTTGAGCGACAAGTGTAGCGTTAATTAATGCCCCATGTTGGTAGCGACAAGTGTAACAGTTTGACCTTCACGTTGAGCGACAAATGTAACAGTTTACCTTTGCCTAAGCTATGTTGTTTTAATGGGCGCCAAGACCTCAACGCAATGCTGAAATCTAAATTTGTATTTAACAACGTCTAGCTCTGGTAGAACACCTTCAAGAATCTATTCACTCAGATCGTGGTATGATTTGATCATTAACCCAACAAACAATTGTATCAGGAGAAGGAATTGGTCTATATCTAATGCTACCTACTGAAAGCAAAGATTGCATTGTAAAAGAAATGAATTTATCATATAAAACAAGTATATCAAAATTAATAATAAGTTTAAAATTTAAATTGGAGCGTTGCGATTTTAATATTACCGATAGAAAATTACGTGAAAACGGAGTCTGATAAATTATTGATTTTACTCTTATTCCCAAGCTATGAAGTTACTGAAATATGAAATATAAAACAAAGAGAAATGAGGGATTGCGTATTTCTGCGTCATTCGCGCTTGCCACTGGAAATTGCCAAAGCATTTCCCTCGTACTGGATGATGCTGTGTGCTTCCCACAGTCTCCTGGACGTCGTCATCTCCGTCGATATTTGATGATATACTTGTAGATTTGGTGACTTTATGGTCCTAACCTCGGAGCCATACCCTCGTACAACCAAACGGGTTAAGTTTTAAACAGATAGTTCTCCACTCCACGGAACATTGGAGCGACCCACACTTGCAACCGAACTAGTCATGTCTTTCACAGATTGTCCCCCACTCCACGGAACATCGGACGATATACGCCCCTGTCGGCTCCGCACCTCGGTACCGACTTCCAGCTTACGTGGTCTCCACTGATTGGCTGCTCCCCACGCTCTATTTCCCCTTCTCTGGCTCATTACACACGGCGCGCGGATGATGAAGTCGACTTCCGTTCTAACTATCCGCCTTTTCTTGACGCTGCAACCCCGCTTGCGTAATACTTCTTGACAAGAAACAGCCCGTATCTGAATTTCCAGTGAGTCATGTCTCTCATAATATCCTAACTGACGAAACTCCGTAAAATTCCGTAATCACATAATTTTCTATGATATTGTCGTTCGTAATAATTTGCTTGATAGCGTTTTCTAAGACATAGAAAACCTATCTGTATGCTTATAATTTTTATAAAATGCTCCGAAAATACCTTAATAATAATTATAATAAATTAATAATAATAATAAATTAACATGAAAACTTCTCTTGGCTGAACAATTTGCCGCGTAAATAAATATAGAATGGCTTCCTACTGACTTATGCCAGTGGCATAAAAACCCCTCGAAAAACACGTTACAGTATCAGAGTTTTCTTTAAGCTTAACCTCCATTTGATCAGTTTTGTCAATAATTTCTGCCATTTACAGTGCAGCGCTCTTGGAGCTTTCCTCCATACGTTTCAATATCCTCATGATATCATCCATGATTTATCAGAATACAATTCAAAATTAGGGGTATAAATGTAAGCAGACACAGAGACTTAACTCTAAAACAAGAATTATGCGTAGCTACTTGGATATCTCAGAATAAAATAAGATATTCCCTAATATCGACGATATGGAAAAAAAATTCTCTATTATTAACAGTTAGATTTAAACAACAATATCAAAAAAAAATACAAAGTCAATATCCTCCACCTGGATTCTAATGTAATGCAATCTTTCTGACCATCGAACGTATACTAAAATTTTATTTGACACCATAATGGATAAGCCATTATTCAACAAAACAAGTCCCACTCTAACTATTTGAATATTTAATTTAAATTAAGTTTCCCCACTAATTGGGTTTCCTATGAATTTATTTGTCCGAACCAGACATTTTCCTATTCCCAAAATATCTATTGCAAAATCAAATCGGCGCACAACCAACCGTATAAAAATCGTGGCCCACGTTCGAAGCCATTTCTCCCTTCTATCTTATTTTATGTGCCTGTTTGGACCGACGTCCGGACGACCACATATGCATTTCACCAAAAATCAGTCAGCACGAGAATCAAAATATCCCGGGGCGCCAGATGGGTTAAAGTCGAATGCAAAGACCAAACAAAAAAAAAAAATGCTTAACTGATTTTCGGCTCGACGCAACAATAAGGATAGAAGGAGATTCATGAAAACGGTGATTGCATACCATAAAATTATCTCATTTTATTAAAACTTTAAAATGACCTGAAGAAAATATGCCCAAAATGGCATAAAAGATGACTGGAAAAGAATAAATTATTTACACAATATACAATATCGCCAACACATGAACACTAACAAAGTTGAAACGAGAGGTCAGAATATCAGTCCTGTTGACTTCGTTCAACACAATTATGTACAGGGGTAGGGTTTTATCAGCGCAAAGTCAATCGTCCATACTGATCCCTAAATTATTTAGCAGTCACACGTTGAAGATCAATAAGAAAATATGTCACTGGTTGGAAAATCACTTTCACTGTTCATTTCTCAAAACTATTATCGTAGCATTTCGACTAACACTTCTTAGGCAATAGTAATATTAGGATTTGTCAAATACAAAGTTGTTCATAATAAGTGAAATACACTATGATTTACATGGACCTTGAGCATTTTTGTGGATTAAAAAAAACAGAAAATATATATTGAAACATAGATCTCAATCCAAAGTCTGTCAAAAATAATTTTGACTCAATCAAAAATATAACTATCACAAATATAACTTCCATTCCATATGGATTCAGTCAACAAATTAATTAATTATTCCTTGAAAACATTAATTAGGAACTTTGAAATATCATTTAACATGTTTTATAATGAAACAAATTATTATTAATATTATTATTATCAAAGTGATTTTGACAAAATGTCAAATATGTTCAGCATCAACTTATTAAATAATAACGTTTTATTGCGCACAAGTTGTGCAAAATTACAAATAACATGCAAGGAAAGATGCACTTCAGCCTATGCAGTGATCTATGATGGGTTTCCCTCTATTTCTGCAATGAAGAACGTGATAACGTTCACAGATTCCGTCACACAGCTCACAGACACAGGCCGGGTCCGGATCATGGAATGTCTTTGTCTTGCACATTCTATGGTGGAAACCGTGCACAGCCAAAGAGGTCACAAAGTGCCGCAAGTCCTGGTTCGGTTCCATCCATGCTCTGTTGATCATAGCCTAGGTCGAGTAGAATTCTTCCCAGATTTCACTTCTTTTCAACGTTCTTTCTGCTAGAACCCTCTTCCAGCAGGTCGTAGTAGGCAAAGCGAACTTGAATCTAAAATCCTCCATCAAGAAGGGTTCCCGAGAGAGCACATACACTAATCTCGATCGCGTGTATTTGGATACTCCAAGGACAGCCTTCAAGTATCTAGCCTTTACCTGTTCCAATGTTCGGAGGTCTCCTATGCTTAACTTGTCCCAAATTATCTCTATGCCATACGTGAGGATTGGGACAATTTTTGCATCGAAGAGTGCAATGGCGGATCTCAAGGAAAGTCTTGTAATGGCTTTGACGTCAAATATAGCCTTGGTAGCTGCTGTCGCTCTTTGTTTTACGTGGATTTTGAACGAGTTCATTGTCGTTTGTAACGTTACACCCAGATATTTAAAGCTATTGACAGTCTTCAGTGGTTTACTTTTGAAAAATATTCTCTGTTCTTGGGAAACACGTCCACCCTTCCTGAAAATCATATGCTCGGTCTTCTCTGCATTAACTTGCAATTCATTCTTATCTGCCCATTTCTCCAGAGCATGGGTTGCAATTTGGAGGTCCCTGATGTTCTGCGACCCCAAAACCATGTCGTCGGCGTAAAGGTATATCTTCGTTTCCTTTGAAACTTCTCTGACTGCATGAACAATATCGTGCGTGGCGACATTGAACAGCAGGGGACTGAGGGGATCTCCCTGAAGTACGCCGTTCGTTTGTATGATCTGTCTGGAAATGGTTACGTTGTCGGAGATTTTTATATTATTGCTCCTTAACATGTTATGAACCAGAATTGTGAGTGCTTTATTTTCTGTCGATATCGAATTTTGTTTCGTGGAGATGATGGTCCTGCTTAGATTGTCGAAGGCTTTCGAGAAATCAATAAATACTGCATGGAATTTTCCTTGAGGTGTTCTAAGGGTATTCTCTATGTCATCTTTTAGATTTCTAATTGAAAGCGTGTTTCTCCCTCGTCTAAAACCAAATTGCTCTTCTGGTATTTTAACGTCGATTTCTTCAGTAAGTCTGTTCGTCATGAGCTTTGTAAGTATCTTTAATAAATTGCTTTCTAGGGCAATCCCTCTGTATGAGTTGGGGTCACACACATCTCCTTTTCCTTTGTGTAGTACCTTTATTGTAGAAGTTTTCCATGACAATGGTATGTCTCCTGATTGTAAGCATAGGTTCATTAGGTCTGTAATAGCTGGGAGTAATACCGTAACTGCTGTCTTGATATGCTCATTAAAGATACCGTCCGGTCCGGGTGCTTTTCCGTTTTTCAAAACAGACACAGCATTTCGAACCTCCTCTGTCGTGAACGAGCATATATTGAAGCCGTCAGGGTCGATTTCTTTCTTATGATAAGCTGTTGTGGATCCATTCTGGTTCAGAATAAGTGTAAAATGTTCCTCCCAGGCTGACATATCGATTTTTCCTGCAGCTTGTGTTTTCCGGGGTCTGAGAGCTAGGTAAGGGTTTTTCTTTGCTTCCTCCACCATCCTGTATGTTTCGAGTTCGATGAAGTCATTTCGAATTTTCTTGAGTAATTTCTTATATTCCTTTCTCAGGTGACTATACGTTGTTAGGTCTTCTTGCTTATTGCTAACCTTTGCTTTGTGAAGGGCATGCAATACTCTTTTCCTTTCTAAGTAGCAGGTTTTATTAAACCATTTTTGTGATTTTCGATCTGTTTTTGTGGTGGTTGAGGATTGAATTATATTCTCTAGCGCAATAGTAGCAGAATCAAGATCGTTCGCTTTTATTCTATCATTAAAGTGGGTAAGTTTGTCTGTACATTGCAGGAGCACACTTTCATTCAACTTTCTGGAGATATTCTTTGTGATACATTTCTCATTCTGAACTTTAGCATTACCAGTAATTACGAAGCGTGCCACAACAGGACAATGTTTCTTAAGTGGTGCTTCTGCTCCTGAGGAACGAACTGTGTAGTCCAATAATTTCATCCCGACTCCCCTGAAGAAAATTAAATCTATTGTACTACTCCCATTGTATGCGAAATACGTTTTGTCATCTTTTTTATTGACGAGGGTAAATCCTTCTTCTTCCATTAACAATAGTAATTCTTTGCTCCTGATGTTGTCAGTATCTAATCTGCAGTTGAAGTCACCAGCAATGATTACGTTGGTTTTAGGGTTTGCTTTCGTTAGTGCAGTCAGGACCGTTGTTATGACATCCTCTAAGGATGTTGAAGGTTCTATATAAAGGCCTATGAGTGTTAAGTTCTCTAATTTGATTATTATGGTCTCCTCGTCACTGTAGGCAGCTAGTAACTTTCCAATTGTGGGTTTGAAGTAACAGGAAATACCTCTCATAGGTCTTCCTCTTGGTCCTTGGGTAGCGAGGACATGCTCTGAGTAAAATCCGGTAATATGTATTGCCTTGGTCGCAAAAGTTTCAGTTAAGATGAGAATGTCTTGTTTATCAAATATATTTCTCGGGGATAGGTCGATGATGCTCTTCAATCCTTCCACATTCCAGATTAGTAGATTAATCCGTAAATCTTGCTCCTTGCCATTTGGAGCGTAAAAGACGATATCTTCTAATAAGAGCTCCTGTTGGCCAGAGTTCAGGGATGACAACTTTGTTGAGATCTGTAATGGGGATTCCAACTTTGAAGGATTTGAGTGTACCTTTGGATTGAAGTTCTTCACAATCATATATCTCGTCTACTTGCAGCTTCTTTAGATGGCTCACTATTTTATCAGTGGTCGCACTCGGAAGTAGTCGTCCAATGTACAGCCATGCTCGATGTGATACTGCTTGGAGTTCATCACATTGTCTTTCCTTTCCTTTTTCCACAGAATTATGTTTAGTCCCTATGATTGTTGGGGTATGAATTAACTGAAGGTTGCCCCTACGTCGTCGACCTACGGCCTCAGACCATTTTGTTTCGTCAGATGGTTGTTCTGGACTGTAAGGGAATCCTTCATCTCGTGAGGGATGGGCATCCGTTAATTCTTGACTAAAGGTAGCAATGGAATCCGTAACTTTTCGACTAAAGTGAGCATATGATTCTGCTGGCAAATCTATTTTTTCTGTCATACGATTAGCATTGACTTCAGCTCTGGTGCCTTTCCTGGTCAACATATTACTTTTCTGAACCAACTCTTCCCTAGTGTTCTTCTTTACGGGTGTGCGGTGAGATTTCTCAGCATTACTTATTTCCGATAATGTGTCCTCCAGCTCTCCGTCGTTAGAGCCTATGGCATTCTTGATTTCAGTTATAGTGATTTCATTATTTTTCCCGGTGGATCCTTTGGTTTTCTTGAATTCCTCACTAACAACTTTACGTATGTCTTCCCTTATTATTGTTTGGAATTTAGTAATCATATCATCAACAGTTTCATTCTGACGGTACGGCAACATCTCAATGAAGGAGTTGTTGTTTGCATTAATTTCAGATTCTACGTGATGTCCCTGAGTATCCTCATGTGCCTGAGATCCTAATTGGCACTGGATATTTATTTGACTTTGTTGAATTTTGTGAACTGGTTCACTAGAACTTCCTTCTACGGTAGCCTGATTTAGCTTATGAATTTCATTAGACAGACTATTTAATTTTGCATTGACGTCAACTTTAATCGATTCTAATTCATCCCGTAATCCCTTACTTACTTTGAATAGTTGAAAGTCCTGATCACATTTGTAGCACAACCATAGAAGTTTTGACTTCCTCTTGTTGGATGATTTAAGTGCATTGAACTGCCCCTGCTGTAGTTCTGTGCAGCTTAAGTGGTGCCATCTCTGGCATATACCATCACATGCGACGGCCAACTCATCTTCACATTTTCTTTCACAGATGGGGCATACATCTGTTAACTCATTGGATGTTGATACATGTTGAATGCTTACGTCAGGCATAATTATTATGGGGAAACCAAGAGGGCGGTGACAAAATGCCAAACTTGTATCCGATATCCAATAAAGAATTAAATTAGTCTTCTATTTTACGATTCTACAGGACTTCCCAAAAACAGTATTAGATCCTTACTTACGTCTATCTTAATATTATTCACTGGTTTATAATCACACGATGTCGTCTGGTATTCCACGAAAATCGACTGCTTAAACGTCACTGATTGCATAGAGCCGCCATTTTATAAGACTTTAACTTATTAAAGAAAATGTATATTTATTTTTATAGGATCTGAAAATCCTTTCAGCTTATAGTGGTTGTTAATGAGTAACAATTTTAACTAACAGCATTGGCCCATATGATTGACACGTGATAAAAATCACAGAATTATAAATCAGCATTTAGACAACTGTAAAGCTTTCCTGAATGAAAGGAACTAGTAGAATAATAATTTTCCGGGTAAGCAATTACTAGAAATATTTTCAAACACGTGGATCAACAGTAATTTAATAATGATGGTTCACAAAATAACCTGTGGTTATATTACGACGAAAGTGTGGCGAAAAAGACTCTCCTACTACATCAAAAACATCCAACCTACAATTTGATTGGTGCTCCATTTTACACAACCTCATTCCTGCGACTTAAATTGCGCACTCAGAATGGCATATAATTATCTGCACACACACAATGACATCTTCCCAAATTATACAAAATAATCAAGCCTTTGCTTGTTATGACAAATGGAAGATTCAAAAATCAGTAAACCTCACCAACGAGTTTACGACAATATCCAATATAATTTCACCATCAGAAATTCCACACAGTGTTAATATTAGCAAACGTTGTGAAAGACGCTGCGTCATAATTTTTTAATTTTATACTAGCAGTAGTACCCGGCTTCGCCCGGTGGAATGATGATAATGTTTTAAGGTCTCCTTAGAAATATAATGGACTTAAAATCTAAGTCATTTGCCCCCAAAGACAATGAGGAAGTAATATCTAGGTCATTTGCCCTTTTGATAAGGATGATAATAAAAACTACTGTTGAATTGACACGTCAAACTTACAAACTACCGTAATAGAAATACATATTTCAAAATTCACAGGCGAGAAAGACTTATTGTGTGTGGTGATTAATGGTGTAATGGGCGTAACATCCACTCTAGGTCATTTGCTCTTATGATGAGGATGATAAGGGAAACTACTACGGGTATTGAATTGACACTTCAACTTATAATGTACACAATGTACTGTAATAAAAATATGGCGGCTTCGGTGGCGTATTTGGTAGCATGCTGAGCTTCAATGCCCAAGATAGCAGGTTCAAGAGCGTTAAAAATCCCTCAGTATGCCTTTCTTCGGAGGGGCAGTAAAGCCGGCGGTCCCATGTCAGATTTATGGCATGTTAAAGAACCTTCCACTAATTACACCTGTGTGAAGCTAAATTGGATAGGTAAACAACGCTCTTAGATGTCTACGTCCGTTGCCAAGAGCCGACTGCAGTGGCGTCTAGTAGCTAAGTTCCGAACTTGGCCTAGTAGTCGTGACGGCAAAAGTACGAACTATTTGAAGAATTCTAAGTTGCAGTTTGTACTTAAATTAAAAAACAGATAACACACACTAATACAGTCATCACAATTAACACCGGTTATCAGACAGATTCTCACACCCCCAAAGTACACGGGGCTACATGACCGCGTTGTCGCAGCCCCTAAACTTAAGAACCAACCAAAAATAAATATTTTAAAAATCACAGTCGAGAAATACTTTATGCAGCGGTGATTATTGGTATGATGCGCGTAACCAGGCGCGGATTCAAGGGGGGGGGGGGTCACGGGGGTCATGACCCCCCCCAAACGGAGACCAAATTTTTTTGCAAACTCAAAAAACGAAAACACAATTACCAGACAAATAAAACTTAACGAATTTTAACTGAAAAACAGTTTCTTTTTTTCTTTTCATTTTATTCAATACTGAATTATCTTTATTGGAATTATTATGTTCTGTTACAACTGTACATATTTACAACTTCAAACCTCTTGTATAAAAACTACTAGTTATTCAACAAAATCAACTCGTCTATTTTGTTTATCAAACCTTGTGATTACCGAATCGATGTTTATAGTGATGTCACGATGAATGTGCAGCAATGCACAGATAGGAAACTGGGGCTTTTTTCGCACCAAAAATTTTTGCAGACGTCCAAACTGCAAGCTTGGTTGGCAATTTAAGCTGTGACTTTCTCCCTTTGTCGGTATCAACTCGACTTGCCGAAACTGTAACGTACCTTAATCCTTTTCTCGAAGCTCGATGTAAAAGTCGCAAAACACGGCGTTGCAATTTGTACGAATATTTTTGGTGCATCAAATTTCTATCCATGAAGCTTGCAAAAAAATTGGTCTGGTTTTGTACGTTTGGTTATTTTGTGATTGCGTTTTTAGTGATACAATTTTTCTTAACAATTTCGATTCTCTGACCCCCCCCCCCCCCCCAAAGCCAAACTCTAGATCGAATCTCTGACCCCCCCCAAAACCAAACTCTAGATCCGCGCCTGCGCGTAACATCCAGGTCATTTGCCCTTATGATGAGGATGATAAGGGAAACTACTACCTGTATTGAATTGACACTTCAACTTATAATGTACACAATGTACTGTAATAAAAATAAATATTTTAAAAATCACAGTTGAGAAAGACTTTATGCGGCGGTGATTAGTGGTATGATGCGCGTAAAATCTAGGTCATTTGCACTTATGATGATAATAATAAGGTAATGCAAAAATGACTACTAAACGAACATGGTGTTATTTTAAAACTGATATAGGTAATTCAGGTGTCTAGCTTCGATGTCTTCCAAAGTCTCTACCTTATTTTCTGACTTAGGCCTGTACTCGATGCGTCTAGTGAAAGAGCGTACTGCTCGGCAAAGACAAAGAATATAGGTCCAAGCTGCACGAACCTGAGATGATCGCAGATGATGACGAAATATGATGACACACGTTCGGGGTTGCCCGTCCTATTTAGATTGACCGGGAATCACTCACTGTTTCGCAATGGCCCTGTGCTGGCATCAGCATAGACAGCAGGAGATAACACTGCGGGCTCTTGAAAGTACTCTCAAGTCACCTCGCGATGAATCAGCAAGCTATTCCAACAACTGACCTCCCCCCCCCCCAGGGTCTCACAACTTGTGGGACGTGGGTTGGCGACCACGGGACCCCAGCTGAGTCTGGCATCGCTTCTACTTCCTGGTGCCGGGCTCATTTCAGTTTTCTTTCCTGTCGGCCTCCCTTGGTCAACTCTTGTTCTCTTCCGACCCAGACTGTATTAGGGTATCCGAGGGCTAGGGAGTCTTTCAATTTCCCGCCTTAATTGGCTTTGTCTCATCTTTCCTGATACCCTCATTCTTCGAGGGGTCTGCCTTCTTTTCCTTTTCATAATATCTCCTGTCTTCTGCTCAAGGCCCTCAAAGAGGCAGGGTGTGTGTAGACCCACCACTTCTGGTACACCCTCAAGGGCTCATGACTGGTGAGTTAGGAAGCTGGCAACCCCAAGGAATTCCTGAGCTAAATGCAGGGAATGGAGTGGTATGTCAGAAATTTCAAGTGGACAGTGTTACGCATCGGGTTCCAAAGGGTAAGTATACACACTTTGTTTTCGATTGGTGAACGATGTAGATTTGTACCAAAACGCCTTAATGCGGGAAATGGAGTGGTCTGTCCGAAATTTCGAGTGGACAGTGTTACTCGTAGAGTTCCAAACGGTAATTATGTAAAATCTGGTTGAGATCGGTGAAACGGTGTAGTTTTGTGCCAAAGGGCCAAAATGCAGGGAATAGAGTGAGTGGCCTGTCCAAATTTTAAAGTGGACAGTGTTACTCATCGGGTTCCAAAGGGTAAGTATACACATTTTGTTTTCGATCGGTGAAAGATGTAGATTTGTGCCAAAGGGCCTAAATGCGTGGAATGGAGTGGTCTGTCCGAAATTTCGAGTGGACAGTGTTACTCGTCGAGTTTCAAAGGATAATTATGTAAAATATGGTTGAGATCGGTGAAACGGTGTAGTTTTCTGCCAAAAGGCCAAAAAGCAGGGAATAGTGTGGTCTGTCCGAAATTTAAAGTGAACAGTGTTACTTGTCGGGTTCCTACGGGTAAGTATATAAGATTGGGGTCAGATCGGTGAAACAGTGTAGATTTGTGCCACGCAGCCTAAATGCAAGGGATGGAGTGGCCTCGCCGCAATTTCAAGCAGACAGTGTTAGTCGCAGTGTTCCAAAGGGTAAATATACAAATTTTGGTTGAGATTGGTGAAACGGTGTAGATTTGGGACAAAGGGCCTAAATGCAGGGAATGGAGTGGTCTGTCCGAAATTTTAAGTGGACAGTGTTACTCGCGGGGTTCCAAAGGGTAAGTATACAAATTTTGGTTCAGATCGGTGAAACGGTGTAGATTTGTGCCAAAGGGCCTAAATGCAGGGGATGGAGTAGCCTCTCCGCAATTTCAAGCAGACAGTGTTAGTCGCAGTGTTCCAAAGGGTAAATATACAAATTTTGGTTGAGATCGGTGGAACGGTGTAGATTTGGGCCAAAGGGCCTAAATGCAGGGAATGGAGAGGTCTGTCCGCAATTTCAAGCAGACAGTGTTACTCGCAGGCTTTCAAAGGGTGAGTATACAAATTTTGGTTGAGATCGGTGGAACGGTGTAGATTTGGGCCAAAGGGCCTGAATGCAGGGAATGGAGTGGTCCGTCCGCAATTTCAAGCAGACAGCGTTACTCGCAGGGTACCAAAGGGTAAAAATACGAAATTTGGTTCTGATCTGTGAAACGGTGTAGATTTGGACCAAAGGGCCTAATTGCAGGGAATGGGGTGGTCTGTCCGAAATGTCAAGTGGACAGTGTTACTCGCAGGGTTCCAAGGGTTCCAAAGGGTAAGTATACACATTTTGGTTCAGATCGGTGAAACGGTGTAGATTTGTGCAAAAAGGGCCTAAATGCAGGGAATGGCGTGGTCTGTCCGAAATTTCAAGCAGACAGTGTTACTCGCAGGGTACCAAAGGGTAAGAATACGAATTTTGGTTCTGATCGGTGAAACGGTGTAGATTGGGACCAAAGGGCCTAAATGCAGGGAATGGGGTGGTCTGTCAGAAATTTTAAGTGGACAGTGTTACTCGCAGGGTTCCAAAGGGTAAATATACAAATTTTGGTTGAGATCGGTGAAACGGTGTGGATTTGGACCAAAGGGCCTAAATGAAGGGAATGGGGTGGTCTGTCCAAATTTTTAAGTGGACAGTGTTACTCGCAGGGTTCCAAAGGTTAAATATACAACTTTTGGTTCAGATCGGTGAAACGGTGTAGATTTGTGCAAAAGGGCCTAAATGCAGGGCATGGGGTGGTTTGTCCGAAATTTTATGTTGACAGGGTTACCCGCAGGGTCCCAAAGGGTAAGTATACAAATTTTGGTTCGGATCGGTGAAACGGTGTAGATTTGTATACATAACAGACAAACAGACAGACAGACAGACAAACTTTGTGCTTTATATATATATAGATTAACTCTAGCAAAAACCCTGCTTTATACATGCTTAGCTTCCCATTTCACTTCTTTCCGTGTCTTTATCAAAGCTTTAAATATGAAATGCAAACGTGAAACAATTTCACTGAATTTAACTGTTCATTATAAGTGGGCATGTGTTAACCACTAACCTTCGGAATTAACAAATATCCGATTTAGAGTATGACTGCAAATGTCAACTGAATTAATCATACAACCAGAAAATGATTATTATAAATCACAAATGTTTATTATTATTATTATCCAGAAAAATAGAAAAATAATAATTATTATTAAATCCCATTATTATTATTATTATTATGTTCAAAACTATGTTTAAAGTTATCAAACTGTTCGGGGAATATCACCCTCGACTTAATAATGATGGATAACTATCCATTCCTCAACATAGATTAATTCTTAAATCTCAAATTATGACGGCTAATGACAGCAATAAGGAAAATATATCGAACTAAAATAAATGCTCGTTCTGCTCGTCCATAAATATCAAATCGTATAAGTCTGAGTAAAAATCAACTCAGGTCCTAGCTCAGGTTTCGAAAGAAAGTATTTGCAAAAGCAAATAAACATATCGATGACTATAGAGAAAAAAAAAATGTGTTGGCAAGACTGTAGAAAATACGAGAAAATCCAACTAACTACGCATAGAAATAATGTAAATTGCAGCTTACATTCTTGTAGGTATTGATGGTAGAAATCTGGACTGAACCAGACTACTCAGTCTTCCTGTTGTCTGTCCCATTAGGACGCGTATTTATATTCTCGTATTAGCTTCCATGTTATACCCACAAGCTGTTTACGCAGACATAGTGGCGATTATAATGTCTTGCAGAAAAATGTTGGCAACTTCAAGAGCTGAAGTGTAGTTGGCAGGGGTCTGATCTAAGCGATCCATGATGAAATAATTACCAAGACCCACTGTGATACAATCAGTATTCCAATACTCTTACAATCTTTTCAGAACAATTACAAATTCTGTCGAGTTGGCTGGGCAAAGCTTCTCACTTTTCAGATTGCACAAGGCTAAACCTGTATTCCCATTCGGCTTTCGAATTGTAATATGCAAGACTGGTTTTGAAGTTACTGACTTATCTTGGCTGGTCTAACTATTGGATATAAATAATCCAGCTATAAGTGAATGTGGACTGAAGAAAAAGTTGTAGACATAGTCTACCATGTGTCCAAGTTGTAGTGGTAAGTATTACCAAGTGCCACAGACTTATTTCACTTCTGTGAAATTGAAGAAAAGTTCTAAACTCACTCGAAATAGTTTAACACTTTCAGTAACCATGTACTGTCGAAAATTCTAAGTCCACAGCTTGTGCTGTAAGTTGAAGTTTAAATGCAACCATGTGCTCGGCGATAATAACGATGTTCGAAGTTCGGTGATAGTCAAGCGGCTAGAGCGCTTACGTATGGTAGCACGACCAAGTCAACGGAGTGCTTGTGACGAAGTGAACCTACCTCTGCCTGCGAGGCTCGCCTTATATACCCATCCGCTTGCTGGCTCGAGGTCACTGCGGCGAAAATGCTGGAAGTAAAACAGCTCATAACTTGGCTTCTGTTCGATCAATTTCTTTGAAACAAAGCTCATTCTTCTTCTCTTGTTCTTGCCAGTAATCTGATATAGGTTTCATGTTTCCATCTCAACGGGAAATATTTAGTGACATATAGCCTCGACTATGACGCTCTCCTCCTACGTCACTTACCCACTTCTTGGCTGTAAACTCCTTCGAAAAGCTTCTAAGAAGGTTTGACGCGCGCTATTCAGACATCCATATCCGAACTTAGAATCGTGGGCTGTTCCTCAAATCTAGGCTCACGGCTTGTACCCTTCAATCTAGGCAACTGGATTTGGGCACAATACGATATTATTATTATTATGATGATGATGATGATGACTTAGGCTGTGTATTCTCTCAGGATGGTCGTTTCGGGAAGGAAATAGAGTCGAGGGATAGAAAAGCCAATGCAGATTACTGTAGTTCGCAACTGAGAACTCACTGCGTTGGTTTTTCTACCCCTCAACTCTATTTCCTTCCCCAAACGACCATCCTGAGTGAATACACAGACCAAGTACTTAAAATGTTCCACCTGCTCCACTTTTGTTCCTCCCACCTGGCGTTCTATTTTCTGGCGTTTCTTCCCTACCGACATAACATTCGTCATTGGAATGTTGATATTCATACCATACTCCCTACATTTCTGTTCAAGTTGTAGTGAACTTCAGATGAAGATCAAATGGGTGAATAGAGTAACAAATGAAGAGGGATTAAGACGAATGGCCGAGGAGAGATACTTCTGGCAACTGCCGATGAAGAGAAGAGATAATAATAATAACGTATGATCTTGGGTGCCGGGCACAAGCTTTGTTATTTGATGCCCAGAGCGCAGCTTGCGTGTCGAATTTTGTTGTTCCTTGGAACGTTATGAAAGTCGAGGAGGCTAGATATCTAAGCTCCTTGACGCTATAGCGCTTTCTAGTAAAGAAATGAGGAATTTTTGTATTGGCGGAAAATCCAGAGATTAATTTTGCCATTATGAACAGGGCCTACTGAATTCAAATGGGTTCTTTGACAGGCCAACAGCGTATGCCATGCATGCCGTGATTTTTGTCGCCTTTCAAAAATTACTTATCACGGCCAGGGCGTGGTGGCGCAGCGGTCAAGCTGTTGGCCTCTCACCACGGTAGACCGGGTTCGATTCCTGGTCAATGCATGTGAGATTTCAAAGTGAAATGCCATGTCCTGCAGTTCGGATTCCACGTAAAAAGGAGGTCCCGTGGCTTATGATCTCGCGTTTAACGGTCACGTAAAACTACTATCTTCTTCAGGAGCGAACCTGCAAGCTTGGGGTTGGAAATCCGACACGATAACCACTGACCCACCGTGGCAAGCAAAAGAAGAGATAGGTTGATAGGACACATACTAAGACACCCAGGAATAGCAAACTTGAGGACAAGAACTGTAGGGGTAGCCTGCATCACACCAGTCAAAAGACTAAAGACTCAAACAACATGAAACATCGGGTTACATGTACAACCTAACTGGTGTTGTGTTTAGCTTACAGGACATACATTTTATGGATTTTTCGGTATATCCGAACAGACAACAGCCCCAATTAGTTCTGATTTCCAGGGTTTGGGTGTATTAAAATAGAAGGGAAGCAGGAGTAAATAGGGACAAATTTCAGGGAATTATTATCGTGCATCATGTGATAAAAATTATAACTATCACATAGTATATGCATAATAGTAATTCACCTAAATGCCATCCCTATTCACCCAATTCTACACGATAAATATGTTAGTAATACTTACGGCAAGAAATTTTCCAATCGGTAGTAAATCAGTCTCTTCATTTTTGAACATATCGAATAGAACATCTTCAGCATTTTTTGCCTGGTCTTGATCACGGGCACTATAAAGAAATGAAGCAACATGTCTCAGTTCATCCATAGACTTTCTTAGAGTGAGATGTGATTGGAATGTCTTGAAGGAAAACCACTAGCTCATTTGATAGAGTCTAAGGTGACCATATATAACACGAGAGTGACACAAAAGTATTCCAGTTAAGTGGTACCAATTTATACAAGACCGCTGTCAATTGACATCAATAACAAGTAAGTGATATGCTAGGTTATTATATCACATAAACTGACTTCAAACAAGTCATCACAATGCATAGAGTTCCTGAGAGATTACATTGGCACTGACTTTTCTCAAATATATTGGAGGAGTGGGGAGCAGGGCCCAAAGTTCATTTCTAAATTCAGAAGTACCAGAGCTCCGAAGCTTCTGAGGGTTACGGAATATTCCCCAAGAGTTTTTAAAAATTATAGGTGTACTAAAATTTCTTTTTATTAATTAAACAATGTGAGATATTCAAAATATAATTAGGCTGAGAAAAGGCTCCAGACCTCTCGTCCACGGCGGCTTCAGTGACGTAGATGGTATCATGCTGAGGTTCTATGTTGTCGGAGCATTAAAGATCCCTCAGTATGCCTTCCTTTGGAGGGGAAGTAAAGCCGGTGGGCCTATGTCATACATTTATGGCATGTAAAAGAACCTTCCACTAACTTCAATTGTGTGAAGCAAAATGAGTAGGTTAGATTTGATTAATGCTCTTTAGTTCCAACATTCGTCACCAGGTGCCGGTCGCGATGGCATCTAGTAGCATTTTTTTATTAAAAAATATATATGAAAAAGTGAAAAAGTTACAACCACTTTTGTTGGGACATCTTCTTGTTATCCACATAAGGCCTGAAGTATTTTTTCTCATTTAAAAGGTTTTTTTGACAACGTTGACTACTGCATTTCACATGCCTGAATTTGCTATACAATATTTTGTAGTTTGCCATGTCATCATTTGCTTATTTTGAAGGAATTTCTAGGACTATGATCAAACATTGCAACAATCAAGAAAAGAATGACTGAATTACTTTTAACTAAATTATAACTCTGTTCATAAGTAGGGAAATACTACAATAAGTTGTTAGCTAACATGCAACAGACAGACAAGCAAATATACTATAGTATAAGATGTCTACTTCTGAATAATAAGCAAGCATTGTAATTGTCACTAAGGGGTTAGAATCTGAATGTCATAACAGGAAAATCCAAGCAGAAAGAATTACCAAAAGCAAGGAGCAAATTATAGGCCAACCATATTCAGAGATCATTAATATCCATCTCTAGCATACTGGTGTATGTTCATAGCTAACTATAGTGGCCAAGAATAGATCCCGTCACTGGGCTGTTGGTGGTCTGTGGTTTGAAAACCCTTCGGGACGAAACAGTGAGAGCAGTATCTGTTCAGGACAATAAGATATTGTTGGGAATATCTCATATTTCCAAAAATATGAAACAACCAATGCAATGACACTGGAGCATCAAGGCAGAAGCCGCTTTTCTACCAGGAGAGTAGCTCCACACAACACAATAGTAGACGGTGGTCGCTGGCTCAAACCTAGGACTCTGGAAAACACTACAACCAACACCAAACATACAGTAGGCCTACTGTAAGAACAGTATTTAATCCTATGTTAATCCCTCAACACCCCAATAAACTCCCATTTGATTCAACATGAATTATTATGCACATGAAACTGTCTTCTTTCAGTTTACACATAAGTGTCCATCTCAACAATCCAGCACTGCATAGCAAAGGCAAGCAACCTTGAAGTATTAGCAAATAGGATAACAAAGCAGTGAGTTTGCAAAGAGGCAATACCCATAGTGGGTTGCCTCCATATGTTTCATGAATGTCCTTCAATCCCTGTGTGTAAATCCTGGTTATCACCCCCCATAACTTTGAAATTAAGAGAGTCCATTAGTCCCATTTTTAGAGTATCATAAGTCCAAAACTCAACCCTAGGCTAGGACTCAACAACCATACTGTCAGTAGTTAAACAGTGGCAAAAGCTCGTGTTTCTATAATGGTAGCGCACCAAGGTTTGGTTCTTGCCGATAACAAACCTTCTTCTCCAGGGATTCAATAATACACACTGTTGAGGCTGAAATTATAACATGGAATCTATGGATTAGTCAGAGAGAGATGCCCTTCTCCAAATAGGGAATTGTGATACTGTACATAAACAAATCTGCTTGTTTTTCTCTGTCCACTCTTGGGTTATAAAGTTGTTTATGTCAAGACAAACCGTGCAAAGAAAAAGGAAACTCATCAATTTCAGCATGCTCTAACTTGTCTAGATAAATACCAAATTATAACTTAAAATAATGTATCAAGTAGGAAGTGAATTAAAGTGAAAACTCACAAGGGCACAATTTATTAGCTTAACATTACGGTGTTTGAAGCCCTTTACAAAATTGGGTATACTCTTCTAGAATCTATGCAAGACATAGAGGAAGCTTGTGGACAGTTATTCCACTCACCATGCATTAAAAACTTGATGTTTCTTGTTTTGTAAAAATGATTACCGTATTCTGCTTTTAACTTTCAAACTTTACAATAATCAAAAGGCAGGAGAAAGGGTGTTGTTTTGCTTTTAATCCAAAGTCTAAACCGATGAAATAAACAAGTACAACCCAGATAAGAGCTGCAGTAATTCAATGGGTAGGGCATCGGCTTCCAACCTAGAGTGGCTGGGATTTTTGAACCAACAGATCTTGGCCAAGTCAGCTAGCTGTCAAAAAGGGGTTCTGGAAGGTTTCCTCCATTGGCAGATTTCCTCTCGTGTTGTCATATTCCATACCAGGCATCAAAGGAAGTCTTAAATCTTATCCCCCTCTCCTACATCTTCCATTGGTCTTATACAAAATCTCATTTTGACTGTCTCAGTTAGAAATGTGCTGGTAACTTAGTAGAGGTACTGGTATACGGGATTTTGTATTTCTCAATTTCATTTAGAATAAGCCTCCGTGGTTTAGGCGGCAGCACGCCGGACTCTCACCGCTGGGTCCGTGGTTCAAATCCCGGTCACTCCATGTGAGATCTGTGCTGGACAAAAGGGAGGCAGACAGGTTTTTCTCCGGGTACTCCGGTTTTCCCTGTCAACATTTCATTCCAGCAATACTCTCCACTATCATTTCATTTCATCTGTCATTCATTTAATCATTGCCCCAGAGGAGTGCGTCAGGCTTTGGCAGCCGGCACAGTTCATATCCTCGCCGCTAGATGGGGGCTTCATTCATTCCATTCCTGACCCGGTCGGAGACTGGAAGCAGGCTGTGGATTTTCATTTCTATTTCATTTAGAATGATGTCTTCATATGCCACATTTTCTAGGATAAACGAGATCCAACTGATTGATTATACATAATATGAATGCACAGTCACATTTAGATGTTTTTAGTATGTCCTCATAGTTAAGTGAGCTCTTAGTTTAGCTCAGGCAAGTGTTGGCAGAAATATTTCCCTCCAAATCAGAGCCATGGAAAGTTTACCTTAGGATACTTCCACTGATTTAAGCAAACATTTAACAATGATCAGTGAATCCTTCCTTACAGTGGATGATTCCTGTTTTTATTAGACATACGCTAGATATCTGTCGCATGCATATACAGTACTACAATAATTTCTAAACATCTAAACCTTCAAATTATTTCTTCTTCTTCTTCATTTTCCGGTTCCATTGATCTCGGTCGGGGTGTGAATCAAGGCCCTGCGTACTTTTCTGTCTCTCCACCACTCCCATCCTTCTCCCAGTATATCTTCCACTTTCACTCCTCTTTTCTCAATGCTCTCCCTCGTTGTACCCATCCACCTCATCCTCGGCCTTCCCCTTTGACGCCTTCCTGTGACTTTCTCAGTAAATAATTGCTTCGGGACTCTGTCTTCTCCCATTCGCATCGTATGTCCATACCATTTTAGTTTACTGATCTCAATCTAGTCTTGTAACTTCAGGAATCCTGTTTTTTCCCTAATTTCCTTGTTTCTGATTTCGTCTCTGCGAGTCTTTCCAATTATACTGTACCTCTAAGGAACTTCATCTCTGCTGCCTGGATTCTACTTTCCTCCAGTTTACTTGTTGTCCTCGTGCCTGCTGCATACGTCAAAATAGGTGTGTAATATGTTGAATACAAGATGCTTTTACACTTCTCAGGAACAGCCAACTTTCAGTTGAGGCATGTGTTTACACATCTGGCGGTCCATGGTTTTCACCACCTTATTTATATGAACAAATCTTTCCATGAACCTACAGTGGCGTGTGTATGCCAACTATGTGGACAAGCATGTGATCGTTACCACTTAAGAGCTCTGTAGGAAAAGAAAAAAATCAATCAAAGACTGTGCAATTCAAAGCGCCAGAGCGCAATTTTAGTGTACGTGTTTATTCTTTATTTTCGATGACTATTTGGCTGCAATGAAAGTATTATTAAATGCGAGAGAGCTGAGTCAGTAGAATTGCTGGCACTTTAAAAATCCCCTACGGAGCAAAATTTTGCCACCTCGGCATCTCCGAAAGCTGCAGTAAATAAAAGGGACGTAAAACCAATAACATTATTCTCTTCTCCTTATATGAAGCGTACCACATTATTTATAGTGTTTCAAAGGACATTTTGTCTTAAGAATATTTCAAACTGTCCACTCTCAAGAAAGTCTTCACCTTTATAAACTGAGCGCCAATCCATTGAACATAACTTGAGTGACACATGCTGTGTAAGAGAAACTCTTCGTAGAGACTTGTATTTGACTAGTCACCCTGAATGAGTATAAGACAAACATCCCAGTCCTCAGTCATACTCAACGCATGCATATGGTACTTGGGCCAGCAAGTTGGGATCCAGCCTGCGTCTCTGCTCGGATACGATAATTGCCGACAGTTCTCTTTTAGAGATGGAGTATAACAAAAAATATTTGTACTTCAGTCAGCTCTGGTGTTGGAGAAGGATACTGCGTATTCCTTGGACAGCCAAGAAGACGAATGTATGGGTGATTCAAAAAATCAAACCAGATCTGTCTCTTGAAGCATTAATAACACGATTACAGCTGTCATATTTTGGACATATTATGAGGCGTTCTGATTCGTTGGAAAATACAATTATGCTTGGAAAGGTGGAAGGGTCTCGGAGACGAGGGCGTCCAGCAATGAGATGGATCGACTCCATCAAATCCAACATGAATATGTCACTGAAGGATCTGAAGTATATGGTTGAAGACCGAATCATATGGAGACAGTCCATCCATGCAGTCGCTAGGAGTCGACGCCGACTTGATGGCACCTGATCATCATCATCATCATCATCATCATCATCAAAGGAAGTTGGACAACTGAATTTTACTGTATAACTTAACACTACTAAAAGTTTAAAGTTTATTATATTCCAGGTTATCAATGTCTTATGATGTGTTGTAAAGTTTAGATCAAGTCACTACTAGGACTGAAGAAGGGACCACATGGTCTCGAAACATGTATCTTGATTTTATGTGAACAAAGATGTGAATTGTATTGAATAGGGCGGAATAAATAGTAACTTTACTGTACTACTAAACTAGTCTAGTTAGCCTACATTCACTTCCTACAAAATAAATGTCTATAGTCAAAATACACAGACACAACTAAGGTTGCCAGAATTCTAGACTCAAAAATACATACTATTTTTATTTTTCCAAAATGTTGACAAATTATTTTTGTAAACTTAGAAAAGAGTTTATGACTATTTGTAATATTGTAACAAATGGTAACTTCGTTACTACTTTTGGCAAGCAACTGTAATAAAGTTACTTTTCAAAAGCAACTTACCCAATGTGGTCAAGTCGAATAATATGGCCAGTACTATACTTGCTTGAAAACAGTGTTTTTTTTATAACATTTTTGAAATCGGCAAACGACAAATCGAAATTCACCTCAATCTGTGTCCAGATGTATCGAAACAAGAAACAACAGACAATTTGCATTTAAACAAAAAAGTACAATACGGATATGGACAGTGCTCTTAAAGTACAAACTGTCCCTACAAAATATAGACTTCTGGCAACCCTAGACATAACAAGCATCCCATCTAAACTACGTTATATTAATTATATTTACTTACTACATGTAGATGTAACTGACGTCATGGATGAAAGAGTATCCTCTATACATGTTAAGAGGGCAAGAAAGAAAGTAATCAGAGAATTGATTGTTAGAAATTGCTGATATGTCTACACATTAGCTAGTTAAAACAGATGGATAAAGAACATCTTCATGAAAGTTTAAATGGAAATAGAGGGTGCAATTCTGAAAAGTTACTTGTGATATAACCAGTGGCATACGCAGGATTTCTTTCTGGATTCATATGGTAGTTGTGTACACAAAGAAAACGATATTTCAATTATTATTCATAATTAGCAATAATTAAATAAACATTCTCTTTGCATGAAAACTATTTTAATTATATTTTCCAGCAAAACAAAGAAAAATTAAGTAAATATTTATTTCTAAATATGGAAAACAATAACTAAATATTACAACAAAATGATGCAGTGGTATCATCATGTCCACACGTGGCTGCTTGTACTATTGATATTGTGTGAGGAATATATTATTATTGTCTCAAAATCTGCCTATCTTGATGGCTTTATCTGCACGATTGTTGGGAATAAATTGCAGAAACTCCTCATATACCAAATTAACTTTAACAGAACGGACACACAGTGACACAGATAAGCACATTTAAAGAAGCCTGAAGAGACATGAAGACAGATACCGATCACACACTTTAACAGCAAAACTGATTCTTGGCTAGCTCCAACGCTAGAGGAGGAGTCTCGCTGCGAGTCGAGTAGAGAACATTTAACGAGTGATGAACGTGAACACATTTAAAATATATACTGGAGTAAAGAAATCTCACTATCAGTCGTGTAAAACATTTCCCAGGCGATAGATGAGACTATTCAAGTAAACAAATGTCTTTCAAGGGGGGGGGTTAAACCCTGATCCCCTCCTGCCGATACGCCACTGGACATAACACACATTCATCATGAAGATATCCTTGGGTACATGCACATGTTGTGAAAAGCAGACATCAATAATAGTTTAGAGAATAGAGCAAATGCTTCAGGGACATTCAATCTCAAGTCAACACCCTTTACACTAATTCCACCACTACCACCGCCACCACTATCACCACCACCATCACCACCACCACCACCACCACCACCACCACCACCACCAAGAGGGTTTGGTATTGTGTACATGATAGTTATCACCAGGGCTAGGATTTATATGTACTAAAAAGTGTCAAAATATGTACATATATATGTAAATATTTTTTTAAAAATATGGATAATAAAACTAAAAATTGTTA
Source organism: Meconema thalassinum (assembly GCA_946902985.2). Lineage (NCBI taxonomy): Eukaryota > Metazoa > Arthropoda > Insecta > Orthoptera > Tettigoniidae > Meconema > Meconema thalassinum. Next base: position 252,850,865 of record OX336396.1, read on the forward strand.
AAATAGGTAGCCCTACCGGTATGTACATATATATACACACATCAAAAAAAGTTTTGCATCACCTCGGTTCCAAGAGTTCCGGAACCTTTAAATACAAAGGGAATAGAGATCAACACAAACAACATTTCAGCTCGTTTTATTGCTCATGAGACCCACACATTGCATGTTGTACCATCATACAGCTAGACTTTCAGCATTTGTGGTCCAGATTGCAGTACACACCACTACCTCTAATACCCAGTAGCACGTCCTCTTGCATTGATGCATGCCTGTATTCGTCGTGGCATACTATCCACAAGTTCATCAAGACACTGTTGGTCCAAATTGTCCCACTCCTCAACGACAATTCGGCGTAAATCTCTCAGAGTGGTTGGTGGGTCAAGACGTCCATAAACAGCCCTTTTCAACATATCCCAGGCATGTTCGATAGGGTTCATGTCTGGCGAACATGCTGGCCAATGTAGTCGAGCGATGTCGTTATCTTGAAGGAACGCATTCACAAGATGTGCACGATGAGGTCGAGAATTGTCGTCCATGAAGACAAATGCCTCTCCAATATTCTGCCGATATGGTTGCACTATGGGTCGGAGGATGTCATTCAGGTATCGTAAAGCCGTTTCGGAGCCTTCCATGACCACCAGTGGCGTACGTCGGCCCCACATAATGCCACCCCAAAACATCAGGGAACCAACACCTTGCTGCACTCGCTGGACAGTGTGTCTAAGACGTTCAGCCTGACCAGGGTGCCTCCAAACACGTCTCCGACGATTGTCTGGTTGAAGGCATATGCGACACTCATCGGAGAAGAGAACGTGATGCCAATTCTGTGGGGTCCATTCAGCATGTTGTTGGGCCCATCTGTACCGCGCTGCATGGTGTCGGGGTTGCAAAGCTGGACCTCGCCATGGACGTCGGGAGTGAAGTTGCGCATCATGCAGCCTATTGCGCACAGTTTGAGTTGAAACACGACGTCCTGTGGCTGAACGAAACGCATTATTCAACATGGTGGCATTGCTGTCAGGGTTCCTCCGAGCGGCAATCCGTAAGTAGCGGTCATCCACTACAGTAGTAGACCTTGGGCGGCCTGAGCGAGGCCTGTCATCGACAGTTCCTGTATCTCTGTACCTCCTCCATGTCCGAACAACATCGCTTTGGTTCACTCTGAGACGCCTGGAAACTTCCCTTGTTGAGAGCCCTTCTTGACACAAAGTAACAATGCGGACGCGATCGGACTGCGGTATTGACCTTCTAGGCATGGTAGAACTACAGACAACATGAGCAGCGTACCTTCGTCCTGGTGGAATGACTGGAACTGATCGGCTGTCGTACCCCCTCCGTCTAATAGGCCCTGCTCATGCATGGTTGTTTACATCTTTGAGCAGTTTTCGTGACATCTATGAACAGTCAAAGGGACTGTATCTTTGATACAATATACACAGTCAACGTCTATATGCCGGAGATCTGGGAACCGAGGTGATGCAAAACTTTTTTTGATGTGTGTAGAAATCGAATGTTCCCGAAGGAAAACATGATATTAGTTTGTCCGTTTGAGCTAATATATTGTTACGAGTGCTGGGTTGCTTCACTGCCTCGCAAATAACTCCAGCTCGCTGCGGGCTACCCCTGGACTCTTGTGTCACCCAGCAGTTTACGCAACGAACAGCGAGGACAAAAGACCCCTGTCTCAAAGGTTCGTGGCCCGTCCCGTATCGGAAAGCTCGAGAAAGTGTGAACCCTGGTCTAGTCTAGAAACATCTATTGAGTCTCAGCCCCGCTATATAAGAGCGACCTGCCCAGCGAGGGAGGGACGGTGTTTTTGAAGAGTGTGTGTTTACCAGTAAACCAGCTCCACCCAGGCCTTGAAATGGGAAACAAAATAAACATATTAGCTTATGCTGATGACATAACACTCATGGCAGAAAGTGAATACGATCTAAAAATACTCACAGAAATCCTTATTGAAGAAGCCAAGGAGGTAGGTCTAATGATAAATGAACAAAAAACAAAATATCTAGTTGTAGGAAAGAATGCAGCACAAGTACAAAACCCCTTTACAGTTGCTTCATATGCTTTTCACAGATGTACTGAGTTCAGATATCTGGGGATTATCATAGACCAGAATAATAACAGAAATAAAATCAAGAATTCTCAGTTGCAACAAAAGCTACTGGTCTCTGCAAAATCTCTTAAAGAGTAAAATTATATCTAGAAAAACTAAAGTGAGAATTTATAAAAGCATTATACTTCCTGTTGTCACGTACGGCTCAGAAACCTGGGTATTGTCCAAGCAAACTGAATGGAAATTAGTAACTTTTGAAAATAGAATACTACGACGCATTTTTGGACCGATAGTAGAAAATGGCCAGTGGAGAATTAGAACAATTAAGGAATTGCGGGATCTTTACAAAGAGCCGGATATCGTGGCCCGTGCCAAAAGCCAAAGACTGCGCTGGGCCGGTCATGTACATAGAAGAAGTAGAGAATTGAATTTAAGGGCAGTTTTGGAAGGTGTACCCAGAGGAAGGCGACCATTGGGACGACCGAGACTTTGCTGGTGGAACCAAGTTCAAAAAGATATGAGAAAAATCGGAGTCACGGAGGACATAATGGATGATCGAGAAAGATGGCTCCGTGCTGTTGGCGAGGCCAAAAACCAGCTTAGGTTTGAGTGGCCATCTAGGTAAGGTAAGGTAAGGTGTGTTTTACAGTGCGACAGAGGTCATTGTGGTGAATTGCGAAACAGTGTGTAGTACGGTATTCAGAAACAGTGAGTGACAGCTGTGGCTTGTTTATAAGGGGAAGAGTGCAGTTACTTCTAGTCGAGGACACCAAACTCATTAGTGAGAGGATTAACTGCAAGGCCGAGTGAAAGGGTGAGTCGAGCTCCATAAAGGAGGTATCTTCTGTAAGACAGATAATTGTTTCTATCTGCTTATTGTACGGTGTATATTTCTGACCTGCAATAAAGCTAACTTCTCTTTAAAGGAACAATTGTGTTGTGCTTTACCCAGCATAATCCAGTTAATGAACTTGCCACTAGGGCTAACACGTAACAATATTTTAACAAAATATTATGATAAAATGGTCCAGCTAACTCAAAACAAATTGACAGCATTTCGCCCCAGGGTACTATTGGGCTCGTCAGTTGGTATGGTACACCTCACCAAGGCACATAGCTAGTACATACTGAGAAGGCTACTGCAAGGCACAAAATACTTGTAGTATTGACACCATGAGAAATGACAATGCAAACAGACAAACTAACATCATATTTTCCTTCAGGAACATTCGATTTCAATATTGATACCAAGGTAAGGTTAAATTGTTTCGTGAAAGGGAGCTTGACTCCTGTAGAGTATTGGCATTGCTCGTGGCGTTAATAATACAAGTATTTTGAGCCTTGTAGTGGCCTTCTCAGTATGCACTAGCCACGCATCTTGGTGATGTGCACTATACCAACTGACGAGCCCAATAGTTCCCTGGGGCGAAGCGCTGGCAATTAGTTTTGAGCCAGCCGAACCATTTTATCATATTTTGTTAAAATGTACATATTTTATGTGAATATATTTTGCAAGATATGGACAATAAAATTAATTTATCCACTAAACACTACATTTTGTTACTTTTAGAGCCTACAAAAAAACATTAAAAATACTGGATTCATAAATTAAATTATTAATTTTTCTTTAGTTCACATAACTTTTATTTGTTATTCATTCATTGACTATTGCTGCTACCATTACAGAATGCCATAAAATGTTGTTTTAATTTTTCAAACTAGAAGCTTCTCCTGTTGTCCGCATAAGTGATCTGTATTGACTGAAGCTTCGCACACGAGGTGATTGGTGCATGTTTAAAATTCTCTGTATCAGCAGGAGATAATATCTGATTCTAGTTTTTAATTACACATTTCCTCAAAAAATTGGATTTCTTATAAACTTGCACATCTCAAGGTCCAGGTCTATTTTTATAAGCAGTGCCGCCTGGCTCAAACGGATGCTTGCTATTGTTGCAGCCACATACTTTAGCAATCTTTCTTTGTTCAAAAACATTGTATGTACATAACTGTGAACTTGTCTTGTGTTTCATATTTTCCGTTACTGAAAATGACAATTCTATATATTTTTACTCCTAAATATTCCCACAGAGTATAAAACAAAGTCCCCAATTCTTGGAAGTAACGGGTAATCTCGAGAACCACTGAATGGATTTTGATGCGGTTTTACCATTCTGTAAGGGATTTCTCGAGGAAGGTCTCTGTAGAAAAACATTTAATTATGACCAAAGGAAGCCGAACAGTAACCATTTCAATGAATCGAGTCGATAAACCTGCCATCCATGTGCCTTTTAAGCTTATGCTGAGTAAACGGTTAAAAATATCTATATGAATCAAGTAAAAAAAAAAACAACCATCCGTGCGCTCTTTTAGCTTACTCTGGGTAAACCATTAAAAATATCTACATATTAGTGTAAGAATTGTTCAGCATGAAAAGTTTAATTGTATTGATTGGGCAGAGACCCCCTCAACCCATTAGAATCATTATGAAAAGTTCTACAAAAGAGTCAGCGATAGCATATCTCTATCTTTAATACATCACCCATTAGAAGGGTTTTTACGTTTTCATTTCTTCCAACAATCTCAATTCAGTGGAAATTTAAATTACTAGCTTCGGAGCAAGTTAACGAGTTAGCGAGCGTGCCTATCACCCTAGCTTAGGCCAGCATCAAACTGTTGAGTCGTGTCGAGTTAAGACTTCAGAGAAGAGTATATTATGTGTTTGGAGTTTCGCTGTTCACCTTGGCTTTTCTGAATTGCGTCTGGGACCTGCCGTCCGTGTGCCTTTTAAGTTAACACTGGATAAACTGTTTAAGATACCAGGCGAAGCCGGGGTGGGTTGCTAGTAAAATAAATACAAATGATGCATTAAAAATTGATCAGTAAATTTGGAAAAATATTTATTTTACACATAAATATGTACCGATGTCTAGAAATATGGAAAATAAATTAGTTTGATTTGAATAGAGGATAACACAATCGATGAAGATAAGTTTAAATAAAATATATATCTATCTGGTTAATAAGGAAATTTGTAAATACCAGTACATACAAATCCTAGCCCTGGTTGTGAGGCTTTGTTTGCAAGCAAGGATGATATTAAAATATCAGAGGCCATGTTTCATTCAGAGTTGCCAAAATACAGTAGAGTCCCACCAATCCAAACATGGCTAGAAAAAAATATCTACCAAATTTGTTTTGAATTTTCAGACAGGAAAAAATAAAGATTAAACTAGTTTCTCCAAGTAAAAATGTACATTTATTAGCACAAAAAAACGTGAAATAAATGCTACAGGAATAAACAGTGAATCTGTCGGCATCTTATACACAAAAAAAACAAAAAAACTGAAGGCTTAGATCTACTAACAATGTGCATAAAAGAGTTTGAATGTATTTATTTTACGTTAACGACAGAAGTCAGTGATCTTCATTCTTGAGTAAACCACAAAAGAAGTGCTACGTCTAGTTTTGCATACGAGGACAATGTCGTTGTTTGTCGTTTTTCAAGACACTTTTCACTCGAAGCAGAACAAAACTGCTCAATCTTAACACGGTTCTTTTTCCAATCGCTCTTGGTTGCTTTCCGAAAGTTTAGACTCCATCATTGGTCCGTATTGACAATTACAATTATAACATTATTCAGTATTGATGGATGGGGATTCTTATCACAATATTAGTGTGTATAATGGTTGATTTGCCAACACTAAATTCGATTGATAATTGAGTGGCACTTTTGCCACCACAAAAACAAAAATAATGACAAATGGAATACAAGATCCAATTCAAGTCCATCAATCACCACTAGAGTATGCGCAACAGTATGTGTACCTAGGACAAAGCATCTCCCTGACCAAAGACACAGAGAGTGAAATCAAACGCCGTATAGGACTGGCGTGGAACAAATTTTGGTCGCTTAAGTTCTTACTCACAGACAAGAGACTAAAAGTAAGCACAAAAGCAGAAATCCTAGACAAATGCGTTATACCAACACTACTTTATGGTTGTCAAATATGGTCCTTGACAGAAAAACTGAAAAAGCAGCAACAGGTATGTCAAAGAAGAATGGAGCGTAAGATCCTAAACGTTTTTCTAAGAGACAGAATCAGGAACAAGGAACTAAGAAGAAGGACAAACATACGCAACATGGTAGAAAGCCTAAAATGGAAATGGGGAGGACACGTATCACGCATGGATCACCAGAAATGGATGCATCGCACCACAATGTGGGACCGAGAGAAGGATGAAGGAACGTGGGACGCCAAAAAACCACATGGGCAGACTACTTTAGAGCTAAAGCGGGAAACCAATGGCCGAGAGTGGCAAGAGACAGGGAAGCATGGAGACAGCTGGAGCCAAACAGGAATCAACATGCACCAAACAGGACAGAAAGACAATGGCAGTGAGTGCAACAAGACAAAAGCTCCCGAGGATGCTCACCTTCGGAGCCCAATCACGAGCACGTCCCTGTCCTTTACGGGATGTCTATAGGCTAATTTTATTTATTATTATAAATTTTATATTTGCCATTTGTCTTTGCAACACTTCAAGTTTTTCTTTTAACGTACACGAGTTGTGTTTACTCGTGCTACGTAGACGCCAACAGTGCTTATAAAAACATTAGTGTAATTGGTTTTGAACCTTAAAGTCATTATGTTGTCGTATTTAACGAAAATCCACCTAATCAAAATTTTCACTAATCCGAAAGGGTTCGGTCCCAATTAGTTCATATTAGTGGAACTCTACTGTAATCTATTTATAGAGGCTTTTCAGTTGGCAACAGGAGTGTGCTTAATTAAACTGGACGGGGAATTACAATTAATTAATTTCCTAGTGCCTGTAATAAATAACATGAATTATTTATACACTTCATAAAACCAAACTGCAATTTCTTTCAACAGAAGATGTTGTGTTAAATGAACAGAGTCCAAATTTTATTAATATACATTGAAATACAAACTTTGTAAAAAAAAAACAAAAAAAAAACGGAAGACAAAGAAGAATTATTTTTGCCATAAAAAAAGTTTAAATTATGGCTTCTTTCTTTTTTTTTTTTACACAATATACACACATCAAAAAAAGTTTTGCATCACCTCGGTTCCAAGAGTTCCGGAACCTTTAAATACAAAGGGAATAGAGATCAACACAAACAACATTTCAGCTCGTTTTATTGCTCATGAGACCCACACATTGCATGTTGTACCATCATACAGCTAGACTTTCAGCATTTGTGGTCCAGATTGCAGTACACACCACTACCTCTAATACCCAGTAGCACGTCCTCTTGCATTGATGCATGCCTGTATTCGTCGTGGCATACTATCCACAAGTTCATCAAGACACTGTTGGTCCAAATTGTCCCACTCCTCAACGACAATTCGACGTAAATCTCTCAGAGTGGTTGGTGGGTCAAGACGTCCATAAAAAGCCCTATTCAACATATCCCAGACATGTTCGATAGGGTTCATGTCTGGCGAACATGCTGGCCAATGTAGTCGAGCGATGTCGTTATCTTGAAGGAACGCATTCACAAGATGTGCACGATGAGGTCGAGAATTGTCGTCCATGAAGACAAATGCCTCTCCAATATTCTGCCGATATGGTTGCACTATGGGTCGGAGGATGTCATTCAGGTATCGTAAAGCCGTTTCGGAGCCTTCCATGACCACCAGTGGCGTACGTCGGCCCCACATAATGCCACCCCAAAACATCAGGGAACCACCACCTTGCTGCACTCGCTGGACAGTGTGTCTAAGATGTTCAGCCTGACCAGGGTGCCTCCAAACACGTCTCCGACGATTGTCTGGTTGAAGGCATATGCGACACTCATCGGTGAAGAGAACGTGATGCCAATTCTGTGGGGTCCATTCAGCATGTTGTTGGGCCCATCTGTACCGCGCTGCATGGTGTCGGGGTTGCAAAGCTGGACCTCGCCATGGACGTCGGGAGTGAAGTTGCGCATCATGCAGCCTATTGCGCACAGTTTGAGTTGAAACACGACGTCCTGTGGCTGAATGAAACGCATTATTCAACATGGTGGCATTGCTGTCAGGGTTCCTCCGAGCGGCAATCCGTAAGTAGCGGTCATCCACTACAGTAGTAGCCCTTGGGCGGCCTGAGCGAGGCCTGTCATCGACAGTTCCTGTATCTCTGTACCTCCTCCATGTCCGAACAACATCGCTTTGGTTCACTCTGAGACGCCTGGAAACTTCCCTTGTTGAGAGCCCTTCTTGACACAAAGTAACAATGCGGACGCGATCGAACTGCGGTATTGACCTTCTAGGCATGGTAGAACTACAGACAACATGAGCAGCGTACCTTCGTCCTGGTGGAATGACTGGAACTGATCGGCTGTCGTACCCCCTCCGTCTAATAGGCCCTGCTCATGCATGGTTGTTTACATCTTTGAGCAGTTTTCGTGACATCTATGAACAGTCAAAGGGACTGTATCTTTGATACAATATACACAGTCAACGTCTATATGCCGGAGATCTGGGAACCGAGGTGATGCAAAACTTTTTTTGATGTGTGTATATATATATATATATATCTACTTAGTGTAAAACAAAGTCCCCGATTCTTGGATGTTCCAGGTAATCCCAAGAACCAATGGATTTTGATGCAATTTTCACCATTCTGTAAAGGGTTTCTCGAGAAAGGTTTCTGTAGAAAATTATTTATTTATGACCAAGGGAAGCCGAGCAGTAACGATTTCAGTGAATCAAGTAAAAAATAAAAAACACGTTTGTGCGCTCTTTTAGCTTACGCTGGGTAAACCATTAAAAATATCTTCGTATTATTAGTGTATGAATTGTTCAGCATGAAAAGTTCTACAAAAAACTCTGTGACAGCATATCTCTACCTTTAATACATAGCCCACTATAACTGTTTTTATGCTTTCATTCCTTTCAGCAATCTCCATTCAATTACAAGCTTTGGAGACAGTTTACGAGCTAGCTATTGACCAAGCCTATCACCCCAGTTTCAGCCTTCGTTCCGCAGAATACACAGTCAAGTTTACATTGGGCGGAAGGGGGATTTGTGTTTCAGCTTCACCAATACTATTCTTTTCTTAATTTCTGAGATGCATCTGTTGTCATAATTAATCACACCTCACAAATAACAAAATTCTGTTACTTGTTCAATGGCATTATCATTTAACATTATATTAGCTAAAATTGGTTGTTTCTATCAACCACCATTAATTGTGTCTTCCGAGAATTAACTCTTTGCCCGAATTTTCCTAAGGATTTCTGAAAAACTTTTAAAATTCTATTCATTTCACATGCAGAGTTTGATAAAAGTGCAATATCATCTGCAAAGTGAATACTATGAACCTGAGGGACCTGTTCCACGAATAAACTTTGCAACTTTTCACTTTTCACTTTGCACTTTTCAATTCTTGCAAAGTGCAAAGTCTTTCTGTTCCACCATGATCTATGTATTACTTTTCAATTTCTTTGCAAAGTGAAAAGTCTTTGCATAGGAATGATCCGATCATGTTTATTCCATGAACAAACTGTATATTTATTCCATGATTTAATGCTTTATTTTTCATGGTGAAACATGTCCCACTAATGACCACACAGTGATCTTAATTAATAAAAGTATTGATCAGGTGGAACTTTTAACCTGTCTATACTAAAGTGAGGTTATGAAAATTCATCTTGTCTTTGTACGTCTTCTTGTTGGATTCTTCATCACTATCCTCACTTGATGATTAAAAAATGCTCCTGCGTAACATATTTATAACACTAAACCAAATTCTGCGCCGAGAAACTAGTGTAGAGACTTGTTCATAACAGCTGAAAAGGGAATCGTCTCTTTGCAAAGATTTCTGAAAACTTTTCAATCATTCCTTTGCACTTTGCATTTCTGCACCAATGGAGGAACATAAAAGTCTTCTAAAGTGAAAAGATTCCTAACTTTTCACTTTTCACTTTTCACTTTGCAAGACAAATCTGAAAAGTGATGGTGGAACAAAATCTGAACTGAAAAGTGCAAAGTGCAAAGTGAAAAGTTGCAAAGTTCATTCGTGGAACAGGCCCCTCTACTCCATTATATTTTAATCCTTTTGTTTTCTCTTCAGCTCGCATCAATACACAGGGCTACATGACTAGAATATACTGTATACTTGTTAAGCTTGCAACATACCCCAAGTATCTTGCAAGGAGTTTCACAAAGCGATCTTGTCTATTTGAATGACCCATGTTTGTTTCCGATTGCTGACTACATATACCGTAATTTCACTGTGAATTATTTGAAGTTGTAGGTTGCACTAGTAACTTGTTTCACTGCACTAGGATGAACTGCTCAAGGGTAACTGCTGGGACTCTCCAAGCTCCACTCATGTTATAAGGCAGCTAAATGGATTCAGCAAACATCTCCATTATGGATGTAAATGATGCTAATAACTTGGTGCTTATGATACCATGTCAACATGTTTTCTGTTTGAACGTGGGCTGGCTTCACAGCCTCCCCCCCCCCCCCCTCCCTCCAGACAGACATCTCTGTTATTCTCCATTATCATTCAAATGTCAGCAAAATTGTGTATAGAATACTGAACCCTTCCCCATACAAATACATAGGTACCAGTAGCGTAGCCAAGATCGACCAATGGGATAACTGGTGGATAACCACAATTCGGGGAATTTCAGGACATAAAAATATGAAGCAACTTGGATATCTCACACTCAAGAAGTTAACAACGATCTCCAAATTAGTGTTAATGTACCCATAGAATTATATAGTTACTTATTATTATCATTCATCATCATCATCTTGTACAGTTTCCAGCCCCAGGCTGGGTCTGTTTGGAACATAAGCCTCGCCACTTAGTCCTATCTTCCCACCACCTCTCCGCTGTCACTCTGGTCCAGTCCTCGCCTCTCTTCTTGACACATTCCTCCACTCCTTTCAGCCATCTATCTCATGGTCTTCCCCTTGGTCTTTTCTTCTGTATCTGCATTTCATGTATCCTCTTGGGAATCTTCTTCTCATTCATTCTCTTTAAGTGTCCATACCACCCCAGTCTTGATGTCTCAATCCTACCTTGCAAGGGCTCCTCTTTCACTACGGTATTTCCCTGACCTTTTCATTTCTCACCCTGTCTCTTCTTGATACTCCAATCCTACTTCGCAGGAACTTCATTTCACTTGCCTGTATTCTGCTTATGTCTCTTTTCTTCATTATCCACGTTTCTGATGCATAGGTCAGTATAGGGATGTAGTAGCTTCTGTATAACACTTCCTTGCTATTTTGTGGGACATCTTTATTCCACACTAAGCTCCTAATGCTTCTGCATGTCTGCCTCATTCCGTAATCTCTTTGTCATTTCTCCCATTTTCCTCCACTGTACTTCCCAAGTACTTGAGACTTTCCACCTTCACTTATTATTATCATTAATATTATTAATAAAAATTAGAATAATTGCCCCGCTAGGTGGGATTTAAAATTATCTGGGGCTAGGTTCAGTTTGAAAACATTCTATATTTAACGGGGAAAAAGCTAGATTGGCAACCCTGGGAGGACGGAGTTATGCATTGTCATGAAAACGTTTATAGCCTCAATGGAGAGTCAGACCGAAAGGCAACAATAGTACATCACTAACCCCAGACACCTATCACAAAAATACCACTTTCCCAAAAACCATGAGTTATAGAATCATCTGCAAGTGTAATTATTTAATTTAAAAAAATGTTTATTTAGCCTATTAATTGTTATCAATTCCTATTTTTATTGTGACAATTTCAAAAGGGGAGAGGGGGTCTAACCCCCCAGTGGCTACACCACTGATAGATACCATATTATTCTTTCTTCAAAAGCTCCAATAACAACCAGTGGCGAAGCTACATTCATACAACTGCGTATTCTAAAGTTATCCATAATGTTGAATTTTGGGTTTATGCCATGTTTTATTATACTAAATTCAACGCGTTTTGAAAGAAACCATGTCTTTCTTTGTCAGGAATATCACGGGCCGTGAAAGTCTAAATGATAATATTTTAAAGTTCATACCTTATAGTTTCTTCAGAGCATGCTATGTTGCCCTAGAAGATGATCAGCATCATCAGGTAACAGTTCCTGTTTCCCAGGTACTGTTGATAAGCCTCCTCCATTTCATTCTGTTCATAAACACTTTGCTCGATGTCTTAAAGTGTTCTTCCTATAAGTAACTTGCCACGGTGGGTGAGTGGTTATAGTGTCGGACTACCAACCCCAAGATTGCAGGTTCGCCCCTGGCCATGGTAAGTGATTTTTGAAGGCGATACTCATGTCATACGTTGTTGGCATGTTAAAGAACCCATTTGAATTCAGTAGGCCGTGTTCAATGGCAAAATTAATCTCGGGATTTTCCACCAACACAAAGTTCCTCCATTCTCTACTTGAAAGCGCTGTAGTGTCAAGGAGTTTAGATATCTAACCTCCTTGACTTTCATAGCGTTCAAAGGAACGACGAAATTCGACATGCAAGCTACCCTCTGGGTGTCAATTAACAAAGCTTGCACCAGGCACCCGAGGCCATATATTATTATTCCTATAAGTGTGATGTCCATCTCAACAATTTCCATCCAACGGGTTCTAGGTCGTCCCACAGGTCGCCTTCCTTCCACCTCCCTTTCCAAGATTACTCGGGATATTCTTGACGGTTCCATCCTCTCTACATGTCCAAACCACAGTAGTCTAGATGTTCTGATCCTGTGTCGTGATCCCAGCCTCCCTCCTTACCTTCTCGTTTCTTATCTTGTCCAGTTTGGTCCTTTGGATAGTGGACCTAAGGAATTTCATCTCCGATGCCTGTATTCTTGATATGTCTCTTGCGGTGAGGGAACATGTTTCTATGCCATAGGTTAATATTGGTGTGAAGTAACTCTTGAAGAGTGTCAACTTTACCTTTCTTGGAACTTTCGTATTCCAGAGTAGCATCCTTACTTTCTGGTAGAAAAAGGAATTCTTCTGTATTCTAATGGTGACTTCATTGTTAGCTAGGGCATCTTAGGAGACTACATTACCAAGGTAGATGAATCTGTCCACACATTCCAGTTGATGGTCTCCTAGTTTAATTGTAGCCGATATATTTCTCCCAGTCACAGCCATTGCCACTGTCTAATTCAAACTAATCTTGAGATTAAACTCTTCAAACTTGGTCTTCCATTCGTTGAGTCTACTCTGTACTTCATCTTCTGACTCCCCCCATATCATGACATAACTGCGAAGGCCATGGGTTTAAGGTCGCCTGATGTTTCTTTGATGGACTTCATTATGTCATCCATCACAGTGATAAACAATATGATATAATTTCCAATTAAGAATATGTTTCTTAGAAATGTGATGCTTTCGTGTTCTACGATGAAAATTTTAATACACGCAATCCCAGTTTCACTCCATTCTTTACTATCGCCTCGAAACAGAATACAAACGTAACAATGCATCGTGCCAGTCGTTACACTTGCTGTTAACCATCCATACTGCTCATACCACTGAGACTGGAATTTATGTGGCTGATGTTTATCACTGTACAATATTTAGATGAGGTTTTGCTCTTCTCTCTTCCACTGCACATTTCTCTTCATAGGACAACGAAGAAAATGGTCTTGATTTAAAATACAACATTAAATCGCTACACTGATCCATGTTTTAAAACTCACAAACGAACATGTACGCGCAGAAATACCGCCTGCCTCATGAATGCACTGCTTGAAGCCTGCTGATGCATTCAGCGTTGGTCAGATATCGACCTTCTGCTTGGCGCATGCCCAATTGCCCTCTCTACCCACAGAGACTTGAGCCTGTTTGGAATGAGACTCACTGGCTGTTCAGTCCCGTGCTGAGAAGCTGACGTCAATCCCACCGTGAATACAGAGAAAAACTAGAGATTTAATTTGCCTATGCCAATGAAAAATAGGAAAATTTTAATGTACCGGTACATATTCCTTGAGAATGAAATGGACAATCTAAGGCTCAAAGATTCCTCTCCATCTTTGCCACTGATAATAGCCATAATGATTGATGGAAAAAGTATGTGTATTGATTTACAAATATTCCATAACAAATACAGTACAGTCTCGATTATCCGACCTAAACTGAACCTGGATACGTCGGATCACCGAAAATGTCGGATAATACAGAATAACTTTGAAAATTAACTAACGAGGGAACGGTACGAAGCCGAACGGCGAATTTTGATTTTATTTTTACATAGACATGAAGGTCTTTTTACGCTGAAACAGGTAGTGGAGGTCCAATTTTTCGCTGGTCCTTTCGATGGGGTATTTGGGAGCTCCAAGTTGGCGGTGCGCGCTCTAAATTGTACAGTACATGCCGGCACACGTCAGCGCACACAGCCGGCGGCTGTCTTGCCTCGCCTACCCTCTCCACTCGTTCCGTTCTCCACTATTCCCCACCACGTACCCCATTCGTACAGCGTACATAGGTCCTCGTTCCTTTATTGTTTGATACATGCCTTTCTCGGCCATTACACGACATGTTCTCTTCGTTAAACTCATCTCCATGTGTACGATTTTTCGGTGATGGTGTCTCCACCTCAACGCCATCGTCGTCTTCTGAATCAACGCGGTAGGCTTCTTCCTCCAGAATAAGTTCTCGTTTGTTCTCAAAAATTGCATCAAACGTTTTATTTATTTGTGTGTAGAATACGTTATTTGCTCTTTATCAGAAAGCTCTGTAGCATTCTGAATATTAACACCGTAGGCATTAATAAGAGCAGCAATAATGTTGCAAGCGGTCATTACAACGCAAAGACTCCAATGTGATCGCCTGTATGTGGAATAGCCATCAGTTGTGGAGAACTTGACCGTATAGAATAGGATTCGCCGACCCATATACACAACAACTGTAGGCAGCCGTATATGGCGGGGAATAGTGGAGAACGGAACGAGTGGAGAGGGTAGGCGAGGCAAGACAGCTGCTGGCTGTGCGCGCTGGCGTGTGCCGGCATGTACTGTACAATTTAGAGCGCGCACCGCCAACTTGGAGCTCCCAAATCCTCCCTTAAAAAGGACCAGCGAAAGATTAGACCTCCACTGCCTGTTTCAGCGTAAAAAGACCTTCACGACTATGTAAAAATTTAAACAAAATTCGCCGTCCGACTTCGTACCGTTCCCTCGTAAGACAAATAGGCAGGCTGTACTGTATTTCTAAAACAATGCCATGTTTTACGGTACTCTATTTTATCAATTCAATTGTACATGCAGTATTGAACAAAAACGTTCAAAATGCCTTAAGAAAAGAAACTTGTCAACAATCACTGCTTGCCTGCTGATTTACGTTTTCTCGCTGCGAAATCTCGCCACGAAAAATCAACACCTCCGTTGCGCTTGCTCCGACTGTTGCACCGCGTAATGTACATTAGTGCCATATGCAATGCCCTTAATCCTTCGCTGTGAGACATTGTTTTATCCTTTTGTTCTGCAATACCTCGTTCTTCTTCTTCTTCTTCACCATCCTTATTTTCGTTAGCATTCACGAAATCAATAATATCAGGGTCAGTTAGTTCAAACAGCTGATGTTGTGCACACCACTTACTCACATCTTGAGTCGTAGCAACGTCACAGCCAGCAAGGGAACAACGTCGTCCATGTATTCTTGTACCACCTCCTTTTGATGTTCAGCCTCACTCAACAATACGTTCCAAGACTTTGCTAATGTCGTTGTTTCAATTTCTTCCCAAGCAGCCTCCACACCAGGTGTCCCAGAATTTAGTGTAGGCCTACAGCAAATGTTCAAATTAAGTCTACCAGTGTCGGTTAACACGGAATGTCGGATAAGTGAAAGTCGGTTGAGCGGGACTCTACTGTAAATCCTTTTGTCAATATTTATTCAAATAAACTTTTTGAACGTTTTCGATATGAACAGACTATGAATCCATCTTCATTAATTATTTATGTGTTTACAATTAAATAATACTTACAAAGCTAATATAATTTGTTAGGAAATGAAAGACTTTATTAGAAACAGTAATGTAAGTAACAATTAGAATGTTACTTATAAGGAATCACCTATCTTACCAATGTTAAATTTGTTTAATTCATGTTCCTTTTCCTCAGTATCTAATAGAGCTATGATAATGAAATTTATGTCACATTTCATTCAAATTTTACTTGATATACTGTGCCCTTGTATATAACAGCGTCGTATATACGAGAATCAAACTTCGGGGGGCGTTCAGTCCGGGTATGCTTTCACTAGAGCTCAAATACCAGACTGCTGCTTACAAATACAAGGACCATATGCAAAACTACAAACAAGAAATGAGTGAAAAACAAATAAAATTACCACCATTTAATAACTGAATAAAAACAACAAAACATAAAAAATATAACATAAACAAAGTCCACCCTGAACTTTACTCCCACTGTACAAGAATTTACACAGATCTGAGTGGCCTAGAAAGGTCCACTCCAAAGAATTAAAATTGTGGATCAAAATTCCACTTGTCTGATTAATATGTATGCACGCGTATAACTACGCTAGAGAAGAAATAAGTACTTTTGATGGAGATTTGCTCACAGATGGAACAGCCAATATGCTTGCAAACCCCCATACTGCAAACCATTATTATGGCTTTATGGGACACACTCGTAGAATAACATACCAACAATTATAATTTTACTGACACACGCAACCATTTAAAATTTATAAACTAATTGATCTCCATCGAGATCGCAGTGAGTCAGGAAACTCCCAGCAAAACAGAAGCTTGCCCAATGGCTCATATTGCTCAACACATACATGACAACAACGTGACCGAACATCGAGACCACCCTAGGTCAATGAACATGACAATAAATAAACAAGAAATAAGATGCCTAAAACCCGATGATATTTACATGAAATAAAAGCATGGATAAGCTAACACGCTGGGACTCGATCAATCAAAACGCGAACAGCACCCATTTACCGATTACAATTCTTTTATCATTAAACAGGCTTTATTTTAATATATAAGATAAACAATTACGAAGAACGGAGACCTGGTCCGTGAATACTAATGAGCACAGCTTGCTCCTTATCTGATGGAGTGCGCCGGGTAGAAATACCTTCACTTACCACTCATTAACGTCTGTGTTCAAAACCAGCCCTCCTTGTCGAAGCTTTGAGTCATGCTATTTATAACAAGAGACTAGACAGTCCCGTTACGCCACCTGTTAATCGCGACACAAAATTTCACACACTTCTGCCAATTCCAAAGAATTGCAAGAACATCGTAAAAGGGGATTCCAACATTTTCCTCGCAAGGATTAAATGCTTAACCTGGACATAGCTTCAGACGGAACCAGGGTTCCCGAAAACTCCTATCCCATAAAACATATATTTGCAGACTCAACAAAGCATTTAGGGCAGAACACAACACAAATCTACCACGGGCCGACACTCCAATCAAATATCATAGATTTTTTGTACCATAACACTAAAAGAGAAACTTCATCAACAAATAAAGTCATTGGGCATATGACCCCTCACTTAACAAAAATGCAACAAACGGCAATTAACACACAAGCCTGTGTAACAATAAAAATCTATACAATAAAAAGATTTCCCACCAATTCTATTATCTACTCTAGTTAATTCAGTTTCGCTTCTGTTATGATATCGGTTCCCAATTTGCGTCGCTTAGCCGCGCATTTTACGGTAGCGACACGCACTCGAGTACGCTTGCCCCGTGTACTTGACATCAAAAAAAATCTTCACACAGATAGAATACATGCCACGTTGCTCATGAACTAAACTAAAGTGTGTCAATACCACCAACCAACTACAATAAAACACGAAGACAAAAATAAAATAAAATATTTACACAAAATAATATGTTCCCACAAAACCATAACCAGTTTGTCAAATAATAAATTATTTCAGTACTCATTCCTCTTTCTGCGTCGTCTCATCGAACATCGCCTGACATTCTCTCTCCAAAGTGTTTAGCTCATCTCAGACCACATGGAGCCGTAGAAACGTTGGTTCGATGTCTTTCTCTGGGTCTGGAGTTCCATCTTGACGTTGAATAAAAATAAAATGTTATTTATAGTCACACGTAATTTTCTATCTAAATTTTGCCAATAGTTACTTTATTCACCATTTGTCTAGTGCAAAATTAAACGTAGACTTTCCCTAATAGTTGTAGTCGTGGGAGACTACTAAAATCTTACCGATACACAAATTTCACACTCAGCTGTGCGCACACAACTTTATTATAATGTTTTCAATAATGACCCTATCTCTGATAAATTTAACACAGTATATCTTCACGGTATGGAAAAGAATAAGTGATCACCTCACGGTGTCACCAAGAATCCACCTCGTCGTCACTCAGACGACAGTATTTATGTGAATTTAGCAAAAGGACGGAGGGAGAGGGAAATCTATCACTAACTTCTATAATAATGCGACTATTGGCATGCAACAGGTATCAAACAGTTTGAAATATTATACAGGTCACAATGGGGCTATCGTGCTCTGGAATCGATCATAGATTTCGTTAATCCAATCTTTCCCGCTTTCAACTTCAAGCCGGCGTCAGACGCTCCCTTGGCGCTAAAATTGGTGACCCTCTCTGATTGGTAGTTCATGACGTCAATATCGCAGTTTAGAACAGAAGCCTCTGTCCTATGATTGGTTGAAAGTTCCTCTCGTCTCTCTCATCCAGCAATTATCTTACTCGTAACGCTAGGGTGACAAAGAATTACGGTCTGAAATGAGTCAGGACCCCAACACACCTTTGTCTGATAAAGTGTCTGTCAAACATTCCGATCTCGTCACTCCTTTGTTTCAGGACTGGGCACGTTCAAACGTACTGTCTCCAAATAAGCTTGATATTTCGCAATCCAGTCTGGCCTTCCTGTATGATTCTGGCAGTAAAATCAGAATATAATGAAATGAATAATTAGAATCATTAATATGCGTAGCTTATTAAGGGTTCACAACTCCCTTAGTTGGGAAAAATCGAACTTAGGAATAAAGTCGATTTGTCTTCCCTAAGTCACATGGTGCAGAATACTGGATTAGTCTCCCTTCAAACTCCTCAGTCAGTCCGCCTCTGCTAGTTGACAAGTGTTTTCCTCGTTCCAATGTTTACCTTCTCGCCCAGTCATTAGGACAATACCAGTCTGCTGCTCACTTGCCCAGCGCTTCGCCTGGGGCTATTTGTTGCTTGAAGACTATTCCTCTCTCTGTTGCTCGTCTGTCGACATACCTGTCAACTCTGCTTGCTTCAAGATGTAAACAGGCCAGACGCTAATCACTTCCTCGATGTCGTGATGGCTTCTGCTTGCCCCCCGTTCACTTGCATGATGTTGGACGATCACGTATTTAATTCGCTGCGTTACTTCCAAGATTCCTCACTATGCTGAACGGTTTTTACTCCTCCATGCTGCCATCCTCTTCGTCTCTCCCGCGTGTTGCCATCTTCTTCCTTTAGTAGTGACCAGTTTTTCGGATCGCACCGGTGTTTCTCTTCCCCACCGGGCTGCGTTCTCTAATGCCCCGTGCCGCTAATCTTTGTTCGTCTTCCTTGCTGGCTTCGCTATTTGCTTGTTCTCCATGCAGCTGATCCAAGTATCCCTGTGTCTCTATGTGCATGGCTTCAAACCCTTGATTTGTTCTGCCTTCCTCATTGTAGGTGTCGGGATTTACTCTGTTGTCAATTGCCTGTTTCCAACGTCCTTGTTCATTTCCCTCGTTTACATGAACTTCCTCTAAGTATTTCTGCGATTGAGCATGCCTATCGTTCCAGTCGTCTCGGTAGCTTCTAGAGTCCTCACGATTCTGAAATCTGCGGTCTTGCCATCTCTGATTTTCATTCCGATCTCCCCATCTCCTGTATGGTACATCTTGTCTCCGATTGTCCCTCCATTGTTGAAATCCTCGTTGTTGGAATCTATTCTGTCCTTGGAACTGTCTGTTGTTATTACGGTTGTTATCGTAATGTTGGCGCTGTCTTTTCTCGACATCATCCTGACCTCTCACGGGTGTTGAAATGTTTGTATTTGTATTGGTAGCCTGGGATCTTGTGTTTATCTGGCTCGGCTTAATCACCTCGGTTGTATTTACCATTTCGACCTGTCTTCCAACTCTATTGTGTAAGTGGGACGTGGTTTCATCTATCTGGCGCAGGATCTGTTCAGCGTGTACCGCGTCTGAAACGTTAGCTGCGACCAATACCTGCTGAACGTTAACGGGAAGCTGGCGTCCGATAGTCATGACTAGCTCGGCCTCACTTAAAGGATTATCCAGATCTTTAAATTTAAGGAGCTGTGATGAAAAAAAATCTGAATACTTAGTTTGCTGAGTAGATTGGTACTTTCTGGAGTACAATTCCATTCTTAACCCCTGTTGATATGAAGACGACCAATATTTCCGAAGGAAAGCATGCTTGAATGCATCTAAGCTTTCAAACGTGTATTTGAAGCTCAAGTACCACGTTAAAACATTTCCAGTTAAAAATTTTTCCATCATGCGCAGTTGCCGGGCGGGAGCTATATCATTATCATTATAATAATGCTCGACTTCCCGCAAGAATGCCTTGGGTGTGACTCCAGAATTTTCCATAAACTTAGCCGGTTTGAATTCATTAGAACGGATGATTTGTACAAGTTGAGGGTGCTGATTACCGTCATGTGGTGTAGAACTTCTCCCTATGTGATTACGAAATTCTTCCGTGTTCCGAGCAAGTGGACTTTCCGTGTCAACCTGACTACCAGTTGAATGAGTCGCCCCCGGGCTATCTCTGTCTCCATCTCTTGCCTTCTCGCCTAATGATCCTGCATTATGTTCCATAGAAAATAATTCTGCTTTTATCAGCCTGTCACCTTGTTCTTTAAATTTTGCTTTTATCTCATCTTCTAACGTCTGTATCCGTGTGTGGTTCTCCCCCAGCTTCTTAATTACCGCCAACCTTTCTTCCTTGGAGTCCTTACATAATTTTTGCCAATCCTTTCTAATGTTTTCTATCTTCAGATTATTAGTGTCCTGGCTCACTTCGATCCGTTCCAAGCGATCCTCCACGCGTACATTGTTTTCTTCAATAGTGGCTTTTAATCCCTCCCGGTCTACTTCTGCATTTTTCCAGCGATCTGTTGATTGGTTTTCGAGACGGTCTATGTCTTTTATAAGGCCGGTGACGTTTTCATCTACCGCCTTTATCTGTTCCTGTATAACTACGGTTATTTTCTCCACTTTATTAAATCTGTTTTGTAACCTGTCCTGTGCAGTTATAATTTCGCTATTTTTAGTTGTGCATGCCAATTCAATCTGTGCCAATTTTGCCAGAACTGTATCGTCTAAGTTATTAAGTTTAGCGTTAAACTGGTCCTCAAGTTGTTTTATCTGTTTAACCTGCTTCTCATTGTTCTTACTTACATCTAAGGCGAGTAGTATAAGCTGTTTCCTTGTATGTTCTTTCATTTCAACCACTACATTATCGAGTTGCTCAGTGTTACGACTGTTTTGCGCGTCTAGTTGAGAGTTTATTGATTCACTTTGTTGTGTCAATTGAGAACTAATATTATCATTCTGTAGAGCTAATTGTGTATTAATACTATCATTTTGAAGCGCTAATTGTGTGCCAATAGATTCATTAATTTGGGCTTTGATCACCGCTGACTGTTCAACCCTACTACTGTCTATTTGTGCCTTAAATGTTTCACTCTGTGCTATTAATTCCGCTGATTGTTCAGCCCTGCTACTGTCTATTTGTGCCTTAAATGTTTCACTCTGTGCTATTAATTCCGCTGATTGTTCAGCCCTGCTACTGTCTATTTGTGCCTTAAATGTTTCACTCTGTGCTATTAATTCCGCTGATTGTTCAGCCCTGCTACTGTCCATTTGTGCCTTAAATTCAGCCGTCATCTCCTGCCGTAACAACACCATTTGCTGCTGAGTGCGTGCCGCAGCGCTCTCTACAACCTGTCTTATTTCGTCTAAAGAAGCCATCACCACAATACACTTGAGAAAATAGAGAAAATGCCAATTGGCGATGTTCTCCGATACGTGCATACATATTAACACACATTTATATCAATTTACACATACTCAGTTCGTTTAAATTTATAAACACAATCCCATTAATCCAATAGCATCCCTGAGTATCCTTCATTTTACATAATTTAAAACTTAACCCACACATTCAGTTATTAAATGCTAGCCTTACAAAACGCTACAAGAACAGACTAATTAATCAAGTATTAATTGCCTTGGAAAAGCTACACGCCTTCCTATTACATACATGGAGTTGTCTTTCTATGCAAAGCTAATTTTTATCATTAATATGGGCGCCCAGTCTCACGATATTATCTTTACAATTAATGCAAGAAATAAAAACGTGTACTGTATTTTAAATTGCAACTCCTGATTTTACTGTATAATTCACTCACTTGGCGGTAATACCTTCGCCATAACCATGTTACTTAAAATTATCACATTCGGTGATTCAAATACTGTCACATTCTGCCTTCACTTGTGGCGTGTCAGTTTATCAAAAAAAATGCGCTAGAAAAGTCTAAAACAGTGAAATGCCCCACGTAGGGTAATGCGCGTTGCCTACGTGCCCTTGTATATAACAGCGTCGTATATACGAGAATCAAACTTCGGGGGGCGTTCAGTCCGGGTATGCTTTCACTAGAGCTCAAATACCAGACGCCTGCTTACAAATACAAGGACCATATGCAAAACTACAAACAAGAAATGAGTGAAAAACAAATAAAATTACCACCATTTAATAACTGAATAAAAACAACAAAACATAAAAAATATAACATAAACAAAGTCCACCCTGAACTTTACTCCCACTGTACAAGAATTTACACAGATATGAGTGGCCTAGAAAGGTCCACTCCAAAGAATTAAAATTGTGGATCAAAATTCCACTTGTCTGATTAATATGTATGCACGCGTATAACTACGCTAGAGAAGAAATAAGTACTTTTGATGGAGATTTGCTCACAGATGGAACAGCCAATATGCTTGCAAACCCCCATACTGCAAACCATTATTATGGCTTTATGGGACACACTCGTAGAATAACATACCAACAATTATAATTTTACTGACACACGCAACCATTTAAAATTTATAAACTAATTGATCTCCATCGAGATCGCAGTGAGTCAGGAAACTCCCAGCAAAACAGAAGCTTGCCCAATGGCTCATATTGCTCAACACATACATGACAACAACGTGACCGAACATCGAGACCACCCGAGGTCAATGAACATGACAATAAATAAACAAGAAATAAGATGCCTAAAACCCGATGATATTTACATGAAATAAAAGCATGGATAAGCTAACACGCTGGGACTCGATCAATCAAAACGCGAACAGCACCCATTTACCGATTACAATTCTTTTATCATTAAACAGGCTTTATTTTAATATATAAGATAAACAATTACGAAGAACGGAGACCTGGTCCGTGAATACTAATGAGCACAGCTTGCTCCTTATCTGATGGAGTGCGCCGGGTAGAAATACCTTCACTTACCACTCATTAACGTCTGTGTTCAAAACCAGCCCTCCTTGTCGAAGCTTTGAGTCATGCTATTTATAACAAGAGACTAGACAGTCCCGTTACGCCACCTGTTAATCGCGACACAAAATTTCACACACTTCTGCCAATTCCAAAGAATTGCAAGAACATCGTAAAAGGGGATTCCAACATTTTCCTCGCAAGGATTAAATGCTTAACCTGGACATAGCTTCAGACGGAACCAGGGTTCCCGAAAACTCCTATCCCATAAAACATATATTTGCAGACTCAACAAAGCATTTAGGGCAGAACACAACACAAATCTACCACGGGCCGACACTCCAATCAAATATCATAGATTTTGTGTACCATAACACTAAAAGAGAAACTTCATCAACAAATAAAGTCATTGGGCATATGACCCCTCATTTAACAAAAATGCAACAAACGGCAATTAACACACAAGCCTGTGTAACAATAAAAATCTATACAATAAAAAGATTTCCCACCAATTCTATTATCTACTCTAGTTAATTCAGTTTCGCTTCTGTTATGATATCGGTTCCCAATTTGCGTCGCTTAGCCGCGCATTTTACGGTAGCGACACGCACTCGAGTACGCTTGCCCCGTGTACTTGACATCAAAAAAAAATCTTCACACAGATAGAATACATGCCACGTTGCTCATGAACTAAACTAAAGTGTGTCAATACCACCAACCAACTACAATAAAACACGAAGACAAAAATAAAATAAAATATTTACACAAAATAATATGTTCCCACAAAACCATAACCAGTTTGTCAAATAATAAATTATTTCAGTACTCATTCCTCTTTCTGCGTCGTCTCATCGAACATCGCCTGACATTCTCTCTCCAAAGTGTTTAGCTCATCTCAGACCACATGGAGCCGTAGAAACGTTGGTTCGATGTCTTTCTCTGGGTCTGGAGTTCCATCTTGACGTTGAATAAAAATAAAATGTTATTTATAGTCACACGTAATTTTCTATCTAAATTTTGCCAATAGTTACTTTATTCACCATTTGTCTAGTGCAAAATTAAACGTAGACTTTCCCTAATAGTTGTAGTCGTGGGAGACTACTAAAATCTTACCGATACACAAATTTCACACTCAGCTGTGCGCACACAACTTTATTATAATGTTTTCAATAATGACCCTATCTCTGATAAATTTAACACAGTATATCTTCACGGTATGGAAAAGAATAAGTGATCACCTCACGGTGTCACCAAGAATCCACCTCGTCGTCACTCAGACGACAGTATTTATGTGAATTTAGCAAAAGGACGGAGGGAGAGGGAAATCTATCACTAACTTCTATAATAATGCGACTATTGGCATGCAACAGGTATCAAACAGTTTGAAATATTATACAGGTCACAATGGGGCTATCGTGCTCTGGAATCGATCATAGATTTCGTTAATCCAATCTTTCCCGCTTTCAACTTCAAGCCGGCGTCAGACGCTCCCTTGGCGCTAAAATTGGTGACCCTCTCTGATTGGTAGTTCATGACGTCAATATCGCAGTTTAGAACAGAAGCCTCTGTCCTATGATTGGTTGAAAGTTCCTCTCGTCTCTCTCATCCAGCAATTATCTTACTCGTAACGCTAGGGTGACAAAGAATTACGGTCTGAAATGAGTCAGGACCCCAACACACCTTTGTCTGATAAAGTGTCTGTCAAACATTCCGATCTCGTCACTCCTTTGTTTCAGGACTGGGCACGTTCAAACGTACTGTCTCCAAATAAGCTTGATATTTCGCAATCCAGTCTGGCCTTCCTGTATGATTCTGGCAGTAAAATCAGAATATAATGAAATGAATAATTAGAATCATTAATATGCGTAGCTTATTAAGGGTTCAATACGGATTGAGCGATTTTTATATTGGACTTCAGGGGAGCCAGTAATTTTATCATTTTAAATGATCTTGTAGACTTCGTCATTACGCTGGGATCTGGCGTTACGTTACGGTGACGGGACGAAATGTACCCAGATGCACTGAGGTGTGTGACGTCATAGTACCGCTTGGTGCATGTGTTTCCCGACAATCTCTGCTTTGTTAGTATAAGACAAAAATCCCCGCTTCTTGGATGTCGCGGGTAATCTTGAGAACCAATGGATGGATTTTGATGCGGTTTTCACCATTCTGTAAAGGATATCTCGAGGAAAGATTCTGTAGAAAATAATTTATGTATGATGAAAGGAAGCCAAGCAGTAACGATTTCAGTGAAAAAGTCGAAAACAAACTTGGCGTCCATGCGCTTCTTAAGCTTACGCTGGGCAAACCGTTAAAAATATCAGTATACTATGAGCATAAGAATTGGTCAGCATGAAAAGTTCTACAAAAAAGTCCACGAGAGCATATCTCTATCTTCAATACATCGCCCACTATAAGTGTTTTTAGACTGGATGGAAGGGGCACGTCCCCGCGTGCTCTGGTGAGTGTGACGGCATCCCGCGCGCTTGACCTTGCTTTGCCCTTGGTTTGCACTTGCCGTTCGCGAGTAATTTGAAACAAGGTAAAGTATTATAAAGCAAGATAAGTGTTATACAGATAATTTCCTAACATGTCAAGAGTCTCGAAGCCTCCAGCCTTTCTAGCATTTTTCAGCATTTGTAGAATTTAGAATGATACAAAGTCTAGACTTTCAGACTGATTGTCACTTTTTTTAACTGCCAAAAATATTATTACTTTTTCTATAGAAACAGCCAAAACCCAAACAGTTTTACTTTAAACAAGGAAACTTATCCATTAAAATATTAGCCACTATGAGACAATTATATGGTGAAAATTTCAGTTCTGTGATAAATAGTTGCCTAGAAAGAGGAACATACATTTAAAATAAGTGGAACTGAGAAAACTGCAGTCCAAAATCCCTGTCACAGGGTAAATAAGAATGGCCAAAAAACAGCTGGTTCCCAGTGCAGCCACAACACCTTTAGTTATGAAAAGCCTCTTGTCCGAGACAAGAGGTCTATCTTAAATAAACGCAAATTTCATATGGGACAATGGGAGAAGAGACCTATCATTAACAAACGATGTATGGAAGCCTAAAGATTCCATTTTCACACAAAAGTGGATTTAGTCAAAATTGTGACAAGAGGCCTTTCATAAATAAGCGATTCAATACTGGAATCTGAAGTGATTCAGTTTCTATCAAATTAATTCAGCAAACATAAAGAAATGTTACCTTTTGCTTGTGAAGTCGGTAGTTCCTGTAGATTCCTTCTGGAACTCCTCATTTGGTGTGAACACTTGGGCCAGACGTGTAGACAGTCCCTGAGGCAAGGAATAACACACTGGATCAAAATATGCTTGATTGCAATTATTTTTTTAAACCAAAGACTTAACTAGAATTTACAGCTAATCATTAATTTGTAAAAATCCAACTCTGAAGTCCAAAAAAATTATGAAGGTACACAACAAATTGTATTTAAACAAATGCTGTAGAAACAGACAAGGGATTTAGTATGAAGAAGCTAGATTACAGTACCGGTACCGGTATGTTAGAATTAAGAAGGATGGCGGGCCTGACCTTGAGACCACTTTGGTCTCATATACTTCATTTAACTGACATTTAAAAAAGACTGGAATATAAGGAATGTTGAAAATTAATATGAAGTAATAACATTGGCATCAGGAGTTGATGAAGAGAAATTGGACAGGAAAGACAAAAGAGAGTCACCTGGCAAAAAAAGGATCACCATAAGTTGTGAATTCAAACAGGGTTAAGTGACATTACCTTCTGAGTCAAAGAGATACTGCACTGTATTATCTGTTTTGAGTGTTTTTACCATTGGTCAGCAAGTCTTGGGGCTTACAAGGATTTGAGTCCTGGAGTGTTGTTTTAGAAAATTTGTTAGAGGTTTTACCGATCAGTTTGGACCAGCCCTATGTTATTATCCTGTAAATCTTATAAGGCAGTATTAGCTCTTTCTGACATGATGGTAAAACTAGGCTAGACATGCTATGAT
This sequence comes from Meconema thalassinum, assembly GCA_946902985.2. Classification (NCBI taxonomy): domain Eukaryota; kingdom Metazoa; phylum Arthropoda; class Insecta; order Orthoptera; family Tettigoniidae; genus Meconema; species Meconema thalassinum. The sequence continues at coordinate 252,878,397 of OX336396.1, forward strand.
TTCTTTGAGCATTATCATGTGTATTCTTCATGGGTCCAGTATCCTCAGCAGAACTGAAAACTATCAAACATCATGTTTGGGGGGTCCAGTATCATCAACAGGACTGGCAACTATGACATACATGTTTGGTGTGTCCAGCATCAACAGGACTGGCAACTGTCACACATGATGTTAGGTGAGCCTAGTATCATCAACAGGACTGGCAACTGTCACACATCATGTTAGGTGAGTCTAGTATCATCAACAGGACTGGCAACTGTCACACATCATGTTAGGTGAGTCCAGTATCATCAACAGGACTGTGCAACTATCACACATCATGTTTGGTGGGTCTAGTATCATCAACAGGACTGTGCAACTATCACACATCATGTTTGGTGGGTCTAGTATCATCAACAGGACTGTGCAACTATCACACATCATGTTTGGTGGGTCTAGTATCATCAACAGGACTGTGCAACTATCACACATCATGTTTGGTGGGTCTAGTATCAACAACAGGACTGTGCAACTATCACACATCATGTTTGGTGGGTCTAGTATCATCAACAGGACTGGCAACTATGACATACATGTTTGGTGTGTCCAGTATCAACAGGACTGGCAACTGTCACACATCACGTTAGGTGAGTCTAGTATCATCAACAGGACTGGCAACTGTCACACATCATGTTAGGTGGGTCTAGTATCATCAACAGGACTGGCAACTGTCACACATCATGTTAGGTGAGTCTAGTACCATCAACAGGACTGGCAACTGTCACACATCATGTTAGGTGAGTCCAGTATCACCAACAGGACTGGCAACTGTCACACATCATGTTAGGTGAGTCTAGTATCATCAACAGGACTGGCAACTGTCACACATCATGTTAGGTGAGTCTAGTATCATCAACAGGACTGGCAACTGTCACACATCATGTTAGGTGAGTCTAGTATCATCAACAGGACTGGCAACTGTCACACATCATGTTAGGTGAGTCTAGTATCATCAACAGGACTGGCAACTGTCACACATCATGTTAGGTGAGTCTAGTATCATCAACAGGACTGGCAACTGTCACACATCATGTTAGGTGAGTCTAGTATCATCAACAGGACTGGCAACTGTCACACATCATGTTTGGTGGGTCCAGTATCAACAGGACTGGCAACTGTCACACATCATGTTTGGTGAGTCTAGTATCATCAACAGGACTGGCAACTGTCACACATCATGTTAGGTGGGTCCAGTATCATCAACAGGACTGGTAACTGTCACACATCATGTTGGGTGAGTCTAGTATCATCATCAGGACTGGCAAATGTCACACATCATGTTAGGTGAGTCCAGTATCATCAACAGGACTGGCAACTGTCACACATCATGTTAGGTGAGTCTAGTATCATCAACAGGACTGACAACTGTCACACATCATGTTTGGTGAGTCTAGTATCATCAACAGGACTGGCAACTGTCACACATCATGTTAGGTGGGTCCAGTATCATCAACAGGACTGGCAACTGTCACACATCATGTTAGGTGAGTCTAGTATCTTCATCAGGACTGGCAACTGTCACACATCATGTTAGGTGAGTCCAGTATCATCAACAGGACTGGCAACTGTCACACATCGTGTTAGGTGAGTCCAGTATCATCAACAGGACTGGCAACTGTCACACATCATGTTAGGTGAGTCTAGTATCATCAACAGGACTGGCAACTGTCACACATCATGTTAGGTGAGTCTAGTATCATCAACAGGACTGGCAACTGTCACACATCATGTTAGGTGTGTCCAGTATCAACTGGACTGGCAACTGTCACACATCATGTTTGGTGAGTCTAGTATCATCAACAGGACAGGCAACTGTCACACATCATGTTTGGTGAGTCTAGTATCATCAACAGGACTGGCAACTGTATGTTAGGTGAGTCTAGTATCATCAACAGGACTGGCAATTGTCACACATCATGTTTGGTGAGTCCAGTATCATCAACAGGACTGGCAACTGTCACACATCATGTTTGGTGAGTCTAGTATCATCAACAGGACTGGCAACTGTCACACATCATGTTAGGTGAGTCCAGTATCATCAACAGGATTGGCAACTGTCACACATCATGTTAGGTGAGTCTAGTATCATCAACAGGACTGGCAACTGTCACACATGTTAGGTGAGTCTAGTATCATCAACAGGACTGGCAACTATCACACATCATGTTTGGTGGGTCCAGTATCATCAACAGGACTGGCAACTGTCACACATCATGTTAGGTGAGTCTAGTATCATCAACAGGACTGGCAACTGTCACACATCATGTTTGGTGAGTCTAGTATCATCAACAGGACTGGCAACTGTCACACATCATGTTAGGTGAGTCTAGTATCATCAACAGGACTGGCAACTGTCACACATCATGTTAGGTGAGTCTAGTATCATCAAGAGGACTGGCAACTGTCACACATGTTAGGTGAGTCTAGTATCATCAACAGGACTGGCAACTGTCACACATCATGTTTGGTGGGTCCAGTATCATCAACAGGACTGGCAACTGTCACACATCATGTTTGGTGAGTCCAGTATCATCAACAGGACTGGCAACTGTCACACATCATGTTAGGTGAGTCTAGTATCATCAACAGGACTGGCAACTGTCACACATCATGTTAGGTGAGTCTAGTATCATCAACAGGACTGGCAACTGTCACACATCATGTTTGGTGAGTCTAGTATCATCAACAGGACTGGCAACTGTCACACATCATGTTAGGTGAGTCTAGTATCATCAACAGGACTGGCAACTGTCACACATCATGTTAGGTGAGTCTAGTATCATCAACAGGACTGGCAACTGTCACACATGTTAGGTGGGTCTAGTATCATCAACAGGACTGGCAACTGTCACACATTATGTTAGGTGAGTCTAGTATCATTAACAGGACTGGCAACTGTCACACATGTTAGGTGAATCTAGTATCATCAACAGGACTGGCAACTGTCACACATCATGTTAGGTGAGTCCAGTATCATCAACAGGACTGGCAACTGTCACACATGTTAGGTGAGTCTAGTATCATCAACAGGACTGGCAACTGTCACACATCATGTTTGGTGGGTCCAGTATCATCAACAGGACTGGCAACTGTCACACATCATGTTAGGTGAATCTAGTATCATCAACAGGACTGGCAACTATGACATACATGTTTGGGGGGTCCAGTATCATCAACAGGACTGGCAACTGTCACACATCATGTTAGGTGAGTCTAGTATCATCAACAGGACTGGCAACTGTCACACATCGTGTTAGGTGAGTCCAGTATCATCAACAGGACTGGCAACTGTCACACATCATGTTAGGTGAGTCTATTATCATCAACAGGACTGGCAACTGTCACACATCATGTTAGGTGAGTCTAGTACCATCAACAGGACTGGCAACTGTCACACATCATGTTAGGTGAGTCCAGTATCACCAACAGGACTGGCAACTGTCACACATCATGTTAGGTGAGTCTAGTATCATCAACAGGACTGGCAACTGTCACACATCATGTTAGGTGAGTCTAGTATCATCAACAGGACTGGCAACTGTCACACATCATGTTAGGTGAGTCTAGTATCAACAACAGGACTGGCAACTGTCACACATCATGTTAGGTGAGTCTAGTATCATCAACAGGACTGGCAACTGTCACACATCATGTTAGGTGAGTCTAGTATCATCAACAGGACTGGCAACTGTCACACATCATGTTAGGTGAGTCTAGTATCATCAACAGGACTGGCAACTGTCACACATCATGTTTGGTGAGTCTAGTATCATCAACAGGACTGGCAACTGTCACACATCATGTTTGGTGAGTCTAGTATCATCAACAGGACTGGCAACTGTCACACATCATGTTAGGTGAGTCTAGTATCATCAACAGGACTGGCAACTGTCACACATCATGTTAGGTGAGTCTAGTATCATCAACAGGACTGGCAACTGTCACACATCATGTTAGGTGAGTCCAGTATCATCAACAGGACTGGCAACTGTCACACATCATGTTAGGTGAGTCTAGTATCATCAACAGGACTGGCAACTGTCACACATCATGTTTGGTGGGTGCAGTATCATCAACATGACTGGCAACTGTCACACATCATGTTAGGTGAGTCTAGTATCATCAACAGGACTGGCAACTGTCACACATCATGTTAGGTGAGTCCAGTATCATCAACAGGACTGGCAACTGTCACACATCATGTTTGGTGAGTCTAGTATCATCAACAGCACTGGCAACTGTCACACATCATGTTAGGTGAGTCCAGTATCATCAACAGCACTGGCAACTGTCACACATCATGTTTGGTGAGTCTAGTATCATCAACAGGACTGGCAACTGTCACACATCATGTTAGGTGAGTCCAGTATCATCAACAGCACTGGCAACTGTCACACATCTTGTTTTGTGAGTCTAGTATCATCAACAGGACTGGCAACTGTCACACATCATGTTTGGTGAGTCTAGTATCATCAACAGGACTGGCAACTGTCACACATCATGTTAGGTGAGTCTAGTATCATCAACAGGACTGGCAACTGTCACACATCATGTTAGGTGAGTCCAGTATCATCAACAGGACTGGCAACTGTCACACATCATGTTAGGTGAGTCCAGTATCATCAACAGGACTGGCAACTGTCACACATCATGTTAGGTGAATCTAGTATCATCAACAGGACTGGCAACTATGACATACATGTTTGGGGGGTCCAGTATCATCAACAGGACTGGCAACTGTCACACATCATGTTAGGTGAGTCTAGTATCATCAACAGGACTGGCAACTGTCACACATCGTGTTAGGTGAGTCCAGTATCATCAACAGGACTGGCAACTGTCACACATCATGTTAGGTGAGTCTAGTATCATCAACAGGACTGGCAACTGTCACACATCATGTTAGGTGAGTCTAGTACCATCAACAGGACTGGCAACTGTCACACATCATGTTAGGTGAGTCCAGTATCACCAACAGGACTGGCAACTGTCACACATCATGTTAGGTGAGTCTAGTATCATCAACAGGACTGGCAACTGTCACACATCATGTTAGGTGAGTCTAGTATCATCAACAGGACTGGCAACTGTCACACATCATGTTAGGTGAGTCTAGTATCAACAACAGGACTGGCAACTGTCACACATCATGTTAGGTGAGTCTAGTATCATCAACAGGACTGGCAACTGTCACACATCATGTTTGGTGGGTGCAGTATCATCAACATGACTGGCAACTGTCACACATCATGTTAGGTGAGTCTAGTATCATCAACAGGACTGGCAACTGTCACACATCATGTTAGGTGAGTCCAGTATCATCAACAGGACTGGCAACTGTCACACATCATGTTTGGTGAGTCTAGTATCATCAACAGCACTGGCAACTGTCACACATCATGTTAGGTGAGTCCAGTATCATCAACAGCACTGGCAACTGTCACACATCATGTTTGGTGAGTCTAGTATCATCAACAGGACTGGCAACTGTCACACATCATGTTAGGTGAGTCCAGTATCATCAACAGCACTGGCAACTGTCACACATCATGTTTTGTGAGTCTAGTATCATCAACAGGACTGGCAACTGTCACACATCATGTTTGGTGAGTCTAGTATCATCAACAGGACTGGCAACTGTCACACATCATGTTAGGTGAGTCTAGTATCATCAACAGGACTGGCAACTGTCACACATCATGTTAGGTGAGTCCAGTATCATCAACAGGACTGGCAACTGTCACACATCATGTTAGGTGAGTCCAGTATCATCAACAGGACTGGCAACTGTCACACATCATGTTAGGTGAGTCCAGTATCATCAACAGCACTGGCAACTGTCACACATCATGTTTGGTGAGTCTAGTATCATCAACAGGACTGGCAACTGTATGTTAGGTGAGTCTAGTATCATCAACAGGACTGGCAATTGTCACACATCATGTTTGGTGAGTCCAGTATCATCAACAGGACTGGCAACTGTCACACATCATGTTTGGTGAGTCTAGTATCATCAACAGGACTGGCAACTGTCACACATCATGTTAGGTGAGTCCAGTATCATCAACAGGATTGGCAACTGTCACACATCATGTTAGGTGAGTCTAGTATCATCAACAGGACTGGCAACTGTCACACATGTTAGGTGAGTCTAGTATCATCAACAGGACTGGCAACTGTCACACATCATGTTTGGTGGGTCCAGTATCATCAACAGGACTGGCAACTGTCACACATCATGTTAGGTGAGTCTAGTATCATCAACAGGACTGGCAACTGTCACACATCATGTTTGGTGAGTCTAGTATCATCAACAGGACTGGCAACTGTCACACATCATGTTAGGTGAGTCTAGTATCATCAACAGGACTGGCAACTGTCACACATCATGTTAGGTGAGTCTAGTATCATCAAGAGGACTGGCAACTGTCACACATGTTAGGTGAGTCTAGTATCATCAACAGGACTGGCAACTGTCACACATCATGTTTGGTGGGTCCAGTATCATCAACAGGACTGGCAACTGTCACACATCATGTTTGGTGAGTCCAGAATCATCAACAGGACTGGCAACTGTCACACATCATGTTAGGTGAGTCTAGTATCATCAACAGGACTGGCAACTGTCACACATCATGTTAGGTGAGTCTAGTATCATCAACAGGACTGGCAACTGTCACACATCATGTTTGGTGAGTCTAGTATCATCAACAGGACTGGCAACTGTCACACATCATGTTAGGTGAGTCTAGTATCATCAACAGGACTGGCAACTGTCACACATCATGTTAGGTGAGTCTAGTATCATCAACAGGACTGGCAACTGTCACACATGTTAGGTGAGTCTAGTATCATCAACAGGACTGGCAACTGTCACACATTATGTTAGGTGAGTCTAGTATCATCAACAGGACTGGCAACTGTCACACATGTTAGGTGAATCTAGTATCATCAACAGGACTGGCAACTGTCACACATCATGTTAGGTGAGTCCAGTATCATCAACAGGACTGGCAACTGTCACACATGTTAGGTGAGTCTAGTATCATCAACAGGACTGGCAACTGTCACACATCATGTTTGGTGGGTCCAGTATCATCAACAGGACTGGCAACTGTCACACATCATGTTAGGTGAATCTAGTATCATCAACAGGACTGGCAACTATGACATACATGTTTGGGGGGTCCAGTATCATCAACAGGACTGGCAACTGTCACACATCATGTTAGGTGAGTCTAGTATCATCAACAGGACTGGCAACTGTCACACATCGTGTTAGGTGAGTCCAGTATCATCAACAGGACTGGCAACTGTCACACATCATGTTAGGTGAGTCTAGTATCATCAACAGGACTGGCAACTGTCACACATCATGTTAGGTGAGTCTAGTACCATCAACAGGACTGGCAACTGTCACACATCATGTTAGGTGAGTCCAGTATCACCAACAGGACTGGCAACTGTCACACATCATGTTAGGTGAGTCTAGTATCATCAACAGGACTGGCAACTGTCACACATCATGTTAGGTGAGTCTAGTATCATCAACAGGACTGGCAACTGTCACACATCATGTTAGGTGAGTCTAGTATCAACAACAGGACTGGCAACTGTCACACATCATGTTAGGTGAGTCTAGTATCATCAACAGGACTGGCAACTGTCACACATCATGTTAGGTGAGTCTAGTATCATCAACAGGACTGGCAACTGTCACACATCATGTTAGGTGAGTCTAGTATCATCAACAGGACTGGCAACTGTCACACATCATGTTTGGTGAGTCTAGTATCATCAACAGGACTGGCAACTGTCACACATCATGTTAGGTGAGTCCAGTATCATCAACAGGACTGGCAACTGTCACACATCATGTTTGGTGAGTCTAGTATCATCAACAGCACTGGCAACTGTCACACATCATGTTAGGTGAGTCCAGTATCATCAACAGCACTGGCAACTGTCACACATCATGTTTGGTGAGTCTAGTATCATCAACAGGACTGGCAACTGTCACACATCATGTTAGGTGAGTCCAGTATCATCAACAGCACTGGCAACTGTCACACATCATGTTTGGTGAGTCTAGTATCATCAACAGGACTGGCAACTGTCACACATCATGTTTGGTGAGTCTAGTATCATCAACAGGACTGGCAACTGTCACACATCATGTTAGGTGAGTCTAGTATCATCAACAGGACTGGCAACTGTCACACATCATGTTAGGTGAGTCCAGTATCATCAACAGGACTGGCAACTGTCACACATCATGTTAGGTGAGTCCAGTATCATCAACAGGACTGGCAACTGTCACACATCATGTTAGGTGAGTCCAGTATCATCAACAGCACTGGCAACTGTCACACATCATGTTTGGTGAGTCTAGTATCATCAACAGGACTGGCAACTGTCACACATCATGTTTGGTGAGTCTAGTATCATCAACAGGACTGGCAACTGTCACACATCATGTTAGGTGTGTCCAGTATCAACAGGACTGGCAACTGTCACACATCATGTTAGGTGAGTCCAGTATCATCAACAGGACTGTGCAACTGTCACACATCATGTTAGGTGAGTCCAGTATTAACAGGACTGACAACTGTCACACATCATGTTAGGTGAGTCTAGTATCATCAACTGGACTGGCAACTGTCACACATCATGTTAGGTGAGTCTAGTATCATCAACAGGACTGGCAACTGTCACACATCATGTTAGGTGAGTCCGGTATCATCAACAGGACTGGCAACTGTCACACATCATGTTAGGTGAGTCTAGTATCATCAACAGGACTGGCAACTGTCACACATCATGTTAGGTGAGTCTAGTATCATCAACAGGACTGGCAACTGTCACACATCATGTTAGGTGAGTCTAGTATCATCAACAGGACTGGCAACTGTCACACATCATGTTTGGTGAGTCTAGTATCATCAACAGGACTGGCAACTGTCACACATCATGTTAGGTGAGTCTAGTATCATCAACAGGACTGGCAACTGTCACACATCATGTTAGGTGAGTCTAGTATCATCAACAGGACTGGCAACTGTCACACATCATGTTTGGTGGGTCCAGTATCAACAGGACTGGCAACTGTCACACATCATGTTAGGTGAGTCTAGTATCATCAACAGGACTGGTAACTGTCACACATCATGTTAGGTGAGTCTAGTATCATCAACAGGACTGGCAACTGTCACACATCATGTTAGGTGAGTCTAGTATCATCAACAGGACTGGCAACTGTCACACATCATGTTTGGTGGGTCCAGTATCATCAACAGGACTGGCAACTGTCACACATCATGTTAGGTGAGTCTAGTATCATCAACAGGACTGGCAACTGTCACACATCATGTTAGGTGAGTCTAGTATCATCAACATGACTGGCAACTACATGTTTGGGGGGTCCAGTATCATCAACAGGACAAACGATTATCAACACACATGTTTGGTGGGTCCAGTATCATCAACAGGACTGACAACTATCAACATAACCAGAAAGTATTCTATAAACGATTTAATACGTTAGGTTTTAAATGGGAAAAGTCACCTTACCTTCTTAGTCGTCATTTCTTTATTCTACCAAACAAACTGCCTATTTTTGGCCCCCTCTGCTGTTTCCCGCCGAGGCCTTCTGAGATTTGTCCACTTACCACGACGATCCGAAAAGGTACATTTTCGAACTAGTATTTCTGAGCCCTGGTTTAAAACTCAGGTAATGTTTATCGAAATAGGTGGAGCTCCAGCAATTCATCAGTTTCTGTCTAAACTTTGTTGATTACTTCGTTTAAATTTGTGAAGTTTGTACTTTGTCACTGTGATGACCGCGAATCTGCTTGGCGTACCTGCTTCAAGCTGGTCTGCAGAGAGAAGTTTTTCGGTGATGAGACCACCTCCGATCTTACGATGTGAGAAATTAAGACGGAACACTGCATCATTGCTGTCTACTAGCCACCTACTTGGAAATGGTTGACAAGCTCAATGACACGCGTCTTGCTCAAAGGTTTGTAAACAAAGAATGACGGCAGCCAAGAGGCGTCCACCCTCCACCTACCCCCACCCCCCACCCCTCCAATTTTGTCACACATAATATTTGTTAATGAATTAAAACATTAAAAACTAACTAGCGGACCTGTGCGAGAAATCTCGCTTATTCATAAAACACACTTTCCCCAATAGGTTTATAATGAGAGACATAAGGGGGAAGGTTGATAATTTTAAGGTTTTAGACGACAACTCATAATTGCAGCATGTTAGGTCATCAGTATGGCGGCTTCGGTGACGGTAGTTGGTAGCATGCTGAGCTTCTATGCCTAAGATAGCGGGTTCAAACCCGGCCAAAGCCGTCGGATTTTTTAAGAGCGTTAAAAATCCCTCAGTGTACCTTCCTTCGGTGGGGAATTAAAGCCGGCGGTCCTATGTCATAGATTTAAGGCATGTTCCACTAATTACACCTGTGTGAAGCTAAATTGTGTAGGTTAGGAATGTAAACAACGCTCTTAGATTTTTACGTTCATTGCCAAGAGCCGACTGCGGTGACGTCTGGTAGCTAAGTTCTGAACTAGTAGTCGTTGACGGTGGCGTTTAGCGGCAAAAGTAGGAACTACTTGAAAATTGATCGTCTGCAGTCCTTACTTGAATTAAAACAGATACACACACTAATACAGTCATCACAATTAACACCGGTTATCAGACAGATTCTACACACACCCAAAGTACACGGGGCTACATGACCGCGTTGTCGCAGCCCCTAAACTTAAGATCCAACCATCAGTATTTGCAAATCACACACTCCTTACAAAAATTTATATTTATGAAAATAGAACCGAATGCAATTCGTCACGGCCAATATCATTTGTGTGCTGAGTCCATTGATTGACAGCTACTCTCTTACAAACTAGAGGAGGAAATGGGAAACAAAAAGGAGAACAATGTAAATAAAAGACAAGAGGAAAGGAAATGCCCTCAAAGCACTAAGAATGAGAATTGAGGGACAGGGAAGAACGGAGAGCCAAGAAAGGCAGAGAGGAAAGAGGTGAGGGCCCACCCCAAAGGCAATGGAAGAAGGAGATAAACCGGACCCAGCTCAGGAAACCCTCGGGGTAACCAACACCCGAACACACTAGACGAGAGCCCTTGAGGGCGTAGCACTATCCAGGGTGCACCATAAATGGTGGGGCTACACACACCCTGCCTCCTTGAGGGCCTTGAGCAGAAGGCAGGAGATACAATGAAAAGAAAACGAGAGGTCTGACCCTCGAAGAATGAGGGATTAGGAGATGAGACAAGGGCCAATTAAGGTGGGAAAATGAAAGACTCCCTAGGCCTCGGATACCCTAATACCGTCAGGGTCGGAAGAGAACAAGCGTTGACCAAGGGAGGTCGACATAAAAGAAGACTGAGAGGAGCCCGGGACAAGTCAGTTGAAGCAATGCTGGACTCAGCTGGGATCCCGTGGTGGCCAACCCACATCCCACTAGATGTGAGCCACTGAGGGTTAAGGAAGAAGAAAAGAGAGGCGAGCCTGCAAACACTCATCTATAGTTGTTTCATTTGAGGGGCTTGGACATTGTGGACATTCAGCCCCGTGTATTTGGGTGTGTGGATTTTTGAAGTGTAACATCTTTCCACTCGGTAGCTGGATATTTTTTGTGACAGTGATTTCGGAAAAGGGACGGAAATGGGACGGAAACAATGAACGCGTGCGGTGGCGGAGATAGGTACCACGACGTACTGTCGGCCACGGGGCTATGTGGAATGTATATCGCATACGGTTTACATCAAGGTTTGGAGGCCTCGTTAAAGATATTCCTACAATAAATCATCTTCAAGTTGTCGTTCTTTGGTGTGAAAATATTCAGAGCCTTACAGTAGTCGCACATGATGTGTAACACGTGACATGCCATCCCACTATGCGTCTGCCGGGAACGCAAATCCCTTGTTAACAGTGAACTCTGTTGGTCACCGAAACAACTACTTGCAAAACTCCAGTGCCAAATCCTGACCGGTTCGCGCATGTCGGCCATGTGGCTATGTGGGATGTATATCGCATACAGTTTACGTCAAGGCTTGGAGGCCCCAATAAAGATATTCCTACAATAAATCATCTTCAAGTTGTCGTTCTTTGGTGTGAAAATATTAATTATATCATATTTGCTGAAAACAATTATGTTATTAAATCTTCACACTTTTGCTGTGTTCTTATTTAATGTAAGCATTCGAGGTACTGTCGGCCAACATACAGCCCTAGTTAGTTAGTTATTGTTGTTTTAAGGGGCGGAACTACGAGGTCATCTGCCCCTCTTAACACAGATTAAAGAATACAAATTTGAAATTGAATTTAAAATTTTGAGGTGGACACCTCAATTTAAAAAGACCTAAAATTAATAAAACAAAAAATTAAATAAAAATAAAAATTATTATAAAAATAAACAAAAATTACCGAAAAACAAAAAATTATCATTCAAAAACGAACAAGTCGTTGAGTCAATGTTCACTGGAAAATTTAGATTGCTGGCCCTAACCCACTCTCACTAATAAAGCGGATAACGCGATCAGCAGCCACCGCGTCATCGGCTAATATAAGTTTGAGTGTCAACTACAAACCAAGGTTTCTTCGTGAGTCAGCAAGATCCACACACTCTGTGAAAATATGGGCCACGGTGAAAACGGCCCCACAGGTACAAAGTGGGGGGTCTTCCGTTCTCATTAGGTACGAGTGGGTGGATCTTGTATGACCTATCCTTAGCCTACACAAAATGACGGACTCTCTCCGTGACCAGAAAGAGCTCCGCCACACGCGAGTAGTTCCCTTGATCGCTCTCAGTTTACTGGGCAATGGGTCAGCTAGCCACTGATTCCCAAAATGCCAGAAGTTGTAGGCGTAACTGAGAGCGAATATCTCTAGCGGGTACCTCCCTTGGTCGAGGTGGTAGTGATACCGCCTCTTTTGCAGCTTGATCCGCTAAATCATTTCCCGCAATTCCCATGTGGCTTGAAAGCCACAGAAAGGTGATTCGAGTGTCAGCGTGGCACAGCCCGGCTAGTAGGTCGTGGATTCGCTGCACTAGGGGGTGTAGTGGGAAACATGTAGCAATTGACTGCAACGAACTCAAAGAGTCGGTACACACGAGAAAGTGGATTCGTGCATCCTGTGGTGCAAACTGCAGAGCTTCATAGATGGCAACGAACACCACAGTATACACACTACAGGCCTCGGGCAAAGAGATCTTGGTATATGCACCATCAATAACGTAAGCACAACCCACCTTCTCGCCCACCTTCGAACCATCCGTGTAGAGAATGCCAGCGTCCGGAAATGAATGAACTATGCTGTGGAACTGCCTCCGATAAACGGAGGCATCCGTGTTCACCCTAGGACCTCAGTGCAGATCTAACCGAATTTCCGGACGCGGGTCTTGCCACGGAGGCACCTCGCTAGGTGTCCGGATCATACAGGGACCTACAGCCACTCCTAGTTCAGTACACGAGCTATCCAGTCTAATACCACCTGGCCGAGTGGCACGAGGCTGGTTGGCGTACCTCTGGTGGCTTTGGGTACTGAAGAGAGCTTGATAGGTCGGGTGTTGCGGCATTTGACGCACATTGGCAGCATATTATTCTAAAAGCATATGTTGGCTTCTATGATTTAAAGGTGGAACACCCGATTCGGCGAGTAGGCTGGGTATCGGGCTGGTCCGGAAGGCACCGGTAGCCAGCCTAACGCCACTATGGTGGATACTGTCCAGCATTTTCAAGGTTGCCGGCCTTGCTGAACCGTGTGCCGCAGAACCATAGTCTAGCCGGGACAGGACGAGGGCTTGGTAGAACCGTAGCAGCATCGCACGGTCAGCCCCCCACGTAGTGCCACTAAGAAACTTGAGCGTGATCAGTTTCCTGAGACACTCCGTTTTTAGTTGCCGTATATGGTGCTGCCACGTTAATTTGCTGTCAAAATGGAGCCCCATGAAGCGATAAGTGTCAACCAACTGCAACGCAGCATCCCTGAGATGTAGTTCAGGGTGTACATGTAACCTCCGGAGCCGACAAAAATGGACGACGGAGGTTTTCGCTGCTGAAAAACGAAAACCCCGGTCATGAGCCCACCTGTCGACCCGGTTGATAGCTAGCTGCAATTGCCGTTCCATGACCGCCATACTTCCAGAGCTGTAATGCAGAGCTAAATCGTCTACATACAGCGATGGAACTACCGCGGAGCGAGCGGCGGCAACAATGCCATTTATGGTAATCGCGAACAAGGTGACACTCAGCACAGATCCCAGAGGAACTCCATTTTCTTGAGTATAGTAGTTGCGATAATGTCTTACTGACCCTTAGACGGACATGAAATTCGCAATGCAAGTCGGTAGATTACCAAGGAGTCCCCACTTGTGAAGGGTGGAAAGGATCCCGTAGCACCATGTGGTGTCGTAGGCTTTCTCGAGGTCAAAGAAAACCGTGACTAGGTGCCTGTATGGCAAGTCGCACCAGATGGTCAGTGGTGGACCTATGAGAGCGAAATCCACACTGGTACTCAGGCAGGATTGGTGAGACACAATAAAATTTGAAGGGCACGGTCGGGGTCAGCCAGAATGGTGCTACGATCTTACCGAGTTTCATTGAAATCGCTCCAGCCGTTTAGATGTTATCAGGGACACACACACACACACACACACACACACACACACATACGAATCACATAAACACGCACACATAGACACACGGACAAAAGGTGATCTCATGAGCCTATTATTTCATAAAATGAAAATAGGCTAATATAATAAATGAAATTAAATAAATATATAAATAAAATTATAATTAAAATTTATATAAATAATAAATTAAGTTAAAAATAAATAATAAATAAATAGATAATAAAATAATTTAGTAGTTAATAACTAACAAATAATCATTTGAAAAGTCCTCTATTTTAAGAGCTATGTTGCGCGCGGCGGCCATCTTGCGCATTAGCCCCTGGCGGCGTAGCCGAGCTCGTCAAACGTGCACCATGGTTAAGAGGGCCGCTGCGGTAAGTACAGATATCGTAGGTTTGAATCCCGGTGCTGACAGCGGTTATCCTGAGTGTGGGTTTTCCCCGAGTTTTGCCACACTCCCTACAAGAAATTGCCTGGATAGTGCCTTACTTCAAGTCCCGGAGCGTCTACCCCATCCCTGTCCCAGACACATTTACACACACAACTACAATCATCACAGCAATACAGGTTAACACACAGCTTCAACACACTCCCGAATACACGGGGCTGATGACCAGAATATCTGAAGCCCCTCAAATTAATTAACAACAACTGTACAAGTATTTCCATTTCTCAAGGAGATATTATTACACAAGAAAAGTTTCATGTATTTTTATCCCGAAGTTTTCGAGTAATACAATATGCACAAAAAACAAACAGTACCGTACTTTAAAGAGTTTAACTGATTTTTGACTAATTTGGCTCGCCTCAATGGTAAATCTAGAACATTCCTGTTCCCCTGACAGGAACAAAATAAACCACTGTATAATATATCTCTGCTACCAATACGATGACTGCGTATCTCTCAACAAGAGAAAACATTTATAGAAGTCTCAGCAAAAGTGGGCATAACCTCTCACGATGTATCATGTTGATATATGAGTTGATCAATACTCATTTTTATGTTTATTCAGTTTTTCCAACAAGATCCCGTGCTTTATATTGCAATTAGCCCTGAATGCCTAAAATATCATTTTCGAAGATTTTTGTCACCTACCAAGGTCCTTCTTACCTTACAAATGCTACATGCAGCCGGTAAAAGGTTAAGTTGCTTACACTAGACATGCGACAAATTTCACTCATCCGTAACTGGGAGATTACTGGACATATACTGAATTTACTAAAGCAACTCGGCTTGTATCTCATGCTCAATAAGTTAATAACGATCACAAAATTAGTGTTAATGTACCCATAGAATTTTCTGTCCTATTAAAACGACTTATTTTTAATAAAAACTAGTGTAGATTAATTTACATGTAACTTCTCTCCCGCAAAGAAAATAAAATAAAGCTACTATTGTCCCGCTATGTGGGATTCAAAATTATTTGGCGCTAGCCTCAGTTTGAAATAAGCTATATTTCGTGGGAGAAAAGTTAAGGAAAGGAAAGGAAGATTGTAGTTTTACGTGACCGTGAATCTTGTGATTATGAGCCACGGGACCTCCTTTTTACGTGGAATCCGAACCACAGGACATGGCATTTCACTTCGAAAATCTCACATGCAACCATGGGAGGACGGAGTTGTATTACAACAGTCTAAAATACACAGTCGCGAGGCTCACTGCGTTAGGAAATTGCATCCTCTTGGTAGGTGAAGTGACACTAGCGCTCGTGGCGGCCAGCAAGCTGGCGACTGCTTTGAGCACGTTACACGTGGGACAGAGGATATCACATTTGCAGGGGTTTTATGTATTTTAACTCACCTGAGTAATTATTTCCATTGTAAACATAAATCGTGTTAAATCACTAACTGCTACAGAATAGAAAAGCCACTTTTAATTCATAGGAACAAACAGAAAAATGCTATGTTATTTTTAGTTCAGTCCTCTACAAGTATCTCTAGGTACAGTTGTATGAGGTATTTAATAGGTCTTACGTAGAATTAATAGGCCATACTAATTATAAATTCATGTATTTGTTTCAATTTTAGTCGCAGGTATCTCTATAGAGTATAAAACAAAGTCCCCGATTCTTGGATGTAACGGGTAATCTCGAAATCCACTGAATGGATTTTGATGCGGTTTTCACCATTCAGTAAAGGATTTCTCGGGGAAGGTTTCTGTAGGAAAACATTCATTTATGACCAAACGAAGACGAGCAGTAACGATTTCAGTGAATCGAGTCGAAGAAAAACCTGCCATCCGTGCGCCTTTTAAGCTTACGCTGGGTAAAACGTTAAACATATCTATATACTATGAGAATTGTTCTTCATGAAAACTTCTACAATAAAGTCTGCGACAGTATATCTATATCTTCAATACATTGCCCACTATAAGTGATTTTACGTTTTCATTTCTCCCAACAATCTCCATTCAGTGGAAATTTAAATTACTAGCCTCGGAGCGAGTTTAAGAGCTAGCGAGCGAGCCTATCAGCCCAGCTTCGGTCAGCATCAACTGTCGAGTCGTGTCGAGTTAAAACTTCAGAGAAGAGTAGACTATATGTGTTTGGAATTTCGCTGTTCATCTCGGCTTTTCTGAATTGAGTATGGGACCTTCCGTCCGTGTGCCTATTTAAGCTTACGCTTGGTAAAACCTTTAAGATACCGGGAGAAGCCGGGGCGGGTTGCTAGTATGGGTATAATATACTATCAAATTCTTAACCATATCAAAAGCTAGTTATTCCGTAAAATTGAGTAATATTATAGTTAATTAGTAAAAAATACCAGTGTGATTTGTGAAACGAAAAGTATAAAAAGATATTAAGGTTTTAAATGGCTCAATTGTAGGTACTTCGTATTTTTTCTGTGGGTTTGAAACCTTTCATTACTGAATTTGACAAAAGAATACAAATTTACAAATAATTTCGGCAATGACAATTGTGCACCGTTGCTTCACAGCAGGCATGTGGGAGACCAGGTGTTTCATAAGAGAATTAACAAACAGTGTACCACATCTAAGTCTGTGAGCATTATCCTGACGACATAAATTGACTTGTTTCAAAATGATTCGAGAATAAGTTTATATTATATGCAGACGACATGGTGCAAGGTTCCAAAAACTTAGAGGATCACCAGGATGCAATGAACAAACTATAAGAATGGTCAGAAAGCAATGATCTTGAACTAAACATTGACAAAACAGTATGTATGGTTTTCCGGAAAGGTGGGCGAGTGGCAGCGCAAGAGAGAATCACGTATGATGGGCAAACTCTGAAAACCGTTGGCAGTTTTCGATACCTTGGCATAACTTTACAATCGTCAGGAGCTTCATTCAGAATTCACATCAAGGAATATAGTAAGGAATGAATAATTTTTTGTACACTCACCGGCATTAAAAGCGAAACACTACGTAGCCTGTATCAGACAAAACTCAATATTTGGCCGTTTCAAACCTGGTATAAATTGAAAGCTGTGACTTTGCAGCGATAAGGATATGTGCCGTGATTTAATTAGCTCATATGAGAAGTTCCAGCGCAACAATTGATAGACATTGTTGATAGTGTTACGTGCCACCCCCTAGTGGCACTTTTGTTAACTGGATTACGGTGGGTTGAAGCACAACACAGATTGTTCCTTTAAAGAAACGTATTAGCTTTATTGCGGCCAGAAAGATACACCACTCAACAGCAAATACAAGCAATTAGAACCTTACTCCAGTTTCCTCAGGGAGAGAACACTTCCCCTTCACTTGTCAATAAGCCGCAGAAGTTAATCCCTCGTAATGAGGTGGCCCCGTGCGCTGGCTGGAAATAGCTGCACTAAGTCTGTCACTCACTGTTTCGCAATTCACCACAATGTCTCTGTCTCCCTAGGTAAGTACACACTCCTCACACTGCTCCGCGGCTCGGAAGGAATCTCACTGGGTTTCGCAAGTCACGTCACCACACCTTTGTCGCTCAGGAAAAACATGCATTAGCTCAGAAACACTGTCCTCAGAAAAGCTCGGTCCCCTCACTGTTGAGGCCGCTTATATAGCAGGCTGGTGACTCAATGAATTCTAGAATCGGCAAGGATACACAGCTTCTCGAGATTTCCATCACTGGCTGGGTCACGAATATTCTGGACCATCCCTTTGTCCTAGTAGCCCTGTTGCGTAAGGCGCACGTAATACACTGAGGCAGAGCACACACAGCTGTGACTCAACCGGCGAGACTACGAAACAAGCTCACAGCCGTAACACCACCCCCTTCCTAAAAGGCTGATCGTCCCGATCAATCATTGGTCCGTCTGTGTCCCTCCGTAGGCTGCCAGGCGATCTCGATGCACGATCTTCATCTTCGCCCTCGGGCTCCGCTGGATCCTGTAGACGACATCGTTGATCCGTTTCACGACTCGGTACGGGCCCTCCCAGGACTTCTGCAGTTTGGGTGACAGGCCTTTCTTCCGTAATGGGTTGAAGAGCCAAACCAGGTCGTCCTCGTGGAATCCGTCGGCATCCGTCTGTTGGTCGTAACGGGTCTTCATCCGGTCGGTCTCGATCCGCAGTTTCCTCCTCGCGAACGCGTGCACGTTCTCCAGTTGGTCTACCAGTTCTTGACAATACTGGCTTACCGGGACCGGATCATTCCCAGGTCGGCCAAAGGCAAGATCGACAGGTAGACGGAGTTCCCTCCCAAACATGGCCCGGGCTAGTGTGCACCTGGTGGCTTCATGCACGGCGGCGCGATAGGCCAGGAGAAATAGTGGAAGATCTTTTTCCCAATCCCTCTGGTGCTCGCTGACGACTATTCGGAGATGGTTCTCGATGGTGCGATTGAATCGCTCTACCATCCCGTTGGACTGAGGGTGTAGCGGCGTCGTCCTTGTCTTCCGGATTCCCAGCAGCTGGCATCGGTTCTGGAACACCTGCGACTCGAAGTTCCTCCCTTGGTCGGAGTGCAGCTCCAGGGGTACTCCGTACCGGCTGACGAATTCCTTCATCAGGGTCTCTGCGATCGTCGCGGCTTCTTGGTTAGGGAGCGCATATGCCTCTGGCCATTTGGTGAAGTAATCGCTGACGACCAATGTGTAGCGGTTCCCTGTCTCGCTCAACGGGAATGGCCCAGCAACATCGATGGCCACTTTCTCCCTGGGGCCGCCCACGTTGTAGGTCTTCAGTGGACCCCGTCGTCTTCGTCCTGGGCCCTTGCTGGCTGCGCAATCGTGGCACCTCGCGCAGTGGTTCTCCACGTCTGTTCGGCATCCGAACCAGTAGAACCACTCTCTCAGCTTCTCCAGGGTCTTCTTTATCCCTAGGTGTCCACCAGATGATCCTCCATGAACTTCCTTCAGGACTTCCTCCGTCATAGCCTTTGGAACGACGACTTGTTCCCGAGATGTCTTCCCATCGGTGCTCTCACAGGCACGGCAGATGAGGCCATCCCTTAAATCAGAGAGTCCCACTGCGCCCAGTAGGACTTAAACTTTGGGCTGCAGTCACTCACAATGTTCCACCCGAGTCTGGGGACACAGGCCCTCTTCCATTCGGCTATCAGTCCCAGGTCATCATCTTCTGCTTGTGTCCGCGTGAAAGATTCGCGGCTACTGCTCCCTTGAAGTTCCACAGTAGTCCTTCGGCACTGTATCCCGGTGTTCTCCTCCCTTCTAGTACAGAAAGTGCAGTCTTCGGGGCACGGTCTTCGTGACAGGGCGTTGGCATTAGAATGCAGTTGGCCTTTCCTGTGCTGGTTCTCAAAGTTGTACTGTTGAAGCCTCTCTAACCACCGCGCGAGTTGACCCTCGGGCTGCTTGAAGTTCAGGAGCCACCGCAGGGATGCATGCTCGGTCCTGATGAGAAATTCTTGCCCGTACAGGTACTTGTGGAAGTGTTCAATGGTCTTCACGATGGCGAGCAGTTCCTTCCTGGTGACGCAGTAGTTCCTCTCTGGCTTTGACAAGGCTTTGCTGAAGTAGGCCACTACTCTCTCATCGCCGTCCACTCTTTGCGACAGGATTCCCCCTATACCAAAGTCGCTGGCATCGGTATCGACGATGAACCTTGTTCCAGGTCTGGGGTAGGCCAGAATAGGTGCGGTGCACAGAGCCTGCTTGAGTTGTTCGAAGGCACTGTGGCATTCTGCTGTCCACGTGAAGAGTTGGTCCTTCTCAGTCAGTCAATGCAGTGGTTTGGCGATGTCAGCGAATCATCTCACGAATAAGTGCAGAGTCCCAGGAAGCTTCGTAGTTTGGACTTGTCCTTCGGAACTGGCCACTCCCTCACAGCTGCGTTCTTCTCCGGGTCGGTGCGCACCCCTTCCTCGGAGACGATATGCCCAAGGTACTGGACCTGCTTCTGGAAGAGCTGACACATCTTGGGGCTCAACTTCAGCTGGGCAGCCCGTAGCTTCATTAAGATCTCCATCAGGTTGCTGTAGTGCTCCTCGAAGCTTCTCCCCAGAACGATGACGTCGTCTAGATAGACCAGGCAGGTCTTCCAGTGTAGTCCCCTCAGAATGGACTCCATTAGCCTTTCGAAAGTCACAGGGGCGTTGCACAGACCGAATGTCATGACGGTGAACTGCCAGAGCCCGCTGCCCACAGAGAACGCAGTTTTCTCGCGGTCCTTAGGGTGGACCTCCACCTGCCAGTAGCCACTCTTCAAATCCAAGGTGGAGAACCATCTTGACCATGATATGGTGTTCAGGGTGTCGTCGATCCGGGGTAGAGGGTAGCTGTCCTTCTTCGTGAGGTCATTCACCCGCCTGTAATCCACGCAGAACCTGGTGGAACCGTCCTTCTTCTTCACTAGCACGACC
The DNA here is from genome assembly GCA_946902985.2 of Meconema thalassinum. Lineage (NCBI taxonomy): Eukaryota > Metazoa > Arthropoda > Insecta > Orthoptera > Tettigoniidae > Meconema > Meconema thalassinum. The sequence continues at coordinate 252,899,878 of OX336396.1, forward strand.
GGAGAACTCCAAGGACTATGTGATGGCTTGATCACTCCTTGCTCCTTCATCTCTTCTACCATCCGGTCGACTTCGGCTTGCTTGGCGAGCGGGACACGTCGGAATGGGGCCCTAATCGGTGCGCTGTCCCCAACGTCGATTCTGTGCTGGACCAAGCTTGTCCTGCCGAAGTCTTTGCTCCCATGAAGAAGACATCCTGGAATTCATGTAGCAGGTCCCGTTGGCGTGATTGTTCCTCGTCTAAATGGTCCTGGGATCCTTGGTACAGCTTCTGTAGTTCTTTTGGCAGGGCGCGTCTTCTTCGGTTGTCCGTCTGCAGGTGTCCGTCCGTCGTGTCTGTGATGCGGGCAATCTAGGTAACGGGCTCGCAGGCTCCTAGGTTGGTGTCCCGGTGAACCGTAATGTCGTAGTCGTTCAGGTTGGACAGGCGGACGTACGGCCGAGACGTCGTGTTGATGAGAGTCTTGGCAATTAGCAATCCTTTCGTCTGGATGTCCTCATATTTTGGCTCGACGGTAGCCTCCACTCCCTCAGCAGTTCCGTCGACAATTACGGCAGCGCTGACCTCCGTCCTGGCGGGAACGATGACGTCCTCTCTCAGCCTTACTCGTCGTGCGGTGACGGCCTCGTGTGCTGGTTGCAAAGCAAGTTCCTCACCTCCGAAGTGCAGAGTGTTGGTACTCAGGTCCAAGATGATGTTGTTCTGGTCCAGGAAGTCCAGTCCTATGATCACTTCGTTAGATACGTCAGCCACAAGCACTGGATGCTTCACCGCACGTCGACCAATGACGATCTCCAGTGATGCTTCGCCATGTACCGGTGCAGTCTCTCCAGTCGCGGTTATTAGTTAGAGGTTCCTTTGTGTGGGTTGCACTCTCCACCTCGGGATCACGGTGGGATTGACGATGGTCCTCGACGCTCCCGTGTCGATCAGCATGGGCCAGCTCACTCCGTTGACGACTCCGTCGACCATTAGGCTGCTATTATCCCTCCGTAGCTGCGTCACACGAACTTGGACTGCCGGGGCTTGACGACTGTCACAAGCCGACCTTTGCCCCCCAAGGCTGGCTGATACTTGCTTTCCTGGGTTTCCGTACGACTGACTGTCCCGAGGGAAACCCTTGGCGGCGGCGATCACCGCAGTCCTTGCTCAGGTGGCCTCTCTTACGGCATGTCCAGCAGGTCGGTAGTCCTCTTCCGGGCCACCTCTCCGGATGTCCTTCGGCTACGTTTTTGTTGGTGGTACTGCGACTCTTGAAGAACCGGCCTAGCGCCTCTATCAGTTCATCGGCCAGGGGCTAGGTCTCGTTGGTTTCTTCAGGTTCGTCGACGTCCACTTAACGCACCCGCGCGTGCATTCTAGATGCCTGTTTTGCCGTCTCGAACTCAAGTGCGTGGCTCAGCGCATCTGCCAGGGTCTTATTGCGCGCGAATCGCAGCGCCTGTTGAGTGTCCGAGTCCCGTAGCACGTTAGTGAAGGTCTGCGTCGCAATCTGTTCCAGAAAGTCGGCCGGCGCTGTTGGATAGGCGAGCCTTACGAGGCGTGTGATGTCCATCTCGAACTCCTGCAGGGTTTCCGCGTTCTTTTGTACCCGGGTCCGGAGCTGCATCTGGTAGGCCTGCTGAAAATGGCTATCTCCATATCGGGACTCCATATGGGCGATTAGTGAAGCGTAGTCTTGGGATCCAGTCGGGATGGCCTGAAGGACGTTGAGGGCGTCCCCTCTCAGCGCTACAATGAGAGCTGTAGCCTTTTAGTTAGTTAGTTAGTTATTGTTGTTTTAAGGGGCGGAACTACGAGGTCATCTGCCCCTCTTAACACAGATTAAAGAATACAAATTTTGAATTGAATTTAAAATTTTTTAGGTGGACATCTAAATTTAAAAAGACCAAAAATTAATAAAACAAAAACAAAAAGAAATTAAATAAAAATGAAAATCATAAAAATAAATAAAAATTACGGAAAAAACAAAAACATTATCATTCAAAAACGAACAAGTCGTTGAGTCAATGTTCACTGGAAAATTTAGATTGCTGGCCCTAACCCACTCTCACTTATAAAGCGGATAACGCGATCAGCAGCCACCGCGTCATCGGCTAATATAAGTTTGAGTGTCGTCTGCAAACCAAGGTTTCTTCGTAAGTCAGCAAGATCCACACACTCGGTGAAAATGTGGGCCACGGTGAATACGGCTCCACAGGTACAAAGTGGGGGGTCTTCCCTTCTCATTAGGTACGAGTAGGTGGATCTTGTATGACCTATCCTTAGCCTACACAAAATGACGGACTCTCTCCGGGCCCGGAAGGAGCTCCGCCACACGCGAGTAGTTCCCTTGATCGCTCTCAGTTTACTGGGCAGTGGGTTAGCTAGCCACTGACTCTCCCAAAAAGCCAGAAGTTGTAGGCGTAACTGAGAGCGAATATCTCTAGCGGGTACCTCCATTGGTCGAGGTGGTAGTGATACAGCCTCTTTTGCAGCTTGATCTGCTAACTCATTTCCCGCAATTCCCATGTGGCTTGGAAGCCACAGAAAGGTGATTCGAGTGTCAGCGTGGCACAGCCCGGCTAGTAGGTCGTGGATTCGCTGCACTAGGGGGTGTTGCGGGAAACATGTAGCAATTGACTGCAACGAACTCAAAGAGTCGGTACACACGAGAAAGTGTATTCGTTCATCCTGTAGTGCAAACTGCAGAGCTTCATAGATGGCAACGAGCTCCGCAGTAAACCCACTACAGGCCTCAGGCAAAGAGATCTTGGTATTTGCACCATCAATAACGTAAGCACAACCCACCTTCTCGTCCACCTTCGAACCATCCGTGTATAGAATGCCAGCGTCCGGAAATTGGTGAACTATGCTGTGGAACTGCCTCCGGTAAACGGACGCATCCGTGATCACCTTAGGACCTTGGTGAAGATCTAACCGAATTTCCGGACGCGGGACCCGCCACGGAGGCACCTCGCTAGATGTCCGGATCATACAGGGACCTACAGCCACTCCTATTTCAGTACACGAGCTATCAAGTCTAATACCAACTGGCCGAGTGGCACGAGGTCGGTTGGCGTACCCCTGGTGGTTTTGGGTACCGAAGAGAGCTTGATAGGTCGGGTGTTGCGGCATTTGACGCACATTGGCAGCATATGCTAAAAGCATATGTTGGCGTCTATAATTTAAAGGTGGAACACCCGATTCGGCGAGTAGGCTGGGTATCGGGCTGGTCCGGAAGGCACCGGTAGCCAGCCTAACGCCACTATGGTGGATACTGTCCAGCATTTTCAAGGTTGCCGGCCTTGCTGAACCGTATGCCGCAGAACCATAGTCTAGCCGGGACAGGACGAGGGCTTGGTAGAACCGTAGCAGCACCGCACGGTCAGCCCCCCACGTAGTGCCACTAAGAAACTTGAGCATGTTCAGTTTTCTGAGACATGTAATTTTCAATTGCCGTATATGGTGCTGCCACGTTAACTTGCTGTCAAAATGGAGCCCCAGGAAGCGATAAGTGTCAACCAACGGCAACGCAGCATCCCTGAGATGTAGTTCAGGGTGTAAATGTAGCCTCCGTTGCCGACAAAAATGGACGTCGGAGGTTTTCGCTGCTGAAAAACGAAAACCCCGGTCGTGAGCCCACCTGTCGACCCGGTTGATGGCTAGTTGCAATTGGCGTTCCACGACTGCCATACTTCCAGAGCTGTAATGCAGAGCTAAATCGTCTACATACAGCGATGGAACTACCGCGGACCCGGCGGCGGCAACAATGCCATTAATGGCAATCGCGAACAAGGTGACACTCAGCACTGAACCCTGAGGAACTCCATTTTCTTGGGTATAGTATTGCGATAATGTCCTACCGACCCTTACACGGAAGAGTCAGACGGACATGAAATTCGCAATGAAAGTCGGCAAGTTACCACGGAGTCCCCACTTGTGAAGGGTGGAAAGGATCCCGTAGCGCCATATGGTGTCGTAGGCTTTCTCGAGGTCAAAGAAAACCGTGACTAGGTGCTGCTTTCGGAAAAAAGCATCCTGTATGGCGCTCTCAAGTCGCACCAGATGGTCAGTGGTGGACCTATGAGAGCGAAATCCACATTGGTACTCAGACAGGAGACCTTTATCCTCCAAGAACCACACCAGTCGACGGTTCACCATCTTTTCGAGCAGTTTGCATAGGCCATTTGTCAAACAAATGGGCCTATAGCTGCTTACAAACTTGGGATCCTTTCCAGCCTTAGGAATCGGTATCACGATCCACTCTCGCCATTGAGATGGAAACTCCCCTTCAATCCATATACGATTGAAGAGGATCAACAGTTTTTTATACTGGCTTCGCACAGATGTTTTAACATTTGATTATGTATGTTATCCGGTCCAGGAGCCGTATCCCTGCACAGTGCAAGCGCACTGCGCAGTTCCCATTCAGAGAATGGTACATTATAGGACTCCGAAGCAGCAGTGGCAAAGGACAAGGGGTGAGTCTCTACCTCCCGCTTCAGAGTCAGAAATGTAGGATCGTAACACCCGGAGCAGGATACATCGGAGAAGTGCGAGCCAATGCTGTTGGCAATGGTGAGATGGTCCGTGATGATGTCTCCATTGATGGATACTCCGGGTATCGACAGTGATGTCGGGAGTCCGGAGATCCAGCGAAGCTTAGTCCACACTTGAGATGAAGGAGTATGCGCCGTCATAGACGCCACATACTTTTCCCACGTCGTTTTCTTACTCTCCCGAATCAGATATCGGGCTCTGGCACGCATCCTTCTAAAGGTGATAAGGTTGGCCATAGTGTTTTGCCTCCGATAGCATTTGAAAGCACGTCGACGATCTTTAATGGCTGCTGCAATCTCGGCTGTCCACCAAGGGACAAGCTTCCGGCGTGAGTTTCCGGATGAGGAAGGTATTGTTTCCTCAGCAGCAGCCAAAATACCATTCGTTATATGAATGGTATGATCGTCGACAATCTCAAAGGTATCTTCGACAAACACCGCCCGTGCCATGAAAGTTGGCCAATCAGCCCGACGGAGAAGCCATCGACTTGGTAACTCGATGGCTCTCTGGTTTGGAAGAGTAACGATAATTGGAAAATGGTCACTATTACAAAGGTCGTCGTGTACACCCCACTGTAGCAGGGGAACCAGCGCACGACTGCACAAGGTAATATCGACACTTGAATAAGTGCCGTGTGCAATAGAGAAGTGCGTAGGTTCCCCTGTGTTCAACAAACACAGGTCCAGCCGCCTGATCAGCCTCTCAAAATCTCTCCCTTTACCGCTAGTGGTAGCGGAGCCCCAGATGGTGTTGTGGGCATTAACATGTCCCAGAAGGAGAAAAGGAGGGGTGGGGGGAGCTGAGAGACTAGATCCTCCAGCTGTCCGTAATCCGGTTGAGAATCAGGCGGGATGTACACGTTACATACTGTTGCCATTACTGGCAACGAAGTACGAACTGCAACTGCTTCTAGCTGAGTACGCAACGGCACCTCTTCACTAAAGAGACTAGAGTGGACGAGAGTGCAGACGCCACCGGCGGCCACAGCTCCGTCCACCCGGTCTTTAGAAAAGAGTTTGAAGTGTCGCATTGTTGTCTCATGTCCAGGACGAAACCTGGATTCCTGAAGACAGACAATGTTTGCCGTAAACTGAGAAATCAATTGGCGTACTTCAGCGAGATGTCGAAAATAGCTATTACAGTTCCATTGTAATAGTGCCATAGTGTGGACTTAAGTAGAAGATAGTCGTCATAGTCGTCTACTTATGGTTAACCGTTTGCCAACCATCCCTATCCTTAGGAGTAGGTGATAGGGTAGGAGAGCATTCCTCAATCTCCACATCTCCTTCGGAGGACGAAGAAAACGGAGCGAATGCTCTCTTGGTTGGCGAACGGTTATCGCCGGACTTTCCGGGTCTCGTCCTTGGTGAAGAGCGAGAGCGGTGACGAGGGACCTTCTCCCGGTCCGATGACTGGGAGTCCGTCCCCGGCACGTCCCGGCTATTTTTCTTTTTGAACCGGCGTTGACGTCTATTTGGGGAAGTAGTTGGTCCCTTCCCCCCTGACGTCTCCGTCCTGCCAAACAATGCAGCACTTGCTAGCACTGCTCCTCCGGTGGTCGTGGAAGCAGAATTGCCAGCAGGTATTGGAGCTGCCTTTTCAGCAGGAGGGCAAGAGAGACGGCGATGAACAGTCTCTTTCTTACCCGCCGTTCCTGTTCCCTGTTTTATTTGGCTGGATATGGGTCCAGCCGTGGCCGGCGAAGACTTCCTCCTCGAACGAGTCGGAGATTGCTTCTTCACTGGCCTTATCGGAGGAGTTACCTTCTCCGATGGCGCCGGTTTAGTTGGAGGCACCTGCGCCTTTTGTTGGATGCCAGAAGAAGATTCCGTAACCTTCTTCTGGCTAACAGGGGTGATAAAAGGGCTATTTGTAGCCCCTTTAACAGTGGTAACTCTTTTAGAACTTGTTTCCGTTGTCAAATTTGCCGCTTGATTACTAGATTCTTTTGATACCTTTTGAGCATATGATACTGAGAAAATAGGAGAGGCCATGGAGCGATATTTTCTGCGTGCTTCAGTGTAGAAGAGCTCGTCCAAGGTCTTTATTTCTTGAAATTTCTTCTCCTCTAGGAAGGCAGGACATTCCTTCCAGCGAGGAGAGTGCTCTCCCTTGCAATTTGGACATGCGGGAGGTGGTGTACATTCCGCTCCCTCATGAGTGGCCTTGCCACAGGAAAGACAGATAGGCTTTCCCGAGCAACGAGATGAGGTATGTCCAAATCGCTGACACTGAAAACACCGCAATGGAGATGGAATATACGGTCGCACATCGAGAGTGTACATTGACACGTTGATCCTCTTGGGCAGGCTATCCGACTCAAACGATAAGATGAACGCCCCGGTGTCAACTAGTACACCATTCATCTTACGTTTGATTCGTCTCACCTCGACAACGCCATGCTTTCCAGTTCTTTCCAGGATACGCTCGTCGGTAGTGTTCACCAGGTCCCTATGAAATACTAAACCTTTCTTCAGGTTTAGGGACTGGTGCTTCACTACCTCGACTGGAATACCACCGAAACTTGTCGTCCCAAGAAGACCATCTGTCTGTCTCTTTCCTTGAGTTTTTATCAAGAGTGCGCCGTTTCGCAGCTTTTTTACTGTGTCTTCATCGCCCCATTTCCCCTCAATTGCATCATGTAAATCAAAAGGATCAACGTTTGTAAAATTTTGCCCATCGGTCCTTGTTACCATAAGGTACCGAGGGAAAAACATTGAATCCTTTTCATCAAGCGGCGAAACTAGAGGCATAAACTTCCTCTTCTTAAATTTTAAAGATGGCTTTGTAAGGGAGCCACCCTGTGAAATAATGGACGCTATGTTTGGTCCCACGGGTAGCTAGGGAACTGAAAGTCAACCCCCGGCAGAGCCCCGCTTGCCCGGGGTAAGGCTAAGGTTCTCCAGAGGTCGCCAGGTATCTGGAGGTTCGCTTGTGACTACTCACCCAGTAGCCATTCATCACCTCGCCACGACCACTCAGCTTGTGATTAGGGGAGGAATCCACCTCCTGTCACGCACACACACATTTACACCAAAGAAAGAAAAGATGAGACAAGGGCCAACTAAGGCGGGAAAGTGAAGGACTCCCTAGGCCTAGGATACCCTAATACCGTCGGGGTCGGAAAGGAACAAGAGTTGACCAAGAGAGGTCGACAGGAAAGAAGACGGAGAGGAGCCCGGCACAAGTAAGTGGAAGCAATGCCTCCCGTGGTCGCTAACCCACGTCCCACTAGATGTGAGCCCCTGAGGGCCTGTAACCTTTTCCTTGCTGTTCCAGTTGTTTATGGAACAGGCTGCCTCGAACTGACGTAAAAAGGTGCACCACGGGACCATTCCGTCGAAGGTTGGGGGCGTCGCTCTGCTCTGTCCCGTTCCTGATATCCCCGGTGTACCTGTGGGTGGGCGTCGGCGCAGCTCGGCAACTTCCTCTTGAAGAGCGTTGATTTTCTCTTCCACCCCCGTCAGTGGGCGTTGGCGCAGTTCGGCAACTTCCTCTTGTAAGGCGTTGAATTTCTCCTCCACCCCCATCAGCGGGCGTCGGCTCAGCTCGGCAACTTCCACTTGTAAGGCGTCGAACTTCTTTTCCACTGCCGTGACTTCCTCGCGTAGGCCCTGTTCTAATTTCTTCAGGTCTTGTGCTAACTTAGTCTGGCCGTCTTCCATCTTCTTCTGGCCATCCTTCAGGTCCTTGGCTAATTTCTTCTGGCCGTCTTCCAATTTGGCAGTTAAGTCTTCGGCTAACTTCTTCTGGCCGTCCTCCATCTTCTTCTGGCCGACTTCCATCTTCTTCAGGTCCTCCCCTAGCTTATTTTGACCGTCTTCCATCTTCTTCTGGTCGGCCTCCATCTTGGTTTCCATGCCACTTAACTTTTCTAGCAATGCTGCCAATTGCGCTTCCATTTTAGATGTTTGTCTTGTAAAGGCATGCACTCACAGGAAAATTAGAGGACTGTGGTAAAATGACCTGCTCGTGTTTTGAAACCAGGACCTTCAGGTGTTGTGCTTGTGCTTGAGTTCGTAATCCGGCTTCTGACACCAGTTGTTACGTGCCACCCCCTTTTGTTAACTGGATTACGGTGGGTTGAAGCACAACACAGATTGTTCCTTTAAAGAAACGTATTAGCTTTATTGCGGCCAGAAAGATACACCACTCAACAGCAAATAAAAGCAATTAGAACCTTACTCCAGTTTCCTCAGGGAGAGAACACTTCCCTTTCACATGTCAATAAGCCGCAGAAGTTAATCCCTCGTAATGAGGTGACCCCGTGCGCTGGCTGGAAATAGCTGCACTAAGTCTGTCACCCACTGTTTCGCAATTCACCACAATGTCTCTGTCGCCCTAGGTAAGTACACACTCCTCACACTGCTCCGCGGCTCGGAAGGAATCTCACTGGGTTTCGCAAGTCACGTCACCACACCTTTGTCGCTCAGGAAAAACACGCACTAGCTCAGAAACACTGTCCTCAGAAAAACTCGGTCCCCTCACTGTTGAGGCCGCTTATATAGCAGGCTGGTGACTCAATGAATTCTAGAATCGTCCAGGATACACGGCTTCTCGAGATTTCCATCACTGGCTGGGTCACGAATATTCTGGACCATCCCTTTGTCCTAGTAGCCCTGTTGCGTAAGGCGCACGTAATACACTGAGGCAGAGCACACACAGCCCGGGGCAGCTGTGACTCAACCGGCGAGATGACGAAACAAACTCACAGCCGTCACAATAGTGACAATCACAACACCAATGTTACCGTTTCCCGCCTTCGGACAACAATAACCATAAACAGCTGTGAATTCTCGTGTTACGTATTTTTTGTGAACATTACGGTTTGTCTACAACATTCGTAATCAACAAGTCGGAGGACAGTTCGATGAATTTCAGGTTTCGACATTTCCAAATTCGTGTTTGTGCACTGTCATGGTCAAAAATGTTTATCAATTATTGTACTATAATTAAGGTAATTAACTTATGATACATTGCCATATTGTTGTAATGCCATAGTATTTGATAATGCAAGGTCTGAAACGGCCCAACATTGAGTTTAGGTCTGAAATTCGTAGTGTTTCGCTTTCTTTGCCGGTGAGTGTATTAAACTATTATGTACGCACATTCGTGCTTTCTGTCAAATAAATAATTATTGTACAAAATAGTCTACATCTTTGTTCATTAAATCAGCTCTCTGACTGTCAAAATGCCATTTTCTACATCTGAAAAATAAAATATCGGCATCTGTTTGAGATGACATCATTTACGTTTACTTATGTCTTAATTTTCAAAATGCATAGATATTTATATTTGATTTGCAGCCAATGATCATAGCAGGGCATTTCAAATGAACGCCCGTAGGTTCCCCAATTTCAATGTCAAGTAGTTCCAACTTTAGCTACCAGACGCCATTGTCACTGACACCCAGCGGCGAACGTTGGAACTTGATAGAGCGTTTCTAACTCAATAGCCTACAAATTTTGGCTACACACTACCAATTGTAGTTGTAGGTTATTTTACATGCCATAAATCTATGACATGGGCCCGACGACTTCGACTGGGTTTGAACCCGCGATCTTGAGCTTAGAAGTTCAGCATGCTACCGACTACGCCACCGAAGCCATGTATATATATCCTACCGAGACATGCTTCTGATTTATAACCGACTGCCTGCGTGGCTCAGCGGTAACGGTCTCGCCTGCTGACGCAGTCAGCTGGTAGATGCGTAAATGCGAGGGAGCCGTGTCTGTAGATTTACTGGCATGTTAATGATCCCCTTCAGGGCAAAATTCTGGCACCCCGGCGTCTCTTAAAGACACAGTAGTTAAAAGGGACCTTAAACCAATATCATTATCATTGATTTATAACCATTTAAAGACCTAGTTCCGTTGTTTGTTTAAAAGCTTTATAATACTTTCTACTGTTTATCCCAATTAATTGGGGTCGCCGGAGCCAACCTGGCTCATTTTGGTTTTGGCCCGGGATTTAAGGCCGAATGCCCTTCCTGACGCCACGTAATTTTTCAGATGAAAATTCCACCTCGCTATCACCGGGATTAGAACTCCGGCCGTCCAGGTGATTGACGAGTAGCTAATCCACTGCGCCACTTGCTTTATAATACGGTACTAGCCTAAAATCTATAGCTCAAATCTTACCGTACCTCTTAGGATCCTTTAGAACAGGGCCATCCAGTCATTGCGCTCCGGGAGCACTGGGCAGTCAGAGTCAGACTAGCGCTCCTTCCCCTACCACCACTACAGTGTGGCAGCGAGGAGAACTGAGACAGACGGACGATATATGGACCGCGCTGACTACTGTAGATACGTACGTCGAGTCGTGCGGCCGATGGCGCTTGTGGGATTGTTGACATATTAATAGGGCTGTTTTGCCATAACAAATATACCGCATATACAAATCGAATGGTACTCCGATGTATGGAATGTGCAGGAAACGAACACAAGTGTTAAGTAAAGAATATTGTGATTTATTCCAAACTGAAATGTGAACATATTAGATAGGAAAATTCAACAACAAATTGTGTTATTTTTAACACATTACATCTCTGTTGCACACAAAACATTTGGCAGGCCCTTTAGAAGCTGTACAGAAAAACATTATCGAGACGCTAGAGCACATTTTTTTATTCGTTATACATTTGTTTTGAAGAAAATAATTTTTTACGTGGGATATTTTCTAGTGAAAAGGGACATTCTGAGTGGGAAGTTGGGATTTTCAGGTTTGAGAGGTTGGCAACTCTGGTAGGTAGTCTGTGGTTATAGGTTGTCATGAAGCCGTGTGTAGCCTCAAATGGGGACCCGAGCCGAAAGGCGACTACAAGTCATCACCAAGTAGCCGGCGCGGTAGTGAAACAGACACAAATCACAACCTGCCGATTTTCCAATGAAGGGGGGTTCTAACCCCCAGTAACCCCACCCCCTGGCTACGCCACTGCAAAAGACAGATTAGTTTTAGAAATCATAACTTACCATGCTTTAAATTAAACTTGTCCTCCCTCCTACAAGCTCTGTCCTATGAGCTCACTAAATCTTTGTCTTGTGGAAATACAACGTATTTTATATTAGACTCCTGGAGTAGTTGTTGCAACCATGCATAGCACAATTTGGCATTGCATCCCATTTTCCGTTGACAGGGATTAAGAAATACAGTATTTTCACTAGCAATGCACACACCTGTCAACATAAGCATAATCTTTCAATCGGTTGCGGAATACACGTGCTTGACCCCCGCCTACACAGCCACAACTCCCTGCTGTCTCCCACAAGGAGTAATAAGGAGAGGCCCTAACGGCAAGGAAGTGAAGCCATAAGTTACTCCTTCACATATGCTCAAAACGTTGCGGTAGTCCCATAAGAAAAGCATGTAATGGTGTGACGTACGTACTTAAGAGTGGTAATATTTCGCGTGTGGGTCGAAATGTCGACGTGTGGGGCATATGTTTGCACAAACAGAACTCCCACCTGCCAAAGTAATGTCATTTCACAAATAAATGCACTTTATTTGCCATTTATTGTGTTAAGTTTTCATCCTTAGAGTAGCCACCTTACGGTACTGTTCTAGTATCATTCGTTAAATGTTCAAATAGTGGCATATGTGTCCACTAATATAGTTATTTTGATTGCTAGGAATTAATTACGGATATTTTCCTTCGTTTCTTACAGGAAATAGTTTCTGTTTGTCAATTAATGAACGGTATTACTGTAATCTAATTACCCCCAATCTATTTTTAACATGGCTTGAGCACTAGATTTATTGCTCGTGGGTGTTAGAAGATTGATAAGCCATTATTTGCATATTTTAGCGTGTTGATCCCAAACCTCAGCCTAGACCTTGTTTAGTTTATTACCGGAACTGAACTGGCCTATTAAAAAAAAACATCGTGCAATAAAAACAATAACGCCACCACCCAATTAGTTCACATGCCTTAATATTTTAAATGTATTTATTTAATACACATTCGTGAATATAATGGCAGGCCTACTGGTATCTCGGTAATTATTTGCCTATTATTTGGTATAAGTTAAGAATAGTGATGGTTGTCTGGTTGCCTGAAATCCCACAATAATTACAGGTTATACAGTATAAACTGCATACCGGCATAATACATTCATTTCCCAAGTGTTATACTATATTTCAGATCGGTGTATTGCTATTGTTTATATTGTAAAATTAAACGTATTACGGCAGTTTACATGATTTTCGATTGCGACGAAAATGTATTGTGACTGCCGTAGCCTACATTTCACGCTAGCCAGCCAAGAACAACAAATATTCCTTGATTTCCATCGTCATATAGGCCTACCTTACTACTTCGTACTATACCTGCACACGAATTTTTTACTGGTAATCATACTTAAATCCCACGGCACCGTAGGGCGTAGGCTCAATTACAGCTGCTAGGGGGCGTGGTGGCTCAGCGGTCTAGCTGTATGCCTCTCACCAAGGCGGTCCGGGTTCGATTCCCGGTCAGTGCATGTGAGATTTTCGAAGTGAAATGCCATGTCCTGTGGTTCGGATTCCACGTAAAAAGGAGGTCCCGTGGCTCATGATCTCGAGATTAACGGTCACGTTAAACTACAAGCTTCCTTTTTTCAATTACAGCTCGAGCCGGGCAAGAATGGGGGCGTGGTCAGTGCTTCAACTCTCCGCATGCTATAGCGCTCCTTATTACTCCTTGGTCTCCCACGGCCAACGAGAAATACTGGCCCTGGCGCGCTTTCGTGACGTCAGCAATGTAGTTCTGTTGCACCACTTCCTGTAGGGTTATGTATGACGGGTACATAAACCGTATTGCCTACAAGATACTGAAAATCACAGAATTAAAACTCATCTACCGTATATATTAAACATATTTATGAAAACTTAACCGAGTCCGTCCTACCATTCTATCCGGTCGATTTTCTTCATTCTTTTTTTTAATGAAAGGTATTCATGCACAGATTTGTTATCAAGACGTAGCCTATTACAAATCACTTAATTTCCACCTTCCTCAAATTATTTGTTTTTTTCAACCTTTTCCAACTTTTTCCAACTTTGAAGCAATAATATATTTGGTTCTAATTGAGGTACGCAGGTCGTTTTGGTCCAAGAACACTCGGTAATAATAATAATAATAATATCGTATGGCCTCGGTGGCCGGGTGCAAGCTTTGTTATTTGACACCCAAAGGGTAGTTTGCATGTCAAATTTCGTTGTTCCTTGAAGCGCTAAAAAGTCAAGGAGGTTAGATATCTAAGCTCCTTGAACACTATAGCGCTTTCTAGTAGAAAATGAGGAACTTTGTGTTGGTGGAAACTCCCGAGATTAATTTTGCCATTATGAACACGGCCTACTGAATTCAAATGGGTTCTTTGACATGCCAACATCGTATGACATGGTGTCGTAATTTTTTCCGCCTTTCAAAAATCACTTACTACGGCCAGGGGCGAACCTGCAAGCTTGGAGTTAGTAGACCGACACGTTGACCACTCACCCACCGTGGCAAGCAAGAACACTCGGTGGATCAAGCTCTTTCATTCGAGCTCTTAACTATTCATATCGGCTGATTCTGAGGAAAGGTATGAGTGGACAATCGATATTATTTCACATTTTTCATTTTCTTGCACCGAAAAATGAACATTGCCATGAGATTAATAGGGTAGTTTCAGATCTACTTCCAGGAACTTCTAGATTTTACACGAGTGTGAATACATTGGTAACTGAAGAAGAAAGTGAAGTTTTGCAGATTCCCACTGAATTTTTGAACAGGCTTGAGATGAGTGGTCTACCTCCCCATGCGCTGACTTCGAAAGAAGGTGCTATTGTAATGCTCCGTAGGAATTTCAATGCAACTAAGGGATTACTGAACAGGACGAGGCTAGTAGAAAAATGTACGACAATATCATAGATTTATAAGTTCTAACTGGTGAGAATAGTAGGGAGTGAATACTGCTACCTCACGTAGATTTGTCTCCATCTGACACTACAATGCCGTTCTCTTTTAAGAGACGGCAATTTCCTATTACACTAGCGTTTTGTATTACGATCAACAAAGCGCAGGGTCAAACGCTTCATCGAGTTGGAATCTACTTGCATGATCCTGTTTTAGCCACGGTCAAATCTATGTTGCCTTATCCCAAGGAAAAACATTTAAAGATGTAAAAGTAGAAATTAAACCTAAGGGGCGACACACAGCGAACATTGTCTGGAAGGAAGTATTGTGAAATAAATGTTATAAATCATTACATAATGTCGTTGTTGATGTGTAACATCTTTCCACTCGGTTGCTGGATAGTTTTGTGGGAGTGATTTTGAAAATTGGGGACGGAAGTGAATCGGGTGGAAGTGGATCGGACGGAAGTGAAGACGCACTGCCAGAAAAATGGGACGGAAGTGAATCGGGCGGAAGTGGATCGAACGTAAGTGGAAAAAAGGCAGTGTGTGCTCTGTAGCGCGAGAATGTTATGGCAATGCAGTAGGCAGTGCTTTTAGCAGGCACTGGTTTGACGAGCGCAGTGGCAAATGTTTCACCGACTTTCATTTGTCATTGAGTAGTTTATGAAGCTTCACGTTCAAGGTTGAATATCACATGGGGTAGGACAAAGACGACAAATGACATTTAAGTAAGCGACATTATTGTCAAGCTCTGGGTGAGTAGTCAAATATTAAATGCATAAAAGAATGTTGTTATATGAGTGGAATAAAAGCTGTATTTTCATCATATGTGAGACTAGGTCATTTCATGATTGTAGAAAGCCATGTTTTGATTGTTTTCGACGAACTGTATGAGAGCCTTGAGAATAATGAATGTTATAGTTACTGAGGAATGTGCTCACAGTATTTGAGAGTACTGTCGACGTTGTGTGTCACTTTTTTATTATGAATTATTAATGTAAAAGGAAGGAAGCTTGTAGTTTTGCGTGTCCGTTAATCTCACGATCATGATCCAGGGTACCTCCCTTTTACGGGGAATGCGAACCACAGGACATGGCATTTCAATTCGAAAATCTCACATGTATTGACCGGGAATCAAACCCCGTCTACCTTGGTGAGAGACTAACAGCTTGACCGCTGCGCCACAAATGTGACAGTAGCATATCTCCAATTCAATCTATACATTCATCATAGTACCAGTATGAAAATGGAGTGTAAATTAACATTTTAAGAATGTCCAAGCTGTGTAGTATACGAGTAGGATAACATGTCAGATGTTACACATCATATGCGACTACTGTAAGGCTCGTATCTTTTTTTATTATTATTTCAATACTGAAAAATAATGCTGCGGAGCAGCACGGGCGCCCTAGTATCCTATGAAAACACGTTGTAAAAGGCATTGACCCAACATAATCATGGCTTCTGGCAAAACAGTCATGGTAATTACAACTCAAGTCTTACACTTATCAATCTTATGAAGTCCAACACTGCGACACAATTTACTTACTTATTCATTACTCTATGCACAACCAGTAGATTACTTATCTATCGTGGAAGTTGATCACAAGATAATACTTTTATATTCGATACATAACGAATGTTATAAATCCCTGGTGGTTGCTTGGTAATTATGTGGAATCACTTGGCGGTTCAGGAAGGTTATGAAAAGCTATGAATGACGCCGGACAATGTATGCATGTATAACTCTTATAATTGAACGATATCATCATCTTCCTAGCATTAATCCCGCTTTATTGCAGGGTCTGCTTTTCTGCACCTTTTCTTCCATACTGATCGATCAAAAAAAAGTTTAGTGCTTTTCAGTCGGTAACACGAATATACCCAAAAGAGCTGGGTTATGCCCTAATCCTGAAATAAATTACATGAGATTAATAAATACACTAGGATGACCAGTTTCGATCGTCAGGCAATCATCATCAGATCCATTACACTTGGGCTATAAAATATATGTTTGAAAATACAGGTGAAAATATTTACAACATGTACAATTATTTAGTTGCAGTTCGCGTGTATTTTTGTAACGAGTAACTTCAACGGGTAAATAGGCTATCTATAGCAGGCGTTGTTTTGTAAACCTATACAGTATAATTTATCGTGCTTGAAAACACACGGAACATCTAAACTGCGTCCATTTCAAGATTAAGTTGATATAACATATCGCATTTCTGCTGCTCATGATGCACTCAACTTAAACCAAGACCAACTACAATTTAGGCCTTAATGCAGGTATCGAAAGGGTGAATATGGCGTTTTCTGAAGCCCGACATATTGTTTGTTTACATTCGTTGCTGGGATACAATATTAGCTTTGATTAGCTTCGTTTGATGAAGGTTGGGATAAACTATAGCTCATCTGTAATTTTTAGTGTCTTCAGGATGTCTGTAAAGTCCAGTTCGCGTTAATGTACTGCAAGCAATCGGGTGTAAATATGTGATAATACGCTTATTATGGACTAGTTCGTTTGTGTGATGATTGTTCAGTCGACCGATGGCATTGTGTCACTTACTGCAGATGTTGAAGTACCTAATAGGCTAGTCCACACCAAGATGTTTTCGTTAACTTTGTTAATGAACACTGTTCATGAACATTTTTGACTGTTCATAAACAAAATAGCGTGTTCGTTAACTTTTCGAGCATGTTCATGAACAAAATCTCTTTAACTTTTGTGAATGAAACTTTTCATTAACTTTTCGTTTTTTCGTTAACATTTTGGTTCGCGCATGCGCAAAGACGCAATTAAGGCACCATAACTGAAATTGCTTGTTTTGATACTCTAGACAAGTACATAAGTGAAGTGTAGGAGTCACCAGTTGCTAGGAATCTTAGGGCCAGTTGTTCCATCTCCTTTTATACGTCATGCAAACTCCGGTTGGGCAAATCTCCTGTTATCCCCTAAAAACCGTTGCACCATCTCTTGTTGTTGTCATGGCCTGGCAAACTCTTGTTGTTGTGCTTCTAACCGTCTGGTATAACGGGGACAGCTTAAATGAGTTACTAGATCAAGACAGGGTAGGCAACATTAACAGCCGTCCCCTATGCCTACGTAAATGTTGGTTTATGGTTGCATTTCTTGAAGGTAAGTTGTTTTCAGGTGCGAGCACATTGTCGCCAACCCTGCTTAAAATCCCGCCATCTCCAAAGACCATAATACCAGTAAAATTCCGTACGTCACAGTTGCCGACATGTTTCTGGCAATAACTCCCAGAATGCATTTTTCACAAAGTCAGCCAACATAATAATTACGACTGTAACTAATGACTTATTATTTAAATAATTTCACAGTTTTCTTTGGAAATTCAAGTCTAATGAAGTTGTAACAAGTTGTACAAGGTAAGTACTAGTAATATACATCGATTAAAACAGTCTATACAGTTATTATAGACTCTTGATATGTGTGTGTCAAATCCACTTGTCTGAGATGTTTCGAAGCTTTTATTTAATTAATTTTTGGATAAATTCTTATTTAGATTTCATCATGACGCCTAAAAAATACGAGAACAAGATTGGAGATGGATTGGAGTAACTCTACAAAGATCACTACAATTTAAGTAAGTAGGCCTAGCCTAGACCTACACAATTTAAAGTACAGAGTTATTTAATCGTTGTTTTATTTATTTTTATATTCAGTCAGAGCACAAATAACGTAATAAAAAACCTTAATGGTCTTTGGAAATTTTGAAATAGTCTTCCGACTGCATTTTCCGTATAGGCCTAATTCAAACATAACCTAAAATATAGCCTATGTAAGTTCTCTCTCGGGAATGTATTCTTAGGTTCAATTCTCCTTCTAATATAGTAATGTATATTATTCTCGACTTCCAAATGCCGTCAGCCATAATATTATAATACATTGCACATGTAACTCTTAAGCTTAAGTCTATGATTCACACTCGGTTGGTGGTAGTGAATGTATTGGTGATTATATTTTATGAAGCTTATAACTTATGTACTTGGCTACTGACCTATAGCCTACTTAGTAGTAGGCAGATAAAATATTTATAATAGGCCTATTTTTATTTGTTTCAGTCATGGTTGCAACAGAGTAGTGTGATGCCCTTCAACGAACTTCAAGGGTTGTGCAACATGAATCAATCATCATTCTGAAGAGCCATATACTCACATGTGCATGGTATATGCACTACGTAGGAATCACATATGCAAATTTTCAGAGAATACCAAAAATATCTCATAGCTCTCTTTTAGTTCTCGACATAAGTTACTGCGCCACTGCATGTCTGGGTGAAAATTACTGATGTACTAATGTTGGGTAAGACAAAGTCATTGTTCGCTACTTGGTTGGATGACACGGTTTGGGCGAAGACACTGGTTGCAATAAGTTATAAATATTGGTCGCAGCTATAGCCTACTTGTATTATTAATTCTGAATGAAAGTAGAAAGTGGCTTATACACCTGCATCGGACATGATTGTGACTGTATGCTGTGATGGCTGCGATAGAATTAGTAGCACACAGGTAACGATATTTGTAGGCTATACATTATATGGTAATAGCATGATGAATAGAAAACTAAAAATTTCATAGATCTCGTAGGCCTATACTACACAGCTTGGACATTCTTAAAATTCACGACACGTGAATAATGAAATAAAAGGCAAAACCATTGGTCTGAATAAAGATTATTGATGCTAGACTACCTCCACTGTGCATGACAAAAACCAGGGGTGTTATATATTAGCTAACGCAGCCCGCGTTACCTCAATTTTTCATATTAAAGCATTGTTGTTGTTTCTTATGGCTAGCCCAGATTCCAATCCATCAGCTTTCTTGCATTCCAATAGAGTTGTGTGAGGTTTCCTGAAGTTCTAGCAGTCACATCAAGTTTGTTGCAATGTGGCAGGTGCCCCTTATCCATTTTACTTCCAGGTTCGTGACAAAGTGTGCATTTTTCAGATCTCAGGATGTTCCAAATAGGATCACGACTTATATAGATGGAATTCCAGCTGAGTCTGCCATTTTCGCTGTTAATTATGCACAAGTACAGTATTGCCAATCCCACACTTACGGGACTACTTTGTATAAGCGCGGTACCATGAAACAAAATAGCGCCAAGTTAGAACCAGTTCACAATGGATTGTGCAAGCTGTTTTTGTCTAGACCAATAATTGTTAATTCATTAGGCTATACAAACACCCCTGGATTTTGTCACGCACAGTGGGGGTAGACACGCATCAATAATTTTCATCCAAACCCATGGTTTGTGCCTAGACCAATAACTTTTAGGCAGTGAGGCGCTGGTTTTGGCGATTAGTTCGAAACATGAAATTCTTGCGATCAGCGTTCATTACAGTGGTAAATACTGTTCTACATACAAAACAAACCTAACCTGGGGCTTATGCCCAGACCTCCTTGCTTGTAGTGCAATCGGTAATTTTCGTCCAGACAGTCGTCTAACCAAGTAGCGACCAATGGTTTCGTCCAGTCAGTCGTCTAACCAAGAAGAGCTCGTTTATTTCTTTTTCTCACATAATTACAACATATATGTGTCGTCTAATGTAGGCCTATTTATTATCGGATATGTTGGTAACTAATGACGTCAATGTGATCGCTCACTGCGGCAGTTTCACATACCAAATATGCTGTCGAACATGGCTGCGGTTGTTAAATATACAATAAATAAAAACACATGTTTAAGTGATATAGCACATATATCCGGTGCAGAAGTGATCAAGGTTAGTAGTTACAATTGATAGTGTCCCCCTCCCGCCAAAAGATGAAATAAGGTATGAAAATTATATATTATCAAAGTGAAAGCGAAAAGGAAATAGAGTGATACATGGTACAGAATTAATCTGAAATTTCACTACAGTATATGTCGTTTTATAAAAGGGCATAGCGGGTGGGTTACAGACCGTGAAGGAGAAAACATCTATTAGGACATCACTTCCATAATTATTATTCATCATTACACAAGGTATTTAGGCTAATTTAAGTATTCTACTTGGTTGATCACTCCTGAAGTGTTACCTCTATTACGTATGTCGTTTTGCCTTGAACATTTTTGGTTGAAGGCAGGCTATTATTTTATTTTAGAATATGCACTGAAAATTTGATGTAATCAGCGTAACCGCAGCCTTCGTAAAGAGGTTTACGCAGGCCAGCACGTATCCCATTTTTGAACAGCTGACTGCGGTTGACTGTAGCGTTGCGGGTCTGCACCACTAGCGCTGGCCAACAGCGGGGCGCACTTGAACTCGGTCAGTGATAACACTATGTATTGTATTCGTCATGATAATGCTATTATTATGATCATGTAGAAATGAGTGGAAGTGTAGAGGACGTAGCCATTCGCCACAACGCTGCCTCAGTTCAATTCCCTGTCATATATTCCGCTCTCGCAATTTAAATATCTCGGCTCTCCACAGAAAATTGTTTTGTGTTGGTATCTTATAATTATAATTTTCAAGATATTACTCCGTCGATAAAGCTTGCCTTTCAACGCCTGTACTTAACTCGTCAATTTCTCAGTGAATTCATTGAATTTTCTACAAGTGGCTTTTAATGTGCCGGTTGATGAGAGGTCAGGAGACTATTCTACCAACCATCTCGCGTTGTGCGGCTAGCATTTTTTGGCAGTTGGTCCAGGTTCAATTTCCAGCTCTGCCAAGAAATTTTAATTTTGGTCTGAGGGATGGAACAAGGCACACTCAGCCTCATGAGGCAAAACTAAGAAAAGGAGGGTTCGATTCCTATCTTAGCCATCTTGGAAGTGGTTTCCACGCTTCTACTCCTGGCAAATGCCGGGATGGTTCCTAAATTAAGGCCATGGCCACCTCGTTCCCAATCCTCATCTGAATAATAAATGCACACACTAATCCAGCCATGACAATAACGCAGGTTATCAGACAAATTCCACATGCCCAAGTACACAGATCTACATGACCATGATGTCACAAAGCCCCATAATCAACCAACTGCTGCTTTCTACCATTCCAAGACGAAACAGCTTGTCTCAATTCTGCCTTCATATATGAACCAAGTAGGGTACATTTGTCACGTGGTGACTGTTTGTATATGGTTTCTTGTATTCGTAAGCAGATCGAGGTAATTTCTTCCTGTCTTTATACATAAGTAATAAGTTTTACTCCTTGATGGAGTGTAAAATGAGTAAAAGCAATGTATATTGCTCAGTTTACGGCTGTAAGTCGATGCTTAAAAGAGGGCTGCGGATATAAGTTTTCATCACTTTCCAAAAGATGTAAATAGCAATAGTCAAAAGGTGACGATACCAAATAAATACGGGCAACAGGAGCGGGTTGGACCACTCACCACTACACTCACTGACGACAGGACGGGTTGTTCACTGTTTGCGCCGAGCCAAGCCGTACCAAGACAGCTAGGCCTACACCAGCCGACTACAGCCAAGCTTCATCAGTCAGGTATCCTTCCCCCTCCCTATTTCATTTCCAATTACCCTACCAACCGCCATCACCTCGCTCTGCGATATCCGAGCCATTCCACTACGAGTCATATAGGCCTAATTTGACTTCGCAGGGTAAATATCTACTCTGCGAGAACCTGCTACCAGTCCGATATTCTACACCAAACCCATCAGCTAACCATCTGATAAATCAAGCAATTCCTGTGTCCCCCGAGCTTTAATACAAGTTAAACTCATCCCTTCGCCCTACCAAGCAGCAAATAATTTCTACAGTCTATGGTACAGTGAGCAAACTCAAATATAGCTTTTAAAGTAACAGCGCCATGACTCGAACTGCTCAAAAACAGATACCAGCAGACAACCGATGCTTGATAATATGCAATTGACACATAAAATCCAGTGGAACACACAAATTAGAACACGTGTATCGCACAGTTATACATATATACAATTGAAAATAACACTGTCATTATTTTAGGGACCACATTTACTGATTATAACCGAAAAATAAAAAGTGTTCCATATCAAACGCGTGTTATTGAGTATTTTTACCCTACTTATCCGGACTGACCGCAGCGCCCCAAGTGTTAGATTGAGTTGCCAATACATGCAAGAAATGAGTACGGTACTTATCAAAAATAAAGAAATAATAAGCTAATATGTACCCTACTATTATATTTCTCTCCTACTCCTAAATCCTTCTCTGAACACTCATTTTAAAACAGAATGGTCTGCATTTTTGGACTAATTATAAAAATATAGCCTATAAGAAGAAATGAACATGCTCATCTTTAGCTCCCTGGAGAAAATAATTGAGTAAGTATTAATGTTTCTGTTCTTATGCATTTTATGTGATGCTTTAAAAATCAATCTAGAAGAGATAATTTCAGTTAACTTCACTACCATAATACTGCATAAGAGTTACTGTCGAGGACTGATGACCAAGATGTCCCTAACTTGAGCAAGGACTGCTTCACAACTTCATGTGAAACGTATTTTCGTAAAAGAGCCTTTACTTAGTTTGGATCATTCGCGATTACGTGTTACATGGATGTGTGTGCTGACTTTTTGGTGTTAAATGATGTAAGTTGGCAACACGAAATGTGGCGGCCATGTTGGTTTTCTAGTAACTTATTTAAGGTGTCCTGGACTATAAACTAACACCCCGAGCGACTTCTGTTAGCCGATAACAGGAGATTTTCATAATCCAACATGTCGTCACGCGAACAGAAGCTTCGGTCTACTCCCTTACAATTACACGCCTTTTAAAAGAATTGACGAGAGTAGTACATGTAAACTATTGTTTTCTGGTAAAGCATAATGGCAACAACATGTGAGTGGAATATATGTCGACTGAATGTGCTGATATTAATTGAATGACAAATTGAGGTTAGAATGACTCGTTCCGTTGCCGCCTTGTTTGTTATGGTTCACGTACGAGTGAAGGATTGATGTCTGTTGAAGCGATGTGTCAAGGGACTGGATAATAATAAATCAGCTCTAATTCCAATGATAGATACGGTATTCGTATATAACAGGTAAGCTTCATTCCCGATACAGTAAATATTAGGCTTGACTACTGGTGTTAACACCGTAAGTAATACAGTACGATTGATGTTGTCCAACCCATTTTATTTCCAGTTTCGTGATTGTGATGATACGGTACTGTGCCTCGGATGACGGAGATAATTCTGTGCTATTAGGCCTAGGTAAGTTTGTCTTGTCTGTACTGGGTGAAACAGTGTCTAATGAGTATGTGAAATTAATCAGTAAGTTAATGCTTATAATGATGTTGGCCTAGGCCCAAAGTTGTGTTGGTAATGTAGGCTATGTTGTATCATAGGATCACATGAGCTTTGAAAGTTTACTAGAGACATGTCCTGATGTTGTTGAAAATAACTTTCATTATTCAGTCAAGTGTTGCCCCGTTACGGTATGTAAAGGGAGGTGAATGTTTGTCGTAGCTCTACTGAATTTAAAGTCACCCAATTAATGTCAGTTTCAAAGACTAGCACCAGTTCAATGGGCTACACGAGTTTAATTTAATTTTACCAATGGAATACTTAACACATATACCCTCCTCAGAAATAAATTACATATATATACATATATGCAGGGCATGAAAACAATTAACAAACCATTGAGTTGTTATGGAAAGACAATTATATCGTTGAGAGGTTATGTAGGAAGTAGTAGTAGTAGTTATTGTTGTTTTAAGGGGTGGAACTACGAAGACATCTGCCCCTATTATGTACGAATAGTCTGCTTCATGATTAAAAAATTCCCAGGTAGCATTCATTTTATGAAGGATATGTTCATTTACAGGGAACCAATTGTTATAATGTTGCATTATAAGGTGCACATAAAAAAAATCTTGAGCAATGCCTTCATTTCAGATATTTTTAATACCTAGGCCTAATGTGGGTTCAGTTTACGTATAATTTCTCAACTTCTGTTTTCCTATTGACAGATACAACATTCACATAGGAAATGAGATGAAGCATAATAGAACTCGGAGAACCTCTGTCTCTTGAGGGGAAATGAATTCTGACCTGCTGGGAATATTAGGCGTAAGGCCATGGGAATCAAGGACATGGTAGACTACATCCAGGTACGGTAATTAACTTACCCCCATCTGTTCCAATATGCAAATTTGGTAACTCTGCATGTATGGTTAATTATTTCCAGTCTCTGGAGGGGTGTTTAAAATGTCCTCCTTGAGACTTCAAGCACAACATCTAGGTCTCTGTATAGTATTGAGATATGCATACTGTAACTTAATAATTGTTTAAAAAATACAGTGCATTTCTGTATGAAGGAGGGTATTATTCTTGCAGTAAGTGACTGATTTATAAGTAACAGTGAAGGAGACAAGAACCCACGATAACATTTTCTTAAGTACTGAAATTAGCCACAAATATCTTCTGCAATCATTCAAAATAGATCTGGAATTGCTATAGTTTACTCCTCCAATGTCTATAACACATTGCCCAATGCCAGGTTAGATCACTGTTTGGTCGAAACCATTGCCCACTGCCAGGTTAGATCACTGTTTGGTCGAAACCATTGCCCACTGCCAGGTTAGATCACTGTCTGGTCGAAACCATTGTCCACTGCCAGGTCACATCACTGTCTGGATGAAATTACTGCTTGTGCTACATGCAAGGGGGTGTAGGGCGTAAACCCTATGTTAGGTTAGTGTTTGTGTGAGAGCTGCAACGGTGTACACTCACGCAAATGCTGGTATGGTTCCTGATTTATGGCTACGGCCACCTCCGTTCCATTCTTATCCCCAATTTATAAATACACACAGTAATGCAGCATTCACAATAGCACAGGTTATCATACAAATTCCACACACACAAATACATGGGGGTATATGACCGCGATGTCGCAGCCCCTAAAATAAACAACTTCTATTTCCCCCTGTAGGTTATTTTAATAATAATGATTTTGGTTTTACGTTCCTTTTAACCACTGCATCTTTTAGAGATGCGGGGGTGCTGGAATTTTACCCCGAAGGGGATCTATAATGTGCCAGTAAATCTTCTGACAAGTCTCCCTCGCATTTCCGCACTCACAAATGCAAACTACCGCACCTGCGTCTGGATTCAATCACGCAACCTTGAGCACAGCAGGCAAGAACGGTACTGCTAGGCCACATAGCCAGTCATAGGTTGTATTCTTGCGATAGGCGTTTAGCTTTGCATATCAGCATTTTGATAACTCCTCTGTTGTGACTGGGGTGGTGGTTGGATCGTTGTGTAAATAAGTCTATGAGGGTAGGCTTCCCATAGACCTTGCGTGACAGGCTTCAATCTTGGTCCTGACTTCCAACACGTTATGACATGGAAAGCAATGGTTCGATGCTAGTTTCATGGTGAATAGGGATATCTTATGCGAAACTTTTCTGACAAATGTCATGGCTGTTCTATGTGGGACTCCATTTATTTGCCTTCCCTTGGCATTCTAAACGCATCGAATTTGAAGAATAAAAAGTTGATAATACAATAAATTTTCATTCTGAAGCGTGTGTAACAGCCTATTGTATGTTATTTGCAAATGTTATTTGAACTAAAGAGCAAAATGATCCCACATAGTACCTGTGTACTATTTGTTGGTGCTAGTTCAGGTTATCCCCTATTGAATATTGTGGTGGATTATGGTTAGAAGACTGAGGAATTCTGCCAGAGCTACTTTTCCGTGTTTCTCTATCAGGGATTTATCGTCAACGAAACGGAACCAAGTTGTGGCCCTCTATTTTTGGTAGCGTTCTGTAGAGCGGACTTACAGGACTACCCATATGTTATCCGTCTATTTGCACACAGAAACAGTTATTTCATTGAAAATGTTGTAGTTACACAGTGGGGGAATCGTGTGGCAATATCAGGCGATTGATGGTGTCGATGTGACATGTGGTTTCTTTAAGCCGAATCTTAGTTAAAAGTTACACCACGTCTAATCTATTGAGAATGTCTTCTGATTGGATGTTATTTTTTAAATTCATTTTTGCTTGAAGTGAGCTGAATTCCTATATTTATGTGGCAATACGTTTGTCCTACATGTGGTTGTAATAGTTTGCCAAGATATCTTGCCAGGTTGTTTGGCTCACCCTGTTGCTAGCACAACCACTCCGACTGCTGCAGCCCCTAAGTGAATTCTGTATCACTATGTACACTACTGTTTCAGAATTAATTTGGAGCTGATTTTCCTTATTCATGACATCGTATTTTATTGCCTTCTTGTTATTAGAGTGAACCGTTTAACTATAAGTAAGTGTTAGCTGCCCCTAGCTTCTCTTTCTCCTGCCTAATAATTTGTATTTTGTTACAGAACCACCATTGGATTATTGCTCTCTTGTGGTAAACCCAAATACCTCCTGTTGAAGCTTGACACCTCGTGTTTCTTTCACAAGACCTAGAGAAACTGAAGAAATAAATTTCTTTCGCTGGTGTTTGCTGCTTTGAGGGGTGGACGTCAAGGACATACATTCATTTAACACAGAGTTTATACTTACTGGATAGGAACCAAATATAACTTAAACATAAAAATTAACCGAAATATTAACTTACACACTAGTTTGCATTCAAATTGTAAGATATTTTGTTTTTAAAGTAAAATAATCACTTGTCAGTTATAAACCTAGTCCACTTTCCCTTATAAAGCTGATAATAAGGTCAGCAGCCATATAGTCATTGGCTAATAAGAGAATGAACATTTTTTCATGTTTCTTCATTGAACAGCAAATGTGCAACTGAATTTATTATGATGAGGAAAAGGAATTTTAATAGTGTTGTAAATTTACTATAGAAATGAATAAAATTATTGTTTCCCAGAAATATTGTTTGCTTTTTTTGTACTAACAAGGGTAAAACAAATCTATTTCCACAGGAGTGTGCCTTTATTTCTTCCTGATCTCCATATCCAAAAATGAGGTATTATTGATGGCGGCCTTGTGACATTTTTATTTCCTTGTGAACTTTTTAAATTTAAGTCCTCTCATAGAACAAGTACCGGTACAAGAATCTGAGTAATGATGAGGTAAGTCATACTATTGAACTTGTAATGGATTTGTTAATCACTTTTGGTTTTGTGGATATGTCTCTATGTACAGTAGGGTGGGTCAAAAACGTTTGGAACTTAAATAGTGAAATAATAAGTTTTGTATTTAAGTCATCATTAGCCATCAAGTTCATTCCATATTTTTATGGTGGTGCAAATGATCTAAAGAGAGCTCTTACTGTTTCTTGTGTCGTGTCTGCACGAATACTCACAACATCTTCCACATAAGGCGGATAGATACCATATCCTTTTAGTACTGAGGCCCTGTGTTAATG
Source organism: Meconema thalassinum (assembly GCA_946902985.2). Taxonomy (NCBI): domain Eukaryota; kingdom Metazoa; phylum Arthropoda; class Insecta; order Orthoptera; family Tettigoniidae; genus Meconema; species Meconema thalassinum. The sequence continues at coordinate 252,927,596 of OX336396.1, forward strand.
GAGGGTGGAGAAATATTCTCACACCTGTCAAGATAGGTACAGGAACAGTATTGTAGAAATGGAAGTCTCCCAAGTTATGTTAAATTTGGAGACTTGAACCAAGCCGGTGGGCTCAACGATTTTACAACACAGGTCGCTTATGGGTATTGCTTTCAAAGGCCTGTGTCAAGCTTCGACTGAGTTTACTGCAGGAAGTGCCGTACTCCAAATGAATGCTTCCAAAACTTATTTTCTGGTACATACATATTTTATAATCTAATTGTTGTTTGAGCATTTGTATTCGAGGCTAATAAATTACTGTCATGGTCCAGCAGTAAGAATGGTAGTGTTCCACTCGGCCTGGGTTCGATTTTTCACGGTAAATTTTAATCTTATGAAAGTTGGAACTGGGTGCATTTAGCCTCATGCTCTCGAATTTCAATTAGGAGCGAACATCGTCTGTAGTGTATGATGACTTCCCGGACTCATACACCAGCAAATGCAAGAATGAAGCATTTACAATACGGCCGCCATGAACACGACCGCCGACTACCAACAGAACCTAGGTTCATAACTTAACACGTTTCATGCGCTGTTTATTTCATCCGTTGCATGTTATTCTTATCCGTCGGCACAGTTTTTGCCAACTTTACGAAATTGCGGAATAAATATCTACGTTCGAGTTAAGGTACAGATTTCTCAGAAAATTTGACAATTCTTTTTTTATAATGAAGTATTCCTTTCGTACGTCATGCTCCGGTTGTGTCACCGCGTGTTCTTCTATTCCTATAGCTTCGGGTCACCCTGTGTTCCGATTTGCGTGGTTATGGTGAAATGAGCATATAAAGTTTTGTTCTTGAGAAGGTATAGCCTATTGTTGTTCCTTCCACACTGCTCTACAAGGTAAGCAAATATTATTTGTCAGTTTCTTTTTATTTAAGGGAGTAGTTATTGGCGTCTTCACAACATGTAACGCATCTTGAAACAGCAATTTAGCCTATCATATCACTTACCGTAGGTATTTACAAACAAGGTTACGTCCCTTCAATTAAAGAGGTTCTCAGTATGACAATGGAACCTGCACGAATTGCTTAATATTTCGAAGAAAGTTACGACAGTGATAGTAAAAGAAGTCGGATTTCAAAACTCGTATGAGAGAACAGAAATAATGCCAACTTTCAAAGCTACAGCTCCAACTATTTTATTAAACAATAACAAATAAATAAAAATTACAAATACATTTCAATCTTGTTGAAATTCTCACTTGGAACTGCAATGAAAAAGCATCAATAGAAAGTAGAACATTTATTAAAAGAAGCACAACGAATTACTAGGCCAACATACAAGAACATTACTGTTCCGTCATTGAACCTGAATCATTATTCTGTCACTTGTATTCTTCAGGTCGTCGAGTTATTATTAATAAAAACACCATTCTTGTTGAAATATCATTGAGTCTTAATAGGTCGAAATCTGTGTCAAGAAAGGAAAGATAAAATTACCGAAAAATATATTGCCAAACAATGTTGTATGTCAAAATTCTTTTACGTGAGAAAAAACTATAGGAGAATGATGAAAATCATATGGGTAGATAGGATTACGAATGAATAGGTATCAAGACGAGTGGGAGAGGAGATATGTATCTGGCGACTGCTAATGAAGGGAAGAGATAGATTGGTAGGACACATACTAAGAAACCCAGGAAAAACTAAGTTATGGAAGGAAGGGTCGAGGATAGGAACTGTAGTGGTAGACCAAGCTTGGCGTATGTTTAACAGATTGCCTCTGATGTAGGGTGTGATAAGTATGTAGAGATGAAACGATTAGCTCAGGACAGGGAAGCATGGAGTGCTGTATCTAATAAGCCGAAAGACTGAAGATTCAAACAACTACAGCAAGTGAGAATGACACACATTCATGGTGCAGTTGGCTGTTGGTTCTGCAGCTGCTCTAGCTTCGTGGCAAGTATTTTCAGTTTCACAGCGTAGCATTCCACTTTTAAACGAGCGGCTTCCTCTTCAAAGTCTCTGATTTTTGCTGAAGAGGCAGCATTAAGCTCCCGCTCTTTTGCTGCATATTCGTAGTTCTCTCGTTGGAGTTTTACATCCCACGTTTCTTGAATAGGTCCTGGAAGAAATAAAAAGTAATAGAACATCCTTGTAGGGGCACTTAAGGACGATTCAGATTCATAGTCCTTAATATGAATATGGTTACATACTTTTCCTTCTGGATCGCAGAGCGGCGTGCATGGGTCTCCGAATAACTTGGGGAGTGTTCTGTAGCCAATCTTCCCCATCACTTCCGGAATTTCCAGCACGGATCTCTGTCGGACACACTAGTGTTGCGTTACTGCAACTGGGAGTTGGTGAGGGTGTTAACACTGGAGTAGGTGCCGAGAGACATACAGATGTATAAGTGCCTGGTGCCGAAGAAGAAGGCGATTCCAACGAGGCTGGTATATATATATATATTGTGTCGGGACACAATGGGCCTGAAATAATGAAATTACATTCATCACTGTAGGCTCCACTGTATTTCAATGAAAATAACTTGACATACCAAGACATGTACGATACCTACTGTCAGAATCAAAGTTCGGGGGAGCTCCAACTTGAGCATCTGTGGTGCCTATCATGACCAGCACCTTCTCGAAGATTTCATTCACGCGATGAGGGGAATGACCACCACCACCTATATATAGAGTGACAAACCATACATCAATGTTCGAAGTGTTGTAAAACCGATGTACCATGAGCTTAAAAATATACAAGATGTAACTAAAGTAATTTGCCACCTTGTAAGGATGTGTTCTGCAAGAAAATTAAAGCCGAAAAGATTTGCTTTTGAAATAACACGCTTTAAAACTATGTTTGCCTCAGGTGCAATTCCTAATGCTGTGTATTTAATTAATTATGGCTCTTCCTACTCGGGTAGCATTAATGGCAACTACTGGGGCAGGCAAAAAAATATACATTTCAATGACATGTAATTTCTTCCAGGTTATTTTTTTTTGCATGTCCCAGTAGTTGGGATCATAGGCTATTGTGTTGATGAACTGAAAAGTGTCAATAGCAATATTGGTGAGTGTGTTACAACTGGAGTATGTGCTGAGGTACATACTGATGTGGAAGTGTCTGGTGCCGAAAAAGAAAGCCAGTTCAAATCTATCCTGTAGCATGGATGGATGTTTCTCTCATCACTGGCCAGTATACATCACGATACTTTACAAATAATCAAATTGAATAACAACGAGAGCCGGTATCAATGTAACTGAAGCAGAACTGAAATGAAAGCCAAAGAAGCATGTTTTCACACAAATTTCCCAACCAAGTGGGAATTTTAAATATCTATCTTTCATAACATTCCTGGTGTACAGTTTTACTGTACTGATATTCACACCAAACCATTTTTTAAGCCTACATAGCCACTGTGCTATGATAAAATATTAGGTTTCATTGCAGAATACATCTTTAAAATGTGATGAATTGAGTCACCGTATTTTTATGATTTCCATAGGTTCTGCTAATCAATAAACAAACATTATTACAAATAAAGTAGGCCTACTGTAATTAAGCCTATCTAACCTGTGGGTGGATATCTCGCAGTAATTATTTTCTTATTGTAATATTTCCTCCCCTGACTCCGCAACGTGTCCCATTTCTGTCGGAGAGATTCTACACTTCGAGGCGTAGCAGTCTGAGCTGCAAAATTGGATGCGACTCCAAGCCATGCTCTCTCCTGAAATACAAGAAGTCTTGTTAATGGAAATAATCAGTAGATAGGAACCTAAACATAAAACTGAGAAGAGATGAGATTGATTCCCTTCTTAGCCATCCTGGAAGTGGTTTTCTGTGGCTTCCAAATTCTACTCCTGGCAAATGCCGGGATGGTCCTAACTTATGCCCACGGTCGCTACCTTCTCAATTCTCATCTAAATTACAAATGCAAACATAAATAAACTTTTTTTTAATGCAGCCAATGACCATGTACTTTTCTTTTCAGGACGGGTCAGGGAAGGGATATTGGAAGGAAATGGGCCGTGGACCTATTGAAAGGAACCGTCCCGGCATTTGCCTGGTGGTGAAAATGGGAAACCACGAAAACCATTTTCAGGGCAGCCGAGGTGGGATTGGAACCCACGCTCTCCCGATGCCAGCGAGGCACGAGGTAGCGCTTTAGCACTCTCGGCCACCGCGGCCGGTTAAATAAACATAAGTGAAACATAACGGGTGACACAATGTGCATTAAATAAGTTGAGCGATTTTTAAAATAACCCTACTTACCTTGTCCCTTATGCTGACTGCATCGGTCCTCTTGTTCTCAATAATATCGAGATTCCTTTCGATGCATGAGAGGAGCGTTTGAATTTCAGCCACACTGTAATTTGTTCCACGATTTTTTTTTAGTGGTCATGGTGATGGTATCGGCACTAGAATCGCGTATACAAATTGTCCTTTTTGAAATTCCAGCCCGAAGTTCGTCAAAGAGAAGCAATTAATGACAAAATTATCTAAGTAATTGTTCCGTGTATCTTCTTTGTTTATACATTTACGTCATAGAATAAAGAAACGATCATGATATTATTCTTTACTCCTTGCTTCTTACCAAGTTTTATATTGCCAACAGCTGAAAACATTCTCGAACATGGCCTACTATAAGGTGCAGTGTTTTGTTAGACAAAACTAGTTTTAAATAGCTGGTGCGGCTGGTGCAACACGTAAAATACCAACAGACGGTTAGTAACCAACAGGCTGTTACACAACAGGAGTTTGCAGGACGTATAAAAGGAGATGGAACAACTGGCCCTTAATGTTTTACCTAGCCTGTCATTAATGGAGATGGCTTGCCGATAATTTGTGTCATTTCTTGTAATTTCAGGCCCAATTACTGTCAACAAGAACTGAAAGTCATGTGGAGACATTCTCAGAAAGTTTTTAAAGCCTGCTGCATTATGAATTAATAGTTCTGACATATGTGTGCTCTCCAAACTTAATTCTAAACGCCTTTCCATTATTTTTCTTTGTCACACCTTGCGTCTGCGCTTTTCTCTAATTGTACTCACTAAAATAATGAAAGCTGCAGCTCTAAGTACATTCTCCTTCCTGACCCTATCCGTTATAACCTCACAAACAGTTCATTTAATATGTTGAAGATGTTTGTTAACAAAAATTTAATTGGTGTGGACATAATGTTGAAGAAGTTTGTTAACAAATGTTTAGTAAACATGTTGAGAAATGTTTTCATTAACATTGTTCATGAACATTGTTGATTAACATTGTTCATTAACTTTGGTGTGGACTAGCCTAAGACTAAAGCATTAATAGAAGTGTCTCAAGAATATACACCGCAATGATTTGCTAGTTAGTGACAATATAATAATATCTTAGTACAGTTCAGTAGTGTCGAACTTAAGTACGTAAAGGGAAAACGGAATGAGCATCTACGGCTAGACCAAATCGTTGACGTTGAACGTTGAACGCTTAGCAATATGTGTCTCCGTAAATCCTTACCAGTCTGGCAGATGATCTACACTTCCTTGTATACACGCCAAATAATACAGTGAACTTTTTTATTGGTTAAGGAAGATGTTTCCCCTGTGCCAAACTGTGTACTCATTATGTTCCGTCATTATTCATACTTTTGTGATTCTTACAGCTTGCAAGTTATTTTTAATTATGATGTGTGTAATAAAGTGTTATGAGTACCTTGCCAATGATGTACTTAGCCTATATTGCGAGATGGTGTGCCGCGATAATTCCGTAGGAGGGAAATGGTGCTTGCCTATTTACTTTACTAAATCAACTAGGCTATTTTCAACGTACAACTATTCCAAACGGTAAAAGCGAATGTTTAATAGGTTAAATGGTAACGCATTAATGTGTCCCTTGTGTGTAATAATCTCGATATGTTCTGATATCCACACGACGACGTCTTTACATGTTTCAATCAACTAATTCGGTGTGATATTTTACCCGAGATTTTAGACAATTCCATGAGAGGTCTTAATTGAGTTGTATCTCTATGGCGTTGGTTCGATTTTTCAGGCAACTACTCCCATTCCGATTATGTACACAAATACTCTGCATGTGCTGGGACAGCACTTATAATTGGGGCACTTTCTTCTCTCCTACTTCGGAATCTGATTGATTTCTTGCTAATAATATATATCTATAATTATTGAACTTAAATACAAATTGTGATAACTCGCCAAAAAAAAAAGCTCCTTATTCAACCACAAAAAGAGCGAGACTATTGTAGCTGCCCCTTGGGTGAAGACGAAGATACCTATAATTCAAGGTCAGCACTATATAGATAAATTAATTCAGGTAAATCTAAATTATTGATGCATATTTCTTCGGAACATAGTCTCGTCTTGTGATAACTTGTATGCTCTTAGGTGAGTTAAAATAATATTTTACTGGAACTATGGCCAGCCCGATGACATGATCTTAGCTATTGGGAGGGCATTTATCGCCGCCATGTTTTTTCTACATTACGGTCCATGGCGCGTAAACCTAATCCTTTTGTGACGTAGGCAATGTAGTGCTCATGGCCAACGAGAAATACTGGCCCTGGTGCGCTCTCTGGATTTACGGAGGCACATGTTGCTGAGCGTTCAAGATAACGTCAACGGTTTGGTTTTGCCGTAGATGCTCATTGCGTTTTCCCTTTATGTACTTACGTACGTATTTACACTACTGAAGTGTACTAAGCTATTATTATATTGTCACTAACTAGAAAATCATTGCGGTGTATATTTCCGAGTCACTTATTAATGTCTTAGGTACTTCAACGTCTGTAGTATCAATGCCATGTGTCGACTGAACAATCATCACACAAACGAACCATTCCATGAAAAGCGCATTATCACAAATGTGCATACGATTGCAGTACATTAACGCGAACTGGGCTATATAGACATACTGAAGACACTCAGAACTACAGATGAGCGATGGTTTATCCCAACTTTCATCAAACGAGGCTAATATTGTATCCCAGCAACGAACGTAAATAAACAATATGTCGGGCTTCGACATACGCCATTTTCACACTTTCGATACATGCATTATGAAAGCCGATCCGGCTTTCATATAGCCGTGGTAGGATTTTTCGAGATCTCGGGAACTAAGCGTCGCCCAGGGTTCAAACCTCTACCAATCGAATCAGAGTCGAAACATTTTTTTTAAAAGTCTGTCTGTATGTATGTATGTATGTATGTATATGTATGTATGTATGTAATGTATGTATGTAAGTGACTTTTTGCGTTTAGCAAAGTACAGGTCGCAATTTTCAAGACATCGGGCTGAAATTTGGTACGCTGAAAGAGTTAGGGCATGTGACGAACCCTATTGTTGGGCGTTAAAATCGGTGCAGCGCCGGAGCTTTTTTTGGGGCCCTGAATTTCATCGTTTTTCTTCAGACCCGTATTATTCGGAAACGGTTGGTCCTATACCAAAAAGTTAAATCTACAGGTGTAAGATCTCCGTGAGTAGCAACTTTTTTTTTAATCCTTAACGATTTTAAATATCTCTCACCGTTTTCATTTTCTTGGGCCCTGAATTTATTTCTGTTTCTTCGAATCGTTATATCTGGGAACCGGTTGGTCGCATCGAACAAAGTTAAAGCTACAGGTGTAAGATCTAAGTGATTAGCAACTTTTTTAACCCTTAAGAATTTTTGATATATCTCACCATTTTCATTTTTTATGGCCCTGAATTTCATCCTTTTTTTCGAATCAACATTTCTCGGAAACAGTTGGTCGTATCGATACAAGTTGAATTTATAGGAGTAGACCGCGGTGATTATCATCTTTTTTACCCCTTTCGATTTTGTGATATCTCACACCCTTTGGATTTTCTGTGGCCCTGAATTACTTCCTTTTTTTTTTCGAATCGTTATATCTGGGAAACGGTTGGTCGTATCGAACAAAGTTAAATGTTCAGGTGTATGACCTCAGTGATTAGCAACTTTTTTTTAACTCTTATGATGTTTTTATATCTCTCACCGTTTTCATTTTCTGGGGCCCTGAATTTCATTTTTTTTTGAATCGTTATATCTCGCAAACGGTTGGTCGTATCGAAACAAGTTAAATTTACAGGAGTAATATCGCAGTGATTAGAATTTTTTTTACCCCTAATAATTTTTTGATATCTCTCACCCTTTTCTTTTTCTGGGGCCCTGAATTTCTTCCTTTTTTTCGAATCGTTATATCTGTGAAACGGTATTCGTATCAAACAAAGTTAAAACTACAAGTGTAAGATCTTAGTATTTAGCAACTTTTTTAACTGTAATGATTTTTTGATATCTCTCATCGTTTTCTATTTTTGGGGCCCTGAATTTCATACGTTTTTTTCGAATCGTTATATCTCGGAAACCGTCGGTCCTATCGAAAAAAAAATTATACAGGCGTAAGATCTCAGTAATTAGCAACTTTTCTGCCTCTTATCATATTTTGATATCTCACACCGTTTTGATGTTATTAAATGTTTTTGGTTTTTGTAAAAAAAAATGGGGCCCAAATGCATATAATAATTGGTAAAAATTCAACTGATGGTCTAATTCAATTCTACAGAAAATTATCTATAATAACCCGTTTTAACCTTTTCAATAAGTTAAATAATGTATTTACAGCTGTAAGATATTTTCCATTTCCGAGGACGTCCGGCTTTCATAACCACGTGATGGTGTCAGCATTGCCTAGAATATTATTTTCTAATTTTCCTACATTTCTACGCAATCGGGCCGAAGGTCCAAAATGCAAGGCCTTGCGCCAAGGAAGTTGTTTGAGATTATTACCCCTCTTGCTCGCCGTTATGTAGCCGCACCGTCTCATCCAAAGCAGGTCGTGCGGCGTGGACTCCTACTTGTTGTCTGAGTATTGTAGTTGGTCTTGCACAAGCACCATCAAGCATTACATTGCCCACGTCACAAAAGGATTAGGTTTACGCGCCATGGCCTATCTTTCTCGTTGGCCGTGGCTGTCTCCGTAGTGACGTCATGCGCATGACGAAACGCAATTAAACTTAGTGACAAGATAGGACCATGTGGTCTTGTATGGCCAAGGCAAAAGAACAGACACTCCATACATTCTGTATGGTGGCTGTGCGAACTATTAGCACATTAAAATCGACAATTCCGGATTCAATTAAATTTTGCCAAGAGCTGGGCATCATATTAGAGCTCTCACATGCGTTAGAAGATTATCACATTCAATATACCCCACAGCGGACAACATGAAATTTCAAAATTAATACCAGTAACTTCATACCGGTAGATTCAAGGTGACGGTAATGTATGCAAATTAGTAACTAAGGATATTATTGCATAATTATGCTGAAACTTAGAAGAGGTGGAGTATTATATGAGGCGTCAGTAGCGTTAGTGATTTATCAAATTGAATATCGCGCGTAGCGGCCATCCTGAAAATCATAATTTTAAAATAAATAACTTTCATGATTTAGAACTACAATAACGAGGATTAGTGATAAGATAAGACACCCATATGGAGTATCGCATACCTAAAAGAGACTAACAGCTTTACATTTTCAAGATGTTGGCAGGGCGTAATATTAGAGCGTAATAATGCATCATTCTGGCTGTAATTGCGCAATTTAAACAATGAAACTTAGCAAGAAAGAAGTACCATATAAGGGACCTTGCTGAAATATGCCATATGAATAGCACACTGAATAAAACACCGACAGCAGTGGCTACGCTGGCTAAAGCGCAGCGTTAGGTCATGGGGCCAAGCTCTCTGCTGACTCGGTAGACGCGTGGGTTCGAGCCCCACCGTCGGCAGTCCTTGAAAGGGTTTTCCGTGGTTTCCCATTTTCAACACCAGGCAAATGCTGGAACAGTACCTTCTGACAGGCCACGGCCGCTTCCTTCCACATCCTTGCCCAGTTTAATTCATCTCCATCCATTCCATCTCTCATCCCGACGCGCAGGTCGCCCACCGGCGTCGACTAGAAAGATCTGCACTTGGCCTTTCAGGAGATCACACGACAAAAAAAAAAAAAAAAAAAAAAAACTGAATAAAACGCGGGGCGGCAATCTTGAAAATATACAATGTATTAATGAATAACTCAAAGTTATTTTAAGATACGACAACGAAAATTCGCGGCAATGTAGAACCTTGTAAGTGTCTTCCTATGACCAAGTCAAAAGAACAGCGACTCCATACGTTCATGATGGCGGCTCGGCGTATTCTTCATACTTGAATCACGATATAATAGCACAATTAACGCGAAAATTAGTGAGAGAAGAGTATCATATAAAATACCTCGCTACCATTATTCATCGGAATATCACACTAAGTATAGCGCGCAGCGGCCATCTTGAAATTATAAAAAATACAAACAAATAACTACCGTATATATTTTAGTATTTTGGTCATCAGTCCTGTGTAGTTGGTTGTGTGTTAATTCGTCTGATAACCTGTATTTATGTGATGACTGTAGCAGTGCCTGTAACTGTATTAGGGACAGGGATTGGGTAGGTGCCCCGGGACTTGAAATAAGATACTATCTCGGCATTTGCATGAAAGGAGTGTAGAGAGAAACAGAAGAAGGCACACTCAGGATATCCGCTGTCTGCGCCGAGACTCGAACCTACGATCTCCGGACTTGTTGCAACTGCCTTCACGGCCGTGGTTCACGATTTAACGAGCACGGCAACGCCATGGGACACTCAGTATTTAGGCCGACCTTGCTGTATGGAAGTAAGAGCTGGGTAGATTCAGGATATCTGATACGTAAGCTAGAGGTAACTGATATGAGGGTAGCACGAATGATTGCTGGAACAACTACGGTAGATGGGAGCAATGGCAGAAGGGTACTCTTAATGAAGAGATGAAGGTTAAGTTAGAAATGAACACGCTAGATGGAGCTGTTCGTATGAGCCGACTCAGATGGTGGGGTCATGTGAAGAGAATGGGGGAGGAGAGATTATTAATAGGTTAATAAGCTCGAATATAGAGGGTAAGATGGCTAGATTCCTAAGTGAGAGGTGTAGAAGCAGAGGGTGCCCTAGTGATAACTGCTAATAGGGGATCATTGAGACGACTTGATGATGATGACGATGATGAGATTTGTTGTTTAAAGGGGCCTAACATCGAGGTTATCGGCCCCTAATGGTTTGGGTGATAGTGAAAGATGAGATGAGAATGAAAACTATAACTAATACTGGTATATTAGCTTTCACGGCCGGTGAATTAAAACTCAGCGATTCTTCTAGGTGTGTGCCGTGTCTTGTGTGGGGTTTCGCTAGAGCGTAATAATGCACCATTCTAACTGTAATTGCGCAATTTAAACAATGAAACTTAGCAAGAAAGACGTACCATATAAGGGACCTTGCTGAAATATGTCATATGAATAGCACACTAGGCGAAACCCCACACAAGACACGGCACAAACCTAGAAAAACTGCTGAGTTTTATAACTAATACTAACTACAAACTGACATACTGGAAGAAGAAATGGTAAACAAATAAAGGATAACATAAGGCAAATAAAAGACAGGAAGAAAAGAAATGCCCTCAACCCTCGAAGAATGTGGATTGAGGGACTTGGAAGGAAGGAGTGTCACGAAAGGCAGATAGGAAAGGGAAAGAGGAGAGGGCCCGCCCCAAAGTTAGAAGAAAAAGGGGGTAAAACAGATCCAGCTCAGGAATCCCTCGGGGTCGCCAACTCCCAAACTCACCAGCCGTGAGACCTTGAGGGTGTAGCACTATTCAGGGTGCACCAGAAGTGGTGGGGCTACATACACCCTGCCTTCTCGAGGGCCTTGTGCAGAAGGCAGGAGATAACATGAAAAGTAAAAGAAAGCTGACCTTTCGAAGAATGAGGGTATCAGAAAAAGGCCAATTAAGGCGGGAAAGTGAAAGACTCCCTAGGCCTCGGATACCCTAATACCGTCGGGGTCGGAAGAGAACAAGAGTTGACCAAGAGAGGTCGACAGGAAAGAAGACGGTGAGGAGCCCGGCCTTAAATTAGTCCATTGATCTTTTTACAAACCATTTCCCTGTTAGCGTCCTTGTCAATTTCTTTCAATTTCTCCACTAGCACATCGTAACCAGCGTTTTTCAAGTTACGATTTTATAGGCGTCACTTTTCACTTGCCACAACTGCGGAAGAGACTGATATACATGAATGAAATCCCTCCAGGATTCTCTATTGGAGGTGGTTAATGCCATGATGTTACCAGTACGATAGCTCTACCTTGACTGCATGTTTGCGCAACACTTATCAAACACGTCCACACACGCTGACAACTGTTGCACAACGCTCTGTGTTGCACAAATTATTTCAAAAGATTTTGAATTCACACCACAGCCTTCAAACAGTTGCACGACACGTCAAACTCCCCCTTACACAATCAATCAGTTTGTAACACCCCCCCCCCCCCCCAGGGGCTCACATCTAGTGGGACGTGGGTTGGCGACCACGGGGCCCCAGCTGAGTCCGGCATTGCTTCCACTTACTTGTGCCGGGCTCCTCTCCGTCTTCTTTCCTGTCGACCTCACTTGGTCAACTCTTGTTGTCTTCCGACACCGACGGTATTAGGGTATCCGAGGCCTAGGGAGTCTCTTCCTTTCCCGCCTTAATTGGCTCTTGTCTCATCTTTTCTGATACCCTCATTCTTCGAGTGGTCAGCCTTCTTTTTCTTTTCCTGTTATCTCCTGCCTTCTGCTCAAGGCCCTCAAGGGGGCAGGGTGTATGTAGCCCCACCACTTCTGGTGCACCGTAGATATTGCTACACCCTCAGGGACTCACTGCTGGCGAGTTCGGGAGTTGGCGACCCCGAGAGATGCCTGAGCTTGGTCCTGTTTTCCCCCTTGGTGTATTCTTTGGAATACACGGTAAGATAGAGTATACTTTTACTGCTCTTTGCTTGTTCATTCCTTCCTTTTTCTCAAACACCAACAGTGATCTTCTAATTTCTCCTTGCTGTTTAGGGTGCTCATGTTACTTGTGAGTCTGTTCTAGATATATATCTTCCATGACCCACCTAGCGTCATCTAGCAGCGAATCTCTGAAGTTCCTCAATTCTTCCCTGTGCAAGAGGACTTCCTTAGCAATCTGGCCAGCAGATCTCGTCGCCATCGCCAGCTATCATCTCCGTGATCAAGAGAACTTCGTCTACTTTTTCACCCACCAGGCTGCGATAGTGGTGCCTACTATCAACTCTTTGAAGACCATTTCATCAAGAAAAAATATTTTTTTTTTGTCATGTTGGTTATTCTGATATGTATTCCTTTTGTTTTCCTACCCCCACTCTTTTCCCTTCCCTGGTCCCTCTGCGCTTCGCTGAGCGTGTCTCACTTGTACGTCGGAACTCGACTCTGTCAGTCAAAGCTCAACTAGAGCTCATCTCTTCAACTAAAGAGGCATTCTTTTAATTCCACGCCATGTTGGAACTTTAATCTCAACCGTCAAAGGGAACTTCACCTTCGCCATGAAGCAAAGATAAGTACCGACTTCAGGTTTTAACCTAATTCTCATCGTCTTTTAATAACCACATGCTTTTAATGATCATTTTATAGGCAGTGTGAGATTACTATATTTGGGGCAATAAGCATCCTTCGTGGGATTTTCTATGTTGGGCTTTTGTCTGTCTAAGCCAATCTTAATAGAAAGCAGCATTTCTTATGAGAGATCTTCTCACAACGTGGGATACCATTGAATTACCCACTGTCTATAAAATACTTAGCTCGTTCCACCGCTGGAATAACTTTGGCCCTATTCTTCAGTTAGGATTGCTCTGGAACCTTCCAGAATCTGCACTCTATCTACCAGTCGTACCGTCATGTATTTTCCACTCACATGTGGGAATACTATTTCAAACTAAGGAATCTTCCTTATGAATTACTGCTCAATAGCTAATTTTTCTTCCTCCGTTGGGATTTTCTCTGGCGTATTTAATGATAATCTACAACCTTCTCAAGCAATAGACTCTCGCCTATCTAGTGCAACTAGTTATTTTCCATAATTGCAATAACTTTCTTTGCCATAAACTTTTGTGCTACTACAGTGAACTTTTCATCCATTTCAACAGACTATAGTGAAAACCAGGGGCGGTCCCAAGGGCCATGCCCCCCCCCCCCCAACGGTCTTCAAAAATAGAAAGAAAAAAAAGAAAATGAGAAAGAAAAATGAGAAAGAGAAAGGCAGAGGGGAGAGGGAAGAGAGCAAAGGTTTGACTTGACAGTTCCAATTTTGACATCACAGGACCTGCCTGTGAGAGTGAGACCAGCCCTCCAGACCCCTTAGAAAATTAAGGAAACTTCCGTGAACTCCTTCAGTTTCGAGTCGAAAGCGGAGACGAAACTCTTCGTAGCCACCTTGAAAATGCATCAGCACGGGCTACGTATATTAGTAATAGAACACAAAATGAACTGATTAAGTGCTGTCGTGAGGAAATCCAAGAAGACATTGTTCGGAAGGTGAATGTAGCAGGCATGTTTTCCGTCATGTTCGATGAGACATCAGACATTTCGCTAAAAGAACAGCTTGCATTGTCACTTCGCTACGTGCACGAAGATTTTTTGACATTTGCGGACGCCTACGAGTCTATTAGGGAGGACGATATTCAAGGCGGGGAACCAAAATTGTCAGGATTTGCTCTTGGTCACGTTGTACAAGATCTCACTACAAAGCTCTCACTCGATCTTAAGCTTTGTGTTGGGGTAGGCACGGATAACTGTTCGGTGATGTCATCGGAAACGATAGGTGCAGTACAGGAACTTTTGAAAGCGGCACCTTGCGGTTCTAGGTGTCCATGCTACAATCACGCCCTTAACAGCAGCTTAGCGAAAACTTCAAAAGTAGTGCCCACTCGTAATGGTACAGCATTGATGAAAAATGCAATTAACTTTGCTAGATCATCTCCTAAAAGATACAAAGCTTTTTTTTGTCAGTTTTGGGCGAAGACTTTGGCAAATTGTGTGAAACGAGGTGGAGTGAAAAACATGATGGCTATTTACAGTTCGAGAGACTCTTAGTTAAGATAATTCGAACTTTAGCAGAATGGGAGGACTGCGACACATCGAGTGCAGCCGAATCCCTCATTCAATCATTGCGTGATACGCAATTTGTGGTTTCAATGTTGTTTCTGTGCGACGTCCTAGGTAAAACCCGGCCTTTGAGCCTTCTTCGTCAGGACGATTCATTGGACTTGGTGATGGCTTCCACGGGTGTCATGGACACCATAGAGGCGCTTTCGACTGCACGTGAGAATGCTGAACCGTACTTCGAGATAATATTTTGCGGAAGAACTGGAGTTTGAGGTGGCGTTGCCCCTAAGAGCAGGCAGGAGGAAGCGGTCCAACGTTCCAGCTGACATTGACGCACCCGAAGAGTTCTACCGCCGAACTGTCTTCATTCCGCTGATCGAGCATGTGGTGCAGGATCTCAAGGAACAATTTCCAAATGAATCTTTGGCCGCATTCGACTTGATGCCTGCAATCTGCGCTGACAAACCGGCTGAAGACCCAACAGTGGTGCAATGTTTGGAGGCTCTTCGTATCAAGTATCAGCCTTTGCTAATTTCCGACGGGCGCCACTTGCAGGGAGAGTACGCTGTATGGAGACAGCGATGGTTGAGATTGAAGTCGGCAGGGAAGAAATTGCCATCAACTGCAATTGAGTCAATGGTAGCTGCTTCTCAAAGCTTGACACCTACAGTCAACACTCTCCTGCAAGTTTTGGCGACGTTGCCTGTGAGTAACGCCACTCCCGACATTGCGACGGCTGAAGGACTGGCTACGGTCCCAAATGCCGGAAGAAAGGCTAACCGGACTGGCTCTGTTACAATGCCATCGGTCAACGAAAGTCAGTGTGGAGAAAGTAATTGATCGGTTTGCCAAAATGAAGACAAGGCGATTGGATTTTGTTCATTGATCAGATACCTACAATAAACAGATTTAAATTTTATTATGTGTGTTCTCTATCTAGAGTCTATTCGACCCTCTCCTCGATTTTTATAAAACTAATAGGTTATTATACGAATTTCAGTCCTTATGATATTATGCGACATGCTACCAGTAAAAATTAAAGATAGCCTACTGTATATAAAAATAGGACGGATGCCTCCCCCCCCCCCCTCCTTATGGGCTTAGGGCCCCCTCCAAAAGTTCTGGCTGCGACCGCCCCTGGTGAAAACCAGTGTTTGTTCAACATTTCTTCCGCGTCGCGCTCGTCCGATTATTATAAATACGGCCATGAACATTTATCCTCAAACCCAGTTGATCTTTCCTAAACCTTTTACTAACAAACCATAATAATAAAATTGTTACTTTAGGTCTTTTTCAATGAGGTGTCACTCTAAAGACGTGCCCTCCCTTTTTGCTTATATATCATTAATTAAAGTCTGTAAAACATCGTGTCTAGTACACGCTTTAACTTACATTGTTTCTCCCTTCTAATCAGGAAATACAATTTTTTCAACTCATAAGTGAGTTATTTCTAGGTTTCACGAAAGGGAACTTGCCCCATTTGTCTCGCGATTCCTACTTAAACATAGGAGGTCTAGAAACTTCCTTTCGACTTTCTCTTCAGGTTTCACAGTAAGTGACCTGCCCTATTTGTATAACTACAAAAAAAGTAATTCAGCTTTAATATAAGAAGTTATAGGAACTTTTCTTTTATTCTACCTGCTTTTTGTTGTTGTTACTTTCGAAGATGTTCTCCTTTCTAAGATATTTACTTAGAAATTGCTTAAAGTACACACCTTGTACTCGATTTAATGTCTAACTTTAATCACTTCAATTGTCTTTAAATTTTGTATTTTTATCTTCGCCATTTCAAAATCTTGCGAAGATTTTAAAACATATAAAGGTTTGAAACCAAAAGAATTGTTAATTGCCTGGCGCAAGCTTTAAATGTTTTCGGAGGTCTGCGACCCCAAATTGTTAACAAAATTGAAATTATATATTTGTTAAATTCATTACACTCCTTTGCATTGTTAAATAAATTAAATATTTGTTTTTGGATTCATCATTTCTCTAACATAACAGTTAGGCAAGATCCTGTCTTCCTTGACTCTTCCCACTTAATGCAAATAAATCTCGTGATAGGGTTTTCACTACTTGTTGCATTTGAGCAAGTACTCATAATTATAACTTTTGTAGGACTCTCCTCCTATTTCTCCATCCTTTTTCTTCAGTCCGAAACCCACTTCCTTTTCTTCCTCATCTTCCCTTGGTGGTTAGGTTATTCCCAAGTCAATAATCTACCCACCCCTTTTATCCATTACCTGTGGGACGGATCCTCTCCTCTTTCCCTTTCCTATCTGCCTTATATGGCTCTCCTTCCTTCCCAGTCCCTCAATCCGCATTCTTCGAGGGTTGAGAGCATTTCTTTTCCTCCTGTCCTTTATTTTCCCTATTCTCCTATTGTTAGCCCTTTCTTCTTCTATAAGTTAGTCTTTAGTTTTAGTTATAGTTTCCATTTCATTATCATCTTCACGATCTACCAAACCATTAGGGGCCGATAACCTAGATGTTAGGCCCCTTAAAACAACAATTATCATCATCATCATCATCATCATCATCATCAGTTTGTACAAGAGGCTCTGTTGCGCAAATTGTTTGATCGTGTATGTATGGGGGGCTTTAGTCCAGAGGGACTCGTGAATATCTTGCTTTTTCCATGTCTCCTAAAAGTTATTGTTGTTTAGTGATTTGGCATTCGTGGTTATCAGCCTAAAATACTTGGGTGTGTGTATACAATTTGTTTGATAACCTTTGTTACTGTGGTGTCTGGTTTAGTGTGTTGGTTGGTTCCTCAGTTTAGGGGCTGCGACAACGCGGTCGTGTAGCCCCGTGTACTTTGGGTGTGTGTAGAATCTGTCAACCGGTGTTAATTGTGATGACTGTATTAGTGTGTGTTATCTGTTTTTAATTCAAGTAAGGACTACAGACATTTAATTTTCAAGTAGTTCCAACTTTTGCTACCAAACGCCACCGTCAACGACCTACTAGTTCTGAACCACTGCAGTCGGCTCCTGGCGACGAACGTTGGAACCTAAGAGCGCTAGTCCAATCTTGCATATAATTTAGCTTCACACAGGTGCAATTAGTGGAAGGTTCTTTATCTTGCCATACATCTATGACATGGGACCGCCAGCTTTACTTCCCCTCCGAAGGAAGACATACTGAGGGACTTTAAAGCTCTTACTTCTGCCGGGTTTGAACCCACGACCTTGGGCATAGAAGCTCAGCATGCTACCAACTACGCCACCGAAGCCACCGTTTAGTGTGTGTAGTTTGTTTTTAAGGCTTAAAAGAGTGGGAAGATGGCGGCCGTGGTCTAATGTTAGGAACCATCCCGGCATTTGCCTGGAGTAGAGGTAAGAAATCCACTAAAAAACACTTCTAGAATGGTTGAGGAGGTGGGAATTGAACCCACCTCTTCTCAGTTTGGTCTCACCCCGCTCCAACTGGAGCCAAGAATGCTAGTCACTACACCACGATGCGGTCGAGCTAAAGATTGTATCTGTCCTTAGTTATTAATAACATCCGGAGAAGTATGCCAACGCTAATAAGTAACCACAACAGTCAGCTAGTTGACGACAAACCTTATCAGAACACACGTGTAACGCACATTAGCGGGTTCGTAGCAAAATGAATTATACAAGTGCTGGTTACATGTTACATGTCATTGAACAACTTACGCACACTTAATTCCTAAACTCTGACTACCTTCCTGTTCAAAATCACTCGTAACAAACCAAGGTGATGAAAATCCACAGCCTGCTTCCAGTCTCCGACCGGGTCAGGAATGGAATGAATGAAGCCCCCCATCTAGCGGCGAGGATATGAACTGTGCCGGCTGCCGAGGCCTGACGCACTCCTCTGGGGCAATGATTAAATGAATGACAGATGAAATGAAATGATAGTGGAGAGTGTTGCTGGAATGAAATTATGACAGGGAAAACCGGAGTACCCGGAGAAAAACCTGTCTGCCTCCGTTTTGTCCAGCACAGATCTCACATGGAGTGACCGGGATTTGAACCACGGACCCAGCGGTGAGAGGCCGGCGTGCTGCCGCCTAAGCCACGGAGGCTTCACCGTAACAAACCAAGGTAATTTACAAAATTAATAACACTTAGGGTTATTCTAAATTAGTTACCTGAAAGCACCAAAGAATAATTTCGAATTTATTGATTGAAATTGATTCAGATGTTTGTCAAACCTCATGTCATATCATCAAGTTTTAGGCCTAGCTGACAGGCTTTGCTCTATGCACTCTCCTCGCTCGTCTGGAGGTGTTTGTTGTTGTTAATTCATTTGAGGGTCTTAGGACATCTTGGTAAATTGCCTCAAGTAGGTGGATGTTTGATGAACTTGTCTGATAACCTGTATTGCTGTGATGACTGCATTAGGGACAGGGATGGGATAGGCGCCCTGGGACTGGAAGTAAGGTACTATCCCAGCATTTTCCTGGAGGGAGTGTGGAAAAACTCGGGGCCACACTCAAGATAGCCACTGTCAGCTCCGAGATTCGAACTTCCAATCTCCGGACTTGCTGTAGTTGCCCTCGTGCCTGTGGAAAAATATTTAACGAGCATGGCTATGCCGTGGGCGTCTGGAGGTGAACAGCAGTGCGGAGCACACACAGTGTTGACTGTCGTCATGAAACCTCCAGACGAGCGAACAGTGCATGGAGCTAATAAGTCTGTCAGCTAGGACATGAGGTTTGACAAACATCTGAACCAATTTCAATCAGGAGTTTCGAAATTATTCATTGATGCTTTCAGGTAATTAATTTAGAATAACCCTGTACACACGCACGGCATCGTTCACATCAGAATACAGTAATTATGTGGCATTTCCAAATAATAAATCTGGTACCGGTCTAGCTATAAAGCTAGAATATGGGTGAATACCTTCATTGGGATGAGTGGGAGCGTTATCTAATAGTAAAATGGCTTTTCTCGGCAACTGCTTTTCCTTTAACCCGGGAGAGGTCGTGTTGACCAGTGCCGGATTTCTGCCTAGGCCTACAAGGCCCCGGCCTAGGGGCCCAGTCAGCCTAGGGGCCCCGGTGGCGGAATCTTTACATAAGCTCAAAAGCCTTATCAAAAAGCTTTATCGAAAATAATATTATAATAAATATTTTTACTACATTTTGCCAAAACTTACAGCCCTGCGCGCAAAAAAGCTAGAATTAGGCCTTCGTTTCCCCTCTCTCACGCCTGCAGTATCCACGCTTAGCATTGCCAGGCCACGCGCAGGCAGTCCATTCTATAGCCTCCGTGCGTCACTTCTCTAGAATGACATGTTGGAAAGGTTCAACAAAGTAAGCAAATCTCTCCAATCTGTTACCATCGACCTGGGTACGATCGTTGAACTGTATCAGTCTTTGGCAACATACCTAGAACACTTAAGGAAACCCAGTACCTTGGACCATTATGAGTCGAAAGTTATTGACAAATCCGGTGAAAATAGCTTTGCATATGACATGCAGAGGAAACATAAGCATAAAGTCCAGTTCGAGAAGTAAAAGGAGACGAGACCGAACTCTCTGGCAGGGACAAATTCAGAGTTACCATTGTTAACGTCATTATTGATAGACTGATTAGGCTACAGAACTACGGAGACGCGGATCTGCTTATGAGAAGTTAAGCAAAAAGTTTGACTTTCTTACTAAACTACATCGTTTGGAATCTAAAGACATCCGTGAAGGAGCCAGACCTTATGTTATAACTTTTTATCCGGGGGACTTGGATAGGATTTTGGAAAACGATTGTCGGCACCGGCAAGCTCATTTGTCGTCGAATGATGCAGTTATGGAGTTATCGTCACTGATGCTATACACATACTAATCGGAAAAAGGCTTTTTGAACATTTATCCAAAGGTAGGAATTGCGCTCCGAATGCTGTTGTGTACACCAGCGTCAAACTGCTCAGCAGAACAGTCGTTTTCAGCGCTAAAGAGAGTAAA
Organism: Meconema thalassinum; assembly: GCA_946902985.2. NCBI lineage: Eukaryota > Metazoa > Arthropoda > Insecta > Orthoptera > Tettigoniidae > Meconema > Meconema thalassinum. Next base: position 252,948,520 of record OX336396.1, read on the forward strand.
GAATTAAGACCTAACATAGGAGAGAACGGGCTCAATTCACTCTCTGTAATGTACATAGAGTCAGAAATAATGCAGTCAATTGACTATGATGACGTCATTCATTCTTTTGCACAGAAGAAAGTTCGTCGTATGATTCTATACATTTTATAGAATAACGTAACTATAGTAACATAGACTGTATTATTCTGATGTTTATTAAAGTCGATTAAAATTATATGTTCTCTACTAGTGCATTTAATTTGCTACATTTCCAAAATAGCTTCGAGATGGAGGGGGGCCCAAATGTCAAGTGCCTAGGGGCCCTGGATCTCAAAGTCCGGGCCTGGTGTTGACTCGTCGGAAACGAGAGGTTGCGCTGGGTCTTTTGGATCAGGTTGTTTCAAATGATGCATTACTTTACTGTGATGATTATTTCCTAGTTTCGTATTTACTTTTTATAATTTTTGTTTGTTTTAGGATTCATTTTATTGTTACGGTACCACAATTTTGTTCATCCACAGAGTCCTTGGAGTCTGTGTTGTCCTCTGCACTTTCATCATCATCATCATCATCATCATCATCATCATCATCATCTTCTTCTTCTTCTTCTTCTTCTCCTTCTACAAACTCCCTTGCTCCCTGTTGTTCTACGCCAAACAGTCCCCTTCGTACTCTGCCTTGTTGCACTCTGGGTACTTCGTTTTTGTTCCGTTCTTCTTTCTCCACACTCTCTAAGAGCGTCATAATTCTATCTTCTTTGGAGTCCATCATAAAATGCAAACTGTAGCGTGTTTTTCGAGGGGTTTTATGCAACTGGCATAAGTCAGTAGGAAGCCATTCTATATTTATTTACGCGGCAAATTGTTCAGCCAAGAGAATTTTTCATGGTAATTTATTATTATTATTAATTTATTATAATTATTATTAAGGTATTTTCGGAGCATTTTATAAAAATTATTAGCATTCAGATAGGTTTTCCATGTCTTAGAAAACGCTATCAAGCAAATTATTACGAACGACAATATTATAGAAAATTATGTGATTACGGAATTTTACGGAGTTTTGTCAGTTAGGGTATTTGAGAGACATGACTCACTGGGAATTCGAGTACAAGCTGATTCCTGTCGAGAAGTATTACGCAAGGCTGGGTAGCGAGGTCTAGAAAAGGCGAATTGTTGGGACGGAAAACGACTTCTCCCTCTCGCGCGCCGAGTGTAATGAGGCAGAGGAGGGGAACTAGCGGCGTGCTCAGCCAATCAGTGAGGACGACGTAAGCTAGATGTCGGTACCATGGTGGGGGAGCCAACGTGTGGATATATCGTTCGACGCGCCGTGAAACGAGGTCTATCTGTGAAATACTTGCGGAGTGTGGTTATACGCGGGGGACGCTCCGATGTTCCGTGGAACGAACAATCTGTGTAGAACTTGCAGAGTACGGTCGCAAGTGCGTGTCGCTCCGATGTTCAGTGGAGTTAGCGACGAACTTTTGTAAAACTTGGTTGTACGAGTGTTTGGGTCCGAGGTACGGACCATAGAATTATCTAATCTACCAGAATATCATCAAATTCCGACGGAGATGACGACGTCCAGGAGACTGTGGGAAGCTCACAACATCATCAAGAACGAGAGAAATGCCTTGGCAATTTCCAATGGTAAGCGCAAATGACGCAGAAATACGCAATCTCTCATTTTTCTTTGTTTTATATTTCATATTTCAGTAACTTCATAGCTTGGAAATAAGAGTAAAATCAATTTATCGGACTCCGTTTTCACGTAATTTTCTATCGGTAATATTCAAATCACAACGCTCCAATTTAAATTTTATACTTATTATTATTATTAATTTTGCTATACTTGTTTTATATAATAAATTCATTTCTTTTACAATGCAATCTTTGCTTTCAGTAGGTAGCATTAGATATAGACCAATTCCTTCTCCTGATACAATTGTTTGTTGGGTTAATGATCAAATCATACCACGATCTGAGTGAATAGATTCTTGACGGTGTTCTACCAGAGCTAGACGTTGTTAAATACAAATTTAGATTTCAGCATTGCGTTGAAGTCTTGGCGCCCATTAAAACAACATAGCTTAGGCAAAGGTAAACAGTTACATTTATCACCCAACAGTGTGGGCTAGAAAAACTGCTACATTTGTCGCTACCAACATGGGGCACTAACTAATTACCGTTTCATTCGTCGCCGACAACTTGGGGCTGAAAACCTAATAACATTTGTGGAAGGAGAAGGGTATATATTTCTGTGCCTGTAATTTGGGGGTTATTTGTCTTTATCAGTGTATATCATTATGGGGGATGAGAAAGAAAGACAGATGAGGTTACGTAGTGGTCATCAACTGGAGAGTGATGATACGAGCAGTATGTCGAGTGATGGTAGTACCGGGGTAGCGGAGGTAAATCCCGATACTGAAACAGGGAGTGTAGGCGGCCAACCAGAATTAAAAACTTTACTTCTCGAGTTCATGTATCAGAACAAAGTTAGTAGTGATGCTTTAAATGCTAAACTGGAACAAAACAACGCTAAATTAGAACAAAACAGTAGGGAAAATAAAGAAAGTACAGATACATTAAACGCCAGATTAGAACAAAACAGTAGGGAAAATAGGGAGAGTAATGAAACTTTAAACGCCAGATTAGAACAAAACAGTAAGGAAAATAGAGAGAGTACTGAAACTTTAAATGCTAAATTAGAACAAAACAGTAGGGAAATGAGTGACAAATTCGAACTGATTAGAGGTGAGATCAGGGGGGTGATGGAAGAAAAGGCTAAAGAGATTATTGCAGATGTAGACAGAAAATTAGGAAAAGTACAGGAGGAGTTGGAAATTAGAATCAGTACACAGGCTGAAAATTTAAAAGAACTAGTGCAACTGGAAACACAGCAGGTCAAAAAGCAATTGGGGGGAGAAATTGACAAAATTCAGGTGGCTACTAAAGAGGTTAAGGAACAGCTGGGGGGTAGAATTGAGAAAGTCCACTCGCAAATAGTTGCAGAAGTAAATGATTTAAGAGAGAGTAATAGAGAGAGCATTAGCAAGATTGAGGAGAAACAAGCAAAGCTATATGATAAAGTAGAAGAATCAGAAGGAAACATTAAATTAACAGTAAACAGTATTGAGAGGAAGGCTGAGGAGAAAATCGCAGAATTAGAGTTAAAATTAAAAGCTAGGATCAGGCAAGAAAATAGTCAGAATAGGCCAGTTTTTGTGAATAGCACACACAGGGAGGTAGAACTGGGTAAGTTCAGCAATCGACAGGGGTGCCCAATGGAGTTCATGAACACTATAGAAAATAAATTCGGGGAAAGGTTGGAAAATGGTAGTATTGAGTGGTGCCAGGTAGTTGAAATTTTAGAACAAGTGTTTGTGGGGGAAACGAGGAATTGGTTTGCTGTCTACAGAGACAAGTTTACTGATATCAATGATTTTAAAATGAAATTCTGTGAAAAGTTCTGGAATGAGGTTATTCAGTCGCAGCATCGTGAGGGAGTAGTGTGTGGTAAATATAACCCTAAAGGAAGCTCCACCATGACCGAATACTTTTTAGGGCAGGTATTAGTGTGTAAATATCTGGATGGCTTGAAGGAGGAAAGTGATGTGGTGAGGTTGCTACTTAGGCACTTTCCCTATAGGATCAAGGAGGCTGCTTGTATCCAGAATGTAAAGACAATATCACAAGTAGAAAATTTGTTAAGCACATTTGATGCACTAGGGAGAGGGGGTTATGAGGACAATTTCAATAGGAACCAGGGTAATAATAATAATAGACCTAACGAAGCCAGGCATCAGGAAGTTCAAGGGAACGGTGGCGAAGGGGCCAACGCTCAAAATAGAAATAATAGTAATCAGCTAAATCAGAACAGAGGAAATGGCTATGGTAATCAGTATCAAGGGAGGAATAATGATTTCAGGGGAAATCAAGGGAGGAACAATGATTACAGGGGAAATCAAGGGAGAAACAATGATTTCAGGGGAAATCAAGGGAGAAATTATAATGACAATAATTACAACCAGAATAGGGGTCAAGGAAGAGGACAGCCTAGTGGTAGTAATATACAGCCAAACAATGACAACACAGCCCAGAACAACCAGACCAGTTTAGTAGTTAGTAGTACTACGGCCAGCTGTAGCGGTTCTTTAAACGCGAACCAGGCTGCGAAGTAAGGTCAGAATCTCAGTCTGTAGCATGCCCTGTCCATACAATTATACAGGAACCCTATGACCTAAATGTAAGAAATGAATTATTACATGAACTAAATGATGAAGGTATTATTCAGGAAGTGGTTAGTAAGAGCCCCATAGTTAAATTTAACGTGTCCGAGGCGTACACAGATGTTTTAATTGATAGTGGTTGTATGAAGAGTTGCATAAGTAGTGCATTTTATGATAAAATGAAAGGAACTGGAGTAAATTTTGAGGAGATGCCAATTAAAAGCACTTTTGTTATCACAGCTGTTGGGAAGAGGTCTAAAGTAATTTCTAAGCAAGTTTTAGTAGACATTAAAATTAATAATCATGTAGAGAAGCAGATTTGCCTTGTAATTCCAAATTTAGTATTCAGTGTTATCTTGGGTTCAGAGTGGCTAAGTAGAGTGTCTGGTAACTTATGTTATGATGTAGGGAGTTTGAAATTTAAATGGGGAGATTCTGAAGTAGAAGTAGCGTTCAATGACCGTATTCAGAGGAGTAGTATTGTAGGTGTGATTTGTACCTAAAATGAGATATCGCCAGCCGTAGAGCGGGGTTCTCCATGTTTTGTGGGCAGTGTGATTACGAACGGAAGTCTAGAGGACTCGTTACGTGAGGCTGCATTTCAGGGAAATATAGAGGATGAACAGTGTGTTCGGCTCTATGATGTGTTATGGTGTAATAGGAGAGTTTTTGAGGATCGCATTGGTATGGCCAATTGCTATACACATTCATTGAACGTTATTGATAGGTCAGTATTCACAGGACATAGATATCCTGTACCTTTCGCTTATCAGAGTGCAGTTGAGGCACAAATTAATCAGATGCTTGAAGATGGGATTATTGAGCACTCTAACAGTCCGTATGTTAATTCTTTGATAACGGTACCCAAGACCGACGGCACTGTTCGTATTTGTTTAGACGCTCGTTTGGTTAACAATAGAATTAGTTCAGATCAGCTGAAATCTATGTCAATAGAAGAATTAATGCAAACATTTGAGGGGAAGAAGTATTTCACTTGTGTAGATTTGAGTTCCAGTTTTTGGCAAGTGCCACTTATGTACGAAGATAGACCATTTACAGCTTTTAGTCATAAATATAACCTTTATCAATTTTGTAGAACACCTTATGGGTTAAAGAGTAGTTCAGCAGCTTTAATTAGGGCTTTAAACATCGCATTAGGGGATGACACAGGAGAGTTTGTAACCATTTACATAGATGATATGGTAATTAGTTCACGCAGTTTTGAGGAGCATCTACGTCATTTAGATATAGTTTTTCAGAAGTTAGATCAGGCAGGGTTCACTTTGAAGCTGTCTAAGTCGTCATTCTGTCAGTCAGAAGTGACATTTTTAGGTCATAGAGTGTCAAGTAGAGGTGTGACACCATAGGAAGGTAGGGGTAGCATGTGTGGACAGTAGCAACAGGGCATCGTTACAGACACTGAGAAATATGCTAGGTAGAGCAACGTGATGACGTTCATTTAAGGGAGCCACTTGCATTGTTGGAAGCAGGTGACGCAGAAACATTTATAGTTTCCAAACGTATTGGGAAAACAGCATATGTGCTGGAGAATAGTGAGGGAAACAGATTATACGGGACGTATAATATACATAGTCTCCGAAAGTATGTGTCATAAAGTGAGGAGGTTTAGCTGGCGAGCCAGCCTATCAAATGAGTAAGTGTGGTATTTGGTGCGTGGGAGGAGATGGTCTTCCAGGCAGGCGTATCAGAAGTCACACAGGGGGGTAGTATGTAAGTAAATGAGAGTTTTTAAGGTACAGGGAAATATGACGGGATTGTCGGATGCTGTTGAGCACTAAATTGTCTCGATGCACCAAGGCCATTTTGGCAGCGCTGATGGGTTCCCATTTATCTCCAAGAGATGGGGGAGCGCTTGTATAGGGCTTGTTAGCTTAAGGCGTCCACGAGATAAAAGATGGGCCATCAGAATGCGAGACAGTCCTTCATGAAACTCATACATATCAGCACACGTGATTTCTGTTTACGGCCTCGCCATGTAAGATTTGTAAGTGTGTAATTTAAGATATTTTGTACAATGGTATTATTAGTGTGAGGAGAAATGGTCTGTGTTGAGAACTAGTATTAAGTAGAATATGGTTAACGGGAACTTAACAAGACAGGGCGATTACGGCACAGAAATATTTGGTGTTATATGTAATGCGCATTTACTGTTTTTTTTTCAGAAGTCAATATTAATTTAATCTACTTTAAAGAGAGATTAAGTATTATGGTCACGAGGCGCTGCCACAATAGTGTGATCGTGTGCTCAGTGATAAGTGAGATTATATTTCACCATAAGGAGGGGACCTCCAGTGAAATTAGGGAGTTCTATGGTGATATAAATATATCAGAACACCTTCAATGCGTGTGATATGACATCATAAATACATAGTGCTCACACATTAATTATGTCTATTTCTCCAACATAGAGAAATTTGAGAGGCGGAAATATCCGTGGAACACTATTCCATATGTAAAACATTGGACTGGTTGCAAAGTGCAATCCATAGTGACAACAAACTTTGACGCAAAGTGCGTGAAGAAAAATTATGAGTGTATATACTGTATCTGTAATTTAGGGTGATTTCATTTATGTAATATGTATTTTGGATGGGGTTTATTAACGTGTCTGGGATAATCGGATAATGGACCGTCGTCACGGTAAATCATCCGATGATCCGAGGCGAATATGTAACGTGTTTTTCGAGGGGTTTTATGCAACTGGCATAAGTCAGTAGGAAGCCATTCTATATTTATTTACGGGGCAAATTGTTCAGCCAAGAGAATTTTTCATGGTAATTTATTATTATTATTAATTTATTATAATTATTATTAAGGTATTTTCGGAGCATTTTATAAAAATTATTAGCATTCAGATAGGTTTTCCATGTCTTAGAAAACGCTATCAAGCAAATTATTACGAACGACAATATTATAGAAAATTATGTGATTACGGAATTTTACGGAGTTTTGTCAGTTAGGGTATTTGAGAGACATGACTCACTGGGAATTCGAGTACAAGCTGATTCCTGTCGAGAAGTATTACGCAAGGCTGGGTCGCAAGGTCTAGAAAAGGCGAATTGTTGGGACGGAAAACGACTTCTCCCTCTCGCGCGCCGAGTGTAATGAGGCAGAGGAGGGGAACTAGCGGCGTGCTCAGCCAATCAGTGAGGACGACGTAAGCTAGATGTCGGTACCATGGTGGGGGAGCCAACGTGTGGATATATCGTTCGACGCGCCGTGAAACGAGGTCTATCTGTGAAATACTTGCGGAGTATGGTTATACGCGGGGGACGCTCCGATGTTCCGTGGAACGAACAATCTGTGTAGAACTTGCAGAGTACGGTCGCAAGTGCGTGTCGCTCCGATGTTCAGTGGAGTTAGCGACGAACTTTTGTAAAACTTGGTTGTACGAGTGTTTGGGTCCGAGGTACGGACCATAGAATTATCTAATCTACCAGAATATCATCAAATTCCGACGGAGATGACGACGTCCAGGAGACTGTGGGAAGCTCACAACATCATCAAGAACGAGAGAAATGCCTTGGCAATTTCCAATGGTAAGTGCAAATGACGCAGAAATACGCAATCTCTCATTTTTCTTTGTTTTATATTTCATATTTCAGTAACTTCATAGCTTGGAAATAAGAGTAAAATCAATTTATCAGACTCCGTTTTCACGTAATTTTCTATCGGTAATATTCAAATCACAACGCTCCAATTTAAATTTTATACTTATTATTATTATTAATTTTGCTATACTTGTTTTATATAATAAATTCATTTCTTTTACAATGCAATCTTTGCTTTCAGTAGGTAGCATTAGATATAGACCAATTCCTTCTCCTGATACAATTGTTTGTTGGGTTAATGATCAAATCATACCACGATCTGAGTGAATAGATTCTTGACGGTGTTCTACCAGAGCTAGACGTTGTTAAATACAAATTTAGATTTCAGCATTGCGTTGAAGTCTTGGCGCCCATTAAAACAACATAGCTTAGGCAAAGGTAAACAATTACATTGTCACCCAACAGTAGGGGCAGCCAAAACGTTTCAAAACCAGGAGGTTGCGTGTGGTGGAAAAGACCGGGTCAGATATAATTGGTGAATAGTTCAACTTACCACGCAAAATTGGACTGGCGGACGGCAGGAAACTGTTGCTGATACTCTCCGTGATGAAGTATGGTGGTGGGGGCGTGCAACAAACAACAATGGTGACGTGAAAACTACGAATCTGTTCTAAAGGACCGCAACGCGACCTCTCCTGGGTTAAAAACTGTTCAAGTTTTGGTACAAATGCACTAAAAATCATTCTTGAAAAATTTCTGAGCTCATCCAAGCACCCTTTTAGTTATAATATTTGACTGGCAAAGCATTTTTTGAAACGTTTTTGAAATCTCTTAGGTTCTTTAATTTCCCGATCATAGCAAGTTTAAATTTTAGGTTTCCAGTAGCATTACTGCAAGCAAGAATTGTTATTCTTTCCTTACTTCACTTGCAGGGCCGGATTTAGATTTGATGCGCTCCTGGGCCCGTGGGTTTTTGCCGCCCCCTCTTCATATCATCGTGAAGGAGGGAGAATTTAGACCTCAGAATGGTCTTTGTGAAGGTAATTGTTATTTTATTCTAATGTATCGGGAAGTAAAATCAATTAAATAAATTAAAATAATGAGAGAATCAACTGTTTCTAAATTCGTGTAGCCTACATCCTCCCTATATTATTCTGCTAAGGTCCCATTCCGGTTTTGTACCGAAAATAAGGTCCTTTTAACACCAACCTACACATACCTACAGGTTCCGCATAACCCCATGTGTGCCCGAAACGCACTCACTTCCTCTTTAAATGCCTCACAATTAAATAAATACCTTAAAATGTACATTTACAATGGGAGCACCATAATCAGGCGAGCCTGCCGCTAGAGGACAGGGCAGCGTGGCGGCGGCAGCCATCTGGCGGGGACGCGGCGTACTGCTTCCCTACTACCCCCATAAACCTACATTCACGTTGCGAAAGCTCGCACGGGCCCACTAGTAAACTATAAATAAATAGGCCAACGAGATACAGTGAAACCCCTGAAATCCGAACTAATTGGGGCTGTAGCCTGTTCGGATTTCAATTTGTTCGGATTAGCCAAAAATATCCATAACATAATAACCAGCCCTCGTTACGGTATAGGACTGTACGTTAAGTTAGCGACAGTGAGGAAGAAGAAACTCCGACAAACAATGTGACTTATACTGAAGCTGCATCTGCTCTTGACATCGCATTGCGCTTCGTAGAACAACACGCAGTAGTCACGCCAAACGATGGCATATGTATGCGATGCTGGCGCACGATTGCCTCCGCGGAAATGTTTTCGTCGCTTCGACAATTGAAGATAACTGATTTCAAGTGAAAGATTAAGTGATATTTTGTGTTTTTCTGTTGTCATTTCATTGTTTTTGCAAAGTGATTAACCTAAGGAGTAGGATAAATAAGCCGGTGCTGGCACAGGGGCTAATGGGCAAGATGGCCGCCGCGCGCAATCACTCTATGTTATTCTTATGGAGGGGTCATTCAGAGCTGGCACAGGGGCTATTGGGCAAAATGGCCGCCACGGCCTGAGACCGTGGATTACGTCACAGGGAGAGGTCGGCCGTGTAGTTGCCAAATGGAATATTTATTATTATTATTATTATTATTATTAGGTAATTGTTAATTGATCATGTATAATCAAGACCAGCCTTATATTGTCCACTTTTTGGTGTAGTGGCTAGCATTCTTGGAGGTCATTCCTGAGGTTCGAATCCCGGCTCTGCCAAGAAATTTAATTTCTGGTCTCATGAGTGGAACGGGGTACACTCAGCCTTGTGAGGCAAAACTGACAAGAGCTGGCTTTTGATTCATACCTCAACAATTCTGCCTAACCCAACTTCACCTAACCTAACCTAACCTAACCTAACCTAACCTAACCTATCCTAACCTAACTTCAAAGTCAAAGCAAATATAAAAGCAAATGTGAAAGCACACATAATAAACTAAGTTATAACCTAACCTAACTTCACCTAACCTAACCTCACCTAACCTGTCCTAACCTAACCTAACGTAACCTACCTAATTTAAAATTGCAAGCGAAAAAAATTTAGCAAAAAGTATGAGAAAAAAGTGAGAGCAAATGTAAGAGCACAAATAATAAACTTAGTTATAACCTAACCACACCTAACCTAACCTAACCTAACCTAACATAACCAAACTTCAAAGTGAGAGCAAAAATGTAAGAGCAAATGAGAGAGCACAAATAATAAACTTAGTTATAACCTAACCTAACCTAACCCACAGAAACCTCATTTAAAGATTTTAGATTTTATGTTTTAACATTTTAGATTTTTGATTTTTTCATTTTACATTTTTTAGATTTTACATTTTACATTTTTGATTTTTTGTATTTTAGATGTTAGTTTTTTTTAGATTTTACATTTTAAATTTAAGATTTTTTGATTTTAGATTTTACTTTTTACATTTTCCGAAAAGAGTAAACTACTAGGTCACATACCTAACCTCACCAAACCTAACTTTGCCAAACCTAACTTAAGCTAATTCAAAGGCTAATGCACATACACAAAGTATATAAGGGTACAAGCAACTATCCTTATGCTAGTTTTATAGGTTACTGTACAATATGATAACTACCCCAACCGTTTTTTTTTTTTTCATTTGTTGTTTACACATATGACAATTTTCCAATTCCCCATTTTCATTTTTTTAAATGTTAGTTTTAAGTTTTTCAATTTCATAACATGGAAACATGGATTTTGCATTATGTTGTTTACACATTTATCAATTTCACAATTTCCCATTTACAGTTCTTAAAATGTCAGTTTAAAGTTTTTCAATTTCATGATATAGAAACATGGATTTTCCAATTTGTTGTTTACACATTTGTCAATTTACCAAATTCCCATTTACAGTTTTTAAAATTTCAGTTTAATGGTTTTTTTTTATTTTGTCAATATGGAAACATGGATTTTCCAATTTGTGTTTTACATGTTCATTTTGCATTAGGAGTGGAGAGAGGTGAGTAGTAATAAAAAATGTACAAGCAGTTTCCATACGGTACAATATTTTTTTATTTAAATACATGTACACTATTTACACATAATACATTTTTATATATATTCCTTATTGTTATAAATTGTACACTTGTTTTTATTTTGTTTTCTATTTTATTTATTTTTGATTATGAATGCCATTTCTTATTTTGTTTTATTTTTATTTTTGTAGTGCTATTGTTTTATTTCCTAAATTGTTTTGTTTTATGTATTTGCTAGTTGCAGGCAGAAGATTTTGATATTCATAACTTAACTCTTTAAGCATGGTTAATGATTGAGTAATGACCATAGGCATGTGTACCTATACCATCAGCATCAATCACTCTTTTATCATCACCAGGACACAAAGCAATTTTGTTTAGTCTTATAGATGATATGTCATGTTGTTTAGAAGCGATAATGTTCATTGGTATTCTTTTTACATTGTTTTTCATGACACAATCCTTATAATCTTGAAAGCTTATACAATTTTTGACAACACCTCTGTTAATACCTTTAATCTTTTTGATTTCTTTACCATTTATGTCTAATGCGTACATTTTAGCTCTAAGTCCAACAAATGCTTTTATAATTTGTCCACAAGCCTCGTCTTTAAATTTCCCCAACGTTTTCTTGTTTGATGTAGAGTAACATATGTGATTAGTAGGATAATCTGATGTGTCCAGGTGTTGTAGGAAATCCAACTTGTCTTGATATACATCTGGGGTGTTAACCAAATATATGAACGAGTCAGTATCCATATACATGAGTTTAAGATTGTTCATGCCATAATAGGGTAGCAGGACATCATAGTGGTGGGAATACATGAGAGTTTTTGAAATATCCAGTATACACATTCCAATATATATAGGCTTATTGAATACAATGTTACGTTTAGACATGTGGAAAGCAGCTAGGTTAGGGCCATAAATTGTTCTGTCGATAAATGTCGGCTTTGCTATTAGCTTTTCTGCCTTTTTGCTGTCAGTCACAAGACGTATGTCTATTCTTTTACGGATATTTTCCATTGTTTTCCCAAAAATGGCATTGTTGAATAATTTGTACAGATTTTTCTCAAAATCATTTTTGGCTTGTTTTCGAAGGTTGTTATTAAAATCAACGTATGCCTTTAACCAAGGTCTTTGTTTAAACTTTAACACACGATGAATTTTTATCAATTTTATTCCATGATCTAAAGCCTGTTTTAATGCCATGTAGTGAACAACATATCGCCTTCGATTTCCAAGATGAGGAATTAGTTTTTTCAGAGACGAATCCTTAGGTTGTGTACACTCTGGTAGGAAAGGTAAATCGTTGTGTAGATCATGAAGGTCAGATGGGTAATCAACATCAACGTCTAGAATGTATCCCACAGGATCGTCTTTCTTTAGTTTTTCTAGATCAACAGTATCTGGAGAAACCCACTGAAATCCACCATAAGGAAGGGAGTGACACATAGCCCACCCGTATTGGTTGTTGGCATCATCATAGGTAATAAACTGCGATGGTTTCTCAGAATCATAGGTTTCCATGTATTTATTGTTAGCTTCAGCATACCGATGAGACACCTGGCATATGCCTCCACGTATTCCAGACTCGATTAAAAGAATCTGATCGTAATCCTGTAGCAATTCCAGTTCAATGCCTGTGTAAAGGAGCATTGCATCGAAACTTAAACCAGGCGAAGTAAAAAAGTGTGCAGCATCCACTCGGTGTGTTTCTAGTGTTTTGTTTCTAAAGGTTTCAAAGCTGTCTGCAAGAAGGAGTACATCTGAAGTTAGGTAGAGGTCACTATATTCCCCTAGAGTTTTAATGTTGAACTGATTCCAGACACTTTTGGCATGTTCATAGTCTTCTTGACTAACATCTTCTTGACTTAATTTGTTAAAGAATGCCTCTTTTGGAGGTAAACACGTTTCACTTAACTTTTCCCATGAGTCAATGTAGTCATAACAAAATACCCCTTTACGAGTCATGAGCATTGCATTTTCTTTTCCAAAGTACTTGTCTGTTTCAGGGTATGATGTTAAGTTGGAAACTAAGTTTTCCAAACTACTCGGCATTAACCGAAACGTATCCACAAATCTAAGCTTAACATTTCCTACATATTTGGTAAAGGAAATGTACTTTTCTTTGGAGTTAGCGATAACATCCACTCTCTCAGTAGTACATCCCAATTGCTTTACAATGAAATTTGCGTCGTAGCCACTCATATTATGTAGAAACACAGGAACGGGGTTTCGTGTTTTACACCTCAAATTACAGTTATTGTGAGCACTTCCACGGTATTCCCCTGTAATATGGCAGTGGTCTCGAACTTTCCAGTCCTCTTTGGTGAATGGTTTATGACACAAATAACAGGTTTCAGAAGATTGGAACTCTGCTTCTTGATGCTCAGTTAAAGCTTTTGAAACATTTAAGCTGTAAAGTCTATCAATTTCATTAGCTATTGAGATCAAACAGTCCATAAACTTTTCTGCAGCGTCAGGTCCACGATAAATAACAGGTTGGCTTGGAAGATTTGTCTTTATGTGTTCCACAGCGGGTGATGGTTTAACGTATATACCAAAGCTCATAGGAACATGACTCTGGTATGGCACTGTATAACTTGCTTCAGGATTGGGCAAACATGTTTGATAGGGTAAGAGTATACTTTCGAAATCTGCATAGATAACGTAAGGTATTCTTAGCATTTTTTCCACGTTTAAAAATTTGACAATGGGGTTTTTAATAGGCATTTCAACCCTAGCAATGTCATGCTGGACACACAAAGCTCTATGTTCTTTCAATTTTTCCATTCCTTGTTGTCCATATTGATTATCAAAGTGAGTAAAACACCGTTTACACGTATATATCTTATGTTCACGGCGGGTAATCTGATGTGCTACTAGTTTATCAAAATCTTTGATAAAGACGTAGTGGTTCTGGCCGGATGATGAACTTAGCAGAAGGAGGTCGCGATGGTCTTGCATCTCTTGATCCACAACCTTTAGAGGGAACAATTTGTTGTCTTGTTCCAATCCAAATACATTAATGGATATATCGTTGGCTTTTTCAAATTTGGGAATGTCAACTAGCGATGTAGGAAACGATATTACAGAAAAATCATACTTGTTGTCCAGGTCCTTGTATTTACTAATGCGATGAGCATTCTTTTTAACCAGTTTTGCTAAAATGGCATACATAAAACACTTTTCATCATTCAAATTTTCAGGATTAATGCAGGCTTTTCTTGCTTGTATAGCTGCTGGTAATGGAATATATGTGCTTCCACGCAAGGGATTGTACTTATTTATTTTCAATCGTACTCCTTCCACTGCTAACAAAGCCCAATTACTGCCTTTTAGCTCAGATTCCTCCATTTCCGTAGTTAACTTTGTAAATTGTGTTTCCAAGAAACTACTTAAGTCCGTTTCCAAAAATAGGGCCTGATTTCGTGTTTTAAATGCACGATCTGTAATTTCATTGGCAGATGTATGAATGAATCTACATTCAGCCACAAGATTAACTTTTATCGACTTGTGCATTGCTAGTTCTTTCTGCATAGCTTGTATTATTTGCTGTTTGGACTCTTTAAGGTATGAATTTAAATCCTTGCACGTATCGCAACGAATGAAATAGGATTTAAGTCGACCTCCAAAAGATGTCTCATATTCAATAAGTCCATTTTTGTCAGGGACCAATGACAGTAGGTAATGTTTTGTAGGCTCTGCTTTTTGTCTTTTAGCTACCGACACAACATTACAACATTCTTCATGACGACGTCCATTGTAGGCATTGTTGAATGTACTACCACAGGTCTTGCACTCATGAAATTCACCACACGATACTTCATGTCGCTTCCTATGATAGTCTCGAAGAAAAGTCTTTCCACACTCTTTACACATATAGCTAGGAATGGCTTCTTCCATTATGATTGTTGATTTCTGCAAACAGCTGCTTACTGCGTATCACAGGGCTAGAGGTTGGTCAGTGAGACGGTCTTTCACGATGTGAACACCGTGAGAGGTAGTAGTCAACTGGTGATATTCTTGTGAAGGGTCCACTAATATACCCCTAGTCTAGACCAACAGCTCTTTACAGCGTATGACAAGGCTGTATACTGGACAGTGAGACGGTCTTTCACGATGTGAACACTGTAACAAGTAGTAGTCAACTGATTATATACTTGCTAAGGGTTCTCTAATATACAATAGTCAAGACCCACAGCTACTTACTGAGTAGTACAAGGCTGTACAATAGTTGTTTTAACAGTCTTTCACGATGTGGTCACTGTGAATGGTGGTAGTCAACTGATGATATTCTTGATAAGGGTCCTCTAATGTACCCCTGGTTAAGGGTAACAGCTGTTCACTGCTTATGACAAGGCTAAAGACTGGTTACTTCAACGGTCTTTCACAATGTAAACACTGTGACAGGTAGTAGTCAACTGAAAATATTCTTATGGCCTACTCAAGGTTATCAGGTACTTACTGCATATCAAAAGGCTGTACACTCATGTGTGTTAGGCACTTTTTCTTGCTAAGGACCCCAATATTCCCTACACAAGGCTATACATGTTAGTTCTAAACACTTAGTGGTTAATTGTATATTCAATTTTTGTACAAAGCTTATACAAGCACGTTTTTATGAGGTAAAACTTTGTTAAATAGCTGCATGCGACACACAAAGTATGTTGCCGCTATCTAGCGGTGACTATGAGAACTACTTGAACGACCAGCATGCTACCTAGCGCTCCATTTCAACACTCGCTCACTGAACGACCAGCATGCTATCTAGCGGTCGATAGCAATACTCCTCAACTACCAGCCTGCTATCTATCGGTCAATATGACAACTCACTCAACTACCAACATGCTACATGGCTTTTTTGGTCAGTTTTTTGTTGGCTTATGTTGGCTTTTATTGGCTTTTGTTGGCTTTTGTTGGCTTTTGTTGGCTTTTGTTGGCTTTTGTATTAGCTCTTTTATATTTGCTCTTGTTTGTTGGGAAAGTATGTTGGTCTTGGAAAGTATGTCAGTCCTTATTTATGGCTGTAAAATGCTTACAGCCATGTTTGTAAGCAGCAACAACAACAACACACAATATTCCAAAACAATCCAAAGTACTCTAAGGTTTATCAATGACTCTCAACTCTTACACTTACCTCTATCCCATGCCTAGTCAAAAATAGTGTATTTTTCAAATTTTTCAAAAAATATTTGGAAAGTAGGCTATATCATTAAACTAAAAATCCTAAAAAGACATATGTTAACTCCAACACCTACCTCTATACCATTCTTAGTCCAAAAATAGTGTATTTTTAAATTTTCCAAAAACATATTTCCAAAATGGGTTATATTTCCAAAATTAAAAAGTTTACAAAAATGTTTGTTTGACAGAAATGAATGGCCTTTACCCCCTCTACCACGGTACCAAGTCCCAGGTCTCTAGGACAACAAAAATAAAATTTTGAAAATGGGCTTTATTTCCAAAATTAAGAATTTTACAAACAAGTTTGTCTAACGTAAATCAATGGTCTTTACCCCTTCTATTCCCATACCAAGTCTCAGGTCACTAGGTCAAGAAAATAAAATTTTTAAAAAATGGTCACTATTTTGGAAACTAGGAATTCTACAAAAAAGTTTGTTTAACATAAATGAAAGGTCTCTATCCCCTCTACCAAAAAACCAAGTTACAGGTCTGTAGGACAAAAATGAAAAACGTTCAACTGGGAAAGTAGGCGATTTTTCATAAAACCAAACATTCTAAAAAGTGTTCTATGGGCTTAAAATAATGGCCTCTATGTCCTTTATTTTTTATATAAAACTTTTTTATTTTTTACATTTTTTTGAAAAAAGTTCAATTTTGAAATTTTTATATTTTGGAAACTAGAAAGTTTACAAAAATGTTTGTTTGACGTAAATGACTGCCCCTGACCCCATCTACCACCAAAATAAATTTCAATTCGCTAGGACAAAAAATAACAGTAGTGGAGTGGTGGTGCTTCTAAAGTACCCGGTGGCGCTCGGCTACGCTGAATTTGTGGATATCTTTGCGAACCCATGATCGAGAGAGCGTCAGCCTGAATAATTTGATATGTTGCATGTCAAATTCCGATCATGGGTTCGCGAGATATCCACTTATTAACATGAACGCCGCCCGAGCAACGCCGGGTGAGTTAGAAGCACCACCACTCCACTACTGTTATTTTTTGTCCTAGCGAATTGAAATTTATTTTGGTGGTAGATGGGGTCAGGGGCAGTCATTTACGTCAAACAAACATTTTTGTAAACTTTCTAGTTTCCAAAATATAAAAATTTCAAAATTGAACTTTTTTCAAAAAAATGTAAAAAATAAAAAAGTTTTATATAAAAAATAAAGGACATAGAGGCCATTATTTTAAGCCCATAGAACACTTTTTAGAATGTTTGGTTTTATGAAAAATCGCCTACTTTCCCAGTTGAACGTTTTTCATTTTTGTCCTACAGACCTGTAACTTGGTTTACCGGTAGAGGGGATAGAGACCTTTCATTTATGTTAAACAAACTTTTTTGTAGAATTCCTAGTTTCCAAAATAGTGACCATTTTTTAAAAATTTTATTTTCTTGACCTAGTGACCTGAGACTTGGTATGGGAATAGAAGGGGTAAAGACCATTGATTTACGTTAGACAAACTTGTTTGTAAAATTCTTAATTTTGGAAATAAAGCCCATTTTCAAAATTTTATTTTTGTTGTCCTAGAGACCTGGGACTTGGTACCGTGGTAGAGGGGGTAAAGGCCATTCATTTCTGTCAAACAAACATTTTTGTAAACTTTTTAATTTTGGAAATATAACCCATTTTGGAAATATGTTTTTGGAAAATTTAAAAATACACTATTTTTGGACTAAGAATGGTATAGAGGTAGGTGTTGGAGTTAACATATGTCTTTTTAGGATTTTTAGTTTAATGATATAGCCTACTTTCCAAATATTTTTTGAAAAATTTGAAAAATACACTATTTTTGACTAGGCATGGGATAGAGGTAAGTGTAAGAGTTGAGAGTCATTGATAAACCTTAGAGTACTTTGGATTGTTTTGGAATATTGTGTGTTGTTGTTGTTGCTGCTTACAAACATGGCTGTAAGCATTTTACAGCCATAAAAAAAGGACTGACATACTTTCCAAGACCAACATACTTTCCCAACAAACAAGAGCAAATATAAAAGAGCTAATACAAAAGCCAACAAAAGCCAACAAAAAGCCAACAAAAGCCAACAAAAGCCAACAAAAGCCAATAAAAGCCAACATAAGCCAACAAAAAACTGACCAAAAAAGCCATGTAGCATGTTGGTAGTTGAGTGAGTTGTCATATTGACCGATAGATAGCAGGCTGGTAGTTGAGGAGTATTGCTATCGACCGCTAGATAGCATGCTGGTCGTTCAGTGAGCGAGTGTTGAAATGGAGCGCTAGGTAGCATGCTGGTCGTTCAAGTAGTTCTCATAGTCACCGCTAGATAGCGGCAACATACTTTGTGTGTCGCATGCAGCTATTTAACAAAGTTTTACCTCATAAAAACGTGCTTGTATAAGCTTTGTACAAAAATTGAATATACAATTAACCACTAAGTGTTTAGAACTAACATGTATAGCCTTGTGTAGGGAATATTGGGGTCCTTAGCAAGAAAAAGTGCCTAACACACATGAGTGTACAGCCTTTTGATATACAGTAAGTACCTGATAACCTTGAGTAGGCCATAAGAATATTTTCAGTTGACTACTACCTGTCACAGTGTTTACATTGTGAAAGACCGTTGAAGTAACCAGTCTTTAGCCTTGTCATAAGCAGTGAACAGCTGTTACCCTTAACCAGGGGTACATTAGAGGACCCTTATCAAGAATATCATCAGTTGACTACCACCATTCACAGTGACCACATCGTGAAAGACTGTTAAAACAACTATTGTACAGCCTTGTACTACTCAGTAAGTAGCTGTGGGTCTTGACTATTGTATATTAGAGAACCCTTAGCAAGTATATAATCAGTTGACTACTACTTGTTACAGTGTTCACATCGTGAAAGACCGTCTCACTGTCCAGTATACAGCCTTGTCATACGCTGTAAAGAGCTGTTGGTCTAGACTAGGGGTATATTAGTGGACCCTTCACAAGAATATCACCAGTTGACTACTACCTCTCACGGTGTTCACATCGTGAAAGACCGTCTCACTGACCAACCTCTAGCCCTGTGATACGCAGTAAGCAGCTGTTTGCAGAAATCAACAATCATAATGGAAGAAGCCATTCCTAGCTATATGTGTAAAGAGTGTGGAAAGACTTTTCTTCGAGACTATCATAGGAAGCGACATGAAGTATCGTGTGGTGAATTTCATGAGTGCAAGACCTGTGGTAGTACATTCAACAATGCCTACAATGGACGTCGTCATGAAGAATGTTGTAATGTTGTGTCGGTAGCTAAAAGACAAAAAGCAGAGCCTACAAAACATTACCTACTGTCATTGGTCCCTGACAAAAATGGACTTATTGAATATGAGACATCTTTTGGAGGTCGACTTAAATCCTATTTCATTCGTTGCGATACGTGCAAGGATTTAAATTCATACCTTAAAGAGTCCAAACAGCAAATAATACAAGCTATGCAGAAAGAACTAGCAATGCACAAGTCGATAAAAGTTAATCTTGTGGCTGAATGTAGATTCATTCATACATCTGCCAATGAAATTACAGATCGTGCATTTAAAACACGAAATCAGGCCCTATTTTTGGAAACGGACTTAAGTAGTTTCTTGGAAACACAATTTACAAAGTTAACTACGGAAATGGAGGAATCTGAGCTAAAAGGCAGTAATTGGGCTTTGTTAGCAGTGGAAGGAGTACGATTGAAAATAAATAAGTACAATCCCTTGCGTGGAAGCACATATATTCCATTACCAGCAGCTATACAAGCAAGAAAAGCCTGCATTAATCCTGAAAATTTGAATGATGAAAAGTGTTTTATGTATGCCATTTTAGCAAAACTGGTTAAAAAGAATGCTCATCGCATTAGTAAATACAAGGACCTGGACAACAAGTATGATTTTTCTGTAATATCGTTTCCTACATCGCTAGTTGACATTCCCAAATTTGAAAAAGCCAACGATATATCCATTAATGTATTTGGATTGGAACAAGACAACAAATTGTTCCCTCTAAAGGTTGTGGATCAAGAGATGCAAGACCATCGCGACCTCCTTCTGCTAAGTTCATCATCCGGCCAGAACCACTACGTCTTTATCAAAGATTTTGATAAACTAGTAGCACATCAGATTACCCGCCGTGAACATAAGATATATACGTGTAAACGGTGTTTTACTCACTTTGATAATCAATATGGACAACAAGGAATGGAAAAATTGAAAGAACATAGAGCTTTGTGTGTCCAGCATGACATTGCTAGGGTTGAAATGCCTATTAAAAACCCCATTGTCAAATTTTTAAACGTGGAAAAAATGCTAAGAATACCTTACGTTATCTATGCAGATTTCGAAAGTATACTCTTACCCTATCAAACATGTTTGCCCAATCCTGAAGCAAGTTATACAGTGCCATACCAGAGTCATGTTCCTATGAGCTTTGGTATATACGTTAAACCATCACCCGCTGTGGAACACATAAAGACAAATCTTCCAAGCCAACCTGTTATTTATCGTGGACCTGACGCTGCAGAAAAGTTTATGGACTGTTTGATCTCAATAGCTAATGAAATTGATAGACTTTACAGCTTAAATGTTTCAAAAGCTTTAACTGAGCATCAAGAAGCAGAGTTCCAATCTTCTGAAACCTGTTATTTGTGTCATAAACCATTCACCAAAGAGGACTGGAAAGTTCGAGACCACTGCCATATTACAGGGGAATACCGTGGAAGTGCTCACAATAACTGTAATTTGAGGTGTAAAACACGAAACCCCGTTCCTGTGTTTCTACATAATATGAGTGGCTACGACGCAAATTTCATTGTAAAGCAATTGGGATGTACTACTGAGAGAGTGGATGTTATCGCTAACTCCAAAGAAAAGTACATTTCCTTTACCAAATATGTAGGAAATGTTAAGCTTAGATTTGTGGATACGTTTCGGTTAATGCCGAGTAGTTTGGAAAACTTAGTTTCCAACTTAACATCATACCCTGAAACAGACAAGTACTTTGGAAAAGAAAATGCAATGCTCATGACTCGTAAAGGGGTATTTTGTTATGACTACATTGACTCATGGGAAAAGTTAAGTGAAACGTGTTTACCTCCAAAAGAGGCATTCTTTAACAAATTAAGTCAAGAAGATGTTAGTCAAGAAGACTATGAACATGCCAAAAGTGTCTGGAATCAGTTCAACATTAAAACTCTAGGGGAATATAGTGACCTCTACCTAACTTCAGATGTACTCCTTCTTGCAGACAGCTTTGAAACCTTTAGAAACAAAACACTAGAAACACACCGAGTGGATGCTGCACACTTTTTTACTTCGCCTGGTTTAAGTTTCGATGCAATGCTCCTTTACACAGGCATTGAACTGGAATTGCTACAGGATTACGATCAGATTCTTTTAATCGAGTCTGGAATACGTGGAGGCATATGCCAGGTGTCTCATCGGTATGCTGAAGCTAACAATAAATACATGGAAACCTATGATTCTGAGAAACCATCGCAGTTTATTACCTATGATGATGCCAACAACCAATACGGGTGGGCTATGTGTCACTCCCTTCCTTATGGTGGATTTCAGTGGGTTTCTCCAGATACTGTTGATCTAGAAAAACTAAAGAAAGACGATCCTGTGGGATACATTCTAGACGTTGATGTTGATTACCCATCTGACCTTCATGATCTACACAACGATTTACCTTTCCTACCAGAGTGTACACAACCTAAGGATTCGTCTCTGAAAAAACTAATTCCTCATCTTGGAAATCGAAGGCGATATGTTGTTCACTACATGGCATTAAAACAGGCTTTAGATCATGGAATAAAATTGATAAAAATTCATCGTGTGTTAAAGTTTAAACAAAGACCTTGGTTAAAGGCATACGTTGATTTTAATAACAACCTTCGAAAACAAGCCAAAAATGATTTTGAGAAAAATCTGTACAAATTATTCAACAATGCCATTTTTGGGAAAACAATGGAAAATATCCGTAAAAGAATAGACATACGTCTTGTGACTGACAGCAAAAAGGCAGAAAAGCTAATAGCAAAGCCGACATTTATCGACAGAACAATTTATGGCCCTAACCTAGCTGCTTTCCACATGTCTAAACGTAACATTGTATTCAATAAGCCTATATATATTGGAATGTGTATACTGGATATTTCAAAAACTCTCATGTATTCCCACCACTATGATGTCCTGCTACCCTATTATGGCATGAACAATCTTAAACTCATGTATATGGATACTGACTCGTTCATATATTTGGTTAACACCCCAGATGTATATCAAGACAAGTTGGATTTCCTACAACACCTGGACACATCAGATTATCCTACTAATCACATATGTTACTCTACATCAAACAAGAAAACGTTGGGGAAATTTAAAGACGAGGCTTGTGGACAAATTATAAAAGCATTTGTTGGACTTAGAGCTAAAATGTACGCATTAGACATAAATGGTAAAGAAATCAAAAAGATTAAAGGTATTAACAGAGGTGTTGTCAAAAATTGTATAAGCTTTCAAGATTATAAGGATTGTGTCATGAAAAACAATGTAAAAAGAATACCAATGAACATTATCGCTTCTAAACAACATGACATATCATCTATAAGACTAAACAAAATTGCTTTGTGTCCTGGTGATGATTAAAGAGTGATTGATGCTGATGGTATAGGTACACATGCCTATGGTCATTACTCAATCATTAACCATGCTTAAAGAGTTAAGTTATGAATATCAAAATCTTCTGCCTGCAACTAGCAAATACATAAAACAAAACAATTTAGGAAATAAAACAATAGCACTACAAAAATAAAAATAAAACAAAATAAGAAATGGCATTCATAATCAAAAATAAATAAAATAGAAAACAAAATAAAAACAAGTGTACAATTTATAACAATAAGGAATATATATAAAAATGTATTATGTGTAAATAGTGTACATGTATTTAAATAAAAAAATATTGTACCGTATGGAAACTGCTTGTACATTTTTTATTACTACTCACCTCTCTCCACTCCTAATGCAAAATGAACATGTAAAACACAAATTGGAAAATCCATGTTTCCATATTGACAAAATAAAAAAAAACCATTAAACTGAAATTTTAAAAACTGTAAATGGGAATTTGGTAAATTGACAAATGTGTAAACAACAAATTGGAAAATCCATGTTTCTATATCATGAAATTGAAAAACTTTAAACTGACATTTTAAGAACTGTAAATGGGAAATTGTGAAATTGATAAATGTGTAAACAACATAATGCAAAATCCATGTTTCCATGTTATGAAATTGAAAAACTTAAAACTAACATTTAAAAAAATGAAAATGGGGAATTGGAAAATTGTCATATGTGTAAACAACAAATGAAAAAAAAAAACGGTTGGGGTAGTTATCATATTGTACAGTAACCTATAAAACTAGCATAAGGATAGTTGCTTGTACCCTTATATACTTTGTGTATGTGCATTAGCCTTTGAATTAGCTTAAGTTAGGTTTGGCAAAGTTAGGTTTGGTGAGGTTAGGTATGTGACCTAGTAGTTTACTCTTTTCGGAAAATGTAAAAAGTAAAATCTAAAATCAAAAAATCTTAAATTTAAAATGTAAAATCTAAAAAAAACTAACATCTAAAATACAAAAAATCAAAAATGTAAAATGTAAAATCTAAAAAATGTAAAATGAAAAAATCAAAAATCTAAAATGTTAAAACATAAAATCTAAAATCTTTAAATGAGGTTTCTGTGGGTTAGGTTAGGTTAGGTTATAACTAAGTTTATTATTTGTGCTCTCTCATTTGCTCTTACATTTTTGCTCTCACTTTGAAGTTTGGTTATGTTAGGTTAGGTTAGGTTAGGTTAGGTGTGGTTAGGTTATAACTAAGTTTATTATTTGTGCTCTTACATTTGCTCTCACTTTTTTCTCATACTTTTTGCTAAATTTTTTTCGCTTGCAATTTTAAATTAGGTAGGTTACGTTAGGTTAGGTTAGGACAGGTTAGGTGAGGTTAGGTTAGGTGAAGTTAGGTTAGGTTATAACTTAGTTTATTATGTGTGCTTTCACATTTGCTTTTATATTTGCTTTGACTTTGAAGTTAGGTTAGGATAGGTTAGGTTAGGTTAGGTTAGGTTAGGTTAGGTGAAGTTGGGTTAGGCAGAATTGTTGAGGTATGAATCAAAAGCCAGCTCTTGTCAGTTTTGCCTCACAAGGCTGAGTGTACCCCGTTCCACTCATGAGACCAGAAATTAAATTTCTTGGCAGAGCCGGGATTCGAACCTCAGGAATGACCTCCAAGAATGCTAGCCACTACACCAAAAAGTGGACAATATAAGGCTGGTCTTGATTATACATGATCAATTAACAATTACCTAATAATAATAATAATAATAATAATAAATATTCCATTTGGCAACTACACGGCCGACCTCTCCCTGTGACGTAATCCACGGTCTCAGGCCGTGGCGGCCATTTTGCCCAATAGCCCCTGTGCCAGCTCTGAATGACCCCTCCATAAGAATAACATAGAGTGATTGCGCGCGGCGGCCATCTTGCCCATTAGCCCCTGTGCCAGAACCGGCTTATTTATCCTACTCTAAGGAATTACAATAACCAACTTTTCCGTTTTTCAGTCCTGGGTGAGATAAGTATGTAGGCTCATTTACACTTCGTTAGGTATGCTAATTGTACTTCTTTGTTCATTTTTCAACTAATTATTTAAAATAGCGTTATATTGTAGAATATATAATTGTTTTATGACTAAAATAAGTTTCTGTTTTTTTTTCAAACTTTAAATTGTCGAAAATAACTTATTCGGATTACCCGGGATTTCGGATTTCTGGGGTTCGGATTTGAGGGGTTTCACTGTATTAAAATAAGTTTAAACCATTTAGGACTCATTATGCACTTACAGATTTTCAGATATACATATGCACTAATCATACAACCTACAAATATGCATGCAACTATAACATTTTATTGAAATTTTCTGACAAAAAAACAAATGCGGATAAATTTTGCGCTCCTCCGCATGGTGCGACCCTAGGCCGAGGGCGGGGCCTAAGGGGCCTATGGGGCTTATGGGTAAATCCAGCCCTATTCACGTCTTGTACCCTGGAGCTGCTGCTTCAGTCTGAGCTGCGAGTGTTTTGCTTGGCAGCATCTTATAATTTAGGCCGGTTTAGTCACAGTGAAACAGCTGTTATACGGCCACACCTTCACTATCATTTAAAGCAGGGGTGCCCAACCTTTTTTAACTATGGGCCACATTGTAAATACACTTAAGAGATTGGAAATTGCAACACCCAGAAGGAGTGGTGCTACAATGATACAATTGAACATGCAGGACGAGTGTTCGGTTGTGATTCGATGATTACACTTTCAGGTCCCTCTGACCGCAAGTTTGGACAACAATCAATACAGGATGTGCACACCACGAGCTGCAATACATTGATGAATTCGGCGAGTCATGGAGTCAATAAGGCCCTGGATCGCTTCCTGAGGAATTGTGGCCCATGCTTGCTGCAATGCACGGGTCAGTTGTTCCAGAGTTGTGGGTGGCTGAGGACGGTTGGCCAGTTGTCGACCCATCATGTCCCACACATGCTCAATAGGACTGAGGTCCGGGGATCTGGCGGGCCATTCTAAGGTTGTGATGTCGTGCAGAGCTTCTCTGGAGATGCGTGTGATTTGCTGAGCCCAAGGTTGCAGGTTCGAAACCTGGCGCAGTCAGCTGGCATTTGAGGGTGCGCAAATGCGAGGGAGCCGTGTCAGTACGTTTACTGGCACGTTAAAGATCCCCTTTGGGGCGAAATTCCGGCACCCCGGCGTCTCTAAAAGCCAGTGTAGTTAAAAGGGACGTAAAACCAATAACATTATTATTAGGAGATGCGTGAACCCGGGCATTGTCCTGCTGAAACATCCCATTAGCAATGTTCGCCATGCGTCTCTAAAAGCCAGTGTAGTTAAAAGGGACGTAAAACCAATAACATTATTATTAATGTTCGCCATCATAGGGACAACCACTGGATTGAGTACCCTATCAACGTACTGTCGAGCAGTCGTAGTGCCCTCAACAAGCACTAATTATGATTTCACATTAAAGCCAATAGCTCCCCAGACCATAATGCTTGGTGTTGGCCCTGTGTGCCTCTCGACAATAAGGTCTAGGCGGCCCCTCTCCCTGGTACGTCGGCGCACACGATTCCGGCGATCACTGCGGGCAAGACAGAAGCGCGATTCATCACTAAAGACGACCCTATGCCATTCGTCGACCCACGTCGATCGTTCTCGACACCAGGCCAGCCTTACACGTCGCTGTTGTGGGGCCAATGGAACACCTTCTGCAGCGACTCGGGATCGTAAGCCAGCTGCACGCAGGCGATTACCAACTGTTTGTTGTGTAACGTGGGGTGCCACAGCTGTTCGAATTTGCACTGCTGTTGCTTGGGGCTCCATCCAGGCCATCCGAATGATGCGGCGATCCTCTCTCTCAGTTGTCTGTCGCGCTGGGTCTGTGCCAGGTCTACGAGTGTGGGTACCTTCATTTGACCACTGCTGCCATACACGTTGTACCGTAGATGCCTGTCGGCCAACACGTGCAGCGACAGTCCTTAGCGATTATCCAGCCTCACACAGCCCAATTATCCGAGCCCTCTCAAACGGCGACAGTTGTTGATAGCGTGCTCTTCTCTGTCGTCGAGGCATGTTTGACGGGGAACACTTCACTGCACAGACTGCAAGTCAACTACGCTACATCAGAGCCCGTATACTGGAGTTGATTCCTCCGCGACCAATCTCGTGGGGAGATCTGTAGCAACAATCCAATGGGTCTGAAACTTCGATCGTTGACATACCTACATGGCATCGTTCCATATCTTGAAAATCAACACAAACGACCAATGCCTTCATGGTGTTGCAATTTCCATTATCTTCAGTGTAGTTGAGGGATCTTGCGGGCCAATAACACTCCCGGGGCTTTTGAGGGTATGGATTTTTTTAAAACATAGGTGCAATATGGTGAGTTTTGTGGCTGTCTGAGCTTAGTTTTCTTAGTATTGTTGCCGTTTTCTATATTTATTTATAGTAGATAAAACACTAAAACAAAATTAAATAATTTTAATAAATAATAATAATAACCCCTGGCACTACAGCCCACGAAGGGCCTGGGCTTACCAAGCGACCGCTGTCCAGCCACTTGGCCTGCACGTGATCAGCGCATCGGGTCCCCTCAGCCGTTTATCTTGGTTTTCGAGATCGGGGCGCTGCCTCACTGTCAGACAACTACTCAATTGTCCTCACGAGGCTGAGTGCACCCCGTTCCAGCCCTCACGTCAGTTTCTAAAATCTAAATTTAATAAATACCTTTAAAATAGAAGTACGATGATATTCAATACACTCATATAGAATGAATGACCAAGAGTAAATATTTATGTTCATTTGACACAATTATTAATAAACTATGAAAATGTATTTAATAAAGTTCATGATAATTTAGTTTAGTGCGACGATTGGAAAAGCTTTGTACCGGTACTTAAAATGTCTCTCTACTTAGGATCGAAGTTAGTTGTATCAATCATTAATAAGGATTTTAAGTGTTCATCAGTGACAGAATAGTCTCGCAGGCCGTATCCGACCCACGGGCCGCAGGTTGGGCAGTCCCGATTTGAAGCATGGAACGTTTCTCTAAGGATGTGTTCTGATTCATTATTAGCTGAGAGTTTTTCTCCGCAAACATTGAGTTGTCGAATTCCATACCTCTTCTTCCAGTGGCCCAGCCAGCCAATGCTAGCTGTAACGTCAGAGTCACTTAATTAAACTCCTTGCGAAATTGCAGGGCTTTTTGATTCAATAATGACACAGATATTGGCACACCTTTATCCCTATTGTGGGTGAACCAAAGATACAAAGCCTCAACAGCTTTTTGGTACTCACATGGTAGAGGAGACGCAAGATAAGCTTGCCGAAGAATGCTGCGCAGATCTTCGGCCATATTCGGGGGTTCGGGTGTGCTCGGTAATGGCATACAACGCCCCTCCCACTTCGCGGCGGTAGCTCGCTAGCAGCAATTCTGAACGGATCGTCTGCCCAGGCTTGGCAGGCTGAACCAGGCCTAAGAAAGTCCATACTACTTTCACCGTCCGTTAAATAATTATTCTTTTGTTTGGGCCCGAACTCGGTAACAGTTTTGTCACCAACCTTGTTTGCTTGTTTGTCACTAGATTTTAGGGGCTTTCCGTTCATTTTGCTGGTCCTTGGGAAAATTATATTTCCATGGCAACGTGAACATGGACGGTGAATGGATACATGTGATGAGGAGTTCGCAAATCAAGATAATTATTACGTCTCGACATTTGGTGATTTACAGAAAGGTAATGGTAGTTTCAGTCGATAAAATGGCAGTATATTGTCGATTGATTGTGTGTGAATTAAGTTCTGTTTTAGGTCGTGCTAAGTTTATAATAATAGAGACATAATGAGATCCTGTATAGGTTAACTGATCTTAAGCTCTTCAATATTTGAGAAGTAATGATGGATGTGATGTGTGTTGCTCGTAAACCAGCCATCGGCTAGAAGTTTAGAAAATCTGCCCGCGTATGAATGAGAAATTATTATAGGCTATATATTGAAAAAGTCCTGTGTATCTCAAAGTATACCCCATCGCGACTGTGTTATGAAATGTCAAGAGAGACCTTCTACATCGACGATTTAATTAGGTGTCAACTATTGCTCCCATCTACCGCCCAGTACGAGGACCTTCTAAAAGAGCTCAAAACGAAGAGGATGCAAATATAGAGTGACTTTTATTTAACAGCCGCAATGACGTCCGATGAGAGGAAGGGTCCATGTTACGACCTGAGACATACAATCACTCGTTTCGCAATACATGGATTCCATTTCAAGTTATGCAAAATGGAAGGGTATCATGAGCCTACTGTCGACCAAAGTATTATGTGCACTCGAGTTTGAAGGTTGTTTGTGAAATAACTAATAGACCTACATAAAATCCAATAACATCATCATTTTCATCGTTCTATTGCACGTTAGCTCATGTAGGTTTGGAATTTTTAATTTATATTTTAATATTTTTTGTCGCAGTTGGAGCACAAAAAGTGAACGTTTTTAAGCGTGTTTCAACCATGCGTCACATTTAATAATTATTATCTCAAAAACCCGTCATCAGATCGAATCCAAATTTTAACACAATATACATTGGAATGTTGTATAACTGGTTTATTAATTTCAAAATGTTGCGTGTCCAAGAAAAAAAGTTATCATTTTTGTAAGGTAACTTTTTCTCGGCTCGGGGTGGTTGAAAAATGTAGTTCTTAGTTGCGATGTAATCCTTATACATCAAAAAGTTATGCTGTATGACTGTGAAATACGCAAATTAACTCACTTATTTTATAACGGTTTGTATTTGTAGGCGGAAATAACACATCGTTCACCACCTACCCGCTCCCGGAAAAGCTGTACAGCGTTGCCGAAATAGAGCCCATCACGCATCATGGCGTGTCTCGCTCGGAAGTGATGGGCTCCATCACAGCAACGCTGTACAGCTTTCCCGGAGCGGGTAGGTGGTGAACGATGTGTTATTTCCGCCTACAAATACAAACCGATATAAAATAATTGAGTTAATTTACGTATTTCACAGTCATACAGCATAACTTTTTGATGTATAAGGATTACATCGCAACTAAGAACTACATTTTTCAACCACCCCGAGCCGAGAAAAAGTTACCTTACAAAAATGATAACAACTTTTTTTCTTGGACACGCAACATTTTGAAATTAATAAACCAGATATACAACATTCCAATGTATATTGTGTTAAAATTTGGATTCGATCTGATGACGGGTCTTTGAGATAATAATTCTTAAATGTGACGCATGATTGAAACACGCTTAAAAACGTGCACTTTTTGTGTTCCAACTGCGACAAAAAATATTAAAATATAAATTAAAAATTCCAAATCTACATGAGCTAACGTAAAACAGAACGACGAAAATGATGATGTTATTGGATTTTATGTAGGTCTATTGGTTACTTCACAAACAACCTTCAAACTCGAGTACACATAATACTTTGGTCGACAGTAGTATGGAATGCATTTGCAAATTGTGTGGAAGTGTCTATGAAAGGTATCATGCCATGACATGCGGACGGAGGGTTGAGTCACTTAAGGGGACTTATGAGTGAGTGTTCATGAAATATGGACCAAAATACGGAAATTTGGATTTTACCGAAAATTGGTGCCCACACCTTTTCAGAATCAAGGAGTGTTGGATTTTTTCCCGTGGCGCCATTTTTAAAGCCCAGGCGGTGATTTAAAGATGGATGCGCATCATTATTAAGACAAGACCTTCAGTGAAGATCAGTGAGCAACGTGACCACATACGTCTTCGACAGAGCAGAAAAAGGACCACCCCAGGAAAGAAAACTGCAAGAAAAAAGAGAAAACTGCTGAACTTGGCCCTAGAAGACAGGATGAAGAAGTCGTGAGGGCTGTACATATGGTGCAGGGCAGTTCTGATGTAACTAACCTCCAACTTCAATTGCTGTTTTCTCATGAAGTGATTTTTGTTACATGTAATATCATAAAAAATGCTCCTTGTATTTCAGTTTTGAAGATATTTGGTTCAAAGTTGGTTTGCATATTAAAATATGTATGAACATTACAATTTGCTCTGGATTTTTATGTCAGTGAAAATTAACTGTATTTTTTTTGCTTTCAAAAATAAATAATTTTTATTTTTAGGGCAAAACATGAATATTAACACTTTGACTATCATTTCTGACTCTCATATAAAGGGTACATAAAATTCCAGAGCAATTTCCATTTGTACATGTATTGTGCTACTGTTTACCATGTATGGATGAAAATAAGTGAAAACTCCATCGCAAGGAACTTTTTTATGACCCTATGTTTTGAAAATATTTTTATTATTATTTCAGAAACGGTTAGAGTAATCAATTTGAAATTCAGGATATCCTCTAATTAGAGGCATATCTACATGTGGTTAAAATTTCAAATTGATCTGTCCAGTAGTTTCGGATTTTGGAAACACACTCATAAGTCCCCTTAACAGCTTTTGTTGTCAATGACAGTTGAATGTGATCTTGAATATTTTGGGTTTTTATTATTATTTCTATATTGCCTCATGGCCATTGGCTGCAATAAATACCTTATATATTGAAAATGTGTTAACACATAGCCTACAGTACCAGTAGACTTTTTCCATTGGGATTAATGGTGTACATTATATTTAGGGGAAGGATGAACATCCTCTTTATTTTCTACATGTAGCCTACATTCTCATCATTTCTCAAACTTTTGTTTCACTTGTTCATGATGAATAGTCTTGTCACTTTATTGCAGAATTACCATGCTGGCAAGAAGGTCGTGTATTGCTCTGAATTGTGATGGCGACATCTAACCAGCATAGGCACCTGCGCGGATTTCCCTTGGATGACCGTATGGTAGTAGTTTTATAGAAATCCTTTGTATAAACCAGGTACAGTATTGTCCATTTTAGTCACCTTTTTCTGTGATGTACATTTGTGTCTGTTCATCCCTGTAGTTAGGCTATTACCAGTCAGGTAGTTGAGGTTTTAAGGGAAAGAACTACGAGGTCATCTGCCCCTATCAGTAGATAGCATAAGCTTCACCCAAATGTTCTCCATGAGGAAGTTTTGTTTCTGGTTTGACAAATCATGATCATTATGTCTATGGTGACACCTTGAAAGAATTATACATGTAATTGCAAGTTTCCACGGTTAACATAGAGCCAAAAAATTAGGCTTGTGACTGTTTGGAGTGTGATAAGTTATCAGCAGGGCCCGGATAATCGTGTACTTAACTCCCTCCTCCCAAATGCCTTGCTGTTTGGTGGGTTGTAATATCTGGACGTGTAGCGATGAATTCATAGACTTGCTATTATTACGAAATGTCTCTGGAGCTTTGTCCCTTCAGAGGTAGAAAAGTCTTAATTGGCACAACTGTGAATGTGGATGCCATTGCTATTGTAAACCAGATACCAATTGCCTGATCAGGTATACTGTACTGCCACTTGTCACACATCAACTATGAACAATGACCATATACATAACTTCTTTTGTGCCTCATTGTGTAGTCGCTAATACTCTTAACTGTCACTGCGGAGGCCCGGGTTCGATTCCCAGCTCTGCCAAGAAGTTTAATTCTGGCCTGAGGGTTGCGCAAAAACTGAGAAGAGGCAAGTTACAATCATACCTCAGCCATCCTGGAAGTGGCTTTCTGTTGTTTCCCCACTTCTATTCCAGGCGTATGCTTAATTAAGACCACAGCCGCCTCCTTCTTAATCCTCAGCTGAGTTACAACTACACATACTAATACAGCCTTCACAATAACACCGGTTATCAGACAAATTCCACACACACCTAAGTACACGGGGCCACATGACCACAATGTCGCAAAGCCCCGAAATGAATCAACAACACAAAATAATTTCTATAGGTGGCTTCAACACTGCAGCCCCCTGTGGGTGGTGGTGTATTCTTGGAATACACGGTAAGAGAGAATATAATTTTTAATGCTTTTGCATGTTCATTTCATCCTTTTTCTCAAACACCAACAGTGATCTCCTAGTTTCTCTTTGGTGGTCATGTCTCTTATGTCATTGTGAGTCTGTTCTAGATATATATCTTCCATGACTCACCTAGCGTCATCTAGCAGCGAATCTGTGAAGTTCCTCAATTCTTCCCTGTACAAGAGGACTTCCTTATCCATCTCGCCACCAGATCTCGTCACCATCGCCAGCTATCAACTCTTTGAAGACCATTCATCAAGAAAAACATTTATTTTTGTCAAGTTGTTACATGCTTATGTGCAACCTCTTTGTTCCTCCCCTCTCTCGCCGCTTCCCCCTCTTCTCCCCTCCTCCTACTGCTCTCTTCTCCGCGCGCGCAGCCAGCTCGCTCGATCACTTCAGTTCTACACTTCTCCGCGTCGTGAGCAACCGCTCACTCACTCTCTTAAGTGCACTCAACTTCTTGTTGGTCATGCCGTCTAGGCTAGTGCTTTTCTGCGTCTAGCAGCTCTCACTTGTTCGTCGGCAGTTGACTCAGTCAGTCAAGGCTCAACTAGAGCCAGTCTCCTCAAACCAAGAGGCACTCTCTACATTCTACGCTATGTTGGCACATTAAGTATCCGTCAAAGGGAACTTCACCTTCGGCATGCAACAACGATAAGTACATACTTCAGGTTTTAACCTCATCTTCATCGGTTTTACTATCTTCATGCTTTTAACGATTATTTTATAGGCAGTGTGAGATATTTATTTGTGGCAATAATCATCCTTCGTGGGATTTTCCATGTTAGGCTTCTGTCCAATTAAGCCAATCTTTGTGAAAAGCAGCATTTCTTATGCTTATTAAATGAGAGAGCTTCTCACAACGGGGGATATTATAGAACACCCACTGTCTATAAATATTAAGCTTGTTCCACCGCTGGAGTAACTTTGGCCCTATTCTTCCATTAGGATCGTTCTGGAACCTTCCAGAATCTGCACTTTATCTACAAGTCACGCCGTCATGTATCTTTCACTCACTTGTGGGAATGCCATTTCAAACTAAGGAATCTTCCTTATAAATTAATGCTCAATAGCTAAATTTTCTTCCACCGTTGGGATTTTTTTCTGGCGCATTTGATTGTAATCCACAACTTTCTCAAGTAATAGACTTTCGCCTATCTAGTGCAACCAGCCATTTTCCACGATTGCAATAACTTTCTTTGCCATAAACTTTTGCGCTACTACAGTGAACTTTTCATCCATTTCAACGAACTATAGTGATAAACAGTGTTCTTTCAGTATTTCTTCCGCGTCGCGCTCGTCCGATTATTATAAACACGGCCATGAACATTTACCTTTCATCCCAATTGCTTTTTCCCAAACCTCTTACTAACAACCCATAATAAATTGTTAATTTAGGTTTGTTTCAACGAGGTGTCAATCTAAAGATGTGCCCTCCCATTTTTTCTTATGTGTAATTAATCAACTTCTGCATAACTACGTGTCTTGTACACGGTTCAAATTATCTTGTTTCTCCCTTCTAATTTAGGGGATACAATTCTTTCAACTTATAAGTGAGTTATTTCTAGGTTTCACGAAAGGGAAACTTGCCCCATTTGTCTCGTGATTCCTATCTAACTATAGGAAGTCTAGAACCTTTCTTTTGACTTTCTCTTCAGGTTTCACAGTAAGTGACCTGCCGTATTTGTGTAACTACTAAAAGTAATGTGCTTCAATACAAGAAGTTATAGGAACTTCTCTTTCATTCTACCTGCTTTCTTTTTTTTCTTAATTTCGAAGTTGTAACTTTCTTTAAGATAGGTACTTGGGAATTTTTGAAAGTACACACCTTGTACTCGATTTAATGTCGAAACTTTAATCACTTCATTTGTCTTTTTTAAATCTTACAAAGATTTTAGTACATATAAAGGTTTGAAACCTAAAGAATTGTTAATTGCCTGGAGCAAACGTCAAATGTTTTCTGAGGTCTGTGACCCCAAAATTGTTAACCAAATTGAAAATATATATTTGTTAAAGTTATCAAATTATTTTGAATTGTTAAATAAATTAAGCGTTTCTTTTCGCTTTTTCATTTTTCTAGTAAAACAGTTAGGCAAGATCCTGTCTTCCTTGGCTCTTCCTACTCAATGCCATTAAATCTATTGATAGGGCTTTCACCACTCGTTGCATTTGAGCAAGAACTCTTAGTGGTAATCTCGTTAAAGTTTCTCTTAGCTTTAATAGCTAATTCTAACTGGCCAGTAAGGCAAGTACAGCTCGCCACGCCAGCTACCTGGTTGTGGAGATCCTCTCCGAAAACTTATGGTTGGTTTTCCAAAAGATAAGTGTTTCTCTTTGCCTAAACTTTTAGTCGGCTCCTTGCTGAGTAAAAGCTTAGCCATTTCCAAATGCAACTATTGGTTCACTTACCAAAATTACTCCCCAAGGTATAATTCTTTTTCACTATCCTTCTTGGAAGCACTTGGTCGCTTTTTCAGGAACTCTATAACTTCGAAAACTGGAAATACTAAACCTGATTCAAATTATTGGCATTCTCCGAATTACTTTTGCAAAAACGAATTTCGTTGAACAGACATACAATAAATCTGTTACTCTCTGCCTTGCCAGACCATCACCCTTCCCCATAGTAGGCAGATGCATGCTTGAGAGGGAATATACTAAAGCCATTCTCTTGCAAACCGCCCAAGTCCTAGCTGCGTTTCCCGTCAGCTTCGACCAGGTCCTTACCCACTTTAGGTATCAGAGAACGGATTTGCAGTGGCAACCGCCTTGAAGTGCATTTAAAGTTAAATTCATAACTTTTGTGGGACTCTCCTCCTATTTTTCTATCCTTTTTCTCCAGTCCGAAACCCACCTCCTTTTCTTTATCATCTTCCCTTGGTGGTTAGGTTATTCCTCAGCCATTAATCTAACCAAAATTTGGTCCCGGAAACCCGGGAGAGTCCATTTGTCATTTTTTATTCTGTTTAAAGATCATTTGGCAATACCTTGCAAATTATTAATATCTGCTTTGAATCTTTCAGCTATAACTACATCGTGCAAAGCCTGTGAAGGGGAAAGAGGCCGCTCCTGTCTCCCGTGGTGTGTCCCTTTCTTTCAACTTATTTGCTGCTGCCAGCCTGACAGCATTTCCGAGGTTCCACAGTTTCGTAAGTTGTACTTTAATTTACTTACTTTGTCATGGCTCCTACTGAAAAGGATGAAACTCTCATTGCCAGACGTTCTTCCTATAAAGGGCAACTCACCAGATTCAGAAATTTCATCAACAAAATAAATCCCGCCGAGTGTGATCTAGACATCTTGACACAACGCCTTAAGTTGTACGAACGGTCCTATGATTATTACGATCAAACTCAAACCGAGATTGAATCCGCTTGCCCAGAAATTCAATCGGATCGGGACGAGGTCGAACGCTTGTACTTTGAAGGGATTGCCAAGGCCCACCAACTGATCCGCAGTATCTCAGAACCGGCCACTAGGGTCATCAATCCGGCCCAGTTCGCACCCGCTTCAGTTCACAAGGATAAACCGAAACCGTTACTTCCAAAGATAAGCCTACCTCACTTCTCAGGCCAGGAAGGTGAATGGTATTCCTTTTATGAACTCTACTGCTCCCTCATTCATGAAAATGATGACATTCTCGACATTCATAAATTCTACTTCTTGCGTACGTCCTTGGAAGGCGAGGCCTTGGCCTTGGTCGAGTCACTGCCTTTAAGCGCAGATAACTACCGCATCGCCTTTAATCTCCTTAAATAGAGATATGACAATTTACGTTTGAGTGTTGCTCGCCACATCCGCTGTCTGTTTAACCTGCCAGTCGTCAAACCTAATGGCGTCACCTCTTTAAGAGACCTGTTAGACTCTATTCAATTGCACGTGAGAGCGTTATATCAACTCAAGCAACCAGTCCAAACTTGGGACACTATCCTTATTCATCTAGCTACATCAAGATTCGATTTTTCAACATTAAAGGCTTGGGAGATCGAACTCACTCGCAACGAGGAACATTCGTTTGAACACCACTTCTCGTTTCTCAACAGCCGGTGCCAAGTCCTTACAGCACTCTCATTTCAGGGCGAAAATGTCAAAACGAGTCATAAGTGTCACATTTTTGAGAAAAAACTTGTCTCTTCAAATGGTCATCAGCCCCCATCTGTCGAGAACAAGCAAACCCGTTCTGCTTCATTCAACCATCCAAGAGAACATATCAGGCCGCTCAACAAATCTTTAAAATGCATGCTCTGCAAAAAGTTGCACACTTTGTACTTGTGCAAATCCTTTAAAGAATTGTCTGTTGAAGACCGAAGGAAATTTGTCTTCAATAGTAAACATTGCTTCAACTGCTTGTCACCTAAGCATTCTTCTTCAAACTGTACGTCTTCCAACCTCTGTTTCCATTGCAAAAAAACGCACCATTCTTTATTGCACGTTCATGATCAATCGAGGACAGCAGTACCCGCTTCTTTAAACTCCATGCAGAGCAGCTCCGAACAAACTAATGCTTCTTCCTGCATTTCTAACGCCGCAACTTCTCACAGTGCGCAAGTCCTTTTGTCCACTGTACAATTCGAAATCCAAGATAAATTTGGAAATTGGTTTCGAACCCGTGGTCTTCCCGATTCCGCTTCAACTCACAACTTTGTTTCGCGATCGTTAATTAAAAAACTAGGTCTTTCGTCATCGCCTACTCCCATCAATGTATCCGGCATTGACAATTTGAAAACTCAAGCCTTGCAGTCTTCAAAATTGAAAATCAGAGACGTTTGCCAAAGAAACACCAATCTTAACTTAAACTGTCTCATTCTTACCAGTATTGGCAAGGACACTCCTAGCAGCTCTATTAATACTTCCGGTTTAAAGATTCCTTCGCACTTAAGGTTAGCTGATCCTCAGTTTAATGCACAAGGTCCCATTGAGATACTTTTCAGTGCCAATGTTTTTTGGAATTGCCTTCGTAAACAGGTTCGCAAGTTATCCTTAAACGTGGTCGCCAGAGACACCGATTTTGGTTGGGGTATTACTGGTGAAATCCAACAACCCAGTCTTCAAACCAAATCGCAATGTCATTTTGTTACAGCTGACATAAATCCCATTTCTGAAAAAGAGAACGCTCATGTTTTCGATCCCGATACATTTGAAAAACACTTGCCGAAACGATGTCTTATCGTGAACAACTACGCCACCTTTGTAAGTTGTTTAAATGATTTTGCCTTCTTCCCGCATAAAATGGCAATTCAAGTTCGCCTCGCCTTGTGTTACTTCGTTTACCTTCTCATGTCATTTTTATAGCAGGTAATTCCTTAAACTCTATATCGAAAACTATCTTCCCCTTGTGTAAAATCATGGCTATCAGTCACCATCATTTCGCAGTAAGCTATGTTTCTCTTCTTTCGCTATTTAGTAGTATGGCCACGGCCGGCTCCTTCCCCCTTCCTCACAATTGGAAGCCGCTTTTGAAACCGCTTGAAAATCTGAATTCTCTAGCATCTAGAATAACTATTCTTACGCATAAACTCCTTCTCAGTATCCCAGCTTCTCTTCTCTGTTCGGAAGAATTAAGCTTTTTTTTTTGTTGAAAATTGTCGGATTCCGTGATCCTCAAAGTTATGCGAAATTGATTTCTTACTTTATTTCAAATGTCTCTAAATTGGTTTTTCACGTCCAAGCTACGATTGACTGCATGCCGTGTAACCCGAATATCTGCTTTAAGTCTCAGCTGATTTCTCTTGTGTTGTTTGTTTATTTCGAACAGCTTGTTTGTCAATCTTGTTTGTATACAAGCTTGGGTAAGGCCAAGCCGCTGTTTATTTCCTTTATGCTTGCCAAAGGTCAGAGCAAGTTTTTCTTATCTCAACTCTGGCTGACTGCCAACCATTGTCTTGCGAGTTGCTTCCGTAAGTTCAGAAGCTGCTCACCTCATTACCAAAATAAACTTGTTCCGGTCAAGTACTCTTTCAGCTATTTATATTCCTTATCTCGCTGTACTATGTGGGTCAAGGTCGTTCATGCTTATGTCTCCCACTTACTCACGCTCGTATCCTACAGCTGCTTCGATTCCTGTTTCAAAACATCGTTGCATATTTTTTACGCGCTCATGTATTGCACCTTGCTTACATATTTTGCAATCTTATTGTTCATTGTTGAACAAACTTGTTTTTTCTCGTCGTCACATTCGATGTGTTTTTGTATTTATGCTTGTCACGTCAAGTTTCTCGCTGACTTAAGTATTTTTCTGATTAACCCCTTTGATACTTATTATAACTTAAGGTCATTGTTTATGGCTACTAGATTGTTGTTACCTAAGGCATTCTTGCCTTCTACTCGCATAGTTCCTTTGTTTATTTGGTATATTCTTATCCTTAATAGATGTACTTGTTTCTATACGCTTTGTTTAAACTTGTCAATTCTCCTTTCGCATCTTATCGCAATCTTTACTAGTGCTTTATTTCCCGCAGCTTCTAGCTACTTTGTGATTGAAGGTGTTGTTAATTCTCGTCCTTTAACTCCGCTTTCCAATGACCCTGATGACCTGCTTCCACTCACACCTGGTCACTTCCTTACACGCACTTCTCTCTCTGCCACTCCTCCCCTTCCTAATTCTTACAGGGATTCTAATTTACCTATCGTTTGGCGTAAACTTGAAGCCCTTCGCAATTCTTTCTGGAAGAGGTGGAACTTGGAATATTTAACTTCCTTGCAACGGAGACAGAAGTGGTTTCTTTCCAGTCCCGACATTAAAGTGGGGGACTTGGTCTTGGTTAGGGATGTCTCTCCTCCCCTGGTCTGGATTTCTGGTAGAGTGACCGAGTGTTATCCTGGAAGGGATGGGAGAGTCAGGGTGGCCAAAATCTTGACCACTAATGGTCATATCACAAGACCAGTGTCTTCAATTGCTTCTTTACCTTTAAATGTTTAACTGCTTATTTGTTCTCTGTTGGTGTTTCCCCTCCCAGTATGGTTTATTCTTGGAATACACGGTAAGAGAGAATATAATTTTTAATGCTTTTGCATGTTCATTTCATCCTTTTTCTCAAACACCAACAGTGATCTCCTAGTTTCTCTTTGGTGGTCATGTCTCTTAGGTCATTGTGAGTCTGTTCTAGATATATATCTTCCATGACTCACCTAGCGTCATCTAGCAGCGAATCTGTGAAGTTCCTCAATTCTTCCCTGTACAAGAGGACTTCCTAATCCATCTCGCCACCAGATCTCGTCACCATCGCCAGCTATCAACTCTTTGAAGACCATTCATCAAGAAAAACATTTATTTTTGTAAAGTTGTTACATGTTTATGTGTAACCTCTTTGTTCCTCCCCTCTATCGCCGCTTCCCCCTCTTCTCCCCTCCTCCTACTGCTCTCTTCTCCGCGCGCGCAGCCAGCTCGCTCGGTCACTTCAGTTCTACACTTCTCCGCGTCGTGAGCAACCGCTCACTCACTCTCTTAAGTGCACTCAACTTCTTGTTGGTCATGCCGTCTAGGCTAGTGCTTTTCTGCGTCTAGCAGCTCTCACTTGTTCGTCGGCAGTTGACTCAGTCAGTCAAGGCTCAACTAGAGCCAGTCTCCTCAAACCAAGAGGCACTCTCTACATTCTACGCCATGTTGGCACATTAAGTATCCGTCAAAGGGAACTTCACCTTCGGCATGCAACAAAGATAAGTACATACTTCAGGTTTTAACCTCATCTTCATCGGTTTTACTATCTTCATGCTTTTAACGATTATTTTATAGGCAGTGTGAGATATTTATTTGTGGCAATAATCATCCTTCGTGGGATTTTCCATGTTGGGCTTCTGTCCAATTAAGCCAATCTTTGTGAAAAGCAGCATTTCTTATGCTTATTAAATGAGAGAGCTTCTCACAACGGGGGATATTATAGAATACCCACTGTCTATAAATATTAAGCTTGTTCCACCGCTGGAGTAACTTTGGCCCTATTCTTCCATTAGGATCGTTCTGGAACCTTCCAGAATCTGCCCTTTATCTACAAGTCACGCCGTCATATATCTTTCACTCACTTGTGGGAATGCCATTTCAAACTAAGGAATCTTCCTTATAAATTAATGCTCAATAGCTAAATTTTCTTCCACCGTTGGGATTTTTTCTGGCGCATTTGATTGTAATCCACAACTTTCTCAAGTAATAGACTTTCGCCTATCTAGTGCAACCAGCCATTTTCCACGATTGCAATAACTTTCTTTGCCATAAACTTTTGCGCTACTACAGTGAACATTTCATCCATTTCAACGAACTATAGTGATAAACAGTGTTCTTTCAGTATTTCTTCCGCGTCGCGCTCGTCCGATTATTATAAACACGGCCATGAACATTTACCTTTCATCCCAATTGCTTTTTCCCAAACCTCTTACTAACAACCCATAATAAATTGTTAATTTAGGTTTGATTCAACGAGGTGTCAATCTAAAGATGTGCCCTCCCATTTTTTCTTATGTGTAATTAATCAACTTCTGCATAACTACGTGTCTTGTACACGGTTCAAATTATCTTGTTTCTCCCTTCTAATTTAGGGGGATACAATGCTTTCAACTTATAAGTGAGTTATTTCTAGGTTTCACGAAAGGGAAACTTGCCCCATTTGTCTCGTGATTCCTATCTAACTATAGGAAGTATAGAACCTTCCTTTTGACTTTCTCTTCAGGTTTCACAGTTAGTGACCTGCCCTATTTGTGTAACTACTAAAAGTAATGCTGCTTCAATACAAGAAGTTATAGGAACTTCTCTTTCAATCTACCTGCTTTCTTTTTTTTTGTTAATTTCGAAGTTGTAACTTTCTTTAAGATAGGTACTTGGAAATTTTTGGAAGTACACACCTTGTACTCGATTTAATGTCTAAACTTTAATCACTTCATTTGTCTTTTTTAAATCTTACAAAGATTT
Source organism: Meconema thalassinum (assembly GCA_946902985.2). NCBI lineage: Eukaryota > Metazoa > Arthropoda > Insecta > Orthoptera > Tettigoniidae > Meconema > Meconema thalassinum. The sequence goes on from OX336396.1 coordinate 252,990,435, forward strand.
TAGTACATATAAAGGTTTGAAACCTAAAGAATTGTTAATTGCCTGGAGCAAACGTCAAATGTTTTCTGAGGTCTGTGACCCCAAAATTGTTAACCAAATTGAAAATATATATTTGTTAAAGTTATCAAATTATTTTGAATTGTTAAATAAATTAAGCGTTTCTTTTCGCTTTTTCATTTTTCTAGTAAAACAGTTAGGCAAGATCCTGTCTTCCTTGGCTCTTCCTACTCAATGCCATTAAATCTATTGATAGGGCTTTCACCACTCGTTGCATTTGAGCAAGAACTCTTAGTGGCAATCTCGTTAAAGTTTCACTTAGCTTTAATAGCTAATTCTAACTGGCCAGTAAGGCAAGTACAGCTCGCCACGCCAGCTACCTGGTTGTGGAGATCCTCTCCGAAAACTTATGGTCGGTTTTCCAAAAGATAAGTGTTTCTCTTTGCCTAAACTTTTAGTCGGCTCCTTGCTGAGTAAAAGCTTAGCCATTTCCTAATGCAACTATTGGTTCACTTACCAAAATTACTCCCCAAGGTATAATTTTTTTTCACTATCCTTCTTGGAAGCACTTGGTCGCTTTTTCAGGAACTCTATAACTTCGAAAACTGGAAATACTAAACCTGATTCAAATTATTGGCATTCTCCGAATTACTTTTGCAAAAACGAATTTCGTTGAACAGACATACAATAAATCTGTTACTCTCTGCCTTGCCAGACCATCACCCTTCCCCATAGTAGGCAGATGCATGCTTGAGAGGGAATATACTAAAGCCATTCTCTTGCAAACCGCCCAAGTCCTAGCTGCGTTTCCCGTCAGCTTCGACCAGGTCCTTACCCACTTTAGGTATCAGAGAACGGATTTGCAGTGGCAACCGCCTCTAAGTGCATTTAAAGTTAAATTCATAACTTTTGTGGGACTCTCCTCCTATTTTTCTATCCTTTTTCTCCAGTCCGAAACCCACCTCCTTTTCTTTATTATCTTCCCTTGGTGGTTAGGTTATTCCTCAGCCAATAATCTACCCAGGTGGGGGTTTACACTACACCCATGGTATTCTCTGGCTATCGTACAAGGCGACTAAAAGGAGCAACCTTGGCTATTCTTTGAGGCATCCTACTTGTCTTATGAATTGCCCCCCTCAAGGGTGGGAGGGATGGAATACACCCACAGGCAGAGTTGGACGGTTGGCACACGTGCTGTGAAAGTATTCTGGAAATATACATAATCTGGTGTAACAATATGTAATGTTTTAGTAATTTCTAAACATTGCACTTTGTCAGTACATGAGTGTGTACTGTATATAGTTTAATGTAATTTTTTTACATATTTGGTAGCTGCAATCATGTAAGTGCAGTGCTAGGCCATGGGGTCTATCTATCTGGTGACTGGTTTTGGTTTTTTTTCAGGTCAGGTTTACCATTTTCAACATCCCTCAATGGCCTGGACGGTACCTCGCTTCATTCCAACTGCTTGGTCATATTCATTTATTTCATCCTTTTATCAGCTCCTTGTGATGTTGCCATCTATTACGACATCCGGCTGTACACATTGGCTAGGTGGAACCGCATCGACTTAAATTAATGCAATATTTCAATGGTGGTATTGTATTGGATGGCGGTTCACTGAAATCTTGTTTCAATTTTTACAGCAATTCATTGTATCTCATCTCCGATCCCTCTGAAAGAATAATAATTAGGTGTAGGAATGCCAGCAGCTAAAGCGCAGCGTTCGGCCATGGGCCCAAGCTCTCTTCTGACTCGGTGGACGTGGGTTCGAACCCCACCGTCGCCATCCTTGAAATGGTTTTCCGTGGTTTCCCCATTTTCAACTCTAGGCAAATGCTGGGACGGTACCTCTGACAGGCCACGGCCTCTTCCTTCCACACCCGTGCCCAGTTTCATTAAATCATCTCTCATTCCGGTGCGCAGGTCGCCCCCGGGCGTTGACTAGAAAGACCTGTACTCGGCCTCTCAGGAGGCCACACGACAAAAAAGATGACAGGGGGTAGATATACGTGCACATGTTTTGATCTTCACCAGTCCTCTTCAACAAAGCAACGTCATCATTGCCTAGCTTTAAAACGATAGATTTTAGCATTTAATGTGCACATTTCAAAACACACATGTTGTGAGATAATGGGTGAAGTTAAAGTCCAATGTAAATTTATATCAACCCGGCCGAAGCCGTCAGATTTTTTAAGAGCGTTAAAAATCCCTCAGTATGCCTTCCTTCGGAGGGGAAGTAAAGCCGGCGGTCCCATGTCATAGATTTATGGCATGTTAAAGAACCTTCCACTAATTACACCTGTGTGAAGCTAAATTGGATAGGTTAAGAATGTAAACAACGCTCTTAGGTTTCTACGTTCGTTGACAAGAGCTGACTGCGGTGGCGTCTAGTAGCTAAGTTCTGAACTAGGCCTAGTAGTCGTTGACGGTGGCGTTTGGCGGCAGAAGTAAGAACTAGTTGAAAAATTCTAATTTGCAGTCTGTACTTAAATTTAAAAAACAGATACACACACTAATACAGCCATCACAATCAACACCGGTTATCAGACAGATTCTACACACGCCCAAAGTACACGGGGCTACATGACCGCGTTGTCGCAGCCCCTAAACTGAGGAACCAACCAACACTCTTTCCCCTCTCTCTTTTAAATCAATGGGCACAATAATCCTGTGATGCAGATTTTTTTCTGTGTATTTAACAGTAATATGATGTGGCTTCGTACATTTGGCCTGCAGGGGTCCTTTTAACATGCCCGAAACAGGAGGTTTTAATTGCCATTAAACTGAGGTGGGGGGTATTAAATGTAATTGGTAATGTGTTGTACCATTACGTTCAACCACATCTTGCAAATGTCCCCTCCCTCTTATGTCTTGCAAGAAATGCTGCGTTAACTGGAATTGTGTTGCTTTACAGGCTGAAAATTCATGTTCACCAAAAATAATCCTCTTTGAGTTTACAGCTTCTTCAGCCTGAGGATTGATCGAAGCTAGCCAAGAGGATTTCCTGCGTTGGAGTGTACTTGGCTGTGGGTGATCAGTTGTTTTCCACCGTCCTGCAGCATAGCCGTTCATCTGAGTGCAACCCGGCATGGTCTTCTTCAATCCTGTCTCCGGTCGACTAAGCCATTGACGTTCACACATCAGAAGTTATGACTCACATGTGAAAGAATGTACAATGTGTACCGTGATTGAACATAAATTAATAAATCAATTGAAACTGTCTGGAAAATCAGCTTTCTCATTTCCTTGAAGACAATCCTCAATCCTGCCTATATTTTTTCTGTAGATACAGTTGAAAATCATTTAATCATTGAGGCCAAGTTAATTGTAATGAAATGACATTATTGGGCATATACAATTTATTTAGAGAAGGGGGTATAGCAGACAAGAAATCGGCCATAGTGGCGTACTGGGTCGGAATAGGGGTACGGTAATTTTGAGGTTATGGTATCTTAATATTGGAAACTTCATGATTTATTTATTTTTATCGTTGAAACTTCAAAAAAACTATTCGCTTGTACTTAAACGTCTTAAAAGGGCGAAACAACTGAAAAAAGTAGGAAATAAAACAACGACCGTCCTTTTATTCTTCTCATCGTACCAACGTCATAGACCACAACGGACGTATGAAATTCAAGTTTACGGTGTCCGTTGCCTCTTAATATCCAATCTAAGTAATATATTGGCGTTCAAAAATAAAACGTAGTTACTTTAAAGCAACAATAACGATGTGTATCCAACTTAATCAAACTCGATTCGATTTCCTCTCATTTCGTAAGTTGGCTAACGTACTCGGCGAAAGCAACATAGATCCTTCGGTTACTTATATTTCTTGCACAATATACGGCCAGTTATTGCATCTCAGTGGCGTTGGAATTCGCCACGTGGTGCGCACCAAGCAAAGCTTTTTAGCAGCTTTGCGCACCATGTGCGATTGAGTTGGAGCCCAAACAATGACGCAATCCCTGAATTTAACGGAACGCAGAAATAGCAGAGAGTTCCTACTCTGTTATTATATGCTCCTTGGGCTGAACAGTGACTGGGTTTACGCTTGGTTTACAGCTGTAGACCGCGTCTCGGAGCGAGCCGCGTCGTTGAAGAATGGAGTGTGCAGTGAGCCCGGTAATCAGCATTCGGCGGACACACAGGAGCTCCGCAATGAGCATTAAAATACGCCGATTGATATGGGTCTCTGCGCATCGTTGAGTTTCGGCAAGCTTTTCTTGCGTCTGCCCTATCATGGTTTTCCTTTCTTCTAAGACTTTGGTTGTCCCTCTTTCTGAACACCATTTTTCTGTTTCCACTCTGTTTATCTTCCAATCACCTACAGTTACACGTCCAACATGCAACACCATAACCTTGGGCCACTTTTAACGCTGATGTCACCTTTGTCGAGCCTCTTATTAATCGCCTTCAGTTTATCTTTCATAGACACTAACACCCTCTCTCCTTTCGAAGCCATGACATAAAACAGTAGGGCAAACAATCACCACACAGATATGCACAGTGCGGCCTAAGGCACTAGCGATAATTTATGCAGTCAGACCTTTATTGCGACAATGACCGGGTCGCGGCATAAAGTTATATTCACAGCGCATGACTCATTGTTATTTGGCCCTCTACAGCCTAGATTGTCAAACTGTGGCCCGTGGGCGCTTCGCTCGTTTTATAAACATACTCGTGTCTTAATTATTGCCATTATTGGCTCGTTGCATTATGTACTATTTACATGTCTAGCAGGCAAATCGTTGGTCCTAGGACTTTGGGATTGCACCATGCTGTGCAGCATTAAAAAAAACGAAGAAATAATGTCAGGGGTGGATCTGCATACGGCGAGTGGTTCTCAAACAATTCCATGTTACGACAATCACTTTCGGGAAGTCTATTTGTCATGTCCTGGCCGGCAACATCGCTTCAGCTGTCGCGTGTACATGTCTTATTTTAGAGATAAACTCTGTTGTTCGTAGTCTGTGGGAACTGGTTGGGCAAGTGACCTCCCCTCCGTGGAACTGACTTTCACTTATCAGTTGTCTGCGAGACCTACCCCGGTGAATACCGGCTATTCTGTCAGTCCAGTGGCACTTCCTCGATCCGGTCTTGTACACTGTAGCAAGCAGTGATACCAAGAGCGACGTACTTTTGCTCCTGTTTTCTCCTAAACCACGCCAATTTTCCTATACGTTTTTCACGTCTTTCGGTGCTTCCAGGCCTGGGGAATCGTATGTTCGCAGATAATGGATCTAACTCCACCCACGCTTATAGCTATTCCTATATGCGCCCTAGCATTGTCGACTACTGTATAGAGCGTCTCTACCTTAAAATACAGTATGGAATTAAATGTACTATTTGCCACTCACTCGCACTCATATATCCTGCACGGTAGCTTCGTCCTCTTCTACCCCGGCGATGTTGCCATTTCCCAATAATGCAAACTGAAAAATCTCAGAAATTGTTTGCGTGGTCTTATAGAGAATGTTCCTCTCTTTATGATGATGTAAAATTAAAAGCCACAAATAATTAACACATGGCCCAATTTTCACAATTACGATATTTTAGCGCGAATCATTTTTTAAGCACATATAAAACTTATCACGCCATTGCTAATGAACTAATGATCACAACAGATTAAGAATTTATTTTTATATTGCCTGATGTTGGTAGAAGATATCCTATATCTCAGGACAGTAATTTGTTTCATAAAAAGAAAGTTTTTCTTCTTCTTAAACGTTACTTGATAATTATAGGATGGTATCACAGAAACGTTAGGTAGCGAGAAACTTTTTTCTGTTGACTTTACGTCGGTGACTATATTCAAACCATTAACAGGTTAGGGGATCTCGACTGCTATAAAGTGCCGGCAGCCATGAAAATCTGGAAAATTTAATTTAGCAATGGGGTAATATGCAATGTGACTGAGATAGAAGAGTTGAACATTTTATCGCTAGAGGGTGTTATTGCATTTTTCAGTAGTGGCGACATGATTGCGTTTGGTGCTAGATCGCAGGGGTTTCCCCACATCTGCTCCAGGAAATGCCGGATAGCTCCTAACTTAAGGCCAAGGCCGCCTCCTTCCCAATCCTTGCCGAGATACACTAATTTATATAGACACCACAATAACACAGCTTATCAGACAAAATAAATAAATAAATAAATAAATAAATACATAAATAAATAAATTTAATAATAATAATACCGTATGAAACTCCGCTATGCCGGTCCCAAGCCCGGGGCCTTGTCACGTAAGTGACGAGGAAGGAGGAGGGGGAGGGGTAACAACCTCGTTAAAAAACCAGGGTTCACTTGGCCCGAGTGATAGCACCCTGTAAGGGCTCCTTGCTAGGATTACAGCGAAGACCTCAACGGCAGTGAAGGCGGAGAGAATGGATCTCGGTACGGCGGAACTGGCGGAAGAGGCATACCATTCTGCGAAATCCACATTGCGTCTGACTTGAAACAAGCGGCAAAGTGGTCAGCGTTTGTTCCTCTAATTGAGGCGGCTGCACTAAAATCTTCTCGAACTCAAAAATCGAGTCGTATACCTGTGGTCTCTACTGAGATCACCACAAAAAACAAAACTCAACTTGAGTGCATGATGGAAAAGACGATCACAGAATCACTACCCCAGGCACCAGTCAATAGACTGGACTCACCTGATTATCGGATTCTGGGGGATCAGGGACACCACGCGGAGAAGAATCGGAGCTTCTCAAGAACTCTTCACACTCTCAAAACTCGACGCAAGAATTTTATTGGCATAATTAATGTGAATACCCTCACTAAAACAGGCAAATTAAAACAACTCACTAACACCCTCGAAAAATTTGACCTCAAAATTACCGCACTTCAAGAGACACGATTCACGGATGAAGAACACTTTAATACGGAGAATTTCAGAATCTATAAAGGTAAACCTGCCATAAAAGTTAGAGGCAAACTACCACTCCTGGGAACCGGTTTCGCCATACACAATTCCGTACTCGACTCAGTCATCGATTTCTCTTCTCCCAACGAAAGAGTATCTCTGCTCTCAGTAAAGTCAGCCAATAAAGCTTACACACTGATCAACGTCCACGCTCCTATAAATCAACTCAACAAATCCGACCCTGAAACTATGGACAATTTCTGGGAAACTCTCGAAGAAACAACCAACAAAATACCAAGGCACCATGTGAAGATCTTATTGGGTGATTTTAATGCCCAGTTAGGTAAGGAAAGAAAATTTAGTGATATTACAGGCCCCCATACTAAGCATGAACGTACCAACGGTAATGGTGAAAGACTAATTGGCTTCTGCAGAAACTTTGAACTTAAGATCATGAGCACACAATTTCAAAAACCTCCATACAAGTTAACCACATGGAGATCACCCAATATTAGACAGGGTGAATACCAAATTGACCACATCGCAATTTCCAAGAAAAACACAAAATAAATTTTAAACGTCCGAGCTCGCAAAGGCGCCTTTGAATCAGATCATCATCTTCTCCAAATTAAGACGAAATTCCAACCCAATAGAAAGCAAAAAGGCCCACCCAAAAATATCAAACCAGATCCAGAGTACTTGAAACTCCACAAAGAAGAAATCATAATGCAAATTAATCAGGAGACATCAACAGACTGGCAGAAAATAACGAAGAAAATTCAGGAAGTCATGAAACTAGGACAACCTCCTCGCACAAGAAAACATCGCTGGTGGAATGCAATTTGCGATCGGGCAGTTGATAACCGAATGACTGCGTGGAAAAAGTTTAACAGTCACAAAACTGAGGAAAACTGGGAGAACTTTCTTGAAACCCAAAAATACGCTTCCAAAACTATTAGGAAAGAAAAACGAGGATACGACAACAACAGACTCCATGAAATCCATCATAATACTAGAAACTTCTACAAGACGTTTAGAGAAAACTTAAAGGGGTATCAGGCGCCCAGCCTGTGCTTCAAAAAACCCGATGGCACGTTGGAAACTAACGCGAAAGAAAACTGTAAAATATTAGCCCAATACTTCAACTCCCTTCTTAACTGCGAACCACCCCAAGAAAAACTTGCCTTCACTCCTCCGATTTCCACACACCCGGACTCACAACCCCCTGACCTAGAAGAAATTCAGGATATCATCCAAAAGCTCAAAAATAACAAAGCACCAGGAGAATATGGGATCATTGCTGAATTCTGGAAACTGAACGATCCTACACTTACGCAGAAACTTCATCACGTCATTTCATACATATGGACGATGGAGCGAATGCCAGAAGACTGGAAATGTGCTCTAATTCATCCGTTACACAAAAAGGGTGATAAAACAGACATCAGTAATTACAGAGGAATCTCTCTGCTCCCTATTGCTTATAAAATCCTCTCCAAGGCACTTTTAAACAGGCTAGAACCCCAGGTGGATCCACTAATTGGTGAATACCAAGCCAGATTCAGAAAAGGGCGATCATGTGCTGAACAGGTGTGGAGCTTAAAAACAATATTACAAATGAGAAAATGTAGAAATACAGTAATAACATTCGTCGACTTCAGAAAAGCGTATGACTCAGTAGACCGTGAAACTCTTTTTATGATCATGGAAGAATTCGGGATAGACAGAAAGACCCGAAAAATCATTGAACAGACGCTTACAGGAACTATGTCCAAAGTGAAATTCATGGGTGAAATATCGGAGCCCTTTCTCATCAAAACTGGAGTTCGACAGGGGGACGGATTATCCCCAATGCTATTTAATATTGTTCTAGAAAAGATCATTAGGGAATGGGAACCTCATGTGAAAGGCATTCAAATTGAAATAAAAAAGAGAACCGTCTTACAGTCAAATGCCTCGCTTTTGCGGACGATATTGCCATTATCAGTAACACCAGACATAAAGCCATACACGCAGTGGAAAAATTACATGAAATTGCTCAAAGAACCGGACTACAAATTTCTTATGAAAAAAACCACTATATGGAAAGACGGCCAGAAAATAACTCATATTTAATCACACAATACGGTAAAATAACACAAGTCCCCCATTTTAAATACCTTGGTGAAATCATACAGTCCTCGGGACTAAACCGAATCGCCAATGAACAAAGAATCACCAAACTACAGAAGGCCTGACAAGCTAACGTGGGCTCACTACAACAAGAAGTGCATCACGTTAGACGCAAAATTAAGGCACTATACAACGGTGATTCTTCCGGAAGCAACTTACGCAGCCGAAACAATGGTGATCGACGGTCATTCTAAAATTAAGGATATAGAAAAACAGGAAAGGAAAATTCTCAGAAAGATTTACGGGGCAGTTAACAATAACGGTATTTGGATGAAGAGACCTCAAAGCGAACTCTACCAAAAGATTCACACGATAACGGAAGTAATCAGAAAACGCCGAGTACAGTTTTATACACACATTTACAGGATGGAAAATTTCAGAACGGCGAAGAAATTGCTCAACGTTATAACACGGAGTAAGGATGGCACGGAGTGGCTGACAGAGGTTCAGAGGGACCTACAACAGGTCAACATAGGAAATCTTGAGGACCGCACCGAGTGCAGGAATAAAATCAAAAATGTTAAGTTTGATCATAGACCATCACGACAGCCTGGAAGAAAATGGACAGCTGAGCGGAAGAAGGAGCATTCTGGGAGGATGAAGAGGTTTTGGGAAGAGAAGCGGGAAAACGCCAGGAGATGAAATCATGTATTCAAGTTCAATAGCTCTCCTAAAGGGGAACAATCGATTAAATAAATAAATAATACAGTATGACCTCGGGTGCCGGGTGCAAGCTTTGTTATTTTAAAACCAGAGGGCAGCGTGCATGTCGAATTTTGTTGTTCCTTGAAGCACTATGAAAGTCAAGGAGGTTAGATATCGATGCTCCTTGACACTATAGCGCTTTCTAGTAGTGAAATGTGGAACTTTGTGTTGGCGGAAAATCCCGAGATTAATTTTGCCATTATGAACACGGTCTACTGAATTCAAATGGGTTCTTTAACACGCCAATATCGTATAACATGCGTGTCGTGATTTTTGCCGCCTTTCAAAAATCACTTACCACGGCCAGGAGCGAATCTGCAAGCTTGGGGTTAGTAATCCGATACGATAAACACTCACCCACCATAGCCCCTAATAATATTGTTTTATGCAGCCCATCTAACCTGTGTTATCAGGAAGGTCGATTTCTCTGCTCACATCCCGTATGCTACTAATGCACTGCAAGCATATCCTGCAAACGATACAGGACACTTTTATTTTTTCCCTCGTAGCAGTCTGTGGTGTTGGGGTAGCGTGCCTGCCTCTCACCCGGAGGCCCCGGGTTCGATTCACGGCTCCGTCAGGGATTTTAGAAACTGACGAGAGGGCTGGAACGTGGTGAGGATAATTGAGTGAGCTGTCTGACGGTGAGGCAGCGCCCCGATCACGAAGACCAAGATAAACGGCCGAGGGAACCCGATGCGCTGATCAGGCGTCACCCTAATATATGCAGGCCAAATGTCTGGGCAGCGGTCGCTTGGTAGGCCTAGGCCCTTCACGAGCTGTAGAGCCAGGGGTTATTATTATTTTTAGCAGTCTGTGGTCCCATCGAGGGAAACATAATAGTGTTCAGTATCGTTTGTAGGGAGCCTCCGTGGCTTAGGCGGCAGCACGCTGGCCTCTCACCGCTGGGTCCGTGGTTCAAATCCCGGTCACTCCATGTGAGATCTGTGCTGGACAGAACGGAGGCAGACAGGTTTTTCTCCGGGTACTCCGGTTTTCCCTGTCAAAATTTCATTCCAGCAACACTCTCCACTATCATTTCATTTCATCTATCATTCATTTAATCATTGCCCCAGAGGAGTGCGTCAGGCCTCGGCAGCCGGCACAGTTCATATCCTCGCCGCTAGATAGGGGCTTCATTCATTCCATTCCTGACCCGGTCGGAGACTGGAAGCAGGCTGTGGATTTTCATTTCATCGTTTGTAGGATATGCTAGCAGTACATTAGTACCTTACGGGATGCAGCAGAGAAATATCGACATTCCTGATAACAATGGTAGTTCGGTTGCCGGCGCGGTGGCCGAGAGCGCTAACGCAATACCTCGTGTCTCGCTGGCGTCGGGAGAGCGTGGGTTCGAATCCCAGCTGAAAATGGTTCTCGTGGTTTTCCATTTTCACTACTAGGCAAATGTCGGGACGGTTCCTTTCAATAGGTCCACGGCCGATTTCCTTTCATAATCCCTTCCCCGACTCGTCCTGAAAAGAAAAATACATGGCCATTGGCTGCATTAATCTATATATATATAAATCAATGTAACGTGATAGTTTGTCTGTGGGTATGTCTCCAATGCGTTCATATACCATTCGTCCGATTGCGATGAAACTTGGGTGAGATGTTGAGTACACTCCAAGGAAGGTTTCTGACTTAGTAAATCCATTTTACAATAGGTAGCGCACGCGTAGATTCAACAAATGAGCGACGATGCGCGAAGCATTTCAACAAAGTCCCGTATGTGTTCATATACCATTCGTCCGATAGCGATGAAACTTGGGTGATATGTTGTGTACACTTACGTGAAGGTTTCAAAATTAGTGAATACATTTCACAGTACATTTCTAGCGCACAAGTAGATTCAACAAATGAGCGACGACACGCAATGCGTTTCAACAAAGTCCCGTATGCATTCATATACCATACGTCCGATAGCTATGAAACTTGCGTAAAATGTTGTGTACACTGCAGGGAAATTTTCTGGCTTAGTACATCCACTTTACAATAGGCAGCGCACGAGTAGATTCAACAAATGAGCTACGACGCGCGAAGCATTTCAACAAAGTCACGTTTGCGTTCATATACCATTCGTCCGATAGCGATGAAACTAGGCTGAGATTTTGTGTGCACTCCAGGGAAGGTTTCTAGCTTAGTAAATCCCTTTAAAAATAGGTAGAGCACGAGTAGAATCAACAAATGAGCAACGGTGCGCGAAGCGTTTCAACAAAGTCCCATATAATTTCATATACCATTCATCCGATAGCGATGAAACTTGGGTGAGATGTTGTGTACACTCCAGGGAAGGTTTCTGGCTTAGTACATACATTTTACAATAGGTATCGCACCAGTAGATTCAACAAATGAGCGATGACACGCGAAGCGTTTCAACAAAGTCCCGTATAAAGTCATATACCAGTCGTCTGATAGTGATAAATGTTTGGTGAATTGTTGTGTACACTCCAGGAAAGGTTTCTGGCTAAGTAAATCCATTTTACAATACGAAGCGCACGTTTATATTCAACAAATGAGTGACTACGCGCGAAGCGTTTCGACAACGTCCCGTATACGTTCACATACCATTCATCCGATTGCGATGAAACTTGGGTGAGATGTTGTGTACACTCCAGGGAAGGTTTCTGGCTGAGTACATCCATATTACAATATGTAGCGCAAGAGTAGAATCAACAAATGAGCGACGACATGCGAAGCGTTTCAACCAAGTCCCGTATGCATTCATGTACCATTCGTCCGTAGCTATGAAACTTGGGTGAGATGTTGTGTACACGTCATGGAAAATTTCTGGCTTAGTAAATCCACTATACAATATGCAGCGCACAAGTTGATTCAACAAATGAGGGACGACGCGCGAAGCGTTTCAACAAAGTCCCGCATAAGGTCATATACCATTCTGCCGTTAGCGGTGAAACTTGGGTGAAATATGGTGGACACTCCAAGGAAGGTTTCTGGCTTAGTAAATACATTTCACAGTAGGTAGCACACGAGTAGATTCGACAAATGAACGACGACATGCGGAGCGTTTCAATACAGTCCCCTATGTCTTCATATCCCATTAGTCCGATAGCCATGAAACTTGGGTGAGATGTTGTGGACACTTACGTGACGGTTTCTAACTTAGTAAATACATTTTACAGTAGGTAGCGCACGAGTAGATTCAACAAATGAGTGACGGAGCGCGAATCGTTTAAACAAAATCAGGTATGCGTTCATATACTATTCATCCGATTGCGATGAAACATTGATCAGTTATTGTGTACCCGCCAGGGAAGGGTTTCGACTAAGTAAATCCATTTCACAACAGGTAGCGTACGAGTAGATTCAACAAATGAGTGACAGCGATGAAACTTTTGAAAGTTGTTGTGCACGTTTCCACGAATGGTTCTAAATTAGAAAATCCATTTTACGATGGCTTAGAGGCAGTTAACATGTTGTGTATCCAAAAGCACTTCAAGAAACAGAATTTCAACGCCAACATTTTCTTTGATTGGCATTGCAACGCATGCCGGGTACAGCTTGTATAATGATAAAACAATATTATTAGGAGCAGCTGATTCACCTGATATAAACACATGGGGCTAAATGCCCACCATGTCTAAGCCCCTCAATTGGAACAACACCGGGTGAGTTAGCCGCGGTCGTTACGGCGTGCCTGCAGGCAGTCGCTCACATCCGGGAGGCGAGGAGGTTCGAATCCCCCCACCGGCAACCTTGAAGATGGTATTCTGTGGTTTCCCATCTTCCTTCCAGGCAAATGCCGGGGTTGGTCCCTAAGTATAGGCCACAGCCGCTACCTTCCAACTCCTCGTCTTTACACTCAAACTTTCCTCCCCAGACAACACTCCACACGCGATGGTACCTGTAGCTCACCCCATGGGTGTCCGCATAGAAGCAGCTACAAACTGGCGAGCCGTAAATGTCCTCAGACCCTCCCGTCATAAAAGCCATACGCTAAAAAAATAAAAATAAAATGGAACAACACCAACAAACCTACCGTAGGCTGGCTGCGTGACTTAGCGGTAACGTTCTCGCTTGCTGTGCCCAAGATTGCAGGATCAAATCCTGGCGCAGCCAGTTGGCATTTGAGGTTTCGCAAATGCGAGGGAGTCGTGTCAGTACATTTACTGGCAGGTTAAAGATCACCTTCGGGGCAAAATTCCGGCATCCCGGCGTCTCTCAAAGCCGCAGTTATTAAAAGGGGCGTAAACCAATTTTTTCTTCTTCTCCATTTCCCGTTTCCAGTTCCCTGGGTCGGGTTGCGAATCAAGGACCTCTACAATTGTCTATCCCTCCACAAGAAACAAGAGCGACAGAATATTGAAGTCAATGGAAATCCATTGGAAATGGTAAAAGGCTTTAAGTATTTGGGGAGCTCATTCACAGAAGATTGTACAATAAATGACGAAATTGAAAACAGAATCCAACAAGCTAATGGGTTTTACCGGTGTGTGAGAGGTTTAGTATGGAACCAGGAAGTCCCAGAGAAATGGAAGAAAGTTCTATTCTCAATGTATTACACACCAATTTTGATGCAGCGGGTACTTGGACCACAACAAAACGCGATGAAAGCCGAATCCAAGCAGCCGAGATGAAGTTTCTTAAAGGAATAATTGGGAAGACACGGAGGGATAAAATCAGAAATGTGGACTTTAGGGAGAGAACTGGGTTCCCAAAACTGCAAGACAAGTAAGTTGAAGTGGTACGGACATATGATGAGAATGGAAGAATATATAGTACCAAAAAGAATATTTATGAGAAAATACCAGGAAGAAGACCTCGAGGAAGGCCCAGAAAGAGGTGGATAGATACGGTGAAGGAAATTATAGAGAAAAGAGGAGTAAAAGTAAAAGAAGCATTGAAAGAAGGAAATGAATGGTGGAGGGTGGAGGGACGTAAAACCAATAGCATTATTATTTTAAACCTACTGTAACCCAAGCAATGCCAAGTAGAAATGCTTATCTCTATTTATAACAATGAATGTTACGTGATAGTTTTTATGTGTGTGGGTGAATGTGTGCGTCCTTATGCCATTCATCCGATTGCGATGAAACTTGGGTGAGTTGTTGTGTACACTCCAGGGAAGGTTTCTGACTTAGTAAATCCATTTTACAATAGATAGCGCACGAGGAGTTTCAACAAATGGGTGACGGCGCGCGAATCGTTTCAACAAAGTCCCGTATGCATTCATGATACCTTTCATCCAATTGTGAAGAAACCTTGGTGAGTTGTTGTGCACGCTCCCACGAATGTTGCTGAATTAGTAAATCCATTTTTCAATAGTTAAGAAATAAAATTGTGTGTATCCAAAAGCACTTCAACCAACTTTCTTTGATTGGCATTGCAGCGCATGCCGGGTACAGCTTGTGTTTAATAAAACATTAATTTTCATTGCAAGGGATAGAAATTATGTCTGTGAGGGAGGTGCAGATATGCTGGCTAGATAGGAATATGATTCCACTAGTGGAGGAGAGGGTGAGAGAGAGGGAGGGGGAATCCCTTTCATTAAAAATCCCACCCTGCTCTTACTTCGGCCATTGCCCCCACTCTCCCACAGCTTATAACATCGACCGTTCATTACGACTGATCAGCTGTTCAACCTGTAAATACACAGACTTTGGGGGTGGGAGTGAGATAAGACATTACGCATTTTGTTACACGGCCAGTATAAATAAGCGACGTGAGGTTTGCTCAAGCGTGTGGCTATATTTAAATCTGTACGTCCTTCGTCTATTATACTCTAGTCTAGAAGAGTCAAAAGTTAAATGATATTCATTTGTTTAAAGTAACACGCAGACGACTTGTGTTTGCGGAGATGATCACCAGACCTGTCTATTGATCAAGCTAATAAAGTGTCTCCCAGTAGCGTAAGCCGGTGTGAAGCACCAATTTGCACATCAACTTAAATTTGTTTAACCAACAGATTAACACTCACCTGCGTTGAACTGTGGATTGACGCCGCCTGCGCTCGAAATCTTTGTCTTTTAACAGCACCATATAAACCATTTTCAGCTGTCTTCAACGGAGCAGCAACACTATGTAAAAACCTAACAGACGATGACACTTCTATGGAACAGCAATAAGCAAATCGTAACCCAACCTGAGAGACGTAACTATTAATATACATTGCAGGAGCAAGATACACTTATTGAGATAAAGCACCTATTCGTTTTAAGGATCCTGTTGTCGTTATTGTCGAGTATTTCAGTGGAATGAACAGAGCCGTCGTTCTTTCGAGGACGGACGGGCAGTCGTCTGCTCCATGTTTGCCAATATAAAGGGGAGGTCGCAGACTGCGCACGCGTCGTGTGCATTCAGACGTCTGGGAAGCACGAAATATCGATCAACTCCATCAGCACAAATCTGTTAAATGTTATTCATACCAACACATTGACCCCCTTAAATCCAATAAGATGATACGAACTTCACCCCAATAGCTATACGTATCAAGGCATTTTTGTGTATTCTATGTACTGTGTGATTGTTTTTTCAGCCGGTCTGCACGTTGAAAAGACTGGGTCATCGTGATCATTTAGCCTCGTGTACTTGTGTGTGTGTTTTTGGTCGAATATGTCTGATGACCTATGTTATTGTGGTGTCTGTAGTAGTGTGTGTGTTTGTAATTAAGGTCCCCCCAGGGGCTCACATCCAGTGGGACGTGGGTTGGCGACCACGGGGCCCCAGCTGAGTCCGGCATTGCTTCCACTTAGACTACTTGTGCCGGGCTCCTCTCCGTCTTATTTCCTGTCGACCTCACTTGGTCAACTCTTGTTCTCTTCCGACCCCGACGGTATTAGGGTATCCGAGGCCTGGGGAGTCTCTTCCTTTCCCGCCTTAATTGGCCCTTGTCTCATATTTTCTGATACCCTCCTTCGAGGGGTCGGCCTTCTTTTTCTTTTCATATTATCTCCTGCCTTCTGCACAAGACCCTCAAGGAGGCAGGGTGTATGTAGCCCCTCCACTTCTGGTGCACCCTGGATATTGCTACACCCTCAGGGAATCACGATTGGTGAGTTCGGAAGTTGGCGCCCTTGAGGGATTCCTGAGCTGGATCCGGTTTTCCCCCTTTTTTTCCATTGCCTCTGGGGCGGACCCTCTCCTCTTTCACTTTCCTATCTGCCTTTCATGGCTCTCCTTCCTTCCAAGTCCCTCAATCCGTATTCTTCGAGGGTTGAGGGCATTTATTTTCCTCCTGTCCTTTATTTGCCTTATTCTCCTTCTGTTTTCCATTTCGTCTTCTAGTATATAAGTTAGCCGGCCCCGTGGTGTTGGGGTAGCGCGCCTGCCTCTCACCCGGAGGCCCCGGGTTCGATCCCCGGCTCCGTCAGGGATTTTAAAACTGACGTGAGGGTTGGAACGGGGTGCACTCAGCCTCGTGAGGACAATTGAGTAGCTGTCTGACAGTGAGACAGCGCCCCGATCACGAATACCAAGATTAACGGCCGAGGGGACCCGACGCACTGATCACGCGTCACCCCAATATCTGCAGGCCAAATGGCTGGGCAGCGGTCGCTTGGTCGGCCTTAGCCCGTCATGGGCTGGATAGTGCCAGGGGAGGGTTGACTTGACTTGAGTATATACGTTAGTAGTTAGTTTTAGTTATAGTTTACTTTTCATTATCATCTTCACGATCACCCAAACCATTAGGGGCCGATAACCTAGATGTTAGGCCCCTTAAAACAACAATTATTATCATCATCATCAAGGTGAAGATTGACAAGGAAGCGGCCGTGGCCTTAAATTAGGAACCATCCCGGCATTTGCCCGGAGTAGAAGCGGGAAACCACGGAAAGCCACTTCCAGGATAGCTGAGGTGGGAATCGAATCCACCTCTTCTCAGTTTTTCCTCACGAGGCTGAGTGTCAGCGTTCCAGCCCTCACACATGAATTACATTTCTTGGTAGAGCCGGGGATCGAACCCGGACCTTTGGAGCGACAGCCGCTACACCGTTAACATGTTGGCTGAATCTATCAAGACAACACAGGTAATTAATAAAGAGAGCTTTTCAGTCGGTCAACACGAATTGTGCCCATTACATTAGGCGGGAAGCAAGTATTTACATAGACTACAAGCAGTGCCGGATTAATGTAAAATGAGGCCCAAGTCCCTCAGATTTTTGGGGTCCCTTTATTTTTTTTCAAATAATGTTTATTTTTTAGCACCTGTACATTTAATAATGTAAATACAAGAGTTTTTTTTCTCAAGATGAATAATACACTTTTTATTAAATCATATATACATACATTTCAATTGAAACGATCATCGTTATTTGAAAACATTTCAGATGATTTGACGAACTATTTAACAAATCATACTATTTTTCACTTCACCGACAGTAGTGGCTACGCTGGCTAAAGCGCAGCATTAGGTCATGGGACCAAGCTCTCTGCTGACTCGGTAGACGCGTGGGTTCGAGCCCCACCGTCGGCCGTCCTTGAAATGGTTTTCCGTGGTTTCCCATTTTCAACACAAGGCAAATGCTGGGACGGTACCTTCTGACAGGCCACGGCCGCTTCCTTCCACATCCTTGCCCAGTTTCATTCACCATCATTCATTTCATCTCTCATTAACTCCTCTCATGAGGTTGGCGTCAGGAAGGGCATCCGGCCGTAAAAACCATCGCCACAAAGACTTCCATCGCATCTCATCCCCGACCCCGTTGGAAAACGGGAATAATAAGGGGTAGACACACATACTATTTTTCACTTCAGTAAAATGTAATCAATCTTTTTCTTCTGTTTTTTTGGTCAATGAAATCTTCTACAATGTCAACAAAATCAATTTCCCGCAGAACATCTGACTCGATATACATTAAACTTAGCATGTCTAATCGTTCCTGTGACATGATACTTCTTAGCGCACTTATGATCCGTTTCAATTTTGAAAACGAGCGCTCCGCAGAACAATTCGTTAACATAAGGGTCAGGTAGGGGAAGGGTGGGCACAGTGGCCACGGCGGGCATAGTTGCCACGGGCTGTTTTTCTACTGTAAATTGCTGCTACCTGGCTGCAAGCGCCTCAACTACTCCACTAGACCGCCATTAGTGTTGTGTTGAGCTTTGAAGCTGATCAGATTACACTTTTAGAAGTTGTCAAAAATTTTGTTGCTTTTCAAGTTGCTGATGTAAGGTAAGTGTATTGCATTAACTATTATAACTAGGTATATGATTCTAGTATGTATTGATGGCAGTAATACCTAAAACAAGTGTGATTTAAGCTTTAAATTCATCTTTGAAAGTATGAGCTGGTGTAACTGGTTGGGCCTGCAGAGTCACATTTACCTAATGGCGTAAAAAAGGGCAACGTGGCCACGGCCATGGTCACTTTGCCCGACACTACATATTATATTTCTTAAGTATAGTATTTATATGAAGCCTAGACCAAACAAAGTTTGTGCTTTTAAATGGGATACATATTAAACGTTTTAAACATCTCCTTGCATGAGCAGGGTGGTAGCGCAGTCAGTTATGCGCCAGCCTTCGGAATTGTGACATGCTGATGGTTCCAGGATCAAACCCCGCTGGGCTGAGGTGATAAAGAGGTGATAAAGAAAGAAGGTATTCGGAGATAAGGAAATCAAAAGAGGCAAAACGTGCTTTGTTACTAAAGGAGATAGTAACTCCGATAGTGACGAGATTGATACAAATTGCCTTTACTACCAGGACTTATATTCAAAGTCCAAAAGCAATGAAGGGTGCATCAGATGCTCTAGTTGCCTGAAATGGGCACACGAGGATTGTGCTGGGTGTGATGAGGAAGACAATGAATTCATATGTGAAATGTGCAATTAAACACAAATAGGCTAAACACAATATCCATAAAATGTTTTGAAGCATTTCAACTTTTGTATTTTTTATTGTACTCAATAAAAATTTAGAAATTAGTATTATAAAATTATAGGGACCTTTAAACATGTGTGGAGAATTATAACAATACTTTAATTTGTAAAAAAATATGCCCATAAATTTTTGTTAAATCCATTTGCAGTGTTATTTGTAACATCGGGTATAGTGGCCACCTGGTGGCCATTTTGCCCTTCCCCATAGGGCAAAGTGGCCATTTGGTAGAAGTTTGAAAAAACATTTCTTGTTCAAAAAGTAACTAAGATGTAGTTAAATTGATTTGTTTAAAGATACATAACTAAATAAGCTAGAGTATGGCCAATTTTCCTTTGTTTTTAACAATTTTAACTTATTGAAAACAATGTTTTCCCCTTAGCGTGGCCACTATGCCCACCCTTCCCCTAAATGCGAAAAGCAATTTAAACGTTCGGACAAACAGACTCAAGCTTGTCTCGAAAAAGAATTTCGTAAAGTTCAGAATGAGTGAACTCAGTTTTTAAAGGACATTGTAATTTAATAATAATGCTGAAACTGTCTCAGTTCTGGATATACTTTTTTCTAAATCTTCGGAATAACATTTTGGGGGTCCCAGACAATTGGGGGCCCTAGGCCTGGGCCTAGTCGGGCCTAATGGGTGATCCTGCACTGCCTACAAGCTAACACACTTTTTATGTACAAATACCTACCGGTACTTAATTGGATGACGTCACTCGTTCATCCTCAGATCCTGTTCACTTAGGCTTAACTAGTAGGCCTATATGATGTTTATGAATCACAATTAAAGAAAATAATTATATACAATATGTATACGGTGGGTGAGTGGTCAACGTGTCGGTCTACTAACGCCAAGCTTGCAGGTTCGCTCCTGGCCGTGGTAAGTTATTTTTTTGAAAGGCGGCAAAAATTACGACACCATGTCATACGATGTTGGCATGACAAAGAACCCATTTGAATTCAGTAGGCCGTATTCATAATGGCAAAATTAATCTCGGGATTTTCCGCCAACACAAAGTTTCTCATTTCTCTACTAGAGAGTGCTGTAGTGCTTCAAGGAACATGTCAAAGAACCCATTTGAATTCAGTAGGCCATATTAATAATAGTCAACCCCTGGCACTATCCAGCCAATGACGGGCTAAGGCCGACCAAGCGACTGCTGCCCAGCCATTTGGCCTGCAGATATTGGGGTGACGCGTGATCAGCGCGTCGGGTCCCCTCGGCCGTTAATCTTGGTATTCGTGATCGAGGCGCTGGCTCACTGTCAGACAGCTACTCAATTGTCCTCACGAGGCTGAGTGCATCCCGTTCCAACCCTCACATCAGTTTTAAAATCCCTGACGGAGCCGGGGATCGAACCCGGGACCTCCGGGTGAGAGGCAGGCGCGCTACCCCAACACCACGGGACCGGCCCCATATTAATAATGGCAAAATTAATCTCGGGAGTTTCCGCCAACACAAAGTTTCTCATTTCTCTACTAGAGAGTGCTGTAGTGCTTCAAGGAACATGTCAAAGAACCCATTTGAATTCAGTAGGCCGTATTCATAATGGCAAAATTAATCTCGGGAGTTTCCGCCAACACAAAGTTTCTCATTTCTCTACTAGAGAGTGCTGTAGTGCTTCAAGAAACAACGAAATTCGACATGCAAGCTACCCTTTGGGTGTCAAATAACAAAGCTTGCACCCGGCATCCGAGGCCATACGATATTATTATTATTATTATTATTATTATTATTATTATTATATTACATAAGTTTGTAATAACTTGTGTAACGTGTCAAACATTTACAGACAGTATAATCTACTTCTATGGTTGATTCGTTATTATTATTATTATTATTTTTATTATTATTATTATTATTATTATTATTATCAGTGACGGATCCAGACCTTGCGGGGCCCTGGGCGATATGATAAGTTGGGGCCCACAACAATAGGAAATAATAAAAATAAAAATAAGTCAAATGGAAAATAGTTTTGTAATAATAATAATAAAATAAAGAATAGTTCAATATTTTGAATACACTACAGTACATTTTTTTAAATAATATGAAAGAAACCTTTAAATCCCCTTGAAGAAGATTATGTAAACTATGAAATATTAAAATATTACTTGGCGACTTTTTTCCCGGCTGAAGTCTTCCATCATTTCACTGAAATCTAAACTTGCTAAACGGTCACGGAGGTCATAGCTGCGCTGAAAAAAGAATATGAATTATAAAATAGTTTGATAAGTTTGAAAAGTATAATTAATTCATCAATTAAATTTAAAATAATCCGTGGCGTGGGGCCCTGGGCGGTCGCCCTCCCCTAGATCCGCCCCTGATTATTATTATTATTATTATTATTGTTATTAATATTATTATTAATGTGGATTAAATATGTTTCCTGTTGTCTGTTGAATTGTTATTATGGATAATATCAGTATTGAAATTGTCTGCCTATTTTGTTATTATTGTTCTAAATCAACCGTTCCTATTTAAACTATTGGACTAACTGTGTTGCAATGTCTCGCGTGGTGAATACACAATTAACAAGAAGTTCTGTGACGAACTAAAGACCCTTCTTTTCCTAAAATTTAAGATTTATTTACTCGTGTCAGTAACACAAATATTACATAAGAAATTATGTACAAAATAGGCAACAAAAACGACAAAACTTGAACATCGAAGGTACTAAATAATGCATGACCAATATGTTGCCACGTCACGTCCATTTGGTGTAGCCTTCACCACATCCTCCATGGTGCACAGTATAGGACACAGACTGCACTGAAGCAGATGACCCATAGTCTGTTCTTCACCGCATTCACCAAGGACCGAGTCGCAGCAAAAAAAACATTTATGAATGTTGGACTTGGATCTGCCAACTCCAGATCGCAATCTGTTGAGAGACTTCCAAGTTGTCCAAGCCTCTGTATGTCCTGCTGGGAGCCTTCCATATGGAGCCATCCACTGAGTAATGTGGGGGCTTCTGATCAATCAAGATGTAATCCTCAAAACCTGGGGTTTGTCAGTTAGGCACTCAGTTGTGTGAAGAAAGCTTCTTCTGGACTTCAGTCGAGAGTGGGCTGGTTGAAGGCTATACAATAGATGTGCTTGAGACACATCAACCCTAGATCTCTCACATTTAGCTGCAAATTCTCTTCTGATATCTGGGGGTGCAATGCCTGCTAAACAATACAGTTTATCACATGGCGTAGGTCTCAGGCAGCCAGTGATGAGTCTACAAGTTTCATTTAATGCAGTATAAACCTGCTTGGTATGTCACGACCTATACCACACAGGATATGCATATTCTGCTGCAGAGTAACAGAGTGCTAAAGCAGTGGTTCTTATTGTTTGAGCTTGAGTCCCCCAGCTGGTACCAGATAATTTGCGAAGGAGGCAGTTTCTTGCGGATACCTTATTTTTGGTGTTTAGACAATGTCTTTCATACGTGAGTGCACGATCCAAATTTAAGATGCATGCCAATGATTAATCTATATGGATCTATCTAGAATAATGACGAAAATAAGTTGGTAATATCGACATTTCTAATTAGTTCGGAATACTGTATACCTGGCATAATGTAACCTAATAGAATACTACAGTTGGCAGCCCTGGTGACTGAATATATTCGTAGTTCCATTTCTAAAAGTACAGAATACAAAATTTGGTTGAAGTCCAATGGATAGCATGGACGTAACATGCAGTTAAACATTGGATCTAACAGAGCACGGAAAATCATGTTGGCAACAATGTCATGCATGTATTGGTCAGAAATAATCTGAAATAATATGATCTACTGCTGTGTCAATTTTGAATGAAATCCATTAGTTAGTATAGCAGTTACATGCATTTTAAAATTGGACCTATCAGCAGGCTTAGAATCATGTTGGCAGCACTGACATATATTAGTTACTCCAAATTAATCTAGAATACCAGGTACTATACGTGTGCAAAGTTTAGAGCTATTGGCTTGCATACTTTCTGATATATCGATATTATGGTAACAAAAATAGAGACAGCATTTATCAACAGTTGACAGCCCTAGTTGCTCTTAAGAATACGCTTAGTCATATCTGTTATAGTACACATAGCACATACGAAATTTGGTTGAATTCCAATTGATAGTGTAGAAGTTATATGCATTTAAAAATTGGACCTATCAGCAGGCTTATAATCATTTTGGCAACACTGCCATGTATGGCCTCCTGGAAATTAAACTGAAATATTATTATCTATACGTGTGCCAATTTTGAAATAGCTCCCATTCATATCTTCCAAGATATCCAACATGGAGCTCAAATTTCAATTGCGATTTTTCAGCAATTGGTAGCACTGACAACATTTTCAAATACGGCATTGAGATATTCAGGTATAGATCTTTACTCCTACCAAATTTTGTTTCGATTGCTGTAGCCGTTTAGGAGTTGATAGGGGGACACACTCACACACACAGCCAGACAGACAGACTGTCTACTTTTTCCTCATTTTTGCAAAATGTTAAAAGTAGGCTAAAAATACACAACTGCACTGGAAGTAATGAGTGATGTTAACTTATCTGGTTTTTAGAGCTGATCCTTGTGGTCCGGTTCCGCTGCGTAATATAAATAGTGTACGGTATAATTATATTTATTTGTGTTTAACTGTTATTCATAAACATCATATAGGCCTACTAGTTAAGCCTACGTGAACAGATCTGAGGATGAACGCATGACGTCCGAAACATGTCAACGAATTAAGTAGGTATTTGTACATAAAAAGTGTTGGTTGGTTCCTCAGTTTATGGGCTGCGACAACGCGTTCATGTAGCCCCGTGTACTTAAGGTGTGTGTAGAATCTGTCTGATAACCCATGTCACGTTTTTGTCGAAAACGGGTTATTGATATCAATGTACGTTTGGCAGCTGTTTATGCTTATGGTTTCTAGAAAAACTGCCCTGGTCAAAGAATATAGCCTTCAAAAATTTCAGTGGTTCTGGAAAAACAACCTATGTCAAGGCTAATTCTGGAATGAAGCTGTAATGTTTTTTCACTCTCCTGAAAAGTGTTGTATTGACAAGGGTTGTTTTTCCTATCACCCCTTCAATTGTGATGGCTGTATTAGTATGTGCTATCTGTTTTTCAATTCAAGTAACAACTGCAGACATTTGATTTTCGAGTGGTTCCACTTGTTGCTACCAAACGCCACACACTGTCAACGACCAACTAGTTCTGAAATTGGTTACTAGATGTCACCACAGTCGGCTCCTGGCGACGAACGTTGGAACCTGAGAGCGTTAGTCAAATTTAACCTATAATTTAACTTCACAGAAGTATCATTAGTGGAAGGTTATTTATCATGACATAAATCTATGACAAAGTGTGTTAGCTTGGAGGGTATTTAAAAGGTGCGTTCAAAAAGTAACGAGCCGGAGGTTGGAATGCGCAAACCGGTGACGACATCGGCTAATCGTGGCGTGTGTAACGAGGTGTGGTTCCGACCAGAGCGTGGAAAGTCACAGCCCGTCGCTAGAGGGCACGCGTGCACGTCATGTGACGATACAAAGCGAGCAGCATCATGCATCAATCGTCCAACGCTGCCAGTCACATTGCAACCAGTGACATGGAGGCGTCAAACGAAGAGCAAAGAGGTATTGTTCGGTTTCTGACAGCGGAAGAAGTAGGGGGAACGGACATTCATCGCCGAATGTGACAAGTGTACGGCGATCACTGCATGTCCCTTGCAAGGGTCAAGGCGTGGCACAAGCGCTTCAGGGAAGGACGGGTGTCGTTAACCGATGATGCCCGGTCTGGGGCACCCCCCTGCATTACTGATGACAACGTCCAGCTGGTTGATGCACTCATTACCCAGGACCGCCGAATGTCAGTGAACGCCATAGCCTCCTTGGTCGCTCCATGACAATGCACGACCTCATACGGCCAACACAGTCGCGGCACTCTTGCAGAAATTCACATGGGAGGTTCTCGGCCACCCTCCATACGGTTCAGACCTCTCTCCCTGTGATTACGCCATGTTTGGTCCCCTGAAAAGGGCTCTGCGGGGCCAACGATTCACCTCGGACGCCGACATCCAGCTGTACGTGCGGAACTGGTTCACATCGCAGCCCAGGGAATTTGATGAGACAGCCATTCACCGGTCGTGTCACAGTGGGGCAAGTGCCTCAACAGCCAGGGCCAATACTTCTAACATACAGGTACTGGTTTCTGTAATTATGCCTCCGGCTCGTTACTTTTTGAACGCACCTTATAAATACTTGTTTCCCGCCTAATGTAATTCGTGTTGACCGACTGAAAAGATTTCTTTATTAGAATAAAGGCAACACTGAAAAATGGCTTCCATTACAACACAGGTAAATGTTTTTTTTTTTTTTTTTTAGTTTTGTTTAGGCTATGGTAATATTACAGTATCGTTACATGGCACCTGGACCGGCTAACGAGCAAACCTTCTGTTCGGAGCAGAATAAACTTGTATTTATTTTTCTCTCGTCATGCTTAGGATTTCGAAATATGTGTGCTCTTACAAATTTTGGCTACGGGAGGGCGATTATTGTGGGAGATACATGGCAATGAATGAGGTGGGATGGTTGACTATTTGTAGGTTGTGGGTTTTTTGTACTGGAAACAAAAATGTTCTTGAAATAGGGTTAGTCTTGAACAAACAGTAGTCGCTAAAAGTGCGTAAAACGTAACTTCCTTGTACAGTATATCTAATTATTGCTGACGAGCAAAATATTTTACACTGACCTGTTGAAAATGAAAATCTACAGCCTGCTTCCAGTCTCCGACCGGGTCAGGAATGGAATGAATGAAGCCCCTATCTAGCGGCGAGGTTATGAACTGTGCCGGCTGCCGAGGCCTGGCGCACTCCTCTGGGGCAATGATTAAATGAATGACAGATGAAATGAAATGATAGTGGAGAGTGTTGCTGGAATGAAATTTTGACAGGGAAAACCGGAGTACCCGGAGAAAAACCTGTCTGCCTCCGTTCTGTCCAGCACAGATACACTGACCTGTTAAATTCTTGAAACAAAAATCTGTAGTAACTTATTATGAAACAGGTGTGAGTTTCTTTCAATTACTCCATCCATACTGAAGAACAGTGGCGAATCCAGGCCTTGCGGGGTCCTGGGCGATATGATAAGGTGGGGCCCACAACAATAGGAAATTAAAAAAAAAATCAAATCAAATAGAAAATAGTTTTGTAATAATAATAATAATAACAATAATAATAATAATAAAACAAAGAATAGTAACAATATTTTGAATACACCACAGTACATTTTTAATAATTTGAAAGAAACCTTTAATTCCCCTTGATGAAGATTATGTAAACTATGAACTATTAAAATATTACTTTGCAACTTTTTTCCCTGCTGAAGTCTTCTATTATTTCACTGAAATCTAAACTTGTTAAAACGGGCACGGGACGTCATGGCTGTACTGAGAAAAGAATATGAATTATAAATTAGTTTGAAAAGTATAATTAATTAATCAATTAAATTCAAAACAATCCATGGCGCGGGGTCTCCTGGACCGCGGGGTCCTGGGTGGTCGCCCTCCTCGCCCTCCCCTATATCCGCCCCTGCTGAAGAACGTGCTTCAAGTGCAGAGAAAGGAACTGCTGGAATGCTAGAGATTGCAGTTGCAGGATGTCATCCAACTGTTGTAGCAGGTGATTGCAACTCGTCGAAATCAGCGCTGTCCTGGGTGAGAGCTTCATTATCATATACTGTACTGTATTGTCAGGTTTGGAAAAAGAATCGATCTAGGGGTTGAAGTCCATACATTGTGTTGTTCGGTATTTTTTTTTCTTCTAGGATTTTCTGCCAATTGGAGAGTCATTCTGGACGTCGTCGTGCGACTCTATAAGGAGCAGGTTTCTTGCACCTGAAAATGGTAGGAAATCGTCTCTTAAAAACGCAGTGAACAACTGCTTTGTAATTTTTCCTAACGAACTCCATTGCACAATTAAATTGTCTGACTTAAACATTTTTTCCTGAATTTCGTTATTACTATTGGTTTGTATCAATATAAAATCATAAATAATTTTGGCATTAGCGTTCCTGCTCAAGACACTATAAGCATTACTGTGTTGTTGCCCCTTTCGATTGCACTGCTCCGTTTATGTCACATGTACTTTGCACTCTAAAGCAGGGACCCGGAGCAGAACTGAAATGCGTTATGTACCGCTGTGTTCCATGTTACGTTATGTATGCCATACCGCGGCCCCGAGCTTGCTTGCGTTATCGTTCCGTAACTGTAACTTGCAGCTCGGTACGAGCATGTGGAACGTTGCAGCGCTGGAACGGTACAGCAGTATCTCGTCTCCCAACTGTACCGAGCATCAAGGTACGTGTTAGCGGAACGTTACGTATGAAACGGTACATGACTGGAACGATTTCTCAGCGTTACCAGTAGGCAAGTTACTCTGCGTACCGTTCTTGGTTCTCGAAATAGAATAACGTTTCCACTAGTCCGCCGGTTACACTGTGTACCGTTCCAGGTTC
Source organism: Meconema thalassinum (assembly GCA_946902985.2). Taxonomy (NCBI): domain Eukaryota; kingdom Metazoa; phylum Arthropoda; class Insecta; order Orthoptera; family Tettigoniidae; genus Meconema; species Meconema thalassinum. Next base: position 253,018,509 of record OX336396.1, read on the forward strand.
AACCAACCAGCCACCCGGTTTCTATGCGTACCGTTCCAGGTTCTCATGTTCCAACGGAACGTGGAACGGTACAGAGCTGGAACAGTACAGCAGCATTTCCCAAAATGTATGTACAGACTATTACAGTTGCTACACTGGCTATTACAACCAGTACCGGTATGGCTATTACACCGAATTTTTACTTCGACTATTACGGCTATTACACAGTCTATTTAGTTATTACGGCAATTGTAGCGTTTATTGAACTGTTACGCAGGTTATTACAAACTGTCACATAATAGCCTAATTATACAATAACTATATCAGATTACATACCTGTTATCTTATCTAGGAGCATTCCTTTCATGATTTCGAAATACTCTATCTAGCCTAAGGACATTTTTCAGTATCTACTGTCTGTCCTACCTTGAACACTGATTAAAAAAAGATATTTTTTTCTGCGTCAACAACTATCCCAGTTTGAACGATGCCATATGCAATTCCAGGCAAATTATTTATTCAAACATAGGGTAATTACTTCTTGAAAAATATCAATACTAATCAACTACTGTTTTCAGTCTGAGCGCGTGCCCCATCAGACAGGGCAAGGCACCTTGCTCGTTTCGATCGCGGTCATACTGTAGCCTACGTTAGAAATATGTTTCCTAACAACAATACGATGGATCCCATTGATTCGAAATATTTATTGTTGCTTCATATAGAGGACTGGAACATTGCGTATTGTTCATCAGTCCATGTAGTTGAAAATGGAATCTGTCTGATAGGCCTAAACTTTGTTATTGTGATGTCTGCAATAGCGTGTGTATTTGTAATTAAGGCATGGCTTGGGAAGGAGTAGGCAGTGGTCTTGACTTGGGATCTATCCACGCATTTTCTTGGAGCAAAAGTGGGAAACCACGGAAAACCACTCTAAGATGGCTAAGATGGGAATCGAACTCACCTTCTTGCAGTGTTGCCATATAAGGCAGAGTGTAACCCACCCACCAAACTTTCGCTCCTTTGTGGCCAATAATAGTATTTCTTTCCTAAATTAAACCTCCCGTTCTTGCTTTTCGTTTACTTGTTAGCCTATTTTCATTAAGTATGATAGAAGCCATTTTTCAGTGATGCCTAGTCTAATAAAGACAGCTATTCAGTCGGCCAACACGAATTTGTTTATTATTTTAATTTATGAAAAAGTAGCTTATGACATCACATTTAGTGTGTTTATGTGTGTGAGTGCGTATGTGTGTGTCTCTGTGTGTGTGTGTGTGTGTGTGTGTGTGCCCCCACACCCGGCCTAATAAAATCTAAACGGCTGGAGCGATTTAAATGAAACTCGGTAAGGTCGTGTTGTTGTTTGAGTCTTCAGTCTTTTGACTGGTTTGATGTAGATCTCCATGCCTCCCTGTCCTGAGCTAATCGTTTCATCTCTGCATAGCTAACACACCCTACATCTGAGGCAATCGGTTTAACATATTCTAACCTTGGTCTACCCCTACAGTTATTGCCCTCGACCCTTCCTTCCATAACTAAGCTTGCTATTCCAGGGTGTCTTAGTACGTGTCCTACCAACCTATCTCTTCTCTTCATTAGCAGTCGCCAGAAACATCTCTCCTCTCCCACTAGTCTTAATACCTCTTCGTTTGTAACCCTATATACCCATCCGATCTTCATCATTCTCCTGTAACACCACATTTCAAATGTTTCAATTCTCCTCTTTTCTGCTGCACCAATAGTCCAAGTTTCACTTCCATAGAGTGCCACGCTCCAGACAAAGGCCTTCCAAAATGACTTCATAATACCTGACACGCAGGAGAATCCCACTTAATTGGAATGACCAGGCCCAAAAGAAACAACATACCCAGAATAGTATTCCGAGACTACAGTACTAAGCCTAGACCTAGAAATGATACACTTGCGTTCCTTAAATGAACAACTTCTATTGACATTTTTCAACATTACATTTACAATAACATTAACAACAAGATTAGATTTAACAAAACTAGAAGATGTGGAAATAGTTCACGTTCCCAGTACTTGCCTTCGCACGGAGAAAGACTTATGTAGTCCAGCATACATGTCACGACAGTTACCCAACTATCAATCATATAGGCCTCATTATCATCGAAGGAATAGCCTACAAATTTCAATCTTAGAAGTTTTCATCAGCTGCATGAACTAAGGTACTTTCAAACACTTTAAGAACTTCACGTCGTATTTTCAAAACCTCACACACGTTGTCATACATATAAAACTTATGGCCAAACCAACCCACCATTAAAATCTTTTAATTTCCAGAAGAACTTCATAAGAAGACAGAACTTCAGCAATGGCTCCCTCGATCCTTCTCTGTTCACATCCCAGCTGACTGTCATGCATAGTAAAGAAAACCAACAGAAGATCCGAAAACAAAACAAATACTACATTGCCATAGGGGCACTTACAGAACTAAACTCACTCCCTTACTCCAAAAGAATAATAGAACTGAAACCTAACTGAAGCTTACAATATCAAAATTTACATACAATATATATATATATATATATATCAGCAGTAATTTAAAAAGTCGAAGGGTACTGTCACTCCACTAGTGTAATACAAATACATGCAGGATTAAGCGGCCCATAGGCTATTTAGTTCCGTGTGGGAACTCGCAGTAAATAACTACTCACTTCTTTCCAGTCCAAAGATCTTCACCGATCTTTTCATAATCATCATGAAAAACAAACAGCAATTGTCTTCAAAACATCAGGATGACTGGTCATGCGCATAAGATACATATAGCAGACCCAAGGCTACTATCAACTTCTTACCGTGGTGCAGCTCTCTAGCGGCAAAACAGAGAACTGATATTTCACTGCAGGCAGAGACCTAGAGACCATCGACTAAACAGAGCAGTAAGGGTAAGAAGTGACGTATTAACGGCACAAATCTCCCCCTCTACAAACTTGACGTTGGTTCAACAACCACGTCAATGAAAATAGAATTAGTTACATCATGCTGACATGCAAACCTTCATGCAAAATAAAGTTTTTTTTTGCCAATCACTTAATTACCACAACATATTAGAATATGAACTCTTCATGCCATATAAAGTCTTTTCACATTCTTCCACCAATTTTAAATCACACTAGCATCTAGTTTCCAGGTTTTGACATCATGTCAAGAACGTTTGCTAGTACTATCACGCTTCAAAATAAAATCTTACAATGGCACAAAAATACAAATACAATATAAATTTGTATCTACGAAGTCTTCAAACATAGACGAAGGTAGTTTCCCATTTGTACAGATCCCTCGGCGACAGCTTAGTCATCCGGGCTCTGGATTGCCTCACATAATATACCAAAGAATCTTCACCGCAGAAGCAATCTCCAAATAAATAGGGCTGAAATCAATTTCGCGTGGGACAGTACCATGTAATAAAGATCTTACAACTAACACACAATAAAATGATTTTCGAAACAGCATAATATATCACCTTTCAATTAAATCTGGCAAGAGTTTAGACAAAATCGAATTCCAAAAAAGAAAAATCTCCACATCTTTTACAATCAAGGTTTAAAGTTTTACAATCCTTGTTTTTTTATTTCATGTAATCATATGTAATAAATATTTCTCATCGTTAACAACCAAAATAATCTTTTCATTATACAGACATTATTTCCAAATAAAATGAACTCTCTTATTAACAGACAACAAATACTTTCCACCTACACAGATATAGACTTAAATGTAAATGAGCTTGTTAGCCAAAGAAAATAATAAAAAATTCACAGAACTAACTAAATGCAGGTTAAATCCTTCATCGCCCATCTTTTTCCACTCATAGAAACCCTGACCAGACACACACCAACCAGAGGAAAAAACAAAAGAAGAATCGCCCATAAAATTCGACCAAACAACGAACAAATTCCCAAAAATGAAAAATATAGCAGAATCAGACGACACGTACAAACCAACAAAATAAACACACAACCCTTTCATAACACCACTCACATAACCTCCATTTCACACAATCAACAAAATTACAAATTACCACCCACAAATTACCCAGAAAATACCAGAATATATATCCAAGTTCTCGTTAAAACGCCTATTCAAACACAATGACACAAATACATTACCCTTTAATATTAACAAACACTAAACTTACAACTAATAATTACTTTCTTTCACCTAAACCAGATCCCATACAGAAAATGTCAAGGATCGTAAGGTAATTCTCTTAAACTAATACTTACCTCATTGAAAGGTATTTTAACAAATACTAGATTATACTTTCGGTAATAAATTAAATTAATAGGTTAACCCAAAAAATCGCTAGAAACCTAACCTTATTTTGACACCATAACAAAAAACAAAACATCCCACCCAAATTAATATGCAAAGCTAACATCTCACACTCAAACATACATCCACACTATAAACAAAGGTTGTGTCCATTTTAAAGATCTGCACAAATTTAGGAAATTACATACATAACGAAAAATTAGCAAAATCCAAAAAACGATGAAAGATCTCAAGCAAATCCCAAGATCAACCAAAAGACTCTACAATAAATTAATAACCAGACCACACGCACAGACAAACAAAATCACATAAGAAAGCTTACATTCCTACATCCATAACCTCAAAAAATCACACCTTACATACAACAAGTTACCACCCACAAATATCCCAAAAATCTACCAAAAATATAAATAGGGTCACATTAGATCACTGACATACACAAAATAAATTTACCCTGAAACACTATTAATATGTCGACTCATCACCATAATTACCCTTGACATATTCTCTTCGACCAACAGCAACAATTACCTTTCGACATACTTCTTATAACCTCGACTCATCTGTAAGTCTTTACATTCCGAAATCAACAAGCGATTAGAAGTGCACTCTAGACACTTACTTGGAGACTCAAAAATGGAATTGTTTTGTAAATACCTACCATCACATTTTTGAACACCTTATATCACCTAATCAAGTCCCATACCTTGATAATATTAGGATCGTAAGATGCCCAATGATATCCTAACTAGATCCCAATTTATATATTCTGTTATACATTAAAAATACCTTAAAACCATTAAATATAATAAACCCCTAAACTTATTTTACCATCAAAAGCAACAAAAAACCACCCAATTACCAAAACAAAGCTAAATATACACGATCACTCAACGTCCACACATACCATACACACGAGAAAATGATCTTGTCTGTCTAGTACAATTTAGAAAAATCACACGTGCAGACAAAAAACGTACCAATAGCACACACAAAACATACATACTAGAGGAATAATCAATTGCCGTACACAATTTTGAAGATACAAGTTTACAGACCCTATTTCATATCGTTAGCACCTTTCTTCACATGTGACAGGTGCACCTTGAAAATTCTCTTTTTAACAGTATCACTGACCAGAAGAGTAACGGGAGTCAAGAAACTAACAACCTTAAAAGGGCCACGAAACCTCTCTCTTAGTTTTCCCGACTCTTTTGATCCAACCACCTTTAAAGAAAAATTCTTCACGAATACATCATCTCCAATTTGAATTGCAGTAGGCTTACGTCCCTTGTTATATCTATTTTCCAACTTCTCGTGTGTGACATTCATGTTGTCTCTGGCCTTCCTCCATATCGATTTGATATCATTAAAGGAGTATTGCTCCGGAAGCAACTGATTAATTGTCCAAAGAATGCCTAAGGGAGAATTCGGAACGAACGAAAACATCAGGTAGAAGGGAGTAGTCTTGTGCGACTCGTGGACAGCTGTATTAAAAGAGAACATTAACCAAGGAAGACATGTATCCCACAAGCTGTGGTCTTTATGGTGATATACTATTAATGCTGCCCTCAAGTTGCGGTTCACCCTTTCAGCGTAAGGACCCTTCGGATAATAAGGAGTCGAAGTTATGTGAGATATTGCTAATTCAAAGAGAAAATTCCTGAAGATAGTTGAAGTAAAACATTTTGCATTGTCAGGGACCAAAAACTGACAAGGCCCAAACGCTGCAAAAATGTTTTCTAGACATTTGATTACTGTCTGCGTTGTCGCAGATCTGGTTGGGAAGATCCAGTTATATCTCGTAAACCCGTCTGTGCAGACAAGGGCAAACCGGTTTCCTGACCGAGACCTTGGAAATGGTCCAATAAAATCTAGAAACAATTTTTCCATAGGATTCTTAGCAAGATCAGAGGATAATAAACCCACTTTGGTATTTACTTGAGGTTTCGCTAACTTACACACATTACAATTATTTACCAACGTTCTGATATCATTATCCATATTTTTCCAGATAAAGTTTTCTCTTACTCTACGCCTTGTCTTAAAAACCTCTAAATGTGCCCCTATAGGTGACTCATGAAAGTAGCGAAATATTTCAGATACCAGAACAGTAGGTAGAACAATCTTAGCAAGTTTATCATGCCGCGACGTACAACACAAAATATTTCCCTTGATAGAGTATGGTTTTACTATCTCTCCACCTTCAATCCTCTTAATTACTTCCCCAAGCAAAGGATCTTCCCTCTGATATCCTGAGACATCTCTAAATAATAGAGGACAGTTGGACAAAATGACATTACAAGAATTGTCTACCGAACAGGCACCATCCTGTCTACCCACCATGTCACAAGACTCAGAAGCGTCACCAAACATTCTACTCAAACAGTCGGCTATACGTTATCTCTCCCCTTGATATGTTTTACATTAAATTTAAACGATGATATCCTCGTTGCCCAGCGCGCTATGCGTCCGGTCTTCCGGGGCCTTCCTAGAACCCAACTTAGCGCCTGGTTATCAGTTTCCAACTGAAACTCAACGTGTTCAAGATATAATTTAAACTTTTCAAGCGCAAACATAACTGCCAACCCTTCAAGCTCGTAGACTGAATATTTGGACTCTGCTTCAGACAATGTTCTTGATGCGTAGGCAATAGGCAACCTGTCACCGTCATATTGCTGCAAAATCACTGCTCCAATTGCTCGATTTGAAGCATCAGTTTGTACTATAAACCGTTTACTAAAATCGGGAATCGCTAATATCGGAGCATTTATCAACGCCATCTTTAGATCTTCGAAAGCAGATTCCTGTGACGGACCCCAAATAAACTCGGTGCCTTTCTTACGTAAACCTTTGAGTGGGGCAGCACGATTTGCAAAATTAGGAATGAACTTTCTAAAGTAATTCAACATGCCAATGAAGCGAGCAATTTCTTTCACATTTTTGGGACGCTTAAAATCACGAATGGTCTGGGTTCTTGAGTGATCGACTGATACTCCAGAAGAAGAAACTATGTGCCCTAAAAATGAAATTTGTGGCTTTGCGAAAGATACCTTGGATGGTTTTACAGTTAACCCAGCCTTTTTTAGACGACCCAATACTTCCTTGACATGCTCCACATGTTCTTCAAAAGTTCTACCATGACGAATAGAAATAAACAGTGTCATCACTCCGCTACTTAAGCATTGTAGTTCATGGTCCAGCCAGTGTGTGGTGCGGAAGTCGCGCCGAACCATAAGCACGTGTTACAGTAGCCCACGAGGTTAGTACTGTAATATCCTGTGCGCGAGAAGTCATATTATTCGAGGGAATTTGTTTCTGTGCAGTGCTTTGTGTGTGCAAACAACTAAGTTTTCCGTTGTTTCGGGAAAATGTCGTAATGTTTTGTTCCTGGAAGTAAATCGGGTTACGTAGAAAATCTGATGGTAGACATTTTTTCACACCGCCAAAAGAAACAAATCTGTTTGCGAAATGAGCGAGAGTTATTCAGTGGAAAGATAAGCAATTGTCGATCAAAAATAGAATCTGTGACGAGCGTTTTCCGGAAGATTTAATTATTATAAAGGCGGACTGTTTCGTAGTGAACTATGAGAACATGGAAATTCCTCGCGTAAAATGGAAATTAAAACCAGGATCAGTACCTCACATTTTTCAAAATTTACCGAAATATCTATCCACTGATGTAAAATCACGAAAGGCGCCCAGTAGGATACGGAATGAAGGCAGCTTTCCATGGTTACTTGTTCTATTTAGAGCCATCCTTGCCTAAAACGAAAAAAAATCCGTCTTAATAATAATAGGCCTAAAATAATAATAGTTGTTTATTTTTTAGGGACTTAACGATATCGTGGTCACGTAGCCCCGTGTGTTTGGGTTTGTTTAGAATTCGTCTGACAACCTGTGTCATTATGATGTCTGTGGTAGTGTGTGTATTTGGAATTGAGGTAGGATTTGGGTAGGAAGCGGCCGTGTCTTTTAGTTAGGTACCATCCCTGCATTTGCCTGGAGGAGAAGTGGGAAACCACGGAAATCCACTTCCAGGATAGCTGGGGTAGGAATCGAACGCGCCTCTTAACATTTTTGCCTCACGAGGCTGAGTGAACACCGTTCCAGCCCTCAGACCAGTATTAAATTTATTGGCAGAGCTGGGAATCGAACCCGGACTTCTGTGGTGATAGCCAAGTGGCCAAGAATGAGTCGGACATATAATAATAATGGCCAACCTGCCAATAAAATAAACGGTCATCCAATTCTTCGCTTCCGTTACCGTCCTCCTGATCTTCGGATCTTGTTTCAACTTTGTCTTCAGTGTCAGAGTCACAAATTCCTTTGAAATTACAGAATCATGAACTAGCTATTCGTTATCTTTCAGCAGAAAGTGACACGCTTCATCTGCATCCTTAGGTTTTCGTAAGGCACAATCTCCTTACTGATATTAACTAAGGCAACATACTAAGCCAAATAATCGGTATAACAGCACACCTGCCACTCACTGACAGAATGTAACATCATTGGGAGCGCTGGTACTATCAATCTCACGCTGACAAAATGTTACATGTGTTAAAGTTATTTTTAGGCACGCTATTTCACAACTCCAGAAAAATGCTTACTAAGGTTTGGTGTAATATGTCACGAGACGATAAGATCATAACTTGAACTGTTGGCTTGATATTAAAACTAATATAACGAACCATGGAGCTGTCAGACCAATGCGCGACTAACGGAGGGTTTTAAACGATAGTTCTACATGGGGACAGAGAATATTAATACTAACTTTTTGACAGTATTATTCATAAGTCTAAACACAATTTGTTGTAATCAGCGTAACCGCAGCCTTCGTAAAGAGGTTTACGTTGCCCAGTGCGTATCCCACTATTGAACAGCTGACTGTGTAGCGTTGGGGATCAGCGCCGCTAGCGCTAGCCGAGCGGGGCGCGGTTGAACTCGGTGAGTGATAACACTATTTATTTCTATTCGTCATGGTTCTACTAAAGATGACCACATCATCAAGATAATGGTAGACAGATTTGAATTTAATACCATCAAAATGTTGTCTAACAGGCGACTAAGAACAGCAGCACCTGTAGATAGGCCAAAAGGAAGGCGTTGGAATTCGTAAAGATTCCAATCCGTAGTAAATGCAGTAACATGTTTTGACTTCTCAGCTGAAGGAATTTGCATGTACGCCTTGTTTAGATCTAATACGGTAAATAGATTCGCTCCCTGGAACCAGCCAAAGCATGACTGTAAATCTGGAAGAGGGATTTGCTGTAAGATAACCTTCTTATTTAAGGCACGGTAGTCAACCACAGGTCTAAATTCTCCATTAGGTTTGAGCACTAAGAAAATGGGAGATGAATAGGAAGAAGTAGATTTCCTAATTACTCCCTCATCAATCATCTCATCGATGATACCTTTCAAAACCTTCATCTTTGGTGGGGCCAGGCGGTAAGGAGAAGACCTAACAGGCACTGAATCGGATAACTCAATCTCATATTCCAAAATATTCGTTACACCTAATCTGTTGGTTAAAACATCAGTAAACTCAGAGCATAGTTTACGAATACTATTAGCTTGATCCTCCCTTAGATGTCCCAGCTCCAAATTTTCAATATCATTAGGTTTGCCACCACTCTGAGCAGCATTAATACCAACACCACAAGTAGAATTATTAAATTTTAACCTTAAACGGGGCTTAAACTTAAATTGACATGATTGATCCCTCAGATCAATCAGTAACCCAACATGTGCCAAAAAGTCAGCACCAAGGATGACATCGCAAGACAGACGATGTACGACCCATAACCTAAATTTCTACGTGAAACTTAATATCCTGATCTTAACTGTTATGTACCCTTTAATATCCAGAGAAGAAGAATTTGCGGATCTCACATCATTATTTTCGGCAATCAGTTTTCCAAATTTACATACAGATTTCATATTATTAAACCATTCTAAGCTTAAAAATGAACTCACGCTCCCAGAGTCAATAAGTGCAGAAACCGGCTCGTTATTAATGTCAATGACAACAAATGGAGAAATTCCATGAGCAACATCAGTGATGCGGTTACATATCTTTTTACTTTTGACCAGACCTCGACAAAAATTACTGTCACGTGAACGTTTACATTTCTTTTTTGAGACATTAGACTACCAAATTTTATCATCTGATGACGTATTGTTAACATACGATAAAGATTTATTGTTATATTTAACATCACACCAACGACTAATATGGGCATATGACCCACAACGATCACATCTCCTACCTTTGTTGCTACCCCTATCGTGTCTCTTGAAGTTACGCCACTGAGGAGTCTCCGCACTCACACGAACTGGTACTAGTTCTCTGCTATGCTGAAAATCATTACTAAGAAAAATATTTCTACTCTGGTTAGGCTGGTTATATCTGTCAGCATGCTGCATCTCTTCACGCTTCTGAAAATAATTAGTATCAACAATAGCTCCAGAAGGAGGGAAACCAGTAGAACATAACCTCCCTGGACCATCCATGCGCCTTAAATTAGCTTTATTAACTTTCTCTGCTTCGAAGATAATATCGTTGAACTCTTTATAGCTTTTGGGTTTGGTATTCATAGCTAACGATAATCTATAATTAGGATTAATTCCCTCCACCATTGAAGTAACGATTTGTTGTTCAGACACCCAACAGCAAATAACCTAGCATACCATCTGATGTCCATAAAATAATTACTTAACGTTTCGTCCATGCGTTGTACTCGAAACAAATAATCCCTTTGTAAATCAGACAACAGACGAGGGGAAATAAAATAATTTAAAACTTCAGATTGAAAATATTCCAAAGAATAATTAGCAGACATGCACTCGAGTAACTTGTCTCGAAGCAAACCATTCGTACATGGGTATACGATCCTAAATATTTGCAATTCGGATAACCCATACATGACCGCAGCATCTCTTAATTCTATCAACTTCCTTAAAAATTTTACCAATAGGTCACTATCAGTGCCATCGCACACATGGAAGTCTTTTAGAATTAAATTCACATGGTTGGGAATATTTTGGAACCTAAGACTATTATCAGACATGGCATGCATCGGTACGTTACTCTGAGACCAAGCACAATTTCTCAATAGAGGATTGAAAATATCACAATCAATCGCTTCACGTTTATCTAATAGACTCCTCCCAGTCTGCACAGACTTGCTAACACCAGAACAGCTATAATTCAGATTAAGTGGAGTCCTAATCGCAGAAACATTTGGTACAGAAGTATTTACCGAGGTTATTTTTGTATGAAATTGCTTTGCTTGTTCACATCAGGCCTAATTGTACACGACCTACCCCTGGATAAACTGATTGACGACCCTACCAGACTATTAACAACAGAAGTAATCCTATTTTCAAAATTATCTACCATGTTTTCATTTTCACTCAATGACACACGTTCTAAATTCTCGATAATATTAAGACCATCACTATTTTCACACGCTTCATCACAATTATTAATACCACCACTCGCACACACAATAGAATCATTACTCTCACCTTCAGAAACCTCAGCAAAGATTTGGTCATAATACTCAACAAGTTTAGCTCGCAATCTAGATAACTCTTCAGAAAATATCGTATCACTTCGTGACCAAAATTCAATCAAGTCGAGCAATCTATTAATCCAATGAATGGATCTGTACTTAATACGATTCAATTGCGAAGCAGACTGATTTCCAACACAATTCAAACCACTTAACGAATCCAATAAGCGAGAAACAGAGGGTACAATGTCAGACTTACCTACATCCCAACAGATATTGTCATGAGAGGGAATGACAACAGGCACACCTTTTAGTTTCCTTAAAGCAATGACATCTAATTCTCGATGATAGGATGGAGATCCATTTCTAATCAATATCTCATAGGCCACCTCACTTTTATTCAAGTATGAAATGGCAGGCATAGCTCGATTATCCATTTGGTTTTGGTGTAAAATAACATGAAACAAAAATACAATAATTAGAGATTATATTAAAATATCACAAACACTTTACGTAATTTCATTTAATATCTAATCACTTCCATGTCTATAACCAGCAAGTTAACCTCAATTAAATATAGATGTGGTAGGCTAAATAATCTTAACCACGCTCTGCTACCAGTTGACACGCAGGAGAATCCCCCTTAATTGGAATGACCAGGCCCAAAAGAAACAACATACCCAGAATAGTATTCCGACACTACAGTACCAAGCCTAGACCTAGAAATGATACACTTGCGTTCCTTAAATGAACAACTTCTATTGACATTTTTCAACATTACATTTACAATAACATTAACAACAAGATTAGATTTAACAAAACTAGAAGATGTGGAAATAGTTCATGTTCCCAGTACTTGCCTTCGCACGGAGAAAGACTTATGTAGTCCAGCATACATGTCACGACAGTTACCCAACTATCAATCATATAGGCCTCATTATCATCGAATGAATAGCCTACAATTTCAATCTTAGAAGTTTTCATCAGCAGCATGAACTAGGGTACTTTCAAACACTTTAAGAACTTCACGTCGTATTTTCAAAACCTCACACACGTTGTCATACATATAAAACTTATGGCCAAACCAACCCACCATTAAAATCTTTTAATTTCCAGAAGAACTTCATAAGAAGACAGAACTTCAGCAATGGCTCCCTCGATCCTTCTCTGTTCACATCCCAGCTGACTGTCATGCATAGTTAAGAAAACCAACAGAAGATCCGAAAACAAAACAAATACTACATTGCCATTGGGGCACTTACAGAACTAAACTCACTCCCATACTCCAAAAGAATAATAGAACTGAAACCTAACTGAAGCTTACAATATCAAAATTTACATACAATATATGTATATATATATCAGCAGTAATTTAAAAAGTCGAAGGGTACTGTCACTCCACTAGTGTAATACAAATACATGCAGGATTAAGCGGCCCATAGGCTATTTAGTTCCGTGTGGGAACTCGCAGTAAATAACTACTCACTTCTTTCCAGTCCAAAGATCTTCACCGATCTTTTCATAATCATCATGAAAAACAAACAGCAATTGTCTTCAAAACATCAGGATGACTGGTCATGCGCATAAGATACATATAGCAGACCCAAGGCTACTATCAACTTCTTACCGTGGTGCAGCTCTCTAGCGGCAAAACAGAGAACTGATATCTCCACTGCAGGCAGAGATCTAGAGACCATCGACTAAACAGAGCAGTAAGGGTAAGAAGTGACGTATTAACGGCACAATACCTAAATCTATATTCGATATCAACAGGTTCCTTTTCTGTAGAAATGCTTTACTTCCCTGAGCTAACCTACTTTTTATATCCTCTTTGTTTCGTCTATCACTGGTTATTTTGCTTCCTACGTAACAGAAGTCTCCTACTTCCTTTAGTTTTTCACCTGCCAATTTGATGTCCATAGAGGTTTCTGATTCATTTCGGCTGCATTCCAGTATCTTAGATTTACATTTATTAATTATCATCATGTATTCTTTCCTCAAGACGGAGTCCATACCATTCAAAAACTCATTCAAATCCTCAGGCGTGTCGGCCAAGATGACTATGTCACCGGCAAATCTCAGAGTTGAAATTATTTCTCCGTGAATCTTCACTCCCACTTTAAACCTTTCACCAATTTCCTTCATTGCTTGCTCAATGTAAAGATTGAAAAGTATGGGCGATAAGTTGCAGCCTTGCCTTACACCTTTATGAATACCAGCTTCTCTCTCATGTCATTCAGCTCGAATGACTGCTGTCTGGTTTCTGTATAGATTGTAGATCACCCTCCTATCCCTGTACTTTATTCCAATCGTTTTCAAAATGCCAAACAATTTAGTCCAATCAACGTTATCAAAAGCATTTTCTAAGTCAACAAATGCCATGAACGTTCTCTTATCTTTCCTTATTCTACCTTCCAAAATCAGCCAGAGACTTAGTACAGCTTCCCTTGTTCCTATATTTCTCCTAAAACCAAACTGGTCTTCACCCAACTCTGTTTCTATCTGGCTTTCCAGCCTCTTGTAAATTATTCTAGACAGGATCTTTGAAGCATGAGTAATTAAGCTGATTGTAGAGTAATCTTCACATCTGTCAGCTCCCACTTTCTTCGGGATAGGGATGATAACATTCTTCTTGAAATCAGAGGGTACCTCACCTGTCTCTTAAATCCTACACACCAAGTGATATAACCTGATCAGACCTTCATCTCCTATGCAACGTTGCAACTCAATCGGTATATCATCTATGCCTGGTGCTTTGTTCCTGCTTAAGTCTTCCAATGCTCTGTCAAATTCTGTTCTCAATATTAAATATCCTTTTGCATCATCATCAATTTCCTCCTCCCTTTCCATTACATGATTCTCAATCTCTTTTCCCTTATACAAACACTCGATGTTAGCTTTCCAAATCTCTACCTTTTTTCCCCTGTCTGTTAGAGGCTTTCCATTTGTGTCCTTAATATTACAGCACTTAGTCTTCTTTTCCCCAAGAGTATTCTTAATCCTTCGATAAGGTCATAGTGCTATCTTGTCCGACCCCGACTGTGCTCTTCTTGGGCCGATAACCTAGATGTTAGGCCCCTTAAAACAACAATTATCATCATCATCATCATCACTGTGCTCTTCAAATTTTATTACATCTCACCAATCCAACATGGCAATTGTGCGAGATATTTCACCGGCATTCCATATCTCCGAAACGATTACAGGTATCACCCTGACGTTTTGTACGGTGATAAAATGCACTGCTAGAAGTGTAACGATGGGACTCTCAAAAACCAGTTTACAAAACGAATATGGCGGCCAAGCGAAGTTGTAACATTTAAATAGACTTTTCTCGCGATTAAACCATCCGAGCGCCGTCACACATGGTACAGCAAATGTTATACACCTTGCAATGCACTGACATCTTATTCAGCTCAATTTTTTACATAACCTCAAAATGGAGGCTGTGCGAAATTTTAAAATTAAGTTTTAATTTCTTGTGTCCTAATCATGCGATCTAAGACAACGTTTGTTCAATGAACCTACGCAATAATCATCATGTAATAGTGCATAGCTCTATAGCCTGCAAAGTATACAAAAATCCAACATGGCGACCATCCGAAATATTTAGATTCTCAATGTCAACTAATCTATGACAGCAGTGAAACTTAATTGTTTTCATAACCACAAGATGTCGCCTATGCCGAATTTAAAATCTCGTTTTTAGCCTATTTCTATTTATGAAAAAAAATAGGCTTATGAGATAACCTTTTGTCCGTGTGTGTGTGCCCCCACCCCCAATAAAATCTAATTGGCTGGAGAGATTTCAATGAAATTAGGTAAGATAATTGTACTGCTCTGGCCGACCTCGACCGTGTCCTTCAATTTTTATTACGTTTCACCAATCCAACATGGCGGCTGTGCGAAATATTTCACTGGCATTCTATATCTCCGAAACTATTACCGATATCACCCTGAAATTTTGTACGAGGATAAAAGGCCCTACTAGAAGATCTTTTAAGTGACTTTCAAAAACCTGTTAACTACAAAACGAACATGCGAACCAATCAAAGTTGAAACATTTAAATACACTTTTCTGGCGAGTTAAAAATCCGAACGCAGTGACACTTGGTACAGCAATTGTTTATACACATTGTAATGCACTGACATCTAATTTTGTAAAATTGTTTACATAACCTTAAAATGGCGGCTGTGCAAAATTTTAAAATTAAGTTTTTATTTCTTGTGTCGCAATCATGCGATCGAAGTCAACGTTTGAATAATGAACCTAAGCAATAATAGTCATCTAATAGTACATAACTATATGGCCTACATATATTACAATCCAACATAGCGAGCATCTGAAATATTTAGACGGATCACAATATCTGTTAATCTATGGCAGCAGTCAAACTGAAATTTTGTATGTTTATAGACGCTATAAACATAAGTTCACCTATGGAACTTTCAATAACATGGTGATTACAAATCTGACCTGGCGGCGACGCGAAATTTGAATATTTAATGGTCGTTACTCGCGATTTAACCATCCGAGCACAGTGAAACTTTGTAAGGTATATGCTTACACAAATTTTAATCCACTGGCATCTAATTTATTTCAATTGTTTTCAGAACCACAAGATGGCGGCTGTGCGAAATTTTAAAATCTCGTTTTTACTATTTCTTGTGTCCTAATCATGCGATTGAAGTTGGAATAATACACCTACACAATAATATTCATGTAATAGTACATAATTCTAAGGCCTACGTATATAAAAATCCAACATGTCGGCTATCCGATATATTTAGACGGTTCTCAATATCTACGAATCTATTACAGTAATCAAACTGAAATTTTTGTATGTTGATAGAGGCAATTAACATAAGTAGGATTTATGAAAATAGGCTATATAGTTCTTCACGGAAGTACTTGTTATTTCTTGTGTCCTAATTATGCGATTGAAGTTTGAATAATGCATCTACGCAATAATCTTCATGTAATAGTAGTCTACATAACTGTATGGCCTACATACCGAATGGTCCACAAGCTCCATGCGATCCAGTTGTATGCATCCCGTCACATTTACAACAATTCTGAAAGACATCGGTCCCTCTCCCTAAACTGGGGTAATATAACGGGATGTGTGTTTACGGGCTAGAAGACAGCAGGAATCGTGAGCGCCACTATTAATTAAGTATGGGTACCTCGAATGAACCCGTAAAACGAGCACAGGTACGCAGAGCACGTACTTGAAACCAGGAGGTGCGCGCTGCAGGTCAAATGTCGCAGTAGCTCTCATGGCAAGCGCGCGTTTGGATGTGCTGTAGTTGACAGTGCTCCAGGGCTCGAAGGTTCAAGTCCCATGCTTTTTTTTCTGTTTTATTTTGTTTTTACATGCAGTTGCCTGGCAAGTGGCAAGGTTGTATACTTAATAGTTTTCACAGACTGATTTGTTACTTCTTTTTTTCTTTCATTACCGTTTCATCCTCCTGGGCTGGCTTTTCCCAGTGACCAAGCGAAGGATCCAAACTCTACCGCCACTGAGTGGCAGTGTCCTGGAGCTTGAGGCTCTGAATCGGGGAATAAAACTGGGGAGTGTGACCAGCACTTTGCCCAGGCGGCCTCACCTGCAAAGGGAACAGGGGCCTAATGAGGGGATGGCAAGAGTGGGAGGGATAGGCAAGGAAGAGGGAAGGAGGCGATCGTGGCCTTACGTTAGGTATCATTCCAGCATTTTCCCGAAGACGAAGTGGGAAACCACGGAAAACCACTTCGAGGATGGCTGAGGTGGGAATCGAACCCACTCTACTCTTGTCCTCGAGGCTGAGTAGACCCCGTTCCAGTCCTTATACCACTTGCCAATTTTTTTGGCAGAGCTGGGAATCGAACCTCGGACCTCCGGCGTGGCAGCTGAGCACGCTGACCACTACACCATGGACGCGACACGATTTGTTTATTTGGCTCTGTAAAAGACCATGTCACCACAGAGGTCCGAGTTCAATTCCCCGCTCTGCCACGAAATTTATTTCTGGTCTGAAGCCTGGAACGGGGTTCACTCAGCCTCGTTGGGCACACAAACTTAGGAAAGGCAGGTTCACATCCTGCCTCAGCCATCCTGGAAGTGGTTTTCCGTGGTTTCCCACTTCTCCTCCAGGCGATTGCTGGGACACAAGATATGAAAATCAGATTTTAAAATTTCGCACATCTGCCATCTTGTGGTTATGAAATCAATTGAAATAAATTAGATGCCAGTGGATTAAAATTTGTATAAGCATTTACCGTACCAAGTTTTACTGCGCTTGGATGGTTATATCGCGAGAAACGTCTATTTCAATATTTAGTTTACCCGTCACCGCCATGTTGGATTTCTGCTCGCCAGGTTATTGAAAGTCCCATAGGTGAACTTATGTTCATAGCCTCTATCAACATACAACATTTCAGTTTGATTGCTATCATAGATTAGTAGGCCTAGATATTGAGAACCGTCTAAATATTTCAGTTGTTCGCCATGTTGGATTCTTATGTAGGACATAGAGTTATGTACTATTACATGACGATTTTTGCATATGTTCATTAATGAAACGTTCACTTCGATTGCATGATTAATACACAAGAAATAAAAACTTAATTTGAAAACTGCGCACAGGTTATGTAGACGATTGAACTTCATTTGATACCAGTGTATTAAATGTGTTTAAACATTTTCTGTCTCATTGCGTTTGGATGCTTAAATCGCGAGAAAAGTCTATTTAAATGTATAAATTTCGTTTTGTAGTTAACAGGTTTTTGAAAGTCTCATAGGTGACGTTTCAGTAGTGCCCTTTATCACCGTACAAAATTACAGGGTGATATTTGTAATAGTTTCGGAGATTTAGAGTGCCAATGAAATATTTCGCACGGCCACCATATTGGATTGGTGAGACGTAATAAAATTTGAAGGGCACGGTCGGGGTCGGCTAAAATAGTACTATGACCTTACAGAGTTTCATTGAAATCGCTCCAGCCGTTTAGAAGTTATTCGGGGGGACACACACATACACACATACGCGCACACACACGGACAAATGGTGATCTCATAAGCCTATGAAAATTGGCTAATAACCCGAAATAAATTACAAGTGTTTATGATTTATATAGGCCTACATTTTAATGGACTATATTGTTACTTAGTTTTCTTCTTCTTCCTCTTCTTCAATGGTCCGTAACAACATACAGTAGGTTGGTTGGTTCCTCAGTTTAGGGGCTGCGACAACGCTTATGTAGCCCCGTGTACTTTGGGTGTGTAGAATCTGTCTGATAACCAGTGGTATGGCTGTATTAGTGTGTGTTATTTGTAATTCAGGTAAGGACTGCTGACGATCAATTTCAAGTAGTTCATACTTTTGCTACCAAATGCTACCGTCAACGACACCTAGCTGTAAACTTAACTAATAGATGCCACCACAACCGACACCTGGCAGCGAACGTTGGAACTAATAGAGCGTTAAACAAATCTAACCTACAAATTTTAGCTTCACACAGTTGTAGTGTTGGAAGGTTCTTTTACATGCCATAAATCTATGACATGGGCCCGCTGGCTTTACTTCCCCTCCGAAGGAAGGCGTACTGCAAGATTTTTAACGCTCTTAAAAAATCCGACGTCTTCGGTCGGTTTTGAACCTGCGATATTGAGCATAGAAGCACAGCATCCTACCAACTACGCCACCGATGCCGCACTTCGGTGGTAGTAACAGACGAAGGTCTTACGCCAGTTCTTTTAAAAAACATGCAGGCAATCTTTCCTTTCTGCCAATGGAGTTTCTCCGACCCTGAATCAACATTTACAAAATCTCTTATTTTTCAAAACCTAAATAATGATGTTTGACAGAGTACGGAGTACTGGGTGAGACAGAACACCTCGAAGAGAGTTACTGAGGGACCTAGAAGGTTGAGGAGCCAAAATAACTCAATTTAATTTCCAAACAAATTTAAAATTTCCTGATGGACCAACATTTGTTGTCACTGAAACGAGCGAATATTACGAATAGAACAAAGGTCTAACACGATTTTTTTCTTTTTCAGGGATCATTCGGTGTCTGGGAGCTGAACTCACATTTTCAGCAGATACAACTTGGGATGATGGCAGGCCGATCGCGCAGGTGACCGCTAACTTGGGTCTAATTAATGAAGGGAACGGATTTTTGGAAGTCGGCCGTGGACCTGTTGAAAGAAACCGTCCCTGCATTTACCTGCTGGTGAAAATTGGAAACAACGAAAACCATTTTCAGTACGGCCGATGTGGGATTCGAACCCACGTTCTCCCGTCACCAGCGTTCTCGGCCACCGTAGCCGGTATGTATGCGGACTACTAATACAATGTGATTGCGCCATGTATATGCTGGCTTCATATAATGTACAGTACATTTCGTATAGAGAATTAAGTTGTCTGCTCCATTAGCTCAGTGGTCAGAGTACAGTAATGCCGAAGATCGAGGGTTCGATTCTCGCACCCCTCAGGGGCTCACATCTAGTGGGACGCGGGTTGGCGACCACGGGACCCCAGCTGAGTCCGGCATTGCTTCCCCTTACTTGTGCCGGGCTCCTCTCTGTCTTCTTTCCTGTCGACCTCCCTTGGTCAACTCTTGTTCTCTTCCGATCCCGACGGTATTAGGGTATCCGAGGCCTAGGGAGTCTTTCACTTTCCCGCCTTAACTGGCCCTTGTCTCATCTTTCCTGACACCCTCCTTCTGTGAGGGGTCAACCTTCTTGTTCTTTTCCTTTTACCTCCTGCCTTGTGCTCAAGGCCCTTAAGGAGGCAGGGTGTATATAGCCCCACCACTTCTGGTGCACCCTAGATAATGCTACACCCTCAGGGGCTCACGGCTGGTGAGTTCGGGAGTTGGCGACCCCGAGGGATTCCTGAGCTGGGTCCGTTTTCCCCTTTTGTCCCTTCCCTTTGGGGCGGATCCTCTCCTCTCTCACCTCCCCTCTCCAATCCTCTCCTCTTTTCCTTATATTTCCTTTTCTCTTTCAGATTCCCGCACGGTTTTTGTTACTTGATTCCCCGTGTATCTAAATTCCCTTATAGCGATTTTTTGTAGGTATTTTTAATCTACGTTGCATTTTGTTAGTCTTTACGATCTAGATTGCATTTTGTGAGTGTTTTTCAATCTCAATTGCATTTTGTAAGGATTGACAATCTAAATTGCTTCTTAGTAAGTCTTTCAATATCCGGGCCGGGGCTTTTGTGAGTTTTTTGAATTTCAATTGCATTTTGTATTTTCAACCTACCCCGCTTTGTTCAAGTAGTTAAGTCTCAATTGCAATTTTGTGGGTATTTTGAATCTAAATTACATTTTGTAATTATTTTCAATCTAAATTGCATGTTGTAAGTATTGTCCATCCCAATGAGAAGTTTGAATCTACCATACATTTTAAAAGCAATTTCAATTGCATTTTGTATTTTCAACCTACCCCGCTTTGTTCAAGTAGTTAAGTCTCAATTGCAATTTTGTGGGTATTTTGAATCTCCATTACATTTTGTGCGTATTTTCAATCTCATTTGCATTTTGTAAGTATTTTGATTTCACTTGCATTTTGTAGGTATTTCGACTGTACGTTGCATTTTGTACGTATTTTGGACTTAACCTACATTTTGTGCGTATTTTTCAATCTATTCCTTTTGTATTTTCGTTCGAAATTCCCTTGTGTACGTATTACCGCTCTCCATTTGGTGAGTAGTTTCAATCTGAGTTCCTTTTTGTAAGTATTCTCCATGCTACATAAGGCATAGTTGTTGGGGCTCACTGTCTATTTTATCTAAACCATTTTCGTTTCATCCATAGCAGTGAGCTGTTTTTTTTAATCTTCATCCTTTCATTTCACGCCATTTCATTTCATCAGGGGCCGATAACCTCGTTGTTAGGCCCCTTAAAACAACAATTATCATCATCATCGATTCTCGCAAGTCAGACATTCAATTTCTATACATTCGTTCTAAATGAATTGTATTTTCCGTACAATACACGACCTAATAACTGTAGACTTCTATTTGAGGCTAGGAATGTTTTAGAATCCTATGAACAAGACAATCCTGACGTAGCAAATACTCGAATGTGACAGTCTGACACTGTATCGATTGACTTCAAGTAATAGTCATTCCGCTGTAGGAAAAGTGACACCTGCCTCAACGTTTATTCATAGAATCGATTTATTTGTATAATTTCTGGAATTCTAATCAATGCCGTACTAATATAAATCACGTTAACTTTCCTAGAATGTTTTAGAAGAAGAAGAATTTGTGATCTCTTGTAATGTGCATTCCGAGACTCTCAATTAATAGACTTCGCACGAAATCTACATAATGTACCCCATTCCCCCTATCTAAATGTTAACTGTATCATAAAGGTGTACAATACTATATTATTATTGTTAGTAAATAAGTAAATAAAAAAATAAATAATTTAAATTAATTAATTAATTAATTAATTAATTAATTAAAATAAATAAATAAATAAATAAATAAATTGAAAAAATAAAATAAAAATAAAATAAAAAAATAAATTACATAAATAACAGAATAAATAAATACTCAGTAGCGTAGCGGTCAACATGGTTAGCTGCCGCCCTGGAGGTCCTGGGTTCGATTCCCGGCTCTGCCACGAAATTTGAAAAAGTGGTATGAGGACTGGAACGGAGTCTACTCAGCCTCGGGTGTTCCAAATGAGTAGAGGGGGTTTGATTCCCACCCCAGTCATCCTCGAAGTGGTTTTCCATGGTTTCCCACTTCGTCTTCGGGCAAATGCCGGGATGGTACTTACTGTAAGGCCACGGCCGCCTCCTTCCCTCTTCCTTGCCTATCCATCCCAATCTTCCCATCCCTCATGAGGCCCCTGTTCGCTTTTCAGGTGAGGCTGCCTGGGCGATGTGCTGATCACATCTCCCCTGTTGTATCCACCCTGACCAGATGTTCCAAGCTCCAGGACACTGCCCGTAGCGGCGGTAGTGGGAGCCACCAACCTAGAGGGTAAATCGACTACGGCTACGACGACTACGGCATAAATAAATAAATTGAACAAATAAAATAATAATGAAATTAAATAGGCTACAATAATCAAAATAAATAATTAAATTAAAATAACTTAAATAAATATAAAAAAATCAATAAATAAGTAAATAAATAATTGTAAGGCCTAGTTATTAATCTTGCAAAAAATCTCGAATTTACTCTTCAATTTCGAAGTTCCATTTGCATTGCCCCTTCGCCGCCTCGTTGCGTAGCGGCTAGCATTCTTGGCTGTCACCTTGGAGGACCGGGTTCAATTCCCGGCTCTGCAAACACATTTAATTCTGACCTCAGGACTGGAACGTATTTTTACTTGACAGAACAGTGGTGAATAACCTTTAAACAAAGCCAACCCGAGCTATATATTGTTTCATTTAGACCTTGCAACTTCTTGGTCATCGGCCCAGGTACTGGAATGTGTTTGGAATCTATCTGATTACTTGGGTTATTGTAGTGACCATACAACATTGGTAAGAAGGCATCCACGATATGAATTTACGTTGGAAAACCACTTTTACGATGACAGTAGGATACGAACCCAGCTCTCGCAACGTTTTTTTAACTCTCCTCTAGAGGCTGCAAAGCAAATCCAATTCCATACAGGCAATGGAGGAGTGGAAGGTAGAGGCTTCCACCCTTCGTGACATGGGCACTAGATGGGATGGAGTTGTCCCAGGAAGTACCTTGGTACTCATTTCTGTTGTAGGCCGAGTGATTCCCCAAGGCTGTGTGCGTTTCTGAAAATGATAGCTTTATTTCTAAAATCCAACCAGCCGCGGTAACCCAGAGCGCTACCGCGCCACCTCGTGCCTCGCTGGCATCGGGAGAGCGTGGGTTCGAATCCCACCTCGGCCGTCCTGAAAATGGTTTTCGTGGTTTCCCATTTTCACCACGGAGCCGGGACGTTTCTTTCCAAAATGGTCCTGAAAAGAAAATGAATGGCCACTGGCTGCATTAATAAAATTAATTTCTAAAATCCACTGGGAATCGAACCCTCTACCGACAGCGCTACGCACCTGACCTACCTCATTTAATCGCTTGACGATCGAAACTAGTCATCGAAGTGAAATAATTAATCTCATGTAATTCAGGTTTAGGAAACGATATCCATTACAATTTGAGCACTCTCCTATTGACTGATTAATACTACGAATTCGATCGTGAATTGCATCTTGTATTTATTGATTTTCGTCAAGCATTCGATAGCTTTAACCAAGCTGCACTGTGGAAAATAATGCAAGAGCTATCCATTCCACAGAAGTATATCAGGTTAATACAGGCCTGTTATATATGGACTCTAGCTGTCAAGTTCGATTTGCCAATCAGTTATCAGCACCCTTCAATATACAGAATGGACTACGACAAGGTGACCCCCTGGCACCAGTTCTCTTCAACATCGAGGGGCCGATAACCTCGATGTTAGGCCCCTTAAAACAACAATTATCATCATCATCATCATCTTCAACATCGCTCAGGAGAGTGTGAGGCGTGCATTCGTACTTCACAGGGAAATTGCGTTGATTGGCTTTGACACGATTATTGCATTTGCGGATGATATCGTGATTATGGGAGAAACCCTTTATCAGGTGATAGACGACACAACTAGATTTCTCACAGAAGCAGGTAGTCAACGACTCAAAAACAAAATATCTGAGGGTGTCTCGTCGGCCGAACAATCTTAATAGCATTAATATTGATGGGCACAATTTTGAGATGGTAGAGGATTTCAAATATTTAGGATCGGTCTTTTCGAACAGGAATGAGATAGCAAAGGAAGTACAGCAAAGGATAACTACAGCGAATCGTGTTTTCTATAGCTTGAACAATCTTTTCAAATCACGTTTGATTTCACAGGAAAATAAGGTACATATCTACATGACCTTGGTGAGACCTGTGGTCCTATATGGCTGTGAGACCTGGGCCACGCCTCAAACACTTGAGGAACGTCTCTGCGTTTTTGAAAGGAAGGTCTTGCGCAAAATATATGATCCACTATATAATGTAGAAACATAAAGGTGGGAAAGAAGATCTCACCAAGACCTTTATCAACGCTTTGGGAAGACGAGCATCAACCGGATTCTGGAGAGGAGGAGGTTGCAATGGTTAGGACTTGTCATTCGAGGTGAGGATTCCATATCCAATCGTGTTTTCAGCTCGACACCAACAGGCAGACGCCCGAGAGGCCGCCCTAGAACAAGATGGAAGGATCGAGTGATAATGTCACTGGTAAAGATGGTACCAACAGCAACTGAGGAGGATGCAAGGGACAGAGAAAGGTGGAAGATCATCTGCGACCGATACTTGTGAAAGGTCTCAGTCATAATGCCTGTGTTATTTTATATATTAGTTTTTGTTTTATGCTGTCATTGTCTGTCCTGGGTCTTAATGGCCTGTCAATACAATAAATGATGATGATGATAATAAAATTAAAATTTGCATTATTTAAATAAAAAATAACGATGCGATACTTTGATATTTGTAACAGTAACTCCGTTACTATTTCGTAAGTAACGGTAACGTAGGGTAGTATCTTACCAACCTTGGTGGCGATGTTCAGCTCTATATATTTATGAGTTCATGACATTATTAGCGAGGTTGTTTATAAACCATGTCACAGAAAATGGGTCAAAGCACGCTGGATCTATAGAGCATCTTTCTCCTATATTACACAACGACAATATTGTGAGCAACACAGTTGCCAAATAGCGCAGTTCATCCACTTCATTTTTATACACTTAACAATACAGGGTAGAGGCAGATGACCTTCGCCCCTTACAACAACAATAACTAACAATACAGGGTCTCCATATAGTCGCGATATAATTTTCAAAATCGCTCTTGTTAAGGCAAAATGGTATAAGTCAAAAGAATACCCAAACAAAGTTAAGAGCATTCCCTACCAAACATTTCATAATCTCAGTTTTGGTATTCTTTTGACTTATACCATTTTACCGTAACAAAAGCGGAATATCACAGCAATCCTGTAATGCTCTACAGCTTTGGAAGTTTTGATTTATACTTCTGGACCCAACTGAATTGAAATGTGGCCACATGGAACAATGTGTCATCTGGTAAGCTGACTCCAAGCCTCTGATAATAGAGCCCTGCGCGGATAAACAAAACGTTATCCGCATCCGCCCCGCATCCGCACGGCTGTTATCCGCATCCGCCCCGCATCCGCACGACTGTTATCCGCATCCGCCCCGCATCCGCACGACTGTTATCCGCATCCGCCCCGCACGACCGTTATCCGCATTATTTTGCAGCAACTGCTTTCGTACGGTTGACTCGGAAATGTTGAAACGTCTCCCCTCTTCCCTTATTTCCCTTATTTTCCTCCCATCAACCCTAATTGCACGTAGAGCTTTCTGCATATTTTCTGCTGGGTAGGAGTTTTTCTCCGTTTTCCGCGTACAATTTCTTGGCATCTGGAGAACAAACACTAGATATTTTGCCATTAATTTCGCATTGTATTTACTTGTATCGTACGTTCTGCGCACCATTACCCCACTCTGCTTTTAAAACGTAACTCACTGAATCCCAGTAAACTAATCTATTATGGAAAAATAAATACCTGCAAAACTGGCATTTAAAACTGCATTTAATTTTAAATAATTGAATCACAACGGTAGGCTTACCTTCTTATTTGCTGGCTACAGAAAATAACATGCAACGTGTAAAGTTTCTTCATCCAAGCCTCACGGCTATCATCACATAGCAACTGGCATCATGCTGACTGTCCCTATCTGATAGGTACGATGACAGCTTAAGGGCAGCATGGGCAGCAGGGAACTGAGTTGCTAGTTGTACTACCAACTCGAAAAACATAGGTGCGCACAATTACCCAACTTTCCCCATGATATTCAACGGGTTCGGATTGTATTCTAAAACCTATCCGCAATTTTACTCCAAACATTATCCGCAGCTTATCCGCTATCCGCAAAGCCATGCAAACTATATCCGCATGGCAAAAAATGTTGCGGATATTCGCGGGTTTATCCGCGGATATCCGCATCCGCGCAGGGCTTTACTGATAACCTCGTACCCATGCTGGAACTTTCCAGGTTGGGCAGTGGTCTTCATTTCATCCTTTCCTTCTGCCACTTTACTTTGAATGCCGTATATTCTACACCCACACAGGCAGTCTTCTAACACCTCTAATAAGCTGCTGATTCGTTTAGAACTTTAGAGGCTTGCCTGGAAGTCAACGTACTTCAACTGTATCAAACCAAAGGGCAGTACTCCGTTCATAGATATTTGTATGAATAATGAACCTGTGCCGAGCTTCAACTGTATCAAACCAAAGGGCAGTAAGTTACTCCGTTCATAGATATTTGTATGAATAATGAACCTGTGCCGAGATTAATTCGGGAAGTATCAATTCCTTTTTGTGTAAGGATTGCTTCGAAGGAATTTAATCGATGTGTAAATTTGGGAAACTAGTTATGTGCTTAAATAAATCTATTTCTGCTACAGTAATTGTTCCAGTTTGGATGTTTAAGGATCTGTTGAAGTTAAAACTTTTATACTTGATTTCACATGTAACTTATTTAACTATTGGGTCATTACTAATTTGCTGTTATGTTCTTGGGTTCATTTCTCATGTTGGTTTCAATTCGGACCTAAAGTAGAAGTGAAATTTAATACATTCATTTGCGACATTGGTGTCAACTGTAGCCTACTGGTACTTAAGATGAATCTACAGGGTCATTATGTGTGTGCGCGCCAGTAAACACTGCAAGCTAAGCCGACTGTGACTAGCGCAGATCGCGGCCGCGCGCACCCGGTCCAGCCGGTGGTAGCGCGCACTCTCACACTTTTACCAAACATGTTCAATAATGTGTACTTACAGTGCTCATAGGCGATGTTGAATATGTACTCCCTCTCTTGTAATACACACTTGACATCTTCTGATGAAAGAATGTCTGTCAACTCTTTTATTATTTACGGAGCCTGTTACCTTGAATCGTTTAGCGAGCCTCCTAATTGTACTGGCATTAGACACAGGTCTTCCTGTAAACTTGATTCGAAATTTTCATCTTGTTTCAAAACAAGATTTTCTACCTTTCATATAAGAATTATGGATATAGGCTTACACACGTTCGCGCAATGTGAATTTGTGTCTAGGCATGACCAACAATCACAGTAATCACAATACTCACTAAACGTGCAACACTAACGTCTAAGCTTTGTAAATACACACCCATATGAATGACAAAACACGTGTGAACTAACGATATGAGTCAGCGGAGCGCGCCACCACCGGCTGGACCAGGTGCGCGCAGCCGCGATCTGCGCTAGTCACAGCCGGCTTAGCCTGCAGTGCTTACTGGCGCGCACACACATAATGACCCTGTAGTTCTCTGACCATCGAGGATCGTGCATTTGAAAACCTAAGTAGTGATCAAGCTAGGCGAATACGTTAAGTGTGTTATACGTTTCCCGAGGTTTTAAATGACCGTAACTAATATGCTAGATTATGATATTGGAATTTCGGACTCAATGTACAGTACATGTAATTCATTTCAGATTATTTCTTCACATACTGGTATTCCAGTAATTTGAATTATTTTGTGTTGACCAACTGAAAGTTAAAATATCAATTGTACTATGAACTGTTTGAGAAAGCGAAGCGCGCCAACATTATCGACGCGCTCGCCGTGTGGTCGAGCACCATTTTTAGACCCACAGGCCTCATGCGAATGAACGTTGCTGCGCTCTGGCGGCAAGCCGCTCAAATATTCTGCAGGACTTGTGTGTGAGTGAAGCAAAGTGATTAATTAGATCATGTTGCGGAAAGATTTCAAGTTCAAGATGGTAAAAGTTCCACAGAGACTAGAGCAAATCGTTCTGTGGTTGAATGTAAGTACACATACAGAAATATCCACCTGGAACGTAATTCTCCGTATTCAAAAACACACACACAAAAAAGCAGTACATTCGTATAAAGAACGCCTCCTTAGTTGTGGTATTTGTAGTCGGCATTTTTATAAATAGAACACCGACAAGAGGTCCTGACTGACCCAGGCACTGTCTTATATGAAGACAAACTAATCAGATCAGCGTGAACGAGAGGATGGTAGCAGATTAACTGAGCGAAGAGAGGTCGAAATGACAGATGGCAAAGAGTAGCCCAGCACAAGTGGAAGTAATGCGACGTTCAGCAGGAGTCCTGTGGTCACCAACCCACGTCCTACTATTTGTGAGCCGCTGGGGAAAATTCACTGTTTCTTGAAAAAGAGGGATGTGAAGGAACTGTGTTTAAATATGGATAATTATGTAACGCGAGTAGCTATAGCGACAGATATCATGACCATAAATAGTGAGTGATAAGACTGAGGCAAGCTTGATGTCACCACCACAGCTAACATTGCACGAATTGTCATCAATCACAACGTAAATAAGGGCACCTTATGAGCTGCCTGAATGGGATTGACAGTTCTCGCCTCGCCATGTGGTCTGAGAACGAGGTTGCCAAACTGTACAAGCCAGAGATACAGCTGACCAGGCACTGAAGCACGTGGGCTGTAATATTGCAACGCAGAGTATTATGACATCTACTATGCGAACAAGGATTGGTTAAGAGGCAGAGGGGTGATGACTGACGTGGAATTTCCGCCCAAATGTCAATCCTATTCAGGCAGTTCACAGAGTATAATATCCATAAGAGTGAGACAGTCCTGACCTAGCAATATTCCGTCCGGGTTGCAGTAACATCAAGGTTATTCTTTTATAGAAATCCAGCTCTACTACGCAGTATTCGTGGAATAAACAACTCCTGAAGTTCCCTGCTCACTATTTGTGCCCATATACTTGCGTGTGTGTAGAAATTGTTTAAAAGCCTATGTTATACTAGGAATCATCCCGGCATTTTCCTGGGAAAACCAAGAAAAACAAATTGGCCTATAGGATACCTGAGGTGGGAATTGAACCATGCCCCTCTCAGCTTATTTGTTTTGTTTTTTTATTGCAGTCAAACGGCCATACATGTAGCCTCACAAGTCTGAGTGTACCGTGTTCTAACCCTCAGGCCGTCTCGTTTACAATATTCCACTGCAAAGTTCTTAGGCTTTTCCCATTGTTGCAGGAAGGAAGACTTCAAATAATCTCTCTCGTAATGTGTTTAAACATTTTGAAACCTACAAAGGATTACATTTGGAAAGACGTGGTTTACATCCATTCACAGGGGAATGAGATTTCTTATTGCAATTAATCTGTAAAATAAATATTTTAAAAATGGGAAAGAGAAAAGTAAAGTTGTACGTTGATAATACTATTCTAAATTAATATATATGATTAACAGAGCAAAACGTAAGGCACTGCAACTCAAATGTAACAGCATGAGATGGTTGATTAATGCTAGTTTCTCCCAAGTTTTATTTTACAATAAGCTTTTCGCCTTTCCTAAGATGTGACGCTGTGAAATACGACATATCCCTCCGATTATTCCCTAAACCCTGATAAATGTCCTTGGATGACGACATTTCACCATTAAATAACTTATTTTACTGTCCTACTCGGTTCTCCAGCACGAGCGATCACACACACTACTCCTACGGCTCCTACGGACTCAGTGAGCGAGTTACCGCTAGGGGCGCCAGCAGCTATAATATCTCCATTCGCACGAGGTCAATAGGCCTAGTGGAGGGTATGGCCGAGATACTACAGTAGACCGGGGAAGTCGGGTTTGGGGACTTGCAGCCTAGCTGCTGAACAGGTCGCACGCAGGTCGCACGCTGACTCACCGAGCTCCGAGCATTCCGCCAACAATCGATGAAACTGATGGTCCACCTGCCTTCAAGTCTTCAGTACGTCGCTGCCATCAAGCCTACCTTCCACCAATAATCCTTCCAAGTCCCTAATTCAATTCAACAATCCCCCAGTCTAACCGTTTACCCATTGTTGAAATCACTTCCCTAGACAAACTACAAATATTCACCCTACTTGCCAAACCTTCCCCATCAAGCAAATCCTCTCAACCTCGAGTTACAGCCAAGCTATATTCATCCCTTCTACCCCCAGCAGCCTAATTAATTAATTATATAATTAATTAATTGGTAAAATCTTCGTAGCCAGCTCGTATATTGTCGCAGCCCATCTGCTCAATAACTGGAAACCTTATACGACTGGTTAATCTTCTTGGGCGAGCCAAATTAATTCTTTAAGGGTCTGCTAAACCATTTGACCCCCTTCATCCATTCCATTAATTCAGTTACCCTCTCAAACACCACAACATGGACACTAACACCAACGCCCTTTGGGGTGAACTACTCTCTGTAGCTGCAGGTCCCCCGAACCCTGTATACACCTGCAGTTCACCACCTCCAACACCTTGTCACGGCACCTTCCCAGACTTTGATTTTGGGCAGGGGCTGTGGTATGAGTCACCCACAAGGCGATCCCCTAAGTGCACGCTGATTATAATCCGTTCGCCACAAAACAACACCTACATGAGCTCACTCAGAGGAGCAATAATCAGCGTTAAAACTCAGCAATTCTTCTAGGTTTGTGCCGTGTCTTGTGTGGGGTTTCGCCTAGGACACCAAGCTGGCTCATCGGCGGGCTCTTGGTGTCCCCGACCGGACCCCCACAGGAGTATCGAACTGCGCGATACCTCCCTTTATATAGAGTGCAACTGCACTCCTTGACTGCGAGAACCAAAAGCTCAAGCAGCCTCAACCTCCCTATGAAGGCTTCCAAAAAGTTGGTATATTGGCTTTCACGGCCGGTGAATTAAAACTCAGCAATTCTTCTAGGTTTGTGCCGTGTCTTGTGTGGGGTTTCGCCTAGGACACCAAGCTGGCTCATCGGCGGGCTCTTGGTGTCCCCCGCCCGGACCCCCACAGGAGTATCGAACTGCGCGATACCTCCCTTTATATAGAGTGCAACTGCACTCCTTGACTGCGAGAACCAAAAGCTCAAGCAGCCTCAACCTCCCTATGAAGGCTTCCAAAAAGTTGGAATATTGGCTTTCACGGCGTGCTTACACCTATTGCGAAGTACATTGAGGAACTTCGCAATCATCATATCGCCATCACTCCCACAAAAGACATTCGCCTCAACACCATCAGGAGAGCTCTCCAGAGTCATCCGGCCATCCCGTCATTCATAATACAGATGCCATATCAGGAAACAACATTCGACACAGCTCAGACACAAACAGATGACACTTACGAGCCCAAACAGGAGGATACAACAGTCACAATTCCTATCCCCCCGTCCCTGCCGCCTACACTCAAGTACTTTAAAAACACTCAGACAAACACCACAGAAATTCATCACGAACATTCGCAAACAGTCCCGGACATAGCTGAGAGATGGACTTAGACGTCCCTAGCACACATCAAGCCCAAAAGGAAACACAAAAACACTCAATTCACCAGCCCAGGCACTAACAAACGCTTAGACGCCAGCCAAATCGCACAAGAACACGAAGGGCCACAGACAACGAGAACACAGATACGCCCCTGACTGCCGCTCTTCCCTCAGAGAGAGACGTCACACCTGATCCCCATTCAATGCTTTAACTGCCAAAGAATGTACCATAATTCCGCTAGCTGTCCCCACCCGACCCACTGTAACAGATGTGGCCATAAACATCACCACACTGCTTGCAAGGTACAAAGAGACGCACCGAAGTGCGTCAATTGTGGCGGTGCACACGCGGCCTCCTTCAGTGGTTGCAAATACATTAAAACAGCCATTAGGCGAAAACAGTTCAAGCTCAGACAACGCTTAATCACAACCATCCCAGCCCACATGTCTCTAACAATTCCTCCTCCAGCGCAATCCCAGAACACAGCCCTCAGTCACATACTTCAGATACTCTCGCAATTAGCTTCTATTACACTGTAAACAGCCCTCTCACTCCCCAACAGCTCACATAACATTCTTCACCTCTCACGATGGTGCGGGGCGCCTGCCCGGGGGAGGGGGCTGGCCACGGCCGATCCACCCGGGGTGGCGCCTCGTGGGTCGTGGGTTCGATAAACTATACATACAGTAGAACTACAATCGAACACAGTGTAACGTGTTTTTCGAGGGTTTTTATGCCACTGGCATAAGTCAGTAGGAAGCCAATCTATATTTATTTACGCGGCAAATTGTTCAGCCAAGAGAATTTTTCATGTTAATTTATTATTATTATTATTATTATTATTATTAAGGTATTTTTTGGAGCATTTTTATAAAATTATAAGCATACAGATAGGTTTTCTATGTCTTAGAAAACACTATCAAGCAAATTATTACGAACGACATTATCATAGAAAATTATGTGATTGCGGAATTTTACGGAGTTTCGTCAGTTAGGGTATTATGAGAGACATGACTCACTGGGAATTCAGATACAGGCTGATTCTTGTCAAGAAGCATTACGCAAGCCTGGTTTGCAGCGTCAAGAAAAGGCGGATAGTATGGAACGGCAATCGACTTCACCTTCCCGCCGAGTGTAATGAGCCAGAGGTGGGGAAGTAGCGCGTGGGGATCAGCCAATCAGTGGAGACCGAGCGACTTGAAGTCGGCACTGGAGTGGGAAGCCGACGAGTGCATATATCGTTTGGCGCGCCGTGGAGTGATGGACAATAGGTGTAAGACTTGACCAGTACGGTTGCACGTGTGACTCGCTCCGATGTTCCGTGGAGTGGAGGACTATCTTTGTAAAACTTAACCAGTGTGGTTGTACGAGTGTATGGCTCCGATGTTCGGACCATAAAGTCACCAAATCTACAAGTATATCATCTACTAACGAAGAAGATGACGGCGTCCAGGAAACAGTGGAAAGCTCTCTTCATCATCCAGTACGAGGGAAATGCTTCGGCAATTTCCAGTGGTAAGCGCGAATGACGCAGAAATACGCAATCTCTCATTTCTCTTTGTTTTATATTTCATATTTCAGTAACTTCATAGCTTGGAAATAAGAGTAAAATCAATAATTTATCAGACTCCGTTTTCACGTAATTTTCTATCGGTAATATTAAAATCGCAACGCTCCAATTTAAATTTTAAACTTATTATCATTATTAATTTTGCTATACTTGTTTTATATAATAAATTCAATTCTTTTACAATGCAATCTTTGCTTTCAGTAGGTAGCATTAGATATAGACCAATTCCTTCTCCTGATACAATTGTTTGTTGGGTTAATGATCAAATCATACCACGATCTGAGTGAATAGAGTCTTGAAGATGTTCTGCCAGAGCTAGACGTTGTTAAATACAAATTTAGATTTCAACAATGCGTTGAGGTCTTGGCGCCCATTAAAACAACATAGCTTAGGCGAAGGTAAACAGTTACATTTTTCACCAAACAGTAAGGACCAGTCAAAACGTTTCATTTGTACGCTCAACAAGGAGCGAAGCATACCCGTTACAACAGGACTCCCAGCCTCATGGCGCGCCTGCCTGGGGATTAGGCGATAGCCTGAGCATCTGGGATGGCGCGCTGCGGGCTGGCGGGCCACATACAGCTAACAGACACCCTACCTTATCAATTCCACAACTCAAAATTTTAATTCTTAACTCCGAACATGCTAAATTACTCATTTTCAACTCCGTTTAGAAACACAAATTTACATATTCACTGGCGAAAACAGCTCAGATGCACAGAACCCGGACAGGCAATCACAGGCCATCATTGGAACTTAAAACGTCCGACCAACTTTTACACCCATATCACTATAGATTAGGCAAACCTAAACTACTCTACAACGTAGCTATAACCCCAAAATACACTTTTACAATCAAAATCCACAAATTTACATCCCGGAAATACACTAAACAGGCCTAAACCCAACCACCAATCACAGCCCAGCACAGTTACCCGCTAGCCAACACATTCAAATACAGCCAATCACAGCCCAGTTCAACACACAGCTCATACATCTCATTGAAATCATTAAATTCATCATTATCCCCAAAAGCGAGGCTTATTATTATTATCATTTTTTTAAATCAAACATACCTACTACAGGTCTATCTATCATTTCATACTACCAAACGCCAACCCACTGGAGGTCTGTCTTCCTTCCTAAAGCTTAAAGTCATAACTTCAAAACCATCATTATTATTATTATTATTATCATCATCAAGCTGCTGATGTCGCGCCATGGCCGCGGGGGCATGTGGCGGTCTAGTGAACGAAACGGACATTGCAGCTTCTAATAACAACTTGACATAACGCAAATAAATTATAACGAATCAATTTTACTTTTTTTTAAATATTAAATACTCCAAACTTTAAATACTATGCAAGCTCAAAGCCAATCAAATTGATATCACTCTAGGGGAGCGACCGACGGCTGCCCCGGCAGGCACCTCTATTTTTAACCTAAAACTTATATCACAAATACATTTTACAAAGTTACGTTTAACCCCCTCTTCAAGTAAATCAAGTTATACACCAGGCTAAGGAGCGCTTAGTCGCCCCGCGTACCTGGCCCACACGCCGCTGGCTCGCTCGCTTCGCTCGCGCAGCCAGGGGCTAATTTAAATGATTAGACCGCGGAAGTCCTATCTCAACAGTTAACTCGGCTGATCGTTGCCCGCTGAATAGGGAGGAGAGGGGCGGACGAGGACAACCCGAGATGCTCCGTCTGCTGTCTATAGCATTGCATCGCGATGTAATTTTCGCAGTTCTTTCTCGCCGTTGTGTTCAGTTCAGGCATATATTGGTTTGTTCTCCCAAATTTTTTTAAAATAAAAATCCCTCTCGGCACGCCGGAAGGCGGAGGTAGATTTCACCGGGCAAACTAGGGGATAGGCGAAAATAGGCAAAATATGTAGGTTTTCGTAGAAGACCTCATTTTATACACGTCATTGCGAGAAAGTATTTTACAATTGGAGCTTAATTAACCTTGTTTTTCGTCTTTTTATACATACTTATAACATTTTAATGTCTTATAGGGGTGATAACCTTCTCGTCACTTGGGGTCCATTTTTACACTTGTGGTCACACTGTCCCTATGCAAGGTATGCAATGTATCTAACGGTCTGTTACTTCTTCACGCAAAATGTTATCTCCCGCAGAGATGTTGGTTGGTTCCTCAGTTTAGGGGCTGCGACAACGCGGCCATGTAGCCAGGCCCGAGGAGAGGGGCAGGGTTGCTGCCCCGGGGTCCGACCCTCTCAGGGGGGCCCGGCGTTCTAGGAGGATGGGTCCGATCGGGCATTGAATTATTATTGCCGTTATGTGACTTGAATTTGCTATTGGCAATCATTTAGTTAATGCAAGGAACTGTCTGTGAACAATGTTACAAGGATTGAAAAACTTATTCTGTCAAGTGGACAATATTTTCCTTTACAAAGCGCTTGTGGGAAGAACAATATTGTCTGAAAGTGGTCAACTTGGGCGATGAGGCTTCGCAATGTATTGTTTTCAGAATATACCTGAAGACTGAGAGAGCATTCCATTTTTCTAAATTTAGCTTATTCGGCTTAAGCACCAATCCTTCAAATAACTTTCTCATTCCTTTAATTATTTCGCCAAGGCCACGAGAGCCTGGGCTGCCCTGGTGTGTTTGGTCAGCTAGCTCAAGAGTTTCAAGTTTGGTGCGTCACATCGAGCTTACAAGGGAAGGATACGATGCATAGGTCACTGATTCGAACCATCTTTAGTACACGTGTAGGGCACGACCAGGCGTATACCAGAAGCAAGTAGTAAGGTGCGCTTCTCAGCCGTTTCTGAGTAATTAATTAATTGCAATTACAGTGCGGCGTCTATGTGCGTTGTACGCTAGCAAGAATCCAACGAGCGCGTGGTGCAGCGGTAATAGCCCTGCTTCGTAAGCACGGGATTGCTGGATCGAATTCCACCGGTGAGATTTTGCCTGGTCGTCCCCTACACGTGTACTAAAGATGGTTCGAATCGGTGACCCATGCATCGTATCCTCCTCTTGTTAGATATTTAGAGGTGTTAGTGTCTGAAATGAATATATTGTCTAGCTAGACGTATTGTATGCCGTGCAGGCAGTAAAATACATTTTAAAGTAGCGTCCACACATTAATTCACTTTATAGTTGTTGTTGATTTAAGGGGCGGAACAGCGAGGTCATCTTCACCTAGTAATTCACTTTCGCACTATGTGAAAAATTACCATTGCTGGCTAAATATATTGCGAAAGGGTGGGATGATTCTGTTGTCAAACGTAGATAGAAGAAATGCATGCGAAATTGTTCATCTTCTCGTATACTGAATTGAGAAAACAGTGCTAACATTTGAATAATATGTATATTCATGCAATACGATCAACAATCCTAGGAACTCATTTCTGACTAAGGGATTTATTGAAAACCTATAGACTATTACTATTGGTTCTAGATTTGGGAAATGTATCCAAAGACTGAAACTAAGGTAACATTTCAGTACTTTTTCTGGACTGTGTGTTTAATTGACCAGGAGAAAATGACAATTAAGCTAGGGCACTGAACCATTCAACTTCGCTTTCCAATTCCTCTCATGGAACGTCAGTGGTAAGGGCAGATGGCCTACCGCAGCTGTTCTGCCCCTTAAAACAACTATAAGTAACGTCAGTGGTGTGAATGGCGATGGAGAAATTAATATATTGCATGTAGGCAACCGCGCAGATATTCCTAAGACCAAATATTTGAACTCTGCTTAATTTAGAAGAATATTAAATTGAAGTGTTTTCGAATAGCCTATTATATATAAATACAATTTTTTTTTGAGCTGGTGCATTGGCTGTTATTATTATTGGACATCTCTACGCCGTTTGTTCCAAGGAACAGCATCGATCTGCAAAGCAATTATTTTTCAGGACGCGAAGAGATATTTTCCCCTACGAATCAAGCCTTTTCGTAATACGCTCTAACGTCTCAGTACCGTTAAGCATAAAATGAGTTGCTCTCTTAATCTACGACTTGGAAATGACTCCGGGTCCTGAAGAAGCCGCGGCAGGAATGCAGGATTCGGCTTCCCGACTGCGGTGTCATTCGTAGTCTTACTCAACAGTTAATAACAGGCCTATTTGTCGTTACAGTTGTTAATTCATTTAGGGGCTTGCGACATTTAACCCGTGTACTTGGTAGCTAGTAGGTCTAGTGTCACTGGTGGGCAATTAAGCATTGGCGCTCGGTTGGGACTATAGTTTGCATCAACTAGTACTGTAGATATGATTCAGTATTTACTGACGCGTTAATTTTCCGGTTTGTGTCTGAAGGCCTCTACATTATTGAATGGAGTTGACTGTAAAGCAGTAGTTTTCACAAATATTAATGAAGTAAATTATAAGATTCTCAAACGGCGAACAAAATAGAAAACCAAGAAACGTGCGAATTGTGTAGACTGAAGAGGAGGCTAGTGGTTGTTGTATAATAAGAGAGGCAACATTGTTGTAACTATTAGTCTTGGAGAGTAGAAACGTTGACCCTCTTAAAACCACCCACTACTGGACGAAAAGCAGGGTATACACTGTGCTGTGCTATGACCTATATGACATGATCAATCGCATCCCGTATTCTTAGTTGCCGACTGGGAAAAGTGGGAATGCGTTGCTCGTCGCGACGATTACAGTGGTTATTAGCGCTAAGAGTAAGGTAGGTGTCCCTGGCCTTGAAATAAAGTACTAACCCGGCATTTGTCTGGAGGGAGTGTGAAACACCACACTCAGGATAGCCGCTGTCAGCACCGGGATTCGAACCTCTGATCTGCAGACTTGCTGTATACCCCTTTAGGTCATTGG
Source organism: Meconema thalassinum (assembly GCA_946902985.2). Lineage (NCBI taxonomy): Eukaryota > Metazoa > Arthropoda > Insecta > Orthoptera > Tettigoniidae > Meconema > Meconema thalassinum. Next base: position 253,057,025 of record OX336396.1, read on the forward strand.
TGAACTACACCGCGTGGTCTTACTTGAAGGTGCGAGAGCTTTTACTTCAATATCGGAGAGTCTTAATGTTTACTCCAAAATATCACAAAAATAATCACCCAAATTGCCTATAACTCAATAATTTGGACCTATGTTTTGCAAAATTTTTCGGAGGTGGACCCCTGGACCCCACCCTGAGCTTGGTGATATTCCATACCCCCTAGATCCCCGGTGTGTCCACTTCCCCATAATCTTGGCTTAAATCCGCTCCCGATGGTCACCAGTGATAGATAGGATTGGGGATTTTTAGGAGAACCTGCCTCTAGTTTTGCTTACTGCAAAGCAATATTAAATTATAAGAAGTTGACTGACTGCAAATTACAAAATATAGTTCAAATTCACATTTTCTTCTTTTGTGAAAACAATCACTGATCAACTGCAATCTACTGATAGCACATATTAAATAACTTGAGTTACGGTAGGCCTACGTATGAGTAGGCCCTATACCCGTGGTTAGTTATGAAAATACATTTTGCTTTGTTTAATGTACAATGATGTGTGATCGCTGTTCAACCAAAACACTTTTCAGGGTTTAGGCTTAGACCCAAGGGCGTGACTCTTCAAGGGCAACAAGTTTTAAGAATGTCAACATAAAAACCCTATTTGTAAATCGTATTTTAAAATACGTCTTGATTTTGTGTAAATATCATGTTTTCATTATGAAAAGAGATTACGTCATATGTCACAGAGGCCGTAGTACGGTACTTCACAGTGTACAGTATATACCCTTTCCACCTCTTTTAACGTGCAGTTCAGTAATTTCTACTTACTGTGCGTGTTGAACTCTGTCCGACAATCTATATCTGAAGTTAATCTTCTTCTTCTTAAAGTGCCTCGTCCTCCATGAACATTGGCGATCAGTAGCATGATCTGCTGTTTGTCCATAGCTGTTCTAAACAGTGTCACTGTATTATGTCCGAACCACTGGCTTAAGTTCTTTAGCCAGGGCCCAGGATATTCGTCTGCGTCCTGGACCCCTAATGCCATCAATCTTCCCTTGGATAATTAATTGCAAGAGGTGGTATTTGTTGTTGCGCATGAAATGACCAAAGTATTCTAGTTTTCTCCTTTTGATGATACTGAGAATTTCCAAGTGTTTGTTCATACGCCGCAGTACTTCCACATTTGTGACTTTATCCGTCAATGATATCCTTAAAATCCTGCGATACGTCCACATTTCAAATGCTATCAGTTTCTTATTTAAAACCTCGGTAAGTGTCCATAATTCAACTCCATAGAGCAGGACACTAAAAACGTAGCATCGAAGCAGTCGGGCGCGTAATGACAGACTTAAATCACGGCTGGTCAAAACTTTTCTCATTTTCATGAAAGAACTTCTGGCCTGCTCAATTCTACAGCGAATTTCTTGACTTAAGTCCCAGTTATCATTGATTTGACATCCTAAATATTTATATGATGAAACCCTTTCAATTCTTTCATTACCAAGTGTAAGAATGCCCTGAATTTCATCTTTCTTTCTACTAACAACCATCCACGTTGTTTATTTTACATTTAAATTTAATCCCATGGCATTACTCTATTCATAAATAGAATCCAGTAGTGTTTGTAGATCATCCATACTTGTTGCAAGGATGACAGTGTCATCAGCATATCGGATGTTATTAATGATAGATCCATTTACCACTACTCCTTGAGACTTTCCATCAAGAGCATCTTGGAAAATCTTTTCAGAATAGATGTTGAAGAGGAGTGGAGAAAGAATGAAACCTTGGCGAACTCCCTTCATTATCGATACTTCTTCAGACAGCTGACCATCAACACGTACAGCAGCACGTTGATTCATATCACGTCCATCTAGTCCCAGGCCACATAAAATGTTCATCAGTTTATCGTGTTGAACAGTGTTAAAGGCTTTTTCATAATCGATGAAACACATGTAAACATTGACACGAACATCACGACATCGTTGAATCAACACCTGAAGACTGAGCAATGCATCCCGAGTTCCGAAACCACTACTGAACCCAAACTGTGTGCCACCGATGTTCTCCTCACATTTATGATATAACCTTAAGTGCAGGATTTTAAGGAATAACTTCAGGGCATGACTCATTAACTGATCATTCTATAGTCATTGCAGCACTTTGCATTTGTCTTTTTGGGAATCGGTATAAAAGTTGATTTGAGCCGATCATGTGGTATGTATCCACTTCGATGTATTGTTGAACAACCAACCAGCAAGAAAAGAGATCGTTCATCCTTGAGAGGCTTTAGTATTTCAATGTGCAATTCATCTGGACCTGGAGCCTTTCCACTCTTCGATATTGTTATGGCATGTTCAATTTCAGCTCTTGTAATATCTATGCCATCGTCCGTTCGAATACCAAGATCAACACTTCTGTTGTCTTCGAATAGAGTTTCAATGTAGTCCTTCCATTTGCACACAGTTCTTCTATTTCGCTACATTCCTTTGAAAGGTGTTGTTCTTTGGCAGTACGGATTTCCTTCCGTATTAATTTCTGCAATTCTCTGTACTTTATCGGGTCATTATTCTTGAAAGATCTTTTGCAATCGATCAATTGTAGAATTTTATCTGTCATCCAAGGTTTGCTTTTCCTACTCTCCGTGGCCTGTAGTTTTTCTCAACACACTTCATTCACTGCGGATTTGAATTGGTTCCAAGTGTCTTCAATATTATTTGTATCCTTGTTCGACTGGATATAATCTACACACATCAAAAAAAGTTTTGCATCACCTCGGTTCCCAGATCTCCGGCATATAGACGTTGACTGTGTATATTGTATCAAAGATACAGTCCCTTTGACTGTTCATAGATGTCACTAAAACTGCTCAAAGATGTAAACAACCATGCATGAGCAGGGCCTATTAGACGGAGGGGGTACGACAGCCGATCAGTTCCAGTCATTCCACCAGGACGAAGGTACGCTGCTCATGTTGTCTGTAGTTCTACCATGCCTAGAAGGTCAATACCGCAGTTCGATCGCGTCCGCATTGTTACTTTGTGTCAAGAAGGGCTCTCAACAAGGGAAGTTTCCAGGCGTCTCAGAGTGAACCAAAGCGATGTTGTTCGGACATGGAGGAGGTACAGAGATACAGGAACTGTCGATGACAGGCCTCGCTCAGGCCGCCCAAGGGCTACTACTGTAGTGGATGACCGCTACTTACGGATTGCCGCTCGGAGGAACCCTGACAGCAATGCCACCATGTTGAATAATGCGTTTCGTTCAGCCACAGGACGTCGTGTTTCAACTCAAACTGTGCGCAATAGGCTGCATGATGCGCAACTTCACTCCCGACGTCCATGGCGAGGTCCAGCTTTGCAACCCCGACACCATGCAGCGCGGTACAGATGGGCCCAACAACATGCTGAATGGACCCCACAGAATTGGCATCACGTTCTCTTCACCGATGAGTGTCGCATATGCCTTCAACCAGACAATCGTCGGAGACGTGTTTGGAGGCACCCTGGTCAGGCTGAACGTCTTAGACACACTGTCCAGCGAGTGCAGCAAGGTGGTGGTTCCCTGATGTTTTGGGGTGGCATTATGTGGGGCCGACGTACGCCACTGGTGGTCATGGAAGGCTCCGAAACGGCTTTACGATACCTGAATGACATCCTCCGACCCATAGTGCACCCATATCGGCAGAATATTGGAGAGGCATTTGTCTTCATGGACGACAATTCTCGACCTCATCGTGCACATCTTGTGAATGCGTTCCTTCAAGATAACGACATCGCTCGACTACAGTGGCCAGCATGTTCGCCAGACATGAACCCTATCGAACATGCCTGGGATATGTTGAAAAGGGCTGTTTATGGACGTCTTGACCCACCAACCACTCTGATAGATTTACGCCGAATTGTCGTTGAGGAGTGGGACAATTTGGACCAACAGTGTCTTGATGAACTTGTGGATAGTATGCCACGACGAATACAGGCATGCATCAATGCAAGAGGACGTGCTACTGGGTATTAGAGGTAGTGGTGTGTACTGCAATCTGGACCACAAATGCTGAAAGTCTAGCTGTATGATGGTACAACATGCAATGTGTGGGTCTCATGAGCAATAAAACGAGCTGAAATGTTGTTTGTGTTGATCTCTATTCCCTTTGTATTTAAAGGTTCCGGAACTCTTGGAACCGAGGTGATGCAAAACTTTTTTTGATGTGTGTAGTTTTGTACTCAATGCTGTTTGGACATCATTTCTCAATACAGGGTCTTGGAGCTTATGGATCGCAAAATGATTGTTGTGCCTCACTGGGTGATATTTTTTCAAGTTCAAATTCATTGTGGCTAACAAAAGATTATGATTGGAGTTAATATCAGCACCAGGATATGTCTTCACACTTTTTAGGGAATTTCTGAATCGCTTATTGACGAGGATATAGGCAATTTGATTCCTGACATTACTGTCGACGTTTGAAGTCCATGAAGTTAATCATATATTTTAAATTAATTTGGGATAGAATTGAAAAGGAAATGCCTTTGGCTATGGGGTTAAAACGATGAAACATGGAAAATAAGCTTACAATCGCCGACGGTGGAATTCGAACCCATCTGTTTCCGAGTTCATGGACAACAGCTTTTATCAATGTGATTTTTTCCCCAAAAGCGATGAAATTATGGTCCGGTAAATGTAATAATTTTCAAATTTGTGCACGACAAACGAGCATATTGCTTTTACGAGTATAACTGAAGTTCTAAAATTATTGATATCAAAGAGGATCTGCAGAACACTGTGCATGCTTACAGTGTTACCTCATCGGGACAAATTTTGATCTGTCAAACGCCAGAACTAAACAGTATACCGTACTGAATTTAATGAGAATTATTACCTAGTTTCCGATGGCTTTACACATGATGTTTATTTTTGTTAATTGAAAATAATGCATTTGTACGCGCTTGTATAAACATTGCATTCCTTCAATTTCACTGTTGTAAATTTTACATACCAGTATTAACTTATGTATATTGATAGTAATTCACGCTCTGCTCATGATAGCGGCTTCGGTGGCGTAGTCGGTAGCATGCTGAGCTTCTATAACCAAGATAGCGGGTTCAAACCTGGCCGAAGACGTGGGATTTTTTAAGAGCGTTAAAAATCCCTCAGCATGCCTTCCTTCGGAGGGGAAGTAAAGCCGGCGGTCCCATGTCATAGATTTATGGCATGTTAAAGAATCTTCCACTAATTGCACCTGTGTGAAGCTAAATTGGATAGGTTAAGAATGTAAACAACGTTCGTTGCCAAGAGCCGACTGCGGTGGCGTCTAGTAGCCAAGTTCTGAACTTGGCCTAGTAGTCGTTGACGGTGGCGCTTGGCGGCAAAAGTAGGAACTATTTGAAAAATTCTAAGTTGCAGTACTTAAATTAAAAAACAGATAACACACACTAATACAGTCAACACAATTAACACCGGTTATCAGACAGATTCTACACACACCCAAAGTACACGGGGCTACATGACTGCGTTGTCGCAGCCCCTAAACTTAAGAACCAACCATCTGCTTATGATAATAAATATAGCCTGGATTTAGTGGAATATATATTGAAATATTATTAATACAGTATATTATACAGTATTTATTGCAGCAAATGGTCATATCAGGACATTTCAATTGAACGCCCGTGGGCTCCTCAACAAGTTCAATTAGTTCCAACTTTGACTACCTGACGCCACTGTCACTGACACCCAGCGGCGAACGTTGGAACTTGATAGGGCGTTTCTAACCAAATAACCTACAAATTTCGGCTCCACACTACCAATTGTAGTGGTAGGTTCTTTTACATACCATAAATCTAAGACATGGGTCCGCCGGCTTTACTTCCCCTCCGAATAAAGGCATATTGAACTATTTTAACGCTCTTAAAAATCTGATGATTTTGGCCGGACTTAAACCTGCGATCTTGGGCATAGCAGTTCAGCATGCTACAATTATTATTATTGCTTGCTGGTTTTTTTATGTACTTGTAATTGATTTCGTGATGAACATTTTGTGCAAAAAAGAATTTCGCAAAATCAGTTTGTGCAAATTTACGAGGATTATAAATTAATTTTATAGAGTTTGGTTATAGAAGGGGACCCGGGAGATTCCAGCCCCAGGGCCCGTCGCCGCTCTCTTTGGCCCCGCATGTAGTCCCGTGTACTTTGGGTGTGTGTAGAATCTGTCCCGAAAACCGGTGTTAATTGTGATGGCTGTAACAGTCTGTAATTCGGGTAAGGACGGCAGACGGTCAATTTCAGTAGTTGTTTCTAATTTTGCTACCAAACACTACCGTCAACGACACCTACCTGTGAACTTGGCTACTAGATGCCACCGCAACCAGCAACGAACTTTGGAATCCCCCCCGAAGGAAGGCATACTGAGGAATTTTTAACGCTCTTAAAAATCCGACGACTGCAACCGGGTTTGAACCCGCGACCTTTGGCATAGAAGTTCAGCATGCTACCAGTTACACCACTGAAGCCGCTTCCCACAGAGACAGATGGAAAACTGAATGTGATCTCGTGCAGTGGCGTTGTCATGGTAACCTAGGATGGCTCTTGGCATTTTCTTATAATTCCGAAATCATTTTGCTCATCCCTTGGCGTAATGGTGGGTCATATCAAAAATTCTTTCAGACAAAAGTTGTAGGTAATTAATAGGGGAATATTGTCCATTTTATACGGTTTTGATATTGTGCCTATTAAGAGAGATATGATTTTTGTTTCCCTAAAAACCCACTTTTTCCCACCTCTTTGGTCAATGGCTGGTGCTATCAAAAATAATTTCAAACATAAATTATTGGCCCATATTCGACACATAGTATGAACTTTGATGGATTCTATATTTCCATATTAAGAGAGTTATAGTGATATTTTACTTTTTCGAAAAAAAAAAGCCCCCCATTTTCACCCCCTTCGATCGATTTTGCCCAATAACGAACTCGATCGAGATTTTAAAGGGATACATATTATATACACTATTCAAGGTGATTGGTGCAAAATTGCGGTAGTTATCGTGTCCACAAGAAAGTGATATAAGTAGGTAAGATTAGCGGGTTCTGGCACAGGGGCTAATGGGCAAGATGGCCGCCGCGCGCAACCAGCCCTATGTTATTCTTAAGGAGGGGACAGTCAGAGCTGGCACAGGGGCTAATGGGCAAAATGGCCGCCACGCCCTGCGACCGTCAATGACGTCACAGGGACAGGTCGGCCGTGTAGTTGCCAAATGGAACATTTATTATTATTATTATTAGGTAATTATTAATTGATCATGTATAATCAAGATCAGCCTTATATTGTCCACCTCGTGGTAAAGCGGCTAGTAATCTTAAATGTCACCGCGGAGGCCCGGGTTCGATTCCTGGCTCTGCCAAGAAATTTAATTTCTGGTCTCACGAGTGGAACGGGGTACACTTAGTCTTGTGAGGCAAAAGTGAGAAAAGGCGGGTTTAATTCATACCTCTGCCATTCAGCCTAACCCAACTTCATTTAACTTCACCTAACATGACCTTAGTTCACCTAACCAAACATGTCCTCACCTCACCTAACCTAACCTAACCTAACCAAACAAGTCCTCACCTAACCTAACCTAGCCTAACCTAACTTCAAAGTCAGAGCAAATGAGAGCCAATGTGAGAGCACACATAATAAACTAAGTTATAACCTAACCTAACCTAACTTCAAAGCCAGAGCAAATATGAGAGCAAATGTGAGAGCACACATAATAAACTAAGTTATAACCTAACATAACCTAACTTAAAAGTGCGAGCAAAAAAAGTGAGAGCAAAAAGTGTGAGCAGAAAAGTGAGAGCAAATGTGAGAGCACAAATAATAAACTTAGTTATAACCTAACCACACCTAACCTAACCTCACCTAACCTAACCTAACATAACCTACCTTCAAAGTGCGAGCAAATATGGGAGCAAACAGTAAGAGCAAAAAGTGTGAGAAAAAGTGAGAGCAAAAAGTGGGAGCAAAAAAGTGGGAGCAAAAAGTGGGAGCAAAAAGTGGGGGAAAAAAGTCGGAGCAAAAAAGAGGGAGCAGAAAGTGGGAGCAAAAAAGTGCAAGCAAAAAGTGAGAGCAAAAAGGTGGGGAGCAAAAATGTATGAGCAAATGGGAGAGCACACATAATAAACTTAGTTATAACCTAACCTAACCTAACCTAACCCACAGAAACCTCATTTAAAGATTTTAGATTTTACATTTTAACATTTTTGATTTTTTTCATTTTACATTTTTGGAGTTTACATTTTACATTTTTCATTTTGTTGTATTTTAGATTTTAGGTTTTTAGATTTTGCATTATAAATTTAAGATTTTTTTATTTTAGATTTTACATTTTCCGAAAAGAGTAAACTACAAGGTCACATACCTAACCTCACCAAACCTAACTTTCACAAACCTAACTTAAGCTAATCCAAAGGCTAATGCCCATACACAAAGTATATAAGGGCACATGCAACTATCCTTATGCTAGTCTTATAGGCTACTGTACAACATGATCACTACCCCAACCGGGTATTTTTTTTTTTCATTTTGTTGTTTACACATTTGTCAATTTTGCAATTTCCCATTTTCAGTTTTTTTTTAAAATGCCGGTTTTAAGTTTTTCAATTTCATAATATGGAAACATGGATTTTGCATTTTGTTGTTTACACATTTGTCAATTTTCCAACTTCCCATTTTCAGTTTTTAAAAAATGTCAGTTTTAATTTTTTCAATTTCATAATATGGAAACATGGATTTTGCATTTTATTGTTTACTCATTTATCTATTACACAATTTCCCATTTATAGTTTTTAAAATGTCAGTTTAAAGTTTTTCAATTTCATGATATAGAAACATGGATTTTCCAATTTGTTGTTAACACATTTGTCAATTTACCAAATTCCCATTTACAGTTTTAAAAATTTCAGTTTAATATTTTTCTATTTTGTCCATATGGAAACATGGATTTTCCAATTTGTGTTTTACATGTTCATTTTGCATTAGGAGTGGAGAGAGGTTGGTAGTAATTAAAAATGTACAAGCAGTGTCCATACAATATTTTTTATTTTAAATACATGTACACTATTTACACATAATACATTTTATATATATTCTTTTTTGTTATAAATTGTACAGTTGTTTTTATTTTGTTTTCTATTTTATTTATTTTTTGATTATGAACACCATTTTTTTAAATTTTTGTAGTGCTATTGTTTTATTTCCTAAATTGTTTTGTTTTATGTATTTGCTAGTTGCAGGTAGAAGATTTTGATATTCATAACTTAACTCTTTAAGCTTGTTTAATGATTGAGTAATGACTGCCCCACACATACTTCTCCTCAGTATAACTTCGAAGGCGTAACCCCTGGTTGGGATTCCGACCTCGAAGCTTGAAGCAGATAGAACATCCCTGGACGAGGATATTCGGACAGAATGTCCGTTGATGGAAGCCTGAACCCTTAAACCCAAATCCGCGGCGATATGCCGTAACCAATGAGAGAATAAATTTTTAAAAACATGAACAATAAATATATTTTAGAATAATATTTATACAACAAGTTGGTTGTTGAATTTTATACACATTTGGAATATTGGCTTACAATTAATATTATTTGATTAAACACAACACTTGGGAAAGCCCTAAGAAACCCCATAGTATGTTAAAGGTTATGATCTTAAACGACGGCAGCCATGCAAGCAAGTAACTCCCGGAATCGGTAAGTATGAAAATTTTAATATTCTCGTGGATGGTTAGACCCAGGAGAAGAAAATAAATCCCGAACAAAATCTAGTTTAAGAAAATAGAGAGAGAACATGCAGGAAACTCACCGTAATAACCATCTCTCATCCAAACACCAAATGTGATCAGGGTAAATCCCATCATTTATAAGGTGAATAATTAGCACCAAACTCTGGCAAGAATCAGGCCGAAAAAAAACGAGAATAAGTCAACTCGCTTGAATATAGCGAAGCTAGGCCAATTTCGGATAATTAATATCGATTTTAAATAGCAAGACATGCTTGCACCAAATACCAATGGCGGCAAGGCCACGCAAAGGATCCCATTTGAGGATAAATCAATTAAAACCGTAAAACGGCACAGATATTTATTTCGATCACGAAATGCACACCAAAGGTGTAGCGACACCCAATCAGATTACTCAGAACCAAACTTAGTTCATAAGAACAGAAAAATATTGGCGATTGAGTTAGAGCGAAGCTCACGACGTCTTTTCATATAGCAAGGCTTATCTTCAACTTATTGCGACCATCGAAATTACCAAATTAAATTATCATGGCTGGAAAACAAAAGAAAATTGCCCGACAACAAACGCCAAGGCAAGAAAAGAAAAGGGGAAAACTAAGCTAGCCGAAGCTCCAAAATAAGAGAACTAAGATACAATCACAAGTATTTTCATTTTACTTAAAATAATCCTAGCTTAGGAAGGCGTCACTCACATTTTAAATTGGCATCGTAAAATAAAAATAAAATATTTAATAAGAAAGAATAAGGAAAATCATTTGGCCTAATAACAATATTATGGGCCCATATTAGAATGCAAAACCTACTAACTACATTATATTAAACTAGCCTGAGACTAGTGCGATGCCACGCAAAAAATCTAAAGTCTTGAAATTAAGACGCAATGGAGATTCACGACACGAATTCCTCCTCAAGCTAAGTTATCACAATCAGTTAATTTAAGCATTCTTTCCCTCCTAGAAGATCAGTTCTCGTTGCTTCATTTGCTGTTTGAGGTTCAATAGGTTTACCTGAAGTTTTAGGTGACCCCATATTCCCTAAGGAATTGGGGCCGGAGCGGAGCTCCAATACGTCCACACCTTTTAAAATCACATCTTGGAATTCTTGGCTTCCCCACGCCGAGAAGGAACGCCACGGAAAATCAGTCCATGCGCATGCGCATCAATCATCTTCCACTGCTTCTAGCTCGCAGTGACGATATTCAGAACTAGTAAACAGTTGAAGGAGTACATACTGCCAACATAAAATCGGATAGAGTTATTGAAAATATATGGCACTAATGTTCACCAGCACGAAATATGATTGGTAGAACTGACCGTTGCGAACACAGACGCTGATTGGCAATGAGAGTAGTTTGAATTTAAAAGTTCGAAGAGCGCCAGATTAAGGTAGTTAAGTTCATAATTTTTGCCACATCACTCAATAATGACATATATTGCAAGGTCAATTGTTGGCTTCCGGAATAATTGAACCGGTCGACCTGAGTCATATAGTTCATGGGGAAGGTTTTTAATTCAGTCTATATATATCTTCTTTTGAAACTGGGAAACACAGGGGCGACCATTGGGCTCTGAACTGAGTCCGTGATGATGACCAAGGGGCGACGAAGGACGGAGAAACCATGAGCAGATGTAATCGGCTCAGCCTCGCGTCACCAAAGGCCTACCAGGGGGCCTTCAGTTGATCTTGAAACCTCCATGCAAAACTGTTTTTGGCTCACCGAACAACAGTAACCAAAACTGTCACAGCAATTCCAGCATAACAGCGTGGCAGCCAGCCTCCACTCCTCCGACCAGCAGTTTGTGGACACCAACCACCAAATGACAGGTGCTCATACGTGATGACAACAGCCCGAGCTCTTAGGCTATGTCACGATAGCGAGGTAGAACCTCACTCACACTGGGCAAGCTGAAACAGAATCAAAACAGCAGAAAGGGGGCAACAGACACTCAAGATACGACTCTTGAAGATCTTCTTTCATGTCGACCTTGTCACCATTCACTTCTTCATGTCCTAATCACTTAAATATTTCTTAAGGCATCTCCCACTAACGATTCATTATTGATCACAAATCCCACTGCAAGTCCTCTCTCCGTATTAACTTACTCTTACTTCACAGATACTATTCATGAACAAATCAACAAAACTTTCAAGTTATTAATTCAAGATCATTAAGTTTAAATTACATTTTAATAATATTGACAATTTAAATAATTAACAATAAGACGGAACATCACAAACGATGATCCGATTAACCCGAGCAAGTTCACCAACCAATTCCTAACCATTTACATACTAATCAAAAAATCACAAAATTCATGATACGGGGCGCTACAGAACATAGTATAACTCCCCAAGGTCGTGGTGACTCGGCTGACGTGAACTGAACAACAAAAGCTTCCTTGAGGCAGTTCCAGATAATTTTAAATTACATTAAATAAGTAACACAAACAGGAACACACACATCACAGATGGTTCACAATACCAAAAAAAAAAAAAAACAACAAGACGCAGCGAGAAAGGAATCCCCTCCTGAAAACACACAACTCACTTCAAGAAATGGAACCCTCGACACCCTGCTCCATACCGATTAACCATCCACGAAAACTGTTGACACCACAAGAACAACGTTTTCCTAGTGAAGACTTCTCACCCTATCAATGCGATACTCTATCATACTTGTCATGACCAACGTAGCACCAATCGACAATTCAACCAAGGATTAAACATAACCCTTTAGCATGGTAGGAATCATTCCCACTCCAGACTTGTGAACATCTTTGACTTCTTCTCATGTCTTTTCAACCGTACCAATCCAACTTGACATTAACTCGTATTTCTCATCTCATAACCTTGAGACTTCACAACACTAACATACTAAGGAGTTCATTAATAATGAATCCTTCTAAGAAAATCGAATCAAGAGTGCCCACGAGCAAATGCGGGTCAACTCCCCTTTCACTGAAACTTCACAGAAATGCGACTTCAACCACTTCATAACCATATACTCGAACAGGTAGCTAACTAGGAGCTCCTAATGATTAAACATACCGGAATTTTAAAGAATGGGAAGAAAGACCTTAGACGGTAAGAACGCCTCAAGAAGGCTTCGCCGAACACAAGAAAAGAAACTGTAGGTTACAGTTCGCCGAAAATCCACAGACCAACCTTATGCCAAACCAATTTGGTACATCAAACACGACACCAGACTCCGTCAAATGACTCACAAGTCTACTTGAAATCTCTTCACTTGATGATTTACAACCAACCACTCATTGGTACACTTCACCTTCAATTCACCGACAAGACTTTACATTGACAAGATGACTAACCTCACTCTATAATTCTCGCCTTAGTCAACAGCTGCCACACAGCATGATAAGCACACAACAAGGGTTCCATTGCCCTTTCAAGAATTATAATGAACCTTCAGCTACAGCTGTTTCCTCCGATTCCCTCTCCCCTGCACCTTTACAGTAAGACAAATGCGTCCTGAAGATGCGTTTCCTACCTGAATCTTCCAATAGCACTGTAACTTCGGTAGGAAATGCCAACACCTTATACGGGCCAGTAAATCGCGGCATCAATTTCCCTGACACCTTGTTACCTGGAGTCTTTTTCCAAAAATTCTTGACATAAACCATGTCATCAACCTTAAATTTTCCCTGGACTCTTCCTTTGTTATACCTAACAGCCAACTTATCGTGAGAAATCTTTATTGCTTCTTGAGCTTCCTTCCAAATTTCCTTAACTCTCTCTGGGGTAGGTTGATCGGGCAGTAATTCATTCAACGACCATAAATTCGATAACGACGAGTTGGGATCAAAAGCACACATCAATGAAAACGGAGTCTTCCCATGTGACTCATGTTCTCCAGTATTAAAAGCATATACAAGCCAATGTAACGACGAATCCCATTTCGCATGATTCTCCCTATGATAAGCTATTAGAGCTGCCCTTAGATTTCGATTTACTCGTTCTGCTAAACTAGGATTAGGGTAATATGGGGTGGTAGTTACATGTGATATAGAATAGTCAAAACAGAAGTTCCTCATTTGGCCAGAGGTGAACGTCTTAGCATTATCCGAAATAAGATACTGACATGGCCCAAACGAACTGAATATGCTTTGCAGACATCTAATAACAGAACTGGTATTGCTCATCCTGGTTGGAAAGATCCAGCAAAATCTGGAAAATCCATCCACACACACGAAAGCAAACCTATTACCAAGTTTGGATCTCGGAAATGGCCCGACGAAATCCACAAACAACCTTTCCATGGGCCGAGACGCCGGTTCAGACGACAAAAACCCAACCTTACTAGAGACAGCTGGTTTACTAAGGTTACAAGACCGACATCCTAGCACGAACTTTCTGATATCCTTGTCCATGTGCTTCCAAGTAAACGACCTCCTTATCTTTTGTCGAGTCTTGAAAATGCCCAAATGACCCCCTACGGGTGACTCGTGAAAGTAACTGAGCATACCGTCAACTAGCTGAACAGGTAAAACCACCTTAGGTTTTTTTATCATGTTGAGCGACACAACATAGAACACCGGAACGCAAGAAATAAGGATGAACACTTTCACCAGAATTAAGTTTATCGATGATAGTTAACAAATTTGGATCCTCTTTCTGATGGATGGCAATGTCCTTGAATAACAAGGGAGAATTATTTAACATATGCTGGGCAGAATTCACCCCCACCCTTACCTCAATAGCTGGAACAGGACCAACTTCCTTGATGCTCAGAGGAGCTTCCTCATACATCCTACTGAGACAGTCTGCAACTACGTTCTCAGATCCCTTTATGTGTCGAACGTTAAACTTAAATGACGAAATACGGGTCGCCCACCTTGCAATCCTGCCCGTTTTTCGAGGTCTAGCCAATACCCAACTGAGAGCTTCATTATCAGTCTCTAGATCAAATTCCAAGTGTTCAATATACATTTTAAACTTTTCCAGGGCAAACATCACAGCGAGCCCCTCTAGCTCGTAAACAGAGTAGTTAGATTCAGGTCCAGTTAACGTCCTGGAGGCGAACGCTATCGGCCTCCGACCTTCATCTCCATCCTGTAATAGGACAGCTGCAACAGCTCCTAACGATGCATCCGTTTGAATTACAATTTTTTTTATTGAAATCAGGTACAGCCAGCACAGGTGCCTTACACAACGCACTCTTAAGGTCTTCAAACGCAGACTGTTGGGATTCGCCCCACTCGAACGCAACCTTCTTCTGCCTAAGACGATTTAAAGGCAGAGCTCGCCTAGCAAAATCAGGAATAAACTTCCGAAAGAAATTTATCATCCCAACGAATCTAGCAACTCCCTTAACATTCACCGGGGTCTTAAAATTGCGAATGCTTTCAGTACGTGCAGGATCAATAGACACCCCATTACTAGAAACAATGTGGCCCAAGAAGGAAATTTGCTTCTTAGCAAACGATGTTTTGGAAATTTTTACAGTTAAACCAGCAGTTTTAAGCCTTTCCAAGACTTCCTCTAAATGATGAACATGATCATTGAAATTTTCACTAAAGACCACGACATCGTCTAAATAGTGGTACAAGAACTTGAACTTGATGCCGGAGAAAACTCTATCCAATAATCTACTCAGGACTGCTCCTCCAGTAGATAAGCCAAAGGGCACGCGATTAAATTCAAATAAATTCCAATCAGTGGAAAATGCAGTCAATGGCTTGGATTCCTCGGCCAACGGTATCTGATTATACACCTGCGTTAAATCCAGCAGGGTGAAATAGCGAGCATTTTTGAACCAACTAAAACAATTATGGAGATCGGGAAGAGGTATTGATTCTTGAACAACCTTTTTATTCAACCTACGATAATCCACGACCGGCCTAAAACCACCCCCTGCCTTTGGCACCAAGAAGATTGGTGAGGAATACGCAGAAGTAGAGGGTCTAATTACACCATCTGCCAACATTTTATCGATTATCTTTTTCAGCTCAACCATTTTCGGTGGACTCAACCTATACGGCGGATGTCGCACAGGAATGTTGTCAAGAGTGACAATCTTATAAGACATTAGGTTGGTAACCCCTAACCTGTCAGTGAAAACTTCAGGAAAACGTGAGCATAAATCTCTTATAATGATAGCCTGGCCATCAGACAAATCCCCCAAATCTAAATCATTAACACCGAAAGAAACCTCAGGCGACTCTTCCTCGTCAACCTCCACACAATCAACTCCCATCTCATATTTCACAGAATTAAAGAATAGTAATTTAACATGAGGGCAAAAATTAAACCAGAAAATGTCTCTTTCTATATTCAATGACAAACCCGAATATGACATAAAGTTCGCTCCCAGAATTACAGGACACGACAATTCAGACACGACCCAAAATGAAAATTTCCATGAAAAATTATAAATGTGAACCTTGAGTTTGACAGAACCCAAGATCGCTAATTGCGAATTATTAGCCGACACCAACTTCACGTCAACTTTAGTCAAGGGTGAAAATTTGCAAATATCTTTCATTCCCAAATACCACTTTTCGCTCATTAAAGATGCAGCACTGCCCGAGTCCAATAATGCATCAACATTAGCATCGTTAATCCAAACCTTGATAACAGGAGAGGCCAATAATTTGTTAGAAGAAACTTTATAACACAATTCACTATCCTTTTCAAGAACATGAACCGTACCTGACATCGGCGGTATCAAAACCTGTTCTTCACGATGCCAGTCCTCCTCCTGTCAATCTCGACCAGCATTACACTCCCGATCTGAGTGATCTCCCTGACCACAACGATTACATTTGACCAAATTAATATTCTCTCGACCACCAACACCTTGTCCATTGAACATGTCTCGACGATCCTGATTATTATCATTGTTATACCCCCGATCATTTCCTCCTCTAGGCGGATTTGCTTGATTCCTCACATCACGAGGACGATCCTGACCACCTTGAGGTCGTACATTCCCCCAACGATTATTATTTCCCTGAGGTCTTCGATTCACCCACGTTTCAGATTTGCCTTGAAATCTGGAATTATTCCAACGATTTGATCCCTCCTGTGGCCTACTGCGACCCGATTGATACAACTGACTAATATGACATCTCTGAGACTCACCTTGTCTCACGGATTCAGCATGCACAACCACAGCATTCAATTCAGATAAGGTACGTGCTCGATACCCCACTCCTATTACTGACCTGAACTCCGGACCTATTCCATCCAAAATATGTGAAACTAATTGTTCTTCAGTGAAGTTAATAGAAAAAACCTTGGCAAACTTCAGAATATCCTGAACATACGAACTTAGAGACTCACCAAAACATTGAACACGAGAGAAATATTGATGTTCAACTGGACCTCTCAATCGTACTGGCACAAAATTTGATAAAACTAAATTAATAAACTCCATAATCCGAGTATTTCGACCCATGGCTTCCACTACCATACTTCTCATCACACCACTAGTAATAGGAAACATCAGTTGGTAAATTTGAATATCCGTAACATCAAATACTTCAGCATACTCGTAGATATCAACTAATTCTCTCAAGAACTGAATAACACCATCAGTAGTATCGGTGCAAAGGTTTTTTAATTTACCAACACAAGCTGTTAACGGATGAGTTAAATTTCCAAAATTGTTGTTCGAGTACACAGAACGTCCATTACCTCTTTCTCTTATTTCATCCCGAACAGGCGACCTAAGTTCACGACTCGGCCTACTAATCGTTCTTTCACTCGATTCACGTTGGGGTGAAAAATCCAACCGATTTCTCAATCTAGCATCCCTATTTTCAGAAAAGGAATGATGCTGTCCAGTACCACTCAGGAAATCAGTTTGGTGCAGCCTTGTCACGCCGAAATTCCTTCTCCTAGATAAGTCTACCATTTCATTACTATTCACAACTACACGAGCATGAATTCTATCAGTAGTGGACACCGAACATACAGGGCGAGAATTGACCAATGAATCACTATAAGTTACACCACTACACGAATTACTCATTGTGTACACAGGCAATTCACTGCACACACTCCTTGGCATTCCGGAAGAAACTGAACACACCCCATCCTTTGATCTCATATCAACCGAAAAATCATTATCAATCCCAGAATTAGCAAACGATGAATTGGGTTCATCAGACACAACCCTTAACCTGAAATCTGACAACACATGAGATTCGTTGACCAAATCCTTTTTCACTGAAGGCACTCCTCCCACGTCTAATTTAGCAAACCGTGACATCAACCCTTCACCAACTTCTTTCCTTTCATCCACACGAACACCTGACATACCCAACTTAAAATTCTTCCTTCTACCAACAATTCCATCAGCAGAAATTTTTTTCCCAACCTTTAACACAGGTGCAGTTGCCATAGCACCGTCCAACTGAAATAAAGGATTAGTCACACGAACAGGATGTGCTACAGGATTACTCCCATCATCAATTCCAACTACTGAGCTACCTTGAGCACTACTTTCTACCGGCAAGTTACTAGGAGGATTAGAATTTGGAACGCTCACTTGAATACCCTCGCCTGACTGAATTACATTAAGACCTTGCCTACTATCATTGACTACAGGTAATGAAATATGTTCAGAACGATCAGGAGGCACATCAGAACAAGTATTCTGCTGACTATTCAACTGAATAAAATCTTGAAACTCACTAACATCAAATATAGGATCAGTATCCTCAAATACCCTTTCAGCACTTCTTACTAAACTCAATTGCGCTTCAATTACTTCAATGAACTCATCATCAGATCTATAAACACATCCAGAAAAAATATCCTCACATCGAGTAAATAAATACCGTAACCTAGCTCTCAATCTGTCATACTGTGATGCTGTTCCATATTCTTCCAAAAAGAAAAGGTTTACAATACTACTGCACAAATCAACTTTGTATTGTATCTGGAACTTACTCAACTGGAAGTCTTGATCGCGATCCAAGGTAAGCAATTCGACAGGAACATGCAAGGAATTCCACATAACAACACGAGCCGAGGCCAGATCCGGTGGTGTTACAATATTTCTTATGGTCAATTCATAGTTGACTTCATCCTCATACAAATTAAGAGGATCTGGTACATAGGGCTCCGCCATGGTGAAGATATGAAAAAGACAAAACAAGGATTAGCCAAGTACACAATTTCAGCACCCTACCAAATAAATCTTAACAAAATTCAGGTAATGAACAACCAACTTGTTTGTTACAGTTATTTATCGCAGTAATCATAACCACGCTCTGCTACCACTAACTGCCCCACACATACTTCTCCTCAGTATAACTTCGAAGGCGTAACCCCTGGTTGGGATTCCGACCTCGAAGCTTGAAGCAGATAGAACATCCCTGGACGAGGATATTCGGACAGAATGTCCGTTGATGGAAGCCTGAACCCTTAAACCCAAATCCGCGGCGATATGCCGTAACCAATGAGAGAATAAATTTTTAAAAACATGAACAATAAATATATTTTAGAATAATATTTATACAACAAGTTGGTTGTTGAATTTTATACACATTTGGAATATTGGCTTACAATTAATATTATTTGATTAAACACAACACTTGCGAAAGCCCTAAGAAACCCCATAGTATGTTAAAGGTTATGATCTTAAACGACGGCAGCCATGCAAGCAAGTAACTCCCGGACTCGGTAAGTATGAAAATTTTAATATTCTCGTGGATGGTTAGATCCAGGAGAAGAAAATAAATCCCGAACAAAATCTAGTTTAAGAAAATAGAGAGAGAACATGCAGGAAACTCACCGTAATAACCATCTCTCATCCAAACACCAAATGTGATCAGGGTAAATCCCATCATTTATAAGGTGAATAATTAGCACCAAACTCTGGCAAGAATCAGGCCGAAAGAAAACGAGAATAAGTCAACTCGCTTGAATATAGCGAAGCTAGGCCAATTTCGGATAATTAATATCGATTTTAAATAGCAAGACATGCTTGCACCAAATACCAATGGCGGCAAGGCCACGCAAAGGATCCCATTTGAGGATAAATCAATTAAAACCGTAAAACGGCACAGATATTTATTTCGATCACGAAATGCACACCAAAGGTGTAGCGACACCCAATCAGATTACTCAGAACCAAACTTAGTTCATAAGAACAGAAAAATATTGGCGATTGAGTTAGAGCGAAGCTCACGACGTCTTTTCATATAGCAAGGCTTATCTTCAACTTATTGCGACCATCGAAATTACCAAATTAAATTATCATGGCTGGAAAACAAAAGAAAATTGCCCGACAACAAACGCCAAGGCAAGAAAAGAAAAGGGGAAAACTAAGCTAGCCGAAGCTCCAAAATAAGAGAACTAAGATACAATCACAAGTATTTTCATTTTACTTAAAATAATCCTAGCTTAGGAAGGCGTCACTCACATTTTAAATTGGCATCGTAAAATAAAAATAAAATATTTAATAAGAAAGAATAAGGAAAATCATTTGGCCTAATAACAATATTATGGGCCCATATTAGAATGCAAAACCTACTAACTACATTATATTAAACTAGCCTGAGACTAGTGCGATGCCACGCAAAAAATCTAAAGTCTTGAAATTAAGACGCAATGGAGATTCACGACACGAATTCCTCCTCAAGCTAAGTTATCACAATCAGTTAATTTAAGCATTCTTTCCCTCCTAGAAGATCAGTTCTCGTTGCTTCATTTGCTGTTTGAGGTTCAATAGGTTTACCTGAAGTTTTAGGCGACCCCATATTCCCTAAGGAATTGGGGCCGGAGCGGAGCTCCAATACGTCCACACCTTTTAAAATCACATCTTGGAATTCTTGGCTTCCCCACGCCGAGAAGGAACGCCACGGAAAATCAGTCCATGCGCATGCGCATCAATCATCTTCCACTGCTTCTAGCTCGCAGTGACGATATTCAGAACTAGTAAACAGTTGAAGGAGTACATACTGCCAACATAAAATCGGATAGAGTTATTGAAAATATATGGCACTAATGTTCACCAGCACGAAATATGATTGGTAGAACTGACCGTTGCGAACACAGGCGCTGATTGGCAATGAGAGTAGTTTGAATTTAAAAGTTCGAAGAGCGCCAGATTAAGGTAGTTAAGTTCATAATTTTTGCCACATCACTCAATAATGACATATATTGCAAGGTCAATTGTTGGCTTCCGGAATAATTGAACCGGTCGACCTGAGTCATATAGTTCATGGGGAAGGTTTTTAATTCAGTCTATATATATCTTATTTTGAAACTGGGAAACACAGGGGCGACCATTGGGCTCTGAACTGAGTCCGTGATGATGACCAAGGGGCGACGAAGGACGGAGAAACCATGAGCAGATGTAATCGGCTCAATGACCATAGGCATGTGCACCTATACCATCAGCATCAATCATTCTTTTATCATCACCAGGACACAAATCAATTTTGTTTAGTCTTATAGATGATATGTCATGTTGTTTAGAAGCGATAATGTTCATTGGTATTCTTTTTACATTGTTTTTCATGACACAATCCTTATAATCATGAAAGCTTATACAATTTTTGACAACACCTCTGTTAATACCTTTAATCTTTTTGATTTATTTACCATTTATGTCTAAAGCGTACAGTTTAGCTCGAAGGCCAACAAATGCTTTTATAATTTGTACACAAGGCTCGTCTTTAAATTTCCCCAACGTTTTCTTGTTTGATGTAGAGTAACATATGTGATTAGTAGGATAATCTGATGTGTCCAGGTGTTCTAGGAAATCCAACTTGTCTTGATATACATCTGGGGTGTTAACCAAATAAATGAACGAGTCGGTATCCATATACATCAGCTTAAGATTGTTCATTCCATAATAGGGTAGCAGGACATCATAGTGGTGGGAATACATTAGAGTTTTTGAAATATCCAGTATACACATTCCAATATATATATATATAGGCTTATTGAATACAATGTTACGTTTAGCCATGTGGAAAGCAGCTAGGTTAGGACCATAAATGGTTCTGTCAATAAATGTCGGCTTTGCTATTAGCTTTTCTGCCTTTTTGCTGTCAGTCACAAGACGTATGTCTATTCTTTTACGGATATGTTCCATTGTTTTTCCAAAAATGGCATTGTTGAACAATTTGTACAGATTTTCTCAAAATCATTTTTGGCTTGTTTTCGAAGGTTGCTATTAAAATCAACTTATGCCTTTAACCAAGGTCTTTGCTTAAACTTTAACACACAATGAATTTTTATCAATTTTATTCCGTGATCTAAAGCCAGTTTTAATGCCATGTAGTGAACAACATATCGCCTTCGATTTCCAAGATGAGGAATTAGTTTTTTCAGAGACGAATCCTTAGGTTGTGTACACTCTGGTAGGAAAGGTAAATCCTTGTGTAGATCATGAAGGTCAGATGGGTAATCAACATCAACGTCTAGAATGTATCCCACAGGATCGTATTTCTTTAGTTTTTCTAGATCAACAGTATCTGGAGAAACCCACTGAAATCCACCATAAGGAAGGGAGTGGCACATAGCCCACCCGTATTGGTTGTTGGCATCATCATAGGTTATAAACTGCGATGGTTTCTCAGAATCATAGATTTCCATGTATTTATTGTTAGCTTCAGCATACCGATGAGACACCTGGCATATGCCTCCACGTATTCCAGACTCGATTAGAAGAATCTGATCGTAAACCTGTAGCAATTCCGGTTCAATTCCTGAGTAAAGGAGCATTGCCTCGAAACTTAAACCAGGCGATGTAAAAAGTGTGCAACATCCACTCGGTGTGTTTCTAGTGTTTTGTTTCTAAACGTTTCAAAGCTGTCTGCAAGAAGGAGTACATCTGAAGTTAGGTAGAGGTCACTATATTCCCCTAGAGTTTTAATGTTGAACTGATTCCACACATTTTTGGCATGTTCATAGTCTTCTTGACTAACATATTCTTGACTTAATTTGTTAAAGAATAGCTCTTTTGGAGGTAAACACGTTTCACTTAACTTTTCCCATGAATCAATGTAGTCATAACAAAATACCCCTTTACGAGTCATCAGCATTGCATTTTCTTTTCTAAAGTACTTGTCTGTTTCAGGGTATGATGGTAAGTTGGAAACTAAGTTTTCCAAATTACTCGGCACTAACCGAAACGTGTCCACAAATCGAAGCTTAACATTTCCTACATATTTGGTGAAGGAAATGTTCTTTTCTTTGGTGTTAGCGATAACATCCACTCTCTCAGTAGTAAATCCCAATTGCTTTACAATGAAATTAGCGTCGTAGCCACTCATATTATGTAGAAATACAGGAACGGCGTTAAGTGTTTTACACCTCAAATTACAGTTCTTTTGAGCACCTCCACGATATTCCCCTGTAATATGGCAATGGTCTCGAACTTTCCAGTCCTCTTTGGTAAATGGTTTCTCACACAAATAACAGGTTTCAGAACATTGGATTTCTGCTTCTTGATCCTGAGTTAAGGCCTTTAAAACATTTAAGCTGTAAAGGCGATCAATTCCATTAGCTATTGAGATCAAACAGTCCATAAACATTTCTGCAGCGTCAGGTCCACGATAAGTAACAGGTTGGCTTGGAAGGTTTGTCTTTATGTGTTCCACAGCTGGTGAGGGTTTAACGTGCCATAGCTCATGGGAACATGACTCTGGTATGGGACTGTATAACTTGCTTCAGGATTGGGTAGACATGTTTGATAGGGTAACAGTATACCTTCAAAATCTGCATAGATAACGTAAGGTATTCTGTGCATTTTTTCCACATTTAAGAATTTAACAAAGGGGTTTTTAATAGGCATTTCAACCCTAGCAATGTCATGCTGAACACACAAAGCTCTACGTTCTTTTAATTTTCCATTCCTTGTTGCCCACATTGATTATCGAAGTGAGTAAAACACCGTTTACACGTATATATCTTATGTTCATGGCGGGTAATCTGATGTCCTACTAGTTTATCAAAATCTTTGATAAAGACGTAGTGGTTCTGTCCAGATGATGAACTTAGCAGAAGGAGGTCGCGATGGTCTTGCAGCTCTTGATCCACAACCTTTAGAGGGAACAATTTGTTGTCTTGTTCCAGTCCAAATACATTTATGGATATGTCGTTGGCTTTCTCAAATTTGGGAATGTCAGCTAGTAATGTAGGAAATGATATTACAGAAAAATCATACTTGTTGTCCAGGTCCTTGTATTTACTAATGCGTTGAGCATTCTTTTTAACCAGTTTTGCTAAAATGTCATACATAAAACACTTTTTATCTTTCAAGTTTTCTGGTTAATGCAGGCTTTTCTTGCGTGTATGGCTGTTGGTAATGAAATATATGTGCTACCACGCAAGGGATTTTACTTATTTATTTTCAATCGTACTCCTTCCACTGCTAACAAAGCCGAATTATTGCCTTTTAGCTCAGATTCCTCCATTTCCGTAGTTAACTTTTTAAATTGTGTTTCCAAGAAACTACTTAAGTCCGTTTCCAAAAATAGAGCCTGATTCCTTTTTTTAAAAGCACGATCTGTAATTTCGTTGGTGGACGTATGAATGAATCTACATTCAGCCACAAGATTAACTTTGATCGACTTGTGCATTGCTAATTCTGTGTGCATAGCTTGTATTATTTGCTGTTTGGACTCTTTAAGGTATGAATTTAAATCCTTACACGTATCAAAACGTATGTAATAGGATTTAAGTCGACCTTCAAAATATGTCTCATATTCAATAAGTCCATTTTTGTCATGGACCAATGACAGTAGGTAATGTTTTGTAGGCTCCGCTTTATGTCTTTTAACTGCCGGCACAACATTACAACATTATTCATGCCGACGTCCGTTGTACACATTGTTGAATGTACTACCACAGGTCTTGCACTCATGGAATTCACCACACGATACTTCATGTCACTTCCTATGATATTCTCGAAGAAAAGTCTTTCCACACTCTTTACACATATAGCTAGGAATGGGTTCTTCCATTATGAATGTTGATTTCTGCATACAGCTGCTTACTGCGTATAACAGGGCTAGTGGTTGGTCGGTGAGACGGTCTTTCGCGATGTGAACACCGTGAGAGTTGGTAGTTAACTGGTGATATTCTTGTAAAGGGTCCTCTAATATACCCTAGTCTGGACCAACAGCTCTTTACAGTGTATGACAAGGCTGTTGACTGGACAGTGAGACGGTCTTTCACGATGTGAACAATGTAACAAGTAGTAGTCAACTGATTGTATTCTTGCTAAGGGTTCTCTAATATATCATAGTCAAGACCAACAGCTACTTACTGTGTAGTACAAGGCTGTACAATGGTTGTTTTGACAGTCTTTCACCATGTGAACACCATGAGAGGTAATAATCAACTGGTGATATTCTTGCTAAGGGACCTCTAATATACCCTAGTTAAGTGTAACAGCTGCTTACTGCTTATGACAAGGCTAAAGACTGGTTGTTTCAACGGTCTTTCACAATGTAAACACTGTGACAGGTAGTAGTCAACTGAAAATATTCTTATAGCCTACTCAAGGTTATCAGGTACTTACTGCATATCAAAAGGCTGTACAATCATGTGTGTTAGGCACTCTTTCTTGCTAAGGACCCTAATATTCCCTACACAAGGCTATACACGTTAGTTCTGAACACTTAGTAGTTAATTGTATATTCAATTTTTATGCAAAGCTTATACAAGCATGTTTTTCATGAGGTAAAACTTTGTTAAATAGCTGCATGCTACACGCAAAGTATGTTTCCGCTATCTAGCGGTGACTATGAGAACTACTTAAACGACAAGCATGCTACCTAGCGCTCCATTTCAACACTCATTCACTGAACAACCAGCATGCTATCTATCGGTCGATATCAATACTCACTCAACTACCAGCATGCTACCTATCGGTCAATATGACAACTCATTCAACTACCAGCATGCTACATGGCTTTTTTTTGTCAGATTTTTGTTGGCTTTTGTATTAGCTCTCTCATATTTGCTCTTGCTTGTTGGGGCTTATTTGGTCTTGGGAAGTATGGCAGTCCTTTTTATGGCTGCATAATGTTTGTAAGCAGTAACAACAACAACAACAACAACAACAACACACAAAATTCAAAAAAATCCAAAGTACTCTAAGGTTTATCAATGACTCTCAACTCTTACACTTACCTCTATCCCATGACTAGGCAAAAAAATAGTGTATTTTTCAAATTTTTAAAAAAGTATTTGGAAAGTAGGCTATATCATTAAACTAAAAATCCTAAAAAGACATATGTTAACTCCAACACCTACCTCAAAACCACTCTCCGTCCAAAAATAGTGTATTTTTCAAATATTCCAAAACATAAGTGTTGTATGGGCTTAAAAGAATGGTCTCTATATCCTCTATTTTTTATAAAAACTTTTTTATTTTTTACATTTTTTTTGAAAAAAGTTCAATTTTGAATTTTTTATATTTTGGAAACTAAAGAGTTTACAAAAAAATTTGTTTGACATAAACGAATGGCCCTGACCCCATCTACCACCAAAATAAATTTCAAGTCGCTAGGACTAAAACTGTACATTAGGGGAGAGCGAGGGGTTCTGCCTCCCCCATCAACGTCTCCTCTGACGTCACATTTCGGGGCGGGGCTAGAAGCCCTCGCTCTTCCCTTCTGCACAGTTTTATTCCTAGGGACTTGAAATTTATTTTGGTGGTAGATGGGGTAAGGGCCATTCATTTATGTCAAACAAAATTTTTTGTGAACTCTTTAGTTTCCAAAATATAAAAATTTCAAAATTGAACTTTATTCAAAAAATGTAAAAAATATATTTTTTTAATAAAAAAAATAAAGGACATAGAGACCATTCCTTTAAGCCCATACAACACTTTTTAGAATCTTTGGTTTTATGAAAAATCGCCTACTTTCCAAAATGAACTTTTTCATTTTTATCCTACAGACCTGGAACTTGGTTTAAAGGTAGAGGGGATAGAGACCTTTCATTTATGTTAAACAAACTTTTTTGTAGAATTGCTAGTTTCCAAAATAGTGACCATTTTTCAAAATTCAATTTCT
Organism: Meconema thalassinum; assembly: GCA_946902985.2. NCBI lineage: Eukaryota > Metazoa > Arthropoda > Insecta > Orthoptera > Tettigoniidae > Meconema > Meconema thalassinum. The sequence continues at coordinate 253,083,793 of OX336396.1, forward strand.
GTCCTAGAAACTTGAAATTCGGTATGGTGCTAGAGGAGGTAAAGACAATTGATTTATGTCAAACAAAGTTTTTTTGTAACATTCCTAATTTTGGAAATATAGCCCATTTTCAAAATTAATTTTGTTTTGTCCTAGAGGCTTGAAATTTGGAATGGGAATAGAGGGGGTCAGGGCCATTCATTTATGTCAAACAAACTTTTTAATAGAATTCCTAATTGTGGTGTTTGAAGCCATATTTTCAGTGTTGCCTTAGTAAACAAGTGTTTAGTGCTTTTCAGTCGGTCAACACGAATGTACCCAAAAGAGATGGGTTATGCCCTAATCCTGAAATAAATTACATGAGATTAATAAAACACTAGGATGACCAGTTTCGATCGTCAAGCGATCATCATCAGATCCATTACACTTAGGCTATAAAATCTATGTTTGAAATACAGGTGAAAATATCTACAATATGTACAATTATTTAGTTGCAGTATTGGTACTGCAACTGTCAGTGTATGCTAAATGCAGTATATATGTTAGGTGAAATGCTAAATGGTGATAGCTATCCGGGGATTGTACTTTAGAGAGATTATATGGTTGTAAACTATGGTTAAACTATAAAATTTTAGGCTAACTACTTATCTGATTGTCTTCCGTACTACAGCTACTCGCAGTTTTCGTGTTTACTAGAACTCACTGTGCGGTCGACTGCGGTGGTTATCTTAACGACTGGTTTTTCCCTCCCTTCTCCCCCCTACCCCTACGTGCTGTGGGGAGTGATCGCGATGTGTTTATGTGAGGTGTTGCCAACCTAGATAAGATGTATGTTATTGAATGAGGTGGGTCTGCAACTATTAAAGACCGTGGATTAGCCCTCGCCACGCGTGGAGCATAACCCATTCGAACTAAGCGTTGACGGTCTTATGAGGACGTCCCGGCACCTTTAATACTGCCGCGAATATGGGCCTTGGTTTATTGCAGAAGAAAAGTACATCGTACACCTGATCCAGATAACATTTACCTATTAAAAACCCCCTAATTTCCCCCCTTTTTTATCTAGCTTGGCTGTGTCGCTAAATTGTGTTTTGTTTCCGACAGGGTGTGTTTTTTAGTAGCGTGAAGAGGGGTGAGCTCTCCATGAACGTGTGTTCATTTAGATTGTTGGGATTGTTTCGTTTGGCTAGGTGTATCTCGATTGCTTCCTTTATGTCAAGAGCTCTGCCTTTCGATTCGTGATGGATTATTTTAAGGTCCGACTCTATGTTGGTAAAGCTGTGCCCTGCGTCACACATATGTTCGCACACGGCTGAATGTGTTCCGTATCTTATCGCATTCCTATGTTCATTATAACATGTGTCTACTCGCCTTCCACTCTGCCCGATGTAATTAGCTTGACAATCGGTGTCTTGGCACGTTATAGAATATACCCCTGACCTTGAATACGGGTCACGTTTATTTAGATTACTATTTAGGAGGTGCCTAGCGGTTGTGTTTTTTGTCGTGAAAGCTATCTTTATGCCTTGCTTTTTGAATAGGTTAGTGATTTTATATGTATTCGCATTCGCATAGTTGAAACGCGCAAATTTTTTCTCATTACTGTCCGGTTTGGGAATCGTTTTATCTTTATTTTTATGTTTGGCTATAATTTGGTTTATTTTGCTTGGCGAGAAGTTGTTTTCCTTAGCTATTTGCATAATTGTTCTTATTTCCTTATTATAGTTGTCTTTTGACATGGGTATGTTTAAAGCCCTGTGCACCATTGAGTTGAAACCCGCTAGTTTGTGCGTACTGGGGTGATTAGACTGATTGTCGATTGCATGCGAGGTTTGTGTTGCTTTCCGGAATATGGAATATGAAAGGTCGTTGTCTTTACGTTCAATAGTTATATCGAGATAATTTATTTTCCGGTCTATTTCGGATTCCTTAGTGAATTTGATAGAGTGGTGAAGGCTATTAATGGATTGGAGAATTGTTTCTTCGCTTGTTAGTTCAGTATCGTAGATGCAAATTACATCATCTACGTATCTTTTCCATATTACTATTCCCTTTGTTGAAGTCTTTTCTAAGAACGCATTTTCTAGTGCATTGATGAAGATGTCAGCGATTAACCCACTTAGTGGCGATCCCATTGCTAGGCCTTCTCTCTGTGTGTATATTTTATTGTCGAATTGAAACACGTTTTGGTTGAGAACGACCCTCAGTAATCTCACAATCTCTTCAATTTCTTTTACCGAATTGTTGGATTTTAAGTTGTTTTCGATAGTGTTGATTGCTTCAATAATCGGAATATTGGTGTACATGTTAGTTACGTCGAAGGATACTAGCCTGAAGCTAGGTTTCATTTGTAGGGTGTTCAATGCTGTTACTAGTTCTGTTGTGTTCTTTACAGAGTTGTTTTTGTCGTTGGAAAGACGGCATTTTAAGATTTTTAGTAACTCTTTGCTGATTTTGTAATTAGGGGCATTCCTACAATTGACTATTGGTCTCATTGGGCATTCCTTTTTGTGTATTTTTGGTTGTCCCCTCAATGACGGTATTTTCGGGTTCATGTTTATTAGTTTTGATTTTTCGGCTTTGGTCAGTATGTATTCTGTTTCTTTTAGCGCACTTTTTATTTGTTTTTGGAATTTGTTGGTGGGGTCTTTTGTTAATTGCTTAAACTCATGAATTTAGACAAGTCAATTTGGTTCAACAAAAAATGTATAGAACTAAACCTCACACCTAAATACGTACCAATTAAAACCGTACCGAACACACCAGCCTCGATCATTTCAACTAAACAAGCCAAAGCGCTTTGGATAAAAAACGAATTAAGATTTGCATACATAAGAAAGCAAAAAATTAACCAACAATTATACGACATTCAATTGCAACTAAGTAATTTCTGGCACGCAGCCCAATGGGACAGCTTCACCGAGCACCTACATGACACCATCAAAATCAGAGCAACGAGGAAGCATGAAACGCTAGAAAATAAATTAAGAAAACTAGGAGAAACACAGAACCATCAATCTAACGAACAACACACGAATAACAATGAATTCAATTTCCACAGCAGAGTAAACATCAGAACGAACGTAACCTTTTCTCAAGGTGAAATGAATATGTTAGACAAAGGTTTGAAATACAACTGCACAGACGCACACACGAACCACAATATAAAACAGTTGATCACAGATATTGAGATAGCCAGTCACAAGCTCCCAGCAGAAGACAGGGAATTAACCAAAAATCTCGCCACCAACGAAGCCAAAAAAAAAATCCTCAAACGAGAGGGCGATAGCAATAACATTCAAAACAACAAACAACTCAAAGAAATAAAGTCGTTGAAACAAAAAATAAAAGAACATGACTTAATCATCACAAACGCAGATAAGGGAAACACTACAGTAATTTTGAACAAAACAGAATACATTGAAAAAACAGTCGAATTCCTAAACAACAACGAAATCAAGGAATTAACAAAAGACCCCACCAACAAATTCCAAAAACAAATAAAAAGTGCGCTAAAAGAAACAGAATACATACTGACCAAAGCCGAAAAATCAAAACTAATAAACATGAACCCGAAAATACCGTCATTGAGGGGACAACCAAAAATACACAAAAAGGAATGCCCAATGAGACCAATAGTCAATTGTAGGAATGCCCCTAATTACAAAATCAGCAAAGAGTTACTAAAAATCTTAAAATGCCGTCTTTCCAACGACAAAAACAACTCTGTAAAGAACACAACAGAACTAGTAACAGCATTGAACACCCTACAAATGAAACCTAGCTTCAGGCTAGTATCCTTCGACGTAACTAACATGTACACCAATATTCCGATTATTGAAGCAATCAACACTATCGAAAACAACTTAAAATCCAACAATTCGGTAAAAGAAATTGAAGAGATTGTGAGATTACTGAGGGTCGTTCTCAACCAAAACGTGTTTCAATTCGACAATAAAATATACACACAGAGAGAAGGCCTAGCAATGGGATCGCCACTAAGTGGGTTAATCGCTGACATCTTCATCAATGCACTAGAAAATGCGTTCTTAGAAAAGACTTCAACAAAGGGAATAGTAATATGGAAAAGATACGTAGATGATGTAATTTGCATCTACGATACTGAACTAACAAGCGAAGAAACAATTCTCCAATCCATTAATAGCCTTCACCACTCTATCAAATTCACTAAGGAATCCGAAATAGACCGGAAAATAAATTATCTCGATATAACTATTGAACGTAAAGACAACGACCTTTCACATTCCATATTCCGGAAAGCAACACAAACCTCGCATGCAATCGACAATCAGTCTAATCACCCCAGTACGCACAAACTAGCGGGTTTCAACTCAATGGTGCACAGGGCTTTAAACATACCCATGTCAAAAGACAACTATAATAAGGAAATAAGAACAATTATGCAAATAGCTAAGGAAAACAACTTCTCGCCAAGCAAAATAAACCAAATTATAGCCAAACATAAAAATAAAGATAAAACGATTCCCAAACCGGACAGTAATGAGAAAAAATTTGCGCGTTTCAACTATGTGAATGCGAATACATATAAAATCACTAACCTATTCAAAAAGCAATGCATAAAGATAGCTTTCACGACGAAAAACACAACCGCTAGGCACCTCCTAAATAGTAATCTAAATAAACGTGACCCGTATTCAAGGTCAGGGGTATATTCTATAACGTGCCAAGATACCGATTGTCAAGCTAATTACATCGGGCAGAGTGGAAGGCGAGTAGACACACGTTATAATGAACATAGGAATGCGATAAGATACGGAACACATTCAGCCGTGTGCGAACATATGTGTGACGCAGGGCACAGCTTTACCAACATAGAGTCGGACCTTAAAATAATCCATCACGAATCGAAAGGCAGAGCTCTTGACATAAAGGAAGCAATCGAGATACACCTAGCCAAACGAAACAATCCCAACAATCTAAATGAACACACGTTCATGGAGAGCTCACCCCTCTTCACGCTACTAAAAAACACACCCTGTCGGAAACAAAACACAATTTAGCGACACAGCCAAGCTAGATAAAAAAGGGGGGAAATTAGGTTTTTTTTAAATAGGTAAATGTTATCTGGATCAGGTGTACGATGTACTTTTCTTCTGCAATAAACCAAGGCCCATATTCGCGGCAGTATTAAAGGTGCCGGGACGTCCTCATAAGACCGTCAACGCTTAGTTCGAATGGGTTATGCTCCACGCGTGGCGAGGGCTAATCCACGGTCTTTAATAGTTGCAGACCCACCTCATTCAATAACATACATCTTATCTAGGTTGGCAACACCTCACATAAACACATCGCGATCACTCCCCACAGCACGTAGGGGTAGGGGGGAGAAGGGAGGGAAAAACCAGTCGTTAAGATAACCACCGCAGTCGACCGCACAGTGAGTTCTAGTAAACACGAAAACTGCGAGTAGCTGTAGTACGGAAGACAATCAGATAAGTAGTTAGCCTAAAATTTTATAGTTTAACCATAGTTTACAACCATATAATCTCTCTAAAGTACAATCTCCGGATAGCTATCACCATTTAGCATTTCACCTAACACATATACTGCATTTAGCATACACTGACAGTTGCAGTACCAATACTGCAACTAAATACACACATCAAAAAAAGTTTTGCATCACCTCGGTTCCCAGATCTCCGGCATATAGACGTTGACTGTGTATATTGTATCCAAGATACAGTCCCTTTGACTGTTCATAGATGTCACTAAAACTGCTCAAAGATGTAAACAACCATGCATGAGCAGGGCCTATTAGACGGAGGGGGTACGACAGCCGAACAGTTCCAGTCATTCAACCAGGACGAAGGTACGCTGCTCATGTTGTCTGTAGTTCTACCATGCCTAGAAGGTCAATACCGCAGTTCGATCGCGTCCGCATTGTTACTTTGTGTCAAGAAGGGCTCTCAACAAGGGAAGTTTCCAGGCGTCTCAGAGTGAACCAAAGCGATGTTGTTCGGACAAGGAGGAGGTACAGAGATACAGGAACTGTCGATGACAGGCCTCGCTCAGGCCGCCCAAGGGCTACTACTGTAGTGGATGACCGCTACTTACGGATTGCCGCTCGGAGGAACCCTGACAGCAATGCCACCATGTTGAATAATGCGTTTCGTTCAGCCACAGGACGTCGTGTTTCAACTCAAACTGTGCGCAATAGGCTGCATGATGCGCAACTTCACTCCCGACGTCCATGGCGAGGTCCAGCTTTGCAACCCCGACACCATGCAGCGCGGTACAGATGGGCCCAACAACATGCTGAATGGACCCCACGGAATTGGCATCCCGTTCTCTTCACCGATGAGTGTCGCATATGCCTTCAACCAGACAATCGTCGGAGACGTGTTTGGAGGCACCCTGGTCAGGCTGAACGTCTTAGACACACTGTCCAGCGAGTGCAGCAAGGTGGTGGTTCCCTGATGTTTTGGGGTGGCATTATGTGGGGCCGACGTACGCCACTGGTGGTCATGGAAGGCTCCGAAACGGCTTTACGATACCTGAATTACATCCTCCGACCCATAGTGCAACCATATCGGCAGAATATTGGAGAGGCATTTGTCTTCATGGACGACAATTCTCGACCTCATCGTGCACATCTTGTGAATGCGTTCCTTCAAGATAACGACATCGCTCGACTACAGTGGCCAGCATGTTCGCCAGACATGAACCCTATCGAACATGCCTGGGATATGTTGAAAAGGGCTGTTTATGGACGTCTTGACCCACCAACCACTCTGAGAGATTTACGCCGAATTGTCGTTGAGGAGTGGGTTAATTTGGACCAACAGTGTCTTGATGAACTTGTGGATAGTATGCCACGGCGAATACAGGCATGCATCAATGCAAGAGGACGTGCTACTGGGTATTAGAGGTAGTGGTGTGTACTGCAATCTGGACCACAAATGCTGAAAGTCTAGCTGTATGATGGTACAACATGCAATGTGTGGGTCTCATGAGCAATAAAACGAGCTGAAATGTTGTTTGTGTTGATCTCTATTCCCTTTGTATTTAACGGTTCCGGAACTCTTGGAACCGAGGTGATGCAAAACTTTTTTTGATGTGTGTAATTGTACATATTGTAAATATTTTCACCTGTATTTCAAACATAGATTTTATAGCCTACGTGTAATGGATCTGATGATGATCGCTTGACGATCGAAACTGGTCATCCTAGTGTTTTATTAATCTCATGTAATTTATTTCAGGATTAGGGCATAACCCATCTCTTTTGGGTACATTCGTGTTGACCGACTGAAAAGCACTAAACACTTGTAGAATTCCTAATTTAGAAAATATTGCCCATTTTCAAAATTTTATCTTTGTTGTTCTAGAGAACTGAGACTTGGTTTACAGGTAGAGGGGGTAAAGACCAATGATTTATGTCAAACAAACTTTTTTGTAGAATTCCTAATTTTGGATATATAGCCAATTTTAAATATAATTTTGTTTTGTCCTAAATGCCTGATACTTAGTTTGGGGGTAGACGGGATAAAGACCATTGATTTACGTCAGACAAACTTTTTTGTGAAATTCCTAATTTTGGAAATATAGCCTATTTTCAAAATTGTATTTTTGTTGTCCTAGAGACCTGTGACTTAGTGTGTGTGTGTGGGGGGGGTAGAGGGGTAAGGACCATTGATTTACGTCAGACAAACGTTTTTGTAAAATTCCTAATTTTGGAAATATAACCCATTTTCAAAATTTTATTTTTGTTGTCCTAGAGACCTGGGACTTGGCGGTAGAGGGGGCAAAGGCCATTCATTTATACCAAACAAACATTTTTATTAACTTTTTAATTTTTAAATATAACCCATTTTGGAAATATGTTTGGAATATTTGAAAAATACACTATTTATGGACTGAGCGTGGTATAGAGGTAGGTGTTGGAGTTAACATATGTCTTTTTAGGATTTTTAGTTTAATGATATAGCCTACTTTCCAAATATTTTTTTAAAAAATTGAAAAATACACTTTTTTGACTAGGCAAGGGATAGAGGTAAGTGTAAGAGTTGAGAGTCATTGATAAACCTTAGAGTACTTTGGATTTTTTTGAATTTTGTGTGTTGTTGTTGTTGCTGCTGCTTACAAACATTATGCAGCCATAAAAAGGACTGACATACATTCCAAGACCAATTAAGCCCCAACAAGCAAGAGCAAATATGAGAGAGCTAATACAAAAGCCAACAAAAATGCCAACAAAAATCTGACAAAAAAAGCCATTTAGCATGCTGGTAGTTGAGTGAGTTGTCATATTGACCGATAGGTAGCATGCTGGTAGTTGAGTGAGTATTGATATCGACCGCTAGATAGCATGCTGGTCGTTCAGTGGGTGAGTGTTGAAATGGAGCGCTAGGTAGCATGCTTGTCGTTTAAGTAATTCTCATAGTCACCGCTAGATAGCGGAAACATACTTTGCGTGTCGCATGCAGCTATTTAACAAAGTTTTACCTCATGAAAAACGTGCTTGTATAAGCTTTGTATAAAAATTGAAATTACAATTAACTACTAAGTGTTCAGAACTAACATGTATAGACTTGTGCAGGGAATATTAGGGTCCTTAGCAAGAAAGAGTGCCTAACACACATGATTGTACAGCCTTTTGATATGCAGTAAGTACCTGATAACCTTGAGTAGGCTATAAGAATATTTTCAGTTGACTACTACCTGTCACAGTGTTTACATTGTGAAAGACCGTTGAAACAACCAGTCTTTAGCCTTGTCATAAGCAGTAAGCAGCTGTTACACTTAACTAGGGTATATTAGAGGTCCCTTAGCAAGAATATCACCAGTTGACTATTACCTCTCATGGTGTTCACATGGTGAAAGACTGTCAAAACAACCATTGTACAGCCTTGTACTACACAGTAAGTAGCTGTTGGTCTTGACTATGATATATTAGAGAACCCTTAGCAAGAATACAATCAGTTGACTACTACTTGTTACAGTGTTCACATCGTGAAAGACCGTCTCACTGTCCAGTCTACAGTCTTGTCATACCCTGTAAAGAGCTGTTGGTCTAGACTAGGGGTATATTAGAGGACCCTTAACAAGAATATCACAAGTTGACTACTACCTCTCATGGTGTTCACATCATGAAAGACCGTCTCACCGACCAACCTCTAGCCCTGTGATACGCAGTAAGCAGCTGTTGCAGAAATCAACATTCATAATGGAAGAACCCATTCCTAGCTATATGTGTAAAGAGTGTGGAAAGACTTTTCTTCGAGACTATCATAGGAAGCGACATGAAGTATCGTGTGGTGAATTCCATGAGTGCAAGACCTGTGGTAGTACATTCAACAATGTGTACAACGGACGTCGGCATGAAGAATGTTGTAATGTTGTGCCAGCAGCTAAAAGACAAATAGCGGAGCCTACAAAATATTACCTACTGTCATTGGTCCCTGACAAAAATGGACTTATTGAATATGAGACATATTTTGAAGGTCGACTTAAATCCTATTTCATACGTTGTGATACATGTAAGCATTCAAATTCATACCTTAAAGAGTCCAAACAGCAAATAATACAAGCCATGCACAAAGAACGAGCAATGCACAAGTCGATCAAAGTTAATCTTGTGGCTGAATGTAGATTCATTCATACGTCCACCAACGAAATTACAGATCGTGCTTAAAAAAAAGGAATCAGGCCCTATTTTTTGAAAAGGACTTAAGTAGTTTATTGGAAACACAATTTAAAAAGTTAACTACGGAAATGGAGGAATCTGAGCTAAAAGGCAATAATTCGGCTTTGTTAGCAGTGGAAGGAGTACGATTGAAAATAAATAAGTAAAATCCCTTGCGTGGTAGCACATATATTTCATTACCAACAGCTATACACGCAAGAAAAGCCTGCATTAACCAGAAAACTTGAAAGATAAAAAGTGTTTTATGTAAGCCATTTTAGCAAAACTGGTTAAAAAGAATGCTCAACGCATTAGTAAATACAAGGACCTGGACAACAAGTATGATTTTTCTGTAATATCATTTCCTACATTACTAGCTGACATTCCCAAATTTGAGAAAGCCAACGACATATCCATAAATGTATTTGGACTGGAACAAGACAACAAATTGTTCCCTCTAAAGGTTGTGGATCAAGAGCTGCAAGACCATCGCGACCTCCTTCTGCTAAGTTCATCATCTGGACAGAACCACTACGTCTTTATCAAAGATTTTGATAAACTAGTAGGACATCAGATTACCCGCCATGAACATAAGATATATACGTGTAAACGGTGTTTTACTCACTTCGATAATCAATGTGGGCAACAAGGAATGGAAAATTAAAAGAACGTAGAGCTTTGTGTGTTCAGCATGACATTGCTAGGGTTGAAATGCCTATTAAAAACCCCTTTGTTAAATTCTTAAATGTGGAAAAAATGCACAGAATACCTTACGTTATCTATGCAGATTTTGAAGGTATACTGTTACCCTATCAAACATGTCTACCCAATCCTGAAGCAAGTTATACAGTCCCATACCAGAGTCATGTTCCTATGACCTATGGCATTATACGTTAAACCCTCACCAGCTGTGGAACATATAAAGACTAACCTTCCAAGCCAACCTGTTATTTATCGTGGACCTGACGCTGCAGAAAAGTTTATGGACTGTTTGATCTCAATAGCTAATGAAATTGATCGCCTTTACAGCTTAAATGTTCCAAAGGCCTTAACTCAGGATCAAGAAGCAGATTTCTAATGTTCTGAAACCTGTTATTTGTGTGAAAAAACATTTACCAAAGAGGACTGGAAAGTTCGAGACCATTGCCATATTACAGGGAAATACCGTGGAAGTGCTCAAAATAACTGTAATTTGAGGTGTAAAACACGTAACCCCGTTCCTGTATTTCTACATAATATGAGTGGCTACGACGCTAATTTCATTGTAAAGCAATTGGGAAGTACTACTGAGAGAGTGGATGTTATCGCTAACTCCAAAGAAAAGTACATTTCCTTCACCAAATATGTAGGAAATGTTAAGCTTCGATTTGTGGACACGTTTCGGTTAATGCCGAGTAGTTTAGAAAACTTAGTTTCCAACTTAACATCATACCCTGAAACAGACAAGTACTTTAGAAAAGAAAATGCAATGCTGATGACTCGTAAAGGGGTATTTTGTTATGACTACATTGATTCATGGGAAAAGTTAAGTGAAACGTGTTTACCTCCAAAAGAGCTATTCTTTAACAAATTAAGTCAAGAATATGTTAGTCAAGAAGACTATGAACATGCCAAAAATGTGTGGAATCAGTTCAACATTAAAACTCTAGGGGAATATAGTGACCTCTACCTAACTTCAGATGTACTCCTTCTTGCAGACAGCTTCGAATCGTTTAGAAACAAAACACTAGAAACACACCGAGTGGATGCTGCACACTTTTTTACTTCGCCTGGTTTAAGTTTCGAGGCAATGCTCCTTTACTCAGGAATTGCACTGGAATTGCTACAGGATTACGATCAGATTCTTCTAATTGAGTCTGGAATACGTGGAGGCATATGCCAGGTGTCTCATCGGTATGCTGAAGCTAACAATAAATACATGGAAATCTATGATTCTGAGAAACCATCGCAGTTTATAACCTATGATGATGCCAACAACCAATACGGGTGGGCTATGTGCCACTCCCTTCCTTATGGTGGATTTCAGTGGGTTTCTCCAGATACTGTTGATCTAGAAAAACTAAAGAAATACGATCCTGTGGGATACATTCTAGACGTTGATGTTGATTACCCATCTGACCTTCATGATCTACACAAGGATTTACCTTTCCTACCAGAGTGTACACAACCTAAGGATTCGTCTCTGAAAAAACTAATTCCTCATCTTGGAAATCGAAGGCGATATGTTGTTCACTACATGGCATTAAAACTGGCTTTAGATCACGGAATAAAATTGATAAAAATTCATTGTGTGTTAAAGTTTAAGCAAAGACCTTGGTTAAAGGCATAAGTTGATTTTAATAACAACCTTCGAAAACAAGCCAAAAATGATTTTGAGAAAATCTGTACAAATTGTTCAACAATGCCATTTTTGGAAAAACAATGGAAAATATCCGTAAAAGAATAGACATGCGTCTTGTGACTGACAGCAAAAAGGCAGAAAAGCTAATAGCAAAGCCGACATTTATTGACAGAACCATTTATGGTCCTAACCTAGCTGCTTTCCACATGGCTAAACGTAACATTGTATTCAATAAGCCTATATATATATATTGGAATGTGTATACTGGATATTTCAAAAACTCTAATGTATTCCCACCACTATGATGTCCTGCTACCCTATTATGGAATGAACAATCTTAAGCTGATGTATATGGAAACCGACTCGTTCATTTATTTGGTTAACACCCCAGATGTATTATCAAGACAAGTTGGATTTCCTAGAACACCTGGACACATCAGATTATCCTACTAATCACATATGTTACTCTACATCAAACAAGAAAACGTTGGGGAAATTTAAAGACGAGGCTTGTGTACAAATTATAAAAGCATTTGTTGGCCTTCGAGCTAAACTGTACGCTTTAGACATAAATGGTAAATAAATCAAAAAGATTAAAGGTATTATCAGAGGTGTTGTCAAAAATTGTATAAGCTTTCATGATTATAAGGATTGTGTCATGAAAAACAATGTAAAAAGAATACCAATGAACATTATCGCTTCTAAACAACATGACATATCATCTATAAGACTAAACAAAATTGATTTGTGTCCTGGTGATGATAAAAGAGTGATTGATGCTGATGGTATAGGTACACATGCCTATGGTCATTACTCAATCATTAACCATGCTTAAAGAGTTGAGTTATGAATATCAAAATCTTCTGCCTGCAACTAGCAAATACATAAAACAAAACAATTTAGGAAATAAAACAATAGCACTACAAAAATAAAAAAAAATAAAAAAAAATGGTATTCATAATCAAAAATAAATAAAATAGAAAACAAAATAAAAACCACTGTACAATTTATAACAAAAAGTATATATATAAAATGTATTATGTGAAAATAGTGTACATGTACTTAATATAAAAATATTGTACGGACACTGCTTGTACATTTTGAATTACTACCAACCTCTCTCCACTCCTAATGCAAAATGAACGTGTAAAACACAAATTGTAAAATCCATGTTTCCATATGGACAAAATAGAAAAAACATTAAACTGAAATTTTAAAACTGTAAATGGGAATTTGGTAAATTAACAAATGTGTAAACAACAAATTGGAAAATCATTGTTTCTATATCATGAAATTGAAAAACTTTAAACTGACATTTTAAAAACTGTAAATGGGAAATTGTGAAATAGATAAATGTGTAAACAGCAAAATGCAAAATCCATGTTTCCATATTATGAAATTGAAAAACTTAAAACTGACATTAAAAAACTGAAAATGGGAATTTGGAAAATTGACAAACGTGTAAACAACAAAATGCAAAATCCATGTTTCCATATTATGAAATTGAAAAACTTAAAACTGACATTAAAAAACTGAAAATGGGAAGTTGGAAAATTGACAAATGTGTAAACAAGAAAATGAAAAAAAAAATTACCCGGTTGGGGTAGTGATCATGTTGTACAGTAGCCTATAAGACTTGCAAAAGGATAGTTGCATGTGCCCTTATATACTTTGTGTATGGGCATTAGCCTTTGGATTAGCTTAAGTTAGGTTTGGTAAAGTTAGGTTTGGTGAGGTTAGGTATGTGACCTTGTAGTTTACTATTTTCGGAAAATGTAAAATCTAATATAAAAATCTTAAATTTAAAATGTAACATCTAAAAAAATCTAAAATACAAAATAATGAAAATAGTAAAATCTAAAAAATGTAAAATGAAAAAATGAAAAATGTAAAATGTTAAAATGTAAATTCTAAAATCTTTTAATGAGGTTTCTGTGGGTTAGGTTAGGTTATAACTAAGTTTATTATTTGTACTCTCCCATTTGCTCTTACTTTTTTGCTCCCCACCTTTTTGCTCTCACTTTTTGCTTGCACTTTTTTGCTCCGACTTTTTGCCCCCACTTTTTTTCTCCCACATTTTGCTCTCACTTTTCGCTCTTACTTTTTGCTCCCATATTTGCTCGCACTTTGAAGTTAGGTTATGTTAGGTTAGGTTAGGTTAGGTTAGGTGTGGTTAGGTTATAACTACGTTTATTATTTGTGCTCTCACATTTGCTCACACTTTTTTTTTCTCGCACTTTTAAGTTAGGTTAGGTTAAGTTAGGCTAGGTTAGGTTAGGTTTTAACTTAGTTTATTATTTGTGCTCTCACATTTGCTCTCATATTTGCTCTGACTTTGAAGTTAGGTTAGGTTAGGTTAGGTGAGGACATGTTTGGTTAGGTGAACTAAGGTCATGTTAGGTATGGTTAAATGAAGTTAGGTTAAGCTGAATGGCAGAGGTATGAATTAAACCCGCCTTTTCTCACTTTTGCCTCACAAGACTAATTGTACCCCCGTTCCACTCGTGAGACCAGAAATTAAATTTCTTGGCAGAGCCAGGAATCGAACCCGGGCCTCCGCGGTGACATTTAAGATTACTAGCCGATTTACCACGAGGTGGACAATATAAGGCTGGTCTTGATTATACATGATCAATTAATAATTACCTAATAATAATAATAATAATAATAAATATTCCATTTGGCAACTACACGGCCGACCTGTCCCTGTGACGTCATTGACGGTCTCAGGGCGTGGCGGCCATTTTGCCCATTAGCCCCTGTGCCAGCTCTGACTGTCATCGGCTAATCTTACCTACTGATATATATTATTATTATTAATCTTGATTGGTCACATTGGACCACTTGAGTCGTTCCACAATCACTTCTTCTATGGAAGTAGTACTGCTATATATATACTGCACCCTTGTAAAGAAGCGTAATGAGACTCTGTTTTCGGGGAGTGTTCGGTTCATACGGTTGTTGTATAATATGTTTTTCTTCTTACAATTACAAGGTAACATAGCGTAAAATAAAATGTCAGTAAGAAAGTAAAGCTTAAATTTAAACAAGAAAAACAATTTAATATCAGATCAAAATTAATAAAACAACACCAATAAACACATCACTCCCTTAATTTACATGAAAAAAAAAACAGAGATTGCAATTATACCTTCAGGATCTGACACTTGTCCTGTTATCCTACATAGTGGGTGCGGTACGTATTTCCTTACTGCAAATGGTTTCTATACCACGCCACTTGGCAGGTTTGTTGGTAGCACTATGTTGGATGATTCTAAAAGAGGAAGCACCAAAAACGTCCATTAGGATCCAAGATGGCGGCCATTTTTGAGCAAGCGTTAAAAACACACGAAAAATATTAAATTTGTTAAATGTGTGGTGCGTTGTGTTGTTTTCAACTATTTCCGAACTACTGAACACAATTGAAATGTTTATTTGAACGACTGAGGGCATATAAGTACGTTTCGGGGCAAAAAGTACCATTGTTTTGGAACAAATGTTAAGAAATTTGAAAAATAAGGAATTAAGAACATCTGGCATGTGGTATATAGTTTTCGACTGATTTCGACATCCTAAACACAACTGAAGTATGTATTTGAACGTCTGAGGGCATATAAGTACGTTTTGGGGTAAAAAGTACTATTATTTCTGAACAAACGTTAAGAAATTTGAAAAATAAGGAATTTACAACATCTGGCATGTGGTATATTGTTTTCGACTGATTTCGACATCCTAATCACAACTGAAGTATGTATTTGAACGTCCGAGGGCACATAAGTACGTTTTGGGGCAAAATGTACCATTATTTTTGAACACAGGTTAAGAAATTTGAAATATAAGAAATGGACAAAATAGAGTACAGGCATGTACTATATTGTTTTTGACTAATTTTTACATTCCAAACACAAATACATTTTTTTTAAATTTTCGAGACCAGTAAAAATTAGTTGGGGGGAGGGATATTAATGAAAAAATAACCTTTGTCCTTGGTACTTTTTTTTGCAAATTCTCTTTGGTGCATACTGAGAAGTGAGCGCTTATTTTTCCTTTTTAATGCATATAACATAAATGTTGTCCACTTTACATTTAAAAGATAAATATTTTACACTTTATGTGTTCGTCACCTAATAAAAATAAACGGTTTATTAAGTAATACTACTAATAATGTTTTGGTTTTATTGATCATAAAATATTACCAACTATGCAGTGGCCTCATCACTGAAAAAAAAAAAGATAAATGTTTTCTCTGTTATAGGTTCCTTTCATGATTTAAAAGGGTGTCTCTTTGAGTTGGACTTTCATTTTACCTGGCAATGTGGCATTTCCCTCGGCAATTTTTGCTCATCATTGTACATGGCACATCGTTTCCAAAGCAAATTCATGCTTTCGTTAAGCATTTTTTTTTTTTTTTTTGGCATCCAGTCTTGAGCAGTATTTCCCTTCAGGCTGTCCAAATCGGAGGCTGTGTTTTCCATCTAGGAGACCACGTGTCTTCGCGCGTAAGCCATCCCCAGCCCTTAGTAAAACGCAAACTCAGTGTTAAAGTTTTCTACCGACAATACTCAGCAGACTTACATACACTTTTGATTGAACTTACCTGTGGTGATGGTCAAATAGGTTCGTTTTTGAGGGCCTGTCTCTAAACATGGCCGACTTGGAATGGAGACCGTAGTGCATGTTGCAACAGGGCGTCTGTTGTCGGTGGAAGACTTTCTATTGATTTGTTCTTGGTTGTTAGAAGAATTTTCCTGGCCTCGTTTGTCGACTGAATTTCAGGATATCTGGTGTACAAAATAACCACATATTTTTTCAAAGTTTGAAAGACGTCATCAGGGAGATCAGGGAGTGGAGCAGATATTCTTCGGAAAGCGCTTGTTGCTTCTTCAAAGGCTAGTCACGTTTTCCATGCGCTTTTTTTAGACTTTGTTTCAAAAGCAGACGTTGTGTCACACCCACTAAAGGCGTGGAAATCTTTTAAGGCTGCGCATTTTT
Organism: Meconema thalassinum; assembly: GCA_946902985.2. Classification (NCBI taxonomy): domain Eukaryota; kingdom Metazoa; phylum Arthropoda; class Insecta; order Orthoptera; family Tettigoniidae; genus Meconema; species Meconema thalassinum. The sequence continues at coordinate 253,100,772 of OX336396.1, forward strand.
CTTCACCCAACGATTCTGCAATGTCATGAACGGCTAAGTATCGTCGGTTCTTCGACGCTGCAAAATAAATCCACAACTCTTCCAATCCAGCTTACCTGAATACAGACATAAATGATAATAATAATGATATTGGTTTTACGTCCCTTTTAACTACACTGGCTTTTAGAGACGCCGGGGTGCCGGAATTTTGCCCCGAAGGGGATCTTTAACGTGCCAGTAAATCTACTGACACAGCTCCCTCGCATTTGCGCACCCTCAAATGCCAGCTGACTGCGCCAGGTTTCGAACCTGCAACCTTGGGCTCAGTAAGCGAGAACGTTACCCCTGAGCCACGCAGCCAGACAGACATAAATGAAATAGACAGCACAAGAACGTCCGTATCGCAGGAATAAATCACCACTTTTCGTGCCCCGTGATCAGCGATATCTCGAACATGATGCATCATTCTTGCATCGGCCTCTTCTAGTGCTTCACAGTCTAAGCCATCGATACTTGTTCTGCTTGAATCATACGAAACTATGCGGCGGTCCATGTGGGTAACTAAACATACCTCATTACTGTTATTTGCCAATGCAAGTGAGGCGATGGGTCGAAAAAGTTGCTCTTTGTTTGAAGAAAGTTTTAAAAAGTCTTGCCAATTTCGAGGCACATTTGCTTCCTCGCTTATTTTTTGTCGTACGCCTACTCCTCTGGCATCTACTAGTATTAATGTCAAGGGCGCAGTAAGTTAATCAAGAAACAATTCCTTGCACATAGCAGATATGAACAACCTTTGCTGGTATTTGTCAAAACGCGCTAACAGTGTCGAAAAAACAAAGCAGGAAGGGGTGGGGGTGGGCGGTATTTTGTCAAAGCAAATAATTTTTATGATCTCCAAAGTTAAAACAATTATTATAGTTGTGTTTGGAATGTCTAAATTAATAAAAAAAAAGAGAGGCCAAAATGTTGGGATTTCTTATATTTTTCATTTTTTTCACGTTTGTTCAAGAATAACGGTACTTTTTTGCCCCAAAACGAACTTATATGGCCTCAGACGTTTTAATAAATATTTCAGTTGTGTTTGGAACGTCGAAATTAGTCGAAAACAATATAATACATGCAATATGTTGTCGATTCCTTATTTCTCAAATTTCTTCACATTTGCTAAAAAATGACGGTATTTTTTGCCCCGAAACGTACTTATATGCCTTCAGACGTTTAAATGAATAATTTAGTTGTGTTTAGGATGCCAAAATTAGTCGAAAACAACACAACGCACCCCACACTTACCAAATTTAGTTTTCTTTCGTATCTTTTTAACGCTTGTTCAAAAATGGCCGCCATCTTGGATCCTAAGGGACATTTTTGGTGTTTCCTCTTCTAGAATCATAAAACACAGTGTCCCCAACAAACCTGCCAAGCGACGTGATCTAGAAACTATTTGCAGTATCTTCTTAGAATTTAGGATGTACCGCACCCACTAACAATCATGTGTACGGTAACGTGATGATGTGTACAAAAGTGAATAAGTACGGTTACGATTCGCGACCATCGGGCAGATCGTCAGGCCACGAATACGTATAAGTGAAGATAGACCGGCATTTGGCAACAAACAAATGATAAATATGTCCGACACTCACTAATATTAACAAAATACACAGAGATCCCCGATCGGGATCTTGACCAAGTGCCAAGACCACAAACGACATGCCTTAAACAAGGACTTAAGAATCAAAACTAGGTAATGCACGTGATCACTCTACTCAGACAGAACACAGATGCCCGGGTGTCATCTTTATAAAAACACCAGAGGTCTCAACCACAAAAATCTAACACAAAATGAATAAAAAGAATCACAATGCCAAACGGCGATATACTGTATACAACACAAAACTTAATTTTTCAAGACGCATGAAATTTACCGGCCAGGCATGAAGAACGAGATCCCTTAACTCAAGTCCAAATAAACAGGCAGTCTAAATTAATAAACTGGGTCTCGGACGAACCAGCCCTCCTACCTACACAAGTCATTCTTATCTCAGATCGACCGCAGTGTGGACGTCGCATGTCAATAACCCGATGTGTACAGAAATATCTCAAGTCCCTCAACAGGTGACTCAAGACCGCGGCTCAATATCTGTATTCCACCTTAATAAATGTGTGTCAACAAAATCATCATATGCCCCAAATAATTCTCTCGGAATTATAAGGCTCGGTGGGATCGAATCAGGGTCTCCTCGGAGCATCACCTGTCGTCCAATTACTGCTGCAGACAGGATATGATCGCCATGCCATAAATCCCCGCGCAAATATAAAACACACAAAGACACACTTCACACAATACGACACACCTGGGTTTGACTTTCACCTAGAATAAATCACACAATATATAAGGTGCGTTCGAAAAGTAACGAGCCGGAGGCATAATTACAGAAACCAGTACCTGTATGTTAGAAGTATTGGCCCTGGCTGTTGAGGCACTTGTCCCACTGTGACACGAGGCGGTGAATGGCTGTCTCATAAAATTCCCTGGGCTGTGATGTGAACCAGTTCCGCACGTACAGCTAGACGTCGGCGTCCGAGGTGAATCGTTGGCCCCGCAGAGCCCTTTTCAGGGGACCAAACATGGCATAATCACAGGGAGAGAGGTCTGGACTGTATGGAGGATGGCCAAGAACCTCCCATTTGAATTTCTGCAGGAGTGCCGCGACTGTGTTGGCCGTATGAGGTCGTGCATTGTCGTGGAGCAGAACGACCCCACGGGCGAGATTCCCTGATAGTTTTGTTTTGATCGCTTGGCGAAGGGTGGTCAAGGTTTGCGAGTAACGCTGGGCATTCACTGTTGTCGCGTGCGGCATGAAGTGTATCAGAAGGGGGCCATCTTGGTCAATGAAGAACGTCACCATTACCTTTCCTGCACTCGTGTGGATGGCCTTGCCTTTTTTGGGCGGTGGTGACCTTGGATGCTTCCACTGGAGGCTTTGTCGTTTGGATTCTGGTTCGAAGTGATGACACCGTGACTCATCTCCAGCCACCACTCGTGCCAGGAACCCATTCCCTTCCCTCGCATAGCGCTGCAGATGACCAAGACAGTGGGCCATTCGACATGCTTCCTGGTGTGGTTGAAGACTGTGGGGCACCCAGGGGCACACACTTTGCACAAGTGCAGTCGTTCCTTCATGATGGTGTGCACACTTCCTAGGCTCAATCCGACCACGGCGGCTATGGCGTTCACTGTCACTCGACGGTCCTGGGTAATGAGTGCATCAACCAGCTGGACATTGTCATCGGTAATGCAGGAGGGTGCCCCAGACCGGGCATCATCGGCTAACGACACCCGTCCTTCCCTGAAGCGCTTGTTCCACGCCTTGACCCTTGCAAGGGACATGCAGTGTTCGCCGTACACTTGTGACATTCGGCGATGAATATCCGTTTCCCCTACTCCTTCCGCTGTAAGAAACCGAACAACATCTCTTTGCTCTTTGTTTGACGCCTCCATGTCACTGCTTGCAATGCAACTGGCAGCGTTGGATGATTGATGCATGCTGCTGCTCGCTTTGTAACGTCACGTGACGTGCACGCATGCCCTCTAGCGACGGGCTGTGACCTTCCACGCTCTGGTCGGAACCACCCCTCGTTACACACGCCACGATTAGCCGATGTCGTCACTGGTTTGCGCATTCCTGCCTCCGGGTCGTTACTTTTTGAACGCACCTTATATTTTCCACACACGTGCGTATCGGATCCAAGACTTGACATAATCAAATGAAGACACCAAGCATGGCTTCGTTATAAAAGAACAGACGGTCCTTCTCAAATAGTATTGCATCCAGACAATCCAAATAAAACAAAGTAGCCTGTTCATATAAACAGCAACAAAATATCATCTCCCCCCCCCCCCCCAGTTCTACAATTTTATTATTTTTAAAAGCAGCTTCATTTATCACCTAGTCCGTAATTCATGTCCTCGCAAAAACAAATATATTCACCTTGTAGCCGCGGTACAAGTGTTGCATTACCTTTACATCAAATTAAAATAACAGTAACCACGGCACACTACACCATTTACTTATTAAGTGTCGAATGCAAGAAAAATCCAAACACACTAGATATTTACAATAAAAATCAAACACAGGAAAAATATTTACAATTTGTTCCCAGCCAAATCTAGTCTATATACAACTACATTAAAAAATTAATGTTTTGTACTTATCACTTCTGCAACACCTTCAACGTATGTCATCCGCCATGACCCACGTATGCCTTAGCACGCCATGTACATCTCCTCTGAAGATCGAATGGTCATCATACCAATGCTCGACCAAAAGTTCATCATCTTGCTGATTTCTTCAAATGGTGAAAACAAAGTTTGAATTATAGTATTCATACGAATTACTATCATACAACGTGGGGTTCATCTGCTTCTACACTTAGGGGACTTCTGCCCTTGGATTGGTGTATCCAGTAGCTGAATACTGTGCGTCCACCTGGATGAATAGTGCTCATACCAAGCTTGTTGATATTCAGCTCAACCGAACTATGCGCATCATCTCGGGAACAATTAGATGTACTCCGACATATTGGCTACCAGTGCTAAGTCACATTCCACCTCCAAGTATGAGACGAGAACATGGACTTATGAAAGTGTACAGCGCCATCTGAAAAAATCCTCATCTTCTCGTGCACCATGATTTTCATGATATTAGTAGGAATAGACTTCGCTCACGCCACCCTCCTCTGACTACTGCACAAAGGCTCGTTGAAAGTGAGTTCAATGTGACTGCCCGTTGGAAGCAGTTCTGGTCGATCTCTGCCTCACCGTAACAACAAACTATGCCATGCATCACAACCAAGCCTCCAGGTTTTGAGCTTCCTAGAAGAATTTGGTCCACCCTAAATAGGATAAGAACAAATTGTGACAGATGCGCGGACTCTCTTCACAGGTGGGGGAAAATTCCATCTCCGAAATGTACCTGCGGTGCTGATAGACAAACTATTCAGCATATCACACAAGATTGTCCACTAACTGCCTCCTCTGGGGTTTCAGTTGAGTTCCTGATGGCTACACAAAAATGCATTGACTACATAAAGGATGCAAATCTGACATTGTGACTCTTATCTGAGTTCAGCCTTGTATATAGTTATTTTCTTTCTGTTTCATGCTGTTTTAATTATCATTATATTATAATATGTATTGTGATGTGTTTTATACCATACGCTAAATAAATAAACTATCATAACCTACTAAAATTGCTCATGGGTTACTAGATTCGCCCACAGTGTACTATTGCAATTTAATCGAAGACAATTTCCCTAGATAAACAGACAACACTCCTATCTTCACACGCAAGACTTCACTCGTATTTAGCATTATACAAAATGTTAAGTATAGAAAATTGTCTAAAATTAGGAAAAGTAGACACAGCTTATAGAAGGATTAAGAATACTTTTGGGTAAAAGAAGATTAAGTGCTGTAATATTAAGGACACAAATGGAAAGCCTCTAACAGATACGGAAGAAAAGGTTGAGAGATGGAAAGCTTACATAGAGTGTTTGTATACGGGAAAGGAGATTGAGAATTATGTAATGGAAAGGGAAGAGGAAATTGATGAGGATGCAAAAGGAGATTTAATATTGAGATCAGAATTTGATAGAGCATTGGAGGACTTAAGCAGGAACAAAGCACCAGGCATAGATGATATACCGATTGAGTTGCTACGTTGCATAGGAGATGAAGGTCTGATCAGGTTATTTCACTTGGTGTGTAGGATTTATGAGACAGGTGAGGTACCTCCTGATTTCAAGAAGAATGTTATTATCCCTATACCAAAGAAAGTAGGAGCTGACAGATGTGAAGATTACCGTACAATCAGCTTGATTACTCATGCTTCAAAGATCCTTTCTAGAATAATTTACAAGAGGATGGAAAGCCAGATAGAAACGGAGTTGGGTGAAGACCAGTTTGGTTTCAGGAGATATGTAGGAACAAGGGAAGCTGTACTAAGTCTTAGGCTGATTTTGGAGGGTAGAATAAGAAAAGATAAGAGAACGTTCATAGCATTTGTAGGCATTGAAAAGGCTTTTGATAACGTTGATTGGACTAAATTGTTTGACATTTGGAAATCTATTGGAATTAAGTACAGGGATAGGAGGGTGATATACAATCTATACAGAAACCAGACAGCAGTCATTCGAGCTGAAGGGTAAAAGAGAGAAGCTGGTATTCAGAAAGGTGTAAGGCAAGGCTGCAACTTATCACCCATACTTTTCAATCATTACATTGAACAAGTAATGAAGGAAATTGGAGAAAAGTTTAAAGTGGGAGTGAAGATTCAAGGAGAAATAATTTCAACTCTGAGATTTTCTGACGACATCGTCATCTTGGCCGACAAGCCTGAGGATTTGAATGAGTTTTTGACTGGTATAGACTCCGTCTTACGGAAAGAATTCATGATGAAAATTAATAATTGTAAAACAAAAATACTGGAATGCAGCCTAAATAAATCAGAAACCTCTATGGACATCAAATTGGCAGATGAAAGGCTGAAGGAAGTAGGAGACTTCTGTTACTTAGGAAGAAAGATAACCAGTGATGGACGAAGCAAAGAGGATATAAAAAGTAGGTTGGCTCAGGCAAGGAAAGCATTTCTACAAAAAAGGAATCTGTAGACATCGAATATAGATTTAGGTATTAGGAAGTCATTTTTGAAAGCCTTTGTCTGGAGCGTGGCGCTCTATGGAAGTGAAACTTGGACTATCGGTGCAGCAGAAAATAGGAGAATTGAAGCATTTTAAATGTGGTGTTACAGGAGATCAGATGGGTAGATAGGGTTACAAACGAAGAGGTATTAAGACGAGTGGGAGAGGAGAGATGTTTCTGGCGACTGCTAATGAAGAGAAGAGATAGGTTAGTAGGACACATACTAAGACACCCAGGAATAGCAAGCTTAGTTATGGATGGAAGGGTTGAGGACAAGAACTGTAGGGGTAGACCAAGGTTAGAATATGTTAAACAGATTGCCTCGGATGTAGGGTGTGGTAGCTATGTAGAGATGAAAAAATTAGCTCAGGACAGGGAGGCCTGGAGCGCTGCATCAAACCAGTCAAAAGACTGAAGACTCAAACAACAACAAGTATAGTTTCTAGACCGCAGTCTGATAGTAAAGTTTTAAATTCACAAGTCGAATACATTTACGAACAAGTAATCTCCGCAAAGATACAGAATACAAGAACTTGTTATCTCCTCAGAGATATAGAATAAAAGAACGCCAGTTATCTCCTCACAAGTACTGGAAATAAGAACACCTGTTATCTCCTCAAAAGTACTGAAAGTTATGAACATGTCTTCTCAAAGATACAAAATTAACGAACGTATCCTATCTCCTCAGAGATACGGAAATTAACTATCAATAGTACATGCTATCTCCTCAGAGATACGAAAATTAATGAGCACACGTTATCTCCTCAGAGATACGGAAATTAGTGAACACAAGTTATCTCCTCAGAGATACCGAAATTAGTGACACATGACCAGGCAATTTGCCTAATTTATACAAATCGTTAGCACAGGCGGTGGAGGGGACAGCTTAAACATTAATAAATAGAAGAAATTGGCTTAGAGACCGATAAGTATCATTGATCTCCTAAAATCACACTGGCGTGCGGAAGACGATTAGATCGAGGATTAATCAGTTAACACTTTCCCTCGTAAATCTGGGCCACGCGATCTTCGCGTCATCCCTCCGATTTGCCAGTTCAATATTTCGTCGTTGCTTCAACTTCGGCGAATCCTCCCCATTTACGTCACAAATCACTCCTCTTCTCACTGGCACGATCTTGGCGCTTTTCCTCCTCTGCTCGCTGACACAGCCCGAACCAAGTCCTACGTCACGGCTGACGCACATTTCCTTACCTATTCTCAGAACTCGCCAAGAATGGTTGGTTGGTTCCTCAGTTTAGGGGCTGCGACAACGCGGTCATGTAGCCCCGTGTACTTTGGGTGTGTGTAGAATCTGTCTGATAACCGGTGTTAATTGTGATGACTGTATTAGTGTTTGTATCTGGTTTTTAATTCAAGCAAGGACTGCAACTTTGAATTTTTCAAATAGTTCCTACTTTTGCCGCCAAACGCCACCGTCAACGACTACTAGGCCTAGTTCAGAACTTAGCTACTAGACGCCACCGCAATCGGCTCTTGGCAATCAACGTAGCAACCTAAGAGCGTTGATTACATTCTTAACCTATACAATTTAGTTTCACACAGGTGTAATTAGTGGAAAGTTCTTTAACATGCCATAAATGTATGACATGGGACCGCCGGATTTTTAACGCTCTTAAAAAATCCAACAGCTTCGGCCGGGTTTGAACCCACTATCTTGGGCATAGAAGCTCAGCATGCTACCAACTACGCCACCGAAGCCGCACTCGCCAAGAATAAACTAACTTCCTTCCTCATTGCAAGCCTCCAGTCTTCTTGCGAAAATAAGCAGCAACTTACAACTTGTAGTCCCAATGATTCCTTCACTGAATAAAATAATTTATGAAGCATTATTATCAGGCACTTATAATAATAAGAGTTCAATACACACAAAAATTATATATAAAGTTTTGAACTTACGGTGGTTTTGGGGTCTGGGGGATGTGAAACGCGAAGATATGTCGAAATTTTCCGGAAGTCGAAACATGGTACCCATTGCAATAGTTAGCTTTCTACCTAATACCAAATACCGCCACAATCATCATCTTTCAATGAGTTTTATGCAGCCCTTGATTGGTTGGTTCTTAAGTTTAGGGGCTGCGACAACGCGGTCATGTAGCTCCGTGTACTTTGGGTGTGTGTAGAATCTGTCTGATAACCATTGTTAATTGTGATGACTATTAGTGTGTGTTATCTGATTTTTAATTTAAGTACTGCAACTTAGACTTTTTCAAATAGTTCCTACTTTTGCCGCCAAGCGCCACCGTCAACGACTACTAGGCCAAGTTCAGAACTTAGCTACTAGACGCCACCGCAGTCGGCTCTTGGCAACGAACGTAGAAACCTAAGAGCGTTGTTTACATTCTTAACCTATCCAATTTAGCTTCACACAGGTGCAATTAGTGGAAGGTTCTTTAACATGCCATAAATCTATGACATGGGACTGCCGGCTTTACTTCCCCTCCGAAGGCAGGCATACTGAGGGATTTTTAACGCTCTTAAAAAACCCGACGGCATCGGCCGGGTTTGAACCCGCTATCTTGGACATAGAAGCTCAGCATGCTACCGACTACGCCACTAAAGCCGCTATATGCAGGCCTTAAACGTAACGATTCGTTTGCTAATGCCAATCGGTGAATGTACTGGTGAAACGACAAAGAGTTTAATTCCGATGTTAAAATTAACCAAGAATTTACTGAACCCGGCCTTTAGTGAAAATGTGCAACACCGTGAACAGTTAAATTATCCACCAGCCGACACTGGTCATAGTTCATAGGGAAACTCGCTACAACACATTGCTCATGTTGTCAGGAATAGTGGGAGCGTATGCTCTTTTCACACGAGGTTATCATAAGTTTGTACTAGTATGGAGTAGGCTACTTTTTTTTACGGTACTTCATTTATGGACTTATATATTATGGTCATCAGCCCTGTGTACTTGGGTGTGCACCATTTTATTACCTGTGATATTGTGGAGTCTTTAGTGTTTGTACTTTTAATTGAGGCTACACTTGGGAATGAGGTAACCGTGGCCTTAACGTAGGAACCATCCAGGCATTCCACCTGGGATAGAAGTGGGATATCATGGAAATCCCTTTAGGATGGTTGAAGATCGCGGGTTCGGATTTTTTAAGAGCGTAAAAAATCTCTCAGCATGCTTTCCTTTGGAGGGGAAGTAAAGCCGGCGGTCCCATGTCATAGATTTATGGCATGTAAAAGAACCTTCCACTAATTACACTGAACTGAGGAACCAACCAACTAACCATGGTTGAAGTGTGAATCAAATCCATAGGCTACACAGTTATCAAGGCTGAGTGGACCCTGTTCCAACCTTTAGATCAGAATAAATGTTTCAGCAAAGTCGGGAGATACTCGGTTGAGAGATGGAAAGTGTCCATCATAGAGTGCTACCAGCAGCAGAGGAGGAATCCAGCATTTTATGGGAATTGGGCTGAGTGATACAGTTGGTAAAGCATTGGCCTTCAAAAGTCAGGTGGCACGTTGGATATTGGTTCAGTTCAACATTTAACCTAGGAGAGGTCGCTTTGCGGTCTTTAGACCAGGTTCGTAAGGTTCACGTCGCCATTGTTGTTTGCTGCACGTCCTCACCACCACACTTCATCTAATTGTCGCGGAGAGTATCAGCAACAGTTTCCTGCTGTCCGCCAGTCCAATTTTGCATGATAAGTTGAACTATTCACCAATTATACCAGACCTGGTTTTTATGATGGACTCCGAAGAAGATAGAATTAGGACGCCCTTAGAGAGTGTGGAGAAAGACGAACGGAACAGAAACGAAGTACACATAGTGCAAAAAGAACAACAGTGAGCAGGGGAGTTTGAAGAAGATTATGCTGAAAGTGCAGAGGACAACTTGGCTTGTAGTGAACACAACACAGACTCTGAGGAATCTTTGGATGAACAATATTGTGGTAAGAATAAAGTGAATCCCAAAACAAACAAAAAACATAAAAAATAAATACAAAACTAGGAAATAATCATCACAGTAAAGTAATGTGACATTTGAAACAACCTGGTCTACTGTAAATGACCCAGCGCGACCTCTCATTTCCGACCAGTCAACGAGATCTCTCCCGGGTTATGTGTTTAAATGTGATGACCTTGTCATCTTAAAGATTCTGTCGAAGGGGAAAATCGACATCCCAGTGTCTCTCTATCCTGGGTAATTTTACTGAACTGGCTGGTCTGCCCCAGTCTAGATCTTCCTGAATATGGTTTATGTTACTGTATTCTGGAAATCTTCAACTATTTAAGACCAATTTTCATTCTTGCCATGCGTAAGCTAAACAGCCCCTTTAAGCGCCCCCGACTATTGAGGATTCTTTAAACTGTTGTTAATGCCGTCCTTGGTTTATTGATGATCTGGTACTAAGTACAGGGTCGTTATCAATGTGCGCCCCGATAAACACGGCAAGCTAAGCCGGCTTTGACTGGCGCAGATCGCGGGCGCGCGTACACGGTTCAGCCGGTGGTAGGCTCGCTCCGCTGACTCATATCGTTAGTTCACACGTGTTTTGCCATTCATATGGACGTGTATCTGCAAAGCTTAGACGTTAGTGTTGCAAGTTTAGTGACTGTTGGTCATTCCTAGACACCAATTCACATTGTGCGAACGTGTGTATATCCATAATTCGTATATGAATAGCAGAAAGTCTTGTTCTGAAACAAGTTGAAAATTTCGAATCAAGTTTCCTGGAAGACCTGTGCCTAATGCCAGTACAAACAGGAGGTTCGCTAAACCAGCGTTTCCCAAACTTTTTTTGTGTGCGTACCACCTAATGGCTGGGAGATATAGTAACTATAACCCTCACCACCACTACGAAGCAGACCAAAAGATGGATTGTAGATAGTGTTTGTTAGAGTTAGACTGTTGGAGTTAAAGTTCAAATAATAAAAAGTGTGTCCAGTTGTTTTATTGAAGTATTCAATTCAAACATTCAGAATAGACACTGTGATGATGATTGAGTCTTCAGTCTTTTGACTGGTTTGATGTAGCTCTCCATGCCTCCCTGTCCTGAGCTAATCGCTTCATCTCTACATAGCTACCACACCCTACATCCGAGGCAATCTGTTTAACATATTCTAACCTTGGTCTACCCCTACAGTTCTTGCCCTCGACCCTTCCTTCCATAACTAAGCTTGCTATTCCTGGGTATCTTAGTATGTGTCCTACTAACCTATCTCTTCTCTTCATTAGCAGTCGCCAGAAACATCTCTCCTCTCCCACTCGTCTTAATACCTCTTCGTTTGTAACCCTATCTACCCATCTGATCTTCATCATTCTCCTGTAACACCACATTTCAAAAGCTTCAATTCTCCTCTTTTCTGCTGCGCCAATAGTCCAAGTTTCACTTCCATATAGCGCCATGCTCCAGACAAAGGCTTTCAAAAATGACTTCCTAATACCTAAATCTATATTCGATGTCAACAGATTCCTTTTTTGTAGAAATGCTTTCCTTGCCTGAGCCAACCTACTTTTTATATCCTCTTTGCTTCGTCCATCACTGGTTATTCTGCTTCCTAAGAAACAGAAGTCTCCTACTATTTCAGCTTTTCACTTGCCAATTTGATCTCCATAGAGGTTTCTGATTTATTTCGGCTGCATTCCAGTATTTTTGTTTTACATTTATTAATTTTCATCATGAATTCTTTCCGTAAGACGGAGTCTATACCAGTCAAAAACTCATTCAAATCCTCAGCCTTGTCGGCCAAGATGACGATGTCATCAGCAAATCTCAGAGTTGAAATTATTTCTCCTTGAATCTTCTCTCCCACTTTAAATTTTTCTCCAATTTCCTTCATTGCTTGTTCAATGTTAAGATTGAAAAGTATGGGTGATAAGTTGCAGCCTTGCCTTACACCTTTCTGAATACCAGCTTCTCTCTCATGTCCTTCAGCTCGAATGACTGCCGTCTGGTTTCTGTATAGATTGTATACTACCCTCCTATCCCTGTACTTTATTCCAATAGATTTCAAAATGTCAAATAATTTAGTCCAATCAACGTTATCAAAAGCCTTTTCTAAGTCTACAAAGGCCATGAACGTTCTCTTATCTTTCCTTATTCTACCTTCCAAAATCAGCCTAAGACTTAGTACAGCTTCCCTTGTTCCTACATTTCTCCTGAAACCAAACTGGTCTTCACCCAACTCCGATTCTATCTGGCTTTCCATCCTCTTGTAAATTATTCTAGACAGGATCTTTCAAGCATGAGTAACCAAGCTGATTGTACGGTAATCTTCACATCTGTCAGCTCCCACTTTCTTTGGTGTAGGGATGATAACATTCTTCTTGAAATCAGGGGGTACCTCACCTGTCTCAGAAATCCTACACACCAAGTGAAATAACCTGATCAGACCTTCATCTCCTATGCAGCGTAGCAACTCAATCGGTATATCATCTATGCCTGGTGCTTTGTTCCTGCTTAAGTCTTCCAATGCTCTGTCAAATTCTGATCTCAATATTAAATCTCCGTTTGCACCCTCATCAATTTCCTCCTCCCTTTCCCTTACACGATTCTCAATCTCCTTTCCCTTATACAAACACTCTATGTCAGATTTCCATCTCTCAACCTTTTCTTCCCTACCTGTTACAGGCTTTCCATTTGTGTCCTTAATATTACAGCACTTAATCTTCTTTTCCCCAAAGGTATTCTTAATCCTTCGATAAGCTGTGTCTACTTTTCTTAATTTCAGACAATTTTCTATACCTGCACATTTCTCTTTCAAACATTCTTCTTTCGCTTCCTTGCACTTCTTGTTGACCTAATTTCTCAGACGTCTGTATTCTGCTTTCCCCTTTTCATCTCTTACATTCTTGTATTTCCGCATTTCATCCATCAATTCTAGTATATCCTGAGTGATCCACGGTTTTCTACAGTGGCGGTTCTAGACGCTTAAATCTGGGGGGGCCAGACATTTTCCCGGATCGATCTCATTAGTCTACTTTTTCCTCATTTTTGCAAAATGAGAAAAGTAGGCTAAAAACTATCATTGGTAAAAAATAGCATATTTCACTGTCACATAAATGTATTCTTCTGTTTCTATTCTGGGCAAACTGGTTCCCTATATCAGAAGGGTCGTGAAGTAATTTTCCACTTAATTCTCTTTCAATTGAAAGAATTGCGAGATTGGAAAGCCTCTTTGTTGCCATTGTTGCTCTTAAATAGGATATTATACATATATTTTTTTATTTGCAGATGTGGACGCTGTCCATGGTGGCAAATTACAACAACAAAAACACTAAGCAAAATAAATTATTCATACAACTAAGAGATTACATTTTAGATACAAGGAATAATTGGTATAAGAAAATAATAATAATAATAATAATAGAAACAAATATAAATTACGAATAAGGATAATTTACACTATTCTTCATTCATGTCATGCCACTGGCTCCTGATCTGGTGCTTTCTCACCAACTCCTTAAATTTTCCAACATTAGAAGGCAAAGGGCTGAAAATGTCCTCTGGCAAACTGTTCCATTCTACTTCCCCCCTCCCAATGAAAGAATATTTGCCCCAGTTACTATTCCACTGACTTAATTTTAATTTACACGAATGACTGTATCTGCCCATATAAGTACCTCCCTTTCCCAATCCCTCATTAATGTCTTCCCAAGCAATTTCCCCCTTGTAAGCTAAGAAAATACCCCCTAGTCTTGCTCTTGAACGTCTACTAGCCAGACTTTCCCATCCCAAATTCTGAATCATCCTACTTACACTACTCGTCGATCTGTGGTCCTCCATTACATATCTGGCGGCCTTCCTTTGTACTCCTTCCAATTCCTTTATTAAATACATTTGGTATGGATCCCACACTCCCCCAGCATATTCCATCAGAGAACGGACTAGGGACATGTATGCCCTTTCCCTAATCTCTCTGCCAGCCCCTTTAAACACACGCATAACCATATGTAGTGACTTGTATGCTTTCTTCACTATTTCCCCTATGTGCTTACCCCAGTGAAAATTCCCACTCCCCAGAGTTACACCTAAATACCTACATTCGTCCCCAAATACAACTTTATTTTCCCCTACTGAATATTCAAAAACAATATGATTCCTTTTATTAACAAATCGCACTGCCTGACATTTCTTTGAATTTATCAACATATCACTTTCATCTGCCCAGCTTTGTATGACAGTCAGGTCCCTCTGCAAAATTCCGCAGTCGTCCAGATGATTTATCCTCCTGTATACTACTATATCATCAGCAAATAATCTTATCTGGGATGATATTTCAACTCCTATGTCATTTACATACATGAGAAATAGCAAAGGTCCCAATTTACTTCCCTGAGGTACCCCCCTTCCCACCCTTAACTGTTCTGACACTGACCCTCCAACCCTTACCCTTTGACTTCTGCCCTTTAAAAAGCATCTCACCCATCGTACTACTCTCCTGTCCAATCCCACAACCTCCATTTTCCTTAATAGGATATCATGATTGACCCTATCGAAAGCCTTTGAAAGATCAATTGCAATACAGTCAACTTGACCTCTATTATCCAAGGCCTCACTGATATCTTGCTGAAAGCCTGATAGTTGTGATTCACAAGAAAATCCCTCTCTGAAACCATGCTGTTCATTTGCCAACCACCTACTATTCCCTAAGCATTCCCTTATGTAAACATATAACATTTTACATATAATACATGTTAGGCTGACAGGTCTGTAGCTATCACTATCCCCCCTTTCCCCTCTCCCTTTATATACCGGAACTACCAGAGCTTGTTTCCAGTCATCAGGCACTACCCCATTATTTATACAAAAATCAAACAGAAACCTTAAATAAGGTACAATGTTCCATCCCATAATCTTTAACAATTCCCCATTTATCTCATCTACACCAGCTGCTTTTCTTGACCCCAGTCCCCGTATTGCATTATAGATATCCTTATTTACATATCTAAATTTCTTCCCGTCCTCAATACCCTGCTCTACTTTCTGATCTACATTTCCCTCCCCAACAATCCCCACCACCTTACCATACACCTTATTAAATGCTTCAGCCTTCTCCCCATCTTCCACCAGCAACGTTCCATCTTCCCCCTCGATATCAGGTATTCGGCCTTGAACTCCTCTCACTCCCCTTAAATAGACATACATATTTCTCCACCGTTCCTTGAAAGGCATCCCCCCGCCAACCAGCCTACCCATAAAATGTTTCTTAGCTACTATCTTAGCCCTGTCCAGTTCCCTCCTTAACCTATTTAATTCTATTCGGTGGCCTATCCCCTTCCTGAGCCTACTGCTTACTAATCTGCATTTCTTCTTTAATCTTCTTACCTCATTATTGTAATAAGGTGGATCAGTAGTCGCCCCTACATTTTTAAATGGCACATGTAATATTTCACAATCTAGAATTATGGTTTTCAAACCAGCCCACAGTTCATCTACATTTTGTCCCCCCTCTATCCACTGATTGAAATTTTCAGCTAGGTAACTCCCAATCTTTTCTTTATAAGCTTTGTAATACTGCTTTACCAATCTTGTCTCCCTCTTAACCTGCCTCTCAATACCCAACTTAACCTCTACTACAACAGCCTTGTGGTCACATATCCCTTCAATGATCTCTGATTTGACCCAAATATCCTCAGGCTTGATCAAAAACACGTCTAATAAGCTGTTCCCCCTAGTGCTTCCCTCGATAACTTGAACAAAGCCCCCCTCCCATATTATTTTGTTAGCCAGCAATTGATAATGTTCCTGAGAATCTGCCCTACCTTCCCAGTCCACTCTTGGCATATTAAAATCACCCCCTACAATTAAATTTCTTCCTGCCCGGTCAGCCTCCATAGCATAATTTACTAACGTTGTTCCTAGATTTACATCCCGTTCACCCCTCCCTGTTCTATATACACCCAAAATGTCTACCATATCTTTAGAACCAACCCTAACCCCCAGAATCTCATTTACTTCATCTGTAAACACTAGATGACTCCTAAATATATCCTTAACTAGTATAAATACCCCACCTCCCGTGCTTCCCCTGTCCCTCCTGTATACCCTATAACCCATAGGAAATACCTCCCCTTCCACAACATTTTCAACTAGCCATGACTCAGTCCCGATAATAACATCTGGATCATATAGTTCTACCATGGTTCCAAATGTTATGCCCTTTCTAACTACACTACAACAGTTTACCAGAAGACACTTGAAGCCCTGATAATGCCCTTTGTACCCAAGACTAGCAACTATCTTGCTCCGTTTATTATCCCCTTTACTGGTTTGGGATGAATCATCTCTTAAACACTTGGTGGTTTTTTTGACAAACTTTTAATGACCCTTCCATAGAGTTGTCCCAGTTTGGCCGAACCTCGCCTATTTAAGTGGAGACCATCCCACCCCAAATCATAGTCTTCTATCCACAGTCCAGAGTTAATATATAGAACTTCCTCTTCACCACAAATCCAGTCCAGTACACCATTTACTGCATCCACATACCTGCAATCTACGTCCCGCCGATATAAAATCCCACTCACTGCAATAGAAGCATTTCTATACTTCTCCCTGCATGCTCTTATCAGGTTTTTAATGTCATTTCCTATATTGTCTGGAGTAGGAGAGCTCCTTAGGTCATTTGTCCCAACGTGTACTAGAACTGACTTAACTTCTCCACCCCCTCCCATTAACATCACTTTTCTTCTCAATTGTTCAGTCCTTATACCAGGAAAACATTTCACTTCAGTATTTGTTTCCTGAAGCCCTGTTCCCAAGCGCCTAGTTATTGAGTCCCCAATAACCAAGGACCGGCACACTTCCTCTTCTCTTCTTCCGTTGACCGACATTTCCCTTATTTCATCACATACCTGCTCCACTCGATCGCCCTCGACGGTGTCCAGCTCCAGTCTTTCCTCCGCCAACCGTCCGTCAGTCATATCTGAGCGCTTGGATCTCCTTGACTTCCGGTCACTGTTGATCCCGCCATCTGCTGCCATCTGCCCGCCAATCCCTGAACTTAAAATACCAACCTCCAAGTTTGACAAATTTTCCTCCATGGTCTTGTTTGCCTCCTTGGCCCTCTCCAAATCTTTAATTACAGCTTCTAGCTCTAGCCGGAGCAGTCTAATTATCTCGTCTTTGCTGCTCACCTCCTCAACTAAGACCAAACATTTCTGGCACTTCATAACCTCTAGGCCTACACTGTTGCACTCCACGAGGCCCGCTTTAATGGCCTTTGTAGATAGTCGTGTCGTCATCCTTCCCGTATTCTTCACTTTTAACTCACAACCACCACAAATCACACCTTTAGGGTAGTTTACTTTACACTTTCGACACAGTAAACTCCTAATACATTCGCTTTTCGCCTCGCACCGCTTACTTGCACTGTCAACTGACGCCATGTCAGTAGTTATTCGTTTCACGACAGAGAAACTGCGCTCAGCAGAAGCAGATGACACAGGAAGAGTCAGCATCAACTTGAAAAATAATAGTAGCTATGGAAAAGCAACTTCCATTTTCAGAAGTTCAGAAAAAAAGAATGAGGAAGTGTTTGGATATTTACCTCTAAATACATTCTTAGCTAAATTGATTTCAGTCTGTAGCACCTTACGGTCTGTGAAGATTAGATTATACTTTTCACAGAACGTGAGAATATATATATTCAAAATTTAAAAAGTTTTCACTTCTTGGGTTACAGGCATCCATTGCATTGCACACAAAATCATTTTCAGTAAATCTACGCAGTAACTCTTCCACCATGTTGTCTAATATTTCAAAAAGATTTCTTTTGCATGTCTCTGATAATGTGACATTTTCCTCTTCTTTCTCCGCAGAGACTGGCATTAATAAAACGTAGTCTGAAAAGTTCTTTGGAATACTTGAGACTCTAGATTGCTTATAAACTTTCACGCCTAACGACTGAACAGAGTCACATGTAATCGCCCATAGTTCCTTAAAATAATAATCATTTCGTTTTTCTTGCAACCATTTTACAAGACCATAGATCAATCTATGTGCCCCTCGGAAGTCCACATGTTTTTGTTGTAAGAACATAGAGGCTCCATTGGCAAGCTCGAGAATATCAGAAAAGATTTGTAACACAAACATCACCTTCACTTTACAAAGCTGTTTCAACAAACCTTTTACTTCTGCTGCCTCTTTCTTGTTAACTGACTTTGAAAAATACTCCAGAGCTGCTTTAACTGAAGCAAAACGTTTC
This sequence comes from Meconema thalassinum, assembly GCA_946902985.2. Classification (NCBI taxonomy): domain Eukaryota; kingdom Metazoa; phylum Arthropoda; class Insecta; order Orthoptera; family Tettigoniidae; genus Meconema; species Meconema thalassinum. The sequence continues at coordinate 253,119,637 of OX336396.1, forward strand.
TGAAAATACATTACACCTCTATATTTACATACCCATAACGTGTCACTTTGAAGAGGTATCTCTAAAACACGTTCTCCTGGCTGAAGATCACTCTGTATCTCAACAAACTCTTGGTGTCTTACAGTAGATACAGACTGAAAAGCATAAATTGCTTCCAGTAAACCAAAAGTGTCCCCTTCCACGTCTACAAACTGGCTTTGAAACGTCCACCAAAACTAAATTTAAGCGATGTGCATAACAATGCACGTAAACACACAGGTTATTGACCTTCTGTCGCAATAAACGCTGCACACCGTTTATCTTCCCTGACAGAACCGCGGCTCCATCATATGCTTGTCCAATGCACTTACATGGATCGAAATCCACTGAAACAAGGTACTCTAAAGCTGAATTAGCTATACTTTCAGCATTCAGTTGAGACAAATGTATAAAACCAATGAAACGCTCCTCTATAGAATTTTGACATATCTGACACATACGGGCATCTGTTCCACTTTTCTAACAACTCGAACTTCATCCAGGATTAAGGAAACATAACCATTGTTATATTTTTTCGTCTCTCCTCCAATATGTTCTACTATTATATTAGCTGAGATATCAAGAAATTCATTTTGAGAATCTTTAGATGAGTAAGTTGCATTCTTTGATAGACTGTTTACTTGTGCATTCACTTTCTAGTTTAATTACATTTAAAATTTCATCAAAATTCCCTTTATTATGAACACTGTCATCATCTGAAACTGTTTGGCGATGACCAGGCCCGACGAGAGGGGGGGACAGGCAGGGCTGGTGCCCCGGGGCCCGACCCTCCCAGGGGGCCCGGCGTCCTAAGAGAATGGGCCCGATCTGGCATTGATTTATTTTTGCCTTTATGTGACTTGAATTTGCTACTGGCAATCATTTAGTGAGTGCAATGAACTGTCTGTGAACAATGTTACAGGGATTGAAAAACTTATTCTGTCAAGTGGACAATAATTTCCATTACAAAGCGCTTGTGGGAAGAACAACTGTCTCAAAGTGGTCAACTTAGGCGATGGGGCTTCGCTATGTATTGTTGTCAGAATATATCTGAAGACAGAGAGAGCATAACCGTATTCAGAAATCTAGTCAATTGTATCAGCAAGTTCGATATCTACTCTGGAATAAGCAAGTGCCACTAATATAAAAACAAACTCTGTTTCGAACATTCTTTGTCCCTATATTGACTTACGGGTTGGAAACATGCACAACTACCAAAAAAGATGACAGCAGACTTCAGGCTTCAGAAATGAAGTTTCTAAGGAGCATGCTTCAAAAAACTAGGAAGGACAAAGCAAGAAATGAGAAGATAAGAGAACAAGCTGGAATAAATCAGTCCTTGAAGGAGACCATAACTAGGGGACGATTGAGATGGTTTGGTCACGTCAAACGTATGACAGAAGGAAGAATTGCAAAACAATGGTTACATACTGAGATTACTGGAAAGAGACCTGTTGGAAGACCTAGGAGGAGATGGCTGGACCAAGTGAAGGAAGATATCACATCCAAGGGAATCAACTGGGATGAAGTCTTCAAGGAGCAGTGGTACATGAATAGACTAAAATGGAGAGCGCTCGTAAACCACACCCGGGAAACTGGAGTGGAAACTTGATGATGATGATGATGATGATGGCAGAGAGAGCATTCCATTATTCTAAATTTAGCTTATTAGGCTTATGCACCAATCCTTCAAGTAACTTTCTCATCCCTTCACTTTTTTCGCCAAGGCCACGAGAGCCTGGGATGCCCTAGTGTGTTTGGTCAGCTAGCTCAAGAGTTTCAAGTTTGGTGCGTCACGTTGAGCTTAGATATTTAGAGGTGATAGTGTCTGAAATGAATATATTGTCTAGCTAGACATATCGTATGCCGTGCGGGCAGGTAAGTAAAATAAATTTTAAAGTGGCGTCCACACAGTAATTCACTTTATAGTTATTGTTGATTTAAGGGGCGGAACAGCAAGGTCATCTACCCTTAGTAATTCACTTTCGCACTGTGTGAAAAATTATCATTGCTGGCTAAATATCTTGTGAAAGGGTGGGATGATTCTGTCGGTCAAACGTAGATAAAAGAAATGCATGCCAAATTGTTCATCTTCTCGTATACTGAATTGAGAAAACTATGCTAACATTTGAATAATCTGTATGTTTAGGTACAGTATCGTAATTATTATAACTGGTCTATTCAATACGATAACATTCCTAGGCACTTGGGTTCGTGCGCAAAATCACTTCTGATTAAGGGACTTATTGAACATCTATATTACTATTGGCACTAGAGTTGGGAAATGTATCCAAAGACTTATACTAAGGTAACATTCCAGTATTTTTCTGGACTGAGTGTTTAATTGACCAGGAGAAAAATGACAATTAAGCTAGGGCACTGAACCACTCAACTTTGTTTTCCAATTCCTCTCATGGAACCTCAGTGGTAAGGGCTGATGACCTACCGTAGCTGTTCCGCCCCCATAAAACAACAATAAGTAACGACAGTGGTAGGGGTCGATGGCCTAGCTGTTCCGCCCCTTAAAACAACAATAAGTGACGTCAGTGGTGTGCATGGCGATGGAGAAATTAATATATTGCATGTAGGCAACCGCGCAGATTTCCCTAAGAGACAAATATTTGAACTATGCTTAATTTAGAAGAAAATTAAGACGAAGTATTGTCGAATATTAATATAAATAAAATTTTATTTTCATCTGGTGCAGCGGCTGTTATTATTATTGGATATTTCTACGCCGTTTATTCCAAAGAGAGGCATCGATCTGCAAGGTACTTATTTTTCAGGACGCGAAGAGATATTTTCCCTTGCGAATCAAGCCCTTTCACGATAGGCTTTAACGTCCCAGTACCATTAAACATAAAATGAGTTGCTCTCTTTATCTATAACTTGGAAATGACTCCGGGTCCTGAAGAAGCCGCGGCAGGAATGCAGAATTCGGCTTCCCGACTGCGGTGGCATTCATAGTCATACTCAACAGTTAATAATAGGCCTATTTGTCGTTACAGTTGTTAATTCATTTAGGGGCTTGCAACATTTAACCCGTGTACTTGGTAGCTAGCAGGTCTAGTACCTCTGGCGGGCAATGAACCATTGGCGCTCGGTTGGGAATCATTTGCATCAACTAGTACTGTAGATACCGGGTGAGTTAGCTGTGGTCGTTACGGCATGACTGCTGGCAGTCGCTCACATCCGGGAGGCGAGGAGGTTCGAATCCCCCCGCCGGCAACCCTGAAGATGGTCTTCTGTGGTTTCCCATCTTCCTTCCAGGCAAATGCCGGGGTTGGTCCCTAACTATAGGCCACAGCCGCTACCTTCCAACTCCTCTTCCTTCCCTTCCAACTTCCCTCCCCAACAGTACTTGTAGCTCACCCATCGGGTGTCCGTCTCGAAGCAGCTACAAAAAAAAAACTGGCGAGCCGAACATGTCCTCGGGCACTCCCGGCATTAAAAGCCATACGCTAAAAAAAGTACTGTAGATATAATTCAGTATTTGCTGACGCGTTAATTCTTCGGTTTGTTTCTGAAGGCCTCCACAAGATTGAATGAAGTTGACTGTAAAGCAGTAATTTTCACAAATATTAATGAAGTAAAAATTATAAGATTCTCAAACAGCGAACAAAATAGAAAACCAAGAAACGTGCGAATTGTGTAGACTGAAGGGGAGGCTAGAGGTTGTTGTATAATAAGAGAGGTGTATTGGCAACATTGTTGTAACTATTTGTGTTGGAGAGTAGAAACTTAGACCCTCTTCAAACCACCCACTGCTGGACGAAAGCAGGGTATACACTGTGCTGTGCTAAGGCCTCTGTGACATGATCAATCGCATGCCGTATTCTTAGTTGTCGACTGGGAAAAGAGGGAATGCGTTGCCCGTTGCGACTATTACTGTAATTATTAGGGTTAAGAGTAGGGTAGGTGTTCCTGGACTTGAAATAAGGTACTATCCCAGCATGCGTCTGGATGGAGTGTGGAAAACCACACTCAGGGCTTCTGTCAGCACCGGGATTCAAACCTCTGATCTGCATACTTGCGGTAGACCCCCATCACGGTCATTGGTGAGCTACACCGCGGGGTCTTACTTGAAGGTGCGAGAGCTTTTACTTCAATATCGGAGAGTCTTTTCTATAGCCACTAAATGTCAATGGTCACCAAATTCTTACTCCAAAATATCACAAACATATTCACCCAAATGGCCTAAATCTCAATAATTTGGACCAATTTTTTGCAAATTTTTCCGGAGGAGGAGCCCCGGACCCCACTGTGAGCTTGGTGATATTTCATACCCCCAGATCCCCGGTGTGTCTACTCCCCCATAATCTTGGCTTAAATCCGCCCCCGATGCAGTGGCGAATTCTCCCATGCATCGCATATACCGGCGGTATACCACCAGTGATAAACATATAAACTGTTTATCTCGACATTTTCTCGACTTGTATGTAGCAGTGCAGACAGGAAAATCGAGCTTGTCATCATTCATGTTCCGCCGATTGTTGTCATGGAAGCTGGCGCTCGAACCCCGCTTAACTCGCTAATTGTCTTCTGGGGTCCACACTTTTAGCTGTGAGTGACTATACTTTGGTATACCGCAAGTCTAGCCCGGTCGTTGAAAGGGCTCGACACTGGCACGCGGGGCGGGGGAGGGTAAGGGTAGCCCAGCAAAGTTCCGTATGGGGTGTCGCGCTACCGACTAGCGGTGAGTGTAGTGCTGATTGGTTGATTTCAAACAGTACTTTCACCCTGCTCACAAGGACAAGGGAAGTCACACCAGCGCAGCGCCTTAAACACTTCAGTTATGTTGTGAGTTCGTCTTGGCGTGAATTACTCCCCACTGAAATACAGTATTAACATGTTTAGATTAAGTGAAACGCTGGAAGTGGATAGTAGCGTTGTTGAAAGGATTTTATTCCATTGGATTTCCTCAGTAAGTTGAAATTAAAGCGATCTATGGGATGTAGGCTACTAAAATTTCTTTGCGCAAGGAAATGAAGGCATTGGTTTCTGCCGAAATCAGGTAGAATTTTACACTTGGAATATTTGTTGCTTTGCAGTTGTTGATTCAATTAGGGGCTTTGAAGCATCGTGGTCATGTAGCCCCGTGTACTTGGTTCAGGAGCGGATTTAAGGCAAGATCATGGGGGTAGGCGAACACACCAGGGAGTCTAGAGAGTATGGAATACCCCTAGTTTAGAGAGGAGAGGGGGTGGGAGGTCCGGGGTAGGATAATTTTGCTAAAACTAGGTCCAAATTAGTGAATAATAGGACATTTGGGTTATTTTTTTGACATTTTGGAGTAAAAAGAAATGTTACCGATCACGGTGGCCGAGAGCAGTAACGCGCTAGCTCGTGTCTCGCTGGCATCGGGAGAGTGTGGGTTTGAATCCCACTTCAGCCGTCCGGAAAATGGTTGTCGTGGTTTCCTATTTTCACCACCAGGCAAGTGCCGTGACGGTTCCTTTCAATAGGTCCACGACCGACCGACTTCCCTCCAAAATCCCTCCCCTGGTCCTTCCTTAATTAGACCCGAGTTAGCGGTCGCCTATCACCATCCCCAGTTGTATCTGCTGACGAAGTGTATTCAGCTCCGAGACACCATCCTTGCGACGGTAGAGGAATGATCCCTCGCAGAGTCCGTTTTGTGAGTTGGGAAAAAATTGCGTGATATTAGCCATTTTAAGTCAAATATGTATTGTATTCCAATTTGTTTTAGTTTTGGTAGTTCTACTATTTACTGTCATAGCCAACGCGTGGTTTAAAGCCATTTTTTAGAGAACTGTCAAAAATGAGTAGTATTCTTCCAAATATACATACAGTTTCATTTGAGACGGTTTCACCTTTCAGCGTCCAGTCCAGTCTACAAGCCTCTGTTTGCGAACAAGTCGCCTCTATGATCCCCTATTAGCAGTTAGCAATGTGGCTCCCTCTGCTTCTACATCTCTGACTTTGAAATCGTTCAACACTGAAACTAACCATCGCCTCATAGCCAGGGGCGGTTCGACCTTGTACATCTAGGGGGGTGAGAATTTAAAAAAATGCCGACTGGCTGTTTAACATTGCCGACTATACGTTTAAAAACTGAGCAACGGGAGGAAGTGGGGGATGGGGGAGATGGGGGGGGGGGGGGGGGCAAACGATACACAAGACAAATATAATTAATTAATGGATTTCATTTAAAATGTATTTTATTAGTTCCAGAATTTTGAATCGCAGGAAAATTTGATAAATGAACAAAATAAGTGTTTAAATATTACAAGAATTAAAGAAAATCTAGTTATTCTTTCTAAAACCGTACTCTACGATGTTTTAACAAGGACTTCTTCTCCACTATCTCCGTAATTTCAATGTCGTCGACCTTCTTTCGTTGAAAACAACATCATGAGGGAGTCGAAGCAGTCGTCACCCATCGATGTCCGCAAATGATTGTAAATGAGCTTCAACTTGCTGAAGGACCGTTCGGAAGAAGCAGAAGACACTGGGGATTTTAAAATCAGTCGAACTACTTGTTAAGCACACTGGATAATCCTCTTTAATTTAACAGCAACTTTTGCGATTTCTTTAAAAGATGAGCACTGTTTACTGGCATCGAGCAGGATTTCAAGCTCAGCCAGCACAAGCTCTTCATCGTGAAGGATGATTTTCGAGTGTGATTGCTTTATAGATCGGACGCGCTCGATGGTGCAGTTTTTTCTATCAGCGGGTATCTTGATAATTATGTGGAATGGCTCTAGGAAATAAATTAGTTTTGCGAGATTGTCTTGCACGCTTGTAGTAAGTACATCCACATCCTTTCTGTAGAATGTAAGAAAAGATCTGGTGTCGTTTCAGCATGCAAGTCATACTTCTTTGCAAGTCTCCGGGTCCTGTGCTGCTTTAAGAAGTCTTCCTCCGCATTTACTTGCATACTTTTCGCTAATCACGATGCACTCTTTATTAATGCGTCCATCTTGCCGTCGTCGTTGATATCTTCAAAAGACTTCAATGCGCGCTGAATCAGCTGCATCGCGTCTACTACATTCAGCTCCTCCGCTTCTGAAAGCTCGGTTACGTTCTTAATTTAAAACATGATGCTTTTGGTAAAGTACATGCCGCAGACAAAATCAAAGTAGAAGCTTTTTGTGCAAGCCTGACGCAAAAGTTCGGGTTTTACTGTCAAATTCAGAATCGAATGAGGTTTTCATCGTTTCCAATGCCGTGACTATCTCTTCATAAGACGTAAAAACAGCTCTCACAGATTCGGCGCGCGCAGTCCACCTTGTTTTTGATAAATTCTTAAGTTGAAGTGAATGTTCAATTTTATCCAGCTCTTTCTGCAAGCTTAAATGTCGTTTCGTGCTACCCGAAAAAAAAACCTACAATGCTTCAAGAGTGTCAAAAACTTTCGTATAAGTGAGCTAGCATTACAAGCTGTCTCTACGAAAATGTTTAACCTGTGAGCTTGGCATGGAACGTACGGAATATATATTTTGCACTTCTCTGATAGCTTTTTCTGAGTGCCGTTGTATATGCCAGACATGTTACTAGCAAAGTTGTACGATTGAAACTCTAGTTTATCGAGTGGAAGTAAAAGTTCTTTTGAATTTAAAATTAAAAATATTTTTTCAGCCAACTCCTCTCCAGTCTTTTTTTTTTTGTTAAAACAGCGTCTATTTTTAAAAGACGCTCCACAGGAACGAGCTCTTCATCTTTTTCGACGACGTATCAGATATTCAACGCGAGGAGGTCTTTATGTGACATATCGGGAGTAGTATCTGCTATAACGGAGAACATACCGGCGTTCTTGATCTCTTCTGCAATTGTCACGAGTTTTCCCTCCAAGTAGACGGATGAATTCATTTTGAGAGTCCTTGCTCATATACGTAACGTTGTGCTTCCGCGTATTCACTTCTTCCAACCACCTATTCATGACCGGACTATGCCGTGAAAGTAACTTCACAATTTTCGTGAAGTTTCCATTATCTTGAGTGATTCCATCCTCGTGAACTCGGAAAGCCAAACCTTGCCGACAAAGGGTTCTTGCAGTGCCAATTAGTATCCGGATAACTTTTTAGTGGAACTCCTTTTCTTGTTCTTCCTCAATTCTGATCGTCCGTAAATGTTTATCAAGGAGAACGTCTACGTGGCCTTGTGCATTGACAAAGTGGCACAAATCTGTCATAGCTGCTTGATGAGCTTCTGAAGTGAAGTGTTCTTGTAATTTGCCCTTTATCTTCTTTCCGCGACTTTTCAATTTGAGCCACTGACGTACTCCAGCGTACGACCATTCTTCACTTGCGGACGCCCTTCCTCGTCCGTTTGGAAATAAGCCACAGGCAAAACCAAACACCGCGTCTTTTTCAATGCCGTACTTCAACATGGGGAAATCCGTATTCCAGGCCGGCTTATTTTCTGGTATGTCTGGATTTTCTGGAAATACACTACGATTTGTCTTGAAGGCCCCAAGTGAAGTCAGGTACAGTCGTTCGTTTCCCGTGATAATTCTTTTCCGTTTTGCAGGATCGCGATTAACAGGTAAATCGCCCGCTTGAACGGGTACTGAGTCTGCACGCATGTTATTTTCCTCCTCTCCTGCTCGTTGAAGCAACTGACCGCCTTAATCGTGGATTCTGGATAAGCAGTCTTATCATTTCTACCATAAAAAGTTTTTAGTTCGGAATAGCGTCTTCTTTTATTGTTTTCAAAATACCTTCAACTCTTTTGAAATGCGTTATATACTCACTAACTTGGTCAGAAAAGACAATCCTCGAAAATTCGCTACTACGCGGTGTAGGACCGTCACCACTACAACTGGCATCTGATGAAGTTCCAGCTGCTCGTAACTTGCGAACGTCAGATGTGTTGGGGGATAGTGGTGGTTCGCGATGAGCAACGGTGGTCAATGGCTCAACGGTAGACGATGGCTCAACGGTAGATGATGGCTAACGATGGGCGATGGCTCAACGGTGGTAAATGGCTCAACGATGGACGATGGCTCAACGGTAGATTTTGATTTTAATTTTACCTTAGCTACCCGATGGGCATTAAGTTCAACCCTTTGAAGACGTCGAGCGTCGCAGGGGTGCTTTTCCGAATATTCGTTCCATCGACAAAGTTACTTCGACTTGTCTCCTCCACCCCGACCCGGTTTTCTTATCACTGGGTTTTAAAACACTCTGTAAGTTTTATTTAAATAAAAAAGATGGTTTAAAAGAGAACAACTCACCCCCCACAAATGTAGACTTTTATGAATTTATCGGGTATTTTTTCTTGATAACACAATTAAATATAAACATGACTAAAAATATGCATGTATTTATTGTATTATTATTACGTACGTTTCATGGATACGCGATGCTAGTGAAAATGTTCTGTGCCGGCGAAAACTCACGTCACACTGCCACTGTATTTGCACCTATCTAGTTATCACTGTAAAAGTTGCTGGTTCAGGAACGACTGCTTTCGCTCATTCTCGGTGACCACTGCACTGATCATAGTGAGCACTCCACCCCTTGAGGAACCAAGGAACCATAAACCTGTCAATTTTGTCACAATAGCGTGGATATGTGAGGACGCGCCGAGACAAGCGGTAGCTGGTCATAACATTCCTCCGACAACATCGCAATGAGTTGGCTTGACCTGAAGTTATCAATGCGCTCACCAACACCTTTTGTCTAGCCACATGGCACAGATGCTGGGCTCGCTTCGCTGTGAAGTTGAGTCGCTCTGCATAATGAACGCGGGATATTACTCCCTCCCAGGAACGTGCCGATGAGTTCATCCCTTGTCCTTGGTCCCATTTTGCTCATCTGTCATTCTTTCTTCAGTTTCCATACACAGAAACGAAATGGCAAGTGGCAGTAGGTGCACCGAGGACTGGAAGTGAAACTTTTAAAATGGTTATTTTGCCGACTCTTCCTCTTGCCACACTGGGCTATTGCCTGGCTGCAGGAAATTATTGCATCGTCCGTTTGTGTTGACTCTCGGTAAAAATGCCGACTGTCAGTATAATAAATATTTTTTTAAGACATCGGACCAAATCTTGTATGGCCATGCCCCGTTTTGCCTTTTTAAATGCTGTTTTGGGAAATGTTACGACTTCTTCAGGTTTTGCCGACTGCCGACTGATGTGGTATTTGCCGACTGAGAAAATACCTGAGGGGGGTGAGACACCCCCCCAACCCCCCCACTCGAACCGCCCCTGCTCATAGCTCTACATCTGCTTCTGTTATCCTCTACAGCCGAACACTCAAAATAGTAGGTTATCGTAAAATGTGCATTTTGATATAGAGTATTTAAGTGTGAAAGAATTTGTCTAAAGCCACTGTTTTCGTTTTTTTTAATGTATAACAGCAAGATGAATCGTTCACTCCTAAATCCACCCCTGGCTTGGTGCGTGTGGAAACTGATGAGGTATGTCGTTATGATGGCTGTACCGTTGCCAGGATTTTGGTAGGAGGCGGCTGTGGCCTCACGATATGTACGAGTGAAAGTGGGAAACCACGAAAGACCATTTCTAGGATGTTTGGGGTTGGAATCGAACCAACTGTTCTCATTTCTGCCTCTTAGGGGTTGAGTGAATCCCAACCCTCAGACCAGAATTACATTTCTTGGTAGAGCAGAGAATCGAACACGGACCTCCGCAGTAACAGCCCCAGAATACTAGCCACTACGCCACGAGGTGGACCTTTAGAAATCTAAGTGAATGGAACTTACTTTCAAGTAAAATATTCTTCCTGGAAGACCAAGGTTGGGAAACAATATGTCAAGGTAGTTTACACTATAATTATTTTATTGATTGAGGCTGAATGTTCGCTTTCCAGAAGATATTTTCACTTCGAGATACTGGCTCTTCTTAAATTGCATTATTACATTGGTTATGAATTAATTCGCTTCTCATGTTTGGACATGTCTAATAATGAGACAATTGAGATTCTTCGGAAATGGATCAATGTTTATTTCTTTTCGTAAAACTTAAGACCTGGTCAAGAACAGGGAGATAGAGAAGGTAGCGTAATGATGAAATGTACTCTGTACGTTGCCAAAATGAACTAGGAGGGCGAGGGGATTCGAAGGACATTTACCTAGAAGCAGTTTCAAGTAGGCCGTGTTCAGGCGTTAAACGAAGATTTTTTTAATGTATAAGGACATAGTCCTTGCAGAGGGAGGATGACGCACTGGCTTTACCCGGACGGTCGAGGTTCGAATTCCGGTGACAGCACGATACATATTTCACATGGAAGATCACGTGGCGTTAGGAAGGGAATCCAACCTTATATCCCCGGCCAAAACAATTGGCTAGTGACCCCAATTTATTGGGATAACCTATCCAAAATTATAGCGATAAAGTGTGTTTCTTAGAAGTTATGTAAATGTTCTCCAATAGGCATATAATAATAATAATAATAATAATAATAATAATAATAATTCAACTTTGACAAAAGGTCGAGGCATGGAAAAAAAAGGGAGGGGGGGATGTAAGGGGTAAATGGTGCGGTATACCAAGAACGGTGACCACCAGTCGTCACTGCCCCGATGGTCACCAGTCGCAGATAGGATTGGGGACTTTTAGGAGAACCTGGCTGTAGGTTTGCTTACTGCAAAGTAATATTAAGTTGTAAGAAGTCCCCTGACTGCAAATTACAAAATATAGTTCATATTCTCATTCTCTTCTTTTGTGAAAACAATCACTGATCAGCTGCAATCTACTGATAGCACATACTAAATAACTTGACTTACGTATGAGTATACCTGTGGTTAATATGAAAATATATTTTGCTTTGTTTAATGTACATTGATGTGTGATCGCCGTTCAACCAAAACACTTATCTTAAAAATCCGAGCAGTTCAGCATGCTACAATTATTATTATTATTATTATTATTATTATTACTATTATTGCTTGCTGATTTTTATGTTCTTGTAATTGATTTCGTGATGACCATTTTGTGCGAAAAACAAAAACAAAACAAAAAACAAAATGCTCAAAATCAGTCCGTGCAAATTTACGAGGATTATAAATTAATTTTACAGAGTTTCGTTATAGAGGTGGGCCCGGGAGATTCCAGCCCCAGGGCCCGTCGCCGCTCTCCACGGCCCTGGCGATGACCTCTAAGCCCAATGTCTTGCCGAGCACAAAGTAATGCGACTCGGGCCATTGTTGCCACAGCTGAGTGGTTACGCAATATAACCAGAGGTTTCTCGCTTAGCTTCGAAATCACTGTGCTGCTATGTTCACTTACCAGAAAACTGTTTCACTTTACTATTGAAGATTTATAACATTCACTATCAGCATGCTTTGCATGTTTTTCTCATATTCTTTTCCAATTGCAAAATCCAGTTTTACTGAAAACATGTTCAGCATTGCTTGAATCAGATTGAACGAAATGTCGACACAGAAAACAGCATCTTTGTTCTCAGAGTATTCAATATACTGTTAAAACTTCTGTTCTTATTGTAAAGTAACGTTTGTTTATAAACTGATTTACGGGGTTGGCATGGACAATCATAGATCGATGCATTGATATAAAATGGTACTGGTTTGCCTATATTAGAAACAGTTGCACTCACATTTTTTCACAGAGTTGGGGAGATATCGATGCATTTGTATCGCATGGAGGTTTCTCTACATTGGAAACTTCTGAACTTGCATGTCATAAAGTTGGGAAAAGAGTTTAATACTCTTGGTGTATGCACTACGCATTTTACAAATATTATATTTATACACGATTTCAATTGTGTGTTTAAATTACATATAATAAAATAAATAAATTTTGAAATTGAAAGAAAAATTAACTTAATTAAATGCATTAGTTTGTTTTATATCAGATAAATTATATCTGTAAATTATCAATTTACAGTGCACTCCCGATAATTCGCGTGCGGATAATTCGTTTTGCGGTTAATTCGCGGGTCTCCACGAGTATTTTTTAAATTGGGAATTCTCACAACAACTAATCGTCACGCTAAGTTAAGCAATCTCTCTGTCGTTTAAAAGAATTTTGATGCGACGCAATGCGTAAAGACGAAATCATTGTGACTAGGGAAGACTGAACTGCGTTTCTCTGCGATGCAACAGTAGGCCTAATTGCGCAATCTTCGAAACTTACGCGCATGTTGCCGCGAGTGGTATAGCACAGATTTCCTTGGTCTTTGAAGCCCAAACAATACAAGAGGAATGCACTTTCACTCGGAACCTACCCTCCCTTTCCCAACAGCCACGCTCCAAGGTCGCTGATCTGTGAGTTGTGAAGGGTGGATGCGCGGACCAAGGAGTAATAAGGAGAGGCCCTAACGGCAAGGAAGTGAAGCCAGAAGTTACTCCTCCGCATATGCTCAAAACATTGCGGTAGTCCCATAAGAAAAGCATGTAATGGTGTGACGTACGTACATAAAAGTGGTGATATTTCGCGTGTGGGTCGAAATGTCGACATGTGGGGCATATGTTTGCACAAACAGAACTCCCACCTGCCAAAGTAATGTCATTTCACAAGTAAATCCACTTTATTTGCCATTTATTGTGTTAAGTTTTCATCCTTTGAGTAGCTACCTCACGGTACTGTTCTAGTATCATTCGTTAGATGTTCAAATAGTGGCATACGTGTCCATCAATATAATTATTTCGATTGCTAGGAATTATTTACGGATATTTTCCTCCGTTTCTTACTGTAAATAGTTTCTGCTTGTCAATTAATGAACGGTATTACTGTAATCTAATTACCCCAATCTATTTTCAACGTGGCTTGAGTTCTAGATTTATTGCTCGTGGGTGTTAGAAGATTGATATGACATTATTTGAATATTTTAGTGTGTTAATCTCAAACCTCAGCCTAGACCTAGTTTAGTTTGTTACCGGAACTGAACTGGCCTATTTTTTTTAAATCATCGTGCAATAAAAGCAATAACGCCACCACCCAATTAGTTCGCATGCCTTAATATTTTAAATGTATTTAATTAATTTAATACACATTCGTGAATAAAATGGCAGGCCTACTGGTATCTCGGTAATTATTTGCCTATTATTTGGTATAAGTTAAGAATAGTGATGGGTGTCTGGTTGCCTGAAAACCCACAATAATTACAGGTCATAAAAACTGCATACCGGTATAATACATACATTTCCCATGTGCTATACTATATTTCAGATCGGTGTATTGCTCAAGTTTGTATTGTAAAATTAAACGTTTTATGGCAGTGTACATGATTTTCGATTGCGACGAAAAGTGTTGTGACTGGCTTACACTTCACGCTAGCCAGCAAAGATCAACAAATATTCCTTGATTTCCATCGTCATATAGGCCTATCTTACAATTTCGTAGTATAGGCCTACCTGCACACGAATTTTTTTTCGTAGTTCCGCCCCTTAAAGCAACAATAACTAACACGAATCTTTTACTGGTAATCATACTTAAATCCCACTAATAAATAAGTCTACGGTACCGTAGACTCAATTTACCGCTCGACCCGGGCATGTATGGGGGCGTGGTCAGTGCTTCAACTCTCCGCATGCTATTGGCAACTCAAACTAACACTTGGGGCGCTGCGGTCGGTCTGAATAACTAGGGTTTAAAATACTCAATAACACGCGTTTGATATGGAACACTTTTTATTTTTCGGTTATAATCAGTAAATATGGTCTCTAAAGTAATGACAGTGTTATTTTTAATTGTATATATGTATAACTGTGCGATACACGTGATCTAATGTGTGTGTTCCACTGGATTTTTGGTGTCATTTGCATATTATCAAGCATCAGTTTTTATGGGTGATGTAGATCAGCTGATTCAAATTTACACAGGGCTACACTTCGGACATTATTTCGGTACTATTATGCGCAATATAATGTAAATGTCGATCCTGAGTCAACGCCGAGGACATTCAAATAGAGAAATACGGTACATAAACAAATAAATAACACACCCAAGCTGTGCTACTTTTATCATTCCGAGACTAGCATCCACGCAAACCAGACGCCACTGTTCCAAGCTCCGACTTATATCGTGAATTGATGTCAAACTGATGATCCGCCAGCCTTTCCGCCAAGCCTACACCTCGTAATCGCTAAGTTCTTCGATATTCGAGCTATTCCACTACGAGTCATTTAGGCCTAATTTGCCTCCCCGTGGGCACTGTAGAATGAGTGATTCCGCTACCATTCAAATATTCAACACCAAACCCACCTTTTAACCATCCAAATCAAGAAATTCCTGTCGCCCCCCGAGTTTTAATACAAGTTAAACTCAAACCTTCTCCCTACCAAGCAGCCAATAATTAATTATTCAAGTAACTTCAATCTTACCAGCGCGCCCATCGTAACAGCTGTTTTTAAACTGAATAACCTTCGCTGGCTTTACGTCGCAGGTCTTCTGTCTGTCTACCTCGACAAATGTTAGATCCTTCCTGGGGTGGAAAGGTATTATTAGGTATCATCACATTTCGGCTATTGCTATTTGCATCTTTTGGAAAGTGATGAAAACGTATGTCCGCAGCCCTCTTATACATCGACTTACAGCCGTAAACTGAGCAATACACTTTGCTTTTACTCATTTTTCACTCTATCAACGAGTAAAACTTATTACTTATGTATAAAGACACGAACAATTTACCATGATCTGTTTACCAATACAAGAAACCATATACAAACAGTCACCACGTGACAAATGTACCCTACTTGGTAAGTTTCTCATTTTTACCGCTAGATGTCATATCAGATAGTTGGAGTTGCCAATAGCGCTGACAGGGCGCCTCCTTATTACTCCTTGGCGCGGACAGCGTATAGTAAACAGCGATTAATGCGTAATGGCGCAAACGCGCACGACATCGAGAGCGTGTTTGTTCGATGCTCTTCATGCAGTCAACTAGTCGGGAGGAAAGTACCGCTACTCCGCTCGTACAAAAGCAAGCGCTTGCCGACTTTTGTAACGACGATATTTCGAACGGGCAAGTTAGACGTCGATAAAGACGATTATGATTTACTACATAAAAGCAAAGAAGAAATAGCATGGAATTTGACTGTTGGTGAGGAAAACGGAAATCCAGTAGATTTAGAGTGCGGGAATGATGCAACGGAAATCCCGAAAGTTTCCCCACAGTCAAGCTAGTGTCTCTAGTCACACTTATCTTTTATATAGAAAAACGAGATGAATCTTCGTTTTCATATAATATTTTCTTCCGAAATGTGCAATCGAAAAATAGAATAAACGATCTAAGAAACAAAAAGTAATGACGGCTTTTTTAAATATATTAATGTAGGCATAATCCACATTCTTCTATATATCAATGATATAACACAGAACGTTCATTCACATAAGGAAATTTTGTTTGCGGACGATACAACACTCGTAATAAAAGGTGAAACTAAACAGGTCATACAGCAGTCTGCTGACTCCGTTACAGGAGAGTTAACCAAATGGTCACAAGATAATCGCCTCATAATAAACTATAAAAAGACAGTATGTCTAAATTTCCACACTATACAGAATAGGAATCCTGCGATGCCCAATATAACATTAAATGGTCATCAAATAGAAAATAAATCAGAAACAAAGTTTTTAGGACTATGGATAGGCTACAACAAGACTTGAAATGGAATAAACATATACAATATCTGAATACTAAACTGAACTCGATGTGCTTTGCGTTACGTATTTTGAAAACCTGCACTAGCATGCACACATTAAGAAATACTTATTTTGCTTATTTCCATTCATACTTAAGATATGGGATCATATTTTGGGGTATGTCGCCAGATGTACTAAGCACGTTTAGGATACAAAAGAGAGCGATTAGAATTATGGCAAATGTAAACTCGAGAGAATCATGTAGACCTCTGTTTAAAGATTTAAACATTCTCCCACTGCCCTGCATATATATCTTTGAAAGTATTATGTTTTTTAAAAAGAATTTAATGAATAAAGATGTTTTTCTTAAAACAAACAATGATGTTCATAGGCATAACACAAGACAAAATCAAAACATTCATATTTCACACACACACACAAGCATATATCAAAAAGGAACTTTTCACACTGGAGTTAAATTATACAATAAACTACCCCAGTATATAAAACTGGCCCCAAAAATAAAAACCTTTGATAGAATGTTGAAAGCTTATCTGCAGTGCCATTGTTTTTACTCAGTAGTTGAATATTTTAGCGTATAGGAGTGATGGAATCTATAACTATATTTTACTTTTTTAATTTAATTTTAATACCTAGCTGTATGTTGTTGTATTTATAGAATTAAGTTTTCATATTATGATAATAGAGTGAGGTGTAAATAGTTGTGCAATAAGATTGTATCTATTAAGATTTGCTATTATAATAAGTTATAAATAGTTATAATCTTAGTAATATATACCTGTTAGTTCTTTTATTTTATGCATGTAAATTCTGACGTGTCCTATATCAAAATGTATTGAATGCATGTATTTGATCAAATGGAATTAATAAAAATCTATCTATCTATCAAGGGTTGCTTACCAGTAGCCTAGCATGTCGTATAAGACACTACAATCAGGAGTTAAAATTATTATTTCGCGTGTTCAAGCCTATTTCAATATTTTAACCAATAGTTTTGTTTTTCCTAGGCTTGACAAAAATAACTGCGGATAATTCGCGGAAGTTCGTGCATTAATTACCGCGAATTAACGAGAGTGCACTGTATTTAGTAACCAAGGAATTTTAAAATCATTATTTCACTAAAACGGGGGGGGGGGGGGGGGGGGGCGGCCCAGGGCTAGAACCGCCTCTGGTTTTCTACCTATTCTTTCTTTCCTACCAATGTTTTCTTCTGCGGATTTTGTTATTTCATTCTTCAAAAGTGCCCATTCGTCTGCAATTGAAGTTCGTTTAGGGTTTTTCATTAGTCCTTCCTTTATACTCTTCTTGAATCTTTCGTTTACATCCTTTACTTTCAGTCTGTCTATTGCCCACCTTTTTGGCTTTTGACTTTTCTTCAGTTTCTTCAACTTTAATCTGCATTTCATTACAACCAGATTGTGGTCAGAGTTTATGTCAGCACCAGGATATGTTTTACAATCCAAAATCTGGTTTCGAAACCTCTGCTTGACCATAATGAAGTCGATTTGGTAACGCCCTGTATCTCCTGGTCTCATCCATGTGTATATTCTTCTATTGTGGTTATTGAATAAGGTGTTAGCTATGACCAACTCATGCTCGGTGCAGAATTCCATCAGCCTGCTTCCTCGATCATTCCTTTCACCTAATCCGAAATCTCCTACTATCTTCCCTTCTCTCCCTTTTCCTACCACAGTGTTCCAATCTCCCATTACTATAACATTTTCATCACCCTTGATACACCTCAGAATTTCATCTATTTCTTCGTAGACCTTTTCAACATCCTCATCATCAGCTTGACTGGTAGGCATATAGACTTGTACCACTGTGGTGCACGTAGGTCTAGTATTTATTTTTGCTACAATAATCCGTTCACTATATTGCTCATAATATTCCACCCGCTGTCCAAGTTTCCTACTCAATATGAGACCAACCCCTGCTTGGCCATTGTTTGTTTTAGTGCTAATTACCCTATAGTCTCTTGACCAAAAGTCCTGTTCTTCCTGCCAGCACATTTCACTAATCCCAACCAAATCCAACCTCAACTTATCCATTTCCCTTTCTAAGTTTTCTAACCTTCCACTTCTTAGCAGACTTCTAACATTCCACGCTCCGATCCGTAGAATATCAGATTTCCTCTTTGTCACTTCTGTGCTGTTAACCCCCTCTCGAGTAGTCCCCACCCGGAGATCCGAACGGGGGGACTAGTTTACCTCCGGATTGAAATTTTACAAGGGAGGAGGCCATCATCACATGTAATTATGCATAGAGAGGTGCATATCCTCGGGAATAGCATTACGGCTGTAGTTTCCCATTGCTTTCAGTCGTGCAGCAGAACGCAGTGTAGCCATTAGTTGGCTTATATTATCAATATCTTAACCATCTATAAGACTAGCAAAGAATTGATTTATTCTGAAAGGCTGCTACTCCCTTTCAGAATAAGTAAAGAGGAATTCTACTAACAAAGATACTAACCTTCTACTACCAATTAAATACCAAAATTCTACTAACGAAAACAATACTAAAGTTCCACCAACAACAAATACTACCACTAAAACATTCTGTCACCAGGCACACTCACATGCACCCTCACACATCACAGTCTAATGAAACAATGAACTATAACTAATAAACAATGCAACAACCACCAGACACACTCACATACCACAGTCTAATAGAACAATGACATATATCTAATAAACAAACTAACTACATACTTACAACTAAAACTAACTACATACTTACTGTACTGTAATTTGAATTGACAATATTTACAAAATGCAATTTAGATAGAAGAAAATACTTACAAAACGTAATTTATAAATATATATCTATTATATATAATCCAAAATTGACTCATCACCGCAGGGCTCAAACCATTAGACCTAGAAAGCTGAAATTTTGCATGTTGGTTTATCCGAGTATGTAGAGGCTCACTAAGAAACGGTTTTTGAAAATTCAATTTGTAAGTGACTTTTTTCGGCCCTTTGGCATTGACCATCCAAAATTGACTCATCGACGCAGGGCTCAAACCACTAGACCTAGGAAGCTGAAATTTTGCATGTTGGTTGATCCAAGTATGTAGAGGCCCACTAAGAAACGGTTTTTGAAAATTCAATTTGTAAGTGACTTTTTTCGGCCCTTTGGCACTGAGTACGGACAGTCGGTACAAAGTTCGGATTTAGCTCATTTTAAGCCGCCAGATACGAGAAACAATACTCGGAGGTCCTGTAGGGACCCCGAAACACAATTTTTAAGTTCCTAAAATGAACGGTTTCGGAGATATTCCCAAATAACTGTGTTCCCTCTGAGAAACAGATCAACGTTACTATGGCAACCGCTGACATTTCGCAGACCGGGGATAGTTTTCTGGCAATATCTCGAAAACCGTTCGTTTTCGGGCATTAAAAAGAGGGGTTAGGTTCCCACTTCTAACCACGAACTTTGCTCCTTGCATCGATATGCGTAAAATGAGATATATTTTAATTATAGAAGTGGCTTTTGGGGTCGGATACGATCGTGATTTTGAGTTTAATTTTATACTCTTTGAGCTGGTTATTGTAAGCTAGCTTTCAGATCTATACTCTAATTTACAATGTTAAGATGCTTTCTATTTTGCACGGTATGCTTTCATTTTCTTTATAAATTTGTTTTTTGTTAACTGAATATTTTTGTTTGCCAATTTTGATCTGCTCTTTTTCGTTTTTTACCAAGATCAGCAACCAATATTCACAGTCGAATGTGTCGTATTCTACCGGCTCTCACGTTAATTATTATTTTTTCTTAATTACTCTTACTGGGGAATTGGGCAAACTTATTTCAATAAAGTTGGTATTTTGTCTTTCACGGCCATTGGATCCCCGCACAAGGCACGGCTTAAACCTAGAAATGTTGCTGAGTTGGACTAATGGTGCAGCAGAAAAGAGGAGAATTGAAGCTTTTGAAATGTGGTGATACAGGAGAATGATGATCAGATGGGCAGATACGGTAACAAATGAAGAGGTATTAAGACGAGTGGGAGAGGAGAGATGTTTCTGGTGACTGCTAATGAAGAGAAGAGATAGGAGGGTAGGACACATATTAAGACACCCAGGAATAGCAAGCTTAGTTATGGATGGGAGGGTCGCGGACTAGAACTGTAGGGGTAAACCAGGGTTAAACAGATGCCTCGGATGTACGGTGTGGTAGCTATGTAGAGATGAAACGATTAGCTCAGAAGAGGGAGACATGGAGGGCTGCATCAAACCAGTTAAAAATCTGAAGACTCAAACAACAACAATCAGGAATTTTAATTACTTAGAGAGGCATCTGAGGCAAAAGGGTGGTTGGAGAATTTCAATCCCTGGGATGTAAACTGGAAGAGACTGCATAATGTACATCAGCGGCCAAGGTGAGAGATATTTAACTATAGGTCTATTAATAGCGATATGTTGACGTTCAAATCATCAATAAGTATGGCCAGATTACATCCAGAATAGCTTAAGTAAGAATAATTTTAATTCCCCATATTCCGATAGATTTGCCATTCCAGTGTGCAAGAGTGCAGTTCCTTCTTCAAACAATATTCGCCATTTCTTTAACAAAGCGCAATGGCACAGACTTAAAAGTAGCACGTGCACATTTGGACAAAAACCATTTTGTCCCATGGCAACTGTATGTGGCGTGCTCGCGAGCATCCGGACAACAAAATCGTTATGTCTCAGCAGAAGATGGCAAAACCAAAAACGTAATTTTAAAATGTGTTAACTTAATGTAACATCGAACCCTGCAGACTTTCACAACTCTATAAAATTCCCACTTTGCTGCTCATATCAATACACTGTATGTATCAGAATATTCAGAATTAGAATGGACCCACCTGTAGCCGCGATTGCTGCAATAGAATAGACCAATTATCAGCAATAATGCATCGTCCCCATTGTCTTGATCGCGGGCGAAGCCGCGGGTACCTGCTAGTATATATATAAATGACATATAGACATTGTCTATAATATTAATAAAAACAACTCTTAATAATTACACATAAAAACCGAAGTTCAACTAACAACTTCAATGTGAAGGGTGAGCTTGAAGATTACAAGCCAACTTAGGAATGCTTGGTTTAAGATTGCTAAGATTGCCGAGTCTCAAGATCATTTTCCGCTGTAAGGAGCCTATTCTTGAGATAAACAAGTGAAGAAAATACAGTCTCACACCAGTACGAAGTAGTGAAAGGCAGTAAAATCCTAACTGCTCTGTCAGCTATGTCTGCATAGTCTGCACGCCTCTCAACCCAAACGTTCACAAGATCATTTCTTTTTTTAAGTTTGCTGTAGTTTTGAATCACAATTCAATTCATAAAACTGCTCCTTATCTTTGGCCTTAAAGTCCTCCGGCAACATATCAATGTTTTTATATTTTTAAATATTATATTTTTCGTAACATATCATATATTTTTTTGTAACATCACCGCATACTACTGCAGCAGTACGCGCGTACCAAAGTTTGGGAAACGCTGCGCTAAACGATTCAAGAAAACAGGCTCCGTAAATAATAACAAGTTAACAGACAACGTTGTGTTCTTAGAGAACAAAAATTAGATGCGATTGTTGTCCATTCTTTCATCAGAAGATGTCAGGTGTGTGTTACAAGAGAGAGAGGACATTTTCAGCATCGGCTATGACCACTGTTAGTACACATTATTGACCACGTTTGGTGAAAGTGTGCACCAACCACAGAATGAATCATGTACGCGCCTGCGTTCTGCGCCAGTCACAGCCGGCTTAGCTTGCCGTGTTTATCGGGGCGGACATAGATAATGACCCTGTACATCCTAATCCAGTAATGTGTTTCCCCTTATCTGGCCTGACTACACCGATATGTTGTTTCTCATAGGGGGTGCTTTCTAGTAGTACCATACATTTCAGTTGTGGCATACTATTGCCATGTATTTTTCTGTCATTGCACTATCACTCTGCTGCTGAACGACAGTTGCATTTATAAGAATGTGTAGGGTCTAGTGGCTGTTATGTCCTCTATTCCTCATCAAACGACATTACTCCATATCGTGGGGATCTGGAGTACCAACAGCCAACTTACCTAAAGCATATTGCACACTAGTTAGTGCTTGCCATGCCATTATCGGTGCATGTACTCCTGTGATTTGTATGAGATACTGTGTTTTGCCACACTGGTACTGTTTACATCTACAAAATCGCAGCATTAATAAGAAAACAAAGTCTGGAATGTTACTGTTTAACACTTTGGTTGGTTCCTCAGTTTAGGTGCTGCGACAACGCGGTCATGTAGCCCCGTGTACTTCGGGTGTGTGTAGAATCTGTCTGATAACTGGTGTTAATTGTGATGGCTGTATTAGTGTGTGTTATCTGTTTTTAATTCAAGTAAGGACTGCAGACATTGATGTTTTTTTTTCTCTTTCAAGTAGTTCCTACTTTTGCTGCCAACGACTACTAGTTCAGAACTCGGTTACTAGACGCCACCACAGTCGGCTCCTGGCGACGAACGTTGGAACTTAAGAGCGTTATTCAAATGATTTTAACCTATAATTTAGTTTCACAGAGGTGTAATTAGTGGAAGGTTCTTTAACATGCCATAAATCTATGACATGGGACCGCCGGCTTTACTTCCCCTCCGAAGGAAAGCATACTGAGGGATTTAAACGCTCTTAAAAATACCGACGACTTCGGCCGGGTTTAAACCCGCGATCTTGGCCATAGAAGCTCAGCATGCTACCAACTATGGCACTGAAGCCGCATTTAACACTTTAGTAAGGGCTATAAAACTAAGTTATTGTCGCCTTGAGAAACTTCCAGTTGTAAACTTTGAAATGGAGGTTAAAAGCCTCTTTTAAAGTGAATTCAAAGTTTATAGCAGTATTAAAGTTTATATGAAATTATCATGCATTTCAAGGCATTGTGCTGCTCCTTTGGAATGTTGGTGGACCTCTAGTGAGGGAATCATCCAGTGTGAGGGTAATCAGACATCAGTGAAATTACAAATTTTGGAAAAAAGAATATTTGGACACGAAATGGCAATGTAAATAATGATAATATTATCAGCCGATTTGAGAAATGCTGTAGTGGAGGCTAGTACAGTTTACGCCACTGTTTTCGGCCGGTCAGTTCCGATTTCACAGTCGTACAGAGGACAGTCTGCGAGTCTCGGGCATGTGCAATTGATATGCGAGTTTTCAGTAGTGCGGAGAGCAACTCACATATCAATTTGCACATGCCTGAGGTTCGCCACCTGTCTTCGGTACGACTGCGCAATTGGAGCTCACCGGCCAAAAACCGTGGCGTGAACTGTACAGTAAATTTATCTTTCCTGGAAGTAGCGATGTGACACAGTGGTGGAGTTATAGCGTGAGCACACCATGTCGCTGAACATAACCTCTCTTGTCCTGTTGTTGCTTTCCCACTTTTAAAACTCACTGCTACACATATGTACATGCATTTTCATTTGAGGCTGTTACATTTATTTTCTTGTACTTACCAACATATAATAGTACATTATGCAACGAGCCTATCTACTATATAAAGCTCATACCACTGACTCATTCATTCATCACGGAATCTCTGAAACCACCAAACGGATTGGAATGAAATTTGGTATCCAGCTTCCTCAAGGGCCGCAAACGCCCACTAAGAAAGGATTTTTGGATATTCAGGTTCTAAAGGGGTGTTAAGGGGGTAGACCTGCATTTC